>JAMYCR010000018.1:2665119-5065119 GCA_028830335.1 Eucera pruinosa
GATTTCGACTTACAATATGTGATTCTATAAAGACGATCAATAGCAGAGAGTCCTTAAGAATATCAGTAAATCCGGAAACATTTTTTACTTGTAGCATAGAAAATCAAATACACTAATAAGTATAAAAATGTGAAGGGCTGTAAAGGTGGAAGGACTACCGTGGAGAAGAATTAAATGGTCATTAATTAACACAATCAATCTAAAAGTCTTTCACGAACTTTTAGAACTACTAATAAAGCACAGTCTACAATTCACATATAATTGATAAATATCGATTACACGAAACAAACATAAACAATAGTAGGTGAACATCCACGAACGATTGTTGAACTCATTAAACGCGTTCACGATTGTAGAATTAAAAAAATCCGATGCTACTTTGGGAAGTGACAAAATGAAAAAATCTGAAACATTGCAAACTTGTAGTTCAAGTAACCTGCAGAAAGAAAACAATTTATTGAGTTGACAATAAGATGACACGAGAAGATAGAAACAACTCTACTAAGAAATTATGAACAATCATATTACTGTAAGTATTTCTGAAACTGTACAAGACATGAAAAAAGTTCACAGAATTTTACAGCTCTTGATGGCACTATCGTTACTGTTTCTTAATAACATTTTTCAACAAAACAAAATCAATTCATCGCGTCGGAAATGTGTTGTAGTAACTGAGGCGATAGACGTAAGTGAAAATAGTTTATACACAGTTCACGCGTGAATAATGTTTATTCAATTCCCGCTGCGCGGGGTTTCTTTTCCCGTGGTGACTGCTTCTTGGGGCGCGTCTTTCTACCGCGAAGGTTTTGACGGGATCCTCCGATGCGGAGATGTCTACAACGGCCCGGCCGTTGGGGATATTTTTGGTAATTCGGAAGGAGTGAGTATTCCTCGCGGTCAATACTGACGGATCCATATCTGGCCGCCACATGTTTTTTAGCCAGCGTCCGTGTCTGTCAACTCACGGTTGAATGCGCCACATAAACATACGCGCTGGATACATCCATAGTAGTTATATAAATAATGTTCACTACATCTGCCTTTTATATTGTATTTCATGCGTCATGTTCGATTGTGGTTAGTAAAAATTTTATGCCGTTTGTGGCACATCTTAGTAAAGGGAAAAAGCGAATCGGACGATATGACTCACAATTAGCAGTAAGATATATTGTAAAATATTCCAATCTTCAAGAACTGTGTGTTTTGTTTAACAGTGTGTTATATACAACGAGCGACAAGATTTTATCTCGTTGGCTTGAATATAATTAATATTATATACGCTATAGCAATAAAAGCAATCAGCAGTCAAACAAAACTTATCCTTATCGCTTTTGTATAAAGGAATGTTCACATTCACGTTTCAGTGAAGTGTTCTCCAACTGATGCAGAAAGTTTTTAATGAACGTTTCACAAATTTTATGCTGCTACAATGTTTTCAATAATAACAGTAGCAGATAGTAAAAATTGGAGAACTTTGGAAAACCGTGGCCAATCCCAAACACAAAAAAAACGAAAGAAGATATGGTATTTCAAGTTTAAAGTATTACCATTTTTTCAAAAATGAGATATTGGTATATGGTATTTTTTGTTCGGGCTATAACTGTACCCCTAGTAAGCAGAAGACATTTGTTGATTCCTTCGATTCAGATAGTCAGAACGACTGCTCTGATGTCAGCCACCTGGACATGTTTTTGAAAACAGGCGTACAAGTTATTAGTGAACTCCGACATTATTTATCCTGTTGTATTAAAACAATTTGTGTGTTTCCTTAAACTATGAAGAACAAAGTGAGTCAAAGCCTTCTGATGAAAGTCTCATATTTTTTTTGTAAAAAAATTACAAAGAATGCCTATTTTGGCCGTCGAATTTACTAGAAGACCCCCTTAAAATTGCAGAAATATCATTACATTTTTAAACCTCCAAAAGTGGAATTTCGTGACACTCTTGCGATTTTATAGGAAGCGCCAAAAATAAACTTGACAGTAATTACCCACCACTGTGTCCTTAATTTCAATGGTGCGTTAGAATCATACAATGTACAATTTATAGAACTGTGAGGATCATCAGATAGTTCGGTGTTTTCGCGGCACCTGAAAACCGAGTAAGTAAATGTAATGTAACTGTAATGAATGTGTAAATCTGAGTCATAATATATGTAGTGTAATGTTGGAAAAGCTTAAAGGAGAAACGTTTGTAGCATTCCACGGAACCAATTCGTTTAAGAAAAAAATTAAGTGTATTTCTGGAAAAAACATGAAGGTATCGTATGCAAATGGGATTTTAGCAGGGACAAGTACAAATTTATAGAAGAATATCTAATATTAATATAGATGATTATAATAACATTCTTCAAGACAATTGATACGAAAGCAGAAGATAAACTAAAAATAGAAAGTTCGCAGCGCAAATGTCTGCGGAAGGTGAGCTATACACACCCTTACGTTTCACGTGTCGTTCAGATCGTTTGTCGATAGATTATTAATCCATGTACTTTACCCGAACAGCTGTTCATGTTTTCCATACTACAAAAATAATTTCCAACGTTCAAATTGAAGTTTCCATACAAATCAATATTTGTATTTGTTTCTAACGAATTGAAAACCGAGGTGGCTCTATGTATGCAAAAAGTGGTGGCCCTGAAAAGGGCCAGTTGAATTTTGCGAATGATATATTTTTTCAATGTTTATTTTCTTTAGCGAAGTTCTGACTGGTCTTGATGTCCAACTTTTTGGGGTTTAGGAGTCCTCGTTTTGACTGCCGGTGCTTTGGTAGTCTTTTTAGTCTTTGACATAGTCTTGACCTCAGTAGCGATTTTTGGCTGTACAATTGCCTTCGCTTGTTTTGTTTTCTTGTCAGCAGTATTTCCTTTGCTGCTGGCACCTTCTTGTTGGAAGCAACCTCTTTCACGACTGTCTGTGATCTTTTCGTAACCGGCTTCTCTCTTGGACGCAATACCCTTTTCACTTTGGAATTCTCAGAGTTCTTTCCAGTGAATGTTTGAAGGATCCAGATGCACCCTTGCCTTTTGTTTGGACAATACCGCGAGATGTTACGGCGGACTTCAGGAACTTATTGATGAACTCAGACGATTTCTTCCCGTCCATATTATTGTTCGGCTTTTCCGAACTGCATACACATTAGTAGCCAGTCTGCGTGCAAAGATATATTACATAGTTTTTATTAGGATTTTATTACATAGTTATATTTTTAGTTCCCTCATATATGAAAACAATGATTGCGAACATAAGGATTCTAAGTCAGAGGATAAAGAACGTTGAATATAATCTCAAAATGTTTTGGTAGCTTCCCTTTTTTTTTGTCTTAATTACTCTTTTTGTTAATTAGACCCTTTGGAAATTTTATTGGAGTCTTATAGGTACAAAAAAAGAAACTGGCAGTCCTGTGCTGGATAAAAAATGTTGTCTGGAAGTATTTCTGTAATCTCTGTATCGTACCGCGCATTCTATAATATTTTTCATTAGAAGAACTGTCGCCTTCATAGTATTGATGTTTGTCAGTGATTATCGGTACACGTGTTGTTACATATATGGATTTCATAATATCATGATAAATATTGTCCTTTTATTCTACCACAGATCATAAAACATTGTAGATGTTTTAAAAGACCGTGAACAATGTTCTGACTACCGATGAGATTCGGCAAGCATTTCATATTTAAAGGATAATTACTTCAAGCTTTCTATTTTCTGTATGGTCAGAAAAATTGACTTGGAGGTGTTACGGAAAAGCTGCAATACTACATATACCTTACTCTAAAAAAAGAAATAACTTCGCTAAGGTAAATAATATAAGGGAGGAACGCTCATTTTACAGAAGAAGAAATCAAAACAGACGATCACGGTTGGAAGTATGAATTACTAGACATTCTAGTATTGAATCGCTCACAGCGTTTGAAAGGAATCGATGTCCGCGTTTCAGAAAGTAAAAATATTGCTGTAAGTGGAGCATCTACATCAGTAAATTGTACAAGTAACTGTATATAAATATCACTAGCAATGACACATAAATACGATTACAAAAAAATGTCAGTAATTACTAATCCTGCGTGACCTGAATCCTATCATAAATTATTATTTGTGTATGATAAAATGCTTCAACGAAGTTTGTTTATTTTATAGTTTTTTATTAAGATACGAGGGGTTATCTTGTGTATTTTTAACCGAATGTGGCAATACCTAATCATGCCATTCGAAACACTTTTTAATTAAGAGTTAAAAGTTCTTAGGGTACATAGGGACAAGAATTAATAGTTTCCAAATATAACGTAGTTGATGTTCAATGTAAAAAAACGTTGAAAATATTGTGGACTGCAACCAATAGAAGTATGTAGCCGATCAATCAATGGATTTAATGCACAACGTTTGTGTTTCTAGCCTACCACATGGTGGTTTTTCATATTTCAGAAGTCATAGATAATTCGCAATAACGTCCGTTTCTAGATGCTACCAAGGCTAATGAGAGTAGCGTTAAGTTCGCAGGCCAGAAATTAATACAATCCTTAATTTATCCTTATCCTTAAAATTAATACAATCGTTGTATGGACTTCTCGTTCATAAAGGTCTCATCATATTTCACTTAAGGACATCTCGCTATTGTTATGTAACCCTGGTGCGGCTAATTCAGACAAATGTAAATGTTTTTGACTTTATTAGATGTATTAACAATTGTTAACGTTAGGATTCACCCTTATCCCTGGTCAAATGCGTAGTTAAATGATTCATACCCTGTCATAAACCGAGGGGCTATGTGACTGAATAAACTATAAAACAGTTCAGGCAAAGGTACTACTTTCTGGCAAACATCTGATCAAAAGATAATCTGGAAAATCATTATGTTATTAACACTTCCACATTACTAGAGTTTTCTCATACCAATCTTCTCTACTTTCGCCAAAACTGACAATTCTCCTTCTTCGACGACTAACAATAAACGAAGTATTGAAACCAGCTGTAGTAAAACAATCATAAATCTTTCGATGCACATACCAGGGGCGTTTTCAAAAACATTTGATAAAGAAACAAGCAATACTCTCAGCACATCATATAAATGCATTACTATACTTAGAAATCGTGATTTCGTTACGGAGCAAAGTGCGACTTTAGTGAATCGCGTAAAGGTTTGATATGTAATTATGAGCACTGCGCGACTTGATACCAAAAAGCTTTCGTTTGAAACACTTATTCACACAATAAATAGTACTCAAGAAATTTCTGGCAACTCTGCTGGATTACTCACCGTGTATACCATACTGCAAACTAAAGTAACCCCACCTTATATATTATTACATTGGCGCTTCTAATGCAGCAACAAGGGATAAATCAATTCAAATAAATACAAGAAAAATATTCGATAACCTTGTTTCAATACCAAGTAATTTTAGTGTCGATACCTTCAGTTGCGATAGTACTCGGTGCCTCAAGAAGTACCCGCATTGAACGAAAATACTATCAATATGAATATTCCAAGTTCTTCTCCACGGGAACAATGGGAAGAAATGAAAACTACGTTTCCACTGCTTTATAAACAAGCATGAATGTTCTCAGTGGTTGCTGCCTTATCTGTACCTTGCGGAAAACTGTTTTGAAAGACAGAAGCGACAATCACTGAGAACAGAAATCGTCTGTCTACTAAGCATTTACATAAACATTTACAATTATTCCTAGGGTGCGTTGCAAAAGATTTACTTTTCGATTAGTTACAATTAGTGAGACGCCTTTAAGTTATATTTAAAATGGGTATTAGTTGACAGGCTATATTTTTGTAAATTAATATTTACTACCAAATTATGTAACGATTAAGTTATGTTTAAAATAAAGATTGGCTGATAAAATATGTTCTCTTATGCGATTGTTAATAAAATATGCAATGATTGTTAATGGAATCTGTTTTTGCTAATAAACGATAATTAATAAGGTGTCTTAACTGATGATCGTTCATTAATAAAATACATTTTCGTGAATAAATATTTACTAACAAAGTATGTATGTTTATTAATTAATGTATACCTATGAAAAGTAAAATATAACTATTAATCCAAAACATTATTTTATTACATATACATACATATATCCATTTTGCTTCGATACAGTGATCCATAATTTTGTTCGATAAAAGTTATGAGTAAAAGAGTCTATACCTTGCCAGTATCGGTTTACCCTAGCGACAAAACGAATATAATTATTCAATTGCCCGCAAAACATTCAAAACTGCACGACTGTTTAGAGAAACACTGGCATAATGTAATAGGAAAGGAACGAAAATGGGGAATTTGATAAGACGTTTACGAGCATGTCCATTATTGGATGCTGGTTTAATATATCTATAATAATATTACTTGAAAGAGTTCGTACGAATAAAATGTTCTGGTGGCCCTGATAAGGGCCGTTTGTTTATGACTGCAAAAGTGTACGCTGCACTTTTTAACCACCGAATCCATAGAGGGTTCTGCCTTGTCGTTTTAAGGCGTAGACCACGTCCATAGCAGTCACAGTCTTCCGTTTAGCGTGTTCGGTGTAAGTCACGGCATCACGAATAACGTTTTCCAAAACACTTTCAATACACCACGCGTTTCTTCGTAGATCAAACCAGAAATACGCTTCACACCACCACGGCGTGCAAGTCGACGAATAGCCGGCTTCGTAATACCCTGGATATTATCACGAAGAACCTTCCTGTGCCGCTTAGCTCCTCCTTTTCCCAAACCTTTTCCGCCCTTTCCACGACCAGTCATGATTTAACTTGAACCAGACAACACGAGATACGGGGGCAAAATGACTGTCGAATACCACTGTCGCCGTTCTTTTATACTATTCTCGGCGCTGGCTAGCAGTCCCCACCATTTTGCACGCAACCAATAATAAACGACCTACATGTAACCAATCGTATAAAAGGGAGTATTCTGCCACGGACACACATTTTACGTCATTCTGTTGTAGCTTCTTTTTGTGAGTTGTGTTCTTTACGTTTTTAAGCAATGGCTCGTACGAAGCAAACGGCTCGGAAATCTACTGGTGGAAAGGCTCCTCGTAAGCAGTTGGCTACCAAGGCTGCTCGTAAGAGTGCTCCAGCCACCGGTGGAGTGAAGAAGCCTCATCGTTACAGGCCTGGCACTGTAGCCCTCCGTGAAATCCGTAGATATCAGAAGAGCACTGAACTTCTGATCCGTAAACTGCCTTTCCAACGTCTGGTGCGCGAGATCGCTCAAGATTTCAAAACTGATCTTCGGTTCCAAAGTTCTGCTGTTATGGCCTTGCAAGAAGCTAGCGAAGCATATCTGGTTGGTCTCTTTGAAGATACCAACTTGTGCGCTATCCATGCTAAACGCGTGACCATTATGCCGAAGGACATTCAACTTGCTCGTCGCATTCGTGGAGAAAGAGCTTAAACGACTTACTCAGTAAACGATCGGCCCTTCTCAGGGCCAAAATTGATTTCAATGTTGTAACCCAACGTAACTATACACAAAATATGTATTCATTCTTAAAGACTCCGAGAATTCGCATACACTTTAAATTTTAATTGGATTTGTTACTGAAATATTTACTATACTCTATGCTAGTTTTTGCTCTCTATCCCACACAGTATCGTGTTGGATAATACAAACAACCATTTGCAACACCGCTCGTGTCACCATTAAATCGGAGACTCATGCGATACAAAATATACGACTATCTTTTGTAATTTTATTCTGTTCTTTGTGGTACAAGAAAAATGTACATTTATGTGCTTTGTAAAGTAAGTTGTCAGCTAAAGCTGATGATCAAAAAACGTAAATCCTTACTTTTCAGGACGGTTTACTTCTATTTGTTGTACAGTTTAGTCACATAAGTATTCGGTCATCGTTCACAGATTTGGAATTATTATGTTCTTCGTGGAGATAATTAAAAAAAAAGAAAGTATTGAATATCTAATGTATCCGTAAACTTTTGTGACCAACTGCACCCGTTTTTCGCCAATTAATAATATATCATATAATACATAGATACGTGTTACACCCTTTGATACGTTTCTTTTGTTTGGTTGACAAAGGGCAAAAGTTATAGGAGAAATGTTTCATGATATGAGATGAGCAAGGTCTTTTTTAGTACACAGGCCGAACTATGAAAAATTTGGCAACGCTGTCATCAGTACTATGACTACCTTCATCTGATTATAATGAATTTATTTAATAATATATCGAGAAGGAATTTGTCCTGTTTTATGGAGCTCAAATCGTCAATTAAGATGAAATTTGGCGGGGAGAACGAAGTGGTAGGGCAATGTTAAATACAAAATTTCAATGACGGTTCTTTAATAGTTTCGGAGATATTCCATAGAACAGCACAGTGAGTTTTGCCTATATGCGCAAGTTTAGTCCGGCACCCAGTAAGCTGCGTGAGCCCGTGGCAGCGCATGCGTGCTCGTACGTACTCCAGCACAAAGCAAGCGCTGATCGCTATGGCTGACGCAGCAGTTTTCTAATGCAGCACTATACCGGGTGTATATATAATATGCGTTTTCCTACATTTTCCAAAAAAATGTCAGAAACATACTTTCTCACGGATTTAAACGGATTTGAAAACGCTAACGGCGCTAAAAGAGATGGGTCGTTGATTATGGTTGATAAATAAGTTTAGATTAAATTATAATATATTACAACAATGTTTGCCCCTAAAACAGACCTTATCGTTAGTTTGGGTTAGGTTCGAGCTAACCCTTCAATGAGGTGTGCAGGATCCATCGGTTTGCAGGCGCCAATGTTACCAATACTGGTAGAAATAAGAAATTTCCAACTAGTTCACCCGTCATAGATGTATGTATGTTCTCTCTTGCGTTCACTGACACAGCAGGAGAGCGAGGGCTACAAGTTTAAGGGAACAGAAGCCAAGTGGCGGCCGTAAGCTTATACATACATCTGCTGGCACAAGCGCGCAGGTATGGACGAAATTTTATGTGATTATGAATGTTGTAAGTCATACAGATTTTGCTTCAACATAGTTACATTTCTGAGCTCTAGCGTACCCAGAAATATTTTTTGTATATAATGTTCTAATTTGTACATGATTGTAAAATTTCCTGAATTAACTGCCTGGAAACATATCTCTTAAATGCTTAATTGACCTACACCATTTTCAAAATTAGTAAGGCATTCTCATTACTGACTTACACAAACGAACATTAGTGAATTTTATTAAAGGAACATGAAACAGAAATGGTTTTATATTTATTTATTTATGTTTTACTGCCAATTAGCTGCTGCTTCAACAACATTTTTGCTTCGAACATTTTAATGCCTTAGAATATTCGTGGTGAATGCGTGTCTTTCCAAATTCATTCTGTCTTTATGTTTCTTTTGTACTTACAAACAGTTATGCTTTCTGGTTTCCATTGAAATAAATAACTTACATCAGCACCGAAATGAACGCGATACTGCTATAGCAGTATACGGATACATATGAAAGTGTCATAAGCATACATGTTATTACTTATCTTACGGCTACATTATAATAAATCTGTCACAATATTGAAATGTAGATGATTATGTCACAAAACAAATAAAAATCCCCATATGTATAGTTTTCTGACTTACACCACTTTCGCGAATCACAGGCACCTAAGTATAGGCTGATCTATTTGTTTGTGATTTTACTATTCTTATAGGTTTTAGAATGCACTTTTTAAATGGCTCTGGATTCTCTTCTACATATGTCTATAATAAAAAACACTTTATATATTTTACTCCATAATATATTTGAAGCTTTAAGCGAGGCGTATGCTTTATTAACACAGCTGTGCTTGCCACGTAGAATAATATATTTGCGTCGCACATCTGCGTGCGTTGTTTACGTACGAAACCAACCCCCCTTGCATTTTATAAATGCAACCCCGTAACCTATCATTATTTACACCCCTTGTCCAAAAGCCAACAGGATTTTAGGAATTAGGATTTACTTGGAATTGAAAAATTTTTAACTACAAAACGTATATAATATATTGTTCAGTAAGAGCAACCAGGTAAAGGTAAACATCGAAATGTTTTCGGCAATAAAAAAATGTCACAACCAACGGTTGAAGTTGGTACAATAACACTCAGCGATATATAGAATTGTGAAAACGCCGAATAAAATAAAACTTAATACAAAAGATACAAAGTACGTACATGCATGCATTGGAAGAAGTAATCAGATACAGTGAGGAGCATAAGAATGAAGAAATTAGACTCTAGAACGAGACTGCGGAAAAAGAGTATGATAAATCGACATAATGATTGAAATAAAGTGAAATCAAAGTGAATTTCTGTAATAGACTCAACATTTTGAACGCTATCAGTAATATATTGACAAGGACAGTAAATGTTTTAAAATGGAATATTAATAATTAATGATTATATAATGTAGGTTATGTAGAGTGAAATAAAACAAAATACCGTTTGAGTACTGTAAGCTAAAATTAACTTTATTATTTTAAGCACTAGGACGGCTACGTCTTTACTTTGTCTTTAAGATAGTAATATTGATCAAGCTCTGTGTTGTTCCGACCACTCTCTTCGACCGACTGTCTTTTCTCTGCGAAGCAAACTGTTAGAATGTTGCCCAGAATTTCTCAGAAGGTATTACGAGTTATAACGCTTGTATTGAGCGTGTCCGAGACGCGAATGGGTCACTGACGAAGAATTCATCACGTTCCCACAGACCCTATCGGTCCTACTCTTTGTCTAAATACGAAAGAAGGGATACGACACCCTCTTCACTTGTGTCTCCAGTATTGAAAAAAGAAACATGCAGACGATGATTTTTGTTAATAGTAAGAAAACTTTCTTTTTTTGAATAAAAAACCAACATATAACATGTTAACATATTTTTCCCTGCTGTACATTTCCCATCTTATTATATATTTTTATTGTAACATTTTAGTAAGCCACCAAATATTTTTTACTCATATAAATAAGTATAAACTTGTAGAAAATACTAATCAAGTTTTGCAGGAAAAACGTGGGAGATCCTGTACATGTTCGCTAGTAAAGGGATTTATTAAAACCTAATTATATCATAATGATTTACAATAATTTAAGTTATGCAATTCTCCAGTTTACGAAACGATGATTTCAATCACTTACAATTTTACACTTATCACTTGAGTCGAAATTGGAAGTACCGATTCCAAGTTAATGCTTCTGCGTGGAATGAAGAGTATGAACAGCTAAGATATTCTTTCGTTTTGAAAAATTGTGGCCCTGAAAAGGGCCATTTGTATTGATGTTGTTGATTAAGCTTTCTTCTCAGTCTTCTTTGGTAGCAAAACTGCCTGAATATTAGGCAAAACACCACCCTGAGCAATGGTTACACCTGAGAGCAGTTTGTTTAATTCCTCGTCATTTCGGATAGCCAGTTGTAAGTGACGGGGAATAATTCTAGTCTTCTTGTTGTCGCGAGCTGCGTTTCCCGCCAATTCCAGTACTTCGGCTGCCAAATACTCCATAACGGCTGCAAGATAAACCGGTGCTCCTGCACCGACACGTTCCGCGTAATTTCCCTTCCGCAATAGTCTATGAATACGTCCAACAGGGAACTGAAGTCCAGCTCTATTCGAACGTGACTTTGCCTTCGCTTTAGCTTTTCCACCTTTGCCACGACCAGACATGTTTTATATCAACTTCAGAACAAAAAACACAAAATACAACGCAAAGACTTCTACAGAACTAAGGCGCCTGGCCGCACGTCTGGACACTTATATATGGCTATCGCTCGCTTAGCCGGGCCAATGACTAGCGAGCTTCTACGCGATTGGTGCGCCGCTGGGATCACATTACAAGCTATATAGGACACGTTCCCGGTGCATCGTCAGCAGTCTCAAGTCGTCCGTTCAGTGCGAAGGTTGAGATAACGAATATTTTGTCACGATGCCGCCTAAAGCAAGTGGGAAAGCTGTGAAGAAAGCTGGTAAAGCCCAGAAAACCATCAACAAGTCTGACAAGAAAAAGAAGAAGAAGAGGAGGAAGGAGAGCTATGCTATCTACATCTATAAAGTGTTAAAGCAAGTCCATCCGGATACTGGAGTTTCCAGTAAAGCGATGAGCATAATGAACAGTTTCGTTAACGATGTTTTTGAACGCATTGCTGCCGAAGCTTCACGCTTGGCACACTACAACAAGAGATCTACCATAACGTCTCGTGAAATCCAAACTGCTGTGAGGCTTCTATTGCCTGGTGAACTGGCGAAGCACGCTGTATCCGAGGGTACTAAAGCTGTTACGAAATACACCAGTTCAAAGTAAACGTTTTCTACAAACGGCCCTTTTCAGGGCCAACAATCGTGTCAACGTAAACAGGCTGGCTTCAACTTAACCTTGCTATTCATGGTTATCTATGGTAGCGAAAGTGTGTCTAATCATCAGTAATGCTAACAGCTTAGAACAATGGTTTTAACATTGCGATATCCCGGGACAATTGATTTAGGAGAATTTTACGCTATATCGAAATCGCTTGGGCATGGATTTAACAACAAATCTCTCTATTTGGTTGATGCATATTCAATGTCTTTTTCAAGTAAAAAGAAAGTAAAGTAATTGAATTCTTTCAAACATAACACACATATTTAGTTCAAATAATCTCACATAATTCTATACACATTTTTCTAATAATTAGTTTCGTTATTATATATCTATAAAAATCATTAATTTTTGGACTGCTTAATCGTTCTCTTGACTATGTGTCCAATGAAAAATTATGAACCTTAAATTTTGCAAATCAATATTCACTTATTTCTATATTTACATAATCTTTTTCAAATCTCAGTCTCAATTGTTTTCATCATATATTTGCTAAATTCGAACATCCATAAAGAATTGCCTAGGGATCCCGATTATGTATAATGTCAAACGCTGAAGATTTCACAATCTTATTACAGTACTAAATAGATACATATCTATACTACAGCTACGTTTTTCTCCTTTAATGAAGTTATTGAAATGAAATATTTCTTTGTAATGCGTGGAAAACTGCACATTCTAAAATATTGGAAGGTGCGATTTCTTTTAGAGATCGTTCATGAAACGTCGGCTAATTAGGGTTTGGGGATGCCTGCGAACACCCCAGGTATGAATGTGCACACTGTTGCCACGTTTTGTAAGAAGTTCTTACCGTGCGCCCGTCTTGTAAACATCACCCAGCCTTTTTCTTCTTCCACCGTTTTGAGTATAATTTTTTACTCTACACGAGTCATTTATTTAATATAACCCTTCAACAATATGCACCAACTTAATACAATGTAGCTTATAAGAAGTTCGTACCCATTTACATTCTTCCTATAAAACTTTTTTCGTATCACAACCTCTAACGGTCCTTAGATTATATTCGGCCCAAAGATGCTTTTATTTTTATAAATAAGTCCCTTGTTTCGAGAAGAACGTAAAGCAATTGTAAGTAAATTTCCAACAAAATTTGGCATCCACGATTAAGCTTTTTTTCTAGAAAGTTATATAACATTTTTAAAGAAACCAGGATATGATCGAATTGAATAAAGTTATGAATATCACTGTGAAACATTTCAATTTTGAGTAGATAAAAACTGACACGTATAGTAAGAGGGACATAAATAGCAACATTCTATCTACGTAATTCACATAATATTATAGTTAAAGAGAAAGAGCAGAGACTTGGAGAATGCTTCCTTGCAGTAAAATTTTCTAATGACCCCTCCGTGTAAAGCGAAGGCAGGATCTTCTGTAAACTCGGGTTTAATTTCGAATACTGCTACATTAATCTAGAAGATAGTGTAGTTCGAAACTGTACTTCCCAAACTTAAAAATTTTAATGTTTAATTTTTCTATGTTTTATAACTTTATGCCTTTTTTCACCTTAGTACGTTTTTTCTTCCATTAACATTTTTTTTTAAGTATGTTGGCGAATTATTTAACATGTCTTAAAAAATATTTAATATTAGAATATTTAAATGAAGGAAAAACGTTTAACAGAATGGGCCACGTGAAGGCGCGAAATAAGGTCTTTGCCATCTCAAAGTGTATTCAATAGTTATAAAGTTCTTATGAATTTAAAACGGAACAAAGGATTGAAGGTTCATTAAATGAAAGGTAATTTCATCTCTTATTCGAAATAGAATATTGACTACACTCCAAATCGCGTGCCTGCATGTAAGAATATTACATAATCTAAAAATAGCAGAAGCTAATATAGCGAATTACAGAAAATCGAACGAAAAATCTTATACAGTGTTTAGAAATAACCAGAAGTTGCTGGACACGTAATTTTGAACAATGTAGCAACGATCATCCAAACCCGGGACCACAAATCGGCAACGAACTAACGTCCATCTTCCAAAAAGTGTTAATCCTCCTACTTATGTCTCTAGCATCTTTCACACAATAAATCTTCAGGTTTGCAAAGTGACAGTCTCAAGGTCAGGGTATGCAAACGGAATCAAGAAGCGTGTTTTGAAGCCGATGCGTCAATCTCTAAATTTTTTCTAAATCTTATACCCTCCTACTTGTCCAGTAAACGTATAAAAGTTTAATTCGTAAGCTTTAACCACTACAATGAAATCCTTCCACTTCTGAAATTTCTACTTCCTGAGAAAGTTATTCGACCAGCAAACAGAAAATCAGTGGTATATTTGTCCTCCTAAAAGCTATCTGTAAACATTTTTACATTTATTTTGCGTTTTTACTTCGTTTATCAACGTAATATGAATCTATGTATCTTACATAGCTAACTAACTATAAATGCTTTGCATACTTAACAAATAATTTCAACCTTTGAACTAAAAGTTTCTATGTACAATCAATATTTGCAGTTGTTCGAAACGAATTGAAAACTGAAGTTGTTCTACGTATAGAAAAATTGGTGGCCCTGAAAAGGGCCATTTGAATTTTGCAAATGATATAGTTGGAAAACGATTATTTTTTTGGCGAAGATCTGACTGTTCTTGACGCTCCAACTTTTTTTGGTTTAGGAGTCTTCGTTTTGGCCGCCGGAGCTTTGGTAGTTCTCTTAGTTTTTGACATATTCTTGGCTTCAGTAGCAGCTTTAGGTTTTGCAACTGCCTTCGCTGCACCCTTCCTTACTGTTACTGGTTTCTTCTCGGTGGTACCTTTCTTTGCTGTTGGAACTTTTTTGTTAGGAGCAGCCTTCACGACTACCTGCGTTTTCTTCGGTACGGACTTCCTTCTTGGATTCGACACCTTTTTGGCAGTGGAAGTCTCAGGGATTTTTCCAGTGGAAAGTTTGAAGGAACCAGATGCGCCTTTGCCTTTCGTTTGGACAAGAGCTCCAGATGTCACGGCAGACTTCAAGTACCTCTTAATATACGGAGAGAACTTCTCCGCGTCGATTTTGTAATTTGAGGTAACATATTTTTTGATGGCCTGGAAGGACGATCCCTTACGATCTTTTAGCTCCTTAATTGCAGCATTGACCATTTCGCCAGTTGGTGGATGCGACGCTTTCTCCTGGTGCGCTTTTGATTTTCTCTTCGCTGGCTTCTTCGCCGGTTTAGTTGAATTTTCTGTACTTTCAGCAATGGTATTAACTGTATTCTCTTTGTCTTCCATCTTTGGAGTATTGACAATATTAAACAAATTGAACGTACGAAGCGATAGCCTACACTTCTTCAAGCAGTGGAACACAAATACAGCGGTGCGCCGTCGACGCCACTTTTCCGCCAAAGCGCGGACCATGGAGATAACCTTATCCTACTAGTTGAAACCAGTGATTCAGTACTATGGAAGAAGCAGTAAACACCCTTTTACTTTAACTAACGACTTTTTCGACCTCCGCACACAATAATAGTCATTCCGGATGTGGAGATACGGCTACGAGTATGCACTTTTGTAAGATTAATCCTTTTTTAGTAAATATGTGCATTGAAGTAGCATTCCGCGTTTTTTATCGACGTCCAAGGCTTCGCACTGGCGATACATCGTGTAGAAAAAGAGTAAAATGCAAACATTTACACTGAAATTGTTATGATATCTGTATAAAGAATTCGAAAAAGACGTTTCCAGTTTACGTGGTTTGAACGGTTTCCTTACATCCCTCACTGATATTTCAAAAACATGTTTATTATTTGGTGGCTTAGTGGTGCGCCATACGAACTACAAATACTCGAGCGTTGGATTAATATTAACTACCGTGATGCATTACATTCTCAATTTTTTCACCAGGAATGAAATTTTATTACATATTTTATAATTTCGATGTTCTCTAATACAAATTTCTGATATTTGTAATCAAGTGGTCTTGATTATTTATCGCTCTTTCCCACATGCAAACCATAAATGCAGACGTAAGGTTACCACGAAAGAGGATAAGTGACTAAGAATCTAATTTCAAAATATTCTTGTTGAATTGTTTTGCTTTCATTTTAAATCCTCTTTTTGCTAACTTTTGGAAAATTTAAGTAAGATTTTACAGGTAAATGAAAGAAACTAGCAGTTCTATGAAGAACACAATATTTTCTATGGAAATATTTCTACAATTGTTGCGTTCTATCGTATATTCCATAATATTTTTACTAGTAATACTGTCGCAAATGTATAGCGTTTGCTAGTTGCTATTCGTACACGTTCTGTACATATATGGGTTGCATGATCCCCTGAATAAATATTGTTTTCTATTTTCCCAGAGAATGTGAGAATCATAAACGTTTCTAGTGAATTTGTAAAATTTTCTGTTTACTGATAAGGCGAAGGATGCATTTTGTATTTAAAGGATCATTATTATACGTTTTTTATTATACATATGGTCAAATGAAATATTTTGGAGGCGTTATGGAGAAGCTGCAGTACCTTTACTACTTACATATAGCTTAATCTACAAGAGAAGTTGCATCGCTTTGACAAATGATTAAAGAGAAGAACATATTTACTTTACATAAGAAGCTAAGAAAGAAAATGACCAAACTTGGAAACATTAATTACATGACATGCCAATAATGAATCTCTTATCGCGGTTGAAAGAGAATCGGTGATCTGCATTACGGACAGTAAAAATGTATATAACGTAGTTCTAAGTGGAGCATCTGCATCAGTATAAAATGGGACATGTAATTCTACATAAATATGACTAGCACTAGCGCATAAGTAACGTTATTGAAGAATGTTAGCGTTACTAATTTGTTGTTAGACCGGGTGTGTCAGGCAGCTGCTGGCCCTGGATATACTGTTTATTGTATGAAAGAAGTGCTTCAAATGGTAGCTGTTGCTACCAAGATGAGTATACAATGCAATAATCATTACATAATTTGTTTAACTTTTATCACGATATAAAGGTTATGTTGTGTATTTTAACTATAATATGGAATATTTGACGATGCTAATCTTGCCGACAGCAATCAGTACGAATACGTAGACGCAAAACCAATGTATTTAGCATATGTGTTAGTGATCCCTAAGTTATACTTTTCATACCTTAATGATGCGGCTTGTTATATTTCTAGAAGTTATAAGTAACTAGTAATGATCTTCTTTTTTATTAGCCACCAAAGACAAGAAACTAGGGTTCAATTCGATGACAGAACTAGTCATACAATTTTTCAGTAAAGTTAAGGCTGTACTAAGTAATATATCAAATTTTCATAGATGTTTGACAGTTTCTACAGTCACCATCACTATTAAGAAAATGTTTTATGCACTACACATTGGAATAATTCTCTCATGCAAAATAGTTACGCGTTTAAGATCAACGCCTCCTGTAGGAAATTTCATTTACAAAAATTTATCAATTTCGGTAATAAGGAGCAAACGATATTTTTTATACTCCTCCATAATTGCATTATTGGAGAGTAAAATTGTTGCGCTCCGACTGTTGTAACTGTCAACTATAAATATTAAGTCTGGGTTGAAATTAGAATGTTCACGTTGTTACAAAATTGTGGGCCCTGAAAAGGGCCGTTTACAGAACGATGTAGCGTTTACTTCGAGCTGGTGTACTTCGTAACAGCTTTAGTACCCTCGGATACAGCGTGCTTCGCCAGTTCACCAGGCAATAGAAGCCTGACAGCAGTTTGGATTTCCCGAGATGTGATTGTGGATCTCTTGTTATAGTGCGCTAAGCGCGAAGCTTCGGCAGCAATGCGTTCGAATACATCGTTAACGAAACTGTTCATAATGCTCATCGCTTTACTGGAAACTCCAGTATCCGGATGGACTTGCTTTAACACTTTGTAGATGTAGATAGCATAGCTCTCCTTCCTCCTCCTCTTCTTCTTCTTGTCAGACTTGCTGATGCTCTTCTGCGCTTTGCCAGCTTTCTTCATAGCTTTTCCACTCGCTTTAGGTGGCATTTCGACAAAGACTTTTTTTCAGTTGAAGTACACACCGTAGTAACGATCCAGTAGAACTAGTGGAGCACAAAGGTGAAGCCCCATATAGCCTGAAATGTGCCGCCAGCGGCGCACCAATCGCCTGCCAGCTATCACGCCATTGGCCCGGCCTAGTCAGGGTCTCATATATATCATGGAGATGTTTCCCGTCCGATCGATAGAACATCGCGGAACTCCTTCCGGTGTACTTCAAACGTTCTGTTTTTCTGAACTTTATACAACATGTCAGGCCGTGGCAAAGGTGGAAAAGCTAAAGCGAAGGCTAAGTCCCGTTCGAACAGAGCAGGTCTTCAATTCCCCGTTGGACGTATCCACAGACTGCTACGCAAAGGAAATTACGCAGAACGTGTCGGTGCAGGAGCACCGGTGTATCTAGCAGCTGTCATGGAGTATTTGGCAGCCGAAGTATTGGAGTTGGCGGGAAACGCAGCTCGCGATAACAAGAAAACTAGGATCATTCCCCGTCATCTACAGCTTGCTATCCGAAATGACGAGGAACTGAACAGACTGCTCTCGGGTGTAACCATTGCACAGGGTGGTGTTTTGCCTAATATTCAAGCAGTTTTGTTACCAAAGAAGACCGAGAAGAAAGCTTAATTTAATAACACGAATGCAAATGGCCCTTTTTAGGGCCACAATTTCTCAAATCGTAGGAACACCTTGGCTGTTTATATTTACCATTTTACGCAGAACCAATAGCTTGTTTGTAGATATATGAAACTTCGATTGAAACAGGAAATGTACAGGTAAAATCATGAGGAATTTATGTTATTGTTGCACATAATGGCAAGTTGTACAAGAAGCACACAAATATCAGCAGTTTTCAGCGATTTTTACTAAAACTACGATGGATATTCCAAGTCTTCGTACAGCTGGTACTTTAAAGGAAACTTAATAGAACTTTGTTCATGACAAAATAATTCATAGATATTGTTAGAAATTTCCAGAACGAACGTTATTAAAGTCAAATTTATTTATGCGTTCCATGAAAGTATTAACGAGTTTTAAATGCGGTCGAAAATGCATACACAATAAACATTCTGTTTCATAATATTATAGGCAAATTTAAGGCAATTCAAGGAATGTCAACATAACTACTAGCATCTTTGGATACGTTGTCTGCATGAGTAGTGTTACGGCGTAGGACGTGGTTAAAGGCATTAATATATGGGATTTATGACAGGGTTATAGGCAGCTATTTGTGAGAGATTTTAATTTAACAGTTTTACCATCTGCATGGTATTACCCAGATGGCACGCGATTCTTTGTATTTCAATCCCAACATTATTTATTCTTAGTGTGTTTTCATTCGATCCGCATCTCTCAATGGCAATCATCGATGTAAACCTCCGAATTCAAGGCTCAAGGTTTTCATGACGACGTGATTTGTGGCGTGCCCACGCTGGCCCGTATGGCGTTGAGTCGTTGTATTTCAACATTTTGTAATAAGTTATCTGTGACCATTCCCTTTCCACAAGTCTTCCCTACATATGGTTAGGTAAATTAATAAGGTAAAGCAAACACATTGGAAACAAGTACGTCTGAATGTAATCTTAACTTAGTTTTATAATTTGCTTGTCTGTCCCAATATGTCCTTTTGGGAGGAAAGTGATGCGATAGGACTTTGTTAGGAGCGTCTTTCTAATTGTAAGTGTGGAATGTGTAACTGATCGAGTACTCTGGTGAATTTTCCCGGTGTCTCCTTGCAGTAGAGTGGTTCTCGAACTGAGATTTATAGCAGAGTCATTACTACCGAGGAACAAAAAAGTGCAGTAATGAAATTAACTGAATATTATAAAAAGTGCATATACAGACCTGCCATGTACCATATAATAAGTGTCACCTACGAGGTAGGAACTAAAAAAAATAAAAAAATATTCTGTCTATGGTTGTGTTATAAACCTTGCATAGTGATGCTTCGAGCAAACGGACTCGAACATAAGATCATAACACAGACGTTTTCACACGAACCTGTCAGTAACAAATTCTATTATTAATATTTAAAACATATGAGAATTCTTCGAGTTTTTGAAACAGAAGAGATGTTTGATGTATAGGTAACGTTGTTACTACATGAAAATAAATTTTGGCCCTGAAAAGGGCCGGTGGTTTAACGTAATAGCTGCTTAAGCTCTTTCTCCCCGAATGCGACGAGCAAGTTGGATGTCCTTCGGCATAATGGTAACGCGTTTGGCATGGATAGCGCACAAGTTGGTGTCTTCGAACAGACCAACCAGGTAAGCCTCGCTGGCTTCTTGCAAGGCCATAACTGCCGAGCTTTGGAAACGAAGGTCAGTCTTGAAATCTTGAGCGATCTCGCGCACCAGACGTTGGAAAGGCAGTTTACGGATCAGAAGTTCAGTGCTCTTCTGATATCTACGGATTTCTCGAAGAGCTACAGTGCCAGGCCTGTAGCGATGAGGCTTTTTCACTCCACCTGTTGCTGGAGCACTCTTACGAGCAGCTTTGGTAGCCAGCTGCTTACGAGGAGCCTTCCCACCGGTAGATTTACGAGCGGTCTGCTTAGTACGAGCCATTCTGTGAAAGCAAAATTAAAAAATCCTTACACACTTATCGCGACACAATATACTAACAAGGAGAGGACCCCAAACCCGTCACTGACTTTTTGATCCGGTTTCGCTCAGTGGTAGAGTTTGAAGAACTAAAACTAATGATACCCGGTTTTGGTGGCAGACGGCTTATAGTTTTTGAGATATTTAATTTTAAAGTTATCACCTCGTTCATTTGATGTAGTGTAACCGTTGCTATCATAAGAGAACGTAATATAGGTGGTACGGCGATTGACCAGCAGTACGACGGTCGAGGGTTCGAATCCAATCCTCCTAAAAATAATTTTTTTTATGGGAATTTTCTCAATTTTGTTGTCTTTCTTGAATCATACGTTACAATATGTTATACTATTTTTGACTCACCTGAAATATATATTTTTGAAACAATGAATTTAATTTTTACTTTCAATATACGTGGTGCATGAACCTGGATGGTACTTTTCGTAAAAGCACTCGAAGCATAAACATTTCGAGGCACCACGTTCATACAATATTTTCACAATTATAAGACTCTCCTCGTGTTTATTTCATGAGGTACTTGCATGAACTTCTGACATTCAGGTAGTGTCATAAAACCGTTTTACCTGGTTCACAGTTCTTTTGACCTGTCATGTAAGGATATACGGTAAGTATGCATAGAAATATTTTCTTCACTGTTAGTTATTCAGTCGTTCCAAAGCGTTCGATACGAAAAGTAGTGTGTGAAAAGTATTTAAGGTGTTAGAAAATTGTGTAGAAGAGAAGAGCATCCAATATTACACAAACACTGCAAGAACACTTACATTTAAAGGAGAGAAGAACACTGAAGCAGGTATACGAAGTTTATCGAAGATGACGCACACGTATACTGCACAATACACGCTCACACTATCAGGAAAATTACTCCCAAAGGTTTTCATTTGTCTACAAGAACCAAATGGAACTTTTGGGCCACAAGTCCAGCAAAAAGTAAATCGAATGACTGAAGAATTCGGAAATGTGATTATAACATGCACAAAATCCGGAAAACTTCAGTCAAATACATATGACAAGTTCTTGGAAAATATAATTTTGCCGTATGTGGGACAGGAGCCATTTTTATATATATTAGACTCATGGGGTGGACAAACAAACCCAGATTTGTATGATAGGAAATTCAAAGATAACAATGATTTACCTACATGCACATTGAAGGTAATTCCCCCCAAGTGCACGCCTCTATGTCAGCCATGTGACGTGTATCTTTACCGTCAGGTAAAAAACTACATACGAAAAATACAAAATTGTTGGACTGCGACGAAACAGAATCGTGATTTAACTACGAGAGAAGATGCAATAAAAATTCAGTCCCTCGTCCACAACCAATTGCAAGCACCAATTTATAGCGACATGATAAGATAAATATGAGTTCCTATATTGTTTGTATAATTATATTTACTTTTATAATAAATGTATTATCTTCATTATAGGTACGCCTGGTACGCGTCCCGATTAGCGGAAAATCGTTCACATTTTGTTAATGTGAATCAGGCCGCATTCCCAATGGAATTACATTCAAAATCTTGTGCCTGTAAAAATACACCTTTCATTCGATGCACGTGGTGCCAAAAATGTTTATACTTCAAGTGCTTTTACGAAAAGTACCATCCAGGTTCATTCACCACGTATATTGAAAGTAAAAATTAAATTCATTGTTTCAAAAATATATATTTCAGATGAGTCAAAAATAGTATAACATATTGTAACGTGTGATTCAAGAAAGACAACAAAATTGAGAAAATTCCCATAAAAAAAATTATTTTTAGGAGGATTGGATTCGAACCCTCGACCGTCGTACTGCTGGTCAATCGCCGTACCACCTATACTACGTACTCTTATGATAGTAACGGTTACACTACATCAAATGAACGAGGTGATAACTTTAAAATTAAATATCTCAAAAACTATAAGCCGTCTGCCACCAAAACCGGGTATCATTAGTTTTAGTTCTTCAAACTCTACCACTGAGCGAAACCGGATCAAAAAGTCAGTGACGGGTTTGGGGTCCTCTCCTTGTAAGATTCGCCAAGCGTTACTATGTATCCCCTTTTATGCGGTTTGCATGAACGCTAGAATGCTCCTGATTGGCTGTGAGCGAAGTAGTGGGGTCAGGCTTGCGCCGAGAAGAGTATAAAACGACGGCATTCGGTGTGGATGATAGACATTTCGTTCTAGTCCTTTGCGTGGTGTTGTATTAAGTGAATCATGACCGGACGTGGAAAGGGTGGAAAAGGTTTGGGAAAGGGAGGAGCTAAGCGTCACAGGAAGGTTCTTCGTGATAATATTCAAGGTATTACGAAACCAGCCATTCGTCGCCTTGCACGTCGTGGTGGTGTAAAGCGTATTTCGGGTTTGATCTACGAAGAAACACGAGGTGTATTAAAAGTGTTCTTGGAAAACGTTATTCGAGATGCCGTTACTTACACCGAGCACGCTAAACGGAAGACTGTGACTGCCATGGACGTTGTTTACGCTTTAAAACGACAAGGCAGGACCCTTTATGGTTTTGGCGGTTAAAAAGTGCACTCAAGACCTGTATATTCATGAACAATCGGCCCTTATCAGGGCCACCAATCATTTCAATCGTATGAAATTTCCTTCAAATAACGCTTTTGGTAACGTGGAACAGACGAGCGTCTATCAACGTATTCGAGAATTAGAATCATTGCGACTTTCTTCAGTTCCGTTCTGTATGTATTACAATACAATTTTGTATGCAAAATCTCATTAAAACGGGTCATCATCCACGCGTGTCAGATCTTTCTTGTTAACAATTGACGAAATGAGTACATAATCTGTGAATTATTGAAATTGCTTCTAGTATTATGTGAATACAGTTATTAGTTTGTTTTTCACGACATAATTTCTTGGCTGGTAATATTTATTGATGAACTTCTTGTTAATTAATCTGCCCCTGCGGATTTAACTGAGACCTTCGTTTAATATTTCTGTTGTGTGATTCCAAAGACGAGGAAAATAATTTAAAAAAGTGAAGGAGAACTAATCTAACACAATCCTTTGTCGAGTTCTATTCATAGTCACAGAAAATTCACTTTCCCTTCGTGAGACATCCACGCTGCTGGTAGTTGTGAATTACAAATTTCATTTCAACAATTTTACTGGATATTCATAATTGTGTAAAAATATCTTTCTGTTATTTTACGCACATCTGTAGCGTCATTCAGATGGTTACATAATAATTTTGGTAAACTTGAAGTGTAACTTTAAGTAGTGCAATTATGCATAAATGACTGCAAGGTTAATATTCTGAGTGCCATTTCCTAACGCGATATTCCATGTTGGCCTCTTATTGGCACAAAGTATCTTATGCCACATGTTCAGCGCGCACGTTTATTGTAAATTTGTGTTGTATTCAAATTATTTATTGTGCGCTTCAAGCAGTAACTTAATAGCGCTTGAATATTTAGGGTGGTGCAATAGTGGCACAGTTAACTTATTATATTAACTTTATTAATATAACTGATTTTTATGCACAGTACAGAGCATACGTAAGACGGTTGAATTTGAATTCTCTTCCGATTCTCTCTCGATTCTGTTTCGACACTGTTTCGTCACTCACTTTTGTCACACTCTTTCGTCGCTCTCTTGTTACTCCACGTCACTCTGTTGATTCTGTGTCAACACTCTCTTGATACTCAAACGTCACTGTCGATTCTGTGTCGACTCTCTCTTGATACTCAAACGTCACTCTATTGTTAGTACAAAAATTTATCCTTAAATCTGTCGTGGTATAGAGTTCTGGCGGGGATGAGTCACGCGGATTGGTTCCCGATGAAATCGTGAATTTTTACAAGGAAGGCGGTCGTTGTCCCTAATTGGCTAAAAATTTGGTAGAAATCATCAACAAAGTGACCGCCTCCAAACCATCGGTAACCCTCCGGTACCGAAGGCACCTTCGAGTGACGTCTGGGAGATTCCGCGTGCCCCCATCGTAGCAGGTAATAAGTTTATGAAGTGCCTTCACCGTACTAAGACAGGAAATAAAATTGAGACTGGAAAATGCTTAAGCCGAAAATAAAGAACTAAATTACTCATTCCAAAAACGTGGTAGAAGGAAACCGATGGTCGATGGTTATCATAAACTTATTGTTGCTACGGTTTCTTAGAATATTGAAATCCTTTAACAACGATGGAACTCTGAACTGGTTTACGGTGTACGCTAATGAAGGTAAAATGCGTTATGTTAATGTTTCTTCGACTGACTGACGGGTAATGGTGTTTTGTTTTTATTGTACATGGGTCGCGCTGTAGTAATGTTGTTACAACGTAACACCACACGTAAGTTTCCCACCTTATAGTGAAGAGAACCATAAGAAGGAAGTCTATATTCACTGTTTGGAGGGATATGCTTAATGTAATCTAATCCGAATTTAACCATAAATCTGTTTAAATAATGCGATGCTTTGAATCTGGCAATTCTACTGGTTTTTGAGAAACCAAGCTACACTAGATAAGTTTCATCTCATGAACTATTTGCCGGGTTGAATCAGTCTTTTCAGTTTGACACTTTACTCGCCGGAAACCTACGATTAGTAGGATTTTCGATGCCTGCACTCTTCGACCGGGAGCCTAGTAAACGATTTTCTCTGCTGTCGTTTATTTCTTCACCTTTTCTGCTTAAAAAGAAATATGTAATGTACTAAGCAAATATAAAGCTGAAAGTAGTCCCAATATTAGAATTATAAGTGATAAAGCGAAAGTATCGTACCATGCGAGAAATTAGAATGATGTACTTGAGCACCCTCAAAATTTTTATTTCAATCCTGCAGAGCTTTAGACATAATTGTATAAATTTCTACGTAGGACGTTAAACTGACGACGATGTGGATGGAAACGCGTAGCATTTTCAACAACAAGCGGTTAATAAAGGGATAATGTGTAGTATATTCATCGCATTTAAATAAATTCTACTTACATTAATCAATTAATTTTGTAATGTTGAAGATTCGAAGCAAATTCGTATTGTATTCGTTTCACCTTGAATGTTAGATGTCTAAACTTTTAAAAAGAGTGAGACCATATTTCTGGTAGCTCTAATTACAACGTTGACTATTTTTGGCCAGTAACACTTTTTTGCAATTAAAGATAATAAGAATTAAATAAATGAAGAAAATTAAACAATTTCCTGCAGCAGTTTGATTGAAAATGGACGTCAACTACTGTGGACTGTCAGTACAAAAAGAAGGAGAAAATCACACACTAACAAAGGCATTCGTCTACTCGAAAATTAAAAACGATTTGAAGTTTTGCACGAATGTAGTTCACGTGAACTTATCGAGGGATTTATCTTTTGTGTCGGTAAAAAATTGTCCTAGAGGTAAAGATACTTCCTTATGGAAAATTTTCGAATTTTCATGCTATCGTGAATACCTTTGCAAACATATAAGATATAGAAAAAAAGTTGAATTGAAAGTTATTATTGTTATACTTCAATTAAATTAACGTAAGTAGTTGAAGGCTGTTTTAGTAGACAGTGAAATATTTGCAGGTGCAGAAGTATAGGTATATTTAACTGTAGGTAGTGTACTTCGCATTCAGGTGATATCTTTCAATTACGAAATATGGTGCTCGATTATCACAAGTATACGTTAGTAGTTTCACTTGTTCTTAAGTGCTATAGTAATGATATTTTTCGAAAAACTGTTAAAACTAGAAATATTCTTTGCAGCATGCACAACTTCACCACGCGTACTACAAAGTGGACAAACTTTTCTTCCATAATATACGCAGTAATCGATTAAATTATCAAATTTACTTGCTTGTGCAGAGGCAAATATCCATATCTGTATATTTCAATCGTATTTTAAGCCAGGCTTTCTGAATAATTTTTGGACCATACGTCCAAAGATACAAACATTAAGATAATGCATGTACACACCTCTACAATTACAAGTAATTGTCCACAGCTATAAAACAAAATGGATTAAACAAAATAATTGTGAACCACTCTTGAAGTTCGTGACCCATACTTGTCCCATATATTATGCATGATCTCAAAAGTTTGACAGCCTCCCTGAGGGATCGTATGGATACCGTTAAGAAACCTTGTTTTAAGCGTATTTTCGTAGAATTTTTAGTCTAAGAGATAAATACTAATTTTGTGCCAGCGGTTGCATTTTTATTGTATTACTCTACCTCGAAGATTTATATCGTACTTGTGCAATATGACAGTGTCAGAGAAATTTCACACAAACGAAGTCTATATTTGAATAATGAATACATCCAAAAATATTTACAATAATATGAAAATCCATATAATCTTTAAATGGGTGTTTTTATCGCTGTGGCCGTTTCTTCATGGAAGCCAAAGGTAAATCCATTAATAGGGTCACTTAAATTACATTTGTGTAATGTTTAAATTTTTGTTGAATTGGCGAATTGCCGTATGTCTTTTGTAAGACTAGTATGTCATAAATAATTCTTCCAGCTATGTAAGTACACAAGTGGGTTTATCCTATATAAATAAATTAAATGAAGTAAACGAAAGGAATTAAATGAATAATAATATTATCATTATAAGTTTTTTATACGATTAAAAATATGGCATAATATAAGGTAACGCTATAGTAATAGCAACAAATTTATGTAAATTAGGGAATGTAAGAGGAAAACCAAGCAAATTCCATATATTATATATACTAATATATCAATTGCTGTTTTCGTGTAATAGTGATGAATTAATAGCAAGAGTAAGAAGCAGTGCATAATAATATTACAATTAGAACGAAATAATAAAAGAATATAGAATAAAATGAAATAAAGCAAAGGAAAATAGTAATAGTATAGTATATAGTATATAGTACCCCCCGGGGGGGGGGGGGGGGGCAAGCGTCGAGCGTTCAGGCCTGCCGATAATAAAACATTTGGTGCGCAGATTCGCCACTGTCAAAGACGGCATATGAATCGAGACATCAGAGGAGGGTCATCAAATGGACAACAGAGACATTAGTGACAACACCATTCTGATCCACTGCTTGAGGAAGTTTAGGTGACCGCTTATATGGAATGACCGAACAGTGACTTGCAACGATATATGCGCAAAAGTGAAGTGCAACACCCACTAGTAAAAACTAAACGGAACAAAGTAACTCTCCAAACAGAATGCCAACATTTTAGTGCCAAAAGTCAGATACAAAAATTAAAGGTGGTGTTCCGCACGGAACTGAATTTACTTAAAGCATCGAAAACGTGACCATTGCCACGGTTCGTACTCTCCAACCTTTTTCAAAAAAGGGGTAATTTAGGAAGGAAATATTTTTGATGGGCCATCAATCAGCATAGAGGAAAGGAAAAGGGGCACAACTCGTAGCCTGCGTCGCACGTGCAAGGCAGGCCCGGCTTACCCTAACTCCACCGCGACCCTCGGCAGGGGGCCCAAGAAGACGCGGGCCAGAGTTAGTCGCTAGGAAGCTACAAATTGCAAAATACCCTACCACCTACGACGACAACCCGTCAGACTGGGGGACCAATCCAGTGATTGTACATTAACAAATATCCCTGATTGGTCTCCCAGTCGAAGCCACCAGAAAAAGGACCATCCCTCCGATTTTTCCTCGCCGAATCCATGCAAGGAAAAAGTTAGTTAACACGTACAATTCAGGGGAGAAACAGTATCCTCTCTCAAGAATCATAACCACCTCCGGCATTACAGACGTGACACTTAACACGAAACCGTATTTATTAAATATTTAGATCATCACAACAAATTCGTAGTTAAACAAAACTTATTTTCCCTATCTCCTGAAAAGGTCGTAGGGACATACGCGGACAACGGTGTCGATAAAAATCGAAGCGGGGATTTACGATCCCCGCCATACTCGGCTCTCCAGGCATCCGTACGTATCATCGCGGCCGCGTATTTACGTAAAAAACAGGTGGAGCCGCCAAACTCCACCAAGGCAAAAACTTCCCGCCACCAGGCACGGAGGGACCCAGGACCATATCATATAAACCGCCACTGAAACAGATGGCTCACCCTATCAAATCGCGACGGCAATGACGCCCAAACAAACACCAAAGATTACAACATAATCTTAGCTACCATAGCCCTACCACACGAGCCCAATATCCCGGTAACCAACAAATTTCAATCACTAATGCAGTGTTATGACGAGAGAACAAAAAACACAATTAGCGACATCAACAACAAAAACACTCACGTAACAAACACAAACACCATAAACACAAATCCTCCCTACAAAACCTCTACCACCACCACCACAAAAAGCGTTAAACCACCACCCATATATCTTCACTACCGAAGAACCACCACTCTCAAGCAATTCTCCGACTCCATACATAACACGGTCGGAGAACAATTTGAATTAAAATGTCTTGGCAAGCAAACGAAACTCCAACTGTACGATCTATACACTTGCAACAATTTCATAGCAGCAGTAAAGGATGGGAATGTAGAATTCTACACCTTCTTATTACCTGACCTAAAAACTCTATTAGTTATCCCAAAAGGACTAGAAGATTCCACTTCCAAAGAAGTCCTGGAGGAAATAAAATCCAAGGGTCTAAATACTAGAGATGGCGTGAACTGCTACTGTTGAATAACTCGTGATCACGTTCGTTCTGAATCACGGTGATTTTTCACAGTGATTCGTGATTTCTCGTGATCGCTTCTGATTGATGAAGAACATAACTTATGCATGCGCAATACATTTTTAGTGATTCTTAGGATTATTAGGAAAAAGGAAAAAAATAATGAAATATAATGAATAAATTGCAAGCGTGACTATAATTTAAAATTTTTTTGGTTTTCATTCTACTAAAAATAAATATAATTCTAGTATAAAATAATGTGTAAGTATGTATACATATGTATGTCAGAGATTTTGGCAGAGCGTGTTGTTTCTGTCACGATTCTGGGGTAAGTGCCGTGGGGTCAATCACGGTCCTCTTGCCAGAAGGTGAAATCACCTTCCCCACTGCGTGGCCAGATTCTTCGAAGACAGCCTTATCGCTGTGCATTCGTCATACAGCACCGCAATGCAACGCATCATAAAATCTGCGACTCCTAGAATTCGTCGCTCTCCTATCTATCTAGGGATTTTTCCCTTATGACCCACTGTCTTGTTGGTTATGTGCTAGTGATGTATTTGATTAGTTAATCACTTTGTACTTATTCACGGGAAAAACTTTCAAAAACCCGTTTTTTTTATTACTGGCTTTGTTATTGTGTTGATGTTATCATCCTTGGTGTTTTCTTCCTAATTTTAAGTGGTATCTCTTGTGGATTATAGTTGCCTGTTGCTCTTATGAGGGGGTTTGTATGGTTGTGGTTATATGATTTGATTAGTACTTTCATGTATTCTTGGTTCATGTATTTCTATTTGTGCTTCATGGTGTAGTTGTTTGGTGCTGTAGTCTCTTGGTTTGTTGAGTGCTATTTTTAGGAATTTGTTTTGCATTTGTTGGATTTTCTTGAGGTGTGTTGGTGCAGCTGTGGACCAGACTTGGATTCCATAGGTTAGAATGGGTCTGGCACATGTTTTGTATAGAAGTAACTTGGTTTTTTGGTTGAGGGTGCTGCTTGGACCGATGCGTGGTCTTAGGTGTCGCAAGGTTCCGTAGGCTTTAGCTACCCTGTCCTGTATTGTTTTGTGCCAGGTGAGGTGTTGGTCCAGCCAGAGGCCAAGGTATTTGGCGTTCTTGGACCATTGTATGGTTGCAGTGTTGATAGTCAGCGGTGGGGGCTCTCTTTGTCTTTTGTTTGAGAAGTAAATTATTTGTGTTTTCTCTTCGTTGACTTTTAGCTTCCATTGTTGGAAGAAGTCTAGTGTTTCTCGTAGATGGTTTCTGAGATATTGCGTGGCTTGGTTGAGCTGCCATGAGGTTGAAAAAAGGGTTGTGTCATCTGCAAGTAATGCAATGTTGGTTTTGCTGTTTTTGGGAATGTCATTAATATAAATGTTGAAGAGTAACGGTCCTAGAACTGAGCCTTGTGGTACGCCTGCTGCTATGTTGAGTTTGGTTGATTGAGATTTTCCTACGTGGACTGTGAGGGTCCTGTTTGTGAGGTAGCTCCAGATTATTTTTATTAAGTGTGTTGGGGTTTGTAGTTTGGTGAGTTTAAGTATAAGTCCTTCATGCCATACAGTGTCAGGATCTGCCCCATCGGTACCCCCTGATCCTTGAAGAACAGGTCAAAGGCCGCGGGCACGACACTGACACGCGTGTGTCAGTGCCGCACACGGGTTGACGCTATCATGTATTATTCTGCCTCCCAACCAAGAAATTTGGAATTGGTGTAGAACTAACCCAGTTTTATATTGTTATTTTATATAATTCACGCACTCTTTTTATTCATTCTCTACTTTCTTTCCTCTTCTATCTTCAATTTTAACTTATTTCTTACTATTTATTTCTTTTAAAGTATTATATAATATGCGGTGAAATATAATATAAATATATACATAAAAACTTTATAATATATATAATATATTTATACTTGGGGGCAAAAACATGACCATATCAGATAACAGCACATAAAAAAAATGTAGTGAAAATAATTAAATGCGTGTATGAGTATACAACATAATAGGTAAATTTATATTATTAAAAATGTTGGATCTTTTGCATAAATCACTACGTTATATTTTGGTACAATGTTCAACGTTTTGTTTTTTCATGTTTTTCTTGTTTCTGCGCCACTGGGGCTAGGTCAGGGCATAGTCGCGTCGTCTCAGCCGTTTTGGAGTTAGCTGGCGAAGTTTACCTGCGTACTTGCTGGGTTTTCCCCACAGAAGGGTACATCGGAAAACTTTCCCTCGGCACAGTGTATACCGAGCCACGTTTCTTTTGTTCAGTTCTGTACGAGCACTAAGCGTGAACGGTTGCTGAGTTGACAGCGTCACTCACAACCGAAACCTTATATACTGTTTTTGTTATTTTGTATTACAATAATAAATATTCGGTTTTTTTTGGAAGCAACCTCTGTAATTATTCAACAAAAAGAACAAGTTAAAGTTAAAGTAACCATCATTTACAAAGACCCACCATATGTTTTGATATGCAAGATGAGAAGTATTACATGAATTTGCAGTGATAAACATATATATATATAATATAATAATAGACTTATAAATTATTGTTTAGAAATAAAAGCATAGATAATTTTGTTGCTTTTAAGCGATTTCTTCTGTCTGTTAAAATCAACCCGGCCTTGGAAAATATTCGTTCACATGGAACAGAACTAGCTACTATGCACAATAATTGTTGTACTAACTTTAATAATAATGGGAACTGATATTGGTGTTCATTCCACCACAATAATGGATTTCCATTTTTATCATAAAATTCTTTCCGTAAATATTCCTCTATTTCCATGGTAAATTTGTTTTCTTCTGTTAAAATTTCAGGATTATTTCTTTTTATATTGTTGGATTATCATTTTAATTAAAAGCAAAAATAAATGTTGTGTTGAGACACTGAGTCTGTAATAAAGGAAAGCCATAACTCTGTTACCAGAGTTATGGGCCTCTGGCCGTATAAGTGTCTAAAGGCCCGTATGACAAACATGTTGCAGACCCAGGCCGTTGGTTTTCTTTCTGGAGTGGGCGCCAGATTTTCTATGTGCTTTAGAAAAGCCCTCACTTTTAGTTCGATGCTTGTAACGTTAAGACGTCCTTCCTCGTTGCGAAAATAAAATCATAGATCAAGGAAATATATATCGAGTTCTAATTTAAATTAACCCCATATCCCAATATATATTTTCATCTATTATATTCCAAATTAATAATTCATCGGGTTCTGCTATTTCTGTATTTGTTTGATTTTGTGTTTCAGGAGGTGCATTATCAGTTAACTTTTGTAAAATTTCTATTTTTATTAAATTTAATGTGATGTGAAAAAAATGCATGTTTAAACCGTGGATCCAGGAATGTACATATCTGCACTGTTAAATTATTTTCGATATTTTGAAATCGTGCTAAACCTTGTTCAATTTCATGTATAACTTGTTGTGACCTTTCTGAAAATGCTTTTTGTTTCAGTTTTTCGCATATTTCTCTCAAGCCTGAAATTAATGGTATTATGATGGATGCTGTTGGATATTTTTCTCCACTGACAATTTTTGTTACCGATTCTATTGGTTTTAATATTACTGCCAATTCATGCAATATTCCCCACTGTGGATTTGAAATATATGGTAAGTTCTTATCAATAATGGCTACCGTGGCTCTAATTAGTTCTTGCAGTAATACAAACCTATCTATCATATAATATGTGGAATTCCACCTGGTTGCTACATCAGAAATTAATTTCTGTGGACTTCTGCCTGATGTTATTTGATATGTTTGTAATTTTTCTGCTGCTGTAGTGCTTTTTTTAAAATACCTAACTACTGTCCTTACATTTTCTAATAATGAAGTTATTGTACTAACATTTAAACTATATTTTATTATCAAATTTAATGTGTGGGCAAAACAAGGAATGTGTTGCCACATACAATAATCTGTGATAGCATTTTTAATGTTTGGCGCATTGTCTGTTACTGCTGAATTAATTATATTAAAGATTTTCCATTCATAGCATATTTTTTTTAAAGTGCTTGAAATATTTTCACTTGTATGGGTAATTGACATTTTTGTGCAATCTAAAAGAATTGACTCTAATTTAAAATTATTTATAAAATGAGCGGTAATGGCTATAAAATTTTCGGTGTTTCGGGACGTCCGCGAGTCCGTTGTTATACATATTGTAACGGCATTTCTTAATCTCTCTTTGCAGCTATTGTTGCATTCCTCGTAAAGTGCTGGGATTAATGAATAAGAGATAAATTTTCGATCGGGAAATACGTAATTTGGATTCAGTGCTTGTACAAATTCCTTGAATCCAGCATCTTCAACTATTGAGAAAGGTTGTAAATCTTTTATGAATAATTGTAGTAATTTCTGATCAATGTTTCTACGATTTGCTGGTGTCATTCTTCTCTGCAGAAATGATGTAATTCGAGGTTGAAATAATATAGTTTCTGAATTTACAGTCTGTCCCGTGTTGTCCTGAGAGGTTGATGGCATTGATGGTGGCAGTGATGGAGCAAGGCTTGGTCCAGGTTGCAAGGTTTCTGGATCATCCGGATTGGTTACAAACTGTGCAAAAATTTTCCATTTAAAGATATTTATAGAATGTGCCATTTTCAATTAACATGTGCAGTATATTTTATATTTTTATACTTTATACAAAATTGTTAAATATCAATCTATTATACTTACATTTTCTAGAGAGGATAGAGGGGGCGACAGTGAGATAGCACGTGTAGAAGTAGTGAAAATTGCAAAGGAAATAAATACAAGGTATAAATAATTTAAAAGTTATACAAACTACCATACGCCCTAGAATAATATCCAAAAAGCGGAACAAAGAAAGGAAGAGATCGATACGAATCTACATAAAGCAGTTTTTAACATCTTTAGAAAAGTGAGGTTAGGTAGCAGGTAACAATGAGCGGTAAAGAGAATTCACAAGAAAAGACAACGAGAGGAAGACCCTTGAGAGCAACGCAAAACGCAAAGATTGCGAATGACGATATCGTACAGAAGATCCTAGTATTAGAAACTAAAAACGAGGAAAGCAAACTAAACACATCCACGACAGATAATAGTGACGCCCTCAATATAATATTGGCTAGAATAGAGGAAATTAAAGAAGAGATCAGAGAAGTGAGAAAAGAAAACGCAGAATTGAAAGAAGTAATAAAAGAAGTTATAACTCTAAAGGGAAAGATTGAAGAAAAAGAACAAGCATGGCAGGAAGAAAAAGCAAGACTAGAAAAAGGCTATAGAACTTAAAGAAAGCAGAAGAGATTAGAAGCAAAAAAGAGAGAAAAAATAATGTGTTAATCAAAAGTTTAGAAATTAAAAATAATATAGAGGAAGAGGTCCAAGAATTAATAGGGAACAGCTTAAATGTAAAAGTCAACATTGAAAAAGTAATACAAATAAAAAAATAAATTCAACAAAAATATAATAAAAGTACAACTGACAAGCCACGAAGACAATATGAAGATTAAGGCAAAAGAATATTTATAAATGATGTCAAATACACCTGGAGAGACAATCCGGACCCAAGAGAAAGAGGGTTATGTCAGGAAAACGAAGCAAAATAAGAAACAATATGAGGAACCAGCAGGACAGGAAAATATACCTAACCAGGATAAAGAAACAACTCAACTCAGCATAACATATTGGAATATACATGGTATAGGAAACCGGCACAATATCTGCAATGAAGACGACTGTAAGTACATCCAAAATTGTACAATAATTTGTTTAAATGAAACATGGTCGTGAGATGAAAATATAATGCTACCAACGTTTCTAAAAAACTACAAGTAGGTTACACGTAAAGCAGAAAAAGTCCACAGCAGAGGCAGAGCCAGTGGAGGCCTATGCATCATATACGACAGTAGTATAGTTAAAAATGTCAAAGTATTGAAAGAAAGCGATTCATGGCTAATTATAAAGTGCAGAATAGAAGACAGGGAATATATTATAAGCAACGTATATATCAATCAACATAATGCGGAATTCAGGATAAAAACATTGCTGGAAATACTCAGGGATGTAAAGGAGAAGCACACAGGATCAATCATAGTAGGAGGAGACTTCAATTCAAGAATAAGCAAGCTAAATCAATTGGACAAGGATCTATCTATAAATACCCAACTAATGTGGATAAGGAACTCGCAGGACAAAAATATGAATAAAAGAGGTCAATTGTTATGCGAGGGAATGGAAGAAATGGGAATGATTGTATTGAATGGAAGGAGCATATCAGACAAAACAGGAACATACACATATATTGGAAAATCATTCCAAAGTGTACTCGATCTAATATGGGTAGAAATGGAAATAGTTGAAAAAATATTAGATTTTGAGGTAAAAGAACTGGGCACCTCGGATCACCTGCCAATAACACTTCAACTAAAGGGAAATAAGAACATCAACACAAGTCACAATACGCAACAGCAAGAATTACGCAAATTGATTAGGAACAAAGAGAAAGTTGAAGACTACCATGAAGCACTGGAAAACTGCATGGCAACAGACAGCGAGAACACAGAAGAAATATATAAGTCACCTATGGCAAACAGTGAAGAGGCAGCCACGAAAACGACTATGACCAAAAGAATAAGAACAGCAAAAAACCAAAGTAAACCAAATAAATCATGGTATGATAAAGAATGTAGAGAACAGAGAAAGAAAGTCAAAAAGGCAGCGAACAGTTACAGAAGAACCTACGACGAAGGGGAAAGAAGAAACTATCTAGACCACAGAAACAAATATAAAATATTAATAAAAACCAAAAGAAGAGACTACACGGAATAACTTCTACAGAGAATTATACGGAAAAAGAAAAACTGACATAATAAACTTCTATGACGCACAACACCCATACCTAGACAAAGACATAGAGACTTTTGAGTTGGAAAGAGTATTAAGAAAGCTTAAAGGAAACAAACCCCCAGGACCAGATGGAGTCACCAATGATTTCTATAAAAACCTAACACCGACATTAAAAGGGAAACTATACTCACTAATGAACAAGGTGATATCAAAGGAAGAAATACCAAAAGGCTGGTGCAATACACATACGATTATGCTGTATAAAAAAGGCGACCAAAGCAACCCAGATAACTACAGAGGCATTACATTAGCAAATGTAATATTAAAAATATTTACAGCAATACTAGCAAATAGGTTAAGTACATGGTACGAAAGTAGCGATATATTACCAGAGGGACAGTCTGGCTTTAAATGCAAAGGAGGATTCGAAGACAATATTTTTATATTACACTACAAAATAGCTGAAGCATTACAAAAACCAAGGAATAAGATGTTTATAGCCTTCGTGGACTTCAAAAAAAATTGTATAAGGCCGGGGTCAGTTCAAAACTAATAAGAATAATACAAAGTATATACGAGAATGCCAACACCAGCATAAAAATCCGAAACACGACAAAAGAACCAATCGAGATATCATCAGGAGTCCTGCAGGGGGATTCGCTAAGCCCAGGGCTATTTGCGCTAATGATCCATGATTTAGACAAATTCTTCAAGGACAAAGGACATATAAATATAACAAATAGGATGGAACTACTCCTCTTCACCGACGACTTAGCTCTGATATCCACAAACTTAACAGACATGCAAGAAAAAATAACCACACTGCAAGAATACTGTCAAGAGAACTGTCTAGAAGTCAACACCAAGAAAACAAAAATCTTAGAATGTAGCAAATCAAGAAGGCAAAATAAATATAGGACTAACAATCCTGGCGACTCCCTGATTTCGCGTCAGGTTCGTCCGCATCCTACAGCTCCCTGATTTTGCGTCAGGTTCGTTCGCGCTCCAAACTAACAAATTCATACCGTATTCCTAACCAAACTCCGCCGGCCTCTCGCGCTGCTCGCGGCCCGGGCACGTAATAAAATTATGAATTTTAAAAAGAAATAGCGACCTGAAACTCCACCAGTCTCATCTCAAAAGTTCAAGAATTAACAGAATTCTTAGAGCTCCACCAAATAAAGGTTGTGCTACTAACTGAAACTTGGCTAAAACCTGCAACCTCCGTCAACCTAAAAAATTACCAGCGAATTAGACAAGACAGACATGGACAAACGCGAAGAGGGGTAGGGGGGGGGCGGGCGTCGCCATCTTTCTACATAAAAACATACAGTATGAAAATATTCCACAACTCTCAACTGGCCCCATCGAATCCATCTTTATCAAAACGCACACACAACCCTCCCTGATCGTAGGAGCAGCTTACATTCCCCCTAATGCCAAACCTACAATCCAAGACCTAAGCAACCGAACTATGCATCAAACTCCACACATCTTGTGTGTAGATTTTAACGCAAAACACAAAAAGACCAACAACCACCTAGGCAGGCTACTATACAACCATATGAACAACAACAACTATTACGTCATCCATAGTACAACTTATACACCAAGCCACAAGAGCTAACCCATCAAACATTGACTTCTTCCTCACAAATGCACCTCTCCAAGCAACATGTCAAACAATAGACGACCTACCATTCAGCCATCGCCCAATCGTATGCCGAATACAAAAACACAACACACATTTCACAAACCACACCATAAAGGACAGTAACTGGGATTAATACCGAACTCACAGCAATGTACACCACCTAAACTCCCAAATAGATACAAACCAAGAAACACTCACAGAAATAGAAAAACTAATCAAAACTATAAACCACTCTTTCACTAAATCCACTACAACAACCAAACCATATATAAAAACAATAACACCAGACACTGAAATAATAAACCTAATAAAACTAAGAAACAGATACAAAAGAAAATTCCAAAAAAAGGAACTCACACCTGCAAGACATTACGCAACGCACTAATCAAGCAAATACAAAATAAAATAACCAACATCAAACAAGAGACATGGAAGAACAAACTGCAATCCCTAAACCAAGACGCCACAAACATACGCACATGGAAACTTTATAAAGCAATCAAAAAGAAGGCACAGCCAATTCCACCTTTAACCGCGAATCAAACCACAGCCTACACAGGCAGTGACAAAGCGCAACTGACTGCAAAATATTTCCAGGACGTCCACAATACCACCTCCAAAATCATAGCTCCATTCGATCAGAAAGCGCAGAAAACACTACACAACTTAATGCACGCAGACTCCACCAGAAACACCACCTTCATAACCCCATTTTTAATAAAAAACACAATAACCCAGCTCAAGAATAGCAAAGCACCAAGACTGTATCACATTACCACAATACAATTAAAACAGACACCTAAAAAATAATCGTTCAGCTATTCTACATCCTGAGAGCAGCAGTAAAATTAGCATATTTTCCAGACTGCTGGAAAAATGCAAAAATACTACCCTTCCAAAAACCTAAAAAACCTCGCAAACAACCTACCAGCTACAGACCCATCAGTTCACTCAGCATCATCAGCAAGCTATGAGAAAGAATAATATTAACGCAACTTCAAAAGCACATCAACCAAAATAACATAATTATCCACGAGCAATTCGGATTCAAATTACAACACTCCACAACGTTCCAGCTCCTACGACTCATCGACCACATAGCAATGAAGGTAAACAAAAATAGAACCACTGCAGTTCCCTTCCTGGCCATCAACAAGGCCTTTGACACTGTGTGGCATGAAAGACTTATCTTTAAACTCACTAAACTAAAAATTGCAACACGCTTAATAAAAATAATCTGGAGCTACCTCACAAACAGGACCCTCCCAGTCCTCGTAGGACAATCTCAATCATCCAAACTTGACTTAGCAGCAGGCGTATTACAAGGCTCAGTCCTAGGGCGATTACTTTTTAATATTTATATCAACGGCTTTCCCAGAAATAGCAAAACCGATCGTGCACTATTTTCAGATGACACTGCCTTTTCTTCATCATCATGGCAGCTCAACCAAGCCACGCAATATCTCAGAAACCATCTACGAGAAACACTGGACTACTTCCAACAATGGAAGCTGAGGTGAAGATGTGAGGGTAAAATAAAGTACAGCGATCTCGTTGATAGCATTGTCTTTTTATTTCTTATGCGTTCGGTTTGACCATCTCGATCCGCGTCTCTGCGAACTCAGACCCTCCAAACAGCGTTGCCAGAAAAGCACCCGCAGAGGGGCACATCATGTTAGTTTTATATACAATAGTTAGGGAAAAGTAACAAAAATTAAATCTAAATCTTTACTGAGAAGTATGTGCTGCTTTCCTGAATGTTTACGATACGCGACAAAAGGGCCTTCGGTCTCAAGTGGTGTCGCAGGCAATTTTCGTGCGTTGCGTTAGACAGTTAGTTGCAGTATAGAATCCGTGCTAGTAACACTGCAGAGCGAGCCTTTTCCATTATCTAATACTTCCGTTACCTCACAACCCCGAAAATGTCTTAAGCCCCCCACTCTCCTACTTACTACTCCTACTACTACTTAAGAGAGGGAAGAGAGCTGAAAAGGTATATAACATCATCGTGACGCATTGTTCGGTAACTAAGCGATTCATCCCTACCAATTTACCGATTCTCCCACTACTACTCCAACAATAGGGGAATAAGAAACTCGTTGGCGTTTGCAGTGAAAGAGCTACGGCGGTTAGCCCTCTGCGGATGCTTTTCTGGCAACGCTGCAGCCAAACTCCATTTCTGTGAACTTGAAGCCGGTTTTAATTCCCCCCCCCCCCCTGCCTGCTTGAAACACCAGCGGCGATCTTTCCCATGTATACATTGTATCACCAATATTGCACACAAGGTAAGAAATCGTGATGTCATGTTCCCACCAATTCGCGTGTCAACTCCTCGCCAATTCTTGTTCAATTTGGTTTGTACAAGCGTGCATTGGCATTTAATTGAATTTAATCTTAGCGTATTATCTTGGCATCTTCTTGCGAAAAGATGCAACAACAAGAGCAAGAGACGAGAATGTAGTAAGTAATATTCATTATTTTAATAAAAGTACCAAAAATTAAAATGAATTGTATTATTCGTGTTTTATATGTTGCAAGATGAAAAGCCTTTGCAGAGTGCAGGTATGACTTTACAGAATGCTGACTATTATTATTCAGTAGTATATTGAATCATTTAAAAGACATCTTTACCAATGATTCTTTACAATTACAGAAGGTGCTGTCCAGAGAAGAGATTACCATGCTGCAGCCCGGAAAGGCTACAAACGTACTCAAGAAATTTTTAGGAAATTAAAGTTAATATTGTTTGATGGAGTGAGGTGTAAGCAATGTTCAACAAGAGATAGTTTCTGATACTTTTGTACATCTTCAGACCCCTGATGAAGCTAGATGGAACGGTGGTGTAACATTCGGAATCATCTCTGTTGGGTATGGCTTACACTCCATAGCTAAAAACAGTAATAACTATAATGGACTGGGTCATAAAATGATGTATTTTATATTATTTAAGTTTATTAACGATAAATATTAATATTTCATAAGCTTGGTGTATTTCATATATGTATGTATATATAATATTTAATATATGTTACACAAATATTTATTCTCAATTGAAACTGTATAATATTATTTCAATATATTTAATTAATTTGTAAATACCGACTTTCATTTCGCCATAACTTATTTTTATTATAAAATAACTTTTACTTGTAAGTATAAATACTATACAGCACATACATGGGACCATGTTCTTGTGTGCGTATTTCACCGACGTTATGTGTATAAGGTAGTGGCGCCTCTAGCGTTCCAAGTAGACGAGGGGAGAACTATATTTGGTTTCGGGCGAAATATGGTAGTTTGGATTGCCTGTGCGAATTCTGGTCGTAAATCTCCACGCGTCGCTTTCGCGATGGGGCTGCGTTTGTTTGTTGCTCAATACTTGGAAGGGGTGATGACCCGCTGCGGAAAGGTACCAATATTGGCACGTGCCTTTCTGAAGGCCAAAATTCCATCGCGCTACACGTGGCGTGAGGTTTCTACCATCGGGTTTCCTCTAAGCGTATCACCACGGAAGCTGAAAGTCAACGAAGCCAAAACACAAACAATCTACTTCTCAAACAAAGAACAAAGAGAACCCTCACCGCTAATTATCAACACTGCAACCATACAATGGTTCAAGAATACCAAATACCTTGGCCTCTGGCTGGACCAACACCTCACCTGGCAAAAACCAATACAGGACATGATAGCTAAAACATACGGAACCGTGCGACACCAAAGACCACTCGTCGGTTCCAGCAGCACCCTGAATCAAAAATCCAAGTTACTCCTATACAAAGCTGTTGGTTAGTTTCTTCCTAGTGTGATTTTATTGAAAAAAATAAAAGAGTATGGTTTAACAAGAATACAAAAGTAAAAACTGATTTCTAAGGGTGACGATGTTCATTCGCTAAAGGTTTGCAGACAAGTAAAGTTAAAATGTTCGCACGGCCGTGCAGAGCCGAGTTCAAAAACAGACCCATAAAATAAAAATGGTCAAGGCACAGAACCAGGTGTAGGAACCGTGGTGCGCGGATACAAGTGCACGGAAATATCGGTACGCACCAAATGTGCAGAGGTCTAAGCATACCTCTTTTCGGTTACACGGTTCCAAGCATGCCTGCTGGTAAAAGTTTAGACCGGTCAAAATACGAAGCTAATCAACAACAACATGTACCAGACCCATCCTAACATATGGAATCCAAGTATGGTTCACAGCTGCACCATCACGCCTCAACAAAACGCAATAAATACAAAATAAATTCCTAAAGATAGCACTCAACAAATCAAGAGACTACAGCACCAAACAACTACACCAAGAAGCACAAATAGAAACCATCCAAGAATACATAAATCAAGTATTAAACAGAATATATAATCACAACCATACTAACCCCCTCATAAGAGCAACAGGTAACTACAATTCACAAGAGATACCACTTAAAATGAGAAAGAATACACCAAGGATGATGACAGCAATACAATAACAAAGCCAGCAATCAAGAAAACAAGTTTTTGAAAGTTTTTTCCATGATTAAACACAAAGCGGTGTTCTTTGAAAAGTACAGGCATCGAAAATCCTACTAATCGTAGGTTTCCGGCGAGTAAAGTGTCAAACCGAAAAGACGGATTCAACCCGGCAAATAGTTCATGAGATGAAACTTATCTAGTGTAGCTTGGATTCTCAAAAACCAGTAGAATTGCCAGATTCAAAGCATCGCATTACTTAAACAGATTTATGGTTAGATTTGGATTAGATTACATTAAGCATATCCCTCCAAACAGTGAATATAGACTTCCTTCTTATGGTACTCTTCACTATAAGGTAGGAAACTTAAACGTGTTGCATAAGATACTTTGTACCGATAAGAGGCCAACATGGAATGTCGCGTTAGGAAATGGCACTCAAAATGTTAACCTTGCAGTCACTTATGCACAATTGCACTATTTAAAGTTACACTTCAAGTTTACCGAAATTCTTATGTAATCATCTGAATGACGCTACAGATGTGCGTAAAATAACAGAAAGATAGTTCTACACAATTATGAATATCCAATAAAATTGTTGAAATGAAATTTGTAATTCACAACTACCAGCGTGGATGTCTCACGAAGGAAAAGTGAGTTTTCTGTGGCTGTGAATAGAACTCGACAAAGGATTGTGTTAAATTAGTTCCCGCATTTAGCTCACACGATCTCCTTCACTTTCTTAAATTATTTTCCTCGTCTTTGTCGTGAAAAACTGTCATGTCCTGAAAAAAATTAATAACTGTATTCACATAACTGTTCACATAATACTAAAAGCAAATTCAATAATTCACAGATTATGTACACATTTCGTCAATTGTTAACAAAAAAAGATTTGACACGCGTGGATGATGACCCGTTTTAATGAGATTTTGCATACAAAATTGTATCGTAATACATACAGAACGGAAATGAAAAAAGTCGCAATGATTCTAATTCTCGAATACGTTGATAGATGCTCGTCTGTTCCACGTTACCAAAAGCGTTATTTGAAGGAAATTTCATACGATTTAAATGATTGGTGGCCCTGATAAGGGCCGATTGTTTATGAATATACAGGTCTTGACTACACGTTTTAACCGCCAAAACCATAGAGGGTCCTGCCTTGTCGTTTTAAAGCATAAACAACGTCCATGGCAGTCACAGTCTTCCGTTTAGCGTGCTCGGTGTAGGTAACGGCATCTCGAATAACGTTTTCCAAGAACACTTTTAATACACCTCTTGTTTCTTCGTAGATCAAACCCGAAATACGTTTTACACCACCACGACGTGCAAGGCGACGAATGGCTGGTTTCGTAATACCTTGAATATTATCACGAAGAACCTTCCTGTGACGCTTAGCTCCTCCCTTTCCCAAACCTTTTCCGCCCTTTCCACGTCCGGTCATGATTCACTTCACGCAACAACACGCTAAGTACTAGAACGAAATGTCTATCATCCACACCCAATGCCGTTGTTTTATACTCTTCTCGACGCAAGGCTGCCGCCCCACTACTTCGCGCACAGCCAATCAGGAGCATTCTAGCGTTCATGGCAACCGCCTAAAAGGGGATACACAGTATCCTTTGGCGAATTTTAGTATATTGTGTCGCGGTAAGTGTGTAAGGATTTTTTAGTTTTGCTTTCACAGAATGGCTCGTACTAAGCGGACCGCTCGTAAATCTACCGGTGGGAAGGCTCCTCGTAAGCAGCTAGCTACCAAAGCTGCTCGTAAGAGTGCTCCAGCCACAGGTGGAGTGAAAAAGCCTCATCGGTACAGGCCTGGAACTGTAGCTCTTCGCGAAATCCGTAAATATCAGAAGAGCACGGAACTTTTGATCTGTAAGCGCCTCGTACGTGAGAACGCTCAAGATTTCAAGACTGACCTTCGTTTCCAAAGCTCGGCAGTTATGGTCTTGCAAGGAGCCAGCGAGGCTTACCTGGTTGGTCTGTTTGAAGACACCAACTTGTGCGCTATCAATGCCAAACGCGTTACCATTATACCGAAGGACATCCAACTTGCTCGTCGTATTCGGGGAGAAAGAGCTTAAGCAGCTATTACGTTAAACCACCGGCCCTTTTCAGGGCCAAAATTTATTTTCATGTAGTAACAACGTTACCTATACATCAAACATCTCTTCTGTTTCAAAAACTCGAAGAATTCTCATATGTTTTAAATATTAGTAATAGAATTTGTTACTGACAGGTTAGTGTGAAAACGTGTGTGTTATAATCTTATGTTCGAGTCCGTTTGCTCGAAGCATCACTATGCAAGGTTTATAACACAACCATAGACAGAATATTTTTTTATTTTTTTTAGTTCCTACCTCGTAGGTGACACTTATTATATGGTACATGGCAGGTCTGTATATGCACTTTTCATAATATTCAGTTAATTTCATTACTGCACTTTTTTGTTCCTCAGTAGAAATGACTCTGCTATAAATCTCAGTTCGAGAACCACTAATCGTTCCTCTACTGCAAGGAGACAACGGAAAATTCACCAGAGTACTCGATCAGTTACACATCCCACACTTACGATTAGAAAGACGCTCCTACCAAAGTCCTATCGCATCACTTTCCCCCAAAAAAGTCATATTGGGACACACAAGCAAATTATAAAACTAAGTTAAGATTACATTCAGACGTACTTGTTTCCAATGTGTTCGCTTTACCCTATTAATGTACCTAACCATATGTAGGGAAGATTTGTGGAAAGGGGATGGTCACAGATAACTTATTACAAAATGTTGAAATACAACGACTTAACGCCATACGGGCCAGCGTGGGCACGCCAGAAATCACGTCGTCATGGAAACCTTGAGCCTTGAACTCGGAGGTTTACATCGATGATTGCCATTGAGAGTTGCGGATCCAATGAAAACCAACTAAGAATAAATAATGTTGGGATTGAAATACAAACAATCGCGTGCCATCTAGGTAATACCATGCAAATGGTAGAATGATTGTGTCTTTCAGCCGATTGAGCCTTGAAGCTAGCTGTACGGAACCCAGGATTACTCCCATAAGCCGCAGGTGTTTAAGCAAGAAGCCACTGCCAAGGGTCACACATGTAGGTGTTATATGAGGCGGTGCTTGGAAAAACCCCTCCTTCACCACTGATGGATCATCAGAAGGGTAGGCTGTCCCTTGCGGGAGGTGACCCACTTAGCCGTTCAGCTGGTTATCCAGGGAATATACCCACAGATTACGAGCTGAACGTTACCAGCGGGGGTCATGTGGAGGCGGGGTCACCAGCGCAATGCTCAGCCTCTTGTGGGCTCGCACATCTCCTCGTGCGAGTTTCGCCACTGGAAGCTGCGCTTCCGGTGCTACCTTTCCTGACACACCGTAGCCGTTATTTGGCCAAAGTGCCCACGAAGCCGGGGTGAGGGTGTTCCGTATCTCGGTGTACTCATTTCCTTGCCCTATACCCGATTCCTCTTCCGCATAACAGGCACGGCGTATGCATGGAAGTGTGGGTACGCTGTTTCCGTTAGCATGTCCTCTAGCTCACATGGCTATCTTGTATTTTCGTCATGCAGGTCGGTTATAAGGTTGCTACGTTCGAATCTGTTATCGGGGCAGTTGTATATTATGTGCTTAACTGTGTCTTTTTCTCCACATCTGCATGTGTCTGTTGTGACTATTGCTGGTGTTTTCTATTTTTCCTTGATCCTCCCATGTCCGGATAAGATTTGCAAAGTGTAATACGATGGTTGTATCCATGTTGCTTTCATGCGATTATCTATGCCCTTAATGAATTCATATGTCAGCCTTCCTTTCGTGGATTGTGTCCAGCGTTCCTGCCAAACGTTGATAGTTTGTCGTCTGATTTCCCTGCTGACGTAGATCGTTGTTGCCTTGCTTATTCCCACACCCTGTGGCAGGAATCTGAAACCGTGGTACTCGAACTTCTCATTGTGTTTTAGCTTGTACCGCGCTCTTCTTTCTGCAAGCAGTAGATCTATTGGAACCGCTGCAGCCAGTACTATAAGTGCGTCCGTTGATATGGTTCTGAATGCCCTCGTCGCGCGAAGTAATGCGAGTCTCTGGGCTCCTATTAGCTGTTTTGTATGTAGGCAGTTCATGCGGTCGCTCCAGCCTGCCGCAGCGTATGTAGCCACGGGTATAAAAACACCATTGTACAGTGTCATCATACTCCGGTAGCTCATGCCCCAGTGGGCGCTTGCGATATGTGCTAGTTTGTTAAAAGTGCTTTTGCATTTACTTGAAAGGTATCTGACGTGTGGTGTTATATTTAATCTTGTGCCAAAGTGAATGCCTAGGTACTTTACTGAATCCTTCATTTTTATTGATGTGTCCCCTATCTTCACAGTTGGAGGACGTTTTATATCCAGGAATCCCTTAACGCGCAGCATTTCAGTCTTCGTCTGCGATATTTCCAATTTATGTTCGCTACACCAAAGTGTCAGGTCTTTAGTGACACGGTTCGCTTTCTCCTCCATTTGTTTCCTGCTGTTTCCGGACACTAGTACCAGTAAATCATCGGCATATGCAATAGCTTCGTTTCCGTGATTGTTGATGTGGCAGATGATTTCATCGAACACCACATTCCAGAAGCTTGTGCCCAAGATTCAGCCTTGTGGGCATCCTCTGCTGATGTCTCTTTCAACTGCAGTGTATGTACTTGATAATCTTATTTTTCTATTCTTGAGGTAGCTCTGTAGAAGTTTGTAGAGGTTTCTGGGACATTGTCGCAGCTTTAGGTTTAGGAGGATGCTGGGCCACCAGATATGATCGAAGGCTCCGGATATGTCGAAGAAGACTGCGATCATGTATTTGTATTTTGTTTCGTTGACTATTTTTCTCGTGGTTACGATTGCGTCCTCCGTTGATCTGCCCTTTTTGAATCCAAACTGTCTTGGGGCAGAGAGTGTGTGGTGCTGGAGAAGAGCTGCTAGCCTGCCGGAGATTAGTTTTTCTAAGACCTTGCTCATTACAGGCAGCAGGCAGATTGGTCTGTATGACTTTGGCTGGGTCCTGTCCTTATTCGTGCTTTTGAGGAGAATTCTTATTTCCCCTTGCTTCCACGCTTGCGGGAATATGCCTTCGGCAAGGCACCTGTTGAGGAGCGCAGTTATTTCTGTTGTTAGGTATGGCCATGCTTGTTTAATCATTTCAGATTCTATCATGTCGTGGCCTGGAACTTTACGATTCTTTAGACTAGCAATAGCCGATTCTATCTCTTGCTTGCTGAAGGGGGGGGGGGGGGGTATCCTCCGTATTGGGAACGATTGCTGTAGTATTTCGTGTCATTCTTTGGCATACTAACTCTCCAACAGTGCAGTCTGCCGGGATTAGATTATCGAGAAGTGTACTTGCCGAATCTTCCCAGGTTATTGCTTGATGTGTTCCGTTCTTTATACTTACCAGAGCTTCCGCTGCCTTTACCTTGTTTAACTGTATGCGATAGGTGATTCCCCAGGGGTCTCTATTGCTCTCTCTGGTAACGAAGTCGTTCCAGCTATTTCTCTTTGAGGTATTTATTTGCGCCTTATATTCGGCCCTGAACGAGCGGTATTCGTGTTCCCATGATTGCTTGTCCCGTGTGTTGTTGGCTCTTTGGAAGTAGCGTCTTGCTCGTCTTACTCTCCTTTTCAGGGCTATCAACTCCTTGCTCCACCACGGTACAGATTTTTTGAATTGGTTCTTTCTTGGTATTGCTATTGTTGCTGCATACTGAATTGCACTTTCAGTCTCCCGTCTCAGGTTTTCGGGGTGAATTCTGCTTGGGTCTCGTAGTTTTGATTTTATTTCTTCTGCCTTCTCAGTAACTATTTCTCGGAACTTGTCCCAGTCGGCACGCCGAATGTTATATCGGTTTTCCACATATTTCGAGATACAAGTGGGGTGTCGGCCAGGGTTCACGTTAAATGTGATTAGATTGTGATCACTTGTGACGCTTTCAGGATCGATCATCCACTGATGGATACTATTGTAGCATGCTGATGTTACTAATGTTAAGTCGATGTTTGACTTACCATATGTGTTGTTGAAGGTGCAGAATTCCGATAGTTGATTAACTATGAATAGACCATGCTGAGCAATAAAGGACTCCAAAGCAATTCCCCTTTCGTCGGTGGTGGCGCTGTACCACAGGCTTGATTTCGCGTTGACATCAGCGCATATAATGACTTTGTTTCCTCGCAGAGTGTGCAGAATCGTGTCCAGATGGTGGAGATATGGTTCAATACTATCGCTATATTGAAAGTATACACTTACTATGTAGAGCCTTGTGCTCTCGACTATTGTTTCGATGCATGAAAAGTGAGTGTTGCATAGTTGCTCTATTTTGAGTATTGTGAGATTTGGGTTTGCTATAATAATTGCTGCCTTTATCTTATCACGGGTTACCATGTTTGTAAATGGCTTCGTGTCGACTACTGCTTTGAGGGACACTCCTAAACCTGTTATCTTGTTCCTGTGTGTGTAAGGCTCTTGCGCGGCTATCACATCGAGGTTCTTTCCTGTTACTGCAATTCTAATGTCATCTGTTGCAAGTCTGGCATTTTGACAGTTGATCTGTGCAACTCTCAAGACGGGTTTAGCAACCATAATCTATTTTCGAGACGCATGACTCCATGGCGTTCTTGTATGCTGTGCAGCGGGATGAGTGGTCGCATGATTTCTGAGCCCTTTTGCAGTTCACACACGAAGGACTTTGCATTTTTCTGGGGCAATGTCGGTAGTTGTGTCCTTCTTCGGCGCAGTGCCCACATGTATCTTCTGAGGCTCTGCAATACTTTGCCACGTGGCCAAATGACTGGCACTTATAGCACCTTGTTATCGGAATGTAGTCTCTTACGTTGCATGACTGCCACTCTATGACTATCCTTTGTCGCTTCTTGAGCCTTTCTCTAAGGCTTTGCGATACCTCTACTACCCAGTTAGTGGTGTCGCGATCTCTTTCGCCGGTTTTGAAACGAAGAGAGAATTCGTTACTGAATTTTTCCTTTGCCATGTCATCTGTGTTCTGCTGTCTAACGGCGTCGATTAGTTTCTGTTCTCCAAGATCTTTGGGCACATGGTGTATCATCATCAGAGGTCTCTTTTTCTGGGGGAGTATGTCTGGGGGACTTGTATGTCTTCGCCGGTCTGCGTCTCTACTAGGACTCCGTTATTCGATATCTTCCTAACGCTCTTTATCTTCAGTTTTTCTTTACTTGGGATAATATTTTGAATTACTGCCTGTTTGGTTTCTTCGCTGCTCTTGATGGCGCTATCCTTCTGCGGGAATATGGTTAAGATGTGTCTCGGTTGTAACTTTTCCTGCCGAGCGACGACTTTCACCAGCTGCTTGACTCGATCAGCGTAGGAAATTGGGTCTCTGGAGCTAAGTTGACTTTTCAGGTCGGCAAAGGTGACATCGAGAACCTTACATTTCTCCGCAATGCTCGCTTCCCGCGAAACTTTCTCTCTGAGAGCATTGTTCTCCGCCGTGAGAGCTTCATGAGATTTCATCATTAGCGATGCCTTTTTCTTTATAAACTTCACGTCCTTCGCGCTCATGTCTGAACCTAACTTCCTGCAGAAGTCGTACAACTCAGCTGCAGGTGACTGTACGGTTACCCGAGTCTCTTCCGCACTCAACACTTCTTCCATCGGTTCTTGTTCCTCGTCAGAGCTGTACACTATCTGCTTCTTCTTCCTCCGTATTGCTCGCGCTTTCTCGGTATCTGAGGACTCACATAAGTCTTCTTTCTTCTTCCGCGAGCTACGGGTGTGAGGATTTTCACTTCTCTCGCACTCCATTTTTAAGCAACTGCTTGCATAGGTCGTGATAAATTTCAACAAAACTATTGGTCACGTTCACCTAAGTGAGGCAAGGAATCGTCCAATCGCTACGGGCAAAGCGAAAGCCACTTACAATTATTTAAAATCACTTGGCAACGCACTTCGTCGATTTAACTTCGTTCAAGTCTCGCGCGCTGCGACAGCAAGTTCACCGTGTACCCGCCACCCGTCAGTGGCGCCACCGCCGACCCACGCTATCAAGATGGCGTCACCACGTGTCGAAAATTTCACTACAATTTTCGTTTATATTTTCACATGCACTTCACACCTGCACTAACTGCTCGTTACAAACTGAGCGGGAACGCTAGCCCTATGCACTGTGATAATTGGTTCAATTGTCTACCCACATTTTACCACTTTTTAACGCGACACGCGGCACGTCAACACTACTCGGCGCCATCTTGGATTCAGATCATACAGATGGTAGAACTGTTAAATTAAAATCTCTCACAAATAGCTGCCTATAACTCTGTCATAAATCCCACATATTAACGCCTTTAACCACGTCCTACGCCGTAACACTACTCATACCGACAACCTATCGAAAGATGCTAGCAGTTATGTTGACATTCTATGAATTGCCTTGAATTTGCCTATAATATTATGAAACAGAATGCTTATTATGTATGCATTTTCGACCGCATTTAAAACTCGTTAATACTTTCATGGAACGCATAAATACATTTAACTTTAATAACGTTCGTTCTGGACTCTTCTAAGAATATCTATGAATTAATTTGTCATGCACAAAGTTCTATTAAGTTTCCTTTAAAGTGACTGCTGTACGAAGACTTGGAACATCAATCGTGCTTTAGGAAAATCGTTGAAAACTATTAACATTTGTCTGCTTCTTGTACAACTTCCCATTATGTGCAACAATAACATAAATTCCTTATGATTTTATGTGTACAATTCTTGTTTCAATCGAAGTTTCATATATCTACAAACAAGCTATTGGTTCTGCGTAAAATGGTAAATATCAACAGCCAAGGTGTTCCTACGATTTGAGAAATTGTGGCCCTGAAAAGGGCCATTTGCATTCGTGTTATTAAATTAAGCATTCTTCTCGGTCTTCTTTGGTAACAAAACTGCTTGAATATTAGGCAAAACACCACCCTGTGCAATGGTTACACCCGAGAGCAGTCTGTTCAGTTCCTCGTCATTTCGGATAGCAAGCTGTAGATGACGGGGAATGATCCTAGTTTTCTTGTTATCGCGAGCTGCGTTTCCCGCCAACTCCAATACTTCGGCTGCCAAATACTCCATGACAGCTGCTAGATACACCGGTGCTCCTGCACCGACACGTTCTGCGTAATTTCCTTTGCGTAGCAGTCTGTGGATACGTCCAACGGGGAATTGAAGACCTGCTCTGTTCGAACGGGACTTAGCCTTCGCTTTAGCTTTTCCACCTTTGCCACGGCCTGACATGTTGTATAAAGTTCAGAAAAACAGAACGTTTGAAGTACACCGCAAGGAGTTCCGCGATGTTCTATCGATCGGCCGGGAAACAACTCCATGATATATATGAGTCCCTGACTAGGCCGGGCCAATGGCGTGATAGCTGGCAGGCGATTGGTGCGCCGCTGGCGGCACATTTCAGGCTATATGGGGCTTCACCTTAATGCTCCACTAGTTCTACTGGATCGTTACTACGGTGTGTACTTCAACTGAAAAAAAGTCTTTGTCGAAATGCCACCTAAAGCGAGTGGAAAAGCTATGAAGAAAGCTGGCAAAGCGCAGAAGAGCATCAGCAAGTCTGACAAGAAGAAGAAGAGGAGGAGGAAGGAGAGCTATGCTATCTACATCTACAAAGTGTTAAAGCAAGTCCATCCGGATACTGGAGTTTCCAGTAAAGCGATGAGCATTATGAACAGTTTCGTTAACGATGTATTCGAACGCATTGCTGCCGAAGCTTCGCGCTTAGCGCACTATAACAAGAGATCCACAATCACATCTCGGGAAATCCAAACTGCTGTCAGGCTTCTATTGCCTGGTGAACTGGCGAAGCACGCTGTATCCGAGGGTACTAAAGCTGTTACGAAGTACACCAGCTCGAAGTAAACGCTACATCGTTCTGTAAACGGCCCTTTTCAGGGCCCACAATTTTGTAACAACGTGAACATTCTAATTTCAACCCAGACTTAATATTTATAGTTGACAGTTACAACAGTCGGAGCGCAACAATTTTACTCTCCAATAATGCAATTATGGAGGAGTATAAAAAATATCGTTTGCTCCTTATTACCGAAATTGATAAATTTTTGTAAATGAAATTTCCTACAGGAGGCGTTGATCTTAAACGCGTAACTATTTTGCATGAGAGAATTATTCCAATGTGTAGTGCATAAAACATTTTCTTAATAGTGATGGTGACTGTAGAAACTGTCAAACATCTATGAAAATTTGATATATTACTTAGTACAGCCTTAACTTTACTGAAAAATTGTATGACTAGTTCTGTCATCGAATTGAACCCTAGTTTCTTGTCTTTGGTGGCTAATAAAAAAGAAGATCATTACTAGTTACTTATAACTTCTAGAAATATAACAAGCCGCATCATTAAGGTATGAAAAGTATAACTTAGGGATCACTAACACATATGCTAAATACATTGGTTTTGCGTCTACGTATTCGTACTGATTGCTGTCGGCAAGATTAGCATCGTCAAATATTCCATATTATAGTTAAAATACACAACATAACCTTTATATCGTGATAAAAGTTAAACAAATTATGTAATGATTATTGCATTGTATACTCATCTTGGTAGCAACAGCTACCATTTGAAGCCCTTCTTTCATACAATAAACAGTATATCCAGGGCCAGCAGCTGCCTGACACACCCGGTCTAACAACAAATTAGTAACGCTAACATTCTTCAATAACGTTACTTATGCGCTAGTGCTAGTCATATTTATGTAGAATTACTTGTACCATTTTATACTGATGCAGATGCTCCACTTAGAACTACGTTATATACATTTTTACTGTCCGTAATGCAGATCACCGATTCTCTTTCAACCGCGATAAGAGATTCATTATTGGCATGTCATGTAATTAATGTTTCCAAGTTTGGTCATTTTCTTTCTTAGCTTCTTATGTAAAGTAAATATGTTCTTCTCTTTAATCATTTGTCAAAGCGAAGCAACTTCTCTTGTGGATTAAGTTATATGTAAGTAGTAAAGGTACTGCAGCTTCTCCATAACGCCTCCAAAATATTTCATTTGACCATATGTATAATAAAAAACGTATAATAATGATCCTTTAAATACAAAATGCATCCTTCGCCTTATCAGTAAACAGAAAATTTTACAAATTCACTAGAAACGTTTATGATTCTCACATTCTCTGGGAAAATAGAAAACAATATTTATTCAGGGGATCATGCAACCCATATATGTACAGAACGTGTACGAATAGCAACTAGCAAACGCTATACATTTGCGACAGTATTACTAGTAAAAATATTATGGAATATACGATAGAACGCAACAATTGTAGAAATATTTCCATAGAAAATATTGTGTTCTTCATAGAACTGCTAGTTTCTTTCATTTACCTGTAAAATCTTACTTAAATTTTCCAAAAGTTAGCAAAAAGAGGATTTAAAATGAAAGCAAAACAATTCAACAAGAATATTTTGAAATTAGATTCTTAGTCACTTATCCTCTTTCGTGGTAACCTTACGTCTGCATTTATGGTTTGCATGTGGGAAAGAGCGATAAATAATCAAGACCACTTGATTACAAATATCAGAAATTTGTATTAGAGAACATCGAAATTATAAAATATGTAATAAAATTTCATTCCTGGTGAAAAAATTGAGAATGTAATGCATCACGGTAGTTAATATTAATCCAACGCTCGAGTATTTGTAGTTCGTATGGCGCACCACTAAGCCACCAAATAATAAACATGTTTTTGAAATATCAGTGAGGGATGTAAGGAAACCGTTCAAACCACGTAAACTGGAAACGTCTTTTTCGAATTCTTTATACAGATATCATAACAATTTCAGTGTAAATGTTTGCATTTTACTCTTTTTCTACACGATGTATCGCCAGTGCGAAGCCTTGGACGTCGATAAAAAACGCGGAATGCTACTTCAATGCACATATTTACTAAAAAAGGATTAATCTTACAAAAGTGCATACTCGTAGCCGTATCTCCACATCCGGAATGACTATTATTGTGTGCGGAGGTCGAAAAAGTCGTTAATTAAAGTAAAAGGGTGTTTACTGCTTCTTCCATAGTACTGAATCACTGGTTTCAACTAGTAGGATAAGGTTATCTCCATGGTCCGCGCTTTGGAGGAAAAGTGGCGTCGACGGCGCACCGCTGTATTTCTGTTCCCCTGCTTGAAGAAGTGTAGGCTATCGCTTCGTACGTTCAATTTGTTTAATATTGTCAATACTCCAAAGATGGAAGACAAAGAGAATACAGTTAATACCATTGCTGAAAGTACAGAAAATTCAACTAAACCGGCGAAGAAGCCAGCGAAGAGAAAATCAAAAGCGCACCAGGAGAAAGCGTCGCATCCACCAACTGGCGAAATGGTCAATGCTGCAATTAAGGAGCTAAAAGATCGTAAGGGATCGTCCTTCCAGGCCATCAAAAAATATGTTACCTCAAATTACAAAATCGACGCGGAGAAGTTCTCTCCGTATATTAAGAGGTACTTGAAGTCTGCCGTGACATCTGGAGCTCTTGTCCAAACGAAAGGCAAAGGCGCATCTGGTTCCTTCAAACTTTCCACTGGAAAAATCCCTGAGACTTCCACTGCCAAAAAGGTGTCGAATCCAAGAAGGAAGTCCGTACCGAAGAAAACGCAGGTAGTCGTGAAGGCTGCTCCTAACAAAAAAGTTCCAACAGCAAAGAAAGGTACCACCGAGAAGAAACCAGTAACAGTAAGGAAGGGTGCAGCGAAGGCAGTTGCAAAACCTAAAGCTGCTACTGAAGCCAAGAATATGTCAAAAACTAAGAGAACTACCAAAGCTCCGGCGGCCAAAACGAAGACTCCTAAACCAAAAAAAGTTGGAGCGTCAAGAACAGTCAGATCTTCGCCAAAAAAATAATCGTTTTCCAACTATATCATTTGCAAAATTCAAATGGCCCTTTTCAGGGCCACCAATTTTTCTATACGTAGAACAACTTCAGTTTTCAATTCGTTTCGAACAACTGCAAATATTGATTGTACATAGAAACTTTTAGTTCAAAGGTTGAAATTATTTGTTAAGTATGCAAAGCATTTATAGTTAGTTAGCTATGTAAGATACATAGATTCATATTACGTTGATAAACGAAGTAAAAACGCAAAATAAATGTAAAAATGTTTACAGATAGCTTTTAGGAGGACAAATATACCACTGATTTTCTGTTTGCTGGTCGAATAACTTTCTCAGGAAGTAGAAATTTCAGAAGTGGAAGGATTTCATTGTAGTGGTTAAAGCTTACGAATTAAACTTTTATACGTTTACTGGACAAGTAGGAGGGTATAAGATTTAGAAAAAATTTAGAGATTGACGCATCGGCTTCAAAACACGCTTCTTGATTCCGTTTGCATACCCTGACCTTGAGACTGTCACTTTGCAAACCTGAAGATTTATTGTGTGAAAGATGCTAGAGACATAAGTAGGAGGATTAACACTTTTTGGAAGATGGACGTTAGTTCGTTGCCGATTTGTGGTCCCGGGTTTGGATGATCGTTGCTACATTGTTCAAAATTACGTGTCCAGCAACTTCTGGTTATTTCTAAACACTGTATAAGATTTTTCGTTCGATTTTCTGTAATTCGCTATATTAGCTTCTGCTATTTTTAGATTATGTAATATTCTTACATGCAGGCACGCGATTTGGAGTGTAGTCAATATTCTATTTCGAATAAGAGATGAAATTACCTTTCATTTAATGAACCTTCAATCCTTTGTTCCGTTTTAAATTCATAAGAACTTTATAACTATTGAATACACTTTGAGATGGCAAAGACCTTATTTCGCGCCTTCACGTGGCCCATTCTGTTAAACGTTTTTCCTTCATTTAAATATTCTAATATTAAATATTTTTTAAGACATGTTAAATAATTCGCCAACATACTTAAAAAAAAATGTTAATGGAAGAAAAAACGTACTAAGGTGAAAAAAGGCATAAAGTTATAAAACATAGAAAAATTAAACATTAAAATTTTTAAGTTTGGGAAGTACAGTTTCGAACTACACTATCTTCTAGATTAATGTAGCAGTATTCGAAATTAAACCCGAGTTTACAGAAGATCCTGCCTTCGCTTTACACGGAGGGGTCATTAGAAAATTTTACTGCAAGGAAGCATTCTCCAAGTCTCTGCTCTTTCTCTTTAACTATAATATTATGTGAATTACGTAGATAGAATGTTGCTATTTATGTCCCTCTTACTATACGTGTCAGTTTTTATCTACTCAAAATTGAAATGTTTCACAGTGATATTCATAACTTTATTCAATTCGATCATATCCTGGTTTCTTTAAAAATGTTATATAACTTTCTAGAAAAAAAGCTTAATCGTGGATGCCAAATTTTGTTGGAAATTTACTTACAATTGCTTTACGTTCTTCTCGAAACAAGGGACTTATTTATAAAAATAAAAGCATCTTTGGGCCGAATATAATCTAAGGACCGTTAGAGGTTGTGATACGAAAAAAGTTTTATAGGAAGAATGTAAATGGGTACGAACTTCTTATAAGCTACATTGTATTAAGTTGGTGCATATTGTTGAAGGGTTATATTAAATAAATGACTCGTGTAGAGTAAAAAATTATACTCAAAACGGTGGAAGAAGAAAAAGGCTGGGTGATGTTTACAAGACGGGCGCACGGTAAGAACTTCTTACAAAACGTGGCAACAGTGTGCACATTCATACCTGGGGTGTTCGCAGGCATCCCCAAACCCTAATTAGCCGACGTTTCATGAACGATCTCTAAAAGAAATCGCACCTTCCAATATTTTAGAATGTGCAGTTTTCCACGCATTACAAAGAAATATTTCATTTCAATAACTTCATTAAAGGAGAAAAACGTAGCTGTAGTATAGATATGTATCTATTTAGTACTGTAATAAGATTGTGAAATCTTCAGCGTTTGACATTATACATAATCGGGATCCCTAGGCAATTCTTTATGGATGTTCGAATTTAGCAAATATATGATGAAAACAATTGAGACTGAGATTTGAAAAAGATTATGTAAATATAGAAATAAGTGAATATTGATTTGCAAAATTTAAGGTTCATAATTTTTCATTCGACACATAGTCAAGAGAACGATTAAGCAGTCCAAAAATTAATGATTTTTATAGATATATAATAACGAAACTAATTATTAGAAAAATGTGTATAGAATTATGTGAGATTATTTGAACTAAATATGTGTGTTATGTTTGAAAGAATTCAATTACTTTACTTTCTTTTTACTTGAAAAAGACATTGAATATGCATCAACCAAATAGAGAGATTTGTTGTTAAATCCATGCCCAAGCGATTTCGATATAGCGTAAAATTCTCCTAAATCAATTGTCCCGGGATATCGCAATGTTAAAACCATTGTTCTAAGCTGTTAGCATTACTGATGATTAGACACACTTTCGCTACCATAGATAACCATGAATAGCAAGGTTAAGTTGAAGCCAGCCTGTTTACGTTGACACGATTGTTGGCCCTGAAAAGGGCCGTTTGTAGAAAACGTTTACTTTGAACTGGTGTATTTCGTAACAGCTTTAGTACCCTCGGATACAGCGTGCTTCGCCAGTTCACCAGGCAATAGAAGCCTCACAGCAGTTTGGATTTCACGAGACGTTATGGTAGATCTCTTGTTGTAGTGTGCCAAGCGTGAAGCTTCGGCAGCAATGCGTTCAAAAACATCGTTAACGAAACTGTTCATTATGCTCATCGCTTTACTGGAAACTCCAGTATCCGGATGGACTTGCTTTAACACTTTATAGATGTAGATAGCATAGCTCTCCTTCCTCCTCTTCTTCTTCTTTTTCTTGTCAGACTTGTTGATGGTTTTCTGGGCTTTACCAGCTTTCTTCACAGCTTTCCCACTTGCTTTAGGCGGCATCGTGACAAAATATTCGTTATCTCAACCTTCGCACTGAACGGACGACTTGAGACTGCTGACGATGCACCGGGAACGTGTCCTATATAGCTTGTAATGTGATCCCAGCGGCGCACCAATCGCGTAGAAGCTCGCTAGTCATTGGCCCGGCTAAGCGAGCGATAGCCATATATAAGTGTCCAGACGTGCGGCCAGGCGCCTTAGTTCTGTAGAAGTCTTTGCGTTGTATTTTGTGTTTTTTGTTCTGAAGTTGATATAAAACATGTCTGGTCGTGGCAAAGGTGGAAAAGCTAAAGCGAAGGCAAAGTCACGTTCGAATAGAGCTGGACTTCAGTTCCCTGTTGGACGTATTCATAGACTATTGCGGAAGGGAAATTACGCGGAACGTGTCGGTGCAGGAGCACCGGTTTATCTTGCAGCCGTTATGGAGTATTTGGCAGCCGAAGTACTGGAATTGGCGGGAAACGCAGCTCGCGACAACAAGAAGACTAGAATTATTCCCCGTCACTTACAACTGGCTATCCGAAATGACGAGGAATTAAACAAACTGCTCTCAGGTGTAACCATTGCTCAGGGTGGTGTTTTGCCTAATATTCAGGCAGTTTTGCTACCAAAGAAGACTGAGAAGAAAGCTTAATCAACAACATCAATACAAATGGCCCTTTTCAGGGCCACAATTTTTCAAAACGAAAGAATATCTTAGCTGTTCATACTCTTCATTCCACGCAGAAGCATTAACTTGGAATCGGTACTTCCAATTTCGACTCAAGTGATAAGTGTAAAATTGTAAGTGATTGAAATCATCGTTTCGTAAACTGGAGAATTGCATAACTTAAATTATTGTAAATCATTATGATATAATTAGGTTTTAATAAATCCCTTTACTAGCGAACATGTACAGGATCTCCCACGTTTTTCCTGCAAAACTTGATTAGTATTTTCTACAAGTTTATACTTATTTATATGAGTAAAAAATATTTGGTGGCTTACTAAAATGTTACAATAAAAATATATAATAAGATGGGAAATGTACAGCAGGGAAAAATATGTTAACATGTTATATGTTGGTTTTTTATTCAAAAAAAGAAAGTTTTCTTACTATTAACAAAAATCATCGTCTGCATGTTTCTTTTTTCAATACTGGAGACACAAGTGAAGAGGGTGTCGTATCCCTTCTTTCGTATTTAGACAAAGAGTAGGACCGATAGGGTCTGTGGGAACGTGATGAATTCTTCGTCAGTGACCCATTCGCGTCTCGGACACGCTCAATACAAGCGTTATAACTCGTAATACCTTCTGAGAAATTCTGGGCAACATTCTAACAGTTTGCTTCGCAGAGAAAAGACAGTCGGTCGAAGAGAGTGGTCGGAACAACACAGAGCTTGATCAATATTACTATCTTAAAGACAAAGTAAAGACGTAGCCGTCCTAGTGCTTAAAATAATAAAGTTAATTTTAGCTTACAGTACTCAAACGGTATTTTGTTTTATTTCACTCTACATAACCTACATTATATAATCATTAATTATTAATATTCCATTTTAAAACATTTACTGTCCTTGTCAATATATTACTGATAGCGTTCAAAATGTTGAGTCTATTACAGAAATTCACTTTGATTTCACTTTATTTCAATCATTATGTCGATTTATCATACTCTTTTTCCGCAGTCTCGTTCTAGAGTCTAATTTCTTCATTCTTATGCTCCTCACTGTATCTGATTACTTCTTCCAATGCATGCATGTACGTACTTTGTATCTTTTGTATTAAGTTTTATTTTATTCGGCGTTTTCACAATTCTATATATCGCTGAGTGTTATTGTACCAACTTCAACCGTTGGTTGTGACATTTTTTTATTGCCGAAAACATTTCGATGTTTACCTTTACCTGGTTGCTCTTACTGAACAATATATTATATACGTTTTGTAGTTAAAAATTTTTCAATTCCAAGTAAATCCTAATTCCTAAAATCCTGTTGGCTTTTGGACAAGGGGTGTAAATAATGATAGGTTACGGGGTTGCATTTATAAAATGCAAGGGGGGTTGGTTTCGTACGTAAACAACGCACGCAGATGTGCGACGCAAATATATTATTCTACGTGGCAAGCACAGCTGTGTTAATAAAGCATACGCCTCGCTTAAAGCTTCAAATATATTATGGAGTAAAATATATAAAGTGTTTTTTATTATAGACATATGTAGAAGAGAATCCAGAGCCATTTAAAAAGTGCATTCTAAAACCTATAAGAATAGTAAAATCACAAACAAATAGATCAGCCTATACTTAGGTGCCTGTGATTCGCGAAAGTGGTGTAAGTCAGAAAACTATACATATGGGGATTTTTATTTGTTTTGTGACATAATCATCTACATTTCAATATTGTGACAGATTTATTATAATGTAGCCGTAAGATAAGTAATAACATGTATGCTTATGACACTTTCATATGTATCCGTATACTGCTATAGCAGTATCGCGTTCATTTCGGTGCTGATGTAAGTTATTTATTTCAATGGAAACCAGAAAGCATAACTGTTTGTAAGTACAAAAGAAACATAAAGACAGAATGAATTTGGAAAGACACGCATTCACCACGAATATTCTAAGGCATTAAAATGTTCGAAGCAAAAATGTTGTTGAAGCAGCAGCTAATTGGCAGTAAAACATAAATAAATAAATATAAAACCATTTCTGTTTCATGTTCCTTTAATAAAATTCACTAATGTTCGTTTGTGTAAGTCAGTAATGAGAATGCCTTACTAATTTTGAAAATGGTGTAGGTCAATTAAGCATTTAAGAGATATGTTTCCAGGCAGTTAATTCAGGAAATTTTACAATCATGTACAAATTAGAACATTATATACAAAAAATATTTCTGGGTACGCTAGAGCTCAGAAATGTAACTATGTTGAAGCAAAATCTGTATGACTTACAACATTCATAATCACATAAAATTTCGTCCATACCTGCGCGCTTGTGCCAGCAGATGTATGTATAAGCTTACGGCCGCCACTTGGCTTCTGTTCCCTTAAACTTGTAGCCCTCGCTCTCCTGCTGTGTCAGTGAACGCAAGAGAGAACATACATACATCTATGACGGGTGAACTAGTTGGAAATTTCTTATTTCTACCAGTATTGGTAACATTGGCGCCTGCAAACCGATGGATCCTGCACACCTCATTGAAGGGTTAGCTCGAACCTAACCCAAACTAACGATAAGGTCTGTTTTAGGGGCAAACATTGTTGTAATATATTATAATTTAATCTAAACTTATTTATCAACCATAATCAACGACCCATCTCTTTTAGCGCCGTTAGCGTTTTCAAATCCGTTTAAATCCGTGAGAAAGTATGTTTCTGACATTTTTTTGGAAAATGTAGGAAAACGCATATTATATATACACCCGGTATAGTGCTGCATTAGAAAACTGCTGCGTCAGCCATAGCGATCAGCGCTTGCTTTGTGCTGGAGTACGTACGAGCACGCATGCGCTGCCACGGGCTCACGCAGCTTACTGGGTGCCGGACTAAACTTGCGCATATAGGCAAAACTCACTGTGCTGTTCTATGGAATATCTCCGAAACTATTAAAGAACCGTCATTGAAATTTTGTATTTAACATTGCCCTACCACTTCGTTCTCCCCGCCAAATTTCATCTTAATTGACGATTTGAGCTCCATAAAACAGGACAAATTCCTTCTCGATATATTATTAAATAAATTCATTATAATCAGATGAAGGTAGTCATAGTACTGATGACAGCGTTGCCAAATTTTTCATAGTTCGGCCTGTGTACTAAAAAAGACCTTGCTCATCTCATATCATGAAACATTTCTCCTATAACTTTTGCCCTTTGTCAACCAAACAAAAGAAACGTATCAAAGGGTGTAACACGTATCTATGTATTATATGATATATTATTAATTGGCGAAAAACGGGTGCAGTTGGTCACAAAAGTTTACGGATACATTAGATATTCAATACTTTCTTTTTTTTTAATTATCTCCACGAAGAACATAATAATTCCAAATCTGTGAACGATGACCGAATACTTATGTGACTAAACTGTACAACAAATAGAAGTAAACCGTCCTGAAAAGTAAGGATTTACGTTTTTTGATCATCAGCTTTAGCTGACAACTTACTTTACAAAGCACATAAATGTACATTTTTCTTGTACCACAAAGAACAGAATAAAATTACAAAAGATAGTCGTATATTTTGTATCGCATGAGTCTCCGATTTAATGGTGACACGAGCGGTGTTGCAAATGGTTGTTTGTATTATCCAACACGATACTGTGTGGGATAGAGAGCAAAAACTAGCATAGAGTATAGTAAATATTTCAGTAACAAATCCAATTAAAATTTAAAGTGTATGCGAATTCTCGGAGTCTTTAAGAATGAATACATATTTTGTGTATAGTTACGTTGGGTTACAACATTGAAATCAATTTTGGCCCTGAGAAGGGCCGATCGTTTACTGAGTAAGTCGTTTAAGCTCTTTCTCCACGAATGCGACGAGCAAGTTGAATGTCCTTCGGCATAATGGTCACGCGTTTAGCATGGATAGCGCACAAGTTGGTATCTTCAAAGAGACCAACCAGATATGCTTCGCTAGCTTCTTGCAAGGCCATAACAGCAGAACTTTGGAACCGAAGATCAGTTTTGAAATCTTGAGCGATCTCGCGCACCAGACGTTGGAAAGGCAGTTTACGGATCAGAAGTTCAGTGCTCTTCTGATATCTACGGATTTCACGGAGGGCTACAGTGCCAGGCCTGTAACGATGAGGCTTCTTCACTCCACCGGTGGCTGGAGCACTCTTACGAGCAGCCTTGGTAGCCAACTGCTTACGAGGAGCCTTTCCACCAGTAGATTTCCGAGCCGTTTGCTTCGTACGAGCCATTGCTTAAAAACGTAAAGAACACAACTCACAAAAAGAAGCTACAACAGAATGACGTAAAATGTGTGTCCGTGGCAGAATACTCCCTTTTATACGATTGGTTACATGTAGGTCGTTTATTATTGGTTGCGTGCAAAATGGTGGGGACTGCTAGCCAGCGCCGAGAATAGTATAAAAGAACGGCGACAGTGGTATTCGACAGTCATTTTGCCCCCGTATCTCGTGTTGTCTGGTTCAAGTTAAATCATGACTGGTCGTGGAAAGGGCGGAAAAGGTTTGGGAAAAGGAGGAGCTAAGCGGCACAGGAAGGTTCTTCGTGATAATATCCAGGGTATTACGAAGCCGGCTATTCGTCGACTTGCACGCCGTGGTGGTGTGAAGCGTATTTCTGGTTTGATCTACGAAGAAACGCGTGGTGTATTGAAAGTGTTTTTGGAAAACGTTATTCGTGATGCCGTGACTTACACCGAACACGCTAAACGGAAGACTGTGACTGCTATGGACGTGGTCTACGCCTTAAAACGACAAGGCAGAACCCTCTATGGATTCGGTGGTTAAAAAGTGCAGCGTACACTTTTGCAGTCATAAACAAACGGCCCTTATCAGGGCCACCAGAACATTTTATTCGTACGAACTCTTTCAAGTAATATTATTATAGATATATTAAACCAGCATCCAATAATGGACATGCTCGTAAACGTCTTATCAAATTCCCCATTTTCGTTCCTTTCCTATTACATTATGCCAGTGTTTCTCTAAACAGTCGTGCAGTTTTGAATGTTTTGCGGGCAATTGAATAATTATATTCGTTTTGTCGCTAGGGTAAACCGATACTGGCAAGGTATAGACTCTTTTACTCATAACTTTTATCGAACAAAATTATGGATCACTGTATCGAAGCAAAATGGATATATGTATGTATATGTAATAAAATAATGTTTTGGATTAATAGTTATATTTTACTTTTCATAGGTATACATTAATTAATAAACATACATACTTTGTTAGTAAATATTTATTCACGAAAATGTATTTTATTAATGAACGATCATCAGTTAAGACACCTTATTAATTATCGTTTATTAGCAAAAACAGATTCCATTAACAATCATTGCATATTTTATTAACAATCGCATAAGAGAACATATTTTATCAGCCAATCTTTATTTTAAACATAACTTAATCGTTACATAATTTGGTAGTAAATATTAATTTACAAAAATATAGCCTGTCAACTAATACCCATTTTAAATATAACTTAAAGGCGTCTCACTAATTGTAACTAATCGAAAAGTAAATCTTTTGCAACGCACCCTAGGAATAATTGTAAATGTTTATGTAAATGCTTAGTAGACAGACGATTTCTGTTCTCAGTGATTGTCGCTTCTGTCTTTCAAAACAGTTTTCCGCAAGGTACAGATAAGGCAGCAACCACTGAGAACATTCATGCTTGTTTATAAAGCAGTGGAAACGTAGTTTTCATTTCTTCCCATTGTTCCCGTGGAGAAGAACTTGGAATATTCATATTGATAGTATTTTCGTTCAATGCGGGTACTTCTTTGAGGCACCGAGTACTATCGCAACTGAAGGTATCGACACTAAAATTACTTGGTATTGAAACAAGGTTATCGAATATTTTCTTGTATTTATTTGAATTGATTTATCCCTTGTTGCTGCATTAGAAGCGCCCAATGTAATAATATATAAGGTGGGGTTACTTTAGTTTGCAGTATGGTATACACGGTGAGTAATCCAGCAGAGTTGCCAGAAATTTCTTGAGTACTATTTATTGTGTGAATAAGTGTTTCAAACGAAAGCTTTTTGGTATCAAGTCGCGCAGTGCTCATAATTACATATCAAACCTTTACGCGATTCACTAAAGTCGCACTTTGCTCCGTAACGAAATCACGATTTCTAAGTATAGTAATGCATTTATATGATGTTGCTGAGAGTATTGCTTGTTTCTTTATCAAATGTTTTTGAAAACGCCCCTGGTATGTGCATCGAAAGATTTATGAACGCTTTACAACAACTGGTTTCAATACTTCGAAAATTGTTAGTCGTCGAAGAAAGGAGAATTGTCAGTTTTGGCGAAGTAGAGAAGATTGGTATGAGAAAACTCTAGTAATGTGGAAGTGTTAATAACATAATGATTTTCCAGATTATCTTTTGATCAGATGTTTGCCAGAAAGTAGTACCTTTGCCTGAACTGTTTTATAGTTTATTCAGTCACATAGCCCCTCGGTTTATGACAGGGTATGAATCATTTAACTACGCATTTGACCAGGGATAAGGGTGAATCCTAACGGTTAACAATTGTTAATTACATCTAATAAAGTCAAAAACATTTACATTTGTCTGAATTAGCCGCACCAGGGTTACATAACAATAGCGAGATGTCCTTAAGTGAAATATGATGAGACCTTTATGAACGAGAAGTCCATACAACGATTGTATTAATTTTAAGGATAAGGATAAATTAAGGATTGTATTAATTTCTGGCCTGCGAACTTAACGCTACTCTATTAGCCTTGGTAGCATCTAGAAACGGACGTTATTGCGAATTATCTATGACTTCTGAAAATATGAAAAACCACCATGTGGTAGGCTAGAAACACAAACGTGTGCATTAAATCCATTGATTGATCGGCTACATACTTCTATTGGTTGCAGTCCACAATATTTTCAACGTTTTTTACATTGAACATCAACTACGTTATATTTTGGAAACTATTAATTCTTGTCCCTATGTACCCTAAGAACTTTTAACTCTTAATTAAAAAGTGTTTCGAATGGCATGATTAGGTATTGCACATTCCGGTTAAAATACACAAGATAACCCTCGTATCTTAATAAAAAACTATAAAATAAACAAACTTCGTTTGAAGCATTTTATCATACAACAAATAATAATTTATGATAGGATTCAGGTCACGCAGGATTAGTAATACTGACATTTTTTTGTAATCGTATTTATGTGTCATTGCTAGTGATATTTATATACAGTTACTTGTACAATTTACTGATGTAGATGCTCCACTTACAGCAATATTTTTACTTTCTGAAACGGGACATCGATTCCTTTTCAAACGCTGTGAGCGATTCAATACTAGACATGTCTTGTAATTCATACCTCCAACCGTGATCGTCTGTTTTGATAACTTCTTCTGTAAAATGAGCGTTCCTCCCTTATATTATTTACCATAGCGAAGTTATTTCTTTTTTAGAGTAAGGTATATGTAGTATTGCAGCTTTTCCGTAACACCTCCAAGTCAATTTTTCTGACCATACAGAAAATAGAAAGCTTGAAGTAATTATCCTTTAAATATGAAATGCTTGCCGAATCTCATCGGTAGTCAGAACATTGTTCACGGTCTTTTAAAACATCTACAATGTTTATGATCTGTGGTAGAATAAAAGACAATATTTATTCATGATATTATGAAATCCATATATGTAACAACACGTGTACCGATAATCACTGACAAACATCAATATATGAAGGCGACAGTTCTTCTAATGAAAATATTATAGAATGCGCGGTACGATACAGAGATTACAGAAATACTTCCAGACAACATTTTTTATCCAGCACAGGACTGCCAGTTTCTTTTTTTTGTACCTATAAGACTCCAATAAAATTTCCAAAGGGTCTAATTAACAAAAAGAATAATTAAAACACAAAAAAAGGGAATCTACCAAAACATTTTGAAATTAAATTCAACGTTCTTTATCCTCTGACTTAGAATCCTTATGTTCGCAATCATTGTTTTCATATATGAGGGAACTAAAAATATAACTATGTAATAAAATCCTAATAAAACTATGTAATATATCTTTGCACGCAGACTGGCTACTAATGTGTATGCAGTTCGGAAAAGCCGAACAATAATATGGACGGGAAGAAATCGTCTGAGTTCATCAATAAGTTCCTGAAGTCCGCCGTAACATCTCGCGGTATTGTCCAAACAAAAGGCAAGGGTGCATCTGGATCCTTCAAACATTCCACTGGAAAGAACTCTGAGAATTCCAAAGTGAAAAGGGTATTGCGTCCAAGAGAGAAGCCGGTTACGAAAAGATCACAGACAGTCGTGAAAGAGGTTGCTTCCAACAAGAAGGTGCCAGCAGCAAAGGAAACTACTGCTGACAAGAAAACAAAACCAGCGAAGGCAATTGTACAGCCAAAAATCGCTACTGAGGTCAAGACTATGTCAAAGACTAAAAAGACTACCAAAGCACCGGCAGTCAAAACGAGGACTCCTAAACCCCAAAAAGTTGGACCATCAAGACCAGTCAGAACTTCGCTAAAGAAAATAAACATTGCCAACTATATCATTCGCAAAATTCAACTGGCCCTTTTCAGGGCCACCACTTTTTGCATACATAGAGCCACCTCGGTTTTCAATTCGTTAGAAACAAATACAAATATTGATTATGTATGGAAACTTCAATTTGAACGTTGGAAATTATTTTTGTAGTATGGAAAACATGAACAGCTGTTCGGGTAAAGTACATGGATTAATAATCTATCGACAAACGATCTGAACGACACGTGAAACGTAAGGGTGTGTATAGCTCACCTTTCCGCAGACATTTGCGCTGCGAACTTTCTATTTTTAGTTTATCTTCTGCTTTCGTATCAATTGTCTTGAAGAATGTTATTATAATCATCTATATTAATATTAGATATTCTTCTATAAATTTGTACTTGTCCCTGCTAAAATCCCATTTGCATACGATACCTTCATGTTTTTTCCAGAAATACACTTAATTTTTTTTCTTAAACGAATTGGTTCCGTGGAATGCTACAAACGTTTCTCCTTTAAGCTTTTCCAACATTCACTACATATATTTATGACTCAGATTTACACATTCATTACAGTTACATTACATTTACATTACTCGGTTTTCAGGTGCCGCGGAAACCCGAACTATCTGATGATCCTCACAGTTCTATAAATTGTACATTGTATGATTCTAACGCACCATTGAAATTAAGGACACAGTGGTGGGTAATTACTGTCAAGTTATTTTTGGCGCTTCCTATAAAATCGCAAGAGTGTCACAAAATTCCACTTTTGAAGGTTTAAAAATGTAATGATATTTCTGCAATTTTAAGGGGGTCTTCTAGTAAATTCGACGGCAAAATAGGCATTCTTTGTAATTTTTTTACAAAAAAACTATGAGACTTTTCATCAGAAGGCTTTGACTCACTTTGTTCTTCATAGTTTAAGGAAACACACAAATTGTTTTAATACAAAATGATAAATAATGTCGGAGTTCAGTAATAACTTGTACGCCTGTTTTCAAAAACATGTCCAGGTGGCTGACATCAGAGCAGTCGTTCTGACTATCTGAATCGAAGGAATCAAAATGTATTCTGCTTACTAGGGGTACAGTTATAGCCCGAACTAAAAAATACTCAATATCTCAATTTTTGAAAAATGGTAATACTTTAAACTTGAAATACCATATTTTCTTCGTTTTTTTGTGTTTGGGATTGGCCACGGTTTTCCAAAGTTCTCCAATTTTCTACTATCTGCTACTGTTATTGAAAACATTGTAGCAGCATAAAAGTTTGTGAAACGTTCATTAAAACTTTCTGCATCAGTTGGAGAACACTTCACTGAAACGTGAATGTGAACATTCCTTTATACAAAAGCTGATAAGGATAAGTTTTGTTTGACTGCTGATTGCTTTTATTGCTATAGCGTATATAATATTAATTATATTCAAGCCAACGAGATAAAATCTTGTTCGCTCGTTGTATATTACACACTGTTAAACAAAACACACAGTTCTTGAAGATTGGAATATTTTACAATATCTTACTGCTAATTGTGAGTCATATCGTCCGATTCGCTTTTTCCCTTTACTAAGATGTGCCACAAACGGCATAAAATTTTACTAACCACAATCGAACATGACGCATGAAATACAATATAAAAGGCAGATGTAGTGAACATTATTTAATATAACTATATGGATGTATCCAGCGCGTATGTTTATGTGGCGCATTCAACCGTGAGTTGACAGACACGGACGCTGGCTAAAAACATGTGGCGGCCAGATATGGATCCGTCAGTATTGACCGCGAGGAATACTCACTCCTTCCGAATTACCAAAAATATCCCCAACGGGCCGGGCCGTTGTAGACATCTCCGCATCGGAGGATCCCGTCAAAACCTTCGCGGTAGAAAGACGCGCCCCAAGAAGCAGTCACCACGGGAAAAGAAACCCCCGCGCAGCGGAGAATTGAATAAACATTATTCACGCGTGAACTGTGTATAAACTATTTTCACTTACGTCTATCGCCTCAGTTACTACAACACATTTCCGACGCGATGAATTGATTTTGTTTGTTGAAAAAATGTTATTAAGAAACAGTAACGATAGTGCCATCAAGAGCTGTAAAATTCTGTGAACTTTTTTCATGTCTTGTACAGTTTCAGAAATACTTACAGTAATATGATTGTTCATAATTTCTTAGTAGAGTTGTTTCTATCTCTCGTGTCATCTTATTGTCAACTCAATAAATTGTTTTCTTTCTGCAGGTTACTTGAACTACAAGTTTGCAATGTTTCAGATTTTTTCATTTTGTCACTTCCCAAAGTAGCATCGGATTTTTTTAATTCTACAATCGTGAACGCGTTTAATGAGTTCAACAATCGTTCGTGGATGTTCACCTTACTATTGTTTATGTTTGTTTCGTGTAATCGATATTTATCAATTATATTGTGAATTGTAGACTGTGCTTTATTAGTAGTTCTAAAAGTTCGTGAAAGACTTTTAGATTGATTGTGTTAATTAATGACCATTTAATTCTTCTCCACGGTAGTCCTTCCACCTTTACAGCCCTTCACATTTTTATACTTATTAGTGTATTTTGATTTTCTATGCTACAAGTAATAAAAATGTTTCCGGATTTACTGATATTCTTAAGGACTCTCTGCTATTGATCGTCTTTATAGAATCACATATTGTAAGTCGAAATCAGAACTGTTTGTATACTTGTTACTAGGGTTTGTACGAATACCGACTTCTTAAAAACCGATTTTTAAATTTCAGTATTTTTGAAAACTGGTTTTTCAATTTATATAAACGAAAAACGAAATGTAATTAGAATAATGACACAACACTTACTTTAAAATTTACCAGTTTATTTAATGCTTATGTAGGTGCACAAGTATAACAGAATGGAATGAACTCCATACAAAATCAAGTAATATGAAATAAATAAAATTTGTACAAAACATAAATTATATATTTTTACTTATGCAATATTTTTCTTCAGGAAATATGATTTTGAAAAGCATAAAATGTCGACTGAACAATTATTTAATCATGTTCTTATTTTAGATACGAAATTACCTGAAATAGAAAATATTCTTTCACTCGCTGCTGATGCTGTTACAATTGTTTTCAGGGCACGAAATAATAAATCCAAATTCTTTGTTCCTTTGTTAGTTGCTTCAAATACTGAAAATTCGGCTATCAGAGTTTTCGAATTTATGACTTCTTCAGGTTTTTCAAGAGTCGATTTTTCCATTGCTTCTTTTAGAACATTATCTTGATTAGTTCCTTCGTTCGCTATATTAAATTCGACATCGGAATCTGTTTCTGTTTCCATACAAGAATTGGGATATATCCTAGACAATATTCTTTCAGATAACTTAATTCTATCGGGTTTTGAAGCTAGAGGAAGTACACTACATTTTCTTGTCAAAATGTTCTGTGGATTTTGCAAATATGGTACACTGTAAACATATCGAGACAGTAGGAATCAATACCTAAGTAGACTGTATGCTAATTAGATATAAGGCTCTATGCTAATTAGAAGTCACGCGACATCTTTTTACAATTATCTTTACTAATTATGTTTGAAAATATTCCTTTTAAGGAGCTAACGGCTCACTGCAGTTGTATAAGCTACACGTTAAGAGAATTCCTGTGTGATAAGACGTGCTCTTATATTTAGATGTAATACAGTGTTGTTAAACCAGTCCACTGCTTACTTATTTAGTGAAACCTAACATACATGACTTACTAATTTAGCTTGTCTCCTTTCGTGAATTCGTATTTCTGTAGCATTTAATAACTTAGAACTAGTTTCAGTCTGTAGATATTTCAGTTTGTTTAACAATAATTCAAATATGCTTTCACTTGTTAGTAAATTGGAATCTTGCCGCCCTAAAGCCTCGGCTGCTAGACGTACCGGTCATAATACTTGAAGAAGCTCCATGATTGTAGAATATTAAACTTTATTCCATGTATGAGAACCACCAATATTATTTAAACCCAAAGCAACAAATTCTTTTAATGATACAAATATTTCACTCATAGCTTTTAAACTATTCCATCTCGTTTGACATCAGGCTTAATTGCTTCTCTTTTTCCTGTTGTTCATAATTCTGAAGAATGCTATCTCTTATAGGCGATTTTGTAACAAATTTGCAAATTTTTCTTATTTCAGAAATGAATTGTTTGTAATTGTTAAACAACGTAGGGAACCCACGGTTTGTATCTAGCTCAAAAGTATTTAAAAGATCCTCTTCATAGCCATCACCTTCACAGTTTACATCATCGTCCGATTCCTCGCTCGCAACATATATATCGGCTTAATCAATTTCTTTATTCTGATATAACACAGCAGTAGCTGCTAAACGTAAGGCATGTGAGTAGCATAATTGATCAATTATAGGTTTTAATTGGCTAAATTTTTTCATAACAAGGGCACAATCATTTGTTGCTGGAACTACATCAGTTGCTAGTTCGAAATTAAAAATTTGTAGGCTCTTAGAAACTAAATCTAATATTGTCCTAGCATCGCAAGAACCAGCTATTGGAAGTAAGCCTAAATTAAAATCTTCCATAGGATGGTGTACATTGATATTCAGATATCTGCAATTTCTGTTGCTAGTCCACTCATCCAAAGTTATAGAAAATTTGTTTCCATTCTTTTAATACAATTGAATTCATTTATAGTTTCACAGCTGACATTCTGATAAAATATATAAATGAATTTCATCATTCGAGTCTTGTTTTTTGGTAATGAATATCCTCGTTGCAAAGATTCTCGTATGAACGAGCTGGTTGTGATGCTATTAATGGGGATTCCATCCATTGCAGCCGGTTATGCTACGATTTTTTCTACACCCGACCTAAACGTAATTGACAATATGTGGCATGAATTAGAAGTAAGGATAAGAAATTACTAACAAAAATAATTTAAAAAATGCATTGCAAGAATGGACAAAAATTGAACCCGATTTTACACAAAATCTAGTAAAATCAATGCTGAAAACGTTACATGCCGTAGAATGTAGCCGAGGATACCCTACAAAGTACTAATTTTTAATGTAAATAATTTTTAATTTAATTTAAATATTAGACAATTTTCTTAAAGTGTACGATTTTAGCTGTAAGATGTTTTCTGTACTGTATTATAGTAACTTCATTTTTTTTATGTTAAGCAATGTTCATTTCTTTTGTCATTATTACACAATAAATATAAATATATTTACAATATATATCCGCCTTACTTTTTTTCAAAATCATCCTCAAACTTCATTTTTTTTTAATGAAACATATTTTCATATTTGGTGTACGATTTTGGCTGTGACTCACTATATGTAGCCACTCCAAGAATTACTCTGTATTTTAGGACTCGGCTTTTCTGTTCATACGCATATACGCACAAAGCAGTTTTCGCTGCAGTAGCCGTCGCGTCGCGTCGTCTCGTGTTTAGGCGGCGCGGCGGTATTCGGGTATACTGACGGGAGAATCACCCTGTGGTATGAAACAGGAGCTGTACGAATATTTATTATGCACGAATGCTCGACCGCACTTAAGACTCGTTAATATCTTCATGGAACGTATAAATAAACAATTTAGCTTTAATAAAATTCGTTCTTGAAATTCCTAAAAATACGTAGTAAGCATTTTTTTATAATGATGAAAGTTCTATGAAGCTCTTTTAAATTGACTACTGTACGAAGACTTCGAACACCCACCGTGGTTTTAATAAAAATCGCTGAAAATTACTAATCTCTGTGTACTTGTACAACTTTCTATCGTATGAAATAATAACATAAATCCCTTGAGATTTTTCGTGTACACTTTTCATTGCAATCGAAGTTTTAGGTATCTACAGACTATCGGTACTGCTTAAATGGTAAATATGAATAGCTGTGGTTTTCCTTCAATTTGAAAAATTGTGGCCCTGAAAAGGGTCATTTGGCAATCGTGTTATTAAATTAAGCCTTCTTCTCGGTCTTTCTTGTTAACAAAACTGCTTGAATATTAGGCAAAACACCATCCTGTACAATGGTTACACCGGGGAGCAGTTTGTTCAATTCCTCGTCATTTCGGATAACAAGCTGTACATGACGGGGAATGATCCTAGTTTTCTTGTTATCGCGAGCTGCGTTCCCCGCCAACTCCAATACTTCGGCTGCTAAATACTCCATAACAGCTGTCAGATATACCGGTGCTCGGGCGCCGACACGTTCTGCGTAATTTCCTTTGTGCAGCAGTCTGTGGATACGTCCAACGGGGAACTGGAGACCAGCTCTGTTCGAACGGGACTTCACCTTCGCCTTAGCCTTACCACCTTTGCCATGGCCAGACATGTTTTATAGACTTCAGAAAAACCAAAACGCTCCAAGAACACTGCAAAGATTTCCATGATATTCTATCGATCGGCCTTTTTTTTTTTTTTATATTTAATGAAATTTGGAGACCCGTTCCCAGTGGCCAATAGTCGCTTCACCAGGGTGTCATGGATATTTGATAGGGGATTACCACGTAGTATTAGAGAAACAAGTTCTAATTGAGTGATGAGTAGGAAAATTTTCAAAAAACCTATTTACTGGAAATTTAATGCGAAATGGTTTAGGAGATGTGTAGAGGGAGTTTAAGAATGTGAAAGGAATGGGATGAAAAGAATTTGTTGGGTGGAAGGCGAGTGTTTTTTGGTTTTATCCGTGTGCCAGTAGAATTTTTACTTTGATCCTATACGGGATCTTATGTATGTCAAGGGCTCCAGTAGCCCTTACAAGAGAGTTCGGGTGGCCGAGTACCTAGTATTTTTGGACTTGATCCCTGATGCAGTCACATACGGGAGAAATATTTGCTTCTTTGTGGATAGCCGAAGTGGAGTAACGTGAGGGTTTCCCAAGGATGATCTTCAGAGCCCGGCTCTGTACCCGCTGTACGCATTTCAGGTATATTGGACTGGCATTTTTCCAAACCATGGCTCCGTACGTCAGGACCGGACGCAGGCAAATCTTATAGAGGTTTAGCCTCAGGCTACGGTGGAGTTTGGAGTTGGGACTAATGTATGGCCTGAGGGCAGCCAACGCAGAGTTTGTTTTCCGTATTCTATCCTCGACAGCAGCCTTCCAGTATATGCCTCTGTCAAGGACGACTCCGAGATATTTCACTTGCTTAGACCAGTTGATGTCCTGTCCCAAAATATTTAGTTTTCGAGGATCCGTTGGGCATCTCCTTCTCGTAAAAAAGATGGCCTGCGTTTTGTCCGTATTCACGGAGAGTTTCCAACTCTTGAAAAACTCGACAGCACCCGTGACCTCTGTTTGGAGCTTCCGTACCAGATTATTGAATACCCAGGAGGATGAGATGATGGCAGTATCATCTGCATAGAGAGATAACGGTTGGGAGACTGTTGATGAAATGTCGTTTATGAATAGGTTGAATAATGGGGGTCCCAGAACAGATCCCTGCGGTACACCAGCAGGGACAAGGTGGGTGTCTGATTTGTTGCCTTCCAGAGAAACATATAAGAATCTGTTGCTCAGATAAGATTTAATGAGCTTGATGTACACCAACGGAAGGCCGATGTTTCCGATCTTTAGGAGTAAGGTTTCGTGCCAGACTGTATCAAACGCCCTGGACAAGTCAAGAAGGACCATACCCGCAAAGCGGCGGACATTTAGCTCCCGTGCGATGTATTGAGATATCCTGGTAACCTGATGGAGTGTGGAGCATCCAGCTCGGAAGCCCATCTGTTGCTCACAGATAATGTTGTTCTTTGATAGAAACAACGTCAGATGTTTGTGTATGCATATTTCGAAGACCTTGCCAACTACAGATAGCAGACTGATAGGGCGATAGCTTTTTGCATCCTCTTTGGGTTTTCCAGGTTTTTTGACGGGGATAATTTTGGCCAACTTCCACTGATCTGGAAAATAGGCGGAGGCAACGGCTTCATTGAATATGTAATATAATTGCAGTTGTATTTTCTTTGAGGAACACTTTAGCATTTTCGGTGAAATTTTTTCATCGCCAGGGGCCTTCTTGCAGTGTAAGCTAAAGATTGCTTCTCTCACGTCTTTCAGTGATATGTACAGGTCAGCTTTCGGTTGCTGTATGACAGATGCATTTAGGGATGCAGTATAGCGTTTGACTTCGTTTGTGTAGTTGGAGGGAAGACAAGATGCTTGGTCGTACACCGCCGCAAAACATTTTGCTAGATGTTGGGCCCTATCAGTGGCAGAGGTCAGAAGACTGCCATTTACATGGTATTCTATCGATTGGCTAGTAAGCTACACTATGATATACGGGTATCACGGACTAGGCTGGACCAATGGCGTGATAGCTGGCAAGCGATTGGTGCGCCGCTGACGGCACATTTCAGGCTATATGGAGCACCGGCCCTGTGTTTCGTCAGTAGTGTTGAATTGTTACTGCGGTGTGTACTTAAAGTGAAGAAAGTCTTTGTCGAAATGCCACCTAAAGCGAGTGGAAAAGCTATGAAGAAAGTTGGCAAAGCTCAGAAGAATATCAGCAAGTCTGACAAGAAGAAGAAGAGGAGGAGGAAGGAAAGTTATGCTATCTACATCTACAAAGTGTTGAAACAAGTCCACCCAGATACTGGAGTTTCTAGTAAAGCGATGAGCATTATGAACAGTTTCGTTAACGATGTATTCGAGCGCATTGCTGCGGAAGCTTCGCGTTTAGCGCACTATAACAAGAGATCCACAATCACATCTCGGGAAATCCAAACTGCTGTCAGGCTTCTATTGCCTGGTGAATTGGCGAAGCACGCTGTATCCGAGGGTACTAAAGCTGTTACGAAGTACACCAGCTCGAAGTAAACGCTACAACGTTCTGTAAACGGCCCTTTTCAGGGCCAGCAATCTTGTCATAACGTACACATTCTGGTTTCAACGTAACCTTGATGCTCACAGTAGGATAATAATATTAACCTGATATGTAAGTTTTTTGGTCAACAGTAATGTTAATGATGTGAATCGAAGTATATAAGTTGGATACTTATAAAGACTTTGTACAATCTTTCGGGAGCCGGCAATTACTACAGAATAATATTGTATTTGGTTTACAGCTATTCCTGATCATCGATACCCATATGGTACCTTACGATATCATCGATAGTATGTTTCGTATTCTTCCTGATTTTGTTTTGTTTTCTTTTGAAATACTGGTTTTAGAATTCTACAACTTTGATATACTAGTCAATGGTATGATTTGTGTAAAGTATTAAACAAGTAGCGACATTTTTGTTTTGGGTATTCATACATTGGTAAATATCAAATGAGTACCGATACAAAAGTATCGGTACTATCGTAGAAGTATCAAACATGTACTGATACATTTGCATAAGTATCGATGAAGTATCGATTCCTTTTGAGGCTCATATCTTTGATATGCATCGATGCCGGGTCGAAACTTACAAATTGTTTTTGATAGAATCGATATCGGGTCCATAAACTTAGTAAAACATAAAAAGCTGATCGATATATCTAATGGGAAATATACAAAAATGTATTTATCTGTAATGCTGTGAAGAGGGGAATGGCAAGGAAAGGAAGGATGTGCGTTTCGTCCTGTAATATGATTGTGAGTTCGCTAGTGGAGTCATTAACATATTGGAGGTCAGACTAAAGGTGGTATACAGGATATCTCAGGTAGAGGCCATTGCAATATTCTTAAGTAATGGCCTTTAGATGACCATGAAAAACCAAAAATGTGGTGAAATTGTGAGACAATGTTGGGATTATATGCGAACTTACATTATAGGTTCTCAAAGCAATGTCAGGGAGTAACTTCCAGAGGTAGCATTTCGCCGTTTTTAGTCTACGGACTTTTATGGGTAGGGTACATGACCCACGTGCTGTCACTGTTCCGATAACTGCCACTTTAATTCGTTTATTTAATAGGATAATAATGTATAAAGAATCGTAAGTGAAAAAATTTTCATACGAAATTTGGACTTCGGTTTACGGAACGACACATAGACGTTGTATATTCGTCTGCACTTAATATTTATAAATAAATATCGGGAGGCAAATGTGCTGTTGAGCATTGAAACGTGACCAATACAATTATACAGCTTGGAACGCGTCATAATTCAGTTAGGCGATATAATTACTATATATCTTATATCTGTTACACAAACTGACGTGCTAATATGTGTAAAAACATGTTTCTATTTAAATAAAAAGTTTTCAAGTGACAGTACGAAGGATATTGGACTTTGTTGTACATTTTCAGTTACGTAGTAATGAATTTAATATATTGAACATATAAGAAAAATGTTCATAAATAAAAGAGCCAAACTGGAACAATCTTTATGTTAATGACGCTCTAAAATAGTTAAATAAAGTTACGCGCGAACCTTAAAGTTGCAGTACGTGGTACATCTACCCTATATGCTAAAATCGATCAAAGACATGCATAGGTAGGTATGTTGTCTGAAGACGAGTTTCTAGCGCGCGTGCCTGCGACGGTGCCAGACTAGTACAGTAAAGACTAGTCCACGTAATCGATGCGCAGGTTCAGTTCCATGGAGTGTAACAATTATTTCTTGACTTGTAATGTAAGGAGAGCTTGCTTCATCAATACATTTTGTCCCCCTGGTAAATATAAGGGGTACTAACATTGACAAAGTTGCAGTTACAGAAAGTCGCCAGATAACAAAATTCTGTATCCTGTGAATATGAAAGGTTTCGACAGAAATGTCGCTTCTGTATGTTATTCTGTGGCGATGTCTGTTGGCAGTGACACACTTTCTGGCTAGGAATGGACCGTTTCAGTTAAAAAATCGATTCTAATAAAAGATTGATACACTGGAGTCGATTACCTTTTACAAGTATCGAAGAATGGATAAAAAAAAATGATCAAGAGTAGTATAATGTACAGTATGCGACAAAAAGATAGCACACTCTACAAATTTAATATTTTCGTATTTCCAAGTAAATTTATTCATTTTGTATCTTTAAATAGCTTTACAAAGTAAATTGCAAAATGTAACCAGTAATGTATTGAAATGTAAATATGTAATAGAATGTGTGAAAATCGGTGATACAAAAGGTGGTACGCTTGTTCCGTCGTCCGAAGACGGAAAGACTAGAGACATCATAAATCTCCATAAAGCCCTTCGTCATTTTATTACTTGGCGAAAAATATTTTCGTTCAAGTAAACGACGGGGGGTACACGTGTTTTGCAGCCGTTCAGCCTAACGGTAAAAATTCGGTCCGCGGTCGACGGCTTGCAAAACACATGCCGTGCAACTTTGGTAAACCACCCCTTGGAGACACCCTCGGAGGGAGAGTGGATGACGTCACTCGAAGCCGGAAAAACCCAAGAAAAGCGGGCTCTCGCGGCTAAGGTGTACCCCCGCACACAAAGGTGGCACGAGAATCGCCTTAGCCCGAGGGGCCCGCCAATGGGACCGTTGTTTTCCGGCAGTTTCCGATTCGCTGATTGGTGCGCCTTTCAAGCGCCCAATCCGATTTGACAACACTCAAACGCATTCAATCTCAGCGAATCGGAAAATTCGGCGTCTCCACTTCCGTGTGCGTTCCATCAATGCGGCAATTTAACTTCCGGCGTGGACGATGCGAAGTGAATTGCGTCTCCAAGGGGTCAGTCAGCGTCACCAAGTAAAAGAAGCAACACCTCCTTCCGCGATAAGACACAACCTCGACAATACTTGTATCCACAATCATCCGTTCTCAAGTGTTTTTTCTCACATTCATTAAATAGTTTATATTTGTTACGGAACTCTCTGCGTATTTTACATTCCCTAATATCCCGAACACCGTAAAAGGTCATCGGGTCGTACGCGCATCGTGACGACGATTCAAAATCGGAACGGAGATTTACGACCTCCGTTGACTCGGCTCTCAACGCATCCCACAGTCTCGTCGCGAACCCGTACTCACACATTGTGAAACAACGCTATTCAGAAATTGTTACAAATATATGTATATGAAATTGTTGCAAATATATTTGGTACTTTATTTCCAATATTTTAAGTGGTTCAAGTGGTTTTGTAAACCTTTCATCACACGTTTCGCAAGTAATGCATATATTTCTGTTATATATTTCTGCTGGATTTGAATCCAATTATAGTTAATGCAGGTTTTCAAGTTCCTGACACTTTCAAGCTACCTTCCTATTTCGTATGCAGCTCTTACTAATCGTAGTCTATATATTCAGATCAGGAATGTTTACTACCTACTATGCTTTAATTCAAATAATTTCTATATTTCTTAAATTTTCCAGTTAATGTCTCGTAGTAATAGATTCTACTACGCTATAAAGTTGTTAAAGATCGAAGTGAATCAATTTATTACATCGGAATAATGGAGATATTAAATTTATAGGGTGTGCTAGCTTTCTGTCGCATACTGTATCAATTGAATGTATAATAAAAGGAGTTTTTAGTGAAATTAGTATATACCATGTAAATACAAATGATTTTTATTGACTCGTTTGTTTTATACAATTGTAATTTATTTAACACAGGGTATTTGAATACCATTCTTATTTGTAGATTCTAAAAAATAAAATATTTCAATTAGGAAATGTTTAAAAATATAAATGTATTGTTTTCTATTAACCATAAAAGTGAAAATAAAAACTACAGGTATTAAGATAGGAAGATTAATTATATTCATAGATGCTATAAATGAGCTGCTTGCCCCTCATTCGCACAAGGTAGCAAGTAGGTACATATATGGATTTGGTATAAGCGATGGGAAAAGGACTACTGAGTAGGAAAACAGTGCAAACCCTGGTTATGTGATTTATCATATTAACTGGCCAAACTGTAAGACCATTACGTCCGAACCAACGATTTGTGAATTTCCTACTTTGTACCTGAATAAATAAACTAGGCAACCATCATGTTGGTACCACATAGTCGCGCAAACATTTGATAATGTATCTTCCATGGATTCAACTATATTACCCAATAAAAATGTTGCGTACCTCTCCCTGTTTAATTCTTCGTCAACAAAATTACGGTTGTAGACTTTCTCATTTAAATCTCCACACCAAACTTTCACTATCCGCGGTCTTTGTCTATTTACTTGTGTTATAGACCGTAGGTTTTTCACGAACCAATAGTGCAATTTTCTAAGTTCCTCCTGGCCCTGGTTGATAACTGATGCGTCGTCAGGATGTAGGATTTTTTAGGAAAACGTTTCATCATCTTCAAATTTTTGTAGCGTCTATCGGAAGAAGAAGACGTAATTTTTGAAATCTTGACGAAATGAGAAATGATACGGGTGAAATTTCTCTATTTTTAACTTACGTGATATGCTTGATTTATTGATATTAATCTCTCGCTCCAATTACTTCGCACTAAAGTACGGATTTTGATTTACAGCAGCAACAACTCTTCTAATATTTGTCTTGTCCATAACAGTTTTAGATCTCTACCGCTTTTTTCACAACACTACCAGGTTGATCAAATTTTTTAATTATTTTAGCACACGGTAAATACGATGGACAATTTTGATCAGGGAATCGTACTGTGTTCAGCCGTAGAGCTTCTCATATGCATCGTTTAGTTTCATTATAAATGTAAATTAGTTCAATTCTTTCTTGCTTTGAACAGTAAACCATTGCGATGCGTTTAAGAATTGGTAGCAATCTCTTCTGAATCGGTTAGAAAATAGACCTTGCGTCATTGGCGAGTATTACGTCGAACATCGACCCTGATTCACCCACGTGGATTTCAACAAATTAGTGCTGTTTGTATGAACGGGATCAACTTCAGTACGCATTTATAAATGTGACTAAATTTAAATCACCTTGTTTCGTTACACGGGTTCCGAATGCTACTCAAAAGCAATAATGCTTCAATAATTATATTTGAAATGTATTTATTCCACACAAATAGGTGTCGCACCCTGGAATAAATACTTGCGTGTTTTCAAAGGATATTTAATAATACTTTGACAGTATGGAGAATAGAATTTTGTATACGTACGTCAGAAATGAACGAGAAAGGTTATCGGGTAAATAAAACTGCTTAAAGAAGTCGCTTTTCCGCTGGTTTTCCCCCGAACGCGAAATTCGCCAGTTATTTTGGCGTATATGTGATACGTTGAAGCTACAGTTCAAACGGGACCTTCACGTGACAAATAGCAACCGCGACCTAAAGACTTCGACCAGTAGTTTTTCTAAGGGTTTGCACTAGGTTACTCAAGGATTAACCCTTGAATTCGAAGTAAAGACGGTGAAACCCGAGTAGGACGCGAGAAAATACAGAGAGGAAAAGTTGTCTCGGTTGAAAATAAACCAGATATTTTGTATAGACAGCGCCTCGCGCCGGCTATGTAAAAATTATTGCATTAGCGTAATCATTGCTGCGGGTACGCCTGTCAGTATGCAGCGAAATTTTTGAGATGTTTAGAGCTCCGTTTCCAAAACTCTCAAAACGCTCGCTGTTGGACATTTTATTGTATTTACGCACTGAGAAAGACGGCGGATCGTATTATACGGCAGTCCGTTACACGATCGTCGCCTCAGCTAGCGAAACTAAAACAGTCTTCGTCGGGAACGAACACTGTACAATGGATTAGGTCGGATTCTCCTGATTCATTTGTCGATTGTTCCTCAGTGTAGAAGCAACCAGATACCAGCCCCTGTGGCAGGCTCCGGGTTATCGGTGCACTTACCGTTTCGCCGTCCGTATAGGAGTAATGGTTTGTGGCAGCCCTCCTGTACGTACCACCAGAAGGGCAAACTAAATAGGACTTTCTCGAAAGTGCTCACTCCAACTACCTCGTCCATATATATATATATACCGCCTTTAATCTACCATCCAATATCCTAACATCTAAGGCAGGGCCTGCTAGGTAGCCTTACTTTGATGATGAGTCCAGTAGCAGGCCCAGGATGGAGAACGCCCCCACTACTCTTCCGTTTTCTCCTATCTTTTCCCCCCTCAACAGCGCCACTTTACAGTTAATAAAATGACGTCCAGAAACGGACGGCCAAAACAAAACAAGCGTTCATTTATTGAACCCTGTTTCCTTTCCCTCTAATCTGAGTCAAGTTTAGTAGAATCAAATAACATAAATTGCGATTCTTTAAACGCCTATAAATTGACTATTTTTGGGATTAAATAATATTTATGCAGCAGTTCAACTATCAATATCTTGTTCATCATTAATATTAAATGTTTTACTAGATAGTAAATCTTTCTCAACACTTACTAATAACTGAATAAATTTTTGTTTAATATAATTAATAGTTGAAATATTTACTGCTGTACTGATGGGGACTGATTGTTGTCACAGACGAGGTACAGTATAGACCTATCATCCAATGCTGTTTTCTGTCACACGGTTTGGGGTCTCGAGACCCCTTTTCAATATTTGTGTGACTTGTGCCGTTATCAATCTAACATCAGAAAAGACCACAGGGCTATTGAAACAGCGAAACGGACAATTAAATCAAGCCAATAACCTTTCAAATGTACAGAGTGGCGATAAATTATCGTGTATACTACGCCGTCGTATAAATGGATCCTAATAGTTCGGTCATACGATGCGGTTTCATTTCGTCAGTTAGTTTACCGACTTAGGGGGTAGTCTCCTCACGCGACGTCACAGAATTCGTTACAGCATTGTGTCCAAAACAGAGTGTCCAGGTTACCGACAAAATGAGCCAAAAATATGAGTTTGCGGTGTTCGACTTTTCGTTCTTATATGAGAAGATTTTGCATCGCACGATAGCTCATTTGAAAGGGAGGCTTCAATGCAGAGCGCTGTGGTCGTCATTTGATCCAATTATGTTGATGATCAATAATATGAGCGAGGTAATGTGGAGCAAAAATTTACAGCTTGACAGCCGCCGAATCTAAGCAATTTTCGTATACAAAGAGAATGATCTCAATGAAATCAGCACCAGAGCGTGCTGCGTTGAAGCCTCCCCTTTTAAATGAGCTACCGTTCGACGCAAAATCTTCTCATATAGGAACGAAAAGTCGAAACTCGCAAAAGCATGCTTTTTCTTGTGATTTCGCCATATTGATGATGATACAGAGCAAAATACGTGTAAACTTTAGTTCAGCTGTTTTCCGCGAGCAGACGCCTAATCGGAAAGACCAATTATAGAGCATTTAGAGCAATTAAAGACCATTTATAGACAGAGTACATTGTAGTTGTACAATCATTTTTTTTACATTTTGAAAAGTGATATATGGTAATACATGTTGAAGAATGTTTTCGAATTTTTTTGCTGTAAAACATAGGTGTAAAATATAAAAAAACCCTATAAAAATCTGAAGAATACATATTTCGGAGTAAAGTTGTAAGAGCACGACTTTTATACTTTTATCGTAATAACACACTATTATCCCCAATTTTTTTTTGATTTTCTGAAAAAGTGTACCGTGGTTCAAAAAATCAAAAACCAACTTTTTCAAGGTGTTTAACGTGAAAAAGCGACCGTTACTTCAAATTTTTATATGTCCCTTATGCAGTGAGTACCGCACGTGATTTTTAATATTTCTATATTCAGAAGGAAAATACATAACCAGAAAAAGTTGTAGATTCACGAGGGAAGTTACCAAACTCAAAAATTCTGAAATTTGGTAAACAAGTAGTATAGCTTCTCAGTAACACAAAGCTATTTTTCGTTGGTGTTAATTTTCTCTTTCAGGAAGTGAAATCAACTCCCAAAGTTTTAGTTTTTTTTTACTTTTTTGACTATAATTTTGTAATGATAACGGATAGGACAAAACTTTAACAGGATAGATTGTTCAGTTTTTTATGTTCTACAACCCCACTGCAATAAAAGGTATCCTCATAGTGCAATTTGTTTTAAATACACAAATTCTCCGTTTTTTATTTCATAACGGTAAATGATAGTAATGGTTATATTATAGACCAAAAAGTATTCATTTTGAACGATCTAACGAAATATAAAATAAAATCATTTTTTTGTTTACGTCGTTGTTAATATTACGTGTGGATAATATTTTAAAATATTATTTCATTCACTGGAATTTCTTCCAGCTCTCGTCTAGTAAGGAAAATGAAAGGACACACTGTTTAGAGTTATCTCTCCCGGTATGAGGGAGCTTGCTCCCGGATTGCTTGAAGCGGAACTGACTCAGCGTTTAACCCCTTCATACATTTCCTTATATGGAAATCTTCAAGAATTCCTCGCTCGATTTCGGTGTATATAAACCCCCGAAATCTAAGCCTCGTGGGCAGTACCAAGCAACAAGTCAAGACGTTACTCCGCTTCGCGTACGTTTGAGAATCGTCAATTTCAGCAAGATCGGACGCAAGTACCCTTTCGGACCAACATTAAACCATATAGGATCCGCGAGTCGGTATAAATCCTATTACGGCAATCTCTACACTCGTTTCTCGAATCAAACTCCTGCATTGCCAGTGCGTCAAAACCGAGCGTCAAATATGTTGAAGTAAACCGTTACTCCGTGAAAACTCCACATGCAAAAATATGGTCATTTCGAAGGTCAAGCAAACACGCCAGACATCACGTCATGGGGCGTGTTCGTCACCGTCAAATGTTTTTCTCCGTTGTTCGTTGCTAACGCGACCGTGGCTTGCAGTTCGGTTTCTTCCCTCGGCATAGCTACGTGACCATACACTGTAAAACCTTAATTTTTAAGCAGAATAAATATACGTTTGCTCCAGAAACCAATTATATTTACTCTACAGGTTACGGGCCCAGTATTGCTTGGTGAAAAAGGTTGTAACAAGTGATAGTTGTCAAAGTGCAGAAAGTGTGTGTAAAAATGGAAGTGGCAAATTTAAAAATTGAGAAGTTGCGTGCCAAGGACAACTGGTAGCAATGCCGTTTTATCGTACGCACATTGTTGGAGGAGGACGACAATATGCTCGACATATGCGAAGGTACGCTAGTTCGTCCGAATGCAGACTCAACTAATTACGAGTCAAAGCTCAAGAGTTTTGCGAAGGCAGATACGGCTGCGAGGAAGTTGATTGTCACGACAGTGGAGAAGAAACCATTGGATTTGCTGTTAAGCTGCACAACTGCTAGGGAAATTTGGAAGAAGCTGAATGCTGTGTACGATATGAAGTCAGAGGGAAATTTGGCACTGGTGCAAAAACAGTTTCTTGATCTTAAGTGGGAAGCAAGCGAGACCGTTGCACACAATTTATCAAAAGTCGAGCAGCTGGCGTCGAAGATGAAAAGTCTCGGTAGTGAAGTACCAGATTCAATGCTCGTGACACGCATTCTATGTACGTTGCTGAAGAAATTTAGTCATTTCCATAGTGCGTGGGATTCTGTTGATGAATCAAAGAAAAATCTCGAAAATTTAACAGCGAGATTAATGTCTGAAGAGATGAGGGCAGCAGAACAATCTGCTGAAGAAGAAACGGTCGTTTTAATGACAAAATCAAGATTTGACAACAAACAATTTAAATCAGGTCAAAATAATTATATGAAGAAAAACGTAGACATTGTTTGTTATATTTGCGGCAAAAAGGGTCACAAGAAGCAAGATTGTGTTCACTGCTATACAAAAAATCACCTAAGCAGAAATTGCTTTAAAAGAAGAGATAACTTCAAGGAGAGGTCGAATACGCAAAGCATCGGTTCGAATCAAGGACAGCGCAATTCAATCTCAAAGCAGGCGTTCGTGGGGAGCTGCAACCTGAAGCAGGACAATAACTTTTGGCTGATCGATTCAGGAGCATCGGACCACAGGACGTATCAACGAGAATGTTTTGTGATTTCAAGGAATTCGAAGTACCATTGAATGTAAGAATAGGCAGTGGCGTAGATATTTCTGCGTATGGTAAAGGTAGGATCGAGATCGAAACATATGTGAATGATGAATGGATTGAAGGCGTGATGCATGATGTATTGTTTGTACCGGCATTAAAACAAAATTTGTTTTCGGTTAAAGTTGTTGCGAAAAAGGTAGTTAACTTTTCTGTTACAAATTGTGGAAAGAAATGTTTCTTCATGCGCAATGGAACTATTATAGCGACTGGAACTGATAGCGGTAATTTATATAAAATGAATTTGCGAGTAATATTGCCGAAAAAGTGTTAATTAATTGAAAAGGTCGACAAAAATCAAAAGACGGATAAATCGGATTCGTTACAGTTGTGGCATGAGCGTCTGTGTCACCAAAATAAAAGGCACGTAAAAGGTTTTTTGCAAATCGTGGGTGTACATGTAAATGTTCCGGAGGAGAATGATATTTGCGAAGGCTCTGCTTACGAGAAACAACACGGACTAAGATTCCATGAAAATATTGAACGCGCTAAAGAGCCTCGCGAAATTATACACGCCGATGTTTGTGGGCTTATGGAACAAGAGTCGCTCGGTAGAAAATTATATTTTGTAATTTTATGGACGATTTCACGAGATTCAGAACAATTTATTTTATTCGGCATAAATCGGAAGTTATTGATAAATTAAAATCTTATTGTAAAGAGATTGAAAATCAATTCAAGAAAAATATAAAAGAGTTTCATACAGACGGTGGTAAAGAATTTAAAAATAGAGAGGTCGAATGTTTTTTGAGTAGTAAAGGTATAAAACACACGATAAATGTTCCATATACGTCTGAACAGAATGGTATCGCGGAATGCGAAAACCGGATTATTGTAGAAGCAGCGCGATCAATGATTTATTCTAAGTCGGAAATTTCCTTGTCCTTGTGGGCAGAAGCAATGAACACCGCCGTGTTTGTAATTAATAGAACAGGCCCGACAAAAGACGTGAATAGAACTCCTTACTAAAAAAGGAGAAAGTTAGATAAAAAGACAATGAAAGGGTTCCTTGATGGTTACATTGAAAATTGCAAAGGTTATCGTATTTTTGTTCCTGGGTTAAGAGATGTAATTCTAAGTTGTGATGTGGTATTTCAATTAGAAAAAATATGTTCAAATGTAGTAAATATTAATAATTTAAAAGAAAATAATGAGGTCACAGAAAATTCAGTTGAAAATAATAATGAAATTGGGGATGAAAGTGATGAAGAAGAAGAGAAGTAATCGGAAACTCTGCAATTTTCAAAAGATAATAATGAAAACGTAAGAGAACTACGCGATAGACGAAGTATTAAGCGTACTGATTTTTATGGGTGTCCAATTACATGTGTGGCAGAAGCGTTGCCTGGAAACTATAATGATGCGATTAATTCTATTGAAAAAGATCAGTGGACAAAGGCTATGCAAGAAGAGATAAACTCTTTACATGAAAATAAAACATGGAGACTTGTAGAAAAACCGGAGAAGCAAAAAATTATTAGCAGTCGGTGGGTTTACGTGAAGAAATTTAATCAGGATAGGGAAATACGTTTTAAAGCGCGATTAGTTATTAAAGGTTATTCGCAAAAGGCAGGAATAGATTACAAAGAGACATTTAGCCCCGTTGCTCGTTTTGATACGGTTAGATTTTTGTTTAGTATTGCAGCTCATAACGCACTATATCTCGGGCAATTTGACATAAAAACGGCATTTTTATATGGCGATTTGAAAGAAAATATTTACATGATGCAACCGGAAGAGTTTAACGATGGGACAACGCGCGTTTGTAAATTATTAAAGAGTCTGTACGGATTAAAACAAGCTCCAAGGTATTGGACTAAACACTTTTCGAGTTTTGTTAAAAAATTCGGGTTTCGATAAAGCGTAGCAAATCCTTGTTTTTATGTTTATAAAGAAGATAACCATCGAATGTTTCTAGTTATTTATGTCGACGATGGACTTTTGGCAGCCTCGCATGATTACTTAATAGATCAATTTTTTATTGAATTAGCTAAAGAATTTAAAATAACCAGTACGAAAGAAGTAACGAATTTCTTAGGCGCATAAATTATTAAATTAAAGGATGGTTCTATTTTTGCACATCAGGCAAAGTATATTCAAAATATTTTAGAAAAATTCAATTTAAGCGAAGCAACTAGTATCTGTACTCCAATTGAGGTACGCTGGGATGCAGGTAATTTAGAAGAGAATAATTGTAATGCGCCCTACAGGGAGGCCGTAGGTAGCCTTATGTATCTTCAGGTATTTAGTCGGCCCGATATAAGTTATACTGTAAATATTGTTTCGAGAGCATTGGAAAAACCAAGTGAATCACATTGGCTACTCGTCAAGCGTATTATAAGGTACTTTAAGGGTACTGGAGAATTAGGACTAATTTATACTAAAGGCGGTAATTTTATGGCGTATAGTGATGCAGATTATGCGGGAGATAAAGAAACACGCAAATCGACATCAGGTATTGTGTGTCAATATGCGCATGCAGCTATTGCATGGCAAAATAAAAGGCAGCAGTGTGTATGTATCATTGTCTACAACGGAAGCTGAATATGTTGGCGCAGTATCAGCCGCTAAAGAGATTATGTGGTTAAAGAAATTGTTTTGTGAATGCAAAATTAATGTAGATTACACCTTATCAGTAGACAATATAAGTGCGATCAGATTAATTAAAAATCCAGAATTTCACCAGAGGAGTAAACACATCGATGTGAAATATCATTTTATACCTGATCTGTACAATAAAAACGAAATTGATGTAGAGTATGTTAAGAGTGTGGAGTAGCTAGCTGATATTTTTACGAAGGCACTATGTAAACCGCGATTTGTATATTTAGTCAAGAAATTGGGACTTATAAACATGTAGCGCCAACCCGTGTGCGGCGCTGACACACGTGTCAGTGCCGTCGTGCCCTCGGCCTTTGACCTGTTCTTCAAGGATCGGGGGGTACCGATGGGGCAGATCTATGTCTGCCATCGGGGGAAGAACGGTATTGATCGATAGATAGGAGAACGACGAATTCTAAGAGTCGCAGATTTTATGATTCGTTGCATTCCGGTGCTGCATGACGAATGCACAGCGATAAGGCTGTCTTTGAAGAATCTGGCCACGCAGTGGAGAAGGTGATTTCACCTTCTGGCAAGAGGACCGTGATTGACCCCACGGCACTTACCCCAGAATCGTGATAGAAAGAACACGCCCTGTCAAAATCTCTGTCATCAGAAGTGGGATTCAAACTCAGTCACTGTAAAGAGAACATCGAAGTATTCAATAATTTCGCGTATACGAACGTGCTTTAGTAAATCCGTTATAATAGTATAAACATTTTGCTGCTTTGTGCGCGCAAGAAACGGGAAGCAACATGAGTACTTCGGGCGCGACACCTTCCATTGAGGATATAGTGCGCGAAGTGATCTCAATACTTGGTAGTGCTGTGCCGTCAAATAACGCTCCGCCGCCTGTAGTTAACAAAAGTATAACCGTGCCGAGTAAGTTGATGGAGGCAATACCCGAGTTCAGTGGTAACGAGTTGGGTGACGATTCAAATGTGTGGTGTGATTTGGTGGAAGAAATCACGATGGATGTTACGAGCCAGCAACGTTTGTCCTTAGCTACGCATGCACTCATTGGGCCCGCGAAAAGATGGTACCGGGAGTGGAAAGGAAAGCCCCGTACGTGGGACAAGTTCCGTGAAGATCTGTGCTCGGTATTTGTGTCCGAAAAAAGACTGCACCAACGAATGCTTCGTGCGATTACGTACACCGATGACAGAGCCGTATCGTACGCTGAATATGCCCGTACGAAATTAATGTACCTCGAGCAGACGCGTGTGAACTTTAAACCCAACGAACTCGTAGAACTCGTTATTGGTGCGATCACGGATGAAAATGTTCGACAGGCAATGATAAATGGCAACTACCAGACAACCGCGTCCATGATTGTCGGAATCACGTAATTTGGGAAAACAGTTTGCGAGAGAAAACCTGACAGGAGTATCGGAGAACGTGTAACCAAAGGATTACATGTTCCAAAGAAAAGATGTTTCGTGTGTGACGGTGACGATCACGTGCAGCGTCATTGCCCGAAAAAACATAAATCAAGGTCAAGCAGGGATGATGGCCCGGCAAGGAAGATAGTAACCTGCAGTTTTTGCAAGAAAAGAGGTCACGAAGAAACGCGTTGTTGGGTCAAACAAAGAACCGCGAACTCCAGCCGAGAGCAGAAAAATGCTGAAGCAAATGTTTGTCAGACGATAAGCATGAAATTGACGCCGATCCTCCTGCGAGATACCCTGCTTTATTGCCTTATGGACAGTGGCGCAAATTGTTCTGTGATGAAAGAAAGTGTTGCGAAACGTACGGGTTGCAGCATGACACCTTTCGTTACGGTGGTGCGAGGATTGGGCAATAAGAGTATCTCCACGATTGCCAAAACCACCGCGATAGTGCATTGCGAGGACGTTTCTCTGGAACTGGACATTTTTATTCTGCCAGACGAGGACGTTCCGTACGAGGTTGTCATCGGAAGAAATGTACTGCGACACCCAGATTTGAAGATGGTGACCGACATTGACGGAACTAAGCTACAGCGCACGCCAGCATCCATGGAGTCAGGAAAATACCCGGCAGGGGACCATTGTTGCGCAATTGACGACATTGGGGGTGACATGGATGGATCGCTGCGTGAACTTTTGGGCCGATACCAACACATGATTGCGAGGGGTAATAATATACGCAGTGTCACCACTGGTGAGATGCGAATCGTAGTTCAAAACAAAAAGATAATAAATTATCGTCCCTATCGCTTGTCGTTTGTTGAACGAGAAAAAATTCGCGAGATCATTGCCGACTTGATGGAAAATAATATAATACGCAAAAGCATTTCGCCTTATGCGAGCCCAATTCTTTTGGTCAAAAAGATAGACGGAATGGATAGAATGTGCGTGGACTATCGCGCTCTAAATAAAGTCACGGTAAAGGACCGGTATCCGTTGCCTCTAATAGAGGACCAACTCGATCGTCTCGAAAAGGGAAAATTATTTACTACTCTGGATATGGCGTCTCGGTTTTATCAAATACCGGTTGCAGACGATTCTATTGAAAAAAACAGCTTTTATAACCCCAGGCGGCCATTATGAATTCCTGCGTATGCCTTTTGGGTTAGCTAACGCACCAGCGGTTTTTCAGCAGGCCATAAATAATGCACTCGGAAATTTAAAAAATAATATTGCTCTTGTATACCTTGACGATATACTTATACCGTCCGAAACGATGGAAGAGGGATTAAAGTATTTAGACACGGTATTACATGCCCTCTCGGAGGCCGGGTTTTCTCTTAATATGGAGAAATGTAATTTTTCTAAAGAAAATATTGAGTATTTGGGAAGAGAGATATCCGCTGATGGTGTACGGCCCAGTAGAGAAAAGGTCAAGACCCTTCTAGATTCACCAACGCCGACAAACGTAAAGCAGGTAAGGCAATTCATAGGATTGGCCAGTTACTTCCGTAAGTTTATTCCCGAATTTGCTGTGCGGACGGCGTGCATCACTAAACTTGCGAAGAACGGTCAACCCTGGCGTTGGGGGTTAGAACAAGAAAATGCTCGACGTTTCATTGTCGCGACTCTAACCGCGCAGCCTTTGCTCACGATATTCGATCCCAAGCGGGAAACTGAGTTGCACACAGATGCGAGTGCTATCGGGTACGGTGCTACTCTTTTTCAAAGGGTGAGTAAGGAATTACGAGTCATTGCCTATTTTAGTCGGCGTACTACACCAGCGGAATCTCGATATCATTCATATGAATTAGAGACGCTCGCGATTTTTAACGCGTTGAAGTATTTTAGAGTGTATCTATTAGGTATAAACTTTAAAATCGTGACCGACTGTAACGCTGTAAAGGCGACTCGGGATAAAAAGGATTTGTTACCACGCATTGCCCGTTGGTGGGTCTATTTACAGGACTATTCATTTGACCTAGAATATCGAAAAGGAAAATGCATTGAACACGTTGATTACCTGAGCCGAAACCCGCCGAAAGATTATCGTGTAAACGTCGTAATATGCGAGGGTTCATGGCTAGAAATTGTTCAAGGGAATGACGAGGAAACAAAATCCTTAATTGAAAAAGTTTCCGCTGGGGAATCCGTCTCTAGCGACTTCGCAGTGAGGAACGGTATCTTATGCAGAAAGATACTAAGAGATAGCGGTCGGATTGTATTTCGCAGTTACGTACCTAAGGGCAGTAGAATTGGACTGTTGCGTCTTTACCATGATGAAAATTGTCATGTCGGATATGACAAAACGTTTGGCCGGGTCGCACAGGGATATTGGTTCCCCGAATGCGTAATTTTGTGAAAAAATACATTGACCATTGTATCACTTGCACCGTTGTTAAACGCCAGTCAGGGTCCAAACAAGGATTTTTGCGATCCATCGAAAAGAAGGCAATCCCTTTCGACACAGTACATTGAGATTGTGTAGGACCATTTGAAACATCGAAGGATGGTTACAAACATATATTGATTATTGTCGATGCGTTCACCAAATACGTACAACTTGTTCCGCTGAAAACATTAAACGGCCCCGAAACCCATCAAGTTTTTCAAGGTCGGTTGACTTTATTCGGTACTCCGCGGGTATTAATCCTTGACCGCGGGACTAACTTCACTTACAAACCCCTTGTAAAGTTCGTTGAAAGTAATGGTGTCCAGTTACATTTCATTGTCACGGGAGCCCCTCGGCTAATGGTCAGGCCAAACGGTACGTTTCTACGGTCACTAATCTTCTTACAGCTGAAATCTCAAAAAGTACAGATTGGCCGAGCGTGTTATCAAAAGTTCAACTCTCGCTTAATACCACCGTGCAAAAGTCTACGGGGTTCTCACCAAGCCGGTTACTGTTTGGAATAGAAAGAAGCGCGGGTAATGCAGTACTTGCTGAAAGGGAATTGCCCGATAGTAATGAGCGTGTTGACATTGTAAGAGATAGAGAACTTGCATCCGAGCGCCTTCGGAAGAATGCTGAAACGCAAAATGTAGCAGCGAACAGCAAACGCAAGAATAATATTAATTACGCAGTGGGGGATACTGTTTTTGTGCGACCAAGCGATACACGTAGAGCAAAATTAGAGATGAAATATGTCGGTCCTTAGAAAATTGTATGAATTTTGCCGAATGAACGATTCGAAATTGTTGGTAGCAGTGGTAGGCCGCAAGTGGCGCCGAAAGACCGATTACGTCCTTGGAAGGGTGAATGGTCTGGTGATGACGATAATAATGATAAGGGTAATGGAAGTGTGGATGAACGGTGTTAACGGTCAATTATATAACCGTAATAATCTGTTTGTATAGTGTGTAAAATGGATAATATTATGATTTTGGAATAAAGTTAAGTGATTGCTAGACGCTTATTGCACGTTTATTTATTTTGGAAACGCCCTTTATCTGGACGTTCCTTAAGATACTGTAAGTACCTGCAATTGGTATGAGAACACGTGACATAGGATGTTCGGCTCGTTTGTGTGTTAAAATCGATATACAGAGGGATGGGTATGGACTCGGTAAAGCGCGGTTGAATTTGATGCGTTCGAGAGGGTACCATCCGAGGAGAATAAGGATTGTGTACATACTCCGTAAAGCGCGCTGTCGTTGGAGATCAGTGAATGAGTAAAATGGTTATTTAAATTGTGCCAGTATGGTTGTTGGTTGATTAACAGGGACAAACATAGACTTCGTAAAGCGCGTGGCGTCGAAAGTCTTTGGCTGAAGGTAACAAGACAACAGGGTGCAAATGCGAAGCACGGAGTTGTAGACGTTACGGTTTTGGCAATTCCTAGATCGGACCACTTCCTGAGTGGGCATATGCTTCCCGAGAGCGTGAAGCATGTCAGGTTGGCCGTGTTAACGTCAACCCGTGTGCGGCACTGACACACGCGTGTCAGTGGCGTCGTGCCCGCGGCCTTTGACCTGTTCTTCAACGATCAGGGGGTACCGATGGGGCAGATCTGTGTCTGTCATTGGGGGAAGAACGGTATTGATCGATAGATAGGAAAGCGACGAATTCTAAGAGTCGCAGATTTTATGATGCGTTGTATTGCGGTGCTGCATGACGAATGCACAGCGATAAGGCTGTCTTCGAAGAATCTGGCCACGCAGTGGGGAAGGTGATTTCACCTTCTGGCAAGAGGACCGTGATTGACCCCACGGCACTTACCCCAGAATCGAGACAGAAACAACACGTCCTGTCAAAATCTCTGACAAGTAGATATCTGAAATCTTAGCTTTTCTCCGAGCCATACTGTATCTTTATGAATTTTAACTTTTAATACCAAATACACTAATTCTTTACAATGGGCAGCGCATTTATCGTGGCTAAACCATTTTGGATATTTTTCTTCTACATAATAGAAAATAATCGAAAATAGCTTATCCAGTATAAATGCTTCGCTGCGTAACGCTGGGTAATGTAGATCAAAAATTTTGTTTATAATTTGGAAACTATCGGAAAATTCTAAACTTGGGACATGGAGATGTCCGAAGTCTACATTGCCTTGTACAATGTATGCGCGGAAAGATATCAGAAGTTACTCGTTGCGACAAAAAACACTATCTTTCGAAACTAATATGTCGTAACAAGTACGACATCGCGTCGTTTCAACACTTTTTTTCGCAATATATCCTTGCAAAATACTCTACGGCACAAGCTTCTAAAGAGCATACCGATGATGATAGATCACTTACATCATTATCAATATCAAAAATAGGATGGATACTGTCATCATCAGTATGCTCTTTAACCCCGAATGAAGCCTCACTTGATGACGTGGCTGATTGAAAACTTGGTATTAATTCCTCCGGTACTAACGGTGTGTCATTATCGTACACGCAATTCCCATTATTATTATTATTAGCTTGTATAGCTAATAAGATATTTTTTCTTATAGCAAGACGCACCGCTTTTACCGAAGAATTGCGATTAGATCCACCATGCATCCGTAGAACGGAGAAGAAGTTCTCTAAGGTATCCGTATTCAGTCGCGAAGTCATAAAAAATGTAACACCTTCTTCCCGTAAATCATCCCACAGTTGCAGGGTGGCATTTATAGATTGCCGCAACCCCAAGAAACAAGGAGGCACTTTTAACCCTTTCGGCGTGGCTTCAAAACAATTTTCGATATTTGAGACTTGTGTCTTCAAATTTTCTACAATATTACTCGAAACTCGAGAAAGTGCACACTTGTATGGGTTGGGATCACAGGCGCATCTACTATTGTCAAACAAATCATTCAACGTTTCGAAGAAGCTAGCCGTGTGTTGAATAGTTGTTGTTTTCATGCAACCCGTCAAAGATTCGGTAAAGAGAGCAGACGACACTCTTTTACTAAAAACTTGAAGGGCAAGCTTACACTTCATTTTATCAATTAAATTTGGCCTTACATGCTTATCGGATAATTTGTAAGCTGCCCGAGTACTTTTGCTTTTCTCTAAATTCCACAATGATACTACATCGGACCACGAGATGCGTGATCCGTTAATAATAAAGTTGTTAAAAGACGTTGCATTTTCCCGAAATTATTTATCGGTCGCGAAACACGTGTTCGGCTGGTGTACGTGCCTAAAACAATTTTGGCTCGAACTCAGCTCGAATGATGACCGCGATGGTGACTTTGATTGTTTTCGGTCTTGTCGTGTGTCATCATCCGTGTACACGCGGAATCGGTCGAGCTATCTCCGATTTGAAAAGACTGTTCGAGAACGCGTAAGACGCGACAGCATTAGAGAGGGGGAAGAAGAGTTAGACAAACAAGGATAGTAGATCAGCGCTATTTAAGCGCCGCGTACAGCAGAGCGAACTCTCGAGACGGCAGGCAGGCAATTCAAGGAATCAGAGAGAGAGACGAGACGACACAGGAGCGAGAGCTGATTTTCAGACTTCGAGAGAGGATTGAGTCAGATCATTCGATTGCGACGATTAGAGGCAACCCCCGGACTCCATTGCAGTGTACATTCAATATTGTTGCCATCATCCATAAGTGCAGTGTAGTGACGCGCAACACCCACCAGTGAAAACTAAGCACCGACATCCTAGTGACAGTGCAAAAAACTGAAATACAAACGTCAAAGATAGAGCCGCCAAACTCCACCAAGGCAAAGACATCCCGTCACCAGGCGCGGAGGGAACAAGACCCGTACCATATAACAAAACGGCGGAGCAGATCACTATCTCTATGTGACCACAATGCCAACGACGCAGCGACAACGTACACGATGAACGCTTCACCAGGAAACACCACACCACCGAACACGGAGACCATGGAGCTTCCACACAAGCCCAACGTCCCGGTTAGCAACAAATACCAGCTCCTAATGCAGTGCTTTGGTAAGACTACAAAGACGCCAACATCCACCCAACAAAACACACGCACGACAGACACACAAAATCACCCAACCGAACCAGCGACACCCGTCACCACATCCACTTCCACTAACGTACCAAAAAAACTGAAGCCTCCCCCAATCTACCTCCACTCTCCACGCACCACTTCCCTGAAACAATTCTCTGAGTCTATCAAAAACACGATAGGCGATAAATTCGAACTCAAATGCATAGGCAAGCAAACAAAACTCCAGCTGCACGACATTAACGCATACAACAATTTTGTAACCACAGCGAAAACCTCAAATGTAGAATTCCACACATTTTCACTCCCCGAACAAAAAACCCTCACAGTCGTACTAAAAGGACTCGACGACACAACCCCAGACGAAGTCCTCACTGAGCTAAAATCCAAGGGGCTTAACCCAACAACAAGTGTGAACCTGCAAAAAAAACCCCAAAGCTTGCGTCACACATATAGAATATCGTTTACCCCCACCACAACGATTCAAGACGTAAAGAAAGTAAACCACCTTTTCCACTCCAGAGTTTACTGGGAAAAATACAACTCCCAAAAGCCCTATATACAATGCTACCGCTGTCAAGCTTTTGGCCATCTAGCCAAAAACTGCAACAAGTCCCCGAATTGCCTCAAATGCCCAGGCAACCATCAAACCAGAGAATGTACTAAAACCACAGACTCCCCAGCCACATGCTACAACTGTAAAGGAGACCACCCAGCCAACTTTAGTGGCTGCCCCTCCCTACAAAAGTATCTTGCCAAGCGCAATAGAATTACCGAGCCACCTCCAAACACCAAAACTACATACGCAAACAACCTCTCCAGTTTTCCTGCACTCCCCAATCCCCAACCATCACCTATACCCACACCCCATATCACAGAACGTCCTACATACGCACAAAAAGCATCAGCAAGAACACACACACACCCACCACCTACCGACAATCCATCCACAAACTTGTTTTCAGCCACAATACAAGAAATTCAACAATTAAATTCAGTATGTGACCTAAGGAAGATATACAACTTAGCCAAAGAACTCAACCGCAGACTGAACCCCTCACAATCAACACTTGAGCAAACTCTTAATCATCGCCGAGCTCCTAGCAAACTAAAAATGGCTCCCAACTTCCCAAGAAAAATCTGTGTTTGGAACCCCACCAGTCTAAAGCCTAAAATCCACGAACTAACAATCTTCCTAGAACAACATGAGATGGAAATAGTCTTCATTTCTGAAACCTGGCTTCAACCATCAGACCACATAAACATCCGAAACTATCATACAATAAGACGTGATAGACCAAACGATAGACATGGGGGAGTAGCTATACTCCTCCACAAAAACTTCAGATACGAAAATATCCCTCAACCTTCAACAGGACCCATAGAAACCATCCTCGTCAGAATCCACTCTCAGCCTGCCCTCACTCTAGGCGCCGTGTACATCCCCCCTAAAGCCAAGCCTACGATACAAGATTTTGATAACCTCACCTCCCATCAAACTCCGTATATCCTAGGAGGCAACTTCAATGCCAAACATACCTTTTGGAATAATCGCTCCAACAATAGAATAGGCCAAACCTTATACAACCACATGAGCAATAGCACCTATCAAGTCATCCATAGTCCAACCTTTTCACATCAAGCTCCAAGAACAACTCCAACAAATATAGACCTCTTCCTTTCAAACACTCCCTTACAAACAAGCTGCCAAACCATCAACGACCTTTCCTCCAATCACCTTCCCGTAATCTGCACAATACAAAACCATGATACACACTTCACAAACCACACCATCAAAACTACTGACTGGAACCAATACCAAAGGCACTGCAACATGCACACCATAAATCCGCAAATAGCTTCCGAACAGGATATTTTGACCGAAATCGACAAACTCAGCAAAACCATAACGCACTCATACGCTAAATCCACTACTTCAATTAAAGCTTATATTAAAACTGTCACTCCGAATCCTGAGCTCTTAAACCTGATCAAGCTCCGGAACAGATACAGAAGAAAATACCAGAAAACCGGTCTACTAGCATTCAAAACGCTAAAGAACGCGCTAAACACTGAAATACAAACCATGATCATAAATATCAAACAAGAATCCTGGAAACGCAAACTGGAAACTCTTAATAACGACACCACTAACACAGGAACTTGGAAAATCTACAAAGCCATCAAAAAGAAAACACAACCCATTCCACCTCTCACCACTGAACATACCACAGCTTATACAGACAAAGAAAAGGCAGAACTAATAGCCAAGCACTTTAAAAACGTCCACGACACCACGGCAAATATCATTTCTCCACACGAACAGCAAGCCAGCGAAGCGGTACAAAACATCCTAAGCACTGACTCCTCAATCGACACCACCTTTATTACACCTCACTTCATCAAAAACATCATTGACAAACTCAAGAACGGCAAATCTCCAGGGCAAGACCGAATAACAGCCCTCCAACTCAAGAAATCCCCAATGAAAATCATCGTACAACTATTTTATATTTTAAGAGCTTCCATAAGACTGGCGTACTTTCCCAAATGCTGGAGAACAGCCAAAGTCCTGCCATTCCTAAAACCAAAGATGCCACACACGTCACCTTCAAGTTACAGGCCCATCAGTCTACTTAGTACACTGAGCAAGATCCTAGAAAAAATAGTTCTCCATCTCATCACCAAACAATCAACAAAAACAACACCATTATCAACGAACAATTTGGCTTTAAACAACAACACTCCACTAATCTCCAGCTTCTTCGACTCACAGAAAACATAGCCATGGAAATCAATAAAAATAGATCCACCGTAGCAACCTTCTTGGACTTGTGCAAAGCTTTCGACACTGTTTGGCACGAGGGATTAATACTAAAACTAAGAACTCTGAAACTTCCAAATCATATTATCAAAATTTTAATAAGCTACCTAACAAATAGAACTTTTACAGTACAACTAGGGACTGGCCACTCCAGCAACCACAGTGTATCAGCAGGCGTACCCCAAGGGTCCGTACTAGGTCCTGTACTATTCAACCTATATATCAACGACATACCAAAAAATCAGAAATCTAACCTCGCGCTGTTCGCTGACGACACAGCCCTCTACTCTTCATCGTGGCAGCCTAAACAAGCAGTCAAATACATAACCTCACATCTAGCAGAAGTACTCAACTTTTTTCACATCTGGAAGCTGAAAATAAACGTGGATAAAACCAACACTATCTTATTCACCAACAAAAAGCAAGCAAGACTCCCACCAATTACAATTAACAATCACAGCATCCAATGGTCCAAGGAAGTCAAGTACCTTGGGCTTTGGCTCGACCATCGTCTGCTCTGGAACAAAACAATTAAGGACAGAATATCAAAATCATATGGAATATTAAGCTACTTACGACCTCTAATATCCTCCAAAAGTCCGCTGAACATGAAAACCAAACTTCTACTCTTCAAAACCTGTGTTAGACCCATTCTAACCTACGGAATTCAAGTATGGTCCACAGCAGCTCCATCACGTATAAAACGAATCCAACAGCTTCAAAACAAGTTCCTTAAAATCATTTTTAATAAACCCAGAGACTACAGCACCTCCCTACTCCATCAAGAAGCTCAAATTGAAACCATCAGAGACTATCTTAACAACTCGCTCACCAAACTCTACAACTACAGCCATACCAACCCTCTCATCAGCAAACTAGGAAACTACGCCACCGAAGAGATTCCATTCAAACTACGAAAACACACACCCAGGACCATCTCACACAACCTCATAGTCCTCATACATGAAAACGGGTTTTTGAAAGTTTTCTCCCGTGATGTAAACAAAGTTCGAACTTTTGAAACCAATTCATTCGCAAATTACTGTACATGAAAGTGGGTTATAAGGATATCCCTAGGTACTACGATAAACTACTCATAGTAACAACATTATAAAAAAAAACTCCGCTGTAATTCTGTTCCACTGCTTGAAGAAGTGTAGGCTATCGCTTCGTACGTTCAATTTGTTTAGTATTGTCAATACTCCGAAGATGGAAGACAAAGAGAATACAGTTAATACCATTGCTGAAAGTACAGAAAATTCAACTAAAGCGGCGAAGAAGCCAGCGAAGAGAAAATCAAAAGCGCAGCAGGAGACGGCGTCGCATCCACCAACTGGCGAAATGGTCAATGCTGCAATTAAGGAGCTGAAAGATCGTAAGGGATCGTCCTTCCAGGCCATCAAAAAATATGTTACTTCAAATTACAAAATCGACGCGGAGAAATTCTCTCCGTATATTAAGAGGTACTTGAAGTCTGCCGTGACATCTGGAGCTCTTGTCCAAACGAAAGGCAAAGGCGCATCTGGTTCCTTCAAACTTTCCACTGGAAAAATCCCTGAGACTTCCACAGCCAAAAAGGTGTCGAATCCAAGAAGGAAGTCTGTACCGAAGAAAACGCAGGTAGTCGTGAAGGCTGCTCCTAACAAGAAAGTTCCAATAGCAAAAAAGGGTGCCACCGAGAAGAAACCAGTAACAGTAAGGAAAGGTGCAGCGAAGGCAGTTGCAAAACCTAAAGTTGCTACTGAGGCCAAGAATATGTCAAAAACTAAGAGAACTACCAAAGCTTCGGCGGCCAAAACGAAGACTCCTAAACCTAAAAAAGTTGGAGCGTCAAGAACAGTCAGATCTTCGTCAAAAAAATAATCGTTTTCCAACTATATCATTTGCAAAATTCAAATGGCCCTTTTCAGGGCCAGCAATTTTTCTATACGTAGAACAACTTCAGTTTTCAATTCGTTTCGAACAAATGCAAATATTGATTGTACATAGAAACTTTTAGTTCAAAGGTTGAAATTATTTGTTAAGTATGCAAAGCATGTATAGTTAGTTAGCTATGTAAGATACATAGATCCATAATACGTTGGTAAACGAAGTAAAAACGCAAAATAAATGTAAAAATGTTTACAGCTAGCTTTTAGGAAGACAAATATACCACTGATTTTCTGTTTACTGGTCGAACAACTTTCTCAGGAAGTAGAAATTTCAGAAGTGGAGGGATTTCATTGTAGTGATTAATGTTTACGAATTAAAGTTTTATACGTTTACTGGACAAGTACGGTATAAGATTTGGAAAAAATTTAGAGATTGACGCATCCGCTTCAAAACACGATTCTGTGATTGCGTTTGCATACCCTGACCTTGAGACTGTCACTTTGCAAACCTGATGATGTATTGTGTGAAAGATGCTGGAGACATAAGTAGGAGGATTAACACTTTTTGGAAGATGTGCGTTAGTTCGTTACCGATTTGTGGTCCCGGGTTTGGATGATCGTTGCTACATTGTTCAAAATTGCATGTCCAGCATCTTCTGGTTATTTCTAAACACTGTATAAGATTTTTCGTTCGATTTTCTGTAATTCGCTATATTAGCTTTTGCTGTTTTTAAATTATGTAATATTCTTACATGCAGGCACGCGATTTGGAGTGTAGTCAATATTCTATTTCGAATAAGAGATGAAATTACCTTTCATTTAATGAACCTTCAATCCTTTGTTCCGTTTTAAATTCATAAGAACTTTATAACTATTGAATACACTTTGAGATGGCAAAGACCTTATTTCGCGCCTTCACGTGGCCCATTCTGTTAAATGTTTTTCCTTTATTTAAATATTCTAATATTAAATATTTTTTAAGACATGTTAAATATTCGCCAACATACTTAAAAAAAATGTTAATGGAAGAAATAGCGTACTAAGGCGAAAAAAGGCATAAAGTTATAAAACATAGAAAAATTAAACATTAAAATTTTTAAGTTTGAGAAGTACTGTTTCGAACTACACTATCTTCTAGATTAATGTAGCAGTATTCAAAATTAAACCCGAGTTTACAGAAGATCCTACCTTTGCTTTACACGGAGTGGTCATTAGAAAATTCTACTGCAAGGAAGCATTCTCCGAGTCTCTGCTCTTTCTCTTTAACTATAATATTATGTGAATTACGTAGATAGAATGTTGCTATTTATGTACCTCTTACTATACGTGTCAGTTTTTATCTACTCAAAATTGAAATGTTTCACAGTGATATTCATAACTTTATTCAATTCGATCATATCCTGGTTTCTTTAAAAATGTTACATAACTTTCTAGAAAAAAAGCTTAATCGTGGATGCCAAATTTTGTTGGAAATTTACTTACAATTGCTTTACGTTCTTCTCGAAACAAGGAACTTATTTATAAAAATAAAAGCATCTTTGGGCCGAATATAATCTAAGGACCGTTAGAGGTTGTGATACGAAAAAAGTTTTATAGGAAGAATGTAAATGGGTACGAACTTCTTATAAGCTACATTGTATTAAGTTGGTGCATATTGTTGAAGGGTTATATTAAATAAATGACTCGTGTAGAGTAAAAAATTATACTCAAAACGGTGGAAGAAGAAAAAGTCTGGGTGATGTTTACAAGACGGGCGCACGGTAAGAACTTCTTACAAAACGTGGCAACAGTGTGCATATTCATACCTGGGGTGTTCGCAGGCATCCCCAAACCCTAATTAGCCGACGTTTCATGAACGATCTCTAAAAGAAATCGCACCTTCCAATATTTTAGAATGTGCAGTTTTCCACGCATTACAAAGAAATATTTCATTTCAATAACTTTATTAAAGGAGAAAAACGTAGCTGTAGTATAGATATGTATCTATTTAGTACTGTAATAAGATTGTGAAATCTTCAGCGTTTGACATTATACATAATCGGGATCCCTAGGCAATTCTTTATGGATGTTCGAATTTAGCAAATATATGATGAAAACAATTGAGACTGAGATTTGAAAAAGATTATGTAAATATAGAAATAAGTGAAAATTGATTTGCAAAATTTAAGGTTCATAATTTTTCATTGGACACATAGTCAAGAGAACGATTAAGCAGTCCAAAAATTCGTTATTTTTATAGATTTATAATAACGAAACTAGCTAATTATTAGAAAAATATGTACAGAATAATGTGAGATTATTTGAACTAAATATGTGTGTTGTGTTTGAAAGAATTCAATTACTTTACTTTCTTTTTACTTGAAAAAGACATTGAATATGCATCAACCAAATAGAGATATAAGAGAGAGATTTGTTGATAAATCCATGCACATAGCGATTTTGACATAGCGTAAAATTCTCCTAAATCAATTGTCCCGAGATTTCGAAATGTTAAAACCATTGTTTTATGCTGTTAGCATTACTGATGATTAGACACTTTCGCTACCATAGTTTACCATGAATAGTAAGGTTAAGTTGAAGCCAGACTGTTTACGTTGACACCATTGTTGGCCCTGAAAAGGGCCGTTTGTAGAACACTGTAACGATTACTTTGAACTGGTGTATTTCGTAACAGCCTTAGTACCCTCCGAGACAGCGTGCTTCGCCAATTCGCCAGGCAACAAAAGTCTGACAGCAGTTTGGATTTCACGAGACGTTATGGTGGATCTCTTGTTGTAGTGCGCCAAGCGCGAAGCTTCGGCAGCAATGCGTTCAAAAACATCGTTAACGAAACTGTTCATTATGCTCATCGCTTTACTGGAAACTCCAGTATCCGGATGGACTTGTTTTAGCACTTTGTAGATGTAGATAGCATAGCTCTCCTTCCTCCTCTTCTTCTTCTTTTTCTTGTCAGACTTGTTGATGTTCTTCTGGGCTTTACCAGCTTTCTTCACAGCTTTCCCACTTGCTTTAGGCGGCATCGTGACAAAATATTCGTTATCTCAACCTTCGGACCGAACGGACGACTTGAGACTGCTGTCGATTCACCGGGGACGTGTCGTATGTAGCTTGTAATGTGATCCCAGCGGCGCTCCAATCGCGTAGAAGCTCGCTTGTCATTGGCCCGGCCGAGTCCGCGATAGCCTTATATAAGTATGCCGACATGCGGCCAGGAGCCTTAGTTCTGTAGAAGTTTTTGAGTTGTATTTTGTGTTTTTTCCTGAAGTTGATATAAAACATGTCTGGTCGTGGCAAAGGTGGAAAAGCTAAAGCGAAGGCAAAGTCACGTTCGAATAGAGCTGGACTTCAGTTCCCTGTTGGACGTATTCATAGACTATTGCGGAAGGGAAATTACGCGGAACGTGTCGGTGCAGGAGCACCGGTTTATCTTGCAGCCGTTATGGAGTATTTGGCAGCCGAAGTACTGGAATTGGCGGGAAACGCAGCTCGCGACAACAAGAAGACTAGAATTATTCCCCGTCACTTACAACTGGCTATCCGAAATGACGAGGAATTAAACAAACTGCTCTCAGGTGTAACCATTGCTCAGGGTGGTGTTTTGCCTAATATTCAAGCAGTTTTGCTACCAAAGAAGACCGAGAAGAAGGCTTAATCAACAACATCAATACAAATGGCCCTTTTCAGGGCCACAATTTTTCAAAACGAAAGAATATCTTAGCTGTTCATACTCTTCATTCCACGCAGAAGCATTAACTTGAAATCGGCTCTTCGAATTTCGACTCAAGTGATAAATGTAAAATTGTAAGTGATTGAAATCATCGTTTCGTAAACTGGAGAATTGCATAACTTAAATTATTGTAAATCATTTTGGTATAATTAGGTTTTAATAAATCCCTTTACTAGCGAACATGTACAAAATTTCCCACGTTTTTCCTGCAAAACTTTATTAGTATTTTCTACAAGTTTATACTTATTTATATGAGTAAAAAATATTTGGTGGCTTACTAAAACGTTACAATAAAAATATATAATAAGATGGAAAATGTACAGCAGGGAAAAATATGTTAACATGTTATATGTTGGTTTTTTATTCAAAAAAAGAAAGTTTTCTTACTATTAACAAAAATCATCGTCTGCATGTTTCTTTTTTCAATACTGGAGACACAAGTGAAGAGGGTGTCGTATCCCTTCTTTCGTATTTAGACAAAGAGTAGGACCGATAGGGTCTGTGGGAACGTGATGAATTCTTCGTCAGTGACCCATTCACGTCTCGGGCACGTTCAATACACGCGTTATAACTCGTAATACCTTCTGAGAAATTCTGGGCAACATTCTAACAGTTTGCTTCGCAGAGAAAAGACAGTCGGTCGAAGAGAGTGATCGGAACAACACAGAGCTCGATCAATATTACTATCTTGAAGACAAAGTAAAGACGTAGCCTTCCTAGTGCTTAAAATAATAAAGTTAATTTTAGCTTACAGTACTCAAACGGTATTTTGTTTTATTTCACTCTACATAACCTACATTATATAATCATTAATTATTAAAATTCCATTTTAAAACATTTACTGTTCTTGTCAATATATACTGATAGCGTTCAAAATGTTGAATCTGTTACAGAAATTCACTTTGATTTCACCTTATTTTAATCATTATGTCGATTTATCATACTCTTTTTCCGCAGTCTTGTTCTAGAGTCTAATTACACTGTGCAACACGAATTTGGGCCTCTAATAATGAATAGACAATTCTCGTAGATTTTTGTGCGCTGAATACGAATCCGCAAACCGTTTTCCTCCTACACGTACAGTTTTTGAGAAATTTGATTTTGAAAAAAAATGCAAATTTTCAACTTTGAAATGATTTTGTAGTTAAACGATAAGAGTTTTTCGGTTTCAATCAACGCAGAATTATTCTAGGAACTCTCCCAAATAAAATGATATAAGTTATTGTCACATCCAAGACATGTAAATATGTTTAAACAATGATCAAAGTGAAAATGACACCCGAAACGCAGCAATTTTCGCGGATATTCTTCAATTTATTTTCAAAACTAAAGCTGTAGGAGGGAATCCAATCACACCACGCGATAGAGCAGACATTTTTCCTACGGAAACGACCAAAGAATACTGTGGCCCGCTTTTGTTTCGAATACAGAATCAAAATAGTTTGGCAAAACGCGTGAGACCGGCAGTGATCCTCATCGCCGGCCAGCGCCTCTCCTGTCGCTCAACGTAACAGAACCGACAAACGCGTGCGCCGCTCTCATTTAGATACAGCATTGTACTTATTATTTATGTATTATTACCTATATATATATATATATAGGACTTTTGTGTTTGATTCTTATTGAGAATATATTTATGGGAAATGCACATGCTGGTCGTGCTAGGTGTACACAGTCTGTTATTTTTTAATGTACTGAAGATAGCTAAAGTGTTTGACGCTGCTACATAAACTAGAAATTATATTAGCGAAGACAGATCATTCTTATACTGTTTTCGAAAATACGGAAATCCTGTTTATTTTAAATTAACAGACGTTTTCATAAATGGAATGATGTATCAATATATCTGTGTCTTCGTATACGAAGTGTCAATGTGAGAATTTATGCAGTTGAAATATTATGTATCTATAGGTATATCTGTGATAGAAAACCGCTATTATGGATAAGATAGTGCTGCAATGTTAGCAGATTACTGTTGGCAGTTAAAAAGGGTCACATAAACGTCAGGCAAGAAGAAAGCACTTTTAGGTATATATACTTTAAAATTCGTATTTTTGTCAACAAATAGGTCATAGATAAAAAAAGTAATAATACATAAATAATAAGTACAATGCTGTATCTAAATGAGAGCGGCGCACGCATTTGTCGGTTCTGTTACGTTGAGCGACAGGAGAGGCGCTGGCCGGCGATGAGTATCACTGCCGGTCTCACGCGTTTTGCCAAACTATTTTGATTCTGTATTCGAAACAAAAGCGGGCCAACAGTATTCTTTGGCCGTTTCCGTAGGAAAAATGTCTGCTCTATCGCGTGGTGTGATTGGATTCCTTCCTACAGCTTTAGTTTTGAAAATAAATTGAAGAATATCCGCGAAAATTGCTGCGTTTCGGGTGTCATTTTCACTTTGATCATTGTTTAAACATATTTACATGTCTTGGATGTAACAATAACTTATATCATTTTATTTGGGAGAGTTCCTAGAATAATTCTGCGTTGATTGAAACCGAAAAACTCTTATCGCTTAATCACAAAATCATTTCAAAGTTGAAAATTTGCATTTTTTTTCAAAATCAAATTTCTCAAAAACTGTACGTGTAGGAGGAAAACGGTTTGCGGATTCGTATTCAGCACACAAAAATCTACGAGAATTGTCTATTCATTATTAGAGGCCTAAAAAAAAGTTAAAATTTGTTGCTCAGTGTTATTTCAACCGTATGATTCTTGTTCAGTTCATTGATAGTGTATTAATGCTATTTTCATAGAAATGTGAGTAACTTAAGAATTCACTAAGCGATTGTCAGAATTATTAAACATTATTACTTTCCTATCGATTCAATATTTGTAACATAACTTTTTAATGAATCTTCCAATGACCTATAGTTATATAACATTTTCTGCTTATTTAGAGTTACAAAATATACTGACAAATTTTGACCGAAATAATCTGGGAACTTTGTAGTTTCGGTAGCAGTTAAATATTCATTATACGTACAGTAAAGAGCATAACTGCACCAATAGCCACAAGTTTTGTATAAATCATTATTTATTGCCAAGAATGTAGGAGAATATTAGGAGCGAAACATTATTGTAATTTTTATCACAGTTAGAATTAACATAAGAAATTTTCTCAATTATTAATGTCTCCTCCTTTAGCAATGTCAAAAAAATGGATTGACACGGTTTTGCACCGGACCGAAACGGAATTTTTACGTGGAATGTTCCATCAGTATGTTTACAAACTGTTATTGTACGTCTTAGTACGTAGTATCTCGCAATCAATCGAAAGGAAAGACACGCAAGTGAATTAAGAGTAAATATGAAGTCTCGTGCTGCAAATAATTTAAAAAAGTCATTGCTCTTTTGAATGGCGGCTTGTCAACGCGTCAGACGGCGAAAAATTGTAGTGTTACTCAATCGACATTGCAGAGAATAAGAAAAAATACTGTCAAAGTATAGTATTAAATGTTGGAGGAAAACCAAAATAATTATTGCCGCAGGATGAAGGAAGGATTATACGGGTTGTCACATCTGGTGAAGCTTCAAGTGCCACTATACGTAAAGGAAGATACGAATATACAAATAAGCATGGGGACAGTACGAAGAACCCTCGAAGGAGCTGAGCTTAGAAGCATTCAGAAAAAGAAGAAGCGAATATTATCGAAGAAAAATATTAAACTTCGTTTGGAATTTGGCAAAAATATAAAAACTGGACTACTACTGAATGGGAACGGGTTATTTGATCACACGAGACCAAAATTAACAGAATTTGTACAGATGGCATGTCTTCGTGCTGGATTCGTAAACATGAAAGGCTTAAACCACGGCATGTAAAGAAACGGTGAAGCATGGACGCAGATTCCTAATGTTTTGTGGGTGCCTAACAGCATTTGGTGTTGGATCACTGCATCGAATTAAAGCCATCGTGAATCAGTACATGTACAAGGATACTTTACAAGATCATCTCATAGATGCTGTTGAAAGTATGCTTTGAAGAAGAAAATGTAAATTTCATGCATGACCGAGACCCTAAGCACACTGCTAAAAGTGTAAACAATTGGCTCAGTACTACAAAATTTTCTATTGTGGATTGTACTGCACAGAGCCCAGATTTTAACCCCATAGAGAATCTATGGGGTTTACTAAAAAGACGACTTCGGGATTCATATGACTCCTAACCAATATCAATCACAAATTTATATGATAGAATTCAAGAACAGTCGGAACAAATATCTCCAGATTGCTACAAGAAATTAGTAGAAAGTATGCCAAAACGAATTAGTGCAGTTTTGCAAGCAAAAGGATTGTGGACGAATTATTAAAAATAAATAATATATTTAATATTGTCATGTATTGGACGTGGTGCAAAACCGAGTCGATCTATTGTTCATGTCATTCCTAAACAACAAGATGTTACTTCTAACTGTGATAAAAATAATTGTAATGGTTATTTTTTGTTATTCTTCTATATTCCTAGCAATGAATAATGATTTATACAAAACTTGTGATCATTGGTTCACTTATGCTCCTTACTGTATCTGATTACTTCTCCCAATACGTACGTACTTTGTATTTTTTGTATTAAGTTTTATTTTATTCGACGTTTTCACAATTCTATATATCGCTGAGTGTTATTGTACCAACTTGAACCGTTGGTTGTGACATTTTTTTATTGCCGAAAACATTTGAATGTTTACCTTAAACTGGTTGCTCGTACTGAACAATATATTATATACGTTTTGTAGTTAAACATTTTTCAATTCCATGTAAATCCTAATTCCTAAAATCCTGTTGGCTTTTGGACAAGGGGTGTAAATAATGATAGGTTGTGGGGTTGCATTTATAAAATGCAAGGGGGTTTGGTTTCGTACGCAAACAACGCAAGCAGATGTTCGGCGCATATATATTATTCTACGTGGGGAAGCACAGCTATGTTAATAAAGCATACGCCTCGCTTAAAGCTTCAAATATTTTATGGAGTAAAATATATAAAGTGTTTTTTATTATAGACATATGTAGAAGAGAATCCGGAGCCATTTAAAAAGTGCATTGTTATACCTATAAGAAAAGTAAAATCACAAACAAATAGATCAGCCTATACATAGGTGCCTGTGATTACGAAAGTGGTGTAAGTCAGAAAACTATACATATGGGGATTTTTATTTGTTTTGTGACATAATCATCTATATTTCAATATTGTGAAAGATTTTTTATAAAGTAGCCGTAAGGTAAGTAATGACATGTATGCATATGACACTTTCATATGCATCCGTATACTGCTATAGCAGTATCGCGTTCATTTCGGTAGTGATGTAAGTTATTTATTTCAATGGAAACCAGAAAGCATAACTGTTTGTACGTACAAAAGATACATAAAGACAGAATGAATTTGGAAAGACACGCATTCACCACGAATATTCTAAACCATTAAAATGTTCGAAGCAAAAATTTTGTCGTTGAAGCAGCAGCTAATTGACAGTTAAAATTAAAATGTATGTAACATGAGTAAACATATAAGACGTAAATAAAATTACAATAGGTGAAACATAAATAAGTAAATATAAATCCATTTTTGTTTCATGTTCTTTTAATAAAATTCATTAATATTCGTTCTTGTAAGTCAGTAATGAGAATGCCTTACTAATTTTGAAAATGGTGTAGGTCAATTAAGCATTTAAGAGATATGTTTCCAAGCAGTTCATTCAGGAAATTTTACAAACATATACAAATTAGAAGATTATATACAAAAAATATTTTTGGGTACGCTAGAACTCAGAAATGTAACTATCTTGAAGCAAAATATGTATGACTTACAGCATTCATAATCACATCAAATTTCGTCTATACCTGCGCGCTTGTGCCAGCAGATGTATGTATAAGCTTACGGCCGCCACTTGGCTACTGTTCCCTTAAACTTGTAGCCCTCGCCCTCCTGCTGTGCCGGTGAACGCAAGAGAGAACATACATCTATAAAGGGTGAACTAGTTGGAAATTTCTTATTTCTACCAGTATTGGTAACATTGGCGCCTGCAAACCGATGGTTCCTGCACACCTCATTGAAGGGTTAGCTCGAACCTAATCCAAACTAACGATAAGGTCTATTTTAGGGGCAAACTTTGTTGTAATATATTATAATTTAATCTAAACTTATTTATCAACCATAATCAACGATTCATCTTTTTTAGCGCCGTTAGCGTTTTCAAATCCGATTAAATCCGTGAGAAAGTATGTATCTGACATTTTTTTGGAAAATATATGAAAACGCATATTATATATACACCCGGTATACTGCTGCATTAGAAAACCGCTGCGTCATCCATAGCGATCAGCGCTTGCTTTGTGCTGGACTACGTACGAGCACGCATGCGCTGCCACGGGCTCACGCAGCTTACTGGATGCCGGACTAAACTTGCGCATTTAGGCAAAACTCACTGTGCTGTTTTATGTAATATCTCAAAAACTATTAAAGAATCGTCACTGAAATTTTGTATTTAACATTGCCCTACCACTTCGTCCTCCCCGCCAAATTTCATCTTAATTGACGATTTGAGCTCCATAAAACAGGGCAAATTCATTCTCGATATATTATTAAATAAATTCATTATAATCAGATGAAGGTAGCCATAGTACTGATGACAGCGTTGCCAAATTTTTCATAGTTCGGCCTGTGTACTAAAAAAGACCTTGCTCATATCGTCAAACATTTCTCCTATAACTTTCTCCCTTTATCAACCAAACAAAAGAAACGTATCAAAGGGTGTAACACGTATCTATGTATTATATGATATATTATTAATTGGCGAAAAACGGATGCAGTTGGTCACAAAAGTATACGGATACATTAGATATTTAATACTTTCTTTTTTTTAAATTATCTCCACGAAGAAAATAATAATTCCAAATCTGTGAACGATGACCGAATACTTGTGTGACTAAACTATACAACAAGTAGAAGTAAACCGTCCTGAAAAGTAAGGATTCACGTTTTTTGAAAATCAGCTTTAGCTGACAACTTACTTTACAAAGCACATAAATGTACATTTTTCTTGTACCACAAAGAACAGAATAAAATTACAAAAGATAGTATATATTTTGTGCCGCATCAGTCTCCGATTTAATGGCGACACGAGCGGTGTTGCAAATGGTTGTTCGTACTATCCAACATAATATTGTTTGGGATAGAGAGCAAAAACTAGCATAGAGTATAGTAAATATTTCAGTAACAAATCCAATTAGAATTTAAAGTGTATGCGAATTCTTGGAGTGTTTAAGAATGAATACATATTTTGTGTGTAGTAAACGTTGGGTTACAACATTGAAATCAATTTTGGCCCTGAAAAGGGCCGATCGTTTACTGAGGAAGTCGTTTAAGCTCTTTCTCCACGAATGCGACGAGCAAGTTGAATGTCCTTCGGCATAATGGTCACGCGTTTAGCATGGATAGCGCACAAGTTGGTATCTTCAAAGAGACCAACCAGATATGCTTCGCTGGCTTCTTGCAAGGCCATAACAGCAGAACTTTGGAACCGAAGATCAGTTTTGAAATCTTGAGCGATCTCGCGCACCAGACGTTGGAAAGGCAGTTTACGGATCAGAAGTTCAGTGCTCTTCTGATATCTACGGATTTCACGGAGGGCTACAGTGCCAGGCCTGTAACGATGAGGCTTCTTCACTCCACCGGTGGCTGGAGCACTCTTACGAGCAGCCTTGGTAGCCAACTGCTTACGAGGAGCCTTTCCACCAGTAGATTTCCGAGCCGTTTGCTTCGTACGAGCCATTGCTTAAAAGCGTAAAGAACACAACTCACAAAAAGACACTACAGCAGAATGACGTAAAATGTGTGTCCACGGCTGAATACTCCCTTTTATAGATTGGTTTCATGTAGGTCGTTTATTATTGGTTGCGTGCATAGTGGTGGGGACTGCTAGCCTGCGCCGAGAATAGTATAAAAGAACGGCGAGAGTGGTACTTGTCAGACATTTTGCCCTCGTATCTCGTGTTGTCCGGTTAAAGTTAAATCATGACTGGTCGTGGAAAGGGTGGAAAAGGTTTGGGAAAAGGAGGAGCTAAGCGGCACAGGAAGGTTCTTCGTGATAACATCCAGGGTATTACGAAGCCGGCTATTCGTCGACTTGCACGTCGTGGTGGTGTGAAGCGTATTTCTGGTTTGATCTACGAAGAAACGCGTGGTGTATTGAAAGTGTTTTTGGAAAACGTTATTCGTGATGCCGTGACTTACACCGAACACGCTAAACGGAAGACTGTGACTGCTATGGACGTGGTCTACGCCTTAAAACGACAAGGCAGAACCCTCTATGGATTCGGTGGTTAAAAAGTGCAGCGTACACTTTTGCATTCATAAACAAACGGCCCTTGTCAGGGCCACCAGAACATTTTATTCGTACGAACTCTTTCAAGTAATATTATTATAGATATATTAAACCAGCATCCAATAATGGACATGCTCGTAAACGCCTTATCAAATTCCCCATTTTCGTTCCTTCCCTATTACATTATGCCAGTGTTTCTCTAAACAGTCGTGCAGTTTTGAATGTTTTGGGGGCAATTAAATAATTATATTGTTTTTGTCGCTAGGGTAAACCGATACTGGCAAGGTATAGACTCTTTTACTCATAACTTTTATCGAACAAAATTATGGATCATTGTATCGAAGCAAAATGGATATATGTATTTATATGTAATAAAATAATGTTTTGGATTAATAGTTATATTTTACTTTTCATAGGTATACATTAATTAATAAACATACATACTTTATTAGCAAATATTTATTCACGAAAATATATTTTATTAATGAACGATCATCAGCTAAGACACCTTATTAATTAACGTTTATTAGCAAAAACAGATTCCATTAACAATCATTGCATATTTTATTAACAATCGCATAAGAGAACATATTTTATCAGCCAATCTTTATTTTAAACATAACTTAATCGTTACATAATTTGGTAGTAAATATTAATTTACGAAAATATAGCCTGTCAACTAATACCCATTTTAAATATGACTTAAAGGCGTCTCACTAATTGTAACTAATCGAAAAGTAAATCTTTTGCATCCACCCTAGAAATAATTGTAAATGTTTATGTAAATGCTTAGTAGACAGACGATTTCTGTTCTCAGTGATTGTCGCTTCTGTCTTTCAAAACAGTTTTCCGCAAGGTACAGATAAGGCAGCAACCACTGAGAACACTCATGTTTGTTTATAAAGCAGTGGAAACGTAGTTTCCATTTCTTCCCATTGTTCCCATGGAGAACTTGGAATATTCATATTGATAGTCTTTTCGTTCAATGCGGGTACTTCTTTGAGGCACCGAGTACTATCGCAACTGAAGGTATCGACACTAAAATTACTCGGTATTGAAACAAGGTTATCGAGTATTTACTTGTATTTATTTGAATTGATTTGTCCCTTGTTGCTGCATTAGAAGCGCCCAATGTAATAATATATAACGTGGGGTTACTTTAGTTTGCAGTATGGTATACACGGTGAGTAATCCAGCAGAGTTGCCAGAAATTTCTTGAGTACTATTTATTGTGTGAATAAGTGTTTCAAACGAAAGCTTTTTGGTATCAAGTCGCGCAGTGCTCATAATTACATATCAAACCTTTACGCGATTCACTAAAGTCGCACTTTGCTCCGTAACGAAATCACGATTTCTAAGTATAGTAATGCATTTATATGATGTTGCTGAGAGTATTGCTTGTTTCTTTATCAAATGTTTTTGAAAACGCCCCTGGTATGTGCATCGAAAGATTTATGAACGCTTTACAACAGCTGGTTTCAATACTTCGAAAATTGTTAGTCGTCGAAGATAGGAGAATTGTCAGTTTTGGCGAAGTAGAGAAGATTGGTATGAGAAAACTCTAGTAATGGGGAAGTGTTAAAAACATAATGATTTTCCAGATTATCTTTTGATCAGATGTTTGCCAGAAAGTAGTACCTTTGTCTGAACTGTTTTATAGTTTATTCGGTGACAAAGCCCCTCGGTTTATGACAGGGTATGAATCATTTAACTACGCATTTGACCAGAGATAAGGGTGAATCCTAACGGTTAACAATTGTTAATTACGTATAATAAAGTCAAAAACATTAACATTTGTCTGAATTAGCCGCACCAGGGTTCCATAGCAATAGCGAGATGTCCTTAAGAGAAATATGATGAGACCTTTATGAACGAGAAGTACATACAACGATTGTATTAATTTTAAGGATAAGGATAAATTAAGGATTGTATTAATTTCCGGTCTGCGAACTTAACGCTACTCTATTAGCCTTGGCGGCATCTAAAAACGGAGGTTATTGCGAATTATCTATGACTTCTGAAAATATGAAAAACCGCCACGTGGTAGGCTGGAAACACAAACGCATGCATTAAATCCATTGATTGGTCGGCTACATACTTCTATTGGTTGCAGTCCACAATATTTTCAACGTTTTTTACATTGAACATCAACTATGTTATATTTTGGAAACTATTAATTCTTGTCCCTATGTACCCTAAGAACTTTTAATTCTTAATTAGAAAGTGTTTCGAATGGCATGATTATGTATTGCACATTCCGGTTAAAATACACAAGATAACCCTCGTATCTTAATAAAAAACTATAAAATAAACAAACTTTGTTTGAAGCATTTTATCATACAACAAATAATAATTTATGATAGGATTCAGGTCACGCAGGATTAGTAATACTGACATTTTTTTGTAATCGTATTTATGTGTTATTGCTAGTGATATTTATATACAGTTACTTGTACAATTTACTGATGTAGATGCTCCACTTACAGCAATATTTTCACTTTCTGAAACGGGACATCGATTCCTTTTCAAACGCTGTGAGCGATTCAATACTAAACATGTCTTGTAATTCTTGTAATTCTGTTTTGATAACTTCTTCTGTAAAATGAGCGTTCCCCCCTTATATTATTTACCATAGCGAAGTTATTTGTTTTTTAGAGTAAGGTATATGTAGTATTGCAGCTTTTTCCTAACACCTCCAAGTCAATTTTTCTGACCACACAGAAAATAGAAAGCTTGAAGTAATTATCCTTTAAATATGAAATGCTTGCCGAATCTCATCGGTAGTCAGAACATTGTTCACGGTCTTTTAAAACATCTACAATGTTTATGATCTGTGGTAGAATAAAAGACAATATTTATTCAAGATATTATGAAATCCATATATGTACAACACGTGTACCGATAATCAGTGACAAACATCGATATATGAAGGCGACAGTTATTCTAATGAAAATATTATAGAATGCGCGGTACGATACAGCGGTTACAGAAATACTTCCAGACAACATTTTTTATCCAGCACAGGACTGCCAGTTTCTTTTTTTTGTACCTATAAGACTCCAATAAAATTTCCAAAGGGTCTAATTAACAAAAAGAATAATTAAAACACAAAGAAAGGGAATCTACCAAAACATTTTGAAATTAAATTCTACGTTCTTTATCCTGTGACTTAGAATCCTTATGTTCGCAATTATTGTTTTCATATATGAGGGAACTAAAAATATAACTATGTAATAAAATCCTAATAAAACTGTGTAATATATCTTTGCACGCAGACTGGCTACTGATGTGTATGCAGTTCGGAAAAGCCGAACAATAATATGGTCGAGAAGAAATCGTCTGAGTTCATCAATAAGTACCTGAAGTCCGCCGTAACATCTCGCGGTATTGTCCAAACAAAAGGCAAGGGTGCATCTGGATCCTTTAAACTTTCCACTGGAAAGAACTCCAAGAGAATTCCAAAGTGAAAAAGGTATTGAGTCCAAGAAGGAAGTCCGTAACGAAGAAAACGCAGGTAATCGTGAAGGCTGCTCCTAACAAGAAAGTTCCAACAGCAAAGAAAGATGCCACCGAGAAGAAACCAGTAACAGTACGAAAAGATCACAGACAGTCGTGACAGAGGTTGCTTCCAACAAGAAGGTGCCAGCAGCAAAGGAAACTACTGCTGACAAGAAAACAAAACCAGCGAAGGCAATTGCAAAGCCAAAAATCGCTACTCAGGTCAAGACTATGTCAACGACTAAAAAGACTACCAAAGTGCCGGCAGTCAAAACGGGGACTCCTAAACCCAAAGACGTTGGAGCATCAAGACCAGTCAGAACTTCGCCAAAAAAATAAACATTGCCAACGATATCATTCGCAAAATTCAACTGGCCCTTCTCAGGGCCACCACTTTTTGCATACATAGAGCAACCTCGGTTTTCAATTCGTTAGAAACAAATACAAATATTGATTATGTATAGAAACTTTAATTTGAATGTTGGAAATTATTTTTGTAGTATGGAAAACATGAACAGCTATTCGAGTAAGGTACATGGATTAATAATATATCGACAAACGATCTGAACGACATGTGAAACGTAAGGGTGTGCATAGCTCACCTTTCCGTAGACATTTACGCTGCGAACTTTCTATTTTTAGTTTATCTTCTGCTTTCGTATCAATTGTCTTGAAGAATGTTATTATAATCATCTACATTAATATTAGATATTCTTCTATAAATTTGTACTTGTCCCTGCTAAAATCCCCATACGATACATTCATGTTCTTTCCAGAAATACACTTAATTTTTTTTCTTAAACGAATTGGTTCCGTGGAATGCTACAAACGTTTCTCATTTAAGCTTTTCCAACATTCACTACATAGATTTATGACTCAGATTTACACGTTCATTACAGTTACATTACATTTACATTACTCGGTTTTCAGCTGCCGCGGAAACCCGAACTATCTGATGATCCTCACAGTTCTATAAATTGTACATTGTATGATTCTAACGCACCATTGAAATTAAGAACACAGTGGTGGGTAATTACTGTCATGTTATTTTTGGCGCTTCCTATAAAATCGCAAGAGTGTCACAAAATTCCACTTTTGAAGGTTTAAAAATGTAATGATATTTCTGCAATTTTAAGGGGGTCTTCTAGTAAATTCGACGGCAAAATAGGCATTCTTTGTAATTTTGTTAAAAAAAAACTATGATTCTTTTCATCAGAAGGCTTTGACTCACTTTGTTATTCATAGTTTGAGGAAACACACAAATTGTTTTAATACAAAATGATAAATAATGTCGGAATTCAGTAATAACTTGTACGCCTGTTTCCAAAAACATGTTCAGGTGGCTGACATCAGAGCAGTCGTTCTGACTATCTGAATCGAAGGAATCAAAATGTATTCTGCTTACTAGGGATACAGTTATAGCCCGAACTAAAAAATACTCAATATCTCAATTTTTGAAAAATGGTAATACTTTAAACTTGAAATACCAAATTTTCTTCGTCGTTTTTGTGTTTGGGATTGGCAACGGTTTTCCAAAGTTTTCCAATTTTCTACTATTTGCTACTGTTATTGAAAACATTGTAGCAGCATGAAAGTTTGTGAAACGTTCATTAAAACTTTCTGCATCAGTTGGAGAACACTTCACGGAAACGTGAAAGTGAACATTCCTTTATACAAAAGCTGATAAGGATAAGTTTTGTTTGACTGCTGATTGCTTTTATTGCTTTATCGTATATAATATTAATTATATACAAGCCAACGAGATAAAATCTTGTTCGCTCGTTGTATATGTTACGTGTGGGTAATATTTGAAAATATTATTTCGTTCACTGGAATTTCTTCCAGCTCTCGTCTAGGAAGGAAAATGAAAAGACGCACTGTTTAGAGTTATCTCCCCCGATACGAGGGAGCTTGTCCCCCAGATTGCTGGAAGCAGAACTGACTCAACGTCTAACCCTTTCATACTTTTCCTTATATGGAAATCTTCAAGAATTCCTCGCTCGATTTCGGTGTATATAAACCCCCGAAATCTAAGCCTCGTGGGCAGTACCAAGCAAGAAGTCAGGACGTTACTCTGCTTCGCGTACGTTTGAGAATCGTCTGTTCCAGCAAGATCGGGCGCAAGTTCCCTTTCGGACCAACATTAAACCATATAGGATCCGCGAGTCGGTATAAATCCTATTACGGCAACTTCTACAATCGTTTCTCGAATCAAACCCCCGCATTGCCAGTGCGTCAAAACCGAGCATCAAATAGGTAATATATTTTAACTTCTCAACACTCTACATTCGCGACACTGACAATTGTATAACACTATTCAGTAATATATTGTTCATTGCCCGTGATAACTTAAGAGTCGTTAATTAAACCCTACCTTCGATATCATAATCCAAATTGAAGTAACGATCCCACACGATACAGCTTTACCGCTCGAGCTGTATCGATATATTAAATAATTACTAGTTACGAGGCCTTTATTAACAATCCTTGCGACTCCCTGGTTTCGCATCAGGTTCGTTCGCAACAATCTATATCCAAATTAAAGCTCATTCCAACCTTAGTGGCTCCCCGATTTCGCATCGGGTTCGTCCACGCAACACGCCCATCCGAGCGGCTCCCTGATTTCGCATCAGGTTCGTCCGCATCCTAGCAGCTCCCCGATTTCGCATCGGGTTCGTCTGCGACGTTGTACCAATCTCCTAGCAGCTCCCCGATTTCGCATCGGGTTCGTCTGCGCCTTCACCCTCCTAGTGGCTCCCCGATTTCGCATCGGGTTCGTCCACGACGTTTCAACCTCCTGCGGCTCCCCGATTTCGCATCGGGTTCGTTCGCGCTCAAACCACACTCCTAGAGGCTCCCCGATTTCGCATCGGGTTCGTCCTCGTCGTCAATAATCGTAGCAACTCCCTGGCTTCGCGTCAGGTTCGTTCGCGCACCAAGCTAACAAATTCATACCGTATTCCTAAACAAAACTCCGCCGGCCTCTCGCGCTGCTCGCGGCCCGGGCTCGTAACATATATTACACATTGTTAAACAAAACACACAGTTCTTGAAGATTGGAATATTTTACAATATCTTACTGCTAATTGTAAGTCATATCGTCCGATTCGCTTTTTCCCTTTACTAAGAAGATGTGCCACAAACGGCATAAAATTTTACTAACCACAATCGAGCAGAATAACGCATGAAATATAATATAAAAGGCAGATGTAGTGAACATTATTTAATATAACTATAAGTATGTATCCCGCGCGTATGTTTATGTGGCGCATTCAACCGTGAGTTGACAAACACGGGCGCTGGCTAAAAACATGTGGCGGCCAGATATGGATCCGTCAGTATTGACCGCGAGGAATACTCACTCCTTCCGAATTACCAAAAATATCCCCAACGGGCCGGGCCGTTGTAGACATCTCCGCATCGGAGGATCCCGTCAAAACCTTCGCGGTAGAAAGACGCGCCCCAAGAAGCAGTCACCACGGGAAAAGAAACCCCCGCTCAGCGGAGAATTGAATAAACATTATTCACGCGTGAACTGTGTATAAACTATTTTCACTTACGTCTATCGCCGCAGTTACTACAACACATTTCCGACGCGATGAATTGATTTTGTTTGTTGAAAAAATGTTATTAAGAAACAGTAACGATAGTGCCATCAAGAGCTGTAAAATTCTGTGAACTTTTTTCATGTCTTGTACAGTTTCAGAAATACTTACAGTAATATGATTGTTCAGAATTTCTTAGTAGAGTTGTTTCTATCTCTGGTGCCATCATATTGTCGACTCAATAAATTGTTTTCTTTCTGCAGGTTACTTGAACTACATGTTTATAATGTTTCAGATTTTTTCATTTTGTCACTTCCCAAAGTAGCATCGGATTTTTTTAATTCTTCAGTCGTGACCGTGTTTAATGAGTTCAACAATCGTTCGTGGATGTTCACCTTACTATTGTTTATGTTTGTTTCGTGTAATCGATATTTATCAATTATATTGTGAATTGTAGACTGTGCTTTATTAGTAGTTCTAAAGGTTCGTGAAAGACTTTTAGATTGATTGTGTAAATTAATGACCATTTAATTCTTCTCCACGGTAGTCCTTCCACCTTTACAGCCCTTCACATTTTTATACTTATTAGTGTATTTTGATTTTCTATGCTACAAGTAATAAAAATGTTTCCGGATTTACTGATATTCTTAAGGATTCTCTGCTATTGATCGTCTTTATAGAATCACATATTGTAAGTCGAAATCAGAACTGTTTGTATACTTGTTACTAGGGTTTGTACGAATACCGACTTCTTAAAAACCGATTTTTAAATTTCAGTATTTTCGAAAACCGGTTTTTCAATTTTTACAAACGAAAAACGAAAAAAGGATTGGAATTAGAATAATAAAACAACACTTACTTTAAAATTTATCAGTTTATTTAATGCTTATGTAGGTGCACAAGTATAACGGAATGGAATCAACTCCATACAAAATCAAGTGTTACGGCGTAAAACCCTAAAGCAAATGCGAGGAGTAAAAATATGCGAGCGTACAACCCCCTCATAAAAGCTACAAATTCAAACTTGGAAAGTCACAAACTGCGTCCCTCTAAATTAGTTTATTTTTGCAACCATCATTTACTCCAAATTCTGCAGTTTAAACATTCGCGTCCAAATCCGTTAAATTATTTTATAATAGCACGTGCGGCAATTGTAGGGTCAACAGTTATTGCCCTAACGGAATCAGGCCCCTTGCGCCTACCTGAGGACGGTACTCCACGCGGACTTGACAAGTAAACGACAATTTCAATTATGTACCAATCACTACGCGCGTTAGAAAAATCCCCCCCACAAGAACCACCGAGTCAAAAAATGTTCTCGTCACGACCACCCACCAGAATCGGCAGAAGTAAAAAATCAATCGTTCGGTAAAGACGTACACTCCACACCATACACTCTGTCACTATTTAATAATAAGTTAAGTGTTAGTTTATCGAGGCGCAATCATTTCAGCATCCACCCTTATCGTTCTCTATTCACTGGCCGTTAAGTCAGCGAGTGAAGCGGAGCATTCAGTGAAACTTCCTTTCAAAAATTAAATAGACATTTTGCTCACGCCGTAACATCAAGTAATATAAAATAACTAAAATTTGTACAAAACATAAATTATATATATTTTACTTATGCAGTATTTTTCTTCAGGAAATATGATTTTGAAAAGCATAAAATGTCGACTGAACAATTATTTAATCATGTTCTTATTTTAGATACGAAATTACCTGAAATAGAAAATATTCTTTCACTCGCTACTGATGCTGTTTCAATTGTTTTCAGGGCACGAAATAATAAATCTAAATTCTTTGTTCTTTTGTTAGTTGCTTCAAATACTGAAAATTCGGCTATCAGAGTTTTCGAATTTATGTCTTCTTCAGGTTTTTCAAGAAATTTATGAGTCGATTTTTCCATTGCTTCTTTTAGAACATTACCTTGATTAGTTCCTTCATTCGCTATATTAAATTCGACATCGGAATCTGTTTCTGTTTCCATACAAGAATTGGGATATATCGTAGACAATATTCTTCCAGATAACTTAATTATATCGGGTTTTGAAGGTAGAGGAAGTACACTACATTTTCTTGTCAAAATGTTCTGTAGATTTGGCAAATATGGTACACTGTAAACATATCGAGATAGTAGGAATCAATACCTAAGTAGACTGTATGCTAATTAGATATAAGGCTGTATGCTAATTGGAAGTCACACGACATCTCTTTACAATTATCTTTACTAATTATGTTTGAAAATATTCCTTTTAAGGAGCTGATGGTTCACTGCAGTTGTATAAGCTACACGTTAAGAGAATTCCTGTGTGATAAGACGTGCTTTTATATTTAGATGTAATACAGTGTTGTTAAACCAGTCCACTGCTTACTTATTTAGTGAAACCTAACATACATGACTTACTAATTTAGCTTGTCTCCTTTCGTGAATTCGTATTTCTGTAGCATTTAATAACTTAGAACTAGTTTCAGTCTGTAGATATTTTAGTTTGTTTAACAATAATTCAAATATGCTTTCACTTTTTAGTAAATTGGAATCTTGCCGCCCTAAGCCTCAGCTGCTAGACGCACCGGTCGTAATACTTGAAGAAGCTCCATGACTGTAGAATATTGAACTTTATCCATGTATGAGAACCACCAATATTATTTAAAACCAAAGCAACAAATTCTTTTAATGTTACAAATATTTCAATCATGGCTTTTAAACTATTCCTTCTCGTTTAACATCAGGCTTAATTCCTTCCCTTTTTCCTGTTGTTCATAATTCTGAAGAATGCTATCTCTTATGGGCGATTTTGTAAAAAATTTGCAAATTTTTGTTATTTCAGAAATGAATTGTTTGTAATTGTTAAACAGCGTAGGCAACCCACGGTTGGTATCTAGCTCAAAAGAATTTAAAAGATCCTCTTCATAGCCATCACCTTCACAGTTTGCGTCATCGTCCGACTCCTCGCTCGCAAAACATATATCGGCTTAAGCAATTTCTTTATTTTGATATAACACATCAGTAGCTGCTAAACGTAAGACATGTGAGTAGCATAATTGATCAATTATAGGTTGTAATTGGCTAAATTTTTTCATAACAAGGACACAATCATTTGTTGCTGGAATTACATCAGTTGCTAGGTCGAAATTAAAAATTTGTAGCCTCTCAGATACTAATTCTAATATTTTCCTAGCATCGCAAGAACCAGCTATTGGAACTAAGCCTAAATTAATATCTTCCATAGAATGGTGTACATTGATATTCAGATATCTGCAATTTCTGTTGCTAGTCCACTGATCCAAAGTTATAGAAAATTTGTTTCCATTCTTTTAATACAATCCAATTCATTTATAGTTTCACATCTGATATTCTGATAAAATATATAAATGAATTTCATTATTCGAATCTTGTTTTTTGGTAATGAATATCCTCGTTGCAAAGATTCTCGTATGAACGAGCTGGTTGTGATACTATTAGTGGGGATTCCATCCATTGCAGCCGGTTATGCTACGATTTTTTCTAAACTGCTTCTTTTCACGAAATGAAGCATACTGGCTTATTTTTAAAGGCAGGAAGGGAATCCAGCTTTTTCTTGCATACCGGTCTTTCCTGCCTTCTTGCCCTTTGTCATTTCAATTTTATGAACTGCTTTCAAGTGAATATGCAGACTGCTTATAGGTAATTGTTACGTGTAGACGTGTTCAAGCGGGAACAATAATACGAATTTGCGTAGCAGACAGGAAAGGTAATAAAATTTGGAATTATTATACCAAATTATTTAAAGATTTTGTGTTCGCAATTGCCTAGTCCATTACGTGCCCTTGATAGTGCAGTCGTTAATTATGTTTGGAGGCTGATAACGTTATTGGAAATAAAGGTTGAAGAGAGTTTTAATCAAATATAGATGGATATAAAGTCAATATAACTTATATTCTGAACAAGCAATTTGGAAAATTGAAATTATAATGAATTACAAAATGTACGAAGTGAAATATGCAGATACAGAAATAAAATTGTGACATAAGATTTGGTTTCAACAATGTAGCAATTATGAACATCAACTTAGCAACGATAAATTAGAGAAATCCCACAATGACTACGCATTAATTATCATTACTTGTTGAAAACAATATTGTATAGCGAAATAAAATGGAACATACCGAATTACAAATTGATAATCAGATTATTCGTTTTCGAATCTATTGTATGTAACAAAACCTTGGTTCGCTCGCTTACTACAAATGTTCGCTTGTTAGGCCTTCCTCACTGGAGAAGAGGTAGTTGTATTAACGGTTAAATGTTAATGCAAGAAATGAATTTCGAAGTTACGGTTTCGTTTGTTAACAACGAGGAAAGATTAAAATATACAAAACATTAAGGATACGGAAAATACGTAGACCAATTAGAATATTTAAAATACATAAAGTAATAAAAATATGGAAACAGTATAGTTACAAAACAAGAATACAATATAATAAGAATATACGAATTAATAATAATACACAATTTATTTAGAATACTCGGCTTAATTGGAATACGCGGCACTGAGTCTTTTTGTTACTCTAAGTTGTATACAACTTGTAACAAAATCCATCTCAAGATTTTGCACCACAGACTACCCGATCACGCACCTCGCGACTTGCTGATCTGAGTTCTAAGATGGTAGTGAAGCAGCTTTAGCCCTCACTCGAAATGCTCTACTGGAAATGGAATTGTTTATGATCTTTAACGAATCAGAGTAGCCGAAAGGTATCGCGAAAAGGAATCGTCTCGTGGTCTCTTTTGCTCTATCTCCAGTGAAGAGGACCAACGCAGTTATAGTATATTCACGCACCGGTTTACAGCAACGCATATTACTCTCGCCTTGCGATACACGCAGGACTCACAACGAATGAACTATAGGTGATACACGCGCTACGAAAATGAATAGCTATACGTAGGTATGAAAGATCGCGATAATCGTTCTCACGCTGGACTCACATCGCGCATCCTGTTTATAAGACCAATTCCAAGAAACAGTAGTGTCCATCGGTTATTAGTTATGGGACCACGTTGATTCCAAGGAAGGTATGCGCTATATTAACAAATGAGCTATGAGAACTAAACCAAGAGGTTGACTTATACTCCAACGGCAAAACATACGATTGACAAGGGACTTTCCACGATGCTATGCATCATCAAATCGCATTCTTGCCGACGTTAGCTATAACAAAAGAATAGCATTCTTCAGAATTATGTAAAACAGGGAAAACGGAAGAAATTAAGCCTGATTCTTGACTGTCAAACTGGATGGAATAGTTTAGAAGCCATGATTGAAATATTTGTAACATTAAAAACATGTGTTGCTTTGGCTTTAAGTAATATTGGTGGTTCTCATACATGGAATGAAGCTCAATATTCTAAAGTCACGGAGCATCTTCAAGTATAACGGCCGGTACGTCTAGCAGCTGAGGCTTTACGGCGGCAAGATTCCAGTTTATTAACAAGTGAAAGCATATTTGTATTTTTGTTAAATAAACTAAAATATCTAAAGACTGAAATTAGTTCTAAGTTATCAAATGTTTTAGAAATACGAATTCACGAAAGGAGAGAAGTTAAATTAGTAAGTCTAATTAATCTAAGTTAGGCTTCACTAAATAATTAAGCAGTGGACTGATTTAACAACGCTGTATTACATCTAAATACAAAAGCACGTCTTATCACACAGGAAATCTCTTAACATCTAGCTCATACAACTGCAATGAGCCGTTAGCTCCTTAAAAGGAATATTTTAGAACATATTTAGTGAAGGTAATTGTACAAAAAAGTCACGTGACAGAATGCCTATTTTGCTGCCGTGTTTACTAGAAGTCACCCTTAAAATTGCAGAAATATCATTTACATTTTTAAACCTTCAAAAGTAGAATTTTGGAACAGTCTTGCGGATTTTATACAAACTACCAAAAATAACATGACAGTAACAAACCACCACTAGGTGCTTAATTTTAATGGTGCGTCAGAATCATAAAATGTACAATTTGTAGAACTGTGTGGTTCATCAGATAGTTCGGATTTCCGCGGCAGATGAAAAAGCGAGTAATGTAAATGTAATGAATATGTAAATCTGAATCATAAATATATGTGGTTGAATGTTGGAAAAGCTTAATGGAGAAACGTTTGTAGCATTCCATGATACCAATTCGTTTATAAAAGCTAAAGTGTATTTCCCAGCTATAATTTCACAAGGGCAATTACAGATTTATAAAAGAATAGCTAATACTAATATAGATGACTATCATAACATTCATGTGAATTGATACGAACGCATGAGATAAACTAAAAATAGAAAGTACGCAGCACAAATGTCCTCGTAAAGATAAGCTATACGTACTCTTACGTTTGATTTGTTGTTTACATCGTTTGTCAGTATATTATTAATGCATGTACTTTACTTGAACAGCTGTTCATGTTTTCCATACTACAAAAATAGTTTCTAGCTTTGGAATTGAAGTTTTCATATATAACCAATATTTGTATTTGTTTCTAACGAATTGAAAACCGAAGTTGCTATATGTATACAAATAATAATTGGTGGCTCTGAAAAGGGCCAGTTGAATTTTTCGAATGATATCGTTGGGAATGTTTATTTTTTTGGCGAAGATCTGACTGGTCTTGTGTAAGGTAGATCGGATGACTTCCGAGTGGTTAAATAAAAAACTCAACAGGGCGTTTTAAAACTCGAGTTACTTTAGTGACTATTCGCTGCGACAGCTCGTACAAGAGTGCGTTTCTTTCGACCATTCGTTAGTTCTGAGGACGCCTTCGCCAGCATGGGTGGTTTACAACCGACGATACGATTAGCTCGAAGAAACTACCCTTGAGAGGGGAAAGCGCGTTGACAAAACGCATATGGCCCACCTCGATCGCTTACCGATTTCGACCTTTCTAACATTCGGCCATACTGACGTCAGGTCTGTCCTCAGACTTACAATAAAATTTTTCCTTAACTCTAGCTGAAAAATAGAAGAGTTGCTGTCGTGACATGATACCGTTGTACCACTCACGATCAACTATGGATACCGTCGTATCCCTTACTGACAACCACCCTGCCTGAGACATACGTTTGTCCGTCTGGTTCGGTGTCCTTCTCCGCCAAGATACCGTTGTACCTGCGAAGGATATTTGCCTAAAGTACCGTTGTACCTATGCTCGGCAACTTTGACAATCTTTGTGTCCGCTTGGCGCGATGCTCTTCTTCGCTAAGATACCGTCGTATCCGCGAAGGATATCTTTCTTGTGTTGTTCCCGTTGAAACCGTGAGGGGTTGGATGACATCTTCTCATTCTCCTCCCTTGCCAGGTGTTTAGGGCGTTGCCTTCGTTCGTTGGATTTTGCCTGGTCGCCGGGCAAAGTCCCTCCTGGCGCTTATCGAAGCCTTACGCTTTCAATCCGTCCTGATTTTTCTGTGAACAAACTCAAACAAATGTGAGACTATGTTCAATCAACCTGATAGCCGACTACTAAATGGCTATCCTGATTACAATCTAGGATACGTTATTAAAAAAAAGGGATATAAAACAGCTACAGCATCACATGTCGTGATCATCCCCTTGGATTGTGATCAACGGCTTGATCCTGTCGGCTGCAACGACTGTCCGCAATCGTTTAACTCCTTCTCGTAGGTCTTCTACGTCATAGCGGTCATTAGGTAGCACCGCTCGAATTCGGAAGGGTTCTTTACATTTCGGCAGCAACTTGTGGCTACCTCCCGTTGAAGGGTCACTGGTTACTTGCACCAGCAGCAACTCGTCGACGGTATACCTGCGAGCTTCTCTTCGCGTACGGTCGGACCGCTCCTTTTGCTTTCGTTGCTCTTCAGAGATATGTTTGCTGATATCTTGCCTCAATACCGATAAATCCAGTCGGTCCATCTCTTCTCGCACGGCGTTCAATAGCGTTCCTTCAGCTATCGTTTTCGTGTCGCATCCAATTAATGCCTTCATCGGTGTCGTGTCGATGCTTTTATTGTGCATGGTGTTCATCGCACTCTGCACCTTTTTAACTTGCGTGTCCCAGTTTCGAGGGTCTTGACCTGCCGCACTTGTCGCTAGGGCGTCAACGATGGTCCTATTGTATCGTTCACACTGACCGTTTGCCCTTGGCGTAGCTACCGCATTAAGTATGTGTTTCATACCGTACGTTTTACACAGGGCAGCAAATCTTTGCGATGTAAAACTCGTTCCACGATCGCTTATTATCCTCGTCGGAACACCGAACAGGTACATGAAATTCAACAATACTTTCTCGGTGTGACGAGTCCTTTGGCTTTTCACTGGCTCTGCAATGACATACTTCGTAAAAGCGTCTAACATCAAGAGTAGATACTTATTCCCCTTTTTACTCGTTTCGAATGGTCCCACGTGATCGACGTGTAGGGTATGAAACGGTATCGGTACCTTCTCTATGCTGTTCAGTTTGCATTGCTTCTTTCCCGCGGTATGCTTGTAATATGCGCAACTTAAACATGCGTTCACGTACTTCGTCACGAAACGCCGCATATTTGAAAACTAATAATTCCTCTGAATTCATTCCAGTGTTTTTCCGTGCTTAAGTGTCCAGCGTCGTCATGGCATAAGCGACATATTTGCAACCTTGCATTTTTCGGAACAACCCATGCCGTTTTATTGTCCGACAGGCGTCGATACAATTTGTGCTTTTTCAACGCGTATTCCTTAAAATAATGTCTCGTTTCGGGAGACTTTTCCTTGTTGACGAGAATTGTCCTGATTCGTGACAATTGCTCGTCCTGCATTTGAGCCGTTGTAATCCATTCGGCCTCCGTGATGTCCACATAGGCGACTTCGAGGGTGATCGGTTGAGGATTTCGACTAAGTGCATCCACGTGTGCCAACTTCGTTCCCGGTATCGCTCCAATACCTAGAGAACTTGCGTCCGTGTGAAGTTCGGTGGGTCGAGTTGGATCGAAAAAGGATAATATCGGCCGCGATGTCAATTTCTCTTGCACCTGCCGAAAAGCATTTTCTTGTGGTTCCCCCCATCTCCATGGTACATCCTTGCGTGTTAGACACGTTAGGGGTTCCACGAGTGTCGCAAAATTCTTGATGAATTTCCGAAAATAACTTGCCAGTCCCAAGAATTGGCGTATCTGCTTGACCGTTTTCGGGGATGGCATTTCTTCCACGGCATCTATTTTTCGTTGTCCTGGCTTTACCCCTTCTCCGCTTATTTCACGAACCAAGTACTCAATGGTTTCCTTGAAGAACGAACATTTCTCCAGTTTAAGGGTCAGGCCATGTGTTCGGAAGGTCTCTAAAATTTTGCTTAGTTTTTCAATACCCTCTTCTACGGTTTTCAACGGTATGATGACATCGTCCACATAAGGAAATGCGACGGTGTCCTTCAAATTTCTCAGAACCTTATTTATTAACTGTTGGAAAATAGCCGGCGCGTTTGTTAACCCAAAAGGCATTCGCAGGAATTCGTAATATCCCCCCGGTGTAACAAATGCGGTCTTAGCGATTGAATCCTCGGCGACGGGTACCTGGTAATATCCCGACGCTAAATCGAGACCCGTAAAATACCGATTGCCTCCCAATTTATCGATTTGATCGTCGATCAAGGGCAAAGGATATTTGTCCTTTATAGTTATCGCGTTTAATCTACGATAATCTACGCACATCCTCGTATCCCCTGTCTTCTTCTTCACGAGCGTAATCCGACTCGCATACCGTGAGTTGGATTCTCGAATTATTCCATTATCGAATAAATCCGAAATTATTTCGCGAACTATCCTTTTCTCCGGTTCCGCGAGACGGTAAGGATGATGCACGATCGGTTCATCGGTGAGCAATCTAATTTCTATTGATGCCGTATTTGTCCTTCCAAGATCTCGCATCGATGACGATATGCAATCACGGAATTTTTCAATTAACGCGATGCATAATTCTCGCTCCTTCTTCCCGATGTTTCCCAGATCTAACTTAGGGTTTGCTTCAATAATGTAAATATCCATCGCTGAAATAATTCGCGGTTCTCTTGAATCTCTCAAATCGTTAGAAATGAGCTGATTTCCCCGTTTTAACATTACGACGTGTTCTTGCTGTAGGAAATCTCTTCCAAGGATTATATCATGTGCCGTATATTCGTCCGGAATAATGTAGGAATCTACACGTGCTGTCACGTTCTGGATTTTTATCGTAATCGGCGCGATTCTATTGATTACTACGGATCGATTGGCGAATCCTATAAATATTGTATCTTCCACAGTCTTCGTGTTAATACAGAATTTCTTCGCTATCGACGAGTGAACGATAGTACATGCGCTTCCGGTATCTATCAAGCTTTCTATCTTATGACCGTTAACGCGAACGTAGATCTGATAAATATTAGTACGGTTCTTAATATCTTGTACAATATTTACCTCTTTTTCTGGGCAGCTCTCTCGTCGGTGTCCCAGCTTCTTGCAGACGCTGCACTCTGTCTTTGGTTTTCGACAGTCTAGTGCTCGGTGACCCATTTTGCCGCAATTAAAGCAGGTGATCGCCGGCTTCGACTTCGTATTATCGCTCGTCTTCGTTGACGATGGTGGACGAAGTGCAATCCGTCGGTCGCTCCTCGCTCCCTTATCTTCTTTCGCAGGCATGTTTCCCATTGTACACATTGACGCGTACAGATCGTTGGGGTCGGTGTGCTTCGCTGATCTAATTGTTCTGGCGATCGTCTCGCCCGGTATCCCGAATATAACCATGTCGATTAGCTTTTCGTCCGACAGATTAATGTCCAACTTTCGGATCATATTTAACTTCTGGAAGCAGTAATCTCCTAAGGCCTGTCCTGGTTTCGCCTCATACAGATCCGCTTCTCGCAGCAGCTTCGAGAACAGCATCGTTCGTCGGAATAGGGCGACAAGAAACACCTTTGTTTCAGCCCACGTGGTGGCAACTCGTATCCGGGTATCATATCACTGGCGGGCATGTCCTCTTAATCTCGTCGCGATTAGCCGCATTACGCTGATATCGTCCCAGGCGAATCGGGACGCTAGCTCGTCGACATGACGGACCCAATTCTCTATTGAAAGGTCCTCTTTCGATGGGTCGTACACAGGTATAAGATTTTCGTCTCCTGGACGTACGTAACCGGGCGATTTCGCACGCGACGCGGAACTACGTGTTTGCAGACTTTCATGCTCTGCGCGATCGAGACGAGCATTTCGCGGGCTACGCGATCGTCCACGCGGAGATCGTCTCGTCGGGCTGCGCGAACGCGAGCTCGAATCGTGCCGTCGGGACGTGTGCGATCGTGCACGCGAACGCGATTTTCTAAGAAACTCCTCCATCATGCGCTCGAGTCTCCCCAAACGCGATTCCATAGGATCGTCTCTCCTATCACTATCACGATCATGACTGGTCGATGCACGATCCATGATACACTCACGAAAATGTCCAAAAGTTCCGACAGTTCAAAAAATATGTACACTTAATTATACGTCTTATCACTAATGTTTATACTAACTGCACACTTTATAGTCCGGAGTAACTCGATTAGTCTGTATGTACAATACGCGAGTACCCTCTCAAAATGTGCACTGCACTCACAGTAAAACACTTACGGTGAATCACCCACGGTAAATCACGCAGGGTAAATTACTCAAAGATAAATTACTCAAAGTAAATTACTCAAAGGTAAATCCCGCTTCTGATTTGTAAGGTAGATCGGATGACTTCCGAGTGGTTAAATAAAAAAAACTCAACAGGGCGTTTTAAAACTCGATTTACTCTACTGACTGTTCGCTGCGACAGCTCGTACAAGAGTGCGTCTCTTTTCGACCATTCGTTAATTCTGAGGACGCCTTCGCCAGCATGGGTTGTTTCCAACCGACGATACGATTAGCCCGAAGAAACTACCCTTAAGAGGGGAAAGCGCGTTGACAAAACGCATATGGTCCACCTCGACCGCTTACCGATTTCGACCTTTCTAACACTTGTTTTTTTTTATATTCGACTCAATCATATTACGTGACACTGTCATCAGTCCTACAACAACTGATCTGACTGATGATTTTTATGTTTGCGGTGCTGTGACAGCGTACGTTTTGACTTGGATATAGCGACGGAAGTGGAGCCCCCCTCCTCCTTCAAATAGGCGATACGACTGAACTCTACGCATTTATTCACGGGTTCGCCCGAGTTCTTCGCGAGAAATTATTGTAATAACTGTACGGTATACGTATACATATATACATATCGAATTATACACACACATATTATTATTATTTTTATTATTTATTTTATTTAATCCCTGCCTATACGGCTTAGGATGACTTCTTGTTTACAATGCTTACATACGTTTTCTCATTTCTATTTCTATTTCTATAACGTATTCCTACTCTATCCTTAGTTATTAATATTTACATCTTATTAACTACTTTATGTACTTTATATGCTCTTGTAATTCTGTACTCTATATTGCCTTTCCTTTGGTATTGTTTTGTGTTTCTGCTTCTTCTTTATTTTCCTTGTTTTTTTCCTTCCCTTCCCCTCTCCCTCTCTCTGGCAGCTTCCTTTCAACATGCACGTTTTCCTCTTCTTCGATTTTCCTTTTCCTTTCCCGCTGAATCTTCTTCATCACCTCCAGCCCGTCTCCTGTCCCTCTCAAAACTTCTTCCACTTTCATATTTCCTCTCGTGGCCTCGCATTTTTCAATCACATGCCATATTGTCTCTTCTTCCTCTTTGCATATTCTACACTTTCTCTCTTCCTCTTCTCTCCAGTATTGCCTTCCTCTGGTTTCATTGCCACATCTAAATCTTGCTATTATGCTCCTTTCCTTCATTTGCATCCTCTGTTTTAGATATTCCGGCCTTTCTTTTATTGCAAGTTCTTTGTAGTATGCGTTGTACTTCGACTCTTCTATCTTTCTTCCCCTGCTTTCCCCTTCCACTTCATCTATTCTTTCCTTTACTCTCCTTGCAATTTTCTGTACCTCTCCCTCTTCCTACCCCCTGATCCTTTCCATCCAGTCCTCGCCAATTCCCAATCTTTTCCTCACTTCTCCTCTTCTTTCTTCCCACCCTTTTTGCCTTCTTTCTTCCCTCAGCCTTTCCATCACCCTTATGCATTCTCTCACCAATTTCTTGCTTGAGTTTCTCGCACTTTCTTCATATTTAACCGCTCTCCTTACTGCTTTTGTTCGTATTTCTTCCTCTTGTATCTCCTCCCTCAAGATATAATTAGGTGTCACTTTCTCCAACCCTAGGATCCACTTTATGTATCTTCTCTTAACCGTGTCTAATCTTCCTTCATCATTCCAACCCCAGATCTCTGACCCGTACAATGCCACGCTCTCCACTAACCGCCACAAAGATCTTTAGTCTTCTTTCGAATGTTTCCTTAAATAATCTTTCTCCAATGTGCCATGTTCTTTTCATCGCTACTGCTGATTTCCTTATCCTTTCCTGTATGTGTTTCTCTGCTTTTCCATTCTTTTCCATTATATATCCCAGATACTTCATCTCCTTTACTTCCTCCAATTCCTTCTCTGCCCATCCCCATTCCCTCCTTCCCACTCCTTTTCCTCTGCCCCTTTCGAAGACCAGTATCTTCGATTTTTCTGTGTTTACTGTCAACCCTTTCCTGTCTATGTACTTTCTGAGTCTTCCTAGCATCCCTTTCAGCCCCACTTCTGACGTCGCTACTAGCACGATATCATCCACGTATATTATTGTCCATATCTTTTCTCTTCCTATCACCACTCCTCCCTCCTGTACTTTCTTCATTTCCTCCTCCAGGTCCGATAGAAATACATTGAACAGGGTTGAGCTTAACGGGCACCCTTGCCTCACTCCCCCCGTTGTCCAGAATTCCTCTGTTTTCTCCTCTTCAATTTTCACTATGTTGCTTATTTCTTCGTATATTTCCGCTACTCTCTCTCGCAAGTTCCTCTCTACATTCATTTCTCTTAATCTTTTCATTAGTGCTTCCCTGTTAATTTTGTCAAATGCCGCTTTCAAATCTACAAAGCAGGCGAATAGTTTTCCTCTCTTTTTACTTATTTCTCTGTTGACCATGTAATTCAGGACGTATATGGCATCGATCGCTCCTCTTCCCGCCCTGAAACCAAATTGTCCCTCTTTTAATTTTCCTTCTATCACCTTCTTCATCCTTTCGTTCAATATGCTCGCGTATATTTTATATGCCGTTACTAGTAGAGATACTCCCCTGTAGTTTTCCACTTTATCTTTCTCTCCTTTCTTGAAAATGGGGCATATTATTCCCCTTCTCCAATCGCGCGGTATTCCTCCTCCCCTCCATATCTTATTGAGTAGTCTATGGAAAACTTCTCCTACCTCCATAGGCATTAGTCTCCACGCCTCATTCTATATTTCGTCGTCACCTGGCGCCTTCTCTTTTTTTAATTTAAGCAGTTGTTTTACTACTTCTTTCTTTGTTATTTCTTCAGTTTCCTTCTCTTCTCCCTCCTCCTCGTGCTCCAATTGTATCCTGCTTTCCTGCATATCACTGCGCCCTTCCAATAGCTCCATGAAGTGCGCTTTCCACTTTGCCAGTTCAATGCTTTTATCAACTCCATCTATTTGTTTCCCTCTTCCATATCTGTTTATGTATTTCCACGCTTCGCTTTCCGTCCTAATCATCCTTATCTTTTCTTCTTCCTCCCTCTCGTGCTTCTCCCTTTCTCTTTTGCACCACTCCTTATACTTCTTTTTCTTATTCAGGTACTCTTCTCTGCTTGATTTGCCTTTTCTTAGCCTCCTCAATTCCTTTCGTAACTCTCTCTTTCTCTCTGTCCACTCCTTATTATGCCATACCCTATCTCCCATTCTCCAAATTTTTACCTCTTTTACCTCTTTCTTTACCGTTTCATTGATTTTCTGCTTTAATGCCTCCCATATACCATCCACGTCTTCCTTTTCCACGTCCCATCCTCTACAGCGGTTGTGATAGCTCTGAATCCCCTCCTTTGACCAATCGCTCTTTCTTATCATTCTACTCTTCTTTTTTCTTCCGTTCTGGTCTTCCTTGTCTGTGCATTTCTCTCCTATCGTCACTTCCAGTGGAAAATGATCCGATTCTGTCCTCTCTCCTTCTTTCACGTCCGTCATCTCTTCAAATGCTTCCGTGTTTGTGATTACCAGGTCTATTACTGATGCTCCTCTTTCTCCTATGCATGTCCATTCTCCCTCTCGCCCAAAGCATCCGTTAACTATGAACCAGCCCCTGTCCCTCAGTCCTTCTATTAGTATCATTCCCTCCTTGTTTATCTTTTTGTCCTTACATCTTCTTTCTTCCCTCTCTTCTACCATCATTTCCTTGAATGGATCTCCCTCCTCCCCAACCCTGGCGTTAAAGTCTCCTCCCAATATTAAGCATCCTTCTTCTCTTTCCTCTATCCCTTCTGTAATTGTCTGCATTGTTTCCTTTATGCTCTGGCTATATACTGTTACTATTCGCCAATTTTTCTTCTTATGTTTTAGCTGTACTTCTGCTATCTGATTGCTCCATTTCCTGAACACTACCCCTTCTAGCCCTTTTTTCGTCGCCATTATGACTCCTCCCTTTGCCCTACCGATTTTGCTTTCTTTTAACGCCGGCACGTACCACCAGTTGAACTTTTCTGACGACTTTCCTTTTAGTTTTTCCTCCGACTTTTGTTGCAACCATGTTTCCACCAAGCCTACCACATCGTAGTTTTCTAGATATCTCCACACGTCGTTGCTTTTGCTCCATATTCCAGCTATATTCCAAAAACACACTTTTATTCCCGTTTTACACTTCTTGCCCCCCAAGCCGTCCCCCCCTCAATCCTTTCTGCTTTCTTTCATTTCTTCCAGGCTGCCTTCTTCTTCATTCCACTCATACCACCTCTGATCTACGCAAATCTTTTTGTATTTTACTAATACCCTTTTCCCTTCTTCTCTCTTTTGCTTTGCTATTTCTCTCAGTTTTCTTTGCACCTCTCTTTCCTTCCATGTGAGATCATCTTCTATGTATATTCCAGTTTTGAGCTCCTTTTTCCTTCTCATCACTTCTCTCTTGTCCTTCCAATTCTCCAGTTCTGCTATTACTATTTCTCTCCCTCTGTTGGTTTTTATTTTCCATACCTCCCGTATTTTCACTTCCACCTTTATATTCTAGCTAATGAACTCCTTCACTTCTTTCCCTGTTTCTTCCTCTTTCCAAACCACTCCCTTAATCACAATGTTTTGTTTTCTTTTCGCCCTCTCTCTTCTTTCTTCTTTCCATTCTAGTACATGTGTTCTCTTTACCAATATCCTTTTTTCGTTTTCCCATTCTGCTCTCTCCCTTTCCCTCTCTTCTTTCCATGCTTTTCTTTCTTCTTTCAGTTCTTTCATTAACTCCTCTCTCTCTTCCTTCCATGCTCTTCTTTCTTCCTCCATTTCTTTCCTTAACTTTTCTATTTCCTCTGTATATTTCCTGAACATTTTTTCCAAGATAATGTCATATTCCCCGCCAATTCTGACCTCACCCGTCTCTTTTTCCTTTGTTTCTCCGTTAGGTGTCTCCATGCTCGCCCGTTCCATTTCTGGTCTCTTTTCCTTCAAGAATTTTTCCATCGTCCCGTTTTCCTCTCTCGGCTTCGCCCTGTTCCTTATTCCTACCGTTTTAGCCGCCATTTTTCTACCCTACTTAACCTCTATCTCGCTTTTCTTTTACCAAATTCTTCAGTCTTTTCTGTTATCTGCCGACACTTTCTTCTCTTCACACTTTTTATTCTTGTTGCCTCACTTCTCGCTAACTTTTTCCTTCCTCTCTTCCCTTCGTTCTTCCTAATCTCACTCACTCTATTCCCTTCGTCTCACACACGTATTTACGTTTACTCCGCCAAACCGGAAGCCCCATTCATCCTAGTATACCTGATAACCTGAATTGGGCCAGGGTGTTTTATGTGTGCTAGCGGTATGTTTAAGCCTATATATTTTGTCTGCTCCTTTCCATGTATATCCTTAAGATCCTTATACAAGGTGCTATAGGTAGAAACTTTTGCTTTTGCTGTGTCTTCAGTAAAAGAATTTTCGTAAATTTTTTCTAAGATCTCATTCTGTTTTCTTTCCAGTATTTCTTTAGTAACGTTACCATGCATTAAACTATCATAAGCAAAATGGGAGAGAGTTTCGTTCAGTTAGGAGTACCAGTTTCTTTTTAGATTTGGATCGTTTCGATCCAGTTCCACCAGAATTTGATAGACGCGTCTTGGGAAACGTTTCTCTCTCATTGTCAGGATCTTCTGTCAATAATTTAATGCTCTCTTTACAATTTCTGTGCCTAGGTTTGCTCTGCCTGTTTTAAGCCTAACAATGTATCCCGGCGTGTATCTTGGGACTAGCAGCAGTTTCTTGTTTTATTCCCCATATTCCTAAACAATACATTGACGTGGCCAGTGTTACTGACTCGAATAATTTGATTTGTGCTTCCCAACTATTATTCTTTGTCAGTACTAACGGCTTGGATATTGTGCCTCTTGCTATCTTGACCCTGTTGACAAAATGTGATGCGGTTTCGTGAAAAGTTTTCGATTGCGTGAATGGTGCGCCGATACGTGTACTTTTTCATTCTCTCAACAGTAATTTCGCCATATTTAACTTCCTTTATGGTTTTACATTTTCCTGATATTTTGCAAACTAATATTTATTCATTTATTTATTGGTACATCTACGGGTAATAACCCATTAATATACAAGCAATTAATACATTAGACTATGAAAAATGCCACTCGCTAGGTAGAAAAGATATCGTTAAAAATAATTCATTACATTACGCTTGAATGAGACAGTTGAGGGCGCGAAAAAAATCTATAAGTGGCGCAAAAAGTGTTTACATTACAACATATGCAATTTACTGGACCAGAATTACCCATTCTGGTTTGTCTCACATCCGGTAGGGAAAGACGCGTGTATCTAGTATGTATATCGTACTGGGGCATAAAAGTTTCGTAAATTCAAGACATCAGGGCACGTGATCATTCCATTTATTATTTTATATAGGAGTACCATATCAGTAATTGATCTCCTAGATTCAAGAGAAAGCAGGTTTATTGTAACTAAGATGGGAGTGTAGTTACGATCAAACAAATTCATTCTTTGCCCTAACTTGTAAGACGCGCATCGGCGGAATCTGTGCTGCACTCCTTCAATTAGGCGTTTGTATTTCATTTGGGCAGGATACCAATTGGTAGACGCATATTCAAGATGAGGCCTTACAAGTGTGCAGTAAAGAAGTCGGATCGTTCGGATGTTAGTAAAATTTGCCGAGTTGCGGATTAAAAACCCAAGTGATTGATTGGCTTTTTTCGCGATAAGTTGGTAATGGTTCGCGCAATTTAAGAGCGATGAAAAGTGTACTCCTAAATTTCTGACCTCTGATTTATGCGTCATGTCTAACACATTTAAATGATATACAAATTCTATCGGGGACTTAGTACGGCTAACTGACATATAAAAGGATTTGTTTACATTAAGCATCTTAGAATTTTTGCGAAACCAGTTTTCGATATTCCACGTGTCGAGTTGTAAGCTAAAGCAGTCGTGAGAGCAGGATATAGTTTTGAATATTTTCAAGTCGTCTGCAAACAATTTAACTTTGCTAAATTGCACTACCCTAACCAAATCATTAATTCCTTCCAATATCCCAATGTCTAAGGCAGGGCTTGCTAGGTAGCCTTACCGATGAGTTCACTACCAGGCACAGGACGAAACGCACAGACTTCCTTTCTCCCATTCTATCCGCTCTCCACAGCGCCACACAATCAATATGCGGTATATTAAAATCGCCGAGAATATACGCTTGCTTGTAGGAGTAATGATACAAATGTTGGGTGACATATTCCGCGAAATCACAGTACAAAGTTGAAGAAGATAGCGATAGTAGATACACTGTAGCAAATCATGTTGATATAGAACCAAACGTTACTTTTACTAGCACGTGCTCAGTATGAAAAATATTGGTTTCAATGATTGAGTTGCATAAGGATTTCTTCACTGCTATTAGAACTCCACCACCTCTATAATTGACAGGGCCGTCGCGTGCGGGTGTGCAGGTTGTGCGCCGCACACGGGCGCTTCATCGAAAGAGCGCCATGTCGCCACGATTAGGGGCGCCATGTCACCCTCCCCCACACACCCACCCCATTCTGCCCACAGGCGACTCTTACCCACGCGGCAGCCCTGACTATTGACATTTGTAAAACATGATCTGCCGCAACGATAGACAATATAATTACTAAAACCGAGTTCAGCAGTGAGAATGCCAGAGTGGAGATACGTCTCAGTGAGAATAATAATATCATATGCTATTGGGGAGCAGTTGATAGCGTGACGATGATCGGAGAGTTTCGTGCGTAAGCTACGGACGTTCTGGTAATATTTTAATGGGTTAAACTATGGTTTTTTGAATGCTGGGAAACGATCCGTGGAACTCCTTAAATGCAGCGTATCGTTTTGAAAGAGTCGTTCATGAGATGTAATTGTTATTTTAGTTTTTTAGGGAAATTTGGTTGCATCAGCGTTTGATCCATTGCGATTATGGCGGTTGCAGTATACTTTCGTTTGTTCATTAGGATGACCTTAGACACGTGTTTTTATGCGAAGGTAGCGCAAATCGGACTTGGTTTGCCATTTGGGGAGATCGGCCTAATCGCTTGATGGTAACGCAGGAGTCTAAAGTGCCTGGTTGTATAGAATCAAGAATAGTTTTGATGGTTAAATGGTCCGTTGACGAATTGTTCGAATCACTACTCTCAGACAGATTGAAGATTATGAGATTTTGTGATCCTCTTTCTCTATCAACGAGCTCTTCCATCATTTTGTTTTCTGTGTTGTCTTCTAGCGATCTAGATGAGGACTCCAAGTCCGTAATTCTGTTATTAAAGTTATCCATCCGCCTTTTTAGGAGTTCCAAGGCTGATTGTAATGCCGAAAGTTTATTATCAAGCTTCTCTTCAAGTTTGGTGAATTTAGTTTCCAAGCGTTCGAAATACTGTATCAAGACCTCGTTGCTTTGGGAAGTCGGTACGTCATCTATTGGATAATAGCAGTAGTAGCAGTCATCCCGTCACAGCTGACGAGTTTTCCAGGATGCCATAGATGTTGACAACGGATTAAACAGGAAGATCCTGGGCGTGATATTATTCAGCATTTCGGACAGGATACAGGATTTGCGAGGGGGCCTAGTAGCCGACGCAAATTTGCTTTTTAGACGGTGCCAATACAATAGTTTAAGAGTTATTATGCCAAATGTATATGCGATGATACTCACTGGTGCACCGTAAATAGAGTTACAAGGAGAAGGAGACACAATAATAGTGTGGCACTAAGGTGTTTCCATTGCCAATAACGATTTTTATGAAAATCATGAAATTACACCGAGTTAATTTTTATTTGCACCAGAGGTGAAACACAAAAATGCACACCAAACACACCACTGCAATCAATGGAACACGAATTTTGAATTCAATTAAGAAATATTGGAACTATTAGGAACGACAGAGAATACGTGTGTACGTGACGGTGTCTAACGCCATTATTTTAATATTCTAGTTTTCTTAGTATTCACCTCTAGTTTGTTAGGTTGGCAATAGTTGTGAAGAGTGTTTGCTTTGTCCTGTAGATCCAGCACGTAATCGGCCATCAGTACGAGGTCATCGGCGAACAAAAGAACTTCCATCTTGTTAGTTATATTCCGGAATCCGTTCTCTGTGACGAACGTGTCCATGTCATATAGAGCACCAACTAAGGTAATGTAGGGCTCAGTTAGTCACCCTGTAGTACGCCCTTGGTGATTTCAATTTTGTCGGTGGAATACCCTTTACTTATCTTGTCTTACATGGTCGCCTTCTGATATAGGTCTGTTAGCATCTTTAAAATTTGTGAGCTAATCCCAGTTTGGGGAGTTTATGCCATAAAAGGCTTCCTTGAAATCCACAAATATGATATATAACTTGCCTCTCGGTTTGGCCAAGGAGGCCGCTCTTTTTGCCTGGGGGATGAAAATGTTGTCTTCGCAGGATCATTCACTTCTGAACCTGGCTTGACCTTCTGGTAACACATCTGTACTTTCGCACCAAGTATTTATGCGCCTAGCTGCGATTATCGTGAAAATTTTGGTGATGGCATTCAAGAATGCAATACCTCTATTCTTGTTTGGGTCTGTAGGATTACCTTTTTTATATAACGTTACCACGTGAGAGTTTCCCCAATCGGTCGGGACTTTGCTTTTTTGCAGGGATTTATTTAGTACTGTGGCGACCTCACCGCTACCATGGTTTCACTAAAATTAACTTCTTTCAAATACGATTTATTGTAGAGGCTTATGCGACATCCGCACAAGCCTAGGCTTTATCTGGCGCGGCAGCCAGATTGACCACGCCGAGAGTCGCGTCGTTTCCCGCGAAATTTTTTGCGCCCTTTTCACAGAATTGTTTGCTCTCTGTCTTGTCTTACGCCGGGGTATATAATACCGGTAGGACAGATGAACAAAAAGACTCTTGTACCAGACCTCAAGGAGTAAATTCACGAACGCGTCTGTCGGACATTGTGTATTCCGCGAATTGTATAAATAGATACTCATACACCAGCGAGTTGAAAAACTGAGTGTGTGGAAGTTAATTGCATGTACCTAGACCACCTCAGTACTCATAGTAGAATTATTTTCGCATTAATTGGTAAGTGTTTGAAGAACAAGTTGAGTATCCCGTTTGGTCCTGGGGTTTTGTGACTTTTTAATTTTCTTAGTTTTATGTTCTGTTTAGCTAAATCGATGTCCTTATCAAGATATGGATGTGTCTAGCATCTAGAAAATCAGTATTCCAATACAAGTCTATTCTCGTACATATTTATGAAATATGTTTCCCATTCTTGTTCTTCTGTTTTGCATTCCTCTGCTGGTTTATATGTCAGTTTTTTTATTACTAGCCAGAAAGTTTTTGAATTGTTCACATTGCTTAGTTCTCCTTGTAGAGCTTTTATGTGATCCAATTTCTTTGTTTTTAGTAATTACTTATAGTTGGCCTTAGTTAAGTAGGGTTGTCTTCTTTCAAGGTTCGTTTCATGCTTCCAGTTTTTCATGGATTCCTTTACTGCTTTTCTAAGTGCGTAGCACTTCTGATCGAACCAAGGTTTGTTTCTTTTACCATGTTGTGAGATAAGTTTACTTGGTATTATCATATCTGTGTGTTTCGTTACCGTTGTTTAGGTCTTCCATATGGCTATCATCCCGAGGGTTATGCAGGTCCATGTATTCTTGATACTCCATTTTTTGTCGTCCTTCCATGAGTATTTTACCTCCGACCAAATTTTGTTTATGTTAGTTGTTTTATCTTTACTCGTTAAGTTCAAGGGTATTTTCACCGGTTGATGATCGGAAGTGCCCATTTCAGGTATCTCGAGGTTTTTGAATTCATTTAAATACTGTACTTCTGTCCATATTTGATCTATCACACTTGCTCCCTTGTTGTCTATATGGGTGAATTGGCCGATGACGTCTGCTAAGTTTCTTCCATTAAGGACTATGAAGCCTGTATCTCTCATTCCTTTGCAGAGCATTCTCCCTTTCTTATTTATGGTTTCATCCCTCGAACTTCTTGTACTATTGAATGGTGTACCTTCTGTAACCTCCTCATCTATTTGGTTTAGCCCTCCTGTTCTGATATTAAAATCACCACCAATAATAAACGAACAGAGGTATTTTACTAGGTTCCATTTAAAAGGTCAAACAGTGCAGCTATTCTATAATCTGCATTTTTGTTTCTAATACAAACGCTACTAAGGATGAGATCTTTCCTGTCGAAGGTGAGTTTCACACATATCCAGGTATCACATTAACTTATTACTATTAAATTACTGACTAATTTATGGTTGTAAATGATACTAAAGCCACCACTTGCTCCCCTTTATTTTTTTCTTTAATTGCTATATAGGATACAATCTTAAAATCCTTGAGATAGTTGGGAAGGCAGTAGTGTTCCTCTATTGACCACGTTTCGGATAGGTATATTATTGGACACGTACTTAAAGCTTCTTCGTGGTCATGTTCTGTCAAATTGTGTATATTAAAGATACCATGAATATTCCAAAAGATTAACTCGGGATTATCTCTAGATGACTCCTTTCTTGTTGTTTCGTGCTTGGTGTGATTTATATCATTAGTTTTATAATGTACGAAAGGTATTGGTATTGGCCAGCCCTGTTCCATCCTTCCAAATATATTTGACATTATCTATACAAACTTTTCCATAACCTACCGTAGTTTCCTTGTCATTTTCGCTTTCTTGCTTGGTATATAAAATTATTTTCCTCCTTATAGCTAATTTTTCCTTTGTCATATCATCGACTACATAAATTTTTGTACCTTTCAATATTTTCTTTTTTTCCTTGATATCCTTCTTATCTTCTCAACTTTTCAATTTTACTTAGAACATACTGTTGTTGTGTTTTACTGTTTTTATTTCGTTTATATTTCCTACTTTTGCTCTAGATTTTAGCTTGTGAAAAAATTGTTCCATTTCTTCCTTTATATATTCATGTATATTTAACTCTTCTACTATTATGTTGTTTCTCTTTTCAACTTTATTTCTGTGTTCTTCAGCCTTTTCCAGTTGTCTTATATTAATGTTTAATAATTGTTTTTCTTCCTTCCAGTGTTCCTCATCTTCTTTCCTTTTCTCTTTGATATAAGCTGGTTCATTTATTATCACCATCATTTCCTTGGTTACCTCCCTTACTTCTTTCAGCTCTTCTTTTATATCTTTCATTTCCACCGCTATGCTTTCTATTTCAGTGATTAGTCTATTTGTAAGACTTTCTGTGTTATTAATAACAAGGCGAGGTTCCACTTGATTATCTTTCTTTGCACTAGAAATGTTGAGTACCGATTGTTCTCTATCTGCTATAGCTGCTTTTGTCAGTTGAATGTTTTTTGCAGTTCTTTCTCTACTTCCTTTACTTTTGTTTGCATTCATTTTTATATTACATTTGGTCAACCTAACCTCACTTTACACATGCGTGTTGTTTTATTCTTGGTTGCCCAAATGTCAAAGTAAATTAATATATCAACTTATTTATTATCCGAAGTTACTTTTGTAATATCATGAATGTTTAATATTCTCGGAAATCTTCTCAGACATCGCATTACAACCGAATCTTCGCTCTAGTTCGTGCGTATGAAGTTCAACGATCTCTAAGATAGCCCTCACTAATGGTACTTCAATAGAAACGTAACTTTAATAGTTTATACCGAGGATCAGAGCCATCCGATTTCTCTATCAATTTTTTTGAATGAATTCAAACAGTGAAGTGATGTAAACACTCCAACTCTCATCTTTCACATTCACTAGGGTAAATAACCCAATTATTCAAACCTACCCAATCATTGCCACTGTAAGCTAGCTACTTTGTCTAAAATACCGAATGAACTCTAAAATGTCATACATGAAAAAAATCTGACATTGAATTCTAAACGCAGTTAATATAATAACAGAAAGCAACACTTAACATTCCTTATCATTTTTTTATAGGAAATGTTCTACTATCAAAGGGAAAGTTAAGGTACTAAGGAGAAGGTTTTTATTGTAATAGTTGAATTATAAATATAAGGAAAGATCATTTTTGTAGGTTCTATGAGCTTCGTAGAATGTAATAACAATCGCATTTTAACGATTTATTTAATTATTTTTATTCAATATTCAAGTGACAGTAATTGGTGCAAACAATTTACGCAATTTACACGTACCGCCATGGCAGTATTTGCTCTTCAAAACGAACGTGTGTCCTGTTACCGTCACCAATGATTAGCATATACTAGAAATATACATAATTATAATTCGGCTAGTTTAATTCGAGGTTTTCAATAAATGTTTTTAACAGGTGACAGTAAATACGGTGCCACTAATTAAATTAGGGATGACAGTATTAGCTCGGGCATTATTTTCGTTCAAATATTGAATTTGTGAACAAAAATAGGGGTTTTAAGAGTCTCATTATTTTTTTTCTGAAAGTAGAGACACTGAATTGTAACAGACAAGAAAAGGAAACACGTGATTTTGATAAATAAATAATGAAAATGGTGCAATGAAGTTACAATTGATCGGTCAGGTGGCAGTATGTGGGTCGTTTATCCTATAAATTCACTGTGGATTACTCATCCGTGATGCACATATGTATATTCGAATTGAGGCGTGCCAGACGAGCGTAATGTTTGCGGTGTGCCCTTGAAATAGAAGTAGGAATGGAAATATTACTCTATATATTGTAAGTGCTATTCCCTCCTATCCACTACTTTCCCCCTGCGTTTAGAGAGGAAATTCTGAAAAACTGTGTTTATCTAGCGTTGTATCCAACAATTCAACGACAACCGCATTTTATCAGTATTCTACCGGCAATCGATGAGATAATATACATCGTGCTGTATTTTTAATTCTTCCGCTGTGTGAATTTAATACCAAAATTGACTTGAATTTAATATCTTATTACAGGTTAGTAAATAATTACAAATTTTGTGAGCAAGCCTCAACGATTTCAAAATTTATCCAATTTTACGATGTACGGAAGCTCAGTGAAAATCATCGATTATTCTCGTTTATTCATATGTTTCTATGACATGCAGTGGAGATATGTATCAAATATCTTTACAATCAATATCGAAACATTCTAACTTCATTATTACAAAATACCATTTAAACATATAAAGTTTTATAGAGTCATAATGAAACATAGCTTTACAAACACATACACTAAAAAGTCTATTTGTTCTTATTTGGCAAACTTAAACATTGATTTAAAAAAGATTATAAACTCGATATTTCGTATATATCCCTTTGCTATTGTCATTATTATATATTTCGTCCTATTGCACGTTGATTGTATTAAGTTGTCCTTGTCTTCGCCAAAAATTCTTATCTATTTTGCGAGTAACGTAGCTTTTAAATGTTCTTCATTTACAATACTATGTTGCCAAATTATAATTTCTAATGCGTATCATATATCTTCCTTAATAAATTTTATTTTTCAAATTTCTAGTCTCTCTCTGGGAATTCTAATTGTCATGAAAAATTCAAAGCCTAGTTCTCCAATCGTGGTTAGCTGCCTTTGATTTTCCATTTTGCTAAAAACGCCATAAATACGCAATTTAATGAAATAGTACTATTCCGATAAACTCAATTCAGAGACTTCCTGAATACTAAAGTTGGGCGACTTTCAGTGTGAGTTTGTTTCGTGCGTATCACTAAACAAAACCAACAATGTTTTCCCTTCCTCCAAAAAAACTATATTTTTAGTACTTATATTGTTGTCTACAAAACTTGCTCAATTCTTTGTTACAGAGGAGATTCGATACGTGTTCGGATCTCGTGATCGTTCTGTACCATTAACGTGGGAGGCGTTGATTTTCGAGGATGTTTATAGTCTTTCATTAGTCTGTTGTTAATCAGTACCAAAGAAGGACAGCGAACCAGAAAAAGAAAGGGAATGAGAGTCCGTGCAGCTCAAGTTGAGATATCTTCGGGTTAGTAAGATAACACTTACAATTAATGTTAGAATCGATATGGTATAGATATGTACTATCGATGCGTATCTATAAATTCCGATCCCATGTCGAGTAGCATCAAAGCAAAGTTGGACATTATTCGAGTAAACAAATCGCATAGAATTTTATTCATCATTGCGGTCGGAATTATCTTCGCCAAATCATTCTAGCTAATTCATAATCGTTTAGCTACTGTCGGGCATCATACAGTTTGTCTTTATTTCAATATTTCAGCACGGTACTAATACAACAAGGTATTTATATTAATGTATCGTTGTTAAGTATAATATCATTATTGAACTGGACTCAAAGTAAGAGTAACAATGTTGAGTTAGACTCGACATAGTAGTGAAAAAGTTTAAGAAGCTCTGATCTGTCCTATGCTTAGTCGGAAGTACATTTATTGGTTAGGAATCGTTTCAAGAAGTATCAATATTGAAAGTGTCCGCACTGTAATATTTATATTTGTATCTGTGTTTGCAGATTTCTTGGGCCTTCTACTCGAATAAGCAGAGACCACTTCTTTAGCTGCTTTTTAGACAACCACTACGATTTGCAATTCTATGAAGAATTAAAGCAACGATTAATTAACAATATTTCCTACTGCTGAATTCTAGCAATAAAAAATGGATGAAGATACAGAGCGTACTAGTTGTTGCTGTTGTAAGAGGTCAAGCGCATCTAATGAGAACTGTGAATTTTCGGAATATGATCGTGGTATGTGTATGTTTTGTTGTATGTCAAGTATTTGTGAGTTAATGTGTCACTGTTTCTCTGGTTTGTTATGAAATTAAATTTAATATGTATAAGTTTCTAAGAACAAGAAAATAAATAAGTTAATAAGAATTAGTATGAAAAAACAATATAAATTTAGAACAGCGGGTTTAAGCATGTAAATCTGTCACATATCTCACATACGATGTACAGAACAGTCCTATCATCCAAAGTATTTTTCCGTCACATGATTTGCAGGTCTTGGGGCCACATTACTATTTTCATTTTTACTATTTTACTTACGATTTTTTTTTCGATTGACTACAATGTACAACTTTTAACGTTCGCTTTTACATTTTGTATATTAAAATACTTTAGAAGTGTTTACGTTCTTTGTCAGATAATAAGACGAATGATATTCTTCCGAAAACTCGGATTTTTTAGATTATCGGTTTTTCAGTCCGTGTGACACCACAGACAAGGTACAGGACAGGCCGATCATCTTATGGGACTTCGCGTCACATGCTCTGAAATACCGATAACCTAAAAATTCAGACTTTTCGGAAGTATATCTTTCGTTCTATTATCTGACGAAGAATGTAAACACTTCTGAAGTATTTTAATGTACAAAATGTAAGAGCAAACGCAAAGGTTATACATTTTAGTCAATCGAAAGGTAAATTATGTATGTACCCGTACCATTGACTAAGAACAGGATAGACCACTCATCCAATGCTTTTGTTTGTTACACAGTTTTGGGGCTCTTGGGCCCCATTACCATTTCCATGTCACTTGCGACGTTATCGATTCAACATCAGAAAATACTAGAGAGCCATTGTAACGGCGAAAAGGACAATTAAATCAAGCAATAGTTAGTAGCATTTAAATGTACAGAGTGGCGATAAACTATCGTGTATACTCGGCCGTCATCTATATATGGACCCCAATAGTTCGGTCATACGATGCGGTTTCATTTCGTCAATTAGTTTACCGAATTAACCGATTCACTTAAGTATGTGCAAATTATTGCCGTCATGCAAATCACTTATTTGCTGAATCAAATGTTAGAAAACAAAAAGTTTGAACATAAGCAACACGCGCGTGAATATGGTTGGCAGTCGGAAACTCCCGAAGGAATGCCCGTCTCGGCCCAAGAAGGTTTTTTTTTCCCGCCACGGAAACTCAGGGGCCTTCAATTATTTTATGGCGAGCCTGGCGTCGTAGCGTCGGCCTCTTCGCCGGTCCTCGCGTCAGGGGTAAGGATTTCGCAGCCACGTGCGCTCCGCACGAGGGCGGGTTTAGAATTTTCCAACACAAATTTCGATCACCTTTTCCGAAATGCTCTTTATATTTTGTATGTGTGCACACCATAAAAGTATTAAATCGATAGTATTAAATTGGCATTACCAAATTTCTCCTATTCTAGTCTACACTAGAGAAGGCCGTGAGGGCTACCTCGCTTGCAACCACGATTCACCATCAGTGAAGCGAGTGCGGCTCACCTTTGATCAGATTCGAGCGGTTAATACCCCCATACATTGTATGGATACGTTGATGAATGATTAAAAAAAATTTTTTTTATTTTTTTCTTAATAAATTTTCTTTTAACATATTCGCGAAACTTTTCTGGTTAAAATGAGACCAAATACGATATAGTTCGGATTACATTTACCTATTAAAATGTGAAAGTATTGTATTAATAAAGGAGATAAGAGAAGTAGGATATGGAAGAGAAGTAAATCGCTGGGACAGATATATTGTATAGAGTAAAAGAAAGCTACAGGGAGTGGTGTGTATAGTCGTTGTATTGCACATATCAGCTGCCTTTGAAAAACTCATAAATTGTATACTTTAAGTAAGTACATCCTATCCACTGCCATAATGTTATTAAATTATGTACTTTGCTAGAAACAATCCATTTCTGCAATTTGTCAGAAATGACAATACAGCGTAATTATTCCATAAATGTTAAGTAAAAGTCGTACAAATTATATCGTGTTTGGTTTCATTTTAATAAAAAAATTGCATTAATATGATGAATAAATAACCTTAAAGGAAGATAAAAAAATAAAAAACTTTCAAGTTTGCATTGCACTAGCGCAGCGATACATGGGCGTTTATACTTCTTCGAATGCTCGGATTCTCATTCAGACTTTGTCTTTCGCTCGTTGTTCTTTCCGACGACAGAGATTAGACGAGGTTTGAGTTTCCTGTCCTCAGCGGACTTAGGCCCGGCCGCAAACTCATGGCGAGATAACATTGTATGTGTATGGATCGGGTACCCATATTACTCATGGATCGTGTATGATCCATACGGTGCGAAGCAGACAGTAAACCACACGATATACAATGTACAGTTGTCCGCCGAAATACGCGGGGGTTCGGAACATTTATGAGACTTCCCTTCTCACTCCTACCACATATTTATATTACATACATAGTTATAGACTGGGTAAAAGTTTAGTTATTGGGACAAAGAGGAGGGGGTGGGGATGATGTTAATCGAAAGGTATGCCTGAATAATTACAAGATAATTATTTAGAAAAGGGGGAGGGGGGTCTCACCGATTTCGATGATTTTCGAGTATGTTATAAAAATCAACATTTTGAACACCTTTTTTCTATACATATAACCGCCGCGTGGCCTTCGTTTCCAAAATTTGTCTCAAAAGAGATCGGTACTACTACATCGATTTCTCTCTATACGTACGCGTCCGTGGGAGCGTATACATAAGCGTTCGTTCAGCAACTGTCTATCGTTTCTATATAAAACAGCGTAGCGGCCAGCAACGAATATTATATAATGTGTGAAAAACTTTTTCGAAAAAATGACTGAAATGTTCACAACTTCGGATAATATCAATAAAGATCATTAAAACAGAAATGAATGTGTGGCCGGCCGCATCACGGTGGCCGGAATGAATGCTTCAACCCGAACCTAAACTTCATTAAATTAGTTACTAGTTAGAGGAGTTCGATTTGAATAAGGTTCGGGCCGGATTATACTAAGGCCGCCGTGAGACAGCCGGCTACCCGAATCGAGTTCGGAAGCACTCCCATTATACGCGTCCGTTGCGGGCCGCCTCGATGCGTTTAAAGAAACAGTGGGCAATCAACGTTCAAACGTTTATGCATACGCTGCCACGGACGCGTACTTATAGAAAGAATTCAATGCAGTAGTACCGATCATTCTTCGAAAAAAATCGTGCAAACTAAGCCGAGCGGCAGTTATATGTATAGAAAAAAGTTGTTTAAAATGTTGATTTCTACAACATATTAAAAAATCTTCAAAATCAGTGAGACTCCCTCTTTTCTAAATAAATACCAATTGCAGTGGTAGTAACAGGGTTCTTGTATAGGTTCCAAGATATTAACAAAAACATATTAGTACAACTACATTGCATGTTGTTTGTATGTATATGTAAACAATGCGTACACAGCAGCCGACGCGTTAGCCGCTTCGCTCGCCGGCGGATTTGTTTGCTTACTTTTTATCTCGTCGCCAAGCTGCACTCCGTTTGTGGCACAATGCGACTGCATTATTTGCGGCGTCCTCATTGCTGTTGTACGTATAGGCAGAATACAATGCAATTGTACTAATATATTTTTGCTAATATTTCTAAACTTCTAAGTTAGAACCACTACCATTTCGTGATACATAAGCTTCCGATTATTAGGATATACCGCCTACCTCACTGTGGAGCCGCATACAATTGTTTAGAAATGTTAAATATGTGTTGCATTTTATATATTTACTAACATATGTGTGTTAAGAAAATAATAATGTCATTGAAAAATTCCCAGAACTCGAGGATCTGTCATTTAATGCCGACCATAGGCACAAATCGGGAAAAGTTTCCCAAAATATTGAATTTTACACCATATTTCAATTTCATAAACACGGAATACGCAATCCTAATAGAAATATATACCCAGGTGTAGCCTGAATAGAATTGCCTTCATCTTTTAAATATTATAAAATGTACTGCGCTTTGAATATTTTATATATTTTGCACATTACGCGTTTTCTCCGTTTTTTCAAACATTTAAAGTTCTTATAAACGCATAAAAATTTGTAGTGAATTTATTATATATTGTGTACATATGTTATTCATATTTCAAGAAAGTATATTGTACGTTTTGTGATTCTTCACAGTCGCGGTGACTACAAAGATTACGAAAAACCGCGTTTATCAAAACTGCGTATGTACTTCGAGGAATAATTATGCCTCTGCTTACGTTTTTGTACATGTTGAAGAACGAGCATTGCATTGAGGCATAACTCAGATAATATATTCTGGTAGATGAGTCTTAAACAAATTTTCAAGTGATATTTTTATGTTTCTAACACAATGGCCTTACAAGCATAATAAATAAGAGTTATGAGAATTACATTTGAAACTTTTTATATTTTAATTTCATGGTTTCACATCTTTTATTACATGCTTCTAGAAATTTATCAGAAGTTTGAGCTTTCTTCTGCAATAATGGTTACGAGCATATAATTATGACATTATAGTAACGTAATTAATGTTGTAAGTTGATAACGACATTATAAAAGTACACTCCAGCCGTACAAAGAAATTAAAATTACTTAAGTGAGCTCGGATTTTTGCTTATCTTTTACAAGAAAAATTTTATCTATGCATTGATAACAATACTGTGAAGTATTGCAAAATGTACGAAGATACATCATAGTTATATTTTTTTATACGCACAGAGTGTGCATATAATCTGCACAATTTTTTTTGTTCGCATCTACTTGGAAAAAATCACTGTTACTAAATTGTGTACTCTTTGAAACTATTCGACATTTGTCTGAAACAGTTTTTGGCATCATTCGCGGTTTACAAAATTTTTAAATAGATTTATTCAAATGGGACACCGGGTATAGTGGTCAAACAGATTTCTTCGTGACGCGGAAAGAGAACGATCTACTTGAGTCTGTTGACTTTATCGTTGAAAGTGACATTTCCACAGGTATTTCTTACACTCACCGCATTAAAACGCAGAGGGCGTATGAAACACTCGGATTTTTTTCGAGGTCGGTATTGCAGAGCTGGTGACATGAAGTCCCATAAGATGAGTGGTCTATTCTGTACCTCATCTGTGCCCATACATTGTTAGGGGATTTACGGGGGTAGACCCGTCGAGTGTCGTCACAGATTTCGTAGGCATGGTAGATTTCGTTACAGTAAGATCATTTCCTACAAGAATGTGGCTGCCTGACGAATACGAGGCGGAGCCACGTTCGATTTCTTTCAGGAAAAACTTACGGTCTATAAGACAAGTAAATAGACAAAGACCACGGAGAGTGAAAGTTTGGTGTGGAGACTTAAATGAGAAAGCCTACAACCATAATTTTATTGACGAAGAATTAAACAGGGAGAGGTACGCAACATTTTTATTGGGTAATATAGTTGAATCCATGGAAGATACATTATCAAATGTTTGCGCGACTATGTGGTACCAACATTATGGTTGCCTAGTTTATTATTCAGGTACAAAGTAGGAAATTCCCAAATCGTTGGTTCGGACGTAATGGTCCCACAGTTTGGCCAGTTAATATGATAAATCACATAACCAGGGCTTGCACTGTTTTCCTACTCAGTAGTCCTTTTCCCATCGCTTACAAAAAATTCATATACCTACTTGCTACCTTATGCGAATGAGGGGCAAGCGGCTCATTTATAGCATCTATGAATATAATTAATCTTCCTATCTTAATACCTCTAGTTTTTATTTTCACTTTTATGGTTAATAGAAAACAATGCACTTATATTTTTATACATTTGCTAATTGAAATATTTTATTTTTAGAATCTACAAATAAGAATGGAATTTAAATACCTTGTGTTAAATAAATTTCAATTGTATAAAACAAACGAGTCAATAAAAATCTTTTGTATTTACATGGTATATACTAATTTCACTAAAAACTCCTTTTATTATACATTCAATTGATACAGTATGCGACAGAAAGCTAGCACACCCTATAAATTTAATATCTCCATTATTCCGATGTAATAAATTGATTCACTTCGATCTTTAACAACTTTATAACGTAGTAGATTCTATTACTACAAGACATTAACTGGAAAATTTAAGAAATATAGAAATTATTTGAATTAAGACCCACGTGGTTGGGTCAAGGTACAAGGAGGTAGAAAATGTCTTTTAACAATAAATACTCTTTCCTTGCATCTCTCTGTTCCTTTCACTCATCTCAGCCATTAGTAAAACCCAGTCAGTTATGTCCATCCAAAATCTTGCATAGCTACGTATCCTCCGTTCTCACGCCGACTCACAATCAGTTACTCTATCCCAAACACTTTTCTTTCGCGCGTCAGTTAATTTTAATTAAATTGCTTCGCAATCTCTCATGCCCAAACATTTCTTAGCCATGCGCCAATTGAAAAATATTCACACGAATTTCTGTCTCCCATACAAATAATGTTGAGATGTAAAGAAGTAACAATATCGGCGAACATCGGTATGGCGAAAAGATAGAACACTATTCAGAAATCGTTATAAATATATATACAAAATCGTTAGAAATATATATGAAATATTAGTTTCATTGTGTGGGGAATAATTTTGTAATAAGATAACAGTCTATTAAACATAAGATAACAATGACAGGCAATCTACTTTCGCTCACAGGTAATCTTCCTCGACTCTCGCGCGCTTTCGGTCTACTCGTATACTCGCCATTTTTACAACTGACTCTGACTTCCTCATGCGCGTTCCTTTCGCACCACAGGGAGGTGGGTCTCCCTCCACAGAATAACATACAGAAGCGACATTTCTGTCGAAACCTTCCCTATTCACAGGGTATAGAGTTTTGTTATCTCGGCGACATTCTTTAATTGCAACGTTGTCAGTGTTAGTACCCCTTGTATTTACCAGGTGGACAAGATGTCTTGATGAAGCAAGCTCTCCTTACATTACAAGTCAAGAAATAATTGTTACACTCCATGGAACTGAACCTGCGCATCGATTACGTGGACTAGTCTTTACTGTACTAGTCCGGCACCGTCACAGGCACGCGCACTAGAAACTCGTCTTCAGACTACATACCTCCCTGCGCTTGACATTGATCGATTTTAGCATACTATAGGGTAGATGTACCACGTACTGCAACTTTAAGGTTTGCGCGTAACTTTATTTAACTATTTTAGAGCGTCGTTAATATAAAGATTGTTCCAGTTTGGCTCTTTTATTTATGAACACGTTTTTTATATGTTCAATATAATAAATTCATTACTACGTAACCGAAAATGTACAACAAAGTCCAATATCCTTCGTACTGTCACTTGAAAACTTTTCATTTATATACGTTATAATTGTATTGGTCACGTTTCAATGCTCAACAACACATTTGCCTCCCGATATTTATTTATAAATAGTAAGTATAGACGAATATACAACGTCTATGTGTTATTACGTAAACCGAAGTCCAAATTTCGTATGAAATTTTTTTTACTTACGATCCTTTATACATTATTATCCTATTAAATAAACGAATTAAAGTGGCAGTTATCGGAACAGTGACAGTACGTGGGTGATTTGCCCTACCCATAAAAGTCCGTAGACTAAAAACGGCGAAATGCTACCTCTGGAAGTTACTCCCTGACATTACTTTGAGAACCTATAATGTAAACAGTAAGTTCGCATAGAATCCCAACATTGTCTCACAATTTCTTCACAATTTTGGTTTTTCAAGGTCATCTAAAGGCCATTACTTAAGAATATTGCAATGGCCTCTACCTGAGATATCCTGTATACTACCTTTAATCCGACCTCCAATATGTTAATGACTCCACTAGCGAACTCACAATCATATCACAGGACGAAACGCACACCCTTCCTTTCCTTGCCATTCCCCTCTTCACAGCATTACAGATAAATAAATTTTTGTATAGTTCCCATTAGATATATCGATCAGTTTTTTTAACCTTTGTAATATGTTTTACTAAGTCTATGGACCCGGTTTCTTTGAATTGAATTACGATTGTAGTGAGATTAATGTTCCTACGCTAAAGCATTATAGATTTAACCATCATGCGTGCATATAATATTTATATTTTTTTGTTTCAAAAGCACAGCGACCATAAATTATGAAATGAAAAGCTAAATGGCATCAAAGCTCGAACTTGTAAATTATAGATAGTGTTAGAGTCGATACCGATATTGATCCTATCAAAAAAAATTTGTAAGTTTCGACCCGGCATCGATGCATATCAAAGATATGAGCCTCAAAAAGAATCGATACTTCATCGATGCTTATGCAAATGTATCAATACATGTTTGATACTTCTACGTTGGTACCGATACTTTTGTATCGGTACTCATTTGATATTTTACGAATGTATGAATACCCAAAACAAAAATGTCGATACTTGTTTAATACTTTACACAAATCATACCATTGACTAGTATATCAAAGTTGTAAAGTTCTAAAACGAGTATTTCGAAAGAAAACAAAACAAAATCAGGAAGAATACGAAACATACTATCGATGATATCGTAAGGTACCATATGGGTATCGATGATCGGGAATAGCTGTAAACCAAATACAATATCATTCTGTAGTAATTTCCGGCTCCCAAAAGATTGTACAAAGACTTTATAAGTATCCAACTTATATACTTCGATTTACATCATTAATATTACTGTTGACCAAAAAACTTACATATCAGGTTAATATTATTATCCTACTGTGAGCATCAAGGTTACGTTGAAACAAGAATGTGTACGTTATGACAAGATTGCTGGCCCTGAAAAGGGCCGTTTACAGAACGATGTAGTGTTTACTTCGAGCTGGTGTACTTCGTAACAGCTTTAGTACCCTCGGATACAGCGTGCTTCGCCAGTTCACCAGGCAATAGAAGCCTGACAGCAGTTTGAATTTCCCGAGATGTGATTGTGGATCTCTTGTTATAGTGCGCTAAACGCGAAGCTTCGGCAGCAATGCGCTCGAATACATCGTTAACGAAACTGTTCATAATGCTCATCGCTTTACTGGAAACTCCAGTATCTGGGTGGACTTGTTTCAACACTTTGTAGATGTAGATAGCATAACTTTCCTTCCTCCTCCTCTTCTTCTTCTTGTCAGACTTGCTGATATTCTTCTGAGCTTTGCCAGCTTTCTTCATAGCTTTTCCACTCGCTTTAGGTGGCATTTCGACAAAGACTTTCTTCACTCGAAGTACACACCACAGTAACGATTCAACAGTACTGACGAAACACAGGGCCGGTGCTCCATATAGCCTGAAATGTGCCGTCAGCGGCGCACCAATCGCTTGCGAGCTATCACACCATTGGTCTGGCCTAGTCCGTGACACTCGTATATCATGGCGTAGCTTACCGGCCGATCGATAAAATACAGTGGAAATCTTTGCAGTGTTCTTGGAGCGTTTTGGTTTTTCTGAAGTCTATAAAACATGTCTGGCCGTGGCAAAGATGGTAAGACTAAGGCGAAGGTGAAGTTTCGTTCTAACAGAGCTGGTCTCCAGTTCCCCGTTGGACATATCCACAAACTGCTGCGCAAAGGAAATTACGCAAACGTGTCGGCGTTGCAGCACCTGGATATGTGGCAGCAGTTGTGGAGTATTTGGCTGTCGAAGTATTGAAGTTGGCGGGGAATGCAGCTCGCGATAACAAGAAAACTAGGATCATTCCCCGTCATCTACAGCTTGCTATCCGAAATGACGAGGAATTCAACAAACTGCTTTCCGGTGTAACGATTGTACAGGGTGGTGTTTTGCCTAATATTCAAGCAGTTTTGTCACCGAAGAAGACCGAGAAGAAGGCTTAATTTAATAACACGAATGCCAAATGACACTTTTCAGGGCCACAATTTTTCAAATTGAAGGAAAACCTCAGCTGTTCATATTTATCATTTTACGCAGAACCGATAGTCTGTAGATACCTAAAACTTCGATTGCAATGAAAAGTGTACACGTAAAATCTCAAGGGATTTATGTTATTATTTCATACGATAGAAAGTTGTACAAGTACACAGAGATTAGTAACTTTCAGCGATTTTTATTAAAACTACGGTGGGTGTTCGAAGTGGGTGTTCGAAGTCGTACAGTAGTCAATTTAAAAGAGCTTCATAGAACTTTCATCATTACAAAAAAATGCTTACTACGTATTTCTAGGAATTTCAAGAACGAACGTTATTAAAGATAAATTGTTTATTATACGTTCCATGAAGATATTAACGAGTCTTAAGTGCGGTCGAGCATTCATGCATAATAAATATTCGTACAGCTCCTGTTTTATAACACAGGGTGATTCTCCCATCAGTATACTCGAATACCGCCGCGCCGCCTAAACACGAGACGACGCGACGATTCTTTTGTCACAGTTGGCGAGACGACGACGACGGCTACTGAAGCGAAAATTGCTGTGTGCGTATATGCGTATGAACAGAAAAGCCGAGTCCCAAAATTGAAGTAGGCTTTTTAACTACCAGGTCGCACACACAAAACACGAGACTGTCGCTGTGTGTTTAGATGGCGGCATAGCTTTCGTGTCTACTGGCGGGAGAATCACCCTATATTGTAGACAAATACAGGGTAATTCATGGAATGTCTACATACAGTGAGTCACAGCCAAAATCGTACACTACATATGAAAATATGTTTCATTTAAAAAAAAGAAGTTTAAGGATGATTTCGAAAAAAAAGTAAGGCAGATATATATTGTAAATATATCTATATTTATTGTGTAATAATGACAAAAGAAGTGAACATTGCTTAACATATAAAAAATGAAGGTACTATAATACAATACAGAAAACATCTCACAGCTAAAATCGTACACTTTAAGAATACTGTCTAATATTTAAATTAAATTAAAAATTATTTACATTAAAAATTAGTACTTTGCAGGGTATCCCCGGCTATATTCTATGGCATGTAACCTTTTCAGCGTTGATTTTACTAGATTTTGTGTAAAATCGGGTTCAATTTTTGTCCAATCTTCTTGCAATGCCTTTTTTAAATCATTTTTGTTACTAATTGTATGGTTTCTTATCCTTACTGTAGACCGGAACTCGGGGAGGCGAGGAAGATACAATTCAATTCGTTTACGTTACTTTATTCTTTCGACGAGCGATAGACGCAGAGAGACCTTCCGTTGACCGACGTACCATTTTATGTTTTCTATTTTTGAATGGTGGGGAAGAGTCCCGGTGGAGAGAGCTAAGGGGTATGTTACCCCTTAGAATTTCCCACTTCCCCGTCAACGGTCATTTCGTCTTTCCCGTTACCTACCCGGAACTCGGCAGCCAGCAATAAAAACCAAAGATCGCCTCGACTTTGAAATCACATGCGAAAATAACGAAATTACAATTATCCCAAATCTTGGGTTCACGTGCTGACCAGCTGCAAAATTAACAAGTACTGGTTCCTTGGGCTTTATTTTTGCTACAGCAGGCTCTCACCCTCTAACACTCGCTACGCGACCATATAATTAAGCCTACCGGTCTACATTACTTTTAATTCATGCCAAATATTCTCAATTACGTTTAAGTCGGGTGATTGGAAAGGTGTATTGATAACTTTCGGACAGTTATATAATTGCCACATTTTTACAATATGGGACGTATGTTTTGGGTCATTATCACTATAAAATTTAAAACAATTCAAAATTCCTTACTGATATGTGGGAGAAAGTGATCGCCATAATCACACGAGAACAGGCGTTTTTGCAATATATATCACATACACGTGTAATACAATTTTTTATATAAATTTCAAAGTATAAAATATATATTCGATCATGAACTATAATAGAAAATACATATTTTGGGGTGAAAAATGCAAATAAAATGAAGAATCTACCAAAAATATAGCAAGATGCGTGTAACGGTAATTAATTGTTTTAAACAAAAACGCAAACAAAAAAATTTTTATTTTCTATTTCGTTAAATCGCTCAAAATGGAAACTTTTTAGTATATCATAATAATTTACCTATAATTTACCGTTATGCACAAATACAAATAATTTGTTTCTTTAAAACAAATTGGACGATAGTCGTAACTATTATTGCTGTAGGATTGTAGAATATAAGAAAACTGAATAATTTATTCCTTTGAAGTTTTGTCCTATCTCTTATCATTATAAAGTTGTACTGAGAAAACTAAGAAATGCTAAAACATTGGGGGTTGATTTCACCCCAGAAAGATGAAAATCAACACCGACAAAAAATGGATTAGTATTACTGGTTCCTACAGTACTTCTGTATCGAGTTTCAGGATTTTTTAGTTCGATGACTTTCTTTATCGTTTGTCTGAAGCTATTTCACGTGTCTATATTTCGATGCTAGAAAATTGATTTCAATGGTTATGTGGAGCTGTAGAGAGGGGATAGGATAGGAAAAAGGAAGGGTGTTGCATTTCGTCCTGGGCCTGCTAGTGGACTCATCAGTAAGGCTACCTAGCAGGCCCTGCCTTAGACGTTGGGATGTTGGAAGGAAAGTTAAAGGCGGTATATATATGGACGAGGTAGTTGGAGCGAGTACTTTCGAGAAAGTCCTATTTCATATGTCCCTCTAGTGGTGGGTGCAGGAGAGCCGCCACACTCCTATCGAATATTAGCAAAATCTACGAAAAAATGATGAATAAAATATTAATCGAGCACACAAACAAACACAACATAATATCAGTCCATCAATTCGGATTCCGCAATAACCACTCAACCACCCATGCTATTAACAAACTCACCTCAGACATCTATTGGGCACTCAACAACGGACAGTGTGTAGGCGCCTGCCTGATAGATTTGGAGAAGGCTTTTGACACGGTATGGCTTGAAGGTCTATTATATAAACTAATTAAGCTGAAGTTCCCCTCCCAAGTAATAAAATTAACCTGGGACATGATACTTAGCAAAGAATTTATGATCACAGATGGCACATCCACTTCATCAAAAACTTTCAAAGTATTAAACGGTTTGCAACTATTCAGCCTATACACTGCTAATATATTAAAACTCTTTGGACTAACCAGCGATCCATCAATAAATGCAATAGCCTTTGCGGATGATCTAATAAGATATGCCACCGACCACAAAGTGACCAATATACAACACAAACTCCAATCCTTATTTGAAAAAATCAATAATTATCTTTACAACTGGAAACTAAAGATCAATACAGCCAAATGCGAGACAATCTTATTCCGTCCTACCTACCAGAAAGCTCACCCCGAAGTGAGAAGGCAATGGAAAAAATTCCAAATAAAAGAGAACCAGAATTCACAAATTCCAATCCCGCATAAGCAAATAGTAAAATACCTAGGAGTATACATTTTTTTTATTCATTTGTTTTTATGATTGTAATTGATTCATCACAATTACTTTCATTTTTGTATTGATGTTATTTAAGATCATGCGGATTTCGATACACTTATCGACAACCACTGGTGTTTATGGGGTTAGTTCCGTTGTATAGATGTTTGTTAGATAATCATATGTTGGATAGTCAGGTCTACCGGGTGTTTCCTTTTCAGTCTTTGCGTAGAAGGGAGTAACAGTCCTGTACCAAGGAGTTCTTGTGATTTTTAATCTTGTGTTGATGTGCCCTAGGCCGTTTTGTTATTTCCTCTTTAACAGTTGATATTCCTACAGTTTTCGTTATATCATCGTTTCTTATATACCACTGTGCATTAAGTATTGTGCGTAGAATGACGGATTGCATGTTTTCTATGTGTTTTATGTTGGACTTGACTGCCATGCCCCAGATTTGTAGTCCGTACACCCATATTGGTTTAATTATAATTTTGCAGCTTGATAACTTGTTTTTTACGTTTAGCTTAGAGTTTCTTGATGTTAGCCAGTACATGGCTTTCCTAATAACTTTTATTTGTTTGATCTCTTCTTGAATGTGCTTTTTCCAGTTTAGTTTGTTATCTAGTTGTAGTCCGAGGTATTTAACGGAAATAGCTTGAGGTAGTTCCTAGTTGTTGAGTTTGATCTTTGGAATTGGCCTTTTGTTGAGTGTGAATGTAATATGTGCACATTTGGTCGTATTGATTTTATTGCTCTCATTGTCAGTCCACTATTCTATTTCATTTAGGTGACATTGTAAGGATTTAGTTGCTTTTTCTATGTCTTTTTGTGCTGATAAAATTACCGTGTCATCAGCAAAAGTGTATACTTGCGTTCCTAATGCTGAAGGTAAATCTGCGGTGTACAGGGCATAGAGAATGGGTCCTACAACACTGCCTTGAGGCACTCCTGCGTGTATCATTTTGATTGATGATATTGTTGATTTCTAACTCTGACATAGAAGTATCTGTTTGTTATGTACGATACTATAATAGGATATATGTCTTTTGACAGCATTTGGCGAAGTTTTTCAAGAAGTCCTTCGTGCCGGACTTTATCGAAGGCTTTTTCCACGTCCAGAAACGCTGCTGTGCAATATTTTTTTTCTTTCATGGCTCGGATTATGCTATTTATCATTCTGTCTATCTGTTGTATAGTGTTGTGGTCTTGCCTGAATCCAAATTGGTGATCAGGGATCAAATTTTTATTGGTGATTTCCTCTATTAGGTTTTTATGAATGGTTTTTTCTGTTACTTTGGATATCATAGGAAGAAGGGATGTGGGTCTATAAGATGATGGGAATTTGGGATCTTTGCCTGGTTTTTGTAGAAGTATGATTTCTGCACACTTCCAGATCTGAGGAAAGTAGCCTACCCTGTACATAGCATTTGTTAGGATTGTTAGGATCTTATTGCTTTGGCCGGGATTTTTTCAGCATTTTCGCTGTAATGAGGTCATATCCTGGTGATTTATTATTTTTTAGATTTTTAATTATTATAGTGATTTCTTCTTTCCTTATTGTTTTGTGTTTCAGTGCTTCTTTGTTACTATTGTTACTATTGTATGGTGGTATGTGTGGTTCGTTAGTAAATGTTTCGCTCAGGTACTCTGCCATGGTTTCGACTTGTTCTTTTAGCGTTGTGGTCCATCTTCCATCCGGTTTTTGTACGGGGGGAATTTGGATAATTGGCCTTTTGCATTTTTTGTACTTTTCCATAAGGAATAGTTTGTATTGCTGCTATTATCTAGATTCGTGATGAAGTTTGTGAAGTTGTTGTTATTTGTTTTGCGAATTTCACGTTTAATTATGTTAGTAAGTTTGTTTATTGTGGTCTTGAATTGGGGCCATTTTGTATTTTGCCATTGTTTCCTTACTATTTTCCTAGTTTTGATTAGATCTAGAATGTGTGTTGGGATTTCCGTACGCTTGGGAACTTTTGCCTCGTACTTTGTGGTGTGGTATGCTGCCGCTTCGAGCGTGCTTGTTAATGTTTCTGCTGCCTTCTCTATGTCGAATGCATTTTTAGGGGTATGTTGCAATTTAGATTGTTATTGATACATTCTGTGCATGCCATCCAGTCCGTGGTAATGTTCGTCAATGTCACTTTTAAGTCTTTTGTCGCTTTTTGGTCAATCACGTAGATTGTGGGTGTGTGATCTGAAGTTAAATCTAATAGCTCCACCGTTTTAAAGTTCAAATTTGTGTTTGTGACTGCTATGTCTAGGATGTCCGGTGTTTTGTTTAAATCAAAAATGGCCAGTACGTTGGTCTCCCTGGTGAGTAAATTTAAAGGTTGTTGATTATCATACATTTATGGAGGTTCATTCCCTTAGGGTTATTTGTTCTAGAACCCCAAAAGTTGTGATTTGCATTTAGGTCCCCTAGAATGACGAATTTTGTTTTATAGTTTTTAAAAAATTCGTTAAATGATTCTGTTGATATTGTGTGTTTTTGTGGGCAGTATACTGCTGAGATATTGACATCGCAGTTCTGTAATGTAATGTTCACCGTTGTTGTTTGAATTTTGTCAGATTGGTATGATCTTATTTGTGCATGTCTGATATCGTTTTTTATGAAAATTCCCGATCCTCTGCGTGCTTTGCCGCTGGGATGTGGTGTACCGTAGTACGTGTAGTTTGGTATTTTTATGTATGTTTTATTTGTTTCGTGTGTTTCTGATATTGCTACGATGTCTATCTCTAATTGTTTTAAGAGTAGTTTTAGTTTGGGTATCCGATTCTATAACCCGTTACTGTTCCATAGCATTATTTTAATTTTTTTTTGGTTTTGTTCCTGTAGCGTGATTAGTTTCGATAATAGGTTTAGTATTACCGACATTTGTTGTGATAGACTTTCTATTAGTGTTTCAAGCTTTTGTATTTGTATTGGTTGTTTGTCCTCGTGTTCATTAGTATCATGTCTATTGTTTGATTGTAGTACTTCTGCATAGTCCCTGTACTTTCGATTGAAACTTGTGTTAACATGTGTGTTGGTGTCTGTAAAGTTAGTTTGTAACGGTGTTATTTTTTGTATGTCTTTATCTCTTGTTGGGGGAAATAGTTTCATTTGGAGCCCTTTTCTTACTATACAGCCTTTATAATTTGCAGGATTGTTGCTTCCGCAGTTTGAGCAGATAACTTTGTCTATTCTTTTGCCTAGTGGATGGTTTTTTGTAAGGTGAGTATCTGCACATTTGACGCATCTTGTTTGTTTATTGAAATAATTCTTAGTATGTCCGTATCTTTGACATCTGGCACACTGCGGTATTTCTTTGTTTGTCCTGGGTGATTCTATGTTAACTTTGGTATTACATACGACTGATGTGTTATACATGTCTTTATTATTATTGGCTTGTTCGATTTCTACCAGGAACATTGGAAGTGGAATTGTCGTACCGCTTTTTGTGAGATTGATGATATTGCTTATCGCTAGCACCCCCCCCCCCCCCCCCCCCCGATCCTCACATCCTTATCCTTGTCATCCCTGTAAACAACACGTCGTTTAGCATTATAAATTAGTTCATAAGTCTAGATTAGGTTATCACTATAGAAGCGCTGTTTTGTAACGCCAAATCCAACAGTATTTTGGGCGCATACAAAAGAACAAAGAAAATAATCGCTAAGCGATAACAAAAAACTACGAAGTTACCACAAAAATAAAGAAAAAAAAAGACAATTAATCAGTCTGTGAGAGCGCGAATTAGCCATTAAGACTATAATTCTAATCATAATAGAAATGTTTTTTCTCCGATGTTTTATAACATTTTTTTACCCTGTAAGTTGTTGGCACATAATAAAACATCATTATAAAAACGAAAATGGCTATGGTGTGAAACTGTAAAACTCTTATCAAACATTTTGGTCATAAGTTCCTGGCCCGCACAAGCGCAATATTTTTTCGCATATTTTTTTCAATCCTTAACTATACAATATGCAAATAAGTAACAATAATTTAAAAACGTGTGAAAGATATTTTAAGAATATTTTACTGTGAAGTATACACACAAATAATGTAGGAGCATATTTTACGCGATCGTTTCTGTAGCCACGGATTCTCCTACTAATGGGTATTACTTCGCATTTCCTAGATCAAATAAATATATGGAATGATGCGATGCACTTTTACTTCAAGTCAACTCCATTTATTACTGATAAGTACTATTGAATTAAAGTTTATTTATTTATTAGGTGTCGAAGAATTTAAATAATTCAATAATTAACAAGGTAAATGGATAGTAAAACTGCAGAAGGAAACAATATTATTTTGTGGTCAAGAATTGGAAATAAAATCTTAGACAAAAAAATTTAACTTGTGTGGGGTGTGAACTTGCAACCAAACCATTTCGTATGGACTTCACCGTTGAACCATAAACCGCACTCGTGAAATCATTCCGATTAATTGTCACGGCGGCAACGCGGCAACACCGTCGTTGATTCATGGCAACGCTGCTGCCTTGAGACGATTTCCCCCCATGCCCCGCTTTCGCACAGTAAACGTAAACTATAAATTTCTTTACGCATTCGAGAAAGAAATCGAAAGTGGCTCCGCCTCGTATTCGGCAGAGAGCCACATGCTTGTAGGTAATGATCTTACTGTAACGAAATCTACCATGCCTACGAAATCTGTGACGTCACTCGACGGGTCTACCCCGGTAAATCCCCATACAATGTATGGGCACAGATCAGGTACAGAATAGACCACTCATCTTATGGGACTTCGTGTCACCAGCTCTGCAATACCGACCTCGAAAAAAATCCGAATGTTTCATACGCCCTCTGCATTTTAATGCGGTGAGTGTAAGAAATAACTGTGGAAATGTCACTGACGACGATAAAGTCAACAGACTCAAGTAGATTGTTCTGTTTCCGCGTAGCGAATAAATCTGTTTGACCACTATACCCGGTGTCCCAAATAAATAACTCTAATTAAAAATTTTGTAAACCGAGAATGATGCCAAAAACTGTTTCAGACAAATGTCGAATAGTTTCAAAGAGTACACAATTTAGTAACAGTGATTTTTTCCAAGTAGATGCGAACAAAAAAAATTGTGCAGATTATATGCACACTCTGTGCGTATAAAACAAATATAACTGTGATGTATCTTCGTACATTTTGTAATACTTCACAGTATTGTTATCAATGCATAGATAAAATTTTTACTGTAAAAGATAAGCAAAAATGCGAGCTCACTTAATTAATTTTAATTTCTTTGTACGGCTGGAGTGTACTTTTATAATGTCGCTATCAACTTACTAAATTAATTACGTTACTGTAATGTCATAATTATATGCTCGGAACCATTATTGCAGAAGAAAGCTCAAACTTCTGATAAATTTCTAGAAGCATTTAATAAAAAAAATAAAACCATGAAATTAAAATATAAACAGTTTCAAATGTAATTCTTATAACTCTTATTTATTATGCTTGTAAGGCCATTGTGTTAGAAACATAAAAATATCACTTGAAAATTTGTTTAAGACTCATCTACCAGAATATATTATCTGAGTTATGCCTCAATGCAAGGCTCGTTCTTCAACATGTAGGAAAAAGTAAGCAGAGGTATAATTATTCCTCGAAGTACATACGCAGTTTTGATAAACGCGGTTTTTTGTAATCTTTGTAGTCACCGCGACTGTGAAGAATCACAAAACGTACAATATACTTTCGTGAAATATGAATAACATATGAACACAATATATAATAAATTCACTACAAATTTGGATGCGTTTATAGGAACTTTAAATGTTTGAAAGAACGGAGAATACGCGTAACATGCAAAAATATATAAAATATTCAAAGCGCAGTATATTTTATAATATTTAAAAGATGAAGGAAATTCTATTCAGGCTACACCTGGTATATATTTCTATTAGGATTGCGTGTTCAATGTTTATGAAGTAGAAATATGTTGTAAAATCCAATATTTTGAGAAACTTTTCCCGATCTGTCCCTATGGTCGGCATTAAAGGATAGATCCTCGAGTTCTGGGAATTTTTGAATAGCATTATTATTTCCTTAACATACATATGTTAGTAAATATATAAAATGCAACACATATTTAACATTTCTAAACAATAGTATGCGGTTCCACAGTGAGGTAGGCGGTATACCCTAATAATCGGAAGCTTATGTGTCGCGAAATAGAAGTGGTTCTAACTTAGAAGTTTAGAAATATTAGCAAAAATATATTAGTACATTTGCATTGTATTCTGCCTATACGTACAACAGCAAGGAGGACACCACAAATAATGCAGTCGCATTGTGCCACAAACGGTGTGCCGCTTGGCGACGAGATAAAAAGTAAGCAAACAAATCCGCCGGCGAGCGAAGCGGCTAACGCGTCGGCTGTCTGTGTACGCATTGTTTACATATGCATACGAACAGCATGCAATGTAGTTGTACTAATATGTTTTTGTTAATATCTTGGAACCTATACAAGAACCCTGTTACTACCATTGCAATTGGTATTTATTTAGAAAAGAGGGAGTCTCACTAATTTTGATGATTTTTCAATATGCTGTAGAAATCATCATTTTAAACAACTTTTTCCTATACATATAACCGCCGCTCGGCTTAGTTTGCGAGATTTTTTTCGACGAATGATCGGTACTACACCATTGAATTCTTTCTATAAGTACGCATCCGTGGCAGCGTATGCATAAACGTTTGAACGTTGATTGCCCACTGTTTCTTTAAACGCATCGAGGCGGCCCGCAACGGACGCGTATAATGGGAGTGCTTCCGAACTCGATTCGGGTAGCCGGCTGTCTCACGGCGGCCTTAGTATAATCCGGCCCGAACCTTATTCAAATCGAACTCCTCTATCTAGTAACTAATTTAATGAAGTTTAGGTTCGGGTTGAAGCATTCATTCCGGCCGCCTAGAGGCGGCCGGCCACACATCTATTTCTGTTTTAATGATCTTTATTGATATTATCCGAAGTTGTAAACATTTCAGTCGTTATTTCAAAAAAGTTTTTCACACATTATATAATATTCGTCGCTGGCCGCTACGCTGTTATATATAGAAACGATAGACAGTTGCTGATCAAACGCTTACGTATACGCTCCCACGGACGCGTACGTATAGGCAACATTCGATGCAGTAGTACCGATCTCTTTTGAGACAAATTTTGGAAACGAAGGCCAAGCGGCGGTTACATGTATAGAAAAAAGTTGTTCAAAATGTTGATTTTTATAACATACTCGAAAATCATCGAAATCGGTGAGATCCTCCGCCCTTTTCTAAATAATTATCTTGTAATTATGCAGGCATAACTTTTGATTAACATCATCCCCACCCCCTCCTCTTTGTCCCAATAACTAAACTTTTACCCAGTCTATAACTATGAATGTAATATAAATATGTGGTAGGAGTGAGAAGGGAAGTCTCATAAATGTTCCGAATCCCCGCTTATTTCGGGGGACAACTATAAGTTGTATGTCGTGTGGTTTACTGTATGCTTCGCACCGTATGGGTCATACACGATCCACGAGTAATATGGGTACCCGATTCATACACATACAATGTTATCTCGCCAAGAGTTTGCGGCCGGGCCCAAGTCCGCTGAGGACACGAAACTCAAACCTCGTCTAATCTCTGTCGTCGGAAAGAACAACGAGCGAAAGACAAAGTGTGAATGAGAATCCGAGCATTTGAAGAAGTTTAAACAACCATGTATCGCTGCGCTAATGCAATGCAAACTTGAAAGTTTTTTATATTTTTTATCTTCCTTTAAGGTAATTTATTTATCATATTAATGCAATTTTTTTATTAAAATGAAATCAATCACGATATAATTTGTACGACTTTTACTTAACATTTATGGAATAATTACGCTGTATTGTCATTTCTGTCAAATTGCAGAAATGGATTGTGTTAGAAAAGTCGAAATCGGTAAACGGTCGAGGCAGGCCACGTGCGTTTTGTCCCGGGCGTTCCCCTTCTTAAGGGAACTTTCTCCGAGTCGGGGTAGTATAAACAAAAGGCCATGCTCTCGAAGGCGTCTTCACGACGAATACCCTTCGTCGTGAAAAAGCATTCCTGTAACGACCATCGCCTTGAGCAGTCGAGTAAACGAAGTATCAATTTTCATCTAAAACGCCCACACGAGTTATTTCATTTTTCAAACCTTACAATTGTTTCTAGCAAAGTACATAATTTAATAACATTATGGCATTGGATAGGATGTACTTACTCAAAGTATACAATTTATAAGTATTTCAAAGGCAGCTGATATGTACAATACATCGACTATATACTTCACTCCCTGTAGCTTTCTTTTACTCTATACAATATATCTGTCCCAGCGATTTACTTCTCTTCCATATCCTACTTCTCTTATCTCCTTTATTAATACAATACTTTCACATTTTAATAGGTAAATGTAATCCGAACTATATCGTATTTGGTCTCATTTTAACCAGAAAAGTTTGGCGAATATGTTAAAAGAAAATTGATTCAGAAAAAAATAAAAAAAAAATTTTTTAATCATTCATTAACGTAACCATACAATGTATGGGGATTTAAACCGCTCGGTTCTGATCAAAGGCGAGCCGAACTCGCTTCACTGATCCTGAATCGTTCTTGCAAGCAAAGGAGCCTCACGGCCTTCTCTGGTGTAGGCTGGAATATGAGAAATTTGGTAATGCCAATTTAATACTGTCGATTTAATACTTTTATCGTGTACACACATACAAAATATAAATAGCATTTCGGAAGGTGATAAAAATTTGTTTTGGAAAATTCTAAACCCGCCCTCGTGCAGAGCGCACGTGGCTGCGAAGTCCTCGCCCTTGACGCGAGGACCGGCGAAGGGGCCGACGCTACGACGCCAGGCTCGCCGTTAATCAATTGAGGGCTCCCGAATTTCCGTGGAGGGAAAGAAAAACCTTCTTGGGCCGAGACGGGCATTCCTTCGGGAGTTTCCGACTGCGAACCATATTCACGCGCGTGTTGCTTATGTTCAAACTTTTTGTTTTCTAACATTTGATTCAGCAAATAAGTGATTTGCATGACGGCAATAGTTTGGACATACTTCAGTGAATCGGTTAATTCGGTAAACTAATTGACGAAATGAAACCGCATCGTATGACCGAACTATTGGGGTCCATGTATATGACGGCCGAGTATACACGATAGTTTATTGCCACTCTGTACATTTAAATGCTACTAACTATCGCTTGATTTAATTGTCCTTTTCACCGTTACAAAGGCTCTGTGGTCATTTCTGATGTTGAATCGATAACGTCGCAAGTGACATGGAAATGGTAATGGGGCCCAAGAGCCCCAAAACTGTGTAACAAATAAAAGCATTGGATGAGTGGTCTATCCTGTTCTTAGTCAATGGTACGGGTACATACATATTTTACCTTTTCAATTGACTAAAATGTATAACCTTTGCGTTTGCTCTTACATATTGTACATTAAAATACTTTAGAAGTGTTTACATTCTTCGTCAGATAATAAAACGAAAGATATACTTCCGAAAAGTCTGAATTTTTAGGTTGTCGGTATTTCAGAGCATGTTACACGAAGTCCCAAAGATGATCAGTCTATCCTGTACCTTGTCTGTGGTGTCACACGGACTGAAAAACCGATAATCTAAAAAATCCGAGTTTTCGGAAGAATATCATTCGTCTTATTATCTGACAAAGAATGTAAACACTTCGAAAGTATTTTAATATACAAAATGTAAAAGCGAACGTTAAAAGTTGTACATTGTAATCAATCGAAAAAAAAATCGTAAGTAAAATAGTAAAAATGAAAATAGTAATGTGGCCCCAAGACCTGCAAATCATGTGACGGAAAAATACTTTGGATGATAGGACTGTTCTGTACATTATATGTCAGATATGTGACAGATTTACATGCTTAAACCCGCTGATCTAAATTTATATTGTTTTTTCATACTAATTCTTATTAACATATTTATTTTCTTGTTCTTAGAAACTTATACATATTAAATTTAATTTCATAACAAACCAGAGAAACATTGACACAGTAACTCACAAATACTTGACGTACAACAAAACAAACACATGCCACGATCATATTCCGAAAATTCACAGTTCTCATTAGATGCGCTTGACCTCTTACAACAGCAACAACTAGTACGCTCTGTATCTTCATCCATTTTTTATTGCTACAGTTCAGCAGTAGGAAATATTGTTAATTAATCGTTGCTTTAATTCTTCGTAGAATTGCAAATCGTAGTGGTTGTCTTAAAAGCAGCTAAAGAAGTGGTCTCTGCTTATTCGAGTAGAAGGCCCAAGAAATCTGCAAACACAGATACAAAGATAAATATTACAGTGCGGACACTTCAATATTGATACTTCTTGAAACGATTCCTAACCAATAAATGTACTTCCGACTAAGCATAGGACAGATCAGAGCTTCTTAAACTTTTTCACTACTATGTCGAGTCTAACTCAACATTGTTACTCTTACTTTGAGTCCAGTTCAATAATGATATTATACTTAACAACGATACATTAATATAAATACCTTGTTGTATTAGTACCGTGCTGAAATATTGAAATAAAGACAAACTGTATGATGCCCGACAGTAGCTAAACGATTATGAATTAGCTAGAATGATTTGGCGAAGATAATTCGGACCGAAATGATGAATAAAATTCTATGCGATTTGTTTACTCGAATAACGTCCAACTTTGCTTTGATGCTACTCGACATGGGATCGGAATTTATAGATACGCATCGATAGTACATATCTATACCATATCGATTCTAACATTAATTGTAAGTGTTATCTTACTAACCCGAAGATATCTCAACTTGAGCTGCACGGACTCTCATTCCCTTTCTTTTTCTGGTTCGCTGTCCTTCTTTGGTACTGATTAATAACAGACTAATGAAAGACTATAAACATCCTCGAAAATCAACGCCTCCCACGTTAATGGTACAGAACGATCACGAGATCCGAACACGTATCGAATCTCCTCTGTAACAAGAAATTGAGCAAGTTTTGTAGACAACAATATAAGTACTAAAAATCTAGTTTTTTAGGAGGAAGGGAAAATATTGTTGGCTTTAGATTATTAATAAAAATTTGATTTGTTTTTATCGTTACATCTAACTACGACTTAAATATTGATTAATTTTAATCATAATTTTTATTATTATACATTGATAAATTGATATATTGATACGTTGATATATTGATATATTGATATATCGATATATTGGTACTTTGATATATTCATATATTCATATAAAAATTTTATTCATTGATATATGATTAAAATCTTAAAAGCATAACAACTTTTTTTATATCTTCCATTAATAATATATACATTTGTGACAAGTATAATCTTTTTGTATTAAAGCTTGTATATGCCACATTTTCGTTGTAGGAAGAATCGAAAGTATCGTTTCTTTAAATCTGCAAGCACTGCAAGTGCCAAACCTGTTTCCTCGCAAATCACATCCGAATATCAAAATATAGAAAGTATGAAAAACCAAAAAAAATATTTTTTCAATATGATTTTCTCATGTTATATTAGGAAGTATTGCAAGAATTTATTTTACTGTATCACAAGTAACTCATTGTAAAATTCGCGATATATAATATCTACGTATATATCCAATTGAGCGACGCTTACATTGTATACTTGAATTAAATTCTACAAATCCGACTCTTCATTTACGAGTGAGGCAATTTATTAAAATTATTTATACCTATTTACAAAGATATATGGCCTACTTAAATTATATACTACCATATTCTCATTGTCACATAGAATATTTTAAGAACAAATTTTTCAGCTTTGATACATTGTTTTCTACAAAACCTCCTCAATTATTGCCCCCTCCGTAGTCCGAATTGTTTAAAAGACAGAAACAAGAAATCGAAAGAACCAAATAAAGTTAACAAGTACAGCAGTTCACACTGGAAATCGTTCACTATCTTTACTTTTCTAATTTATCTATTAAAACTGATATATAAATATGTAATATTTGCAATCAGTGCAAGCACACTTCATCTGTATTTTTAGTTGATTGAATATCGAACAATTTTGTAAAACAAGAATGAAAAGTTAATGTGTTTAGTGATACGCACGAAACAAACTCACACTGAAAGTCGCCCAACTTTAGTATTTAGGAAGTCTCTGAATTGAGTTTATCGGAATAGTACTATTTCATTAAATTGCGTATTTATGGCGTTTTTAGCAAAATGGAAAATCAAAGGCAGCTAACCACGATTGGAGAACTAGGCTTTGAATTTTTCATGACAATTAGAATTCCCAGAGAGAGACTAGAAATTTAAAAATTAAAAAATATTAAGGAAGATATATGATACGAATTAGAAATTATAATTTGGCAATATAGTATTGTAAATGAAGAACATTTAAAAGCTACGTTACTCGCAAAATAGATATGAATTTTTAGCGAAGACAAGGACAACTTAATACAATCAACGTGCAATAGGACGAAATATATAATAATGACAATAGCAAAGGGATATTTACGAAATATCGAGTTTATAATCTTTTTTAAATCAATGTTTAAGTTTGCTAAATAAGAACAAATAGACTTTTTACTGTATGTGTTTTGTAAAGCTATGTTTCATTATGGCTTTATAAAACTTTATATGTTTAAATGGTATTTTGTAATAATGAAGTTAGATTGTTTCGATATTGATTGTAAAGATATTTGATACATTTATCCACTGCATGTCATAGAAACATATGAATAAACGAGAATAATCGATGATTTTTACTAAGCTTCTGTACATCGTAAAATTGGATAAATTTTGAAATCGTTGAGGCTTGCTCACAAAATTTGTAATTATTTACTAACCTGTAATAAGATATTAAATTCAAGTCAATTTTGGTATTAAATTCACACAGCGGAAGAATTAAAAATACAGCACGATGTATATTATCTCATCGATTGCCGATAAAATACTGATAAAATGCGGTTGTCGTTGAATTGTTGGATACAACGCTAGATAAACACAGTTTTTCAGAATTTCCTCTCTAAACGCATGGGAAAAGAAGTGGGTAGGAGGGAATAGCACTTACAACATATAGGGTAATATTCCCATTCCTATTTCTATTTCAAGGGCACAGCGCAAAGATTACGCTCGTCTGGCACGCCTCGATTCGGATATAAATATGTGCATCACGAATGAGTAATCCACAGTGAATTTATAGGGTAAATGACCCACATACTGCCACCTGACCGATCAATTGTAACTTCATTGCACCATTTTCATTATTTATTTATCAAAATCACGTGTTTCCTTTTCTTGTCTGTTACAATTCAGTGTCTCTACTTTCAGAAAAAAAATAATGAGACTCTTAAAACCCCTATTTTTGTTCACAAATTCAATAATTGAACGAAAACAATTCCCGAGCTAATACTGTTATCCCTAATTCAATTAGTGGCACCCTATTTACTGTCACCTATTAAAAATATGTGTGTGTATAATTCGATATGTATATATGTATACGTATACCGTACAGTTCTTACAATAATTTCTCGCGAAGAACTCCAGCGAACCCGTGAATGAATGCGTAGGGTTCAGTCCTATCACCTATTTGGCGGGAGGAGGGGGGCTCCACTTCCGTCGCTATATCCAAGTCAAAACGTACGCTGTCACAACACCGCAAACATAAAAATCATCAGTCCGATCAGTTGTTGTAGGACTGATGACAGTGTCACGTAAAATGATTGAGTCGAATATAAAAAAAAAACAAGTCGTTGAGCCGTAGCCAACAGACTATGACTTTACTCACAATTATATTCGAAATACACTAATAATGACAGTTACAATAGTAGTTTCACAGGTTATAAGAATAGAATCAAGACTCAAGACTGAGTTCTTCGGGACGTCCTATATACTAAAGCATTATCTTATCGACCGGATATTGGGTCTAATTATAGGAGGCGATTCATGTGATGACTTGCCGTGATTTAGCCCGTTACACTGGCTTGTAGACGCAACGCATCCTCCGCACACTTATAGACAGAGTACAATGTAGTTGGACAATCATTTTTTTTACAATTTGAAAAGTGGTATATGGTAATATATGTTGAAGAATGTTTCTGAATTTTTTTTGCTGCAAAACTTAGGTGTAAAAAATGAAAGACCCTATAAAAATCTGAAGAATACATATTTCGTAGTAAAGTTGTAAGAGCACGACTTTTATACTTTTATCGTAATAACACACTATTATCCCCAATTTTTTGTTGATTTTCTGAAAAAGTGCACCGTGGTCCAAAAAATCAAAAACCAATTTCTTCAAGGTGTTTAACGTGAAAAAGCGACCGTTATTTCAAATTTTTATATGTCCCTTATGCAGTGAGTACCGCACGTGATTTTTAATATTTCTATATTCGGAAGGAAAATACATAACCAGAAAAAGTTGTAGATTCACGAAGGAAGTTACCAAACTCAAAAATTCTGAAACTCAGTAAACAAGTGTAGGTCCCCAGTAACACAAAGGTATTTCTCGTTGGCGTTAATTTTCACTTTCAGGGAGTGAAATCAACTCCCAAAGTTTTAGTTTTTTTTCCACCTTTTTGACTCTAATTTTGTAATGATAACGGATAGGACAAAACTTTAGCGGGATAGATTGTTCAGTTTTTTATGTTCTACAACCCCACTGCAATAAAAGGTATCCTCATAGTGCAATTTGTTTTAAATACACAAATTCTCCGTTTTTTATTGCATAACGGTAAATGATAAAAATGGATATATTATATACCAAAAAGTATTCATTTTGAACGATCTAACGGAATATAAAATAAAATCATTTTTTTTGTTTATGTCTTTATTAAAAACAATTAATTACCGTTATTCGTATATGCCTACGTTTTTGTTCGACTCATCACTCTGTATTTTTCACCATAAAGTTGGTATGTTCTATCATATTTGAAGGTTTAGTATATATTCCATTCTGAAAGATATATTTAAAAAACTTTATTGCACGTGTATATGGAACTTTTTGCAACGCTTGTTCTCGAGTGATTATCCGGAACCATCAGGATCAGGCTCTCCCTCTCCTGCAGGCAAAAAGATCTTCACCCATAATCAACATGTATGCATATGTATGTTCACAAAATATTTGCATTAACTAACTAAATGAATATGCAAGAAATAAAGCAATATTTGATATGTGGGAGAGAGTGATCGTGATAATCATTCGAGAACAGGCGTTTTTGCAATATATTTAATGTACACGTGTAATACAATTTTTTATATACATTTTTAGGTATAGAATATATATTCTACCATGAAGTATCAAAGAAAATACATATTTTGGGGTGAAAAATGCGAATAGAATGAAGAATCGACCAAAAATATAGCAAGATGCGTATAACGGTAATTAATTGTTCTTAACAAAGACACAAACAAAAAATTTATTTTATTTTATATTTCGTTAAATCGCTCAAAATGGAAACTTTTTAGTATATAGTAATCATTTCTATAATTTACTGTTATGCAGAAATACAAATAATTTGTTTCATTAAAAGAAATTGGACGGTAGGGATAACTGTTATTGTCGTAGGGTTGTAGAGTATAAGAAAACTGATTCATTTATGCCTTTGAAATTTTGTGCTATCTATTGCCATTATAAAGGTATACTGAGAAAATTAAGAAATGCTAAAACTTTGGGGGTTGATTTCACCCCCTAAAAATGAAAATTAACACCGACCAAAAATAGATTTGTATTACTGGGTCCCACAGTACTTGTGTATTGCGTTTCAGAATTCTTGAGTTCGATGACTTCCCTCACCATTTATATGAAGCTATTTCACATGTCTATATTTCGAAGTTAGAAATTTGATTGTAATGGTTACATTGGCAGAGTGACTATCGTGTGAAAATGAAAAACTCGTGCTAAACATTTTGGTCATAAGTTCGTGGCTCGCACAAGCGCAATTTTTTTTCTCTTACATTTTTTTCAATCCTTAACTATACAATATGCAAATAAGTAACAATAATTTAAAAACATGTGATAGATATTTTAAGAATATTTTACTGTGAAGTATACACACAAATAATTTAGGAGCATATTTTACGCGATCGTTTCTGTAGCCTCGAATTCTTCTACTAATGGGTATTACTTCGCATTTCCTAGATCAAATAAATATATGGAATGATGCGAAGTACCTTTACTTCAAGTCAACTCCATTTCTTACTGATAAGTACTATTGAATTAAACTTTATTTATTTATTAGATGTCGAAGAATATAAATAATTCTATAATTAACAAGGTAAATGAATAGTAAAACTGCAGAAGGAAACAATAATATCATGTAGTCAAGAAATGAAAAAAAAATATTAGAGAAAAAAATTTAACTTTTGTGGGGCGTGGACTTTCAACCGAACCATTTCGTATGGACTTCACAGTCGAACCATAAACCGCTCTCGTGCTATCATTGCGATTGAGTTGTCACGGCGGCAACGCGCCATCACCGCCGTTGATTCATGGAAACGCTGCTGCCTTGAGACGATTTCCCCCCTTGCCCCGCTGCGGCAGAATAAACAGCTGCGAATTTCTTTACGCATTCGTGAAATATTATATATTCGTCAATCATAATCATATTCGTCAGGCACCCACATTCTTGTAGCTACTGATCTTACTGTAACGAAATCTACCATTCCTACGAAATCTTTGACGTCACGCGACGGGTCTACCCCCTTAAACATTCATGATATTACAAAAATAACTTTGGATAATAATTAAGTTGATATATTAATCTACTTTGACATTTGGGTAACCAAGAATAAAACAACACGCATGTGTAAAGTGAGGTTAGGTTGACCAAATGTAATATAAAAATGAATGCAAACAAAAGTAAAGGAAGTAGAGAAAGAACTGCAAAAAACATTCAACTGACAAAAGCAGCTATAGCAGATAGAAAACAATCGGTACTCAACATCTCTAGTGCAAAGAAAGATAATCAAGTGGAACCTCGCCTTGTTATTAAAATCACAGAAAGTCTTACAAACAGACTAATCACTGAAATAGAAAGCATAGCGGTGGAAATGAAAGACATAAAAGAAGAGCTGAAAGAAGTGAGGGAGGTAAACAAGGAAATGATGGTGATAATAAATGAACCAGCTTATATCAAAGAGAAAGGGAAAGAAGATGAGGAACACTGGAAGGAAGAAAAACAATTATTAAACAATAATATAAGACAACTGGAAAAGGCTGAAGAACACAGAAATAAAGTTGAAAAGAGAAACAACATAATAGTAGAAGAGTTAAATATACATGAATATATAAAGGAAGAAATGGAACAATTTTTTCACAAGCTAAAATCTAGAGCAAAAGTAGGAAATATAAACGAAATAAAAACAGTAAAACACAACAACAGTATGTTCTAAGTAAAATTGAAAAGTTGAGAAGATAAGAAGGATATCAAGGAAAAAGAGAAAATATTGAAAGGTACAAAAATTTATGTAGTCGATGATATGACAAAGGAAAAATTAGCTATAAGGAGGAAAATAATTTTATATACCAAGCAAGAAAGCGAAAATGACAAGGAAACTACGGTAGGTTATGGAAAAGTTTGTATAGATAATGTCAAATATATTTGGAAGGATGGAACAGGGCTGGCCCATACCAATACCTTTCGTACATTATAAAACTAATGATATAAATCACACCAAGCACGAAACAACAAGAAAGGAGTCATCTAGAGATAATCCCGAGTTAATCTTTTGGAATATTCATGGTATCTTTAATATACACAATTTGACAGAACATGACCACGAAGAAGCTTTAAGTACGTGTCCAATAATATGCCTATCCGAAACGTGGTCAATAGAGGAACACTACTGCCTTCCCAACTATCTCAAGGATTTTAAGATTGTATCCTATATAGCAATTAAAGAAAAAAATAAAGGGGAGCAAGTGGTGGCTTTAGTATCATTTACAACCATAAATTAGTCAGTAATTTAATAGTAATAAGTTAATGTGATACCTGGATATGTGTGAAACTCACCTTCGACAGGAAAGATCTCATCCTTAGTAGCGTTTGTATTAGAAACAAAAATGCAGATTATAGAATAGCTGCACTGTTTGACCTTTTAAATGGAACCTAGAAAAATACCTTTGTTCGTTTATTATTGGTGGTGATTTTAATATCAGAACAGGAGGGCTAAACGAATTAGATGAGGAGGTTACAGAAGGTACACCATTCAATAGTAGAAGAAGTTCGAGGGATGAAACCATAAATAAGAAAGGGAGAATGCTCTGCAAAGGAATGAGAGATAAAGGCTTCATAGTCCTTAATGGAAGAAACTTAGCAGACGTCATCGGCCAATTCACCCATATAGACAGCAAGGGAGCAAGTGTCATAGATCATATATGGACAGAAGTATAGTATTTAAATGAATTCAAAAACCTCGAGATACCTGAAATGGGCACTTCCGATCATCAACCGGTGAAAATACCCTTGAACTTAACGAGTAAAGATAAAACAACTAACATAAACAAAATTTGATCGGAGGTGAAATACTCATGGAAGGACGATAAAAAATGGAGTATCAAGAATACATGGACCTGCTTAACCCTCGGGATGATAGCCATATGGAAGACCTAAACAACGGTACCGAAACACACAGATATGATAATACCAAATAAACTTATCCCACAACATGGTAAAAGAAACAAACCTTGGTTCGATCAGAAGTGCTACGCACTTAGAAAAGCAGTAAAGGAATCCATGAAAAACTGGAAGCATGAAATGAACCTTGAAAAAAGACAACCCTACTTAATTAAGGCCAACTATAAGTAATTACTAAAAACCAAGAAATTCGTTCACATAAAACCTCTATAAGGAGAACTAAGCAATGAGAACAATTCAAAAACCTTCTGGCTAGTAATAAAAACAAACTGACATATTAACAAGCAGAGGAATGCAAAACAGAAGAACAAGAATGGGAAACATATTTCATAAATATGTACGAGAATAGACTTGTATGGAATACTGATTTTCTAGATGCTAGACACATCCATATCTCGATAAGGACATCGATTTAGCTAAACTGAACGTAATACTAAGAAAACTAAAAAGTGACGAAACCCCAGGGCCAGACGGGATACTCAACTTGTTCTTCAAACACTTACCAATTATTGCAAAAATAGTTCTACTAGGAGTGCTGAGGTGGGGTAGGTACATGCAATTAACTTTCACACACTCAGTTTTTCAACTCGCGGGAGTATGAGTATTTATTTATACAATTCGCGGAATACACAATGTCCGACAGACGCGCTCGTGAATTTACTCCTTGAGATCTGGTACAAGAGTCTTTTTGTTCCTCTGTTCTACCGGGATTATATACCCCGGCGTAAGACAAGACGGAGAGCAAACAATTCTGTGAAAAGGGCGCGGAAATTTCGCGGGAAAAGAGGAATCTCTCGGCATGGCCAATCTGGCTGCCGCGCCGGGTAAAGCCTACGCTTGTGCAGATAGTCGCCACATGCGCGGGCCAACCCTGACCGGGGTCGCACAAGCCTCTACAATAAATCGTGTTTGAAAGAAGTTAATTTTAGTGAAAGCGTGGTAGCGGCGAAGTCGCTACAGTACTAAATAAGTCCCTGCAAAAAAGCAAAATCCCGACCGATTGGGGAAACTCTCACGTGGTAACGTTATATAAAAAAGGTAATCCTACAGACCCAAACAAGAATAGAGGTATTGCATTCTTGAATGCCATCACCAAAATTTTCACGATAATCGCAGCTAGGCGCATAAATACTTGGTGCGAAGGTAGAGATGTGTTACCAGAATGTCAAGCTAGGTTCAGAAGTGAATGATCCTGCGAAGATAACATTTTCATCTTCCAGGCAAAAAGAGCGGCCTCCTTGGCCAAACCCAGAGGCAAGTTATATATCATATTTGTGGATTTCAAGGAATCCTTTTATGGCATACACTCCACAAAACTGGGATTAGCTCACAAATTATAAGGATGCTAACAGACCTATGTCAGAAGGCGACCATGTAAGTCAAGATAAGTAAAGGGTATTCCATCGACAAAATTGAAATCACCAAGGGAGTACTACAGGGTGACTCACTGAGCCCTACATTACCTTCGTTCGTGCTCTATATGACATGGACACCTTCGTCACAGAGAACGGATTCCGGAATATAACTAACAAGATGGAAATTCTTTTGTTCGCCGATGACCTCGTACTGATGGCCGATTACGTGCTGGATCTACAGGACAAAGCAAACACACTTCACAACTATTGCCAACCTAACAAACTAATAGTTCCTAATAGTTCCAATATTTCTTAATTATAATCACGTTTGAATTCAAAATTCGTGTTCCATTGATTGCAGTGGTGTGTTTGGTGTGCATTTTTGTGTTTCACCTCTGGTGCAAATAATAATTAACTTGGTGTAATTTCATGATTTTCATAAAAATCGTTATTGGCAATGGAAACACCTTATTGCCACACTATTATTGTGTCTCCTTCTCCTTGTGACTCTATTTACGGTGCACCAGTGACTATCATCGCATATTCTTTTGGCATAATAACTCTTAAACTATTGTATTGGCACCGTCTATAAAGCAAATTTGCGGCGGCTGCTACGCCCCCTCGCAAATCCTGTATCCTGTCCGAAATGCGGAATAATATCACACCCAGGATCTTCCTGTTTAATCCGTTGTCAACATCTATGGCAGCCTGGAAAACTCGTCAGCTGTGAGGGGATGACAGCCTCTGCCTCCGCTACTACTGCTATTATCCAATAGATGACGTACCGACTTCCCAAAGCAACGAGGTCTTGATACAGTATTTTGAACGCTTGGAAACTAAATTCACCGAACTTGAAAAGAAGCTAGATAATAAACTTTCGGCATTACAGTCAGACTTGGAACTCCTAAAAAGGCAGATGGATAACTTTAATAACAGAATTACGGACTTGGAATCCTCATCTAGATCGCTAGAAGACAACACAGAAAACAAAATGATGGAAGAGCTCGTTGATAGAGAAAGAGGATCACAAAATCTCATAATCTTCAATCTGTCTGAGAGTAGTGATTCGAACAATTCGTCAACGGACCATTTAACCATCAAAACTATTCTTGATTCTATACAACCAGGCACTTTAGACTCCTGCGTTACCATCAAGCGATTAGGCCGATCTCCCCAAATGGCAAACCAAGTCCGATTTGCGCTACCTTCGCATCAAAACACGTGTCTAAGGTCATCCTAATGAACAAACGAAAGTATACTGCAACCGCCATAATCGCAATGGATCAAACGCTGATGCAACCAAATTTCCCTAAAAAACTAAAATAACAATTACATCTCATGAACGACTCTTTCAAAACGATACGCTGCATTTAAGGAGTTCCACGGATCGTTTTCCAGCATTCAAAAAACCATAGTTTAACCCATTAAAATATTACCAGAACGTCCGTAGCTTACGCACGAAACTCTCCGATCATCGTCACGCTATCAACTGCTCCCCAATAGCATATGATATTATTATCCTCACTGAGACGTATCTCCACTCTGCCATTCTCACTGCTGAACTCGGTTTTAGTAATTATATTGTCTATCGTTGCGGCAGATCATGTTTTACAAATGTTAATAATCAGGGCTGCCGCGTGGATAAGAGTCGCCTGTGTGCAGAATGTGATGGGGCAGGGGTGCGGGTGTGAGGGAGGGCGACATGGCGCCCCTTATCGTGGCGACATGGCGCTCTTTCGATGAAGCGCCCGTGTGCGGCGCATAACCTGCACACCCGCACGCGACGGCCCTGTCAATAATAGAGGTGGTGGAGTTCTAATAGCAGTGAAGAAATGTTTATGCAACTCAATCATTGAAACCAATATTTTTCATATGGAGCACGTGCTAGTACAAGTAACGTTTGGTTCTATATCAACATTATTTGCTACAGTGTATCTACTACCGCTATCTTCTTCAACTTTGTAGTATGATTTCGCGGAATATGTCACCCAACATTTGTATCATCACTCCTATAAGCAAGCGTATATTCTCGGCGATTTTAATATACCGCATATTTAGTGTGTGGCGCTGTGGAGAGGGGATAGAATGGGAGAAAGGAAGGGTGTGCGCTTCGTCCTGTGCCTGCTAGTGAACTCATCAGTAAGGCTACCTAGCAGGCCCTGCCTTAGACACTGGGATATTGGAAGGAAGGTTAAGGGGGTAGTCTCCTCACGTGATGTCACAGATTGGGGATAATAGTGTGTTTTTACGATAAAAGTATAAAAGTAGTGCTCTTACAACTTTACTACGAAATATGCATTTTTCAGATTTTTATAGGGGTTTTCATTTTTTACACTTAAGTTTTGCAGCAAAAAAAATTCGAAAACATTCTTCAACATATATTACATAAGTGCAATAAATATCATCTTGGTCTGTTACTTGAGATCCAATTCTCTTTACATAAACTCAACATAACTAAGTCCAAAGAACTCCCTACCTATAAGTATAATTTCCGTCGTCGTAATTACATAGGAATACGCGATCACTTGAGTTCAATCGCGATGGGATGCACTCTTGGAAAGAGTCGAACCTAATAACGCGGTATTGTTATTATACAGGGTGGTCCACGCAACATGTGCACCGTTATAACTTCCATAATATGCGTTGCACGAAAGAATGTTATATACAAGAGTTACTTGGTTTTAAAGGGTACACTATGTAGTGCGTTAATTTTTATTTTATAGGTGGAGGCATTTCGGAGATTTGAAGGTCAACTTTGTTTTTTTAAACAGAATACTATATTTTTTATACCAAAATATGGTAGAGTATCGAATTGTAAGTAAAAAAGTATTGACCGTTATTAGCCCTAAACCTAATAGCTAAGGAGTAATTTCACTAAATTACTTAAAAATTTTTTCACGTAATATCAAGTTGGAGATTCAACCTTATATCACAGATTTCCGCAGGACAGTGAGAAGTGGACCACCAACGTCAATGGAGCGTTAATGTGTGGTGTGGAATACTGGGCAACCAATTGATTGGGCCATATTTTATTAATGATCGACTAACAGGTCAAAAATATGCTAACTTTTTGAATGACACTTTACCATCTTTATTGGAAAATGTACCTTGTTGTTATTGATTGGCTGTCGCATATTAGCGACACCTTCAGTCACACATATTATAGTCATTGGCTGAATCGGTCACGACTACAAGTCTACTGCATGACAAAGAACGCGAAACAAAATACGTCGAGGTAGAGTGAGATAGGACGACTTGGAACTACAACTGAATCACATTGATGTAAACCTATTTTTTTTTCTCGCGAGGATGTGGGGAAATCTTCAAGAAGATACATGGCAGGGTCCACTCTCGCGAATCCTTATCGAATATGAAGGACCTACTACTATGCATGTAGCATCTAAGAATTCGGAAGAAAGATTTTCTACTGGCTAATGGGCGGAGCGAGTAACCAGCCCCCTTGCCCCTGTGCTATTCAGCTTGAAGGACGCTCGCCAACAAGTCATCTCTGCACTGTAGATGTAGGGAGAAAAAGGGCGGCTCAACGGTCAGCGAAGGAAGGGGAAAGGGAAGAGAATAAGCATCAGAAATGGAAGCTCTAAGGGAGATGATAATGGCACAGTTCCCAGATTATTGAGGAGAAGTTAAGAAGAGGAGAAGGAGGAGAATTGGTAAGAATGTGCTTGAAGTATTTAGCAAGCACAAAAGTGGAGCAAGGAGATGGACAGGGATGGAGTGGGGAAAGAAGAAGAAGCCTGGAGAAGTGGCGAGTTTTGAGGACTGGGAGAGTTGGCGAGGTAAGGAAAGGACTAAAGGGCACTGACGAGATTGAAAGGATAGGGAAACACCACCAAATGGAAGAGGGATGGGAGAAAATACACAAAACACAGTATAATAATTGGTATGGATGTATAAAAGCGGATGGACTGCCAAAATACCTCACGGCAAAGTGGAGTAATCTAAGGATGGACAGAATGGAAAGGTTTAGGATGGGGAATTAAATAAGGGCAGGAAAATGCTGGTTAAAGGATAGCGAAAGGGAATGTACGTTGTGTGGAGGTGAAGAAGAGACATGGGAGCATGTATGGGAAATGTGCGGTAAGTATAAAGACAGAATGGGAGGATGGCAGAATTTTGTGAGAAAAATGCTGGGTGAGGAGGGAGAAGAAGAGGATTGGATGAAATTGGTGGAAGAGAGAAGGATGGGGAGAGAAAAGAAGGAGTAAGAAGTTAGAGAAACATACTCACCTAAGCCAAAGAAATCACCAAAGGAGGAATGAAAGGGACCGGAATAAAGGAATGAATGGTGGTGTGCAATGTCTGTGTGGTAAATAAATAATTTATTTAAATAGAAAGGTTGTATATCTCAGAATTAGTAGGGAATGATGGTTATGTGTGTGTCGTAGAGTAAGGTATAGTTTCTATGCATATGTGTAAGGAAATGATACGCATTGTAATCTATGTTTGGAAATCAATAAACATCTATGTATCTATCTATCTACTACTAGTGGGGAGTAACTGATAAGTGTAAACGCGCTTGTTTAATTTTAGCAATAGAAATGCAAAGTTACACGAACATTTACAATGTATTAGCACAGACGAGGTACAGGATACACCGATCATCTTATGGGACTTTGTGTCACATGCTCTGAAATACCGATAACCTAACAAGTTAGAATTTTCGGAAGAATATCTTTCGTTTTATTATTTGACAAAGAATGTAAGCACATCTAAAGTATTTTAATATACAAAATGTAAATGCAAACGCAAACGCAAAAGTTATACATTTTAGACAATCGAAAAGGTAAAAATGAAAACGGATTTGTGGTTCATAAGCTTCCAATCGGGTGACAAAGAAAGGCATTGGATGAGTGGCCTATCGTGTTCTTGGACAATGGCATTAGTGAGGCATAGCTGGTGCATAATGGACAACGTACAGGATGTGTTACCTACTACTCGCTTATTGCGAATCTAGACTTATTTCCTTAGTTTTGGCGATAGAATGCCAAATTTCAATGCGTTTCCTCAATTGGTGTGTGATTTAGTGGACATTTGCGCATTTCTACGCCTTTGAATCATCAAGCATTTGGATTTCCATGCGTTTGAATTGTCTGTTAAGCTATAGGGATTGCAAGCCATCGAAATTGCTAGGTCTTTGAATTATGAAAATTTTAGATTTCTGTGCCTTCCTTTGAATTGTCTAATATTTGTATTTCCACGTGTGGTGGTCCTCCTGTACCTGCCACCAGAGAGGCAAACTAAATAGAACTGTTTCGAAAGTGCTCACTCCAACTACTTCGTCCATATACATACCGCCTTTAACCTGCCTTCCAATATGGGACGGAGAGTTTCATATTCGACGAGTACAGACGGCATTAGATGGAGTAGAATTCGAGATGAATTAGTACAGAGTGATGGGACAGTATTGAGCGAGGAGAGTAGAGGAGTTATCATTCATCAGTCGATTCGATTCAATGTGACTTGCGACAGAGTGACTTCTAATGATATATGCGCAAAAGTGTAGTGAAGTGCAACACTCACTAGTGAAAACTAAACGGAGCAAAACAACTCTCAAAACTGAATACCAACATTTTTAGTGCCAAAAGTGGGATACAAACATCAAAGGTGGAGCCGCCAAACTCCACCAAGGCAAAAACATCTTGCCATCAGGCGCGGAGGGACTCTGGACCGTACCAAATAAGCCGCCACCGAAGTAGATCGCTCACCCTATCAAATAGCGGCGCCAATAATGCCAAAACATACATCAAAGATTACAACATAACCTTAGCTGCTATGGAGCTAACATACGAGCCCAATATTCTGGTAACAAACAAATTTCAAGCACTAATGCAGTGCTTTGGAGAGAAAACAAAAAACACAACAACTTGAACAAGAAAAACACTCACCTAACAAACACAAACGCCATAAACACAAATTTCCCCTACAGAATCTCCACCACCACCATCACCACAAAAGTCGTTAAACCACCACTCATATATCTCCACTCTCCAAGAACCACCACTATCAAGCAATTCTCCGACTCCATACATAACACGGTCGGAAACTTTGAATTGAAATACCTTGGCAAGCAAACTAAACTTCAACTGCACGACCTGCAAACAAACAACAAATTCATAGCAGCCGCAAAAGATGGGAATGTAGAATTCCAAACCTTCTTATTACCTGACGAAAAAACACTAACAGTTGTCCTTGAAGGACTAGAAGATTCCAGTCCCAAAGAAATCCCGGAGGAAATAATATCTAAGGGCCTGAATGCCACATCCTGTTCCATCCTGCAGAAAAACCCTACCAACCTAAGGAACATAATCAGAGTTGCCTTCGTCCCAGGAACCACTATCCTAGCAGTTAAGCACATTAGATATTTATTTCACTCCAGAGTCTACTGGGAAAAATACAATTCCCAAAATCCATATATACAATGCTATCGTTGCCAAGCGTTTGACCACTTGGCCAAAAATTGCAACAAATCTCCAAACTGCCTTAAATGTGCAGAAAATCACTCCACTAGAGACTGCCATAAATCACCGGCTACTCCAGCCACCTGTTACAACTGTAAAGGTGATCATCCAGCAAATATCAGCTGATGCCCCTCGTTCCAAAAATACCTTACCAAGCGCAACAAATCCCAAGATACACATCCAGTCATCACTACGCAACATACCAACAACCCAAACATGTACCCTAAACTCCCCAAAACCCAGTTCCCCAAAACAACAACCACATCCCACGAAATCACATATGCACAAATAACTGCAAACAAGACAGAACCCCAGCATACTAATTCCAACCACTTATTCACCAACCTAATCATAGCTGTACCCTTAACCAACTAAAAATTACGAATTTTCCAAAAAAAATTGCAACTTGAAATCCCACGACGTCTCATCTCAAAAGCTCAAGAATTAACATTATTCTTAGAGCTCCACCAAATAGAAATTATGCTACTAACTGAAACTTGGCTAAAACTTGCAAACTCCGGTAACCTAAGAAATTACCAGCGAGTCAGACAAGACAGACACGGACAAACCCGAGGAAGGGGGGTCGCCATCCTTCTACATAAAAAAATACAGTATGAAAATATTGCACAACCCTAAACTGGCCTTATCGAATCCATCTTCCTCAAAACGCACACACAACCCTCCCTGATCGTAGGAGCACCTTACATTCCCCCTAATGCCAAACCTACAATCCAAGACCTAAACAACCTAACCACGCATCAAACTCCATACATTTTAGGTGGATATTTTAACGCAAAATACATCTTCTACAACAACAAATCCAACAACCACCTAGGCAGACTATTATACAACCATATGAACAACAACAACTATCACATCATCCATAGTACAACCTACACACACCAAGCCCCAAGAGCTAACCCATCAAACATTGACTTCTTCCTCAGAAATGCACCTCTCCAAAGAACAGGTCGAACAATAGACAACCTATCATTCAGCCACCTCCCGATCGTAGGCCAAATACAAAAGCACAACGCACATTTCACAAACTACACCATAAAGGACACTAACTAGGATCAACACCGAGCTCACTGCAACGCACACCACCTTAACTCGCAAATAGATACAAAACAAGCATACTCACAGAAATAGAAAAACTAAACAAAACTATAAACCAGTTTCACCAAATCCACTACAACAACCAAAGCGTATATAAAAATAATAACACCAGACACTGAACTAATAAACTTAATAAAACTAAGAAACAGATAGAGAAGAAAATTTAAAAAAACAGGAACTTACACCTACAAGACATCACGCAAAGCACTAAACAGGTAAATACGAAATAAAATAATCAACATCAAACAAGAGACATGGAAGAACAAACTGCAATCCCTAAATCCAGAACCCACAAACACAGGCACATGGGAAATTTATAAAGCAATCAAAAAGAAGGAACAGCCAATTCCACCCCTACCCTCCAATCAAACCACAGCCTACACAGACAGTGATAAAGCGCAACAGATTGCAACATATTTCCAGAACGTCCACAATACCACCTCCAAAATCATATCTCCATTCGGTCAGGAAGCGCAGAAAACACTACACAACTAAATGAATGCAGACTCCACCATAAACACCACCTTCATAACCCCATCTCTAATAAAAAAACACAATAACCCAGCTCAAGAATGGCAAAACATTAGGATTGGATCACATCACCACAATGCATTTAAAACAGTCACCCAAAAAAATAGTCGTCCAACTATTCTACATCCTAAGAGCAGCAGTAAAATTGGCATATTTTCCAGACTGCTGGAAAAATGCAAAAATACTACCCTTCCTACAACCTAAAATACCTCCCACGCAACCCACCACCTACAGAACCATCAGTCTACTCAGCATCATCAACAAACTATTAGAAAGTGTCGATAAATTAGGAAGTCTAATGATCGATAACCGACGTCGGGCTCCCTAATGGGGATTAGTTTTAGCACTCATATTTATATATGTATACGTGATTGTTCACGTTTCACTGTAGTACGATTTCGTCAACCAAAGAATAAAGAAAGATTTAAAGTGCACTTACTAAAGTTTTGTTTTCTGCGCATTAACCATGCTCCAACAGAAAGGATAATATTAACGCAACTTAAAAAAAATCAACCAAAATAACAATTATCAACGAGCAATTCGGTTTCAAATCACAGCACTGCACAACGCTCCAGCTCCTACGACTCACCGAGCACATAGCAATGGATATAAACAAAAATAGAACCACCACAGCTTCCTTCCTAGACCTCAACAAGGCCTTTGACACAGTGTGGCATGAAGGACTTATCCTTAAACTCACCAAATTACAAACCCCAACACATTTAAAAAAAATAATCTGGAGCTACCTCACAAACAGGACCCTCACAGTCCACATAAGGAAATCTCAATCAAGCAAACTCGACATAGCAGCAGGTGTACTACAAAGCTCAATCCTAGGACAATTACTCTTTAACATTTATATCAAAGACATTCCCAAAAATATCAAAACCAATCTTGCACTACTTGCAGATGATACTGCCCTTTTTTCATCATCATGGCAGCTCAACCAATCCACGCATTATCTCAGAAACCATCTACAAGAAACACTGGACTTCTTCCAACGATGGAAGCAAATGTCAACGAAGACAAAACACAAACAATCTACTTCTCCATCATAAAAACAAAGAGAGTTCCCACCGCTCACTATCAACACTGCAACCGTACAATGGGCCAAGAACACCAAATAGCTTGGCCTCTGGCTGGACCAACACCTCACCTGGCAAAAAACAATACAGGACAGGATAGCTAAAACATACGGAAGCTTGCATCACCTAAGACCACTCGTCGGTCCCAGCAGGACCCTGAACCAAAGAACCAAGTTACTCCTATACAAAACAGGTGTCAGGCCCATTCTAATATATGGAATCTAAGTATGGTCCACAGCCGCACCAACACACCTCCAGAAAATCCAACAAATACAAAAAAATTCCTAAAAATCGCACTCATTAAACCAAGAGACTACAGCACCAAACAACTACACCAGGGAGCACAAATAGAAACCATCGAAGAATACATTAACCAAGTACTAAACAAAACATATAATCATAACCACACTAACACCCTCATAAAAGCAACATGCAACTAGAATCCACAAAAGATGCCACTTAAAATTAGAAAGAAAACACCAAGGATGATAACACCAACACAATAACACAGCTAGTAATCAAGAAAACGTGTTTTTGAAAGTTTTTCCCGTGAATAAACACAGAGTAATTAACTAATCAAATACATCACTAGCACACAACCAACAAGACAGTTGGTCATAAGGGAAAATCTCTAGGTACCACGAAACCATCACCTATAATAACCAACAGAAAAAAAACCTTCCAATATCTTAACGTCTAAGGCAGGACATGCTAGGTAACCTTACTGGTGAGTCAACTAGCAAGCCCAGGACGAAACGCACACCCTTCGTTTCTCTTATATTTCCCCCTCTCAACAGTGGCATTTTACACGGGTTTGAATTTTCAAGCCTTTGGATGTTGGAAGCTTTGGATTTCTCTGTGCCTTTAAATTGTCCAGTTCTTTGATTTTCAAACGCTGATATTTTCAAGCTGTCGAATTCCATGCCACCAAATTTCCAAGCCTTTAAATTAGCAGAAATTACTAGTAATTTCTTAAATCGTTTGGTTCACTAGCTATTTGCCAGCTACACCTCAATAATAGATCGTGAATCTTCGTGTAATTTTGCATTTCTCTCGTCAAAGTTAAAGAAACGTGTCGACATTCGTATATTTATCGAAAAGATTAAGGGAACTCAATTAATTATATTAATTATAAAATAATTCAATTGACAATTGATAGGGTCACTGACAGTAGTTGGGACATCTACCGTAGTCGTTCGCATTGAAAGGGTTAAAATAGTTTTGAAAGTGCACAGTGCTCATTTGCACGAATATGCAGAGGCAGATTTACGTATGGGCTAACAATAAAAGTAGGTTATAGGTTAGGGCAGAGTTCGGTAACCTTTTCACGAATAGGAGCACCCCGAATGACTGACTTATGACTAGCTTGGGAATCTTTATGCATTTATGGGAAATTTACGTATGCGAAAAAATACAGAATTCACATAATATTGTATATAAAAATATATAAAACATAGAAACTAATTTTAAGGAGTGAAACTAATCTCTATTTAGGATTCATTCTTCTATTTATTTATTTATTTATTTACTTATTGATAAACGGGTTGTTATGTACCGCACACCGTGATTCTGAAGGAATCTCTCGGGTTGTAAGGCCGATTACGCGACGCGACGATGTTGGGGTACGTTGCACTGCAAATTAATGGTGTACAACTAGTTGATATTAAAGCTGATGTATTTACAGTATTTACAATGTCTTTATACTATAAATGAAGATTGTACATGTAGTGTGACCGATGAACGTTTCGATTGATCGGTATTGGAATGTATAGTTCGAAGTGTTCCACTACTCCGCAGTTTCGATGGCCAGCTAGTTGGGTCGAATCGATCCTTTGGAAGTTGCTTGAAGGTTGGTAGGATTTGCACTATATACTGATTGTATATGGAATCGTATATGGAATCTTGTATGGAATCTAATTGAAATGCGCGTGACTCTAATATTTATACTGTTCGGAAACCCAAGGTGGAAGGTGATTGGTTGAAGGAAATTGGAAATGGATATTTTGAGGGATTTCATGATTGGCTGGTCAAAAATTGGAACCAGCCCCCCACGAGTGTAGGAGTGGGAAAGCGCGATGATGCGTAGGTAGAAGGGGTGCGCGGAGAAGGGGATGCGAGGGCCCGATGTTGGGCAGATAAGCTGGAATTGAGGTGCACGATACCTCATTGTCCAGAAAGGCAAGGAAATGACTTTACAGTTGTATGTCGACAAACACGGAACAAGACCTTAATGAGGTGCTTACAGTTCGCGTCGTCGACAGCGTGTATTGTCCTTATATTTGAAAGGAAGTGATATTCGAGCTTATAGCAATAAGCTAATACGATTATCGAGGATGGGATAATCCTGTTAGTTTCCGAATGTAAATATATCTATTGAACTTAAAAATCCGTCTTAAGGACGGAACACGGGTTAAAACCCTTTGGTACACAAATATGCAAATGAAATAAATTATACAGTGCTGTCTGAGACGACCAACAGTCGTATAACATTACTTCCAAAAACAACAGAGGAAGCGAAAAAGTTTAGAGAACCGTTATACCTATTAACATTAATCAAAATTCTATTAACGCTATTGAACTAACCGTAAACTGTTCTATGAAGTTCAGGACGTATTATCAAATTGTGCCTCAGTGAGGTTCGAGACGTCTTTAAATAGAACTTGGACAAAATCACAGGACAGCTGTAGAAACCATTTAAAGCTTTAAATGCAAATATTCAATTATATTATACTTAAAGTACAAATGAAAATTATTAGTACTCAAAATGAACACGAAAGTAAAATTGGTAATTTAGTAAATTATTGTAGTATAGTAAGCACTAATTTAGTTAATAGAAATGAATAGTAGTTTAATTGCACGTTATATAATTAATCGGTAACTGAATAAAGAACGCTGATTGAAAAAGTATTCCGTTCACAGCGATTATTTGAACCTGGAGTGCCTCTCAGTCAAAAGGTTAAGTGTTAACGTAAAAATAAAATTGCGGTTAGAATTCATTGGAATAAATTCTGTATTAAACAGTAGTACATGTCCATTTTTTTTTTTTTTTTCATAGAACGACAAATACAAAAACATAACAATTTAAGACATGAACCATTTTTACGGTTTTACCCCGTGGTCTGGATAAAACTGGATACCACATCAAGTACTAGTTCTAGCATTCAATTTTTCAATTTCTGCACCAATTCAGTTTTCATGCCTTGTACACGGTATCCAACCTTCACTTAACCCATTCGCAACCGCATCTGTGTCACTTAAGCAGATTAAGTCACTCAGTCAAGACGTAAGCTACTACTGTGTTTGCCTCAATTACCTCGTTGCTTTGTCGTTTAGTGGTATAATTATTGTAGTCTATTAATTACAAAGCACAGTAAAACGACACAAATACGTTTCAACATTAAAAGAAATATTTTATCATATTGTCGACCAACCGCGTCAAACGGGAAACATATTAGTCTACTTAAAGAAAATCAGCATGTAAAAAATAAATAAATAAATAAAAATGAAGAAGAATCTTACGTGAAATAATCGCATTCCACTTGTGAACAATTATACGCTTAATTATTAGCCAAAAGGACCAGTTTAACTTTTGATGCATTAATACGTCATCAGCGGAAATTAACTAATTTGATTTTGACGTATCAGTACGTCATCCGTTGGGAAAGGGTTAATTTGGATGAACTTATAAAAATCATGGTAATAAATGCAAATGTATTATCTATTTGTAATATCCGAAATAGCATTCCGCGTATCTTCATCACCCCACGATTACCAGAATGTAACTCGTCTGTAACTGTGAGACACTTTGTTGAAACCTAAGAAATAACATGCACATTTTATTTAAAATAGGGTATACGATTTTATCCTTACGACTTTGCTTCAGTATACAATTTTATAAATACATATTATGAGCTATGGTATCAACGATACCATAGCGAATTAGAAAAAATCTTTTTATTAACTAGACTACAATATATAACAATTAACATAATTCACACGAAAGAATATTTACTTGAACAATGTTAAAAGTGTTGAAGGTCTTTGACCATCGAAAATTAGATCAGAGAGACCAAAGGCGAAGAAGGTAATGTAGCTTTAATAAGCATCAGAATATCGCGATCATCTTCCGTTGATGAAACAATGCATATTGCGACAATATATCGTTGCAAAGACGCAGGAAAATATAAAACCGTTTAAAAATAATAGATCTTAACCTACGATTCATTTTTAAATAGGGTAAATGACACACGTACTCTAACCTACCCAATCACTTCTATTGTAAGCTCGTTTGCTTAAAATGCCAACGAAACCCTAAAATGTTAAACATGAAAAAATCTAACATTGAATTCTAAGTGCTGTGAATATAATGAAATAAAGCAACACTTAACATTCTTTATTATTTCTTTTTTTATATAAAACGATAAAGAAAATGTATGTCGATTAAAAGAGCGAGGACGACGACTGTTCCACTATCAAAGGGAAAGTTAACGTACTAAAGAAAAGGTTTTTATTGTAATAGTTGAATTATGAATATAAGGAAAGATGATTTTTGAAGGTTCCATAAGCTTCGTAGAATGTAATAAAAATCGTAGTTTAACGATTTATTTAATTATTTTTATTTAATATTCAAGTGACAGTAACTGCTAAAAACAATATACGCAATTTACACGTACCGCCATGGCAGTATTTGCTCTTGGAAACGAACGTGTGTACTGTTACCATCACCAATGGTTGCTATAGACAAGGAATATACATAACCATAATTCGGCTAGTTTAATTCGAGGTTTTCAAACATTTAATGTTTTTGTCATGTGACAGTAAATGGGGTGGCAGTAATTGAATTAGGGATGACAGTATTAGCTCGGGCGAAGTTTTCGTTCAATTATTGCATTGATAAACAAAAATAGGGACTTTAAGAGTCTTATTATTTTTTTTCTTATAGTAGAGACACCAGACAAGAAAAGAAACACGTGATTGCGATAAATGAATAATAAAAATAGTGCAATGAAGTCATAGTTAATCATTCAGGTGGCAGTACGTGGGTTATTTACTCTAAACACCTGGCCGCCAGATTCAACGTGGATGACGGGCATTGTGTTGCGGTCGTTGGTATTGAGCAAATCGAGGAGAGACAGTTAATCGTATCCAATAGTATAAATAAATAAATTGCGATTAGCAAATTACTTAGAGCCTACAGTAGTAATTTGTTTATTAACTGTTAACACCTCTATGATAGCACCTAATGAACATTCATAGAACTACAATAACAGCAATAATCCAAACACTTCAAGCGATGATGATTCGTCATATAGTGACTAAACACTTAGAAGTTATACTTATACTTATTGTTCATGTTATTTACATGAAAATTATATCTACAATATCAAACGTCATTAGTTTTTAAATCTTTATTTTTTATTAATGTTAAGTAATAAATATATCTATAAATTTCAGAAAACAGTTCTTACGATATAATTCTCATTTCGTATTTCTTACTAATAGTATAGGTAAATGTAGTTTGGCAATGAGATTAATATTAAAAGCTGTAAAAATAAAAGAGACTCGCAAAAAGACGCAGAAACGAATGAATTTCTTTTTTGAAAAAAATTGGGTACCCGATTAAAAGAAAAACAAGCACTGGAAACGTCAGCAAAAGATCTAAAAAATCCAACCAATGGGAAAAAGATGCCTCTTCAAACGAGAAATAATAATTTAAACATGCAAGGTCTGCAGTTGGGACGATCGGTTTTTACTCCTGCAGGTAGCCATCAACAGCCGATCCAAGATAGATCAAGGTTACTTTTCAGAAGCAGAACGCAACCGTTCAACCGACGAGCATTCGAACAGAACCAACAAAGATTCTAACCCAAGCAACAGAGGGTCCCAAATAAATGTACTTAAAAAAGCAGATAGACTTCAATACTTTGTGGAAAATTGGAAAAAGATTACGTGCGATCGTTTTGTATTAGTTGCTATACAAGGGTATAAGATTAAATTTAAAGCAAAAGTGTATCAAAAATATCCATCAGCTACTAAATTCGAATCAAAGAGTGAAATAACAAAATATAAAGATACAGTAGAATTGTTGTTAGATAAGGGCGTTATTGAGTATTGCAAATCAAATAAAAAGCAATTCCTACCTAGTTACTTTTTAATTGAAAAAGCTGATAGTAGTTTTAGATTTATATTAAATTGAAAAAATTTAAACGAATTCGTAACAAAGATCATTTTAAAATGGGAAATATTCGAGTAGCATGCAACTTACTTTTTCCAAGGTTTTTTATGAGCAACATAGACTCAGAAGACGTGTAATACTCAGTTCCAATTCATAGGAAAAGTATGAAATACTTACGTTTTGAGTTCTTAGGGACCTTATATCAATTTACATGTTTGCCAAATCAATTGTGTTCATGTCCATTTATGTTTAATAAAATATTAAGGCCTGTGATGAATCTGTTGCAGAAGATGGGCTATTTTTCGGTTTGTATACTTAGATGACATCTTATGTATGGGACAAAATTACAAGAAGTGTCTGAAGAATGTGAATGCAACTATAGCTTTGTTGACAGACCTCGGCTTTCTCATAAATTATAGATAGAATAAATTAATGCTGTCTAACGAATGTAAATATTTAGGATTTGTAATAGATTCTGTTAAATATGCTGTTGGAATTTCTAGAAAGAAAAGAGAAAAACTAAAAGTATTAGTTGAAAGGTTTTTAAAAATTAAGAAATGATCAATAAAAGAACTTGCAAAATTAATAGGATCTCCAGTTACTGCATGTCCCGCGTTCGAAAACAGAATTTTATATACTAAAGTTATGGAGAGAGAAAATGGCGTTGAATAAGAAAAATGGTGATTATGATGGGAGAATGGAAATTCCAAACAGCATTATTGCGGATTTGAATTGGTGGAAAGATACAATAGATATCTCTTGGAATCCTATAAAAACATATGATTTTAAAATAGAAATATTTACTGACGTCTCTGACACGGGTTGGGGCGCAACAAATAACAAACACAGTGTCTTTGGAGTTTGGAAGTTAGATAAAAAAGAACATTCTATAAATTATACGTAATTAATGGCTGTAAAATTAGCGTTGAAGCAATTAGCGGGACAAGAAAAAGATTCCCAGATTTTGTTAAAAGTGGATAACACCGCGGCCATGTTTTATATTAAAAAATGGGTGGCGTAAGATATTCAAAATATTATGAATTATCTAAAGAAATATGGTAATGGGCAGAATCTAGACATATTTTTTTTTTTGCTTCGTATATAGCATCGACGGATAATAAAAATACAGATTAGTTATCAAGAATCGATAACGATGATGCTGAATGGGAATTATCCAATAAGTCTTTTAAACAAACAGAAGACAGATTTGGCATACCGGGTATTGATTTATTTGCAAATAATTATAATAAAAAAATGTAACACATTTTTATCTTGGATGCCCGATGAGAAAGCGAAAAAATAGTCGCTTTTACCGTGCAATGGACAGATAAAAAATGTTATGCCTTTCCACCATTCAATGTGATATTAAAAGTTTTAGTAAAAATTAAGAAGGAGAAAGCAACAGGAATAATAGTTGTGCCAGACTGAGCTAACCAACCCTGATGTCCACTATTGAAATCCTTACTAGTAGAAAAACCATTGATATTTAAACCGAACAATAAATTACTCATTTCTCCATGCAGGTTACAGGAGCATCCGAGGCCGCAACACCTCTCGTTGATAGCAGGCAAAGTATCGGGAAAGCATTCCAAGAAATGACTATTCCGTTTGAATCCACAGATATGTAGAGATATTGTTTATTAATTAAATAAGATTGAATAAAAATTATGTACAAATCCATGGTACACCATAAAACGAAATTTAATACTACGACTACGACTATTGCGTCTACACTACAACAACTATGCATAAGAACAACCTCGCCCATCAACGCTCAACTCGGCTCTCCAACATAAACTCTGCCTCTCTCGGTTCTTTCTTCCAAAAATACTGCCCTTCCTTTACGTAATTTTCACCACCCCTACTCCTAGGTTTCGCCCGCCCAAAATTGGGAAAACGCATTGCCAGGCCCAAAGATTCAGAACAAACTGTGATTAGTTTTACGTCGGTGTACTTGCCCTTAGGCTTCACACAGACGGCCAGGAGTGGCGCCCCATTGAGATACGCCAAATAAACGCATTGGGAACGTACGCCTGAAGGCGTAGCTACAACCTACTACCTGTGCGATGAAGAGCCGGCAGGACTCAGACACCACGTTACAGGTCGAACGGGATCCCTTTCCTAGGTCCTACCACTTCTGGAGAGTGGTACCCGTGCAGTTGTTAACGCTGCACTCCCGCCGACGTATCTCGAGCCTCCGCTAGAGGACATCTTGACCAGCATTTGGCTCTCAACCATCGCCCCCACGAATCCAGCTCCAAACCTCCAGACCAGGAGGGCATACACGATGACTCAACACCGGGGGCTAGCCTGGAACCCGCGGTACCAGTAAGTCAACTGGTGGGACATGTTTCGCGCACGTAACGCTACCGGTCTAGGGACCTACCTCCCAGTGCACCGGTCGGACAGTTCGGGTTAGGCCCGCGGGGTCACCACGCCCCGAAGGGAGCGACTCGAATCAGCCACCTGGGTCTTTCTACCAGCCCCCCCCCCCCCCTCTGCGTGGGCCCAAAGGGTCAGCGAGGGTTTTTCTGTGACAAGCCTGCTTCTCGTAACTGCAAACCCTCGCGTTCTCCTCTATGGCCCTCTTCCTGTTGCTACAGCTATCTACAAGGTGGCCTTATATTTCCGTTACTACATTAATATATGCAAAAATTGTTCCTATCTAAATGTGAATTTTTCAAGTGACAGTACGAGGGACATTGGATTTTGTTGTACATTTTCAATTACGTAGTGATTAATTCATTTTATTCACCATATAAAAATATATTCATAAATAAAAGAAACATCGAACAATATTATGCTGCAAACTAGAAAGATTTTTAGGTTAAACAGTTTCTAAAATAGTTAACTAAAGTTATGCGCGAATCTTAAAGTGGCAGTAATTGGTATATCTACCCTAGATGCTATTTCGTCTGGCAATTCATACTTCAAATAAGATAGTGCGGGCTATTATTCATTTTACCTTTTCCATTTGACCCGCCCTTCCTCTATCTATTCTAATTCAATAACCATTTTAGTGAATTCTAATTATTTCATTCTGATTCAACAACTATTGTAGTAAATTCTAATTATTTGTTCTGATTTAATAATCATTCTAATAAGTTTAATGTTCAAACGGAATTCAAACTATCTTAGTAACTTTTATAATTTTGAAACAGCTTCTCTTATTTAAACTTATTAGTCTTGCATTTTTGCATAGTTACATATGAAATTGGAGTACATATTTGTGACAAATCGAAATTCATACCAAAATGATAGAAATACAGCTGAACTTCGATAACTTGAACTTCGTTAATTCGAAAATCTCTGTAAATCGAAATAAAATTTGTTTTAACTCAAATTATTTATCATAGATTTAGCTATATTTTTTACCGTTGTAACTCGAATTTAGAATAGCTAGATTTTTACCAATCGAAGTTTGCTCCTATAAATCGAACTTTGAATGAATGCCGAAAAATATAAAACAACGCTTGCCGTGTATGCATCTCTCGTAATTCGAAATTTTGTATATTAAACCGTTGACTAAGAAATTCGGATTGCGTAAAAAAGCAGAGGCTTTTTGCGCCGCTTGCAATTTAAAATGGTTATTTTAAATATAATTATACGTTTGTTCATATCATAAAAGTGAATGAAATTCGAGTTATAAAATATGAAATAATAGAAGTGCAATACAATTAAAGATATACTTCTATACACGTTATTATAAGTCTATTGTAGATCGATTATATCGGAAACAATTAGTTATTGCAATATTTATATACAATTCCCATTGTTTTAAAAACGATGTTGTTTTAATTTAATAAAGGGACCAGATAGCCCCCTGACGATTTTATATAAAAATGGATAGTCTATTCTATGCCTTGTCAATGGTTAAACCTCTATACTCGGAAACTACGATAAGTCGAAACTTCCATAACTCAAAGATTTCAACTACTCCCTTGAAATTGGAATTATCGAGGTTCGACTCTAATAGAAATGTACTGAATGTACTCTTCATACGTATAAATTACTGTCAAATATACATATATCATTTTCTTCATGTATACAGGGTATTTCTTTCATCTTATACATCCTAATATCATTGACTCAGCATAGGATAAACTACCCATTGTTATATAGGATCATCAGGGAGGTATCTGGCCCTCTTATCATTTTAGTGTCACATGCGACATTACTATAATAATTTAGACTAGATAAAAACAGCAGCGAAATTCTAACTAAATATAAGAAGAATGTGATTCACGGAATAATAAATTGCACCAAGTGCAATCAACCAATGACATTTCTTCGGAAAAGCTTAAAGCTTCAGGTATTTATTCTCAAACGAAATATTTCCGTAAAAATCATTAGAATCGGTACGAATTACTCTATTCTGCAAAATTTCAATATTTCAGTGTCGAAAAACAGTTTATATAAAAAATCGAAACAAAAAACGATTGAAAACGGAATGTGCAACAAAAATTAGTGCATATCGTAATAAGTGGTTTCACCATGCCCATTCAAATATTTGAACTATTTGCCGGTTTATAGCATATCACATAATGCTTCGACTACCGCGTCGGAAATTTATTAGAAATGAATTAAATATAACGCAACACACGGCAGTTAATTGGACAAGTTTTTGCAGGGAGTTATGTGTCTTGCGGGTAGAGAAGGATAAAGTTATGATAGGAGGAGAAAATGAAACAGTGGAGATTGATGAGGCTAAGATAGGAAAACGAAAATATAATAAAGGCCATCTTAGCACTGGACAATGGATCTTTGGGGGATTTGAACGATCTACAAATCGCGTTTTTATTCAACCCGTTCAAGACCGCACCCCTGATACTTTACTAGATGTTATAAAACAATGGATAAAACCGGGAACAACCGTAATATCAGACTGTTGGAAGTCCTACGACTGTTTAAGTATGGAAGGCTACAAACATCTAACAGTTAACCATAAGGTGAATTTTGTAGATCCTAATACAGGAGTACACGCGCAACATATTGAGCGTATTTTGAGGGAAACAAGGGCTAACATTTCACGCTACGGCACACGTAATTATCATTACATCGGTTATTTAGCAGAATTTATATTCCGCCGAAAATATGATTTTAACAACCGCGTAACTGCATTTTTTGATATAATCGCAGACATCTTTCCAGCTAATAATACAACAGAAATAGAATAATAAATAATTAACTTTAATACTTATTTTCGTTACTAATTCGAAACCATCCTGAAGAAATGTACACGGGAAGGAAAGATTGATCAGAGTGAGTATGGGTTAGAGTTTTTAAAGACAACTTGTTCACGTTTCAGTCACTTCGACATTTTTCGACTTCGTCTAATTGCGAGATGATACATTTAGTAAGAGGTTGAAACGTGAACAAGTGGTCGGATCCCCCCCCCCCCCGCGGGTGGGGGTCCTCTTCAGAAAATCTAACCCAAACCCACTCCGATCAGTCTTTCTTCCCCATGTACATGGATACAGCTGCCATGAAGCGTACATACACGTATACTAAACTTCATTCAAACTACCAGTATTTTTCAATCAGTTCACCCGTTATACATAGTGGTCAACGGATGCCGCGATATGTTCATAGAAACAGTAGACAAGCAGCGATCCTATGCTGCCACATACGCTGCCAAATACGTATATATAGGCACAGTTCTCTGTAGCAGTAGCAACAGTTTTTCGCACATATCTCGGAAACTAAAGTCGAGCGGCGGTTATATATATCGGAAAAAGTTGTTCAAAATTTTCATCTTGATATCATATTTAAATTTTATCAAAATCGGAGAGGTGTACGCTTTTATGTTCAATTACCGAATAGAATTTCACTTGGACGATATTATAAGACGCTATCTTTGGTAATTAAAAAAATATATATAAAATAATCAGAAGTAGGTATCACTTTTTCTCGAATTTTAATAATGAGTAGACCCCCTCTCCTTTATTTTATACTACTTTCATCATTGGATTTGGTAAACTTTTGTATAATTTTTCCCTAGTCTGGCCAGGTACGCAATTTATGTACGTTTCCTATAAATGGGTAGTCTATCCTGTAGTTAGTCAATGCTGATATTCCCGTTATCTTTGCTAACACGAAAATATGTGTCAGGACAAATTAGTTTGATTCAGAGCTAAGAATAGTCTAATGAATACTATAATTACTATAAAGTAACAGTGAAAAGGTTCATTTTTGAAAGTGTGGTCCAAGTATGGACAAAAGTTTTCAGATGACAGCACGAGGGATATTGGACTTTGTCATGCATTTTAAATGAATTAGTAAATAATGTCGTATTTAATCTTAAAAAAAATCGTAATAAATAAAAGAGATGTTAACTAATGTTGTGCTCCAGACCTGGACGATTATTAGGTTGAACAACTTCTACAATAATTAAAATGAAGTTGAGCGATAAGCTTAAAATGGCAATAATTGGGACATCTACCCTATAGTGTGTGTTGCTATAATTAGAGCCATAATTTGCACCACGAGCGTTCACTCGTTGTTACAAATCGAGGAGTTAACTTGATCCAGTTTAAGCTCACTTTTTTCACATAAAGGATGCAAATCATGATCTATATAAACTTTCGTATCGTGTTTATATTACTTCAATACATTCTGTTTGTTAAAAATATGAATCTCAGCACAGTAGAATCCGCGATAATTCTTCCCCCACTTAAAGGATTAATTAAAATTGTATGATTTTGCACAGTGTATATCCTGCAGTTTTTTCGTACTCTTCCGCTCTCATTGAATCCGTCGTTACTTCTTATAGAATTTTTTCTGCAGACAAATTCCCTGACGCTCGAAGGCTTATTTGTGTTGCATATGATAATGCCACCAGGACTTCCGGTTGAGATATAAGAGTGATCGCACGTGAGAGAATAATCAGGAGCAAATATAAAAGGATAAATAGGTAAAGAAAGGAGGAAAGTCGTTTAAAACATGAATGACAGAAACGGGAAGAGATTGAGACAAAGCGAGATGCAGAATTTAAGAGAAGGGAGGCAGAAGAGGAAAGATTAGTAAGGAAAACGAAAGACATTGAGGTTAGGAAAGTTTAAGAAAAAGGCGGGACAAAAGCAGGTCAGCAATGATGGCAGAATTAGGTTAATAAAGGCGGAAAATTGAGTGGTGAAAAGTCGGTGAGAAAATGGATGGTAAAATAAAGGGATAAAACAGTACAAAGAAAGGTAACGATAAGAGGAGCGATGGGGACCAGAAACAAAACGAAGGAAAAAACATTGGAAAGCTTCGGAATGAGGAAAGAAAGCGAAGTAAACTCAGAAAGGAAGGTGTTGGAGGCAACAAAGGAAATGGGAGTGGAAATAGAAAGATCGATTGAGGATAAACTAAGTTGGTTTAAAAAGATGATGAAGGACATGGAAGAAAAATGGAAAATAAAAAAGGAGGAATGGAAGAAAGAAAAGGAATTATGGGGGGAAGAAAAAGAGGAGATGAAATGGAGACGAAGAAAGCTGAAATGGAGAGACGAAAAACGAGAGAGAGAAATGAGAAAGCTAAATATAATAACGAATGGGGAAAAATTGGAAGAAATGGATTCAGAAGAAAAAGTGGAAGGACTTTTAAAGATCAATATGAAAGTAGAAGCGAAGATAGAAAAAGCTCAAGAAATCAAAAGGAAAAGGGGGAACAAAATGATAATTGCTAAGGTAAAAAAGTGGAAAATGAAGGAAAAAATAATGATTAAAAAATTAGATTTGAGAAAAGGTATATATGTATATATAAGGGACGACTTGGCCCAGAAGGAAAGGGAGATATAACGAACGCTGTGGAGAATAGCTATGAAGGAAAGAGAGGAAGGGAAAGATACAAGGGTTGGTTATATAAAGGTGAGAATAAATGGTAAGTGGAGGAAGTGGAATGAATGGGATGAAAAGCTTGAATAGGGGAATGAAAGAGGTGAGAGAGGATAACTACCTAGTGAAGAATAATAATAAAAAGGAGATGAGAATGTGCTATTGGAATGTGGCTGGACTCTTAAACAAGGACAATGAAACGTGTCCTGATCTCAGCAAGTTTGATTATGTGGGAATAACGGAAACTTCAATTGAAGAGGATAAATGGGAAAGAATAAAAAGAAGGTTACCAAAACACATGAACTGGAATTGTAGATATGCCATACGGGAAAACAAGAAAGGTAGAACAAAGGGAGGAATAATTACAAGGGCAAGAGAATGAATAGACGAATGAGATTATGAAGAATGGCACAACGATATAATGGAAAGAAATGTGATATGTAATGGAAACAAATGGAGGATAATAACAGTATACAGTCAGGAAATTAAACGAACAATGAATGTGATGAAGGAGAGGGTGGAGGAAAGGGAAGAATATTTGCTGCTCGAGGGAAATTGGAACGCGAGAACAGGTAGCGAGGGAGGAATGATCACAGAAGAACAGAAAGACAGCATTAGTATAAGGAAATCAAAGGATCAGGTAATAAATGGAGAGGGAAGAATACTGATCAATGAATTAGAGGATAGAGATTGGTTCATAGTGAATGGAAGCAATGGCGAAGAAGGGGAATATACGTATGTGGGGGAACAAGAGTCTACTATAATGGACTACGTTATAGGAAATCGAGAAGCGATTGAAGAAATAAAGGAAATAAGAGTAGGAGAAAGAATGAAGTCAGATCATACGTCTTTGGACGCCGAAATAAAGGGAGGACAATTAGGGAAGTTTGAAGTAAGAGATAGGAAAGAGGAAAACAAGAAAAGGAGGGATTGGACAGAGGAAGGCATAAATGTATATCATGAAAATTGTGAAGAATGAAAAGAAAAGGAAGAGGAGATAGAGGGTTTATGGAGGGAGATAAGGGAAAAAGTGCAAGAGGCAATACCGATAAGGAAAAGGAGGAAGTTGAAGATGAAAATAGGAAAAAGAGCGCGGCATGATAGGCAATGGAAGCGGATAGAAAGAGAAATGAGAAAAATACTAAGAAAGTGGACAAAAGGGGATTATGATGGGGAACATTATATTAGAAAAAAGAAAAAATATAGGAATTGGTGTGAAGAAAGGAGGAAGGAATATGAAAGAAAAGAGGAGGAGAATATAAAAAAAACGTAAAATCAGAACAAGAGGCATGGAAGTATATAAATAGATACAGAAAAGGGAAAGAGGGGATAGACGAGGAAATAAGAACAGAAGATTGGAGAAAACATTTTATGAAGAAATTGGAAGGAAGAGAAGAAAGAGAAATAATGTCAAAGTCTGAGGGGAATGAGATAGAAAGTATAAGAGAAAATCAGGACATAAGTAGAGAGAAACTGGTAGGCCAACTGAGAAAGTTGAAATTAGCAAAGGCCCCAGGAGAGGACAGGCTGGAAAACGAAGTATGAAGGTATATGGCAAAATCGATTGGAGAAACGTTTTGGAAGATGTTAGGAAAAATATGGAAAGAAGAGATACCCGAAACATGGAAGAAAGGCGTTATTAGTCCAGTATACCAAAAAGGAGAAAAGAATAAGTTTAGAAACTATCGAAACAATCGTAACATTAATGAATACGGGATATAAAATTTTAAATGAAAGGCCAAGGAATGAAATAGAGGAAAATTTGAAAGAAGGACAATTTGGATTTAGGAAGGGGAAAGGTGTGATAGATGCAATATATTTATTGAATCATACAGTGAATAGAGAAATAAGCAAAAAAAGGGAAAGATATTTGCATGCTTTGCGGATATGAAAGAAGCGTTTGATAGGGTAGATAGAGAGATTTTAAAGGAAAGACTGAGAGAAATAGGACTAAGCTGGATGCTGAGAAAGAGAATTATGGAAACATACGAGGAAACGATTAATGTAGTAAAGGCAGGAGAAACAGTAACTACAAAGTTTTGGACCATGAAAGGAGTCAGGCAGGGCTGCCCAATGAGCTCTACGCTGTTTAATATATACATAGCGGTTTTAGAAGAAGAAAGGAGAATGTGGCAGATAGGAGGGGTAACAGTGGGAAATAGAAAAATTTGGATAGTGATGTATGCGGATGACATCGTGTAATGCAGACAGGGAAGAGGAGCTAAGAAAAATGTTAAGAAGATTTAGTAAATATCTAGAAAAGAAATGGATGATATTAAGCCCAGAAAAGTCGACAGTGCTAGTGTTCGAGAAAAGGAAAGGGAAAAGAAGGGGGACTGGAATTGGGAGAGGGAACAGAAGTAAAAGAAATGAGGTACTTAGGCTACATTATGCAGAAGAATGGAAGTGCAGGAAGTCATCTGAAGGAAAAAAGAAGGAAGGCCATAATAGCAACATAAAATGTGTGGAGCATAGGTGAAAGAATTTTTAAAGAAAGTTATAAAAGGATAATGAAGATGTTCACTGCACTGGTAGAAAGCGTATCCCTATTTGGAGCACAGGTGTGGGGTTGGATGAAAGATGGAAGACTGGACTACACTAAAAGAAGGTACGTTAAGTGCGTTTTGGGTTTAGATAGGAATACACCAAATTATACTGCAATAGAAGAGAGTAAAATAGAAGAACTAAGAATGAAGGCCCTGAGAAGAACAATAAAATACGAAGAGGAGGTGTGAAAGTCAAAGAAAGAGTTGGTGAAAGAGTGTATAAAGGAAAGAGAGAGCTAGGGAGGAGAAGGCAAAAATGGGAAGTGGGTAAAGATCAAAAGGAAGGCGTTAGAGAAAGGAAGGATAGCTAGAACAATGCTAGAGGAAATTAGAGAAAGCAAGAACGATTTATCGGGAAGAGTGATAGAGGGAATTAAGGAGATAGATAAAAGGAACAGCAAAGAAGAAGTGGAGTACTCCAAATATAATAAAGTATATGAAAGGATAAGGACAGAACAAGAGTCAAGATACTTGGGGAGGGATATGAGAATCGAAGATAGAAGATTATTAGCGAGATACAGATGCGGGAACGAAGTAAATGCAAGGGAATATTGGATGGATGGACCTGAAAAGACTTGTAGAATGTGCGGAGGGAAGGAAAAGGATTTAGAGTATGTACTTAAGGAATATCGGAAAGCAAGGATGGAAATTGACATAGGAAGGATACTGGGTGACGAAGAGGAAGGGTTGGAAATTCTAAGAGAAGTAGAGTCTGGAAAGGGGGGGTAGGAGGGGAGAAGGGACAGAAAGACTGAAAACTAAAGAATATAGCGAATATTAATGTGTAATTCCGGAAGTTCGTCCAAACCCGAAAGGGAAGGAGTATGTATACATCAATAAAAATAAAAAATGGATGATAATTCCTGCACGGAATAAATAGCGAATATCATCTGTCTTTCGTCTGCAGGTATTCGAAAAGCAACAGAAATGGCAAGCCAGTCGGCAAATTTTGTAAAAAAAATGTTGTCTCCTTTCTCTTTACGCTTTGCTATTTCGTTTGCATTGTATGAAATAATTTTGCCGACTTCCGGTTGAAAGGCGATACTGACTGCACGTGAATGGGACAAGAGGTAACAAAATTCAGAGAAAATTGAGGAATAGGTGTCAGGTTAAACCTGATTAGTGAAGTGAAGGTGAGACGGATAAGTGGAGACAATGGATCAAAATAATTTTGAAAACGGGAAAGGGGGGAGATTTCTAAAGACCGGCAAAAATTCTGGAAGGGCAAAGAGGTTAGAAAGTTTAAAGTAATGTCCACCAGAGCGGCAGTACAGAAACAGAGACCAAAGGAGCTGGAAGAAAGTCGTACGATGGAGAAGTTCGTAAAGGCGACCGCCCGGCCACCTAGCAGAGACGGAACGAGTGAACAGAGAAAGAGAGCAGACTTCGCATCGGAGATGGAAGAGATGCTACAGACGATGTTTGAGATATACATCGGTGAATTGGACACTTGGGGAAGAGAGTTAAGAGAGGAGAAGAAAACGTGGAGGGAAGAACTAAACCAATGGAGGGAGGAGAGAGATAGGGAGAGGAAAGTATAGGAGGAGGAGAGAAGAGGAGAATGAGAGTTGTGGGAGGAGGAAAATAGGATACTGAGAGACAGAGTGAGAGAGCTAGAGAAGAAAGAGGAAAGAAGAGAAAGAGAAAAGAGAAAGCATAATATTGTAATAAAAGGAGTTAGATGGAGGGGAGATGACATTAAGCAAGAAGCGAAGGACGTCATACAGAACGAAATGAAAGTGGAGGTAAACGTGACAAGGGCTACAAAGATGAAGCTGAAAGAAGAGGAAGAAATGGTAGTAGCAGAGATCGGAAGCTGGGAAGAAAAACGTATGATGATGAGTAAAAAGAAAACATTAAAACGAGGTGTTTATATAGATCACGGTCCAACAAAAGAAGAAAGTCATCCAGAAGAAACTGAGGGAGAGAGCGATTGAAGAGAGGAAGGAAGGCAACCAAACGAAGGTGAGCTATAGAAAAATTAAAATCGGCGATAAGTGGTTTTACTGGAATGATAACAAAGGGACAATAATAGAGAAAGGCGGTACATGGAATACATAACAAAGAAAGAGCGAGGGCGAGATGATGGGGGGGGGGGCGAAGAAGGAGGAGTAGGTGCGTGTTTTTGGAATGTGAAGGGCCTAATAAATAAGAGCGAAGATGTGTGGGAGTATATGGAAAAGTTTGATATTCTGGGTCTTATGAAAACATGGGTAGAAGATAAACAATGGGAGCAGTTGAAAGAAAAATTACCGAACAAATTTAAGTGGATATCTATCCCGGCGAAAAGGGAGAAAAAGAAAGGAAGGGCCAAAGGGGCATAATAATGGCAGTCAACAAGAAAATAGATTGTTCAGAGATCAAAGCATGCAGCGAAAGGGTGGCGAAAATAAAACTGAGATTGAATGAGAAGACGTGGAGTATATTCACAATCCACAGCCAGAACATAAAGGAGATATTCAATCAAATAGAGTCAGAAGTGCAGGAGGGAAGGCAGGGGGCAGGGTTATTAATAAGAAGGGATTTTAATGCCAGAACAAGCGAGGAAGGGGGCCCAATAAGGGATGTGAGGGATGCAAAGGGTGGGGCAAGGAAATCTAAAGACAAGGTGGTCAACGGAGAAGGGCATACCCTGTTAAACAAGCTGGCCGAAAAAGGCTGGACAATACTACACGGGAGCAACGGATCGGGAGGATGGACATATATATCAAAGGCAGGAGAATCTGTAATCGACTACGCAGTGGCTAACATGGAGGCGGAAAAGGAAATTCAGATGGTAAAGGACGAAGAAAGGGAGGACTCAGACCACCTTCCAATAGAAGTTAAAATAAAGGGACCAAATCTGAATACAAAAGCAAAGCAGAAGAAAGAAGATGAAGGGAGGATGCTGATAAGGAATGTGTGGTCGGAGAAAGGGGTAAATCACTACCATATGAATTGTGAGGGGTGGTACAGCCAAAAGGAAGAAATAAACAAATTCTGGAAAGAAATTAAAGAAAAAGTTGAAACCTCCACGCTCAAAAAGGAGGTAAAAATCCAAATATGGAAGCTGGGCAATAGAGGATGGTTCAGCAAGGAATGGAAACCAAGAAAGAGGAAAGTCAGAAAGAAGATGATGGTACAAAAAAGGAAAAATAGGAAAAGAAGAATACTTAAAGAAAAAGAGGGATTTTAAAGAATGGTGTAAGACGGAAAGAGAGAAATATGAAGTAGAAGAGGAATGGAAACGAAATACCATTAGGACGGAAGCCGAAGCCTGGAAATATATAAACAGGTTTAGGAAGAAAAGAGAAGTTAGAGATGAAGGAATTTCAATAGAGGAATGGAACGGACACTTCATGGGATTACTGAATGGAAAGGAGGAAAGAATCACGCTTAATCTGAAGGAAGGGGGGGGGTGGAACAGAGGAAAGAGCAGAGGGACGACATAACTAGGGAAATGCTAATAAAAAAGCAAAGACAACTAAAAAGAGCAAAGGCACCGGGGGAAGACGGAATCGACAACGAAACATGGAGGTTAATGCCAGCTGAGATAGGAGAAGAATTCCTAAGACTAATAAATAAAGCCTGGAGAGGGGAAAGATTGCCGGAAGAATGGAGGACTAGGGTAATTTATCCTATACATAAGAGAGGGGAAAAGTCAGATGTGAAGAATTACCGGGGAGGAACATTGCTGAACATCGCATATCAAATCTATGTAAGTATCTTAAATGATATGCTAGTGAAAGAGTTAGATGGAAAATTGGGTGAAGAACAGTTGGGATTTAGGAAGGGGAGGAGTACAATTGATGCGATTTATATACTAAACCATATTGTAGACAGGGAGCTAATAAAAAGGAGGAGGAAAGTATTCGTATTTTTCACAGACCTAGAAGCGGCATTCGACAGACTGGTCAGAATGGTACTACATAGGATGTTGGAGGCGAAGGGAATAGACGTACACCTGAGGAAAAGAATAATGGAAATATATAAGGAAACCAAAAATGTCGCAAGCAGTGTGGAAAAAGGGACCGGGACATTCTGGACTAAAAAGGGGGTAAGATAGGGGTGCCCGCTAAGCTCTACCCTCTTGAACCTGTACACTTCGGACTTGAACGAAAAAATTAATAAAGTGAAGGAAGGAGGAATCGTAATAGAAAGATACAAGATATGGACCCATATATACAAACGACGTAATATTGGTAGCATTGGGACAGATGGAGTTACAGACAATGATAAACAGATTTGCTAAATAGGTAAAGGGGAAGAAGTTAGAATTATGTTGTGACAAGCCGAAAATTGTGGTATTCGAGAGGAGAGGGGGTAGGAGAGCGAGAAGGAAGTGGGTTCTTGAAGACAGCTGTTGAAGGGTTATATTAAACGACTGACTCGTGTGGAATAAAGTGGGTAAATAATTATATTTAATACGATGGAAGAAGTATCGGTGATGTTTACAAGACAGGCACACGGTTAGAACTGCCTACGAAACATGGCGACAATTTGTACATTCATACCTGGGGTGTTCGCATGCATTCCGAAACCCTAATTAGCCGACGTTCCATGGTCAAGCTCTAAAAGAACTCGCTTCTACCAATATTTTAAGATGTGAAGTTTTCTATGTATTACAACGAAATGTTTGACTTCAACACTCCCTCTAAAACTCTACATCTTTACCTTACAAAAAAAATTCAACGACTAATCTCTCTCTTACTTATGAGGCCCAATTTTTTACTTAAATAAATATATCGCTAATGCTTTCGTAAATATGTCGGCTATTTGTTCCTCACTTTTAACGTTCCTTACCTTTATCATACAAATCACGCACAAAATGATATTTAATGTCTGTGTGCTTGCTTCTATGATGGAATTCAGGATTTTTAAGTAATTTTAACGCACTCATATTATCTACATACAACATACAGTCTACAATGTTCATTTTACAATCGTTAAACAATTTTTTTAACCACACGATTTCCTTTGCCGCTGACGCTACGCTTATGTATTCGGCTTCAGTCGTCGATAACGATGCGCATTGTTGTCGCTTACTTTGCCACACAATTGATGCATTCGCAAATTTACAAACTAAGCCAGATGTTGATTTTCGAGTCTCCTTATCCCCTCCAAAATCAGCATCACTGTAAGCTTCAAAATTCCCATTTATACTATAAAATAAACCTATATCCGCGGTACCTTTTAAAAATCTCATTATTCGTTTTACAAATACCCAGTGTGCTTCAGTTGGTTTATCTAAAACTCTCGATTTACTGCGAAACTTATATCTGGTCTACTTATTGTTTGTAAAAACACTAAATTACCTACGGCTTCGCGATACGGTATATCACGACAATTGTCTTTAATAAAATCGTTGGCATCCCAACCAACGCCATTGGAGTTGATACATAATTCGCGTCTGTTAAATTAAATTTTCGAACAATATTTTCAATATATTTACTTAGGCTAATGAAAATTGATACATTTTTCAGTCTGCAAATTTCTATCCCAAGGAAATTCGTTACATTTTTTGTACTTGCTATCTGAAAGTTTTTACCTAGTTCAAAAAAGAATTTATCTATTAAATATTCATACCACGTTGCCACAAGCCCATCATCAACATAAATCGCTAGAAACATTATTTCATCGTCCAACACCTCGGAACTTGTTTCAGCCCATACAAACTTTTCAACAATTTACATACACTCGCCATTCCACCATGGAACCCTTCGGGTTGTTTCATGTATATGTCTTCGTCTAAATTGCCATATAAGAACGCAGTCTTTATGTCAAACTCACCCAAGCTCAATCCATTACACGCAGTGATACTTAACAAAAATCTTACGGTGTCATAACGGACCACCGGGCTGAATGTCTCTTTGTAGTCGATCCCTTGTATTTGCCAACATCCTTTTATTACTAATCGCGCCTTAAATCGTTCTGTATTATCAGGATTCGTTTTCTTCGTAAAAACCCAACGGCTATTAATAATTTTACGATTTACCGGCTTTTCAACTAAAGTCCACGTTTGGTTTTCACGTAAGGTATCCAATTCTTCTTTCATGGCATTAATCCAAAATTCACTCTCATTACAATTAATTTCTTCATTATAATCAGAAGGTAATTTTTCTGCACAAAAAGTATTATCATTCTCAATTGAAGATTGCAAAAACTGTTCTACTTGATCGTTACTGTTACAGATTTCGACATCGACTTCTGTGTTTTGAAAACTATTTGTCAACTCTCATCAATAACTAAATTCTCTCCGATCTTGTCATGTTTTTGTAATGTAACTATATCAATATTATTTGCTGTTAGTCTCTCCGGTTTAAATAATATATCACGGTTCAGAACTACGTCTCGTAAACTCGGAACATATACACGGTACCCTTTGCAATTTTCAATATATCCTACTAAATACCCTTTTACAAATTTTCTGTCGAGCTTTCTTCTTTTTTTCAGGCGGTATATGTACAAAACATTCTGTCCCGAAAATTTTTAAATTTTCTATATTCGCCCCTTTGCCATACCATAATCCATAGGGGGTCTGACCTGGCTCTTTTGACGGTCCCGATCTGTTAATGACATACGCAGCTGTATTCATTGCTTCAGCCCATAAGGACAAAGGTAATTCCGGCTTCGAGTATAACATCGACCGCGCAGCCTCGACTATAGTTCGGTTTTCCCGCTCTGCGACACCGTTCTGTTGAGGTGTATACGGAACACTTGTTAGAGTGTGTTTTATGCCTTTATAGCACAAATACCGCTCGACGTCCCTATTCTTAAATTCTTTCCCGCCGTCACTGTGAATTTCTTTTATGTTTTCCCCGAACAGATTCTCAACTTCGTTACAAAATATTTGCAATTTATCAATCACTTCTGATTTTTGCCTCATAAAATAAATTTGTCTAAACCCAGAATAATCATCCTTAAGAATTAGAGAATAACGTTTCTTGCCAATCGATTCATGCTCCATCGGCCCACATACGTCGGCATGTATGATCTCGCGACATTTTCTAGCACGATCGCTTCTATTATGGAAACTAAGCTTATGGTGTTTTCCATAAGCACAACCTTCGCAAAAAGTGTTATCGTCCATTACATGAATTCCCTTATTTTTCAGAAAATATTTGACATGTTTGAAATTTTGATGGCATAATCGTTCGTGCCATAGCTGTAAGCTCTCGTTGTAAGATTTATTAGGTACTTTTTCGCTATTAACATTTCCAGCTAGATTACATTTTTTCGGTGTCACAACGCGTAAATTTACTTTGAATAAATCGCCCCAAACCGAGCCAGTCGCTATAACCGCTCCGTCGCGTGAAAATACACATTTTTCTCCATACTCGGTAATCGCGTGATCAATCCCTTTCCTGGTAACGGTAATTATTGAAAACAGATTTTGACTTAATTTCGGTACAAATAAAACGTCGTACATAGTACCCGATATACATTTTCCGTCTACATACGTTTCGATTTCAACGTCACCCTTTCCATACGCAGGAGTAAGATCTCCATTACCTAATAGAACGGTAATTGGTTCTTCAAACTCTTCAAAGTCGCTGAAGAAATCTCGTAGGTGCGTCATGTGATCGGTTGCTCCTGAGTCAATCAGCAAGACGTCGCGTCGCCGCCTTTAAACTCGCTGCTGCTTCTTACAAAAGCCTGGGTTGGGTTTACGTGGTTTGGAGGAATGCACTCTCTGGGGACACTGTTGTCACTGGATTTTTGCGAAAGGAGTACGAAATGGGCAAGAGTACCCCACAGGGCTGCGAGTAGACGGATGCTCCATCCGTATATTGCGTATAACGCCATGCCATTTATAATCGTCTCTGTTATTGTCTTTAATATATGAAAAATGATATAGAGTCCAATTATGCCGGCACTTATTGACCCGAACTTCGTGAATCCCGACCAAAGTTTTTCACTTAGTGATTCATTTAGTTTCTGGAGGGAATTGTCGTTGGAGTGGGGGGCGTCTAGGAATTTTGGAGATGGCCGATGGCTTGTTTGAGGAGAATAAAGATTCGTCGGAGGATCCTGATAATTGAATTGGGAGAGCTGAGGTGATAGGAGGATTTCGAGAGAGCGCGTCGGCGTTAGTATTTGTTTTTTCTGCTTTATAAATAATTTTATAGTCGTATTCGGCGAGTTTTAGTCGCCACCTTAGCAATCTGGACGTCGGGTCCTTTACGGAATTCATCCACTCGTGTGGGCGGTGATCCGTCACGAGGTTGAATTTGTGTCCGTATAAGTAAGGACGAAAATAATGAGTGGCATAAATTATCGCAAGGCATTCTTTTTCTATTGTTGAATAATTCTTTTCTGCACCATGTAGTAGACGAGACGTGTAAGCTATCGGTCTATCGGAGCCGATTTCGCCCTGGCTGAGAATGGCGCCTATAGCATAATCCGAGGCGTCCGTGGTTACGTGGAAAGGCTTATCGAAGTCCGGATACTGTAGTACTGGCTCCTTACAGAGAGCCTCCCGTAACGCGTTGAGTGCACGGTCTTGACCTGGCCCCCAAACGAATTTAGTATCTTCTTTAGTTAAGTTGGAAAGAGGTTTAAAAATTGCAGAGAATTTGTAGATAAATCGTCTATAATATCCGGCCAAACCAAGAAATTCTCGGACCTGTTTGATGATTTTTGATTGTGGGTAAAGTTTAAGTGATTCGATCTTTTTCGGCCATGGTTTAACGCCATCTTCTCCAATTACGTGACCGAGGTACACTACCTCGCGTCGAAGGAAATTGCATTTGGAGGACTGCAGTTTAAGGTTTGCCTCGCGTAGGCGTTTCGCTAGTTTTTCAAATTTTGATTTACGTTCCGCTAAAGATCTCACGTAAATTACAATATCGTCGATCTATACAAGGATATCTAAGCCTCGCAAAATATTATCCATGACTCTCTGGAATGTCGCGGGTGCAGTTTTAAGTCCAAATGGCATTTGGTTAAATTGATAGTATCCGTGCGGGGTCGAGAAAGCTGTTTTTTCCGCATCGGCGTCGGAAATTCCAATTTGATGGAAACCGCTTGCTAAATCAAAGACGCTAAAATATTTCGCACTGCCGAGTTGATCAAAGATGTCGATTATACTCGGTAGTGGATATGCATCGCCAACGGATTTTTCGTTTAGTGCGCGGAAGTCGATGACCATACGCCTGTGGCGGCTCTTCTGCACCTACCACTAGAGGGACATACGAAATAGGACTTTCTCGAAAACACTCGCTCCAACTACCTCGTCCATATATATACCGCCTTTAACCTTCCTTCCAATATCCCAACGTCTAAGGCAGGGCCTGCCAGGTAGCCTTACTGATGAGTCCACTAGCAGGCCCAGGACGAAACGCCAACACCCTTCCGTTTTCCCATTCTATCCCCTCTCCACAGCACCACAAATTGGTGACCACGACAAGGAACACACAACAACAGCAGCCTTCCACGGAGGAACAACGAACCAGTCAACACAGAGGAGATACACGTCGTCAACTACCTAGGCCAGCAGAAACTACCACTACGCAACAATCCGACGGACTTGGATACAGCCCCACTACATAGCCGGGTCTCGTGACCCCTCTCCTAGGGTGGCCCAGCATTTGAGTACTACGACCACGCCGCCGGTCCCAGCAGATCGTAGCATTCACGTCGGGGTCTACAACGCCGATCACTGGGATGTCTTAGGCGCACCTCCGAGTCTTTCCTCGACGTGGCCATGCTAGGACAGCAGATGTACACGACTGCTTTCGCGGCCTCTTATGCGCTCGCCTCAATTCATGGCTTGGAGCAACGCGTACCCGCAGCATCAAAAAGCAGCTGTAAAGGCACTTATGTATCTCGGCTCCAACATCCACCGTCGCAGACACGGCCTCACGACGCATCAACTTCGAACATCGACAGGATTATTAACCGCTGAAATCAAGATATTGTTCATCACTGGCAGGGGGGTGATGTGGCGGCTCTCCTGCACCTACCACTAGAGGGACATACGAAATAAGACTTTCTCGAAAGCACTCGCTCCAACTACTTCGTCCATATATATACCGCCTTTAACCTTCCTTCCAATATCCCAACGTCTAAGGCAGGGCTTGCTAGGTAGCCTTACTGATGAGTCCACTAGCAGGCCCAGGACGAAACGTGTTTCGAAGCCGCAACGAATTCCATCTCTGACGCGCGTGCGATCCGCGATCCCCACCACGGTACCTGTTTATTATCAACGGTTTCGCTTCGAACCGTCTCGAAGTACGTTCCGTTAGTTTCAGTTCGCTTATTGTCGCTTATTAGATCAGATCGCCTTGATTCCGGACCCGCAATTCTATATTCGTGCGTAGGAGCGCGATCCGAAAACCTTTCATCGACTCGCGCACAAACAAAACGCAACACCCTTCCTTTTTCCCATTCTATCCCCTCTCCACAGCACCACACGCCATCGTTTGTTACCATCCTCGTCTGGTTTTTTAGGGACAATCCACAAGGCGCTGTTGTAGAGAGAATTCGACGGACCCATTATGTTATTTTCCAATAACACCTTCATTTGCTTTTCGATCTCCTCCTTGTGGATTGGTGGATAACGATATTGCTTAACGTGAATAGGTTTGTCATCGGTGGTAGGAATTCCGTGTTCCAGAACCGATGTCTTCCCCAGCCTGTCGCCAGGGAGATAGAAGATATCTGGATATTGGTTTATTAAGGACTGGACGTGGTCCAGCTCCTCTGAATTTAGGTGTTGAGGGCATACTGCTCTCATGATCTCGACCGGTCGGTCGAGTTGGTAGGCATTAGAATTGGAATTACGTTTGTACGTAGAATTGGAATTTGTGTCGCAGTAAGAATTAGAATTAGATTTGGAAATTGAGTTTGCGACGAAATAGGATTTGGAACTTGAATTTGAGTTGGAATTTGAGTTAGAACGGGAATTCATCGCGTAGACCTTTTGGTTTGTAAGATCTATTTCGTCGACCTCTTCTAGCTCCATGGTGGGCATGGATAAGACAACGCGTTCTGAATTCACGTTTATGCATTTGACATATGCGATATTGTTCACGTTGGGCACAAGCGAATCGAAGATGGTAACACCCGGCGCGATATCGCAACATGGCACATAGCCGATTTCTGGCCCGCTGGCCTTGACCGCTATGCACGTTACAGTGTGCCCTTCGATCGTGCAGTCGCTCACGTTAGAGAACGGGATTTTCGTGCCTTTCCACACGACGTGGTTCTTTGAAAATGAGATGTCGGCACCTTCTTGTTGGAATTTCGCTCTCGAGCGAATCGTACTAGCTGGACGATCCGTTGGTTGACGAGCAAGAGAGGTCTCCAGACGCCGTACTAACAGGACGATCCGCTGGTTGGCAGAAGGGACACGTTTTAGTGCAGAAGAGAGGAAACGTTAAAACGCGCATTTTGAGTATTCGTAAGGGCAAAAGTACCAACTCGTATGCCTAAGCAAAGACGACGCGCCGTTCGTAAGGAGCAGGTGAGACGCCTGCTCCGCGAGTTATACTCCCCAGTGACAGTTAATCATTATCCTATTGGAATAAGTGAATCGCCGAAAACTCTAAGCCAAACGGATTACCCGTCTATACAAATCACGGAAGTCCGCAGCCTTCAAAGGATCGAGGAAGCTACGTTCCAGTGGTAGAACCGCTGGAGCTCCTGCCATATCTCCACGTCGTCGACGATATCTGTCTCGACGACCCACTGTATCTCGAGGTTAGAAAACGACGCACAGTGGGCTAAAACGCGAGAAAGTTGGCCAAGCATTAAATCTAGTGAAAAGCATTAAAAATATTTGTACAAATGCTTCGTACTGAGGTTTCCAGGGTCACTGATCACGATTCTACTGCCCGATCAATGTTTCAATTAACCCTTTATCAATAACAAATCCATTTTTTAATAAAATATTGAAACTTGAGATAAAATATAATCAAAATAAACTTTTATTCATAATATCGCGAAAACGGATAACAGCAAGGATATTGATAAGTTAAACGAATAATGTTCATAATTTCTGTATTTAACTATAACTACGTAGGAATGTTTACACATATTGTACTTAACATATATACAAATAACATAAAATAAATATTTTTATACAGATAACAAAATAGTAAATTATAAAAAGTAAAAATAATAATAAAGTAAATTAATAACAATAATAATTAAATAATACAATATAAACTAAATCTTCTTAGTCGTTTTCAGAATCGCATTCCGAATCGGTTTGCTTTTAATATTGCTTATAATATTTAATATCATATTTAATTAAATGTTTAAAAAATAGTCACCACCCTCACTTAAGTAATACTATTTAAAGGACAATATATGAGTGGATCCTATGTGCATTTGCACTGAATATGATTGCCTGAGCTGATTCAAACAGATATCTGTATTTCCATTTTTTGTTAAAGACATGAATTTTTTTCGGGCAAATATGGGCAAGATTTTCTTTCAGTATATGTTTATAGGCATATCCAGGAGTACTTTCTGTATAAAACAAGCGTTAAGGCACGTTAAGCAATTTTTTATTGCAAATGCAATGTAGTCAAAATAATTATTCTTAGCAAGATAGTGTATTTTAAGCTGTACATATGCTCGCAGATGATCAGAAGAATAATATTAATACTAGTAATCCTTTATTTAATCCCAGAAGTATAATTTTCAATCAAAAAAACTGTTTCAAAGTACACAGATTAAACAAAATACGAAGAGAATGACATTATACTTCAAGTCATCTAAATCAATTAAAATCAAAATAAAGCCATGATTTAACAGTTTTGTAATCAGTTTTCCTGCTATTTTTTATTGTTCCTTCTACTTTGAAGTGTTATTTAATGATATTGTAACTCATTTAGTCCATATTCGTCACTTTGAAAAATTGCGTTTTGGCCAGCTCTTTCGCATTTTAGCCCACTGTGCGACGACTCCTCGACTGCTACTGAGGCCAGCCAGCTTCATCGCCTCATCTTCCAGAAGACCGCCGACACCTTGCGCAAAAATGACCTACTCTGTAAGTAATAAGTTGTTAGATCGCGTGCACGTGCAGGTTCCCCAGTGCAGACGCGGACGAAAGCACCGCGTGGCGCTAAAATCTCTTAGAAGAACTGGTCTCGGGGTAGAATAATACCCAGTATTATCCGTTTACCCGTTCCAGGACGTGACAAATTGGTGGCAGCGGTGGGATTGATAGAGATACCTGCGATAAAGCAATGGATACGCGATCGAAAAATAGCGCCGCAGCGCAAACAGTGTCCGCAGAATCCGATCTAATTCTTCTCCAGAACCAACTACGCGAAAAGGAGAAAAAGCTAAAGCACGAATCAAACGCATTAACGGTTTGATACCCGGGCTCCGATCCGAAGTTCGTATTTTTCGTCGCGTTCAATTCTCGTTCAAACTCAGTGTCGGAGCAGTAAATTTTCGATCAAAACAAGCCGTACCGTATATGTCTCTATCTGCACCGAAATTTATAACAAAAACCACCCTGATGGTCGATACAGGCGCCGAGCCCAACCTAATAAAGATTGGGGCGTTGCGTCTCGAAACTCCGATTAACACGGAAGAAAGGGTCAAAATAAGTGGTATTACCACGGGTTTTGTTTTTACCTTGGGATCAGTATCGATTTCTATTTGTTGTCAGTAAAGAGAAAATACTTGAAATGGATTATGGGACTGGACCCCAACACGCCCAATTATATTCTGATGGAAGAGTCCAAATGCTAAAAAATGTTTAGTATGGCACCAAAAAGAGCATTAATCTACGAAGAACATTCGAGGAGATCGAGCAAAAGGATTGTGGTGGAATGCATTGGAAAAGTAGAAACTGAAAGGAAGGGAGAGATAAAGAACAAATGGAGTGAGCACAGAAAAACGGCCATGGAATGATACGAGCTAGGAAAGGATGAGTTGGTCAAGATTAGAGAAGATTCAGACAACGACATAGGTAAAGTAATAAGCAGAATTATGGAAAGGATAATAAGCAAGGAGAAGGAGGAAAGGCTAAAAAAGATACGAGGCTCGAAATACAATGTAAAATATGAAAGAGTACGTATAGAAAGACGACCAGAATACCCCAAGACAAAAAGAAAGAAAAGAGACATACGTCTGATCGCAAGATTCAGATGTGGCAATGAGTTGCTTGGGAGACAATACTGGAGAGAGGAGGGGGAGAGGATATGCAGGATATGCGAAGAAGGCGAAGAGGATATACAGCACGTTTTAAGAGAGTGCCACACGACCAAGGGAGACATAAGGGCGGAAGAGTTCTTGGACGAGAGGGGATAATGTATAAAATAGTGGACGAGAGAGCAAGGAAAGGAGGGGAAGTGGAGAAGTACAATAGTGGCGATGCTAGAGACCAAAGACAAGGAGCCAAACACTTTACAGAAGAAATGTAGATATTAATAGGTTATATATGTTATAGTATCTTAAAGTTAGAGACAGTTATGTATGTATATGTATATATATGCTGGTGCAATTGTACGAAACCGGAAGCCATCCAAAGCCAAAAGGCGAGGAAGTTAAAATAAATAAAATAATTTTGCCAATGCCGATTTCTTCATTTCACTATCGATGTGGATATAGCATCCACCTTGCTGAAGCACCTCATCCTCAAGACGTTCCATTTTTATGCTTAGAGCATCGTTCAAATGATCCTGGATCATTAAAAGAACTTATTTTCTTGTGAATCGAATTTGACCATGACGAGAGCCTACAAGTAAACGAACTTACAAAATTACATTATATTTAAGACCACTGGCCTAAGAGCGAATCTAGACTTCACACTTTAGATGTGCACCGTAAATAATTCATCCACAGTGAATTTGAAAGGTGAAAACCGGAGTACATATTCTTTCGATTGTCTATCTTCTATGAAAACAATTTTCTCACCCTTCACTGTGAATGAACAATCAGCAATATATATAGAGTGAGTTAGAGAAGTATTCGCACACTTCCTATTGTTGACTTTGAATGGTTCCTATTTATTTAGAATGCATTTGATAAAATTCCTATAATGGGCATTGTATACTGGAGTAACTAAGCTTTCAAGACACTATAAATTTTATTGTAAACAAAACTGTTAAGATAACAAAAATCAAAGTTCAGCTAAAATTGAACAAAATTTGAGTCGCAGAAATATTCGTACCAAAAAAATTATTTAAAATTGAAAAATCAAAATATTTACAAATACAGTCCTCTCAGGCTTGTATCACTATTTTATGTATTAACAAAGTGTACATATTACGTTAGAACGTAGTATCGCATTGCCAGAGTCAATATATGTCGAGAATGAGACGAAAACGTAACGAAGTTTCGTTATCTGAACGAAAACTAATTTATAATTGGTATATCGAAGGAAAGTCATACCTTGAAATTTCAGAATTAATAAAAAGACCAGAGATAGAAAGAAGATTGAGGAACATGTCGGAGGTGGTGGCTTCAGGCGGAACGAATTGCAGCGGGTGTTTGGTTGGGATAAAACATTGCAAAGAGTGAGAGGTGAATGAAAGAGAAGGGGCACAAGAGAAAGTAAAGGGAAAAATTCCCAGGAGAAGAGTAGGTTTCAGCAAAAACTAAAGATCTACGAGGAAAAGTGTAGTATTTTAAGTCAAGTAACCAGAGAGGTTAGGAAATTGCAGGTGGAGGTGCGGGGGACAGCAGCGACGTGGGACGTGAGAAGAGAACAGCAGCCCTTAAAGGAGTCGGTGGCGAGGGGAACTCTGTCGACAAGGCAGGGCTCGGTAAGACAAAGGAGATTAAAAAACTACGTGATAGTTCCACGAGCGCGGAAAAGCCGAAAAGGCAATATAGGGAAGAAAAAGGACAGAAAAAACTTTTCGAACTGCAAGGAATAGCGGTGAGAGAAGAAACTAAACTGAACAGGTTAGACAGCGGAAAGGAAGAAGCAAGGGAAAATGCAAGAATAACAAGCGAACTGGAAAACGAGGAGACTGCTAGCCCAGAAAGAGGATGCAGGAAAGGACGAAACGACAGGGAGAGGGGTGATACCTATGAGCTAATGGCTGGAATTGAGGAAAGAATTTTGGCAGGAATAGGCAAAGAAATTAGAAAAGAGTTAGAGTTTCTGAGAGAGGAGATAAAAAACAATAGTAAGGAAATTGTAGGATGCAAGGATGCGTTTAAGGAGGAAATCAAAGAATTGAAAGAAGAACTCCAAAGAAGCCAAGATAAATGGAACAAAGATACCGAAGCACTAAATGGAAAGGTTGAATACCTTGAAAAGAAAATACAGGAAGAGATTGTGGTGCACTCAGAGTGGCAAAAAGAAGCAGAATTAAAACTCGAAAGGATAGAAGAAAGAAACAAGAAGGTGGGAGGAGAAGGAAAAGTAACAGAATTATTCAAGAAGATAGAAGCTAAAGAGAGAAGGGAGAGAAGAAAAAACATTATTATTAGAGGACTAACAATAGAGAATGGAAACATCAAGGAAGAGGTAAGTAAGCTTCTGAGCGGAAAACTGGAGCTGCATGTGGAAAATATGGAGACCATAAGAATAGGCAGAGGACGCAATGAAACAAATCCAACTATCTTGGTTAAACTCGATTCTATAGACACAAAAAGTGAGATAATGAAACGTAGGAGTCAACTAAGAGGATCGCGAATTTACCTTGATGACGATTTGACCGAAAGAGAAAGATCAATCCAGAGGACAGCTAGGGAGAAAGCCAAGGAGGAAATAAAAAAAGGAAATAGAGTGAAGATTGGATACCAGAAAATACAAATAAATGGGAAGTGGAGCAAATGGAACGAGGAAAAAGAGGAATTTGAAGGGCTAAATTTTCAAGGGGAAGACAGGCAGACGAGGAGACCAGGGAAAAAGATCGGTTGTAATATGGAATATTGCAGGTGCAGGAAAGGTAAGAGAGGTGTGGGATTTTTTGAAAAATTTCGATATAGTGATTCTCCAAGAAACCTGGGTGGAGGAAAAAAACAAAAACGCACTGCTGAAGATGCTAGACAAGAATATGCAATGGTGGATAAAAGTGGCCGAGAGGGATGCCAAAAGGGGAAGAGGAATGGGTGGGCAAATAGTAGGAATTAAAAAGAACAAAAGGGGCAGAAGCGAAGTGAAAGAGTGGGAGTATGGCTTAATACTGGAGGAGGAAGACGAAAATCTCATGATGATTACCGTCTACAATAATAAAAATGTAACAGAGGTGAGAGAAGGGCTGAATGCAGAGATAGAGGAAGGACTAAACAAGAACAGGAAATTGGTTATCCTCGGAGATTGGAATGCTCGGATCGGATTGGAGCAGGCTAGGACAGAGATGATGGAAACGGTCAGCTGGGAAAGGAACTCGGAAGACATAGTTCTAAATAGTGAAGGGAAAAAATTGTTGGGACTCTGCGAGGAATACGGATTGACAATTTTAAATGGACGAGCAAGGGGAGATGAGGATGGAAAACTGACGTATATAGGTGCAAGAGGAAGTTCGGTGCTGGATTACGTTATGGTTCAAGAAGACGAAGAAGGAGGCCCGGTAAGTGAACTAATGGTACATGAAAGGGAAGAATCAGATCACCTGCCGGTGGGGTTTATAGTAAAAGGTAAAGCAAAGGAGCGAAGCAATGAACAGGAAAAAAGACAGGGATGGAGGTGGAAGACAGAAGCACAAGAGAAATTCACGGAATCACTTGCAAAAAAAATGGAAAGAATATAAAAAGAAGATAGAATTTGAGGACAGAATGAACGTCTTATCTGGACTGTTGAGGGAAGCAGCGAAGAAAGCAGGTATGGAGAGGAAAACACCTAGAGGAGGAGTGTGGCAGGACAGGGAATACAGAGCAGAAAAAAAGGAGGCGAGAAAATTGCTAAAACGATACAGACGCACAAAAAGGGGAGAGGACAGAGAAAAATTTGTGAAGGCAAGAGCCAGAGTGAGGGAATGTTACAGGGAAAAGATGAAGGAGTGGAGGGAAAAGCAATGGGCAAGAGTGGAAAACAGTAGAAATCTAGGAGAATTGTGGAACTCACTCAAGGCCTTCCAGGGGAAAAAACAAGGAACGGGAAGAAACATCGAAAAGGACACATGGGTGGATTACTTTAAGAACCTGCTGGGAGGAAGGGAGGACGTAAACCAGAGCAACAGGGAAAAGGGATGGGAGGATGTACGAGAAGAAAGTGGCAGACAAGAACAGGTACAAAACGAGGAGTGGGACGAGGAATTTGGGGAGGAAGAAATCGAAAAAGCCATCAAAGGAATCAAGACGAGGAAAGCACCAGGAGAGGATGGCCTATTAATCGAATTCTACCAGGTAATGCCAAGAGAGATGATGCAGGAGTGGAAAGAACTAATAAATGAAATGTGGCGGGAAGGGAAAATACCTGAGAGCTGGGAGAGAAGTTTGATTTTCCCGATACATAAAGCTGGCGATGAAGAAGACATGAGGAATTACAGAGGTATATCGTTACTCAAAGTAGGATACAAAATATTAGCGACACTATTATACCAAAGATTGGAGGAGTTGGGTGGAGAGAAACCAGAAACTGGGGGAAAGCCAGGCAGGATTCCGCAAAAATAGGTCAACCATGGACCATATCTTCACATTGAACTCTCTAATAAATAACAGGATGAGGAGAACAAAAGGCAAATTATACGTAGCTTTCATAGACTTTAAAGCGGCCTTTGATAGCATCAACAGAAATCTCTTACTTGAAAAGTTATGGCAGTGGGGCATCAGGGGCAGAATATACAATATGATCAAGCGTATGTATAAAAAAAACGAGCAATGCAATACTGATTGATAACGAAGTATTCGGTAACTTTATGACAACAAGAGGCGTAAGGCAGGGTTGCCCTCTGAGCCCACTGTTGTTTAGTCTTTTTATTGAGGATATGGAAGAAAGATGGAAAAGAGATCGCTGTGGAGGTACAGTAATAGGAAAAGAAAAAATTTACGCACTAAAGTTCGCAGACGATGTTGCATTAGTAGCGGATACAGCGGAAGATATGAGAAGTATGCTAAAACAACTGGAAAAATACACGGGAAAAAATGAACTAACTATTAACGTAGACAAGACAAAAATAATTATATTTAGCAGGGGAGGAAGAAGAGGGAAGGAGGAAAGATGGGAGCTGGGCGGAAGGGAGATAGAAATTACCAACAAATTTAGATACTTGGGCTATTGGTTTACTCCCAGGAATACGCCCAAAAGACAGATTTTGGCACAGGCAAGCAAATGCCAGAAGGCGGCGAATGTGACTTGGGGTCTAACAAGGAGAGCCAGGCTTAATAACTTAAGGAGAAGATTGAATATAAATGACGCTATTGTAGGAGCAGGTCTCCTATACGGTTCTGAGATATGGGGTTGGAACAAGTACGAAGAGGCTGAAAGAGTGCACAATAGATATGGAAAAATGTGCATGGGCTTGGACAAGAATACACCAACCTACATCTGGTTGATGGAGGCGGGAAGAGAGAGCGTGGAGGTTGCAGCGTTAACCAGAGCTTGCAAATATCTATTGAAAGTCATAAGGATGGAGGAGGGTAGGTGGCCCTACAAATGTTTGAGGGAAGAGCTCAGAGGATGGAAGAATGCAAATCCTACAAGCTGGATACAAAGGATTGAAAAAGTGATGGAAAGTGTGGGGGAGGGTGAAATATTAAACATGATATGGGAGAAAGCGGAGACCAGTGTACTCGAGGAGAAATTAAAGAGAGTCGTGCGTACTAAGGTGGAGCAAAGGATACAGGAGCGCTGGGGTAGGATAGATAGGTCTAATTATTGCGATAGTTATAAAAATAGAAAGAAAGAAATAGGTATGGAAGAATACTGGTGTATGGAAAGAATGAAAGGTAAAGATAAGGAGCAGTGGGCGAGGTTAAGGTGCGGAAATGTAGGCAACGTAATAGGACGAAGAGAGGAGATGAGGAAATGTAAATTGTGCGAAGGACAGGAATCGCTGCTACATGTATGGGAGTGTGTGGAAGTTAGGAAAAGATTGCCAGATGAGTCAAAGGAATGGGTCATAAATCTAGGTGAGGGCCGGACGTTGGAATGGAATGTAAATAGGATGTTAAATGGTAAACTTGTGAAAGAAGCATGCGAGGTTAGCAGAAGATACGAAAAAATGAAACGAGCGAATGAGGATAGTCGATATAGAAATTAACGTTGAGCATTAAACTAGAGTACTAAACCAAAGACAATATACAATATATTATCTAGTTTTTAGCGGTGTAGGGCCCCCGAAATAGCTAACGATTATGGTGCAATACAATTACGTGTAGGGAGGAGTGAATGAACCAAATATAGGCAATGTTTAGGATAAGAACAGCTATATAAATCCAAAAACCTTTATGTGTATGGATTGGAGAAAAATATACTACTACTACTACTACTAGAAAGAAGATTGAGAAATTACAAATAAAAACATATTAAAAAAAAAGTTATAGATATTTGGAATGCTATTGAAAAAGAATATACTCAAAAATTAGATAAAAGTATGCCGGATCGTCTGAGAAGCATAATAAAGCATAAAGGAGGACCAACTAAATATTAACTATAAAAACATGAATGTTTTGTTTATGAAAATCTCAGTTTGTTTGTTATAATTTGTAAAGTACGAATAATTTTGTCACGCGAATTTTGTTGATGTTTACTAAAATTTCTATTTTTGTTATGTTGGTATCTTTTTTACAATAAAAGGGTATAGCCGGTTAAGGGGGTCAAATGTGCCCCCAAACCAAATTCAACGTGCAATGAGTCATTCGATAGCTTATCAAAAAAAAACACTTCGTGCAAATTTTTAGCCCTGTATCTCGACCTGGAGGGTAGTAACAGGGTGAAAATGAAAATCACGTTTTTACGTCATTTCTCTTATTCAGATATGCGAGAAAAGACGCGGAGTCGTAAAAAGCGCTCTAACATTATTTTCATACATATTTTAGGTTAAAATATTTTTAACACATTTATAAACCGATACTGATCATTATTATATTATTAGAAATTGAAAAAAAATAATAATAAATAAAAAATGTAAAAAGCCCAAGAAGAGTCTCGAAACAGGGTCTAGTCGTTCTGAAGTAACATACTTTGCCGCCGAGCCAGCGCCGTTGTTGGAAACTAACTTAATATTTCAGAAGATAACGTTGTCATCGGAACTTTCATTAATTGGATTTATTTACTTTCTATAATTCCTCTGTTATTCTGCCAAATGTAAAAATGTTAAACATTGCATGGAGCACTTATATACCAAAGAACATAAAAAAATTCGACGTCTAACACGCAGAAAATAAGGAACGAATCGGTTTTTAATTTTTTTGACTACGGCGCACCAAAACGAAAAATCTGAAAAAAATTGAGAATAATAGTAACAACAATATCTACTTACTGTAAAAATATAATCGTAGTTCTGGACCTGCATCAATGCTTAATCGGCATTTTTCCGCTTTTTTTTCGGTTTTTCATTTTTCACGACTTAGCTATTCAATTTAAAAATATGAAAAAAATCCTAAATACGTAAGCCGATATCAGAAATGCCTCTGATTTTTTTCTATTTTTTTCATGCTATAGAATAAGAGAAATGACGTAAAAACGTGATTTTCATTTTCACCCTGTTACTACCCTCCAGGTCGAGATACAGGGCTAAAAATTTGCACGAAGTGTTTTTTTTTGATAAGCTATCGAATGACTCATTGCACGTTGAATTTGGTTTGGGGGCACATTTGACCCCCTTAACCGGCTATACCCTTTATAGTGTTTTGAAAGCTTAATTATTCCAACATACAATGCCCAATATAAGAATTTTATAAAATACATTATAAATAACTAGCAACCATTCAAAGTCAACGATAGGAAGCGTACGAATACTTCTGTGACTCTTTGTACATTCAGAATTTAAAACGTAAAAAAAGTCTAAAGTCAGCCTAAGAATTAAAGCGAAGGCAAAGCGCATTAGCTACATTACCCAGTGATTACACTGTGCAACAAATTTTAACTTTTTTTTAGGCCTCTAATAATGAATAGACAATTCTCGTAGATTTTTGTGTGCTAAATACGAATCCGCAAACCGTTTTCCTCCTACACGTACAGTTTTTGAGAAATTTGATTTTGAAAAAAAATGCAAATTTTCAACTTTGAAATGATTTTGTGGTTAAGCGATAAGAGTTTCGGTTTCAATCAACGCAGAATTATTCTAGGAACTCTCCCAAATAAAATGATATAAGTTATTGTTACATCCAAAACATGTAAATATGTTTAAACAATGATCAAAGTGAAAATGACACCCGAAACGCAGCAATTTTCGCGGATATTCTTCAATTTATTTTCAAAACTAAAGCTGTAGGAGGGAATCCAATCACACCACGCGATAGAGCAGACATTTTTCCTACGGAAACGGCCAAAGAATACTGTTGGCCCGCTTTTGTTTCGAATACAGAATCAAAATAGTTTGGCAAAACGCGTGATACCGGCAGTGATACTCATCGCCGGCCAGCGCCTCTCCTGTCGCTCAACGTAACAGAACCGACAAATGCGTGCGCCGCTCTCATTTAGATACAGCATTGTACTTATTATTTATGTATTATTACTTTTTTTATCTATGACCTATTTGTTGACAAAAATACGAATTTTAAAGTATATATACCTAGAAGTGCTTTCTTCTTGCCTGACGTTTATATGACCCTTTTGCCTCCCTTTTTAACTGCCAACAGTAATCTGCTAACATTGCAGCACTATCTTTTCCATAATAGCGGTTTTCTATCACAGATATATCTGGATGAAATCGTTCGCCATGTTCGTCACTTACGTCACCAAGGTTGTCAGGAAAGAAGTCCAAATGCGAATGTAGGAAATGCATTTTGAGGGACATATTGCATCCCAATTTTTCGCAGGCTTTAATTAATTTTCCTACTATTTGGGCGTAACCCGGTGATCGATGTGTCCCAAGAAAATGTGTGCACACTTCTCTAAATGCATTCCATACTTCTGTTTCTTCATGTACCATTTTACAATCGAATTGTGGATCCTGCATTAGTGTTCGTATTTGCGGTCCTATGAAGATACCTTCTTTTATCTTTGCCTCCGATAAATCTGGAAATTTTGTCTTTAAATACTGAAATGCGGCTCCGTTTTTGTCCATGGCTTTTACAAAATTTTTCATAATTCCTAATTTGATGTGTAATGGCGGTAAATATATATTGTTTTGATCAACTAAATTAGGATATTTTATGTTTTTTTCTCCTGGATTGAAATTTCTTCTCATTGGCCATTTCTTAACTTTGTAATGGTCTGACCTTGCCCGACTGTCCCATTCGCACATAAAACAACAATATTTTGTATAGCCGCTTTGAAGTCCCATTAATAAACCTATGACCTTTAAATCACCACATATGTGCCAATTGTATTCTTTATAATTTATATTATTTAATAACATTTTAAAAATTTCGTACGTTTCCCTCATTCTTATACCGTATGCAATTGGTACAGAAGGATAAGTGTTGCCATTGTGCAATAAAACTGCTTTTAAACTTTTTTTAGAGGAATCTATAAAAAGTCTCCATTCTGCGGCTGTATGTTTAAAACCTAATTTTTTCAATAAGGTATCAGCATCAGGGCAATAGCACAAATTTTGTTGCGAAAGAAAATATGGTTTAAATATTTCACATCTTTTACGGTAATGCGTAACATGTGTATTTGGTGCAAGAAGATTCCATTGTTGCAATCTAGAAGCCAATAATTCGGCGCCTGTTTTTGGTAAAGGGCATAGCCGGATAAGGGGGTCAAAAGTGCCCTTAAACCAAATTAGACTTGTGATGCACCATTCGATAGGGTATCCAAAAAAAAACCCTTCACACAAAGTTTCAACCCTCTAGCTCGATCTGGGGGGTAGTAATGGCGAAAAAACGAAATATCAGTTTTTGGCATATTTCTCCCACTTAGGGGCGAGTAAAAATTCTAAAAAAAATCTGGCATATTAAGTATATTGTGCCACATGTTCGAGAATTTTTTCGTATTTTTTCGATGTAAAGCTTAGGTACGAAAAATGAAAAACCTCCAAAAAATCAGAAAAATGCAGATTTCATAGTGAAGTTGCAAGAGCACCACTTTTATATTTTGACCGTAACAACATTATAATATAACTATTTTCCTCAATGAGTTTCATATTTTTTTGAAATCAGCAACATACTCGGAAAAATGAAAAACCGATTCTGTCGACGTATTTTGCACGAAAAACTAGTTTTTACATTGAATATTTGTATCCTCTTTATTCAGTATATATATTAAATGTTTCTAAACATTTCTGCATTCGTCCAAATGATGTACAATGAGAAGAAATTAAATTAATTCAATTAATTGATTTTTTACCGTGTCCGAGATCATGTGGAATAGGTAAAGAATTTTCAACAAGTTCGGTGGCGGAGTGGTCTAGGGCGCAGTTTTAGTTGTGGAACCGCTGCGTACTTTTTTGGTGCCATTTCGAATCTCGCCTAAGATAATTTTTTTTTTATTACATTAACAATTTTTTTTTATCCTAACTGTATAATATATGTAAATAGTATGTATCGTAAAACATTTTACAAACATCTCAACAATATTTTAACTCTAAATATACATATAAATAATTAAATAATAATTGCGAGCCACTTTTAATTCCATTGTTTAGCTAACCTCGTATTCTCTGAGTTAAACTTAGGTAAGCTTTAAAAATCTCTGTAACAACGATAAGTGAAGGGAAAGAAATTCTTCCTCATTCAAAGATTTATTTTTTGCATTTCCTATCACCTTTTCAATACACAAGACTTACTAACAGGCAATGCGTCGAAAGAATATAAGTATTTGCCATCGTATACTATTAATAATGTTATGAAGGTGATGTTTATGACGCGGATAATTGGAACCATTTAAGAAATAATGGACGAAGACAACAATGTCCTTTGTTTGAAGGATACAAACAATATTGTTCCATATGAAGTCAGATCGCGCTACATTAATAGCAAATCTTACCGGTGCTTTATTCATTATACATCAAATTCAATTGGATTTTCGGCAATAGAACGCTACTGTTGTGAATGTGCAAATAGTAATCGTACCATAGGATGCTGCTTACACGTAGCAACAATAATTTATTACTTATCGCACGCACGGTACCTATCCACAATTGTCAGACCTACTGAAATATTATGTAAAATATTTAACAAAGGAAATATAATACCAGTGATTAATGACAATAATGACGAAGACTGAAGATACTACATGCGGTTCTTGTTCCAAACTGCGAAAAAATAGAGATAATTATCTTTAATACAAAACCGATTATATACAAGCTGAAAAGGATAAGCAATTTATTAACCAACAGAACATGCGAAAACAGAAATGGTGAAAAGAAGAAGTGCTTAGGATGTATCGTCTTTGCTGCAAATCACACACATTTAGTAAAGATAAGTATCTTTAATACAAAATTGATAAATGTAGCAATTGAAAGTGCCTCACAATTGTTACTTAATTATTTATATGTATGTTTGGAGTTAAAATATTGTTGAGATGTTTGTAAAATGTTTTACGATACATACTATTTACATATATTATACAGTTAGGATAAAAAAAATCGTTAATGTAATAAAAAAAAAATTATCTTAGGCGAGATTCGAAATGGCACCAAAAAAGTACGCAGCGGTTCCACAACTAAAACTGCGCCCTAGACCACTCCGCCACCGAACTTGTTGGAAATTCTTTACCTATTCCACATGATCTCGGACACGGTAAAAAATCAATTAATTGAATTAATTCAATTTCTTCCCATTGTACACCATTTGGACGAATGCAGAAATGTTTAGAAACATTTAATATACATACTGAATAAAGAGGATATACAAATATTCAATGTAAAAACTAGTTTTTCGTGCAAAATACGTCGACAGAATCGGTTTTTCATTTTTCCGAGTATGTTGCTGATTTCAAAAAAATATGAAACTTTTTGAGGATAATAGTTATGTTATAATGTTGATACGGTCAAAATATAAAAGTGGTGCTCTTCCTAGTTCACTATGAAATCTGCATTTTTCTGATTTTTTGGGGGTTTTTCATCTCTCGTACCCAAGCTTTACATCAAAAAAATACGAAAAAATTCTCGAACATGTGGCACAATATACTTAATATGCCAGATTTTTTTTAGAATTTTTACTCGCCACTAAGTGGGAGAAATATGCGAAAAACTGATATTTCGTTTTTTCGCCATTACTACCCCCCAGATCGAGCTAGAGGGTTGAAACTTTGTGTGAAGGGGTTTTTTTGGATACCCTATCGAATGGTGCATCACAAGTCTAATTTGGTTTAAGGGCACTTTTGACCCCCTTATCCGGCTATGCCCTTTATTCTAATATAATATAAATATATTAATATATTTGATTCGTAGCTAATGCAGTTCATAGAGATGAATGGAGGAGCCTGAAAGTGAACGATTTTTAGTGAGCCACTGTGTCCGGAAAGTTTTCTAGTTTAATGAATGTAACCACACTTTTATTAACCCATCGCCTGCGGAAGCAAGGTCGTCTTGACCCATCGCATTAATGGTTCGCCAACGAACGCCAGATCCGTTTTGTTTACATACTATGCGGCACGCATAGAGAAAATTACGTATTACGCATTAGCTTGTAACATTGACTCAGTACAGGATAGACTCTCCATTTATAGTAAACAACATAAATTTCAAACTGAAATTCGGATTTTGTAAAGCAGCAGAGGCTTTTTACGCCCTTTTGCGATTTCAAATGATTATTTTAAGAATTACACATAGTCAATCGGACCATTAAAAGTAAAAGTAAATTAAATTCGAGTTATACAGAATTAAATGATAGAAGTCCAACACACACAAAGATATACTTTTACACACGTTATTATAGATTTGGCTGTATAGACCACGTATGTATATTGGAAACAATTAATTCGCGCAGTATTTATTTATAATTTCCATTATTTTAAGAACGTTATTTTCTTATTCTAGTTTAAACTAGTAATATTGCATGTGACGTTAAAATGCTAAGGAGGCCAGGTAACCCTCGAATGATTTTATATAATAATGGATAGTCTATTCTATACTTCGTCGATGACAGTATATACATTTTATATATTCGGTTACTGCCAATTTCGACGCGTTGCTTTAATCTTTGCGATAAGAATTCAAATTTCATTGAGTTTCCTTCATTTCGGCGATAGAGATGCGACTGTCGACGCGTTTCTTTAATTTTGACGAGAGATATGCTAAGTTGCACGATGATTCACGATCTATTAGTGATGCGTAGCTGGTGCGTCGTGCACTACTCGATTTTTGCGAATTTATACGCATTCCTTTAGTTTTGGCGATAAAAATCCAAATTTCGACGCGTTTCCTTGTTTTTGTAGATAAAAATGCGACTGTCGACGCGTTTCTTTAATTTGCTGAGAGAAATGCGAAATGCGACGAAAATTCACGATCTATTAACCAGTTACCTGTGTTGACCCCTTTTCAAAGCGTGCACCTAAATGTGTACATTGCACACAGTCTTTTCGTAATAATTATTTATATTTTTTATTTGTTCGTTTAATTTCGTCTTGGCCTCCAAATATTTGAACATCTTCAAATTTACAAATATATTTCACTAAAATTACAATTTAACTAGCCAATTGTAACTATTTCTTACGCACGACGAGTATACTCGTCAAAACACAAAACATTGTCATTTCACCATGGCGAGTATACTAGTCAATCACAGCTAACTGGTTAATTAAGCGCAACTGACGCACCGTATGCGTCGTCCACTATTCGGTTATTGCGAATTTAAGTCCGTAGTAGACTGTGAATCTTTATACATTTATAGGAAATTTAAATATGTAAACCAGTATGGAGTGCATGTACTATGCCAAAAGTATATATAATATATCAAAAACAGAGCGTGTTTTATAATATATACAGAGTGAAAAGTCATTACTATTTAGTGTCCACTTTTTCATCTTCGTTTGTAAAAATACGAATTTGCATAAAGATCTATTCACGAGTCGCTATATATCCCAAAATTGTATTGGAATTAGGATTCGATCCATAATGAATTAAGGAAAATAAGTAAAAGGGATTAATTTTCTCGAAATATTGATGGGTAGACTTGTATTGTATTGGAATTCATAGCTTCGATTGTACTTTTTATATTACTTAAATCTTCTGATACGTGTTTCATCCAACAGTTTGTTTAGCATAAATAAAATTACATCTTACATAATTTCAGGTGCAATTTTATTCATGTAATGATGTTCCTTTCACGAATCCAGAAACTTTTTCCATTTGTAATTTTATATTTTACAATAATATGGTATACAGGTATCCCTCGAGTTACACGGTTAATTGGTTACGTGTAATTCGAGACTCAGATTTGGTACAGGTATAAAGATAATATTAAGGTTACCGTACGGGTAGTGTCCTGCAAATTTCCACTTTTCGCCAGTAGGAAGCAAAAGGATTCTGCAGATAGCTAGCGAGTGGAAATATATAAAAAAATCCTTAGTATTTTGTATTTTTTTTCGATAAAAATTGGTATAAAACCGTATAACTTGAGGGAATACCGCAATTTTTGTCCGTATAACTCGAAAATCGTGTAACTCAAGTGCTATGTATCTCGAGGGATACCTGTATGAATGTTTGAAACAGGGCCGCCGTGTGCGGGTGTGCAGGTTGTGCGCCGCACACGGGCGCTTCATCAAAAAGGCGCCATGTCGCCATGATAAGGGGCGCCAGGTCGCCATGATAAGGGGCGCCATGTCGCCATGTCGCCATGATAAGGGGCACCATATCGCCATGATAAGGGGCGCCATGTCGCCCTGACCCACACCCCCGCCCTATTCTGCACACAGGCGACTCTTACCCACGCGACGGCCCTGGTTTAAAAGTTAAAATGTGTATGTAATCTTTCGTGGCCGACTGTATGTTTCAAATAATTTTTGTAACAATACTCATGGAAACGTTAGTATTTATTGGCACTTTTTATCAAGTTATTATCAAAAATAATATTTTACCGCAACGTAACATTAAGTTACAATATCATATCTTACTAATTTAACAAAATAAAAATTTCCATCATAAAGCAGTACAATTCGCAAAAATATATATAATATCCATACTTTACTAGAAAGGTCGCATATACGTTTTTAATCTAATTGAAATACTGTGAGAAAATAAATGGTCATCTAAGATAAAACAAACTCATCGAATAGCATTAGAGGAACAGACTTTATATAACCAATAAAATGAGTCATCTTTTTTCTTATGTTGACCAAAAATGGCTAAAATATATACTCTTAAACTTAAAAGGAAGAAACAAAAAGAAAATATTATGTAATCACTCTCTCAAAGCTAGTATGCTACTCTCTCTCTAATACTCTAACGTAGATATAAATTATGAGTAAGGAAAGAACAATGATTAATAAACGCATACCAGCGTGTTATTCTTAAATCGAAGAAATGGAATGCTGTTCATTTTCACATATTCACCGAAACCTTTCCGTTGTCTTTCTTACACCACAGCCTGCTGCTATACAACCATACTGTTCGTTAGCACATGATGAAACAAATAATAAAAAAAAAAATATTAAATAATCAAAAACTTATGAAAAACAAGTAAGAAAAGAAACAGAATCTGTCAACAAAAATATATGAAAAAGCAATATGTGCGCAATTATTCTTTTTCAAAAATTATTCTAATCTTAAACACCTAAGAACGTACACATGTATACATATATACATATATATATATATATATATATGTATATATGTATATATGTATGTATTTATAATATATATTATCTATAAACTTTAGAAGTTAGATGAATAAATTATTACTTATGAAAAAAGAAAACAGTAACTTCTGAGAGAGATTATAAGTGTAACTTGCAGGTAATATGTATACAGGGTGTCCCAGAATTGAAGGTACGACCGAGAAGGAAGTGATTCTATTTAACCCAATAAATCGAAAATGAAGAATAACATTTTTCCATTTGAGGCTTTGTTTCCGAGAAAATGGAATTTGAAAATTCGTGGAGTGCACGGGCACTTAATTCATGACTGAATAACAATGGTTTAATCGAACAAATATGCGATTCTACGAGCAAAAATAAGACGAAAAGAAACACTTCACTTTTGCATTTGTGGCGTTGTTTTCGAGAAAATCGAATGTGAAGATTCGTCGAGTGCACGTGCACTTAATTACGGCATGAATGAACATAAATCTACTATAAGTAGAAAAAAGACGAATAATAGCATATCGTACTGATAAGGAATCAACATAACAAATAATATTAATGCTGTTTATAAACGATATATGATTTGTATGGAGATCCTTATAAATCCTAATTCATTTGAAGTAGATATAGCAATAACATTCTTAATCCTTTGAATACTGCTGGTGCCTATAGTCGTTCGTTTCTAGCCATCAATAAAGTTTTGCGGGCATTATAATAAATGATAATAGTAGAATATTCTAGGCAACGATTAACAATTCTTGCTACCTCAATATTGTAACATTAGGTAATTTAGTGTCATCCCATGAAAAAAGTTGCTTTTACTTCTAATTATGTATTCATCGTTAATTATTTGATTTGAATTAGCCCAAATAGGAACAGTATTTGTTGAGATTAAGAATGCTATTATTTAATTAGGATTCATAAACTATAATACCCTAACACAACAGAAGTGAATATTATGAAAGTCGCTACAAATTTTCCGAACAACCCAATAATTAAAAGATAGTCATATATCTTAGAATTTGTCGAGATTTTCGTCTTTTCGCCTTTGCCATGCAGAAGTACTCGCATTTAGCTACCGAAATGCAGAAAACTGCCAAAAATGGACTTATTAAGTTCTTCATTTGAAACAACTGTGGGAAGAATATGAATTGAACGCAATGCGATTCAATGTTCTTACGATTTCTTCATATTCTTCGACTAAAATCTGCCGTAGCGAAAAGGTTAAAATCTTCCTATTTTTTAAGTGCAAGTGTACTGGAAGAATATTCGATGTCGATTTTCTCGAAACCAAAACCTGAAATAGAAAAATTTTATTCTGTATTTTCGATTCATTCTTTAAGGTAGAATCACCTCTTCTTTGGATGTACCTTCAATACTGGGACACCCTGTATATACCTAACACGTGTATGTGTATACATTAATATATCAGATTGGCCAAAAAGTCTTTTCATCTTTTTACAATGTGTGTTTAAATTGTATAATATACACGATTAAATATGGCAACAATTTTAAAATTGCAATAACGATCGGAAAACACAAACATTTTTACTCAATCGGGTAAAAATTGGTTGCATTTATTCTAGTTAACGTAGCCTCCTTGGAGTGGAAGGAAATAAGATGCGCTTTCAACGCATCGCACTAAAAATTGCTACAGCAAAAATAAAATGCAGTGTAAGTCAAAAAACAGTAGTGCAAATAATGGGATATGCTAATATTGAAAGATTTCCTCTGTACTAGGTCCTCATGTAATTTTTAAATAGAGGAAAATTCGCAAAATAGATTGCTGAATAAGTCGGCTAAGAGAGTTCTTCCCCGAAGAAAATGAAAAACTTCTTAAAGAAGGAGCAAAGAAATTACATAATGTGGCGAAAAATCATCAAAAGCCAGTTGATGATACATTGTTTACTAAAGTACTGTTTCTCTCCGCCTCTGTGTAAAATACGAAAAAACTTGTTGGCCAACCGAATGATTTCCATCGTAACTTTCATTACTTCTGTCTTTGAACAGTCATCAGAGTCTAAGTGATTTGCAAATACTATTAAATAGAAATATTACTTTTATATACAAACAACTATGTCCTCGAGCGCAAAACAGTAAAACTGTACAAAGAGTCCTTTTAGCACATGTGTAGGAAACATCTGTAGGTACGTGTATTCCACAGCGAAGATTGGAAACCAATTTCAATCGTTAGTTTCACTACGACAATCTTGCCTCATTTTTATCCAATTGTACATACTACGCATGTAATATCGTCACTGCTTAATCAACGAATGTAGCTCTACCTTCCTCTACCAAGAGTCGATCGATATAAATATCTTCGGGTGTATTAACATCTATCAGTTGTAAGCCCAATATAGTATCGGCTGGAAAAACTCCGTCGGTCTTAGACTCCACGATTATCGACACGAAATTCTTATCCACAACCAAATCTTGAAACCTTAAGCTATCTTCGACGGACCAGTCGACGTTAATCGGTCGTATGCCTGCATGAATTGTTAATAAAAATTTACAATACGGGGTAGTAAAAGTTTATCCTGGCAAATTGAAAACGCAAACTAAAATTGAAGAATGAAAATAAAGAAGGCTAAAAGTGCCATTTTTTCTAAAAAAAAACAAAAAAAAATAATTGTGATCATAAAAACGATGCTTATCCCTCTGACTGTGAAAGGCGTATATATATATGCCCAGCAGGTTTTATGTAATACAACATAAATTTGTTTCCTAATTTACCGTTATGTAACAATTAGGACTCGAAAACTGTTATAATATAGGTTTTGGTTTTTGAAACAGTTGTGAAGAACTTTCATTTGGAATAACTGTTATAAGCAGGGCTCGAAAACTGTTATAATATAGGTTTAGGTTCTTGAAACAGTTACGAAGAACTTTTATTTTGAGTAACTGTTGTAACGAACTTAAATTTTGAACTATATCGGTTTAAGTTGAAGTTCTTGCATCAGCTCTTATATAGCTGCCATAACTATTATTTTTTTTAGGTTTTATATAGGTTCTGAAACAGTTTCGAATGTATATAATGTTAATATGTTTGTTCATTTTGCTGTTCTTAACGATCAGATCAGATATTGATTAATTTTCCAAGATATTCGCAAAGAAAAAAGGGAATCGTGTTCCAAATATTGATCTTAACTTTATCTTAAAAAATCATCAATTCTTTCTCTGTTCCAAACTTGCTAATATCAATAAGAACGTAATATATTTATTAATCGATCTTTTCAATTTATGTTTTTTTGTATATCTTCCTGTTTTATTTCTCTTATTTGAACATACTCAATTTTCTAATGTATTACCACTAGCTAAATACAGAATAGACCTTCCATTTATAGGAAACAAATTCCAAACTGAAATTCGGATTGTATAAGAAAGCAAAAGTTTTTCACGTCCCTTGCGATTAAGAATGGTTAATATAAGAATTATATTCAATCCGACCACCACCAAAGTTGCGAAAGTTAACCCTCTATCCATGTATTAAATTAATTATACGTTTGTTCATAACCTAAAAGTAAATAAAATTCGAATTATAGAAAATTAAATGATAAAAGTCCAATACGTATGAAGATATACTTCCATACACGTTATTATAAATTTAGCTATTATAGCTAATTTAGCAATTAATTCGCGCAGTATGTATTTATAATTCCTTACATTTTGAAAACGCTGATGTTTTATTTTAGTAAGGGGACCAGGTAGCCCCCTAATGATTTCATATAAGTATGATCGTCGATGGTATTACTGTTCCATTTGCAATTGTTTTGTTGCAGTGTGCAAATTTAAGGCGGCTGCTATCGTAAGTCGGTAATTATGAAACAAATGCCTTCCTATTTGTTGTAATAATACAACGATATAAATTCTGAACCGTTTCAGAAGAGATAGAATCTATCAAATAACGGCTATAGAACCTGTATGAGAGAGCTGATGCAAGAACGTTAACTAAAGCCAACATAGTTCAAAATTTAAGTTGTTTGTAACAGTTATTCACAATAAAAGTTCTTCATAACAAGGTCTTTGAGGCTTCCGCGGTAAGATTCTGAATAAAACTTGGCTTCCGGGATGAAGCCGCGTTGGATGACGGTTTGTTGCCGACGTTTCGTAAACATTGCAGTTTACTTCATCAGGATGAGAGACAACTGATACTGTATTAGGTTGTCTCTCGCCCTGATGAAGTAAACTGCAATGTTTACGAAACAACGGCAACAAATCGTCATCCAACGCGGCTCCATCCCGGAAGCCAAGTCTTATTCTTCATAATAGTTTCGATCAGAACTTTTGTACAACGATTTGAAATAACTAATTTCCGAACCATTTCAAAGCCCTGTTCCTAATTTACCATTATTGAACTATATTTGAAGGTTTGTTTTATCAGCAATGAAACATTTTATTATTTTACACTTCACTTTAACTATTTTATAGATGTAAACTATGCGTGCATTTCTAATTACACCAATACTTCGTGACAGCCACGATCGCTCTAATATCGCGCCGCAACCAAAGGGTTGTATAGGTAGCAATATTAGTAAATAAGGTGGGAAGTGTTATGAGAGTAATTAACCCTTAACATCGAGAGCTTCTTTTGTAATACTCGCCCATAAGACGACATAAAATTAGGTGAAAGCTTATAATAAAACGTTTATAGTAATGAAAACTTAAAAACACATTCAAACTAGTTTACTTAGACATAGATTCAAGATATTTAGTTCATTTATAACTTCATAATAATTGTCTTTATGTATTCCCTCCATGATTTATATTTTGAAAATTTGATTATGTGTATTTATTTTTTTAAATAAAAATAAACTACCACTTGTGATGTTGAAAATACTCGAAAGTTAGATATCACAAATATAGAATATCTAGATGTTGTAACCTTCTAAATAACGAAACTACACTGAATATCATTGCGACAAAACTGTTGTACAAATGCCATAATATTTACGTCTTAAAACGTTGTATAACTGCAAATATTTCTTGTCAGTGCATGATCAACTAACTATTTACTGTAATAAGTTGCAACATTTGATAAAAAAGACTACAGTAATGATAAATAAATGAAATGAACACTAAATTCTTTACATGTCTCCATATTGGGGCCATTCGTTTTCTATGGCATAAGTGTTATGTCACCGTAGCGGGGCCATCCGACTGTTAAGGGTTAATACACTTTTTAGCATTTCATATCTGATGTGAAATATATGTTACACAATCAGTTTCCCAAATTAGGCTGAATGTGCCAAAGAACACTGTCACATCTCGTCTAAATGATGTGGAAAATTAGAAAACCATTAACGTTTACAAGAAAGGAGTATATGCAGACAAAATAAAGTGAACGGCACACTACTAACCGTGAAGATTAACAACCGATCATGGAAAGAAACATTTTATGATCTTTGAAAAATGTTGGCTTATAGTTTGGTCAATTCTTTATGGATATTTTAAATGAATCTGCCTAAATTATTAATCATAACTAAGAAAATCTGTGTATTGGCACATTTAGGCTTTTTCCAGTGAATTACGTAATGGAGTTACAGCCTATCTTAAAATATTAAACCAAGGCTAGGGTAGATGTCCCAATTACTGCCACTGTTCCTATAACTGCCACTTTAATTCGTTTATTTAATAGCGAAGTAATGTATAAAGAATAGTAGGTAAACAAATTTTCATACTAAATTTCGACTTCGGTTTACGTAACAACACATAGACATTGTATATTCATTTCCACTTAATATTTAAAGCGAAATATTAGGAGGTAAAAGTGCCGTTGAACACTAAAACGTGACCAATATAATTATAAAGTATGAAACGTGTCATAATTCATTAAAGTCGATAGCTTTACTATACATCTTACATCTGTTACACAAACCGCCGTGCTAATATATGTAAAAACGTGTTTCTATTTAAATGAGATCTCTTCAAGTGTCAGTTATAGGCACGTTGGACTTTGTTGTACATTTTCAATCACGTAGTAATTAATTCATTATATTCAACTCATTAAAAAATGTTCATAAATAAAAAGGATGTTGAAGAATGTCATGCTCCAAACTGGAACAATTTTTAGGTTAAATACGTTCTAAAATAGTTAAATGAAGTTACGCGATAAGCTTAAAGTGATAGTAATTGGTACATCTACCCTATCGTGAAGTTACAGGCAATAATATGATGCATGTAACAAATGAGTTTTGTTACATTTTGTTAATAAATCATATTTTAGCAGACAAAAAATTGTTCTTTTCAGAACTTGGATTTTAGCACTTTCAGTCTTTTTTATTTCCATTCTTCAGTTGAAGCGTTCTTGTGCAATGCAGCGTAAGTGGCAAAATTAAAATTTGTCCTTTATAAAAGAATATTCTGCGTGCCGATAGGAATATACTGTAATATGTAATTTGAGTACTGTTTCATTTCTTCAGTGGTCCATAACTGGGCCAAATGATGGCATTAATGCCAACTTAGTTGTTCGGAATGATTATAGAGATATTTTAGTAACACTCGAAGGAAATGTATGCACATTAACATTTTAGTAATTAACATGTTGACTGCCACAGCAATTTTACTTGTTTCAGTAGAATACATTATAATTCTGCATGTATAACATTTATTTTATTAAGAAATCTAGTTATACAAACTTTCTACAATACTTTCGATACTATATATTGCTGCTGTAACATGAAAATCAGTGAAATTTCTAGAAATATGATTGTTTATTTGATTTGAATGCTTCAGTTCATCGCAGCGTCGCCGATCACTGGTGACCACCATGGCAGTCAACATGTTAATTTTGCGCGTAGTATTTTATCATTTGATAATTGTATGACTATCAGAAAGTTTTATAATCCCCTTTTCCAAAAGGATTCTACATGGAAAAATAAATAAAAAATAAAGAATAACATTTTTTCATTTGGAGGGTTCGTTCTCGAGAAAATTGACTTTGAATATTCTTCGAGTACGCGTGCATCTAACTTCGGCGTGATTGAACAGATCTCGATACGAACCATATGTTCGTTTATAAATAGCATTAATAACGTTCGTAATGTTAATTTCTTATCAATTGGATGTGCTATTATTCATCTCTGTCTACTTATAGAGTAGATGTCGATTATCGTCAGAGTCCCAATAACCGACACTTTAATTCGTTTATTTAATACCAAAGTAATGTATGAAGAATCGTAAAGAAACAAATTTTTAAACTAAATTTGGACTTCGGTTTACGTAACAACACATAGACATTGTATATTCGTTTACACTTAATATTTAAAAACGAAATATTAGGAGACAAATGTACTGCTGAACATTAAAACGTGACCAATGTAATTAGAAAGTCTGGGACGTGTCATAATCCAGTAAAAGGTAATACGTTTACTATACATCTTATATCTGTTACACAAACCGCCGTGTTAATATATGGAAAAATTATTTCTATTTAAATGAGAACTTTTCAAGTGACAGTACGAGGGACATTGGACGTTGTTGTACATTTTCAATTACGTAGTAATTAATTCATTACATTCAACACATAAAAAAATGTTCATAAATAAAAGATACGTTGAACAATATTACGTTCCAAACTGAAACGATTTTTACATACGTTCTCAAGTAGTTAAATGAAGTTACGTGATAACCTTAAAGTGGCACTAATTGATATATCTATCCTAGTTGCATTACGTTCAACCACGCTTTAGTTAAGCAAACGCGTATTCGTAGAATATTCCAAGTCTATTTTCTTGAGATCCAAGCCTCGAATGAAAAAAATGTAATTCTTCCTTTTTGTCCTATCTTTGTTCGTAGAATCGCCTTCTGAATCACAAAGTTTAAGAATCTCCTTCTCCAAAAAATATGCACTGCTTACACAATTTCCTCCTCCGAAATGATCTCATGCAAGTAATTCTTCTTGACCCCTAATTTATTCAATTCCTGGCCATTAATAAAGTTTTACGAACATTACAATAAATGATAATAATAGAATATCCCAAGCAACGATTAACCAGTTAGCCCCTGAGTTAACCCCTTTTCAAAGTGTGCACCTAAATGTGTCGCATCTTTGCTTGCACTGCACACAGCTTTTTCATAATAATTATTTACCTTTTTTATTTGTTTGTTTTATTTCGTTTTGGCCTGCGAATATTTTGAACATCTTGAAATTTACGAATATGTTTTAGTTTTCACTAAAATTACAATTTAAATAGCCAATGGTAACTACTTTTTACGCACGACGAGTATAAGTCGTCGTAACACAAAATATTGGTATTTGTCCATGACGAATATACTCGTCAATCACAGCTAACCAGTTAACAATCCTTGCTACTTCATTATTGAAACGTTAGGTTGTTTAGTGTAGTCCAATGAAAAAAGTTGCCTCGACTTTTAACTGTGTATTGTCCATTAATTATTGGATTTTATGTGGTTCCAAATAAGAACAATATTTATTCAGATTAGAATGCTACTGTTTAACGAAAGTTCATAAAACATACTCCCCTTCAGTTCACGAATTATACAAAATAAGTGAATATTATCAAAGGCGCCACGAATTTTCCGAACAACCTATTGGTTATTCTATTCTTATTGACGTATTTAAGTAAAAATAAACAGAAATTTGGAAATAATTACAAGTTGGATCAGTTTTTTCTTCGTCTTGAAAAATGTACATCTTGGCACTTATGTTACTTCCCACAAGAACGCTTGAATTGTTTCTATTGAATTACGTACCGGCAAGTCTTGCTTTGATAGCTTGATAAGGTAGCTCTAAGAATTCACTTTTCAAAGGTTGCAATTTGTATAGCGGCAGCACTGATATATCCCCGAAATCGCAAAAGTAAACGCTAACGTCTTCTTTAATTATACTTGAAATGCATACCCTTAAAAGCGATTTACAGATATTAGCAACTTAATACGTAAACAACTTTGCGCGTAAAATACATTATCGACAGAAAGTTTGGAAGCGGTAAGGATATCTCAAGATATTACGTTTCCTTGCTTGTTACGAACGAAATCGGTCAGCGTAATAAATTTGATGTAGTTCATTATAATTTGTTACATTGGCTGGTCAATATAAGTACTGTTACCATGTGCTCGAATTAGGTTAATTAACCCTTTAGCTACTATACACCAATATGACTTTCCGCTAGTTCATCTTGTAGAACGATACACCATTATAGTGACTCAGTTTATATCGTTTTGAAAGCTGTGTACATTTTTTGTGGCAAGTGAAACTGTCTTTGTATTATGTTTTCATTTGCATTTCTCCTCTCACAATGTTATAATTTATTCAGTTGCGAGTTTGTATTAACACGTACATGAGTAAAGGTATAATAGAAATTATGGAACACCGATAGGAACGTCTTTACAGCATCGTGATTAATTTTGCCGTAGCTAAAAGGTTAATCTTAGACATTATTCATAACGACCGATCATTATAAATAACATCCGCATTAATCACATGGTCCGTAACATATATACATAGATATTTGTCCACCATATTAGTGAATGGCAACCAAAATAAAATTCCGGTCATTGATAATGGTTATTGGTAACCAAAATAAAATTCCAGCCATTTATATTAACTACCGGTAACCAGAAAGAAATCTAATCATTTATATCGAATCGTTATTCGTAATCGAAATTATGTAATCAGAAATATTAGCTCCTATACTACAACTGTTAAAATTTTCTGATAACAGTTATGATACAAGTCTGGATGCAAGTATATCGATTTCGATATAGGTTTGCTGACATAATACCAGTATCAAAATTATACTGATTTTAAGTCCCAGCAAGAAATAAATCGAAAACATAGGATAACATTTTGTCACATGAAATTTGGTTTTCGAGAAAATTTGAGATATTCGCCGAATATGCGCGCATTTGACTATGTTTTCACTTAACGAATTTCGCTACAAATTACTGTCTCAGCTCATATTTGTGTTTATTGTACTGTATAATTACGAATACTCAATAACACAAGGTGTTTATGTACAATAAATTGTATTGCTTTATAAATTGTTGAAAATGTTTCCCACTCTTCCAAATATATATACACTTCTGCTTTGCGAACTAAATTTCTGTAAAAGCTTCTAGCATATGTCTGTGTTTTATTTGACCAAATCCCAAACAAACTTTATCTTTTTAATTGCTCAACACTTTTATCAATTTCATAAAAATATGCAGCTAATTTAATATATAGTTCCGTTAATAAAAGTCGAGAAGGGTTAAGTTAGAAGATTATGATGGTCAATCTGCTGTTTCATAAGCACATTTAATGTCGATTTCCTCGAAAACCAACCCTTATATGAAACAAACGATATTCTATGGTTTCGAATTATTTTTCCATGTAATAGCGCCTTTTTCGGGTTGTACCATCAATTACTAAACACCATGTATAATAATATTGTACATAATTGCATATAATAATATTTATGTACATACACAATAATATTTTGTTTATTTCTTTTTACTGACCTATTTTTTGAAGAGTGATAATGCTTCCCAAATTTCTGTCGGTGAAGTATATTAGCTGGCCCGATAAATTCGCACCGAATTTTATATCGAAAATAACTAGTACAATAAATATAATATTTGGAATGTTATCGTTATGTTCTTGTAATATTAACCTTATCCATAATAAAATTACAGCAATTACTTGTTCTAAGATTAAAACAAATTAATAAATAACAAATTATTAGGTATAATGATATTTTTAAAATCAAAATATAGAAAAAATTGCAATTTGCAGTTGAAGAATACTGTTACCTAAAATGCGTTTCTTAAACTGCATTCGAAAAGCTAAATCAAGATGCATTACGCTCTCTTTGCTCAACATTTCGAAAATATTGTGAAATGCAGTACAAAAATATTAGGACACGAATTCATCGGTATATTATGTAACAAAGTATAAAATATGTATTCAATGCAGCATCTTTTATTTGTACCTATACCAATGACCATCAGTGTGTTGAGCTGCGTAAAGTTTCCTTTCCCTTATTGATTCCGGCGTTGGAATAGGTCCTTTGTATGCCTGGCAAGTTTCTTGTAATTTAGTCATCATTATCTAAGAAAATACCATTTATTGTAAAGATGGTAATAAAGATAGATTCGATAATACAATCAACGTAAATACATATACAGGGTGCCCCAGATTATTTCCACAAAACTTTATCAATATGTTCTGTGATTGTAAATAAACAAAAAAAAGTTATTCTACTGACTAACTACAGGTCAGACCATTGTTATAGACCACTCGTCTATAGCAGTGATGGCGAACCTTTTTGAGAAGTGGGCCAAATGTTGTTCATTATTTTTTTTAGTACTAGCTCATGGATCACTAAGTCAGTGGCGTCACTTGGAAAGGGGGAGTGGAGGATCGTTAAAAACTACTCTTTTTTGGTTCTCACTTTTAAAATCCTCTAAAAAGTTTATGTCTCCTTTTTGTTTTACAACGTTTACCTTTGCGAGTGAAGTGCAACAAATTTGATTGTCTGTTCTCTCTTTTATGATATAAAAAATAAGTTTATAAAAATCAACGCGTGGGTCATTTAAAAAGCGTGCGTGTGTCAGTGTCCGACCCGTGGATCATAGGTTCGCCATCACTGGTCTATAGAAAACATCATAACGTGTGTACCTGATCAGACTTGGATCAAGCTTATATAAAAAAAAATTGTACAAAAGTTTACCAAATCGAATGATTGAAGTAGTGGAAAATAAAGGGCGGTCAACTCATTATTTCTTCGTCAGATAATAAAACGAAAGATATCCTTCAGAAAACTTTGACTTTTTAGGTTATCGGTATTTCAGACTAAGTGACACGAAGTCCCGTAAGATAATAGGTCTATCCTGTACCTCGTCCGTGCTTTTACAGTAATATATACATATAAATTACGTATGTAGAGGTAAGTATATGAACTATGAAAATAAATTAAGAAATTAAGAAAAGATAGCTGTGTTGACCCCTTTTTAAGGTGTGCACCAAAATGTGTCGCAAAAATGAAGCGATGACGAGTATACTCGTCAATCACAGAGTAAGTGTTGCTTGTAAAAATACTGCACTAATATTTGTTTATTTACTTAACATAAACATGGGCTAAAACAAAACATAAATCCCAGGTGGTTTGATTTAGAAAGGAAAAAAGCAACTACTTTGTTTACACTGGACACAGTTTCTTCATAATAATTATTTGTATTTTCTATTTGTTCGTTTTATTTCGTCTTGGCCTCCCAATATTTTAACATCTTGAAATTTACAAATATATTTTAGTTTTCACTAAAATTATAATTTCAATAGCCAATAGTAACTAATTTTTTACGTACGACAAGCGTACACTCGTCATAACACAAAATATAACCATTTGTACATAACGAGTATACTCGTCAATCACAGCTAGCTGATTAATATAACGTTACATACATGTTAAGATCAATATTTGGAACACGTTTTCCTTTCTACTTTGCGAATATCTTGGAAAGACATTCAATATCTGATCAGATCATTAAGAACAGCAAAGCTAGCAAACATTTACATTATATACACATTCGAAACCGTTTCAGAAACTGTACAGAGAACCTAAAAATAACGGTTAGAATACCTATGTGACAGCAGATGCAAGAACTTTAACTTAAACCGATATAGTCCGAAATTTAAGTTCTTCATAACATTTATTCAGAATAGAAGTTGTTTCCCGAACCTAAACCTATAATGTAACAGTTTTCGAATCCTGTTTGAAACTGATCCCTTCACGGATGCGAAGGTTCAACTGTAGTTATCAAATAAACTAATATAGTTTTGCAGAAGTAAACTGGGCTACCATGTATTAAACGTAACAATTACCTCTAATGAATTTTTGTCGTCGAATGGTTGAATAGTAAAATTGCCGGGGTGCGCTGCCATTGTCACATGAATATCGAAATAATCGCCGATGCCTGAGATACTCGGCGGTTTCAAAGACTTCACAACTTCATCGTCTTCGTTCCCTGCTAGTGATATGCGTTTCCTCGGCTTAATATTATTATTGCCATCGCCTTGCGTTCTATAAATTACATAAAAATTTCACAATTATTTGTTCTATAGGTGGCTTCGTACCACAGTCGAACCGCGATAACTCAAATCTCATGGGAAGAGTTAATACAACCCATGACTTTCAAACCATAGTACATATGGCTTTCAAGACTTTCACAATAATTTGAAAACTTATATTTTCTTTAAGGGAGTCTTTTCACCCCTAGGATCGCTTCTTTCTAAAACGAAAAATGGATCTATTAATAAGATCACTTAAACAACGTTTGTGCAAAGTTTTAGATTTTTGTTAATTTTCGAGGTGCCGAACATTACTTGTCAATTCATAACATGTACACATGCTTAGCTAAAATTGGTTAGCACTCAAATGGCTAATGCTTATGATTAAAGAATTTAATTGTCGAAATATCGAGGATTAATTTAATCGATCGATGAAATTCTTTTAATCGTTGATTAAAAAAATGAATCAATTATCAATTATAACGGCTTTTTCAATGAAATTTAAATAAAATTTCGATACAATTGAAATTCCATTACAAATTAATTTTATTGTCCGAATACGTTCGAACAATATGCATATATGAGATTCTATAAATTTACTACAAAAAGAATTTCAGTAGTTAATCGTTAGTCAATTATTTACAATTCCTGTCAAAAAGTTTTCGATCAAACGCGACTACGTGGAGTTAACTAAGAACACTAATATTTTTGAAGTGCAAAATGCTGTTTTACAAATATAAAACATATGGAAAAATTAAATAAATCTAATATGAAATAAATGAGGAAAGAAAAAGAATAAAAGTATTCGTTTATTGTGAAAAAGAAAACAGCAGGGAAAATAAATGTACAAAGAGTTGCATGATACTTCATGTACATATCTATATTACCTAATATTTTCCAATATTTCTACGTTCATGTACGATTGCTTTGCTCCACTGTAGCATTAATGTTACCACATTTGCACAATATGTAAATGGAATTTCTTTCCGCAATAATTTTATTACTTCTCGAAGCTGTTTTCCATTTTTGGGCACATTTTTATTAATTAATTTTCCTCCGCGTTGTCTACACACTTTAAAATAGATTTAATAATTATACAGTAGCAGTTTGCACCACAAAAACCTTAGCGTTTTTAGCTAGAAGATTTATGTTATTGCGTTTCATCGAAAAATTTTTACCAAAGTTTTCGAGATATAGAGATTTCAGCTGATCCAAAAGGGATTTAGTGAAGAGTGGATAACTGCATTGCTCTATTTTGTAATGATTTTACTTTTTAAAAATTGCAAAGTATACTTAAAAGTTATATTTATAGTTTCTGGAAAATATTAGATGCTTCATTTACTAATTACCTATGAAAAAATTCTAACACTTCTCATTTTTCACCCGTTAATTTCATTTCATTTATTTATCATTGCTGTAGTCTTTTTTATCAAATGTTGCAACTTATTACAGTAAATAGTTAGTTGATCATGCACTGACAAGAAATATTTACAGTTATACAACGTTTTAAGACGTAAATATTATAGCATTTGCACAACAGATTTGTCGCAATGATATTCAGTGTAGTTTTGTTATTTAGAAGGTTACAACATGTAGAGATATTTCATATTTGTGACTTCTAATTTTCGAGTATTTTCAATATTACAAGTGTTAGTTTACTTTTATTTAAAAAATAAATACACATAATCAAATTTTCAAAATATAAATCGTGAAGGAGATACATAAAGACAATGATTATGAAATTATAAATCAACTAAATATCTTGAATTTACATCGAAATAAACCAGTTTAAATGTGTTATCTAAGTTTTCATTCATATAAACGTTTTATAAGCTTTCACCTAATTTCCTGTCGTCTTATTGGCGAATATTACAAAAAAAGCTCTCGACCGTTAATGGTTAAATAATTTATCTGAATAGCAAAAGGTGCTCCAAAGTTTTGAGCAGTCTAAATGTGTGCCAAACAATTTGGTTTAAAGTAAGTTTTATTTCGATTTATAGAAGTCCTCGCATCAGAGGGGAGAGGGGGGATGAACAAAATTTTCGTGTTATAGAGGTTTTCGAGTTAAAGAGGTTTTGACTGTATTAGGTAACCATGAAAAATTATGCCGTTTCTGGGTTTCGTTATTTCTCGAGCTACATCGTAGTGACAAAAAGTCGTACATACTTCATTTTTTTAAAATTGAAGGGGAATGTTTGAATTTTACGACATTGCAAACGGCATGTTTGAAAACATTTTTTGAAAATTCCGTAGAAAGCGTTAAAGTTTGCAATTTTTCAATATCACGAGAAAAACCTCGTATTTAAAATGTTACAACAATTTGCATGTGCTAAATTTAAAATTAAAACATGTCATTTTAAAGTGGAAACTTCAAACTTTAATTGGAAAAACAATATCATGAGTCTACGATGATTTTTGATGGAGTTACAGTAATTCAAAGACTGACTATTTTTCGCCCCAAAATGAGCGAACCTTTAATTTTGCGGACGAGTGTATATACCAGGGGTTGAAAACAATTACAATATCGGTTTCGGTTCTTGAAACAGTTACGAGAACCGAAAAAATGGTGTAACTATTATAGATATATCGGTTCTGGCTCATTTCGCTTTCGGTTACGGTTCTTCAGAACTTATATCGGTTCGATAACTGTTATTTTTCTGTTCTGTATCGATTACGGTTTGGTTCTATATAGTATTAGTACATATGGTAGATGTCCTAATTACTGTCAGTATCCCTATAATCGACACTTTAATTATTTTATTTAATAGCAAAGCAATGTACGAAGAATCGGAAGTAAACAAATTTTTATACTAAATTTGGACTTTGGTTTACGTAACAACACATACACATAGATATTGTATATTCGTTTACACTTAATATTTGAAAATAAGTTTTGCTCGAACTGTCGTAGCGATTAGACGTGTGTATCTCTTTACTCCGTTGTTGATTTTAACGTGTTCGAAAACGTCGAGTCCTACTCCATTGTGTATAAACGCTATCCGTGCGACGTTCTGGTTAAGTGTGTACCAGTCAAACTTTCCATTAGGAAGGGAAGGAAAAGGATAGATCTTTGTTAAAGTGCCTCCGCCAAAACTCATAAACCGTTAAAAAATGCAACAGGACAGGACAGTTTCGGACAATCCGAAATCTTCCTTTAACCCTAACAACAACCACGACTACCATCGCATAATCAATATCATTCAGCAGCCCGAACTACAAATGGTGTCACTCAGGTGAACCCACCCCAATAACTACTCCAATACAACACACGAACAAAGTATATGATACGGAATTTAACAATAGTAACAGTAGTAACGCGACACAGCGACCTCAAGACCCACTAACGCAGACTACTCTTGTAAACATGGATATGGATACTACAACCGGGAAATCACCAACCTGGCAACAAGCATCAAATAGGATACATAAACGCAAAGAACAGATAGATAGTGACGAACGTTCTATCAAAAGTACTCGAAAAAATAATTCTAATGCGGATAAAACCTTTAATATATCAAAATAACGCCATCCTACCGCATCAATTTGGATTTCGGGAATCCCACTTAACAATCGAACAAGTCCACAGACTAATTAAGGAAATAGAAAAAAGTCTTGAAGAACAAAAGATTTGCTCAGCTCTTTTCATAGATATCTCTCAGGACTTCGATCGAGCCTGGCACACAGGATTGCTCTACAAAATCAAACTCAGCTTACTACACAACCTTTATTTGCTCTTAACATCGTATCTTAGTGAAAGATATTTCCACGTGAGCTATAGTGACAGTTTCTTTAACATCTACCCCACTCAAGCTGGAGTGCCGCAAGGAAGTGTCCTAGGCCCTGTACTATATCAAATTTATACTTCTGATCTCCCTACCACACGTGACGTCCTAACAGCCACATATGCTGATGATACCGCAATGCTCGCCACACATAAAGATCCAAGTAAAGTGGCTAATTTGTTGCAAGAAAATATAAATAAAGAAGAGTGGACCAGGAAATAGAAAATTAAAATAAACGGCCAAAAATCCACTCATGTTATTTTCACAACAAAACGTATCTCCCGTCTACAAATCACATTAAACAAAGAGATACTAACTACTTCAGAATTTGTAAAATATCTAGGCCTACACCTGGAGAAACGGCTCATCTGGAGAAAAACATATTCCAGCTAAAAGAAAACAATTAAACGTGAAGTTGACGAAACTAAGATGGAACATAGGACGAAATCTTCCTCTATCACTGACTAACAAGCTCCTTCTTTACAAGGTTATGCCCATTCCAATCTGGACCTACGAAATACAACTATGGGACTGTGCAAAAAAATCCAATACAGACATAATCCAACCATTTCAGAACAAAGGCCTACGCAAAACCTTTTTAGCATTTCATATCTGATGTGATATATGTGTTACACGGTCAGTTTCCCAAATTAGGCTGAATGTGCCAAAGAACACTGTCATATCTCGTCTAAATGATGTGGAAAATTGGAAAACCATTAACGTTTACAAGAAAGGAGTACATGCAGACAAAATAAAGTGAACGGCACACTACTAATCGTGAAGATTAACAACCGAACATGGAAAAAAACATTTTATGATCTTTGAAAAATGTTGGCTTATAGTTTGGTCAATTCTTTATGGATATTTTAAATGAATCTGCCTAAATTATTAATCATAACTAAGAAAATCTGTGTATTGGCACATTTAGGCTTTTTCCAGTGAATTACGTAATGGAGTTACAGCCTATCTTAAAATATTAAACTAAGGCTAGGGTAGATGTCCCAATTACTGTCACTGTTCCTATAACTACCACTTTAATTCGTTTATTTAATAGCAAAGTAATCTATAAAGAATCGTAGGTAAACAAATTTTCATGCCAAATTTGAACTTCGGTTTACGTAACAACACATAAACATCGTATATTCGTTTACACTTAATATTTGAAACGAAATATTGGAAGGTAACTGTGCCATTGAACACTTAAACGTGACCAATATAATTATAAAGTATGAAACGTGCCATAATTCATTGAAGTCGATACCTTTACTATACATCTTATATCTGTTACATGAACTGATATGCTAATACATGTAAAAATTGTTTCTATTTAAATGACAACTTTTCAAGTGACAGTAATAAGGACGTTGGACTTTGTTGTACATTTTCAATCACGTAGTAATTAATTCGTTATATTCAACATATACAAAAAATGTTCATAAATAAAAGAGATGTTGAACAATATTATGCTCCAAACTGGATCGATTTTTAAGTTAAATACGTTCTAAAATAGTTAAATAAAATTACGGGATAACCTTAAAGTGGCAGCAATTATTGGTGCATCTACCCTACATATGTTCTTATTTGAAGCAAACGATTTCATTCGACAACACTGTTTTCACTACATGTACTGGTGTTGGAAACTCTTGCATGCTATATCTCTCTCCTATCCTCTATGATGCGATTTTGTTTTATAATAGGAATAAGACAAAATGTTCTGTTTCCGTACTGTTGGGTTAAAAACAAACGATTTCAGTTTTGTTATTAATTAATCATCTTATTAGTTTTGTAGTATGATATGTAATATAAAATTAACAAGCAATATGAGAATGTACTGATATTATTGTAGAATGGAACCGTAATCAACGCAGAACCGAAAAATAACAGTTACAGAACCGATATAATATCGGTTTCGAAGAACCGTAACCGAAACCGAAATAAGTCGGAACCAATGTCTCCATTAAGAATTTTTTTGTTTTTATTTTAGTTTCTGGATAAGTACAATCTATCAATGTTGATATTTAGTACTGAATGTGTTGAGTTGTGTTGGCACAAATGTGAATACTAGAACTGATATATAACAGTTTGAAACAATTATTTTCAGAACCGTTTCAACCCCTATGCACACTCTATCAATTATAAAAAGGAGTAAAAGGTAGCAGAAATTTTCATGAATAAAGTAAGGATGAAACTCCTCGAAACACAAGAAGTTTCGTCTTCTTGAAATTATGCTACTTTTATAATTCAAAACTCTCAAAACTTAGGTAAATAATAGTTAGTATAAATAACGAGAATATTACCATGATATGAATTTATTTAACTAATAATGTAATAGAGTTTGTGTTTAAACTTAAGGTTTACTTTATATTATCGATAATTGTAATTTATTATGGAATAAGTAATTTCTTTTTCTAAGGGAGATTTATTAGGATCTTAATTGCCGATAAAATGGATACCCCTTACAAATAAAAGGAAGAATAAAGGGATCCAAAGTTTAGAAAGTTTCGAGAGTTTCGAGACCTCACAATGATTCGGATGCGAGTTTCGCGAATCTAGAAATTAGGTTTCGACTCGTCTTTAGAATAAAATATCGTTTGACTTTGTATTTGTTTTTACTGATCAAAACAGCATAAACTTTCTTGGTTACCTGAGATATTTATATTTTTGTATACCGTACTTCGTAAGTTTCTCTTCGAGAGTCAGAGTATTGTTGATAGAGACAAGCATGTTGCTTGGTTGAATTCGTTTGAACAGCTCTACGATCGGTACACCGTTCGTATGCGACACCACTTTCACGAGAAGTGACTCGCCTTTTGGCGCAAGTTCTGCGAGTTTTGCAACCATCTTGTCATTGAACATTGTTTTATCAATGTTATGAAGATGTACCTTCAATGCCTGTTACAAAAGTTCACCGTTAGTAATAGCATTGACTACGTACAGGATAAACTATCCATTTATAAGAAGCATCATTTTCAAAGTGAAATTTGGCGTGTGTAAAAAAGCAGAGGCTTTATACACTCCTTGGAATTTAGAATGGTTCGGCCAAGAATTATATTCAGTTCGACCATCAAAATTGATAAAGTTAACCCTCTATGCATGTATTAAATATAATACGTTTGTTCATATCATAAAAGTAAATGAAATTCGGGTTATAGACGATTAAATGATAGAAGTCGAATACATATGAAGATATACTTCTATACACGTTATTATAAATTTAGTTATTATAGAACAATTATATCGGAAACAATTAATTATCGCAGTATTTATTTACAATTACTATCGTTTTGAAAATGCTGTTGTTTTATCTTAGTAAAGGGGTTAGGTAGCTGCCTGATGATCATATAAGAATGGATAGTCTATTCTCTATGCTTCATCAATGGTACTACAATGTATTTCTACAACGCAAGTTTCAATGTACATCGCAACGCACGTCGTTTCAACGCTCGTGTGCCTCCAGCCTAAAGGGGAGAAAACTGCGGGCGCTAAAGCGGGGACCACTGTATCTCGTGACACGTACGAAATGTGTTAAATATTAAAAATCATAACTTTACCTGTACAGGATAATTTGCTAGAACCGGTGATAAGGTTTCCAAAGACAGAAGATTCCTCTCGGTTACAGTGACAGTCTTACCAAAATCAATTAAAAATGCTCTTAATTGAGGGTAAAAACTGTTGCTAACTATTTTCCCTCTGTACCAGTTATTGTCCGACGACACAAAGTAAGTCTTGCTGGTGTCGACTTTGGTTACAATGCAGTTTTCCAGATCTTCCGTATTCAAGCCATTACATATTAATCGATGCAGCAAACTGACCAAACGTTTCAAGCTCTCGGACTGCACTTGCACATAAACGTCGCCATTTTGTTCTATGTGAGATATAAATACTTCCGACACTTGCCCCTCCTATGAATAGAAAAAAGGAAAAAAGGGTTAATCTTGAACTAGGGATATCAGACCTGTGATATCCGAATCTGGTTAATCGATTGTTAGACCAGATTTATGATTATACGATAATCGGTTATTAATATTCGGTAACCAGTTTAATTACTTCATCAATGCATTATACAGAGACAAAGTTGAAGTCATTGATTTAATGTTTATTTGTTATTTAAAACATATAAGTACACTGCAGATTATTATGCAAATTCAAATTTATAAAAGTACAACTAAAAGAATATGACGTTAGTAGATACTTATCTCACCCTGTAAATACAGCAATGTGTGGTGTACTTCAGATATTTTATATATTTTTACATACTGCGCCATTATACAATTTTTCGCGAACTTAAATTTTCCATAAATGCATGAAAATTCACAGTATAGTCATAAGTATTGGAGTTAGAAAGGAATATTTTTACTTATTTTTGTATATTGCTAGTTTGTTTAAGTTATTCATATTAACCAGTTAGCTGTGGTCGACGAGAATACTCGTCATTGTTTCATTTTTGCGACACATTTAGGTCCACACTTTAAAAGGGGGTAAACACAACTAACTGGTTAAACAATCCCAAAATTAGTATTTTTCTATAAATATATAATAATGAAACTGGCAAGAAAGGAAGCGGGAAGAGACTAAAGGGTACCCAACAAGAAACAAAGAAAGGGGAGGAGGAGAGGAATAAAAAGAATAGGGTCGAGGGTGAAAAATATGGTAGAAATGGAAGACTAATATTTTGGAATATAGCGGGAGTGGAGAGAAAGGAGGCAGACTTTTCGAAATATGTGGCAAACTTCGAGTTTGTCGGACTGGCAGAAACTTGGGCTGACTAGAGGGGGTGGCAAAGGATAAGAGGGACACTCCCAAAAGGGTTCACATGCAGTTGCCAAGCAGCCAGGAAAGAAAAGCGAAAGGGCAGAGCACGGGGGAAATTATTATAGGAATCAGAGAAGAATGGGAGGAGATAGAAGAAGCAAGGACAACTGAGGGCCTCGTGGGAAAAAAGGTAAGAATTAACGGGGAAGTTTGGAATATTTATACGGTCTATTCGAACAAAATGATGGGGAAACTTAAAACGGAAATAGAGGAGAAACTGGATTAGAAAGAAGAAGAGGTGCTAATAATCGGAGGAGATTTTAATGCAAGAATAGGGAGGGCGGGAAAATTATACAATGGAGAACTGAAAGAGGAAAGAGAGGACAGGAATTCGAAGGACAGTGTAATCAACGAGGAAGGGAAGATAATGCTGAAGTTGGTGGAAGAAAGGGGATGGCACATCCTCAACGGAAACGTGAATGGGGACGAAACGGGAGAATTCACCTATGTAAAGAAGCGTGGAACCACTGTCATTGACTACGTTATGACCAACAATACAGATATGGGCAAGATAGAAAAGTTTTATGTAGGAGACAGGATAGATTCCGGTCACCAACCGGTGTGTGAGATAGTTAAGACCTGCGGTGAAAACAGAATAGAGGCAGAGAAGGATTAAGAAAAGAAGGTAAGATGCTGGAAGCCAGGAAGTATAGAGAAGTACAAGGAAGCAACGAAAAATAAGAGATTTGAGGAAGAAGAGGAGGAAGACAGGGACTGGGAAAATCTAAAAACAGCGGTAGAAGAGGCTATGGAGACAAAGAAAACAGTAGTGCGGAAACGGAAGCTTGGACAGAAATATTGGTGGGATAGAGAATGCACCAAAGAAAAGATGAAAGTGATGAGATGCTACAAGAGCTGAAAACAGGAAAAGGTAAAGAAAGAAGATTATTTAAAGAAGAAAGCGGAGTTTAGAAGTCTGTGTGAGGACAAGATGAAATACAGGAAACAAGAAGAGGAGGAAGAAATAAGGAGGGCAAAAAACGAGAGCCAAATCTGGGAGTACATAAATAAAGAAAAAAGAAAACAAGTAGCAGAAATAAAAATTAAAAAAGAGACATGGAGAGAACACACTTCAAAAACTTGCTGGGAGGAGCGGATGAAAAGACAGAAGGGGAGAAGCGTGAGTTGGTGGCAACAGAGGAAGACATAACAGATCTAACAGAAGACGAGATAGAGAGACAAATAAAGAGGCTAAGAAAAAAGAAGGCACCAGGGGGGGGGGTGGAATTCCAAATGAGGTATGGCAGTACAGCCAAGGGAATACGAGGGAGAAATTGAAGGAAGTAATAAGGAAGGTCTGGAAGGGTAAAGGATTCCCAGATGATTGGAGAAAGGCAGTAGTCACAGTACTACACAAAAAAGGGGACCCAGAAGAACCAGGCAACTACAGAGGAATAAGTCTACTCAGCACTGCGTATAAGATATACGCGGCAGTGTTGAACGAAAGGCTACGAAATCAGTTGGAGGCAAAGAAAATACTCCCGGAATCTCAGGCGGGCTTCCGAAAAAACAGAGGCACAATAGACAATGCATATATCCTACAACATGTAATGGAGAGGGAATTGCAAAAGCGGAGGGGAAAGGTATATGCAATGTTTGTCAATCTGAAAGCGGCATTCGACACAGTAAAGCGAGAGAAACTATGGAGAAGTATGAAAAACTGCAAAATAGAGGAAGGTCTGATAGAGAGGACAAAGGAAGTGTATGAAGAAGCAAGGAATGTAGGGGAGAAAGAGTCAGAAGAGTTTTGGACAGAAATAGGACTGAGACAAGGCTGCCCGCTTAGCCCAACTTTGTTTACCATATACATAGCGGAAATGGAAGAAGAACTGGGCAGGGATCAAATAGGTGGAGGGATTACAGTAGGAAAGCATAGACTCTACTCCCTAGCGTACGCGGATGGCGTAGTTGTACTGACAACTAGCGAGGAGTAGCTGAAAAGATCAATAAAGATATTAGAAAGGTATCTAGACAAAAAGGATTCAACACTGAATGTGAAGAAGTCCAAGATAATGGTATTCGGGAGAGGAAGTGGGAAAAGGCAGAAACAGGGATGGAAATGGAAAGGGGAAGAACTAGAGGTGGTCGAAGATTTTAGCTACCTAGGGATAGTATTCCAAAGAAATGGGAACATGACAAGACACGTAGAAAAAAGGTCAAAGAGGGCTAGTGTCGTTTTGAATCAAGTCTGGGGAATAGGGGAATGAAAATTTAAGACAGATTTTATAATGCGAATGCTTCTATGGGAAAGTCTAGTTCAGGCAGTTCTGCTATATGGCGCAAAATTATGGGGTTCCGAGAGAGAGCAGATGTTGAAAAACTAAATGTAAAATACATAAAGTGGACACTCGGATTGGACATCAGAACACCAGAATACATCGTTTTGGAGGAATCGAAAAGAACAAAAGTAAGGGTAGTAGCGGGATACAGAGCCCTAATGTTTGAAGAGAAAGTAAGGGAAGGGACAGGAAGACTACTGGTGAAGGAATGTCTGAAAGAAAAGGAGGAAGGAAAACAGAAGAGAAGAAGCGGGAAAGAAATGGAAGAATATATAAAAAGGAATGGAATGAGCATGTTGGGGTTGGAGCAGGAAAGAATGGAGGCGAAAGATGCCAAGACAATAGCCGAAAAATTGAGAAGACGCGACATAGAAAGACAAGGCCAAATACAGTACAAGAATCAGGAATCCCAATATAACAAAAGGTATACAAAAGGTATACATAGCAACGGCAGGGCTCCCAGAGTACTTGAGTAAGGCGGAGAAAGGAGATAGCCAGAAATTGATGGCACAAGCAAGGTGCGGGAACATGGAAAAGTGGAATAGATATTGGGAAGAGGAAGAGAAGTGGAAGTGCGACCTGTGCAACGAGGCACCAGATACACTCGAACATTTGTTGAGGGATTGCAGAGAGACGAACGGAGGGGTAAAGATAGAGGATGTGGTTAGTGGGAGCAAAGATCAGAAAGTAGAAAGATGGCTGGAGATGGTAAAGAAAAAGAGGGAATTGGCAAGAGATAGAAGGCAATAACAAGATACATACCAAAGAGGAAGGTGCAAAAGCAAATGAGGATAAACTAAAAATAAAATAAATAGATAAGAAAATAGTCAAAAGGTTTACGGTACAAAGTGTAGCTCTAAAGTTAAGTTATTTAATAATTTATATAGTTGTCTAATTTTCGTAGTTTATATAGTCACGGTTATATAGGTTTGAATAGTTTTGAAATGAGTGAGACGAACGAGTGAGTGAGAAAAGAGGATAATTTGTGCACCAAGTCCACATTTCATGGCTCTGATGCCGAAATAAAGTTTAAATTATTATTATATAATAATGAAGAAACTAGTTAAATGTTAGAAAAATGATTTGAACTAATTATGTGCGTTGTACTTCAAAGAATTCACTTAATTTACTTGCTTTTTGCTTTGAAAAAATGACATTTCGTATACACCAACTTCCTAATATTTGATATACTTACAACATCTAATTTAGGAGCCATCATCGTGTCGTGCGAGATTTGTTTGACCAGTTCCAGATTTAAATTGATGTCGTCTGGTCCATTCGTATCGTAAAACACAGCTGCCATAGACAATCCATTTTCATCTTTATTGCGACTTACAATTTGGACATAGAAACCACGGTCGAGCAGAAGTTTCTCGAGTTGGCTCACAATACTATCACAATCGCCAAAATCCTCCAAACCCGAAAAGCACAGTCGTATCGCCTAAAATGATATTTAACAAAATTTTCAATAAACAATCTTTCATTTTATTATTTAAATGTAATATATAAATAATATTTATATACTATATGTGACGGTGATTATGAACGTGGTGTAAGTCGAGGCGCCAAAAATACGGAGTTTTTTACTTGATTTATGTCACAATTATCGATACTTCAATATTACGAAAGAATTTTGGTCGAATAGCCGTAAAGTAAGCAATAACATGTATACATGACCCAATGACTGACACCTATCCAATCATTGCCCCACTGAAACTCGTTTGTCTAAAATACCGACGAAACCCATAAAACGTTATACATGACAAAAAACTAACATTGAATTCTAAGTGCGGTGAATATGATAAAATAAAGCAACACTTAACATTCTTTATTAAATTTTTTATATAAAATGATAAAAAATGTATGTCTATTAAAAGAGCAAGAACGGTGACTGTTCTACTATCAAACAGAAAGTTAAGGTACTAAAGAAAAGGTTTTTATTGCAATAGTTGAGTTATAAATATAAAGAAAGATCATTTCTTTACGTTCTATAAGCTTCGTAGAATGTACGAACACGCGTAGTTTAACGATTTATTCAATTATTTTTATTCAATATTCAAGAGACAGTAACTGGTACAAACAATTTACGCATCTTACAGGTACCGCCATGGCAGTATTTGCTCTTGGAAACGAAATTCTGTACAGTTGTCGTCACCAATGGTTAGTATATACAAGGAATATACATAATTATAATTCAGTTAGTTTAATTCGAGGTTTTCAATAAATATTTTCGACAGGTGACAGTAAATGGGGTGCCAGTAAATGAATTAGGGTTGGCAGTATTAGCTCGGGCGTTGGTTTCGTTAAATTGTTGAATTTATAAACAAAACTAGGGTTTTAAGGGTTTTTTTTCAATAGAGACACTGGATTGTAACAGACAAGAAAAAAACACGTGATGTTGATAAATAAATAATAAAAATAGTCCAATGAAGTCACAGTTGCTCATTCAGGTGGCAGTAATTGGATCATTTACCCTATATCACTTTCATATTTGTCCGTAGCAGTGTCACATTCATTTCGACAATGGTGTAGGCTATTTATTTAAATGAAAATAAGAAAGCATAACTGTTTGTACGTACAAAAGAACAATATAAAGACACAATGAATTTGGAAAGACACTCGTTCACCATCAATATTCTAAAACCATTAAAGTGTCCGAAGTAAAAAAAAATGTTATTGAAGGAGAAAATGACTGGTACTTAAAATTCAAGCATGTGTGACATAAGTAAAAATGCAATACGTAAACAAAATTACGATATGTGAAACATAAATAAGTAAATGAGTCCGTTTATGTTTATTGTTTCTTTAATAAGATTCACTATGTTTGTTACCGCAAATCACTAACTAGAATGTACTATTAATTTTAAAAATGGTGTAAGTCAACTAAGTATTTAAAAGATATGTCAGCATGCAGCTTATTCAGGAAATTTTACAATTATAACATACAAATATCAAGTTAGAAGGTTATATATAATTTAGAAAATATTTTGTCCCATAAAGGAAAAATATTTTTTAACGCGCTCGAACCCAATATTTAAATACCTCGAAGCAATTATATATGACTCACACCACTTTTATGATCACCAACACATATATAAGTAACGTTTAATCAATGTGTTTGATATTTTGTGTAATGTGTAATACATAAAGATAAATTTAATATTACCCAAACTGTATTAAAAAATTGATATGTATATATATCAGACACATTGTGTATCATTCAATTATGAAACTTTGTAACATAAAAAAACTAAATTCAACATTAAAATTAAACCTTTCAGAATGTTTACAACTATATTATTAAACTCTACTGATTCTGCAATTGTTAAACTAACTGTTATACTATATTCAGGGTGTTTCTAGTAACTGGGCCTAGTTATAACTCTATTCCTATTGAAGATACACGAAAATGCAAGAGGGCAATTTTATATCGTTCAACAAGCTCTATAATCTTGTACTACAATTTTTTTTCAGCAGTGCATTGGTGCAGTTGCAACGTGCAATTGCACTTGTCTTTTAAATGGAACTATACCATTGTTTTTTTTTTACGCATTCCCATTTTTCGTAGTGTTCTGCATAAAAAAAAGTATTAGGATACGATATCGAAGAAATTAATATTTTTCAAGATATTTAAGGTTTTTTAAAATCTACAATAGTGGACGTTAAAATGTTCCACCATTAGTGGTTCCGCCATATATGCTTCGCTAATAGATCGTGAATTTTCGTCCAACTTCGTATTTCGGATGCCAAAATTAAATCCCGCATCGATATTCGTACCTTCATCGCTAAAATTAAGTTAACGTGCCGAAATTTGCATTCTTATTGCCAAAATTAACCCTTAACGGTCGAAGGACGCCGCTACGGGGACATAACACTTATGTCATAGAAAACGAAGGGCTCAATACGGGGACATATAAAAAATTTTGATTTCATTTCATTTATTTATCATTGCTGCATTTCTTTATCAAATGTTGCAACTTGGTACATTAGATAGTTAGTTGATCATGCACTGACAAGAAATATTTACAGTTATATGACGTTTTAAAACGTAAATATTATGACGTTTGCACAACAATTTTGTCGCAGTGATATTCAGTATAGTTTTGTTATTTAGAAGGTTACAACGTGTAAATATTTTATATTTGTGATTTCCAACTTTCGAGTACTTTCAATATTACAAAGTATTAGTTTATTTTTATTTAAAAAATAAATACACATAATCAAATTTTCAAAATATAAATCGTGGAGGAAATACGTAAAAACAATGATTACGAAATTATAAATCCAATTAAATACCTTCACCTAATTTTCTGTCTTATGGGCGAGTATTACAAAAAAAAGCTCTCATCCGTTAAGGGTTAAGGAACTAAGTTGAAATCAACAATACCCGAATAGTTTTGACGATAAAATGCGAAGGTGCACGAAGATTCGGTGCACACGGTTATACGAATTTAGACGCATTTCTTCTTTAGTTTGGGTGATGAAAATCCAAATTCGACGCGTTTCCTTAATTTTTGCGATAAAGATGCAAATTTCGATGGGTTTCATTCATTGTGGCAACAGAAATGCGAAATTACACTAAGATTCGCGATGCATTAATGAGGCGGTGCTGGCAGAATCACTAATGGTGGAACATTTTAACATTTACTACTGTAGATATTAATAAAACGTTAAATATCTTGAGAAGTATTAATTTTTTCGTTATCGTATACTAATACTTCTATATGCAAAATAATACGAAGAATTGAAATACGTAAAAAAACAATAGTACAGTTCCATTTGAAAGACAAGTGCAATTGCGCGTCGTAATTGCACCGATGAACTACTAAAAAAAAATTGCAGTACAAGATTATAGAGCTTGTTGAACAATACAAAATTGTCCCCTACCATTTGTTTCTATCTTCAATAGTAGCTGAGTTATTATAGCCCAGCCCAGTTACTAGAAACATTCTGTATATAAGTACAATTAGCATTTACATATTCTTTAAGTTACATATTCGTCTAATCAACAATTATAATTTGTATTAATATATTATTTAAGTTATATATTAGCGTTCATATATATTATATAATTAGTATTTATTATATAAATAGTATGACTATACCTGAGCAGGAAGCGTGCAAAATCTTTTATCCAAGGTTTGCAATTTACTGGAGTGATGAAAGGTATCTTCGCCACCGAGATCGATAAATGAAACTGTAGCCATTCCATTTGCAGTATTGTAATCCACGCAGCGAACTCTGTGCCAACAATCACCTTCAAGAACGACATAGTAATTTCCAGTTTCGATCACTGGCGGTTTAACAGGCTGTTGAACTTTACTGTAAAATCTGCTCATTTCGGTGGTCATAGCGTCGAATTGTTCCTATATAGAAATCGAATGATTTATTTAAAAATTAATAGGAAAAGCAAGGATCAATAAAAGATAGCGAGTTGTTTGGAAAATTCGTTGCATATGTAATAAATACAATGGAATCCGGTTATTGTAATCACGGATAGTGTTATCAATCGGATATTGTTATCATAATCAATCGGTCTCAAAACACTCTGTATAAAAATGATTAAAAATAATCCGCTTATTATAATCAAACTTCGGTTATTGGTATCACGTGCGACAATTACATTTAGAGATAGACGATAAGAATCCGTAACAGATTCGTACTAAATGAGCCTTTTTTTTAAACTTACGTTTAACTAAAGCATACTTTATATGTTTTATAAGAGTGCATTGCAAGAATTATTAGAAAATACGTAGGGTAGATGTCCCAATTACTGCCATTTTAAGCTTATCACGAAACTTCATTTAATTATTTTAGAAGTTATTTAACTTATGAATCGTTCCGGATTGGTTAACATCTCTTTTATATATGATGATTTTTTTGTATGTCAAATACGATGTATTAATTGCTAATTTATTGCAATTATATAACAAAATCTAATGTCCCTATTACAGCCAGTTGAAAAGTTATTCACTTAAATGGAAATGATCGTTACACATATTAGCAATTCAGTTTGTATGACGAATAGAAGATAAATCGTAACAATCATCGCCTTTACTGCATCATAAAAATTTCCATACGTTCTATTTACAGGACATTAGTCGCGTTTTTATGCACAAACGACACATTCACCTCCTAATATTTATTTTTAAATGTTAAATATAAACATATATGCAACGTCTATGTGTTGTTCTATAAAAATCAAGTCCAAATCTAGTATTGAAATTGTTTTAGTCTCGATTCTTCATACGTCATTATTGCTATTAAATAAAATAATTCCATTGTCATTTATAGTCGGTTACAGGATCACTGACAGTAAATGGGACATCTACCCTAAATAAAATAAAGGAGAAGCTAGACAAACATGCTTTATGATAATTTGCATGTCCTTAACAAAGATAGTAGACCCATATTATTCTATAAAAATGTGATAACCAGACTGCTGATGTTTAGGCAAATTGAAAGAATGGACTTTAATAGAATGGGTATAGAGGATTAAGGGGGTCAAATGTGCCCTTCAGGCGATTTTTATCATGCACGGATCATTCGATAGTTTATTAAAAAGAAACAGCTCACCTAAATTTTCAACCCCAAATCTCAATCAGGAGGGTAGTTACGGGGAAAATTCGATTTTTCAGTTTTTCGCCTGTTTTTCCCATATACTAACGGAAAAAATTCTGAAAAAAGTCTGATAATATTGCTAATAATGTGGTACATGTTATGGAAATTTTTCAGATTTTTTCCTTTTAAATCACAGGCGTGGAAATTACAAAACGCAAAAAAGTGACAAAAAATGAAGATTTCGCATAAATGCAAAGACCGACTACTTTTATAAAATTATGGTAACAACATATTATCATAACTATTATCCTCAATTTTTTTCAGATTTTTTGTTCGGCCGCACCATAGTTAAAAAAATAAACAACCGTGTTTCGTAGGGATTATCGTGCGAAATAACAGGTTATAATTGACATTTTAATATTTCTTGTATACAGTGAGCAGATTAAGTGTTCTTTAGTATTTCTTCATTCATAAGAATGGTGCATAAATAAAAATAAGTAAGCTAGTCAGAAAAATTAAAAAAACATTACGCGGTATATACCATAAAATTCAACAAAACACCATGAATGACGTTGGCAAAGTTAGTAAGAGGCGGGGTTGAGGAACCGCTATGATTCTCTTTTGTCGCAGGTTCAAATCCCGCTCGACCACACTTTTCCTTTACAATTATTTTTTCCTTTTTTTTCAATTATAACTACATACGAATCAAGAATATTTATGCAAAAAATGTTTAAATCATTTTAATATTATTTTAACTCAAAATAACAAAAAACAATTTTTATTTCAGTAGCCACTTATCCTCTTAATTATGGTATTTCTTATCATTTTCTATACGTAATGAACACATATAATTTGATTTTATATTGTTTTCAAAATTCAAATACAAGTTCAATTTCAAATCTTTTACCTTTTAAACGTTGTGTGGTTTGCACATAAGTTAGTGTTTCAAATTGTTTCTTCGCTTCCGCTTTCACGTATCCTGTAAAGTGATAAGTACCATGGATTGACCTCACGTTACTTACCCCCGAACTTTCTCAAAACGACCTTCTCCGCGAATTTCTAACATGCGCATTATAATCTGAATCCCTATCATGTTATTAATAAAAGAATTAGAGCTCACTCTTCTATTTGACGCTAATCTTGATTGTTAACAGAAAACATTGCATGTTCTCATTAGGTACCGTATATTAAAAATTGAAAATTCATAAAATAATAGTTTTAAAACTGAAAAAAATTTTTTCCCTTCACGAACACTACTTACCATTGTTCAAATACCATAATTAAGAGGATAAATGGCTACAGAAATAAAAATTGTTTTTTTTTGTTATTTTAAATTAAAATAATACTAAAATGATTTAAACATTTTTGTATAAATATTCTTGATTCGTATGTAGCTATAATTGAGAAAAAGAGGGAAAAAAATTGTAAAGGAAAAGTGAAGTCGAGCGGGACTTGAACTTGCGACAAAAGAGTATATCATAGCAGTTCCACAACCCCGCCTATTACCGACTTCGCCACCGTCACTAGTGGTGTTCTGTTCAATTTTATGGTATATACCGCTTGACATATTTTTAATTTATCTGATTAGCTTACTTATTTTTATTTATGTACCATTCTTATGAATGAGAAAATACTAAAGAACACTTAATCTGCTCACTGTATACAAGAAATATTAAAATGTCAATTATAAGCGGTTATTTCGCACGAAAATCCCTACGAAACACGGTTATTGATTTTTTTAACTATGACGCAGCTGAGCAAAAAATCTAAAAAAAATTGAGGATTATAGTTATGATAATATGTTGTTACCATAATTTTATAAAAGTAGTCGATCTTTGCATTAATGCGAAATCTTCATTTTTTGTCATTTTTTTGCGTTTTGTAATTTGCACGCCTCTGATTTAAAAGGAAAAAATCTGAAAAAATTCCATAACATGTACCACATTATTAGCACTGTATCAGACTTTTTTCAGAATTTTTTCTGTTAGTATATGGGAAAAACGGGCCAAAAACTGAAGAATTGAATTTTCCCCCTAATTACCCCCCTAAGTGAGATTTGGGGTTGAAAATTTAGGTGAGCTGTTCCTTTTTGATAAACTATCGAATGATCCATGCAGTATCAAAATCGGCTGAAGGGCACATTTGACCCCCTTAATCGGCTATACCCTTTGTTTGATCCTCTAAATGTTATAATTTGTACTATACTTTAAATATTCTGTATATTTTTGTTTATCATATGAAGTTTTTTTACTTATTTATACTTGTAAAACATACTAATGAAGTTTTGCGTGGATAGCATCACACGTATAGGAAAGCATTAAAACGAGATATTTCGTAACCCGCAGGCAATTTGTTAACATAATGTTTTTTAACTTACACTGTACGCGTCTTCTAAAATTCTGACCCATATTTCAACAGTGCTCATAACACACGTGACGGACACCATCCAAACATCTTTTTCTGGTAATTGCAATTGGCCGGGTACAGCAGGTCCAATTGGATTTAGTTGTACTTTGTCTGTTTTTGGTGTAACCACATTTCGAACCTGCAAGCAAATAGAACTCAAATAGTAATTTATTAACTCGGTTACTAAAATGAAATGCTTGAGATCAGACAAGTGTACGCCGTAATATTTGGTGTTGGATGAGGTGAAGGTTGAGAAGATAAGAGTAAAGACAGGAGAAAGGGCAATGAAATACGAAAGGAAAATAGGAGAACGTAAGAACCAAAGATTAACCAAAGAATGCTTAAAGAAAAAACTACTGAACGAGAAAGGAACGCGAGGTGAAAGAGAAAGAATGTATTATTTTAACACACTATCTGCGGGTCACAGATCGAGCTGCACTCACACGCCTAGTGGGCGAAAATCAGTCAAGTTTGAAAAAATTCACTTTTTAAAAAACATTAATATTTTCAAAACTAATGATAAGATTTTGATAACAAGTATATAACGAGAGCGTTTACGATTTCAGAGCGCGATTCTTTCAAATATATAACAAAATAAACAAAAATTAGAAAGTATTAATACCCGACCCGCCGATCGGCATCAGTCTACGGAAAAAGTATTAATACCCGACCCGCCGATCGACGTCAATCTGCGGAAAAAGTATTAATACCCTCCCCGCAGATAGTGTGTTAATAGTAAAGGATTTAGTCAAACGGTAATGGAACAAATGTTTAAGATGAAAGAAGATGAAAATATGTGTCAGTCAATATTAGAGAGGGATAGAGGCATACAGCTGCAGGTGCAGGGCGTTAGGATAAGGGCATCAAGATATAACTCTATATATAAGGGGATAAAGTGTTTTAAAAGAGCAGACTATTTAGTGAAACGGAAAAATAAACACAGCCAAAGACTGATTGCGAGAGTGAGGTTTGGTAATTTAGAGGAATATAACAAGTATTGGATGGATGATGGGAAGAGAGTATATGTGGTTTGAGTGAATGTAGATGTGGGGTGTTGAAACATCTTGTAGGAGAATGCGAATGTGTACAAAGGACTGACAATGTGTGTGGCATAAAACGTATTGTAGAAGGCAGAGTAGATGAGAATGTAGTGGAATAGCTAAGAAGCGTAAAAGAAACGGAAACGAAAGAGGTTAAAAGAAAATAAGGATTAAAAGTCGGACATAACAGATTAATTAGAAGGCGATGACAGAAGTGGAAGGATGAGTGCTTGAGTTTCTGTAAACCTAGTCCGATTTCTGAACCTTAGGCTGAAATTAATGAAGTTATTATTATTATTATTACTAAAATGAAATGAAATTTTTATGTACAGTGTGATCGATTTGAATTAGTAATCCCGTATTGTGCGAATTGATGTGAACGTAGCGACTAGTTGAGGTTTTTATGCGTTGTGATGCTACTGTGTTTCACGACTATTCTTCATACAAAAGGACTGAACTACTAGTGCTAATTGAAGGAATGATAAATAATGAAAGATATAAGCGGATGCTGGAACAACATTTGAGTGTAAAATTAGAAAGTATGTGTTCTAATGTCAAAGCAATTGTTTAAATCTTCGAGCTTATCCTGCAGTATTTTTTATTCAGACAAGCTATGATAAATATCCCAACTACTGACAGTGTTCCTATAATCGACATTAATTATTTTATTTAGTAGCAAAGTAATGTATGAAAAATCGTAAATAAACAAATTTTTATACTAAACTTGGATTTCGGTTTACGTAACAGCACATAGACATTGTATATTCGTTTACACTTAATATTTAAAAATAAATATTAGGATGTAAATATGCTGTTGACCATTAAAATGTAACTAACGTAATTATAAAGTATGGGACGTGTACTAAATTTAGTCAACACGATACGATTACTATCTGTTACACAAACTGAATTGCTAATTGCTATAAAATTGTTTCTATTTAAATGACATCCTTTCAAATGACAGTAATAGGGACATTGGACTTTGTTGTACATTTTCAGTTACGTGGTAATTAATTCATTACATTCAACATATAAAAAAATGTTAATAAATAAAAGTGATGTTGAAGAATATTATGCTCTAAACTGGAACGATTTTTAGATTAAATACGTTCTAAAATAGTTAAATAAAGTTACGCGATGAGCTTAAAGTGGCAGTAATTGATACATCTACCCTATTAAATATAAACATATATGCAACGTCGATGTGTCGTTACATAAAAATCAAGTTCAAATTTAGTATTGAAATTTTATTGGTCTCTATTCTTCATACATTCGTTCGCTATTAAATAATATAATTGAAGTGACAATTATAGGGACACTGACAGTAATTGAGACATCTATCCTAATACGAGGAATTAGAATACGTAAAGAATTGTACAATCAAAATTTTCTTAAATGAATCCCTCCATTTTAAACGTTAATAAATAGATATATAAAATTTCGACGTTTTCCCATTTTTTGCCATCCCTACATGCAAGACATGCAATTGTTCATAGTTTGTTAAATACATTGTCTTACCTTTTCGTTGGTCGAAACAAACCGACGTAGTATAACAGAGTTATCGACACCCTTTTCTAGCACTATCGCTGGACTTTCTTCGATAACTTTTTCCCAGCTTCCTGGTAAAATTTCTTTATATTCTCGTTTATAATATATAGGCACCTGGTGCATGAAAATGCCATTCGGATGATCATCTATTATAGCCAAAACGCGTTGTATTATGATCTTCTTGTCTCTAGTTTCACTTAGACTGAAAGGTGGTCCATATTTCTCGGTAAGATCGAGCAAGGCGAATTTCGCTGCAACTTTCTGTGCCTCACCCTGCGTACGTGCTTCTTCTGGATAACTTGAATATCCGTGCGGACCAATCTGAAAATATTTATCGTTTTATGTCTGAGATTATTACTGTATGAGGTAACCATAATGATAGAAAATTTGATATACAGTAAAATCAACAAATGTTATTATAATCACGGATAATGTTATTAACCAGTTAACTGTGTTGACCCCTTTTCAAAGTGTGCACCTAAATGTGTCGCGAATATATTTTTATTTTCATTAAAATTACAATTTAAATAGCCAATGGTAACTACTTTTTACGCACGACGAATAAACTCGTCGTAAATCAAAATATTGCCGTTTCTCCATGAGTATATTCGTCAATCACAATTAACTGGTTAAGTAGACAATGGTAACTACTTTGTACGAACGACGAGTATACTCGTCAGAACACAAAATATTGCCATTTTTCCATGACGAATATACTCGACAATCACAGCTAACCGGTTAATCGGTTATTGTTGTCGTAATCGGTGGGTCCCAAATCACTCTATATAAAATTGACTAAATATAATCCGCCTATTATAAACAAACCTCGGTTATTGGTATGACGTGTGATAATTACCACTTGGGGACAAACGATAAGAGTTTTTTGCAAATTGGTATTAAATGAACCTTTTCTTTAAAATTTACTTTTAACTGAAGCATACCTTTTATCTTTTATACGAGTGCATGGCAAAAATTATTAAAAAAACACGTAAAGTGAAGACAAGCTTATGACAATTTGAATGTTCTTAAAGAAAAGAGCATACCCCCATGAAGCTATGTGGAAATGTGATAGCTAGACTATGAATGTTTACGCAAATTAGTATCTTTTTGCATAAAACTGAAAGAATGGACTTTAAAAGAAATCCGTTTAATCCCCTAAATGTTGTAATTTGTACCTTACTTTAAATATTTTATATATTTTTACGTATAATATGGAATCTGTTCGTTTTTACAAATTTGAATTTGCCATAAGTGCATAAAAATTCACAGTCTAGTCATAACTGTTTGCAATAAAATCAGTTCAATAATGAACATTTTCTATCCCCCGCGTAATGTTATTAGCCGCTTATTCTTATAAAAAATTGCAAGTCGTAAAGTGATCGTAATAATCAGATTCCACTGTAGTTAGCACTAATTAAATATAATACCACTGACTAACTACAAGATAGACTACTCATTTATAGGGAACATCATAACGTGCGTGCATGGTCAGACTTGGACCAAACTTATGTAAAAAAATTGTACAGACGTTTACACCAAATCGAATGATTGATGTAATACAAAATAAAAGGAAGTCTATTCATTATTGACACATTCGGAAAAAAGTGATACTTTTGATTAATTATGTATATTCTGTTTATTTACCAAAAATGATATCTTGGAATTTTGTCCACGTGACATTGTACTATTTTGATTTAACTTAAATATTTATTGTAATATTTGTTTAATTTAAAATCGTATTGGTTAACAATAAATAATTGTATTCCACATATGACGCTGTTTAATTTAAATATAAAGTTAAGCCCTCATCCCAGAATTTTTCAAGGCGTCTTATAATTTTGTCCATCAGTATGTATACACATTATAATAGATTTGGATTTTGAAGATCAATTATGTTGAAAACAATTGATTATTGCTATATGTAGTTATAATTTCCATCGTTCAAAAAGCGTTGTTGGCTTATTCTACTCGAAACTAGTAATGTCGCATATGACACCAAAATACTAATATACATAATGTAAGTATCATTCTACATGAGAATGAATAATCTATTCCAGGGACTTAAAACCGGTATAATTTTGATACCAGTATTGTGCCAGCAAACCTATAGCGAAACCGATATAATACCGAAATAGATGAATTCCGAAACCGACATTATATTACCAAAAACCGAAATAAATACCGGTATTTTTTCGGTTTTTCTTTTGTCTCATAAGCGATTTTCAGACAAACCTGCATTTGTTTATATTCTACAGCTGTTTTATCGTCGCGCCATAACAGTGCTGCAAGAAGGAATAAAGAATACAATGTTTTGATTCCCGGTCTTTAAAGCAGAGGCAGTACCGATTAATATCGCAGTACATAAGTATCCGACGAAGCATTAACATATGTGTATCGGTTTCAGTATATGTAGTGGCTTTTAATGCCTGTCATAAAATAGCATGGGAATTGAAACGAAGAAAACCGAAACAATTACCGGTAAGTATCGGTGAATAATACCGGTATTTTACGTATACCGGCATGACGTCATACCGGTATTTTTGAATTTCGGTTTGTATAAGGGTTTCGAAGATATAATCGAAAAATACCGGTACAATATCGGTATTCCACATATTCCACCGATATGAATCCCTGGTCTATCCTATACTTCATCGATGATAATGCTATTTAGACCTTAGACTGCAGTACAAAATTCCCAGTAACCGAATAGTTTTGGTGGTAAAATGCGAAATTGCATGAAAATTCTCACGATTTACTAGTGTGATGCAGCTGGCGAATAGTGAACGACTCATCACCGTATGCCTCGTCCACTATTCGGTTATTGCAAATATAAACACAATTTTTTAATTGTAGCTACGAGAATCCACTGTTCAACGCGTTTCTTTAATTTTGACGTTAAATATGCAAATGTCAACGCATTTTTTTAATTTTGGCGAATTTAAACGCATTTCTTCAATTTTAGCTATAAGAATTCGAATTTCAACGAATTTCCTTAATTTTGACGATAAATATGAGAATGTCAACGCGCATTTCGTTAATTTTGGCGAATTTAGATGTATTTCCTCAATTTTGGTAAGAGAAACACGAAGTTACACGAAGATTCACGATCTATTAATGAGGCGCAGTTGACAGAAGTACCAATGATACAACAATTTAACATTTACTGTAGATATTAATAAAAAGATAAATACCTTGTCAGGTATAGCCCGGCCCAGTTATTCGAATCATTCTGTATACGGCTTCCACATCCAAAGTATTCAATATAAAAATACAGACTTCTACCATAAACGAAGCATAGAATAGACTATCCCATATCCCCCTTACTAATATAAAACAACAGCGTTTTTAAAACAATACGAATTGTAAATAAATACTGCAATAATTAATAGCTTCCGATATAATCAATCTATAATAGCTAGATTTATAATAACGTGCATAGAAGTATATCTTCATATGTATTGGATTACTATCATTTATTCTTCTATAACCCGAATGTCATTTACTTTTATGATACAAACAAACGTATAATTGTATTTAATACATGAATAAAAGGTTAACTTTATCAACTTTGATGGTCGGATTGAATAACATTCCATTGACGAAACAGAACAGGCTATACATTCTCATATCAAATCATTAGGGGGTTACCTGGCCCCCTTACTAATATAAAACAACAGCATTTTTAAAACGAGAGGAATTGTAAATAAATATTGCGATAATTAATTGCTTCCGATATAATCGATATATAATAGCTAGATTTATGATAACGTGCATAGAAGTATAACTTCATATATATTGGACTTCTATCATTTAATCGTCTAGAACTCTAATTTCATTTACTTTTATCACATGAATAAACAACATTAAAGAAAGTCAATGCATCTACCTATAATACTGTTTGAAACCACTGTATTTCGATGATACAAACCTTAACTTGTGCAAACACAGCTGGTTCTTTAGCATTCTTAATGGGTGTAGGACAAATTTGATATACGGGCTCCGGAAGATTTAGCGCGAACGCTCTTCTTTTTAATTCCTCCCTCGGATCAAGAGCTTGCGATCTTAGCACGATCTTTCTGGCATTACTTAACGGTGCCTGAAAAATTAAGTTCTTCATTTTGTATGTGATGACAAACAACATCATCCTTCATACTCGCACGACAATATGTAAAACAAAATTTGCTACTTAAATTATTATCATTATTAAAACGTATTTATATTTACATTGAAATGTGCAATTTATTAAGTTTAATAAAGTCTATTTAAAAATTTAAAGAAAAATATTGGGCCGCGGTCCAAAAAGTTTGAGAAACGCTGGTGTAGAGGGTTAAACAGCTGATGTGGAGCATTCAATCGTTCTTTTACTGTAATGCGTCGACATCCACTGTCGACAATGTTTAGGCAGTGGAAATATGTATGTATATTACAGTTACATATATTTTGTATGTTCTATATCCATGGCATAGACACCATATTTTATATATTTTATTGTTATTGATAAATTGCATTACTAGGTCATCCATAACTATTCTATTTTATATTCCCCCTAGCACTTCATATGCAGGTATAATCTAATTAGAGTCATCGTTCATTTACCAGCACAAAGCATGAACATCGTCACACCATCACCAACAAATTTACAACATCGCGTATATTTTAATGGGAATGCATCTACTTAAACAACAGCACAGCATCGACACTCTTTCCCATCGCCTCATTAACCCTTTGCGCACGGAGCGATTCGAAGTCAAGCGTTCCATGAGGCCGAGCCGCTAAAGCGATAGTTAGTTAAAATTACCGGCGCACATTTCTACCTGCACACTATTATAATTCATAGCACTCCAAGATGCCAAATTCTGAACATGTATACACGTACAGAGCACTTATAGGATTAATAAAATATGTTTGTTTATTTCGACTCTATCAGTCGTTTTCGGCGAATGCATATATGAGTTCATCGACCAGATTGATAATTTTTGCAAAACGCATGCATGCGGCAGTAGTCTGCAAAAGGTTAACGAAGCGAATGTTTCCATCAATTGCTATCGCATGCCGTTTGCATGATAATCGTACATTCGAAACTATTTCTTTTATAATCAAATTGAAATATAATGATCCATTATTTCTGGAAAATGGGAAATGGGTGTGAAAATGTCAATATCGATCTGATGTGTTTGCGTGGCACCGATTAAGGAGTCATGACTTTTATCAGGCACTGGGTTGATCCCGAATATGCCGGATAATTGCAATTCTACTGTATTATGATACCAATCATATACAAAATGTTTTCCTACTATTTATCTAATAGTATGAAATTAACACTAATCATACCACGCCCGCTCAAATGACCAGTTTTCAAATGTTTGATTCAAGATTCTACATTCATTGTTATCTCTTTCGTTCATTTAACTTTATAACAATTCTTTTATCGTCTGATTAATCAGTTTCTCACATTCTGTTTTCCTTTTTTTGCTTTTTTTCACTCAGGATGATTTACTGAATGAATGTATGTAAAATGGCGGTACGTATAGTGTTAAATGAGTGATACAAACAAGGAACGTTCGGCTACTCGAAAATTCAAAAAAATCTGAAACTTTGCATAAACGTTGTTCAAGTGATGCTACTAATGGATCCATTTTTTGTTTCAACAACGAAGCAATCCTAGGGGTGAAAACACCCCGTTAAAGAAAAATATATATGATATGGAAAATGTATAGCTGCAAAAAAAATTTACGAAAATCCTTTTTCAAAATTCCCCCCTCCCCTCCCCTAAATTTTTTCAAATTCTGTCATACTGTGGGACATCAAATGTCATAGAACTTTAAATTCAACTTTTTTCCATATCATATATGGTTTTGAAGACATTAACAATAATATGAGAACACATTTTCTTTAAGGCGGTGTTTTTACTCCTAGGATCACTTCTTCTCCAAAACAAAAAATGGATCTTCAGGGACGGCATTCGAACGGTGTACGGACCCTAGTTTCTTTTTACGATTAATATAAAACGATTAATATTTATTTAAAGTAGAGGGAACTATTTATTAACGATTATGGAACGCGTAGTCAATCTCCATATTTTATAAATAATGAATTAAAGGAGTAGTTATAATGGAGTAAATTTGTTGAAATAGAAAAATCTTTCCTGTTTGCGTGAGAAGAACAGAAAACCGTGCCGCCCCTGAAGGGTTAACCAGTTACCTGTGTTGACTCTTTTTCAAAGCGTGCATTTACATGTGTCGCGAATATATTTTAGTTTCCACTAAAATTACAATTTAAATAGCCAATGGTAACTACTTTTTACGCACGACGAGTATACTCGTCATAACACACAATATTGCCATTTCTCCATGACGATTATACATATCAATCACAGCTAACTGGTTAATAGCATCGTTTGAACAACGTTCGTGCAAAGTTTCAGACGTTCTTTTTAATTTTCTAGTTGCCGAATGTTCCTTGTAAATTAAGTTAGATTAAGAATTAGAATAAGATGCGAGAATAATATGTACAGGCCCATCATCAATTTAGCTTTAAGTAGCAACCTTACGTAAAATCAAATCGGCCAAAGAATTGAAAACAAAGTACTACCCTTAAATGGTAGTATAACTTAATAGTATAACTTAATGGTTTCATTAAGTCAGAATTGATCTGGCAAATTGTAATAGGCTACAATCTGAACAACAGTTCAAATAAATAATAATAATAGGGTAAATGTCCCAATTACTGTCAGTGTTCCTATAACTGTCACTTTAATTATTTTATTTAATAGCGAACGAATGTATGAAGAAATCGTAACTAAAGAAATTACAATACTAAATTTGAACTTCGTTTTTGCTTAACAACAAATGGACATCGAATATTTGTTTACATTTAATATTTAAAAATAAATATTACGAGGCAAATGTGCCATTTGAGCATAAAAAATGCGGCTAATGTAAATAGAAAGTATGACATTTTTTTATAATGCAATAATGGTGATACGTTTACTATTTATCTTCTATCTGTTACATAAACTAAATTGCCAATATATGTGAAAATCAATTCCATTCAAGTGATAATTTTTCAAGTAACAGTAATTTTTGGACTTTGAACTTTGTTGTATATTTTCAGTGAATTAGTAATTAATACATCGTATTTAACATACAAAAAAAATCATCATAAATAAAAAAGGTATTAACTAATGTTGTTCTCCAAACCGGGACGTTTATTGCGTTAAGTAACTTCTAAAATAATTAACCTTCCAGCTACTATGTATGCGCCATTATAGTGGCTTTCTGCTGGGGTTCATCTTTTACAACGATACGTGATTATAATGAATTCGTTTATATCGTTTTGAACGTCGTGTAGATTTTTCGTGGGATGTGAAAATGTCTTTGTATGTTGCATTTATTTTCTCACAATATTTTAATTTATTCAGTTGCACGTTTATATTAACGCAAACATGAATAAAGGTAAAATAGAAATCATGAAACACCGTTAGTAACGTCTTTACAATTTTGCCGTAGCTAAAAGGTTAAATGAAATTGCGCGATAAGCTTAAAGTGGCAGTAATTGGGACATTTAGCCTAATAATAATAATAATAATAATAATAATAATAGAAATATTATGTGCACGTGTCGTTTGGCGAGTTCACATAAATGAAGTATCCCGCTATATTACAGGTACTTACAGGTGGACTTATCGGTGACTGCTGAAACTGTGTCATCTTACTCTCTGCTAAAACTTGGCCAGGTGAAAGAGGCGATAACACTTCAGATTGATTAGAAGGCGTCGAAGGTATTACAGGAGAAGTATGCAAATTTAGCAACGAAGGTATATTCTGAGTTACTTTAAGTCTTTCGCTTATACTTGAAGCTTTTTTAGGAAGCATTTCCGTATTATTATTAGCAGTCTTTGGTTTCTGATTTATCACAGGCGTTATCGCCTTCGCATTGTTCTTCATCTGTGAGTCATCTCTAGGCTTGTTAACGCTTTGGTTTGTCGTCAATAGAACAAGATTCTGTTGTCTTTCTTTCAGTCTCTGAAAATTAAGACAAGTAAGATTGTCTTTCTTAATACTGCAATATCTAGACTATAAGACAAAAGTAAAATTATTAAAATTAGTTTTACATGTATTTTGTATACAGGTAATCCTCGCAAAACACGGTACTTTGCTAACACGATTTTCGTATAACTTATTATTATTATTAATAATAATAATAAATGACACGAGTCTTACGCAACCTGTTAGCGAAAATTTATCAAATGATGAAAACTTCCATATTATTAAGAGAAAGAAAATTATCACAATATTTTTTAAACTGAATTTCTATTTTATTTTCACCATTACAATGTCACAGAAAATTCTTGTGTAGAAATTTTATTTGTTTTTGAATTCCATTGCCATGTATTATTAAAAGTATTAAAAATATTTTAAAAAATATATTCTGTTCTCTTTTAAGAAATGAACCACAACTATTGTATGCACGGTTTCGCGTAACACGGCTTTAATAAATATAACACGGTACAAAATGTCGTTTTAAACGAGGGTTATCTGTGTTTCTTTATAGTGATTTAGCTAAATGTTTGAATACTTATCATGGAGAACTTTTATGAGTATAATGCGTGCGCTTCACAAAACTGTTTTTGGAGTATCATTAACATTGTAGCGAAACACAACTACCGTGGTTCTATTGGTAAAGCTCAAAACAAATGTCGAAATGTACGTAGAAGTTACAGGGTGTTTATTGCAAATATTTATTTCGGAGCGATCACAAAAATATCTAATCAATTAACTGTTATTATGTATAATTAATAATTGGTTTCAAAGTAACCGACGCAAGTCGAAAAAGACATAAATCGGGATACATTTCATGTACGTAGATATGTAGTACTTTTCTCACGCAGCTTTTGCGAGATTTACTATTTTATTCATTTTAAAAGCCGCCAATCCACCGTTAAAAAGGTTTACGATATTCATTCGTTATATGCAAATTAGCACTGTTCGTTTTCTATAGATCGCAATATAAGGATGAAGGTACCTGCGATCTTTGTACCTGATGACCGTAGATTTCTTTGCAAATTCATATTTAAATTAGCAGAATGTAAGAAACGGAATCTAAGTAAAGGGTTATATTACCCTAAATATAACAATATGTATTTTTACTTTGAATATTTTGCATATTATGCGAGTTCTGTAATCTTTTGCATCTTTCAATACTTTTCACAAACGCGTACGAATTCGCAGTCTACTGACGAGCATACGAACGTATCTTTTTAAATTAATTACACTATTAATATTGCATTTAATCATAAATAAACAGCGTAACATTTATGTATATTCAATATCTTGAAGAAATTATTCACGAGGATACAAAACTGGGTTTTTTAATCAAGATATAACGTCACTAATAAACAGGGGTCGAAAACGTAATCCGTATCAGTTTCAGTTTTCAGAAGCCTTCCGTAATATAGCGTGTTATTGAGGACCAAAACCGATATGAGTTACAGTTAACCAGCCATTACATGTGCAAATGTAACCCGGTTCATCTGATAAGAGCGGGTTTTCTACTTAGAAAATGAGAAAACTTTTAAATCCTAATCAAGAATTGTAATCCGTGTAACCGTATCTCGAATTAGTTTTAGAGTTTTAATTCTTCCAATAAAAAATAAACTAAAAATAAACTAACTGCGTTTGTTTTGTAACAAATACGGAAAAATAGTTTATTTATTTTATTATTGTTCGATGCAGACGAGTCATTTTTTGTCGCACGATCGTATGTTTTTCCTTGTTTTTTCAAATGAAAACAACGACAGACGTACGATCGAGCGGCGAAGAACCGCTCGTCTGTTTTGGGCCTAAACTGTTTCAAATATTCAATCATCATTTCGTAACCGGCTCTGAACGGGTTAACCGTGGTTTTAGCTACATTTGGAAACCGTTCTTTGGCGTTCATTATGGGTTACTACAATCTACAGAAACCTTTCTTGATTAACCAGGTTAGTGTTTATATTAGGCAGAGGTTTATGATCCTTACTAACAGAAACAAATCACGTAAGTGCGGAGTGACACAAGCTGAGAGGGTGTAAATCGAGGTATCACTGTATTGAAATTTTGCAATTCTTTGTCTGCTATTACCCATACACGTATAATCTGATTATTTATGATTTTATCAACACAATCATGATAGTTGTCTTGCTACAATGTTAACGAAATTTGTATAACGCACAAGTATGCTCATAAAACTTTTCTGTGGCAAGTGTTAAATAATTCGTGTGTTATTAAGTTATCACTTACTTTACTGGGAGAACTTTGTGGTATTCCAGAATTGGATTGTATGTATCTGGGTTTATCACTGTTCTGATGAATGGTGATCTTTGTTGACATGGTAGGGAATGATGTATTTTCCCTAAAAGAAAAAGGACAACAAATATTCGAAATGTCTTCCACATATAGTAATTTCAAAGTTTTATGTATAAACTAATAAGATAATTGGACATAGAATATAAACAAATGAAGGTTTAAAGTATCTTACAAATATTCATAAAGAAATAATTAAAAATACCTTAAACTTTCAAATAAAAACTACATAATGAATACATTAAATAAATAATTGAGAAATATTGGTATAAGAAATCGAAAAATTGACTGGCAAACGTATACTAATATTATCGACGAAGCGTAGGATAGACTGGATTATATATAAATACATGGATAATGGGTCAACTTTTGCAACTTTGATGGTCAGATTAAATATAATTCCTACAATAACCATTCTAAATCGCAAAGGGCATTAAAAAAGACACTGCTTTTTTACACAATCCCAATTTCAGTTTGAAATTAATAATGTTTCCTATAAATGGATAGTCTATCCTGTATTTAGTCAATACTAATATACTGCCATTGGTATACTATAACTAGGGGTTAAAACGGTCCCTAAAATAACTGTTTCAAACTGTTATATATCGGTTCTGATTGAAACAGTTATAAGAACCAGAAAAATGTCATAACTTTTATGGATATCACACTTTAACGTTATAGCGTAACTTTATTCAACTATTTTACAACGTATTTAACCTAAAGATAGTTCCAGTTTGGAGCATAATATTGTTCAACCGTTCCTTTATTTATGAATATTTTTTTATATTTTATATATAATGAATTAATTATTACGTAATTGAAAATATACAACGAATTCCAATGTTCCTATTACTGTCACTTGAAAAGTTCTCATTTAAATAGAAACGCGTTTTACATATATTAGCACGTCAATTTGTGTAACACATAAGATGTATAGTAAACGTATCGCCTTTCCTAAATTATGACACACGTTCCAAACTATATAATTACACCGATCACGTTTTAATGTTCAACAGCACAGTTACCTTCCAATATTTCGTTTCAAATATTAAGTGTAAACGAATATACGACGTTTATGTGTTGTTACGTAAACCGAAGTCCAAATTTAGTATAAAAATTTGTTTATTTACTATTCTTCGTACATTACTTTGCTATTAAACGAAATAATTAAAGTGCCAGATATAGGAACACTGACGGTAATTGGTACATCTACCATACCGGTATTTTCATATAACGATATAACGTCATACCGATATTTCTGTACTTCGATTTGTGTATTTAAAAAGGGTTGTGAAGATATAACTGAGAAGATTCCTGGATTATAACAACCGGATTCCACTGTGCTTCTTATAATATATTTTATAACGTATATTTACCTTCCACTCATTTGTGAATATAAATTGTCATTGCCATTTTTCGGGTTGCGAAAATTCCTTTTCGCCATTATTGGTTGATGGAATGGTGTCGGTTTTCGAGTATTTACCTAAAGTAACACAGTATTAAAAAAAATACAGTACACTATAACACTGTAACATAAAATAATGCGTAGATGAACAATAATTTTACCAGTTTATGCTTTTTGGTCGTTGTCTTTTGTCGTGCGATTAATTTTGTAATGTGAGCAGATTCTTCGCTGGGTATAGCTTCCACGAAACAATCGCCTCCTTTTTCGATAATTTTAACACTAGGAACGGTACGCAGAAAGGCAACCAAAGATTGATATCCTAACTGTCTATACGGTATACTTTCATCAATGAGCATTTTATAATCTCCTACAAGAACATTCACGTATGTATTATTCATTATCAGGTACACTGTAAAAATAGGTGCAATCGTTGTAATTTGTTCAATACGGAAGAAATAGACATTTAATTGCAAACCAATTCGTGCGGATTTCTATGCAAAATCAAAATTTTACTTATGTTAACTCTTAACGGTCCAATACCGCAACAGTTGCGGCAATGCAATTTTGCTTGTTGGGTCGAATATTGCACCATAAATCAACATTAAAACTTAAATCATCTCATTATCTTATTACACTATAAACAATGAATTTTAACTAAAAAATAAATATTTTTGTTTCTATACTTGGTATAAAAATCTTTAGAACAAATAATGTCTTTGTATGAAAAATAGCTTGGACCTGGCGTTAATTAAGTGTTAATAACTCCTTTGATGATGAGCGTGGCTAAAAGGTGTATTCAGGGCTAAGTAAAATTTGAGATAGATTGTGACAAAATATTTAAACCTGAAGTATTTCTATAAGCAAATACTAGTTGAAAATATTATTTCGTTTAACGTTTATACTTAGGAGTGATAGGCAATATTATTTGATCTAATTAATTGCTTATTCGCTCGCAGAGGAATACATATTCAACGAACGCAAACGGTGCGTCGAACATTTCCAATTTAAAATTTGGTATTTAATTAAAATTGGGTAAAATCTGAAATAGTTTATGACCAGATATTCAAAACTGAAGTATTTCTATAAGAAAATACTATTTCATTTAGTGCTTACATGCAATACTATTTCAAAATACATTTTACTAAATACTGAAATCATGGGCTAATATCATTTTGCATTTAAACTTGGATTCGAATAAAGGAAATAGCAAGTGGAAAACAAAAGACACCACGACACTATATTTGCACCTGTGCGACGTTTATTTAGCTTTGCACGACTAATATTAACACCTTTATCGATATTCATTAAATGATATTATCATTGACGAAGCATTGAATAGATTATCCATTCTTATATGAAATCATCAGGGGGCTACCTATCCCCCTTACTTAAATAATACAGCATTTTTAAAACGATGGGAATTGTAAATAAATACTGCGTGAATTAATTTTTTTCGACAGAATCGATCTATAATAGCTCGATTTATAATAACGTGTGTAGAAGTATATCTTCATACGTATTGGACTTCTATTATTTAATCTTCTATAAATCGAATTTTATTTACTATTATGATATGAAGAAACGTACAATTGCATTTAACACATGGATAGATGGTTAAAACTTTATCAATTTTGATGACCGGATTGAATATAATTCTTAAACGAACCATTCTAAATCGCAAGCGGCATAAAAAAACCTCTGCTTCTTTACGCAATCCGAATTTCAGTTTAAAATTTATTCAGTCTATCCTGTACTTAGTCAATGATATTATATTCGAAAAATGTGTTCTATTTAATGCAAATATGGTGAATCGGTAGCTTGCATAAATTTCTTTTGTACAATATTTACAGTTACATATCAACAATGTGAAAGTCTTGGCATCGCAATAAAAGTACATTGTACTATAAAATGTTAAAGTTAAAAACTGCTTATTTGTCGTACTGTTTTTTATTTATTACTATTGTTTGAACTATTATTATATAAAACACTATTCTCCTATGTTATAATGTAATATTAATTTAAAAATAGTATTCGCATGAGTTAGTATAAAAATGTATATTTGAAATATTATTTATTTACGTAACTACTATTTCAAATAAAAATTTATTTGCCAAATCCTATATCGCTTGAAGACATAAAAATAATCAATTTTATTTATCTATTTCTAAAGTCTATTTTTTCCAGCCCTAGGTACGTCTAAAATAATATAAATATTTTCTAAAGAAAAAGATTATAGAAATGTATCTTATCTTTTAAAAATAATGACGTTTAATGTACACTCGATATTTTATATTTTTGCATATTATGAATATATTCTGTAATTCTTTCGCACATTCAACTTTCCCCTAAATACATAAAAATCCGCAGTCTAATTATAATTTTGAGAATGTAAATCGGAACCAGATTTGGCCAAATTTTATTCGAGGTGAAAATAAGAAATAATTATTTGAAATAATTTATTTCAGACAATTATTTTCAATACATTCAATTCATTTGAGATAAGGATATTTCAAGTAACGAGTTATTTTTTCATTTCTTCATTTCAAATTTTACAAAAAAAATAAACCTCCAAGTAACGTGTAACGAAAAGATTTTATTTCAAAAAATCATTACAACAATAATTTATGCGAAACTCTCGCTTCAAAAAATTCATCAGTAAGAACTCCTTGTCTTTTTTCCATAACCGTTGCAAAATTGTAATTTGAATATTGAATAATTTCGAAGATTTGAAATAGTAACACATAATAAATAAAATAATAAGTAGAAATAATATTTAAAGTTTATCTTAATAACTTTAAATATTTAAATATTGAAAATTTATTTAGTTTTTAATTATTTGAGATAATTATGAAATAAAATAATATATGTAATAATGCAGGGACTTAAAACCGGTATAATTTTGATACCGGTATGGTATTATATAATGTACCAAATTGTACCTGCGAACCTATACCGAAACCGATATACAATGAATCCGCGTTTAGAGTTTGTAGCTCCACACTCACCTGGGCTCCTTAGTAGGCCCAGGCTTATCCCTCCCAATAGAGGAGAGGCCACGCGGCGAGCGAAGCGAGCAATTGCACCTTTCTTTTAAGATCCGTATCGGCAAGTCGACTCTAATAGAACAACAAAACTTTATCTTTGGTTTTTTTTTTTTTAAATATAAATTTCACTAACGTATTGGTTGGTCCTTTCTGATTAAAATGACATCAAATATGATATAATTTGGATTATTCTGAAGCTACGTATAATGGAAGAAATGTTAACATTCATTAAACAAATATAATCCAAATTATACCAAGTTTGGTTTCATATTAATCGGAAAAACATAAAAAATTTATTAGTAAAATTTTTATTTAGAAAAACCTAAAAATAATAAAGTTTTGTCGTAGCACTAGTGCCAGCCTCGCCGATATGCGCAACATTGTAATCTAGTCCGGCTGCCTAGTCCGACTCTCACTTGTCAGTCCCTCTTTCTCTTTCACTCGCTATCTTTCTCTGCAATCATCACTGTCAGAGCAAACTATAAACTGTGTAAACGATAGTATACCTCCTTCATAAGAGGGTCAATGTAATCCCGACGTTGAGCCTCTAAACGTGAATGACTATGTAATGTTTCGGACATTTTAAATATAACAAACAATGATTTAAAATAATTAGATCATTTCAAATACTCTATTATTTTTATTTCACAGATAATATAGAAAACTAACTTTATTTTGCGTCCAGTTTAAGTAAATTATTTTAAGACATTTTTTTTATTTCAATTACTCCACCCAAATAAAATAACAAATAATTTGACATAAGAATGGTTGAATTAACTGGAATTGAAATTAGTAAGAATTGTTAAGATTTCTTGAAATAATTATTTAAAATTATTGAAAATTACTGAACTAAATTAATGATACTTAATTAAATTATAATTACATTTGGAATTGAATTTCTATAATTTAACTGCATTCGCTTTCACGATCCTTCTCGCTTCAAATAGCTCATCAGAATACTTAATAATACTGAACTACTTCAATAATGCGCGTTTTGAAGTTGTATAAGTGAAACAATATACAGAAAGCTACATTGTTGACACAACAAAATTAGAGAGTATTTTAGAGAATATTTGACTAAATATTTGATCGAATAACAAATAAAATATAGAATTAAAGTAGAATCTTGAAATTTTTTATCAGAGCATCCGGCTGTTAACGTGACACAGAGAATAAGAAATTTTCATTATCGAACTCAATTTATTACAAACGATTGTAACATTTATACGCAGCTTAATGTAAAAACTATCTTTGTTATTTAGATTTTCTGGATGCATAGTTCAAGCATTGACGAAGTATAGGACAGACTATCCAGTATCCAGTATCCAGAAGTATAGGAGAGAATCATCAGGGGGCTACCTGGCCCTCTTGCTAACATAAAACAACAGCGCTTTTAAAGCGATGGAAATTGTAAATAAATTCTGCGATCGTTTAATTGTTTCCGATATAATTAATCTATAATAGCTAACAAACGTATAATTATATTTAAACACGGATAGAGGGTCTTTGATGGTCTTTCACAACATGGTCTTTCAATCAAACTTTCGCAACTTTGATGGTCGGTTTGTATATAATTTTTAAAACAACCATTCTATATCACAAGGGACGTAAAAAACCTCTGCTTTTTTTACACACTCCGAATTTCAGTTTGAAATTTATGTTTCCTGTAAATGGATAGTCTATCTTGTATTTAGTCAGTGATTCAAGTCATGCTTAAAATATAAATTTTTATTATGAAGTATATTATCAAAAATTCTTGCCATGCACTCCTGTAAAGGATAAAAAGTATACTTTAAAGTAAGTTAAAAGTAGGTTTCGAAAAAAAGGTTCATTTAATATGAATTTGCTAAGAATTCATATCATTTGTTCTCACATGTAATTATCACACGTGATATCATTAACTGAAGTTTGATTATAATAGGCGGATTATTTTTAACTAATTTTATATAGACTGTTTTGGGACTCACTGATTATGATAACAATAGCCGATTGGTAACATTATCTGCGATTATAATAACCGGATTCCATTGTATTTTATTTTAAGTTCAAATAACGCAATATCACACAAGAAATAAATTAATGCATAGGTATTTCAAATAACGTGTAGCCAAGTAAAGTGTATTAGGTGTATAAATTAATTCAGAGCCTTTATATGTTTTGTTGAAATAGCAAAGATATTTGAGCAACGTAGTATGTAACCGATGGAATATTTTCTTCATTCGTCTTTCTTTTGTCTCGCGCGTTAACGTTTCGCCTGATGTCGAACCGTGCACACGTGCTACGTACATATATTTATAATTATAGTCATAATAAAGTTTCTAACATCTTTACTACTAAACCAGTCAAAGTAACTGGTTACAAATTTGCCATCAAAATTATATATACTTGCAACTGCGCATTTTCTAGAATATTCCGTGATTTTCTATACACAATATTAATGGAGATTTATTGTACTTCAATCACATGCGCTTTGCAAGTATCTCGCATGTCTATTTCTTTCGTACAAGTACAGTGGGTCACAAAATTATTCGCTCACTTGCTAATGTGGCAAAGATGAACGAAATAATCAGGCATCACAGGGTACTTTTCAATTTTTTATTTGGATATACATAGCTTAAAGTTTAATGTAATAGAAATCGTAAAAAAAATTGCGAAATTTTCATTTATAATTATAGAAAAATGAGTTTTAAGAAGTCTTTACGTTTTTTCACGTCACAAAATTATTCGCTCATTTTGTTTTAATTACTATTATGACAATATTAATATTTAGTGGGATATCCTTTTTGTCTTATTACTTCTGCAAGTCTTTTTGGCATTGATCCTACTAATGTTTCCAAATAATTATTATCTATTTTTAGCCATTCCTCCTGTAATCTGTCTTGTAAGTATTTTTTGTTGGTAATTGAATTACAACCTATTTTAGTATCCAGCATTATTTTGGGACAATTATATAATAACCATTCCTGTACTAATCTCGATTTATGTTTGGGGTCGTTATCTTGATAGAAGTGAAACACTTCTGAAATCCCCATTACTTCCGCACTCTGCTTCAAATTTTTTTTTTTAATATCCATGTACATCACTTTATCCATGGTAGCCTCAATCATTTGCAATTTCCCAACACCGTGAGAACTAATGCAACCCCAAACCATCACATGACCACCTCCGTGCTTGACTGTGCTACACAGGTTCTTGGGATCCATCTCCGCGTTTGATCTTCGCCAAACTTTTTGATGACAAATATTAAATTTACTCTCATCACAAAATATTACATTGTGCCAAAATTCAGGGGGCTTTGAGATGTATTGTTTGGCAAATTCTACTCTTTTCTTCCTATTAATTTCGCTTATGTAAGGTTTTCTTCTTGCTACGCGGCTGTTGTACCCGTTCTTTCGCAACACTCTTCGTACCGTTTCATCAGAAACTTCTTTTTCACTAAAATTTTTCAAACTTGTATTGATTCTGGGAGCACTTATTTTTGGATTTTCTTTAACTTTTCTCACAACAAAACGCTCTTCTGAGGAATTCACTATCTTTTTCCTACCACGGCCAGCTTTGTTTATTATTCGTCCTTCTTCTTCGTACCGTTTTATAATATAACGTACTGTTGAATAACTTTTACAAACGATATTTCCAATTTGTCTGATGGATTTTCCACTTTTCCAATGAAAAATTATAACTTCCCTAATATCTACACTAGTTTCTTTACTTTTTCTACCCATTGTAACGAATTCTTGAAAATCAAAGAAATAAATGAAAATAAATCATTACTCAGCGTTTGTTTACGTTATACTGACTCTTTCCAGCAACTATCAGAAACAAATGCCTCTCAGAGTTTGTAAATTGCATTTGTTTCAGTGGATTTCGTGGCGTGAGCGAATAATTTTGTGGCGTGAAAAAACGTAAAGATTTCTTAAAACTCATTTTTCTGTAATTATAAATGAAAATTTCGCATTTTTTTTTACGATTTCTATTAAATTAAACTTTAAGCTATGTATATCCAAATAAAAAATTGAGAAGTACCCTGTGTTGCCTGATTATTTTGTTCATCTTTGCCACATTAGCAAATGAGCGAATAATTTTGTGACCCACTGTAAGTATACTTTAATCATTGGTAGTTCTAGTGCTAAAGATTTAAACAGGACCGCCGCGTGGGTAAGAGTCGCCTGTGTGCAGATTGGGATGGGGGTGGGTATAACCTGCACACCCGCACGCGGCGGCCCTGGATTTAGACATTTTAAATTATTACAAATTATTAAAAATTAAATTATTTTAAATTAGTTACAAGACTTAAACTTACTATAATGTCAAGCCACACTCGACATAGGAGTGGTAAGAGTTAATAAATATGAAAATGCTGAAAATTGTCAACATTAAAACTGTATTTAATTTTGTGCGAATAAATATTAAATCTTATAAAATCTCAAAGGTTCAAAATGAATATATTCAGTAGGTGCTTACTTGAATTTATGATAAAATAAATTTTGTAACTCATTTAAAATTAGTGGATTACTTATTGATACACCTAATATTTTAAGAGTAAAACAAACCCCCCTTCAGATTCCATTTTTTTAATTTTGTAAACAAAGATAGAAATTTGCAGTTCAATTATAATTCATCATTATATTGGGTTGTATGGAAAGTTTGTGCCAAATGTTATATTGAAAAAGTATAGTCGAATAAGCATAGTAAGAGTATCACTAAATGAAATTCAATTTGCAACATGTTAATAAATAGGTCCCTCAAATAAAACCTTTTTAGCTAAATTTTAACACCCACCCCTCTTATTATGCTAGTTGTAGACGGAAACGTAATTCACAATTGAAGCTCCATTTTCTTTGATCTTACTCATAAAAAGTTATAAGAAAAATCAGAGATACTTTATTAAGTGAGATATACGTATTTTTTAAACCCTGGAACCGAATTTTAAAAGATTTCAAAAAGCCAACTGTTTATTGAAACTTTTAAATAACTATGTTTATATACTTATAGTTAGCTTTATAATTATAATAGAAGCATTTTACTACCCCAGAGATCTTAAATTGAACTTGAACAGTTATTCAAGTTCAGAACAGTTATTATATTATGGTACATTGAGCTCTAATCATTTGATATTTAAAAAATATTGTGAAATACAATATAAATATAATGAGGTACGAAGTTTCTGTACAACCCAATATTATCCTAATGATTATTTTTCGAATAATGCCCAATCCTGGTCCGATGCAAACAAATTATAACGATAGAGATAAATACCAATGGTGAAAGCTTTTTGCTATACTTACTACTTAGGTTCTCTATTTTTACACCACCCTTGGATGATATGAGACATGCACGCAAATTTTTGACCACATCGTCTTTTTCCATTATTGCTTTTTTCTTATATTCAAAAATATTAGTGAAAATATATTATATATAAATTATACTTGCGTAACTTAAAACTCTGGAAACACATATATACAAGATTAGTGAACCTTTATTTGTCTATCCATTAACATTATTAACATGATATGCATACTTACTAATTAAACACATTTGCTCTCTAATAATTAACAATTTATGCCACTGAATGGAATAACATTTATTTCTAAATCTTACAATTAATCTATAATTACAGGTACACGATCATAATACATGTGAATCTAATCTAAAATATTACAATCTCTATATTATAACAAGTACGATGATTTTTTGATGTTGTGAAAAATAGGATTGCATTAATCTTACGCGATTTTTCAGAACGCTTATGGTTCTTTTCTGAATTCTTACATATTGTACTAAACGTGAATTATAATTTTAAAGAAACAAAGTATCTTTGGAACAAAGTTTATGGCACACGTGAAAATTGCGTCTCGCGAATTTTTACATAAAACCGAATAATACTGCAAGTTTCTCGGAATGCACTTTTTTCACGACTCTTAAAACGATATCATAATAACAAAACGGTGAAACGAAGCACTGATAGTGCGCAACAAATAAGCATTTGCCACTTATAATAATTAATTACGAACTGATGCAAGTTGGACAACGCCGGCAAATGGCGATCACATCGATAATGTAGGGATTGATCGAATTTACCAGATTGTCAAATGTATCAGAAAAGGAGAATGCTTCTCCCAATGATTACAGTTGAAAACCGTATTCTCGACGCGAAACATTTTGTGCAAAAAAATATCTCCGCATTGAAATATTTGCGCCCCGTCGACGCAATCTAATGACTTCGGATAACGAATTATCAGATTTCGCTACACTAAATTACATGTATATTAAATTATACGATATTTCCATTTGAATGCACTTTCTATTCAAAATAATATACATATATTCACATATATAAATATGTAACACATATATAATATATATATATATATATATATATATATATAGCATGTGTTGTTTATTGAAATGACACTATTATCCATTAGAAGAACTAATATGTAATAATTCAAACTATAATGTCATTGGTTTAAGGAGAGACTTTTACGTTTAACAAGAGATACAGCGATTATAAATATTTATGCCGCATAAATAAATACGTTATTACCGCGACGTCATACAAATTGATAAAACCAATTATAGTTCCTGATGACATGTAACGAGTACACACAAAATCGAACGTAAAAAGCCACTGGGCAACAGCTGTATGCCAAATTATCCACGATTAATGTATTTTTTCATCCAATAACGGCACGGTTGATTAGCGAAAGAACGAGTTGCTATTTGTACGATCAATTTTTTTATCGAAACTTCGGAATAAAATTTGAAGAGCGATAGAATACCTTGGCGAAAAAAATTTAGGCCACCGTTATGCATGCATAAAAGTCGAACATACCTATTTCCTGTCGAACGTCGCACATATATGATTAGATATAAACGTCTCTTGCAGTTTCACTGAACTCTGTCACTTCTCGCGAGAATACACCACTATTTGGCAACAACTGGATTAACTCTAACATTCCCTCCTGTTTATTGTTGGCGAAGACCCGTTTCTAAACTCCATTACATCTCCGCAGAGTGACTGCCCAACCTATCATTTGTCGAAGCAACACGAAATCCTCGACTCGACCAATCAGATCGCGGCATTGCCCCTTCCGTTTCGCTGCGGCGAACCAATCAGCCGCCGGGAGTGACAAAGCGGTATATTTAAGAAATATTAATTATTCGTCACGCACGGCACATTTGCATAACGAATGATTAAATTATTACATAATTAATAGTAATAACAATAATAATAATAATGTAAGAATAGATGTAACTAGATTAAGATAGTTTGACATGAAATGTAAATGTAAATGTAAATGCAAATGTAGAAGCAAAAGACAACATGTACCCGGAAGTGATCCAGTCAAAACCGAAAGGCATGGATTAAATAAAGAATGGAATAATAATAATAATAATTGTAATAGGGGAGAAAATATAATTAACAGCCGGGAGAAGCAAAATGATGTACAATCAATCACAAAAGTCTACATACAGATTTTAAATTTCAAGTACATATTTACATACTTTAGGGCATGTTGTAGAATAATAAAATTGCAGTGAAAATTTGTAATAGGGTAGATGCAACCAATGAATGAACACTTAAGAAAACAAAATGACTATTCTGATGATTTAAACTAGATTCCTTAATGTCTAAGCTTTCATACAAGGCATACAAAACAACTTAAAAGGAATAGAAAGTAAAATTAATTAAATTAAAAAGCCAAAAATAAAGATTTCACCAGAGAATGGAAAGTAATAAAATACAGCATTTTTCTATTTGCTTATGATAACAGCTTAAAATAAAATGTCGAATACAATAAACTTTATGACAAATTAATTTTTGTATTAATTACGTGCAAACTTCTATTGCATTATATTGCATATTGAAAGATTGTTAATGATTCATTTTATAACAAACATTAAACAAACACATACTCGTGGATACGTTAACAGATTTTTTTCATTTTAAGCTGATTTTCGTGCCCAAATTTTCTGTGTGTAACGTGGAAGTTGTTGAATATGAAGTAAGGAATTAGTACAAATAAAAATTTAAACATTTATTTCTTTTAATAACTTATCTTATTCGTTCATGTATTCAATGTCTATTGATTGGTGTTTGTTCACTTATTGGCGTATCTACCCTATATAAAATGACAAGCGAAAAGGATTCTTAGAAGACGCACTTCATAAAAGTAGTATCGCTGATTACACGAGTAAAATTGAACGAAATATAATTGTATTTATATTAAATGAATATAGGACGTCGCAGATGTATCAAATGGTTTAAAAACATATAAATATACGTTTATAAGAATTAGTTTTGGATACTTTAAAACGCGTACGTAGATTCTTATGAAGTCGAGCTTTCATTTTATGTAGGTACGTTTTGTTGTAATCGATTAGTAAAAACAACACCATCTTATGATAATGTTCTTAATGTAAAAATTATATAGTTTTGGAAAATGAGCCAATAATTTCGCGATTAAAATCAATCCAAAAACTGATTCTACTTTGTCCTTTCATGACTGTAAACCATAATTTTGTTGTTCGGTTTAATTGTTTTATCGACTCAAAGCCTGAATTATACATTTACAAATAACAATTATAAGAAGTTACTTTATTCGCTTCTTATTTTTCATATTTCTGTTAAATCTTCGCCTGTGTCAATAATTTCCTGACTCACAGTATATTAGCACACATTTTAGAATGATAAAAGTGAAGCAAAAATCCATAAAATATAAAACTATAAATGAGAAATATTCTTAGATGACGTTCCATAAAATGAGCTTACTAAATATGTAAAAGATGCCATTTTTGTATGCTAAATAAATCATAACACGTCAGAGAAGTATTAGAAAAACTAACAATGTAGAAACGTAAGTATAGCGATAAATTTTGTATACTTTAATACACATATGTAGACTTGCGTAAAGGTCTGTTGTTCGTTTATTTATATTTTTTTATAAACAAGTGGAAAAATATGATAATTTTTTTTAGAATTTATCCAATTTTAAATAATGGACAAATTGATGTTCTTGAAATGATCGAAACTCTCGTAATTTTTTAAATATTTGAGACTTAGAAGTGAATGTAGACTTTTGTGACCAACGGAATTTAAAAAATATTAATTAGGATAAGTGTGAGCATTACCGTGGAGATACTAACTATACTGCTGTAACTTATAAAATTGGCATTTTACGATATGTAACTGCATGGAAATAAATCAGAGGATTTTTTTAAATATTTCTTATTGATAGTTGACAAGAGATAAGTAACAGTAATTTAATTTCTCATTCGCTTATTGTAATTTGATATTTGAAAATTATTGAAAACATTCGTTGCTATAAAATATCAGCAATGGTAATTCTTAACACCTAATCAAACGATGCTTATATTTCTGTTATTATTAATAAAGTAACTACTCTAAATTAATTTTTAGATATATTAATCATCGCTCTATTTCAAAATCGATGCGTACTTTCATTACTACGTATTTTCTAGTGCTATTGAGGCACGCAGTATTTGGTACGCAGTAATACAGTGGCTCAAAGTAAAACTCAGACACTTACATTTTCATGTTTTAAGAAACGATTGATTAGCGTTTGATTTTCCAAGCTTTTGAATTGCTGAGCCTTTTTATTCCCAAGCGTTTACATTTCTAAACTTTTCAATTCTCAAGCGTTCACACTTCCAAGCTTTTGAATTTCCAAACGTTTGAATTTCCAAACTTTTGAAAGCATTTCCAAGCTATGCTTCGTCAATGATATTACGTTTCTTAACAAAATTTGTACTTTCAGAGATGCTACATTTTAAGAGAGCATGGGTAAATATCATTGTTAAAGAATGATATAGGTTGGACGGAAAATTCTAAATGATGAGATCCTGAACCGTTTTTTACGTAATTTCAATAAAAGGAACAGTTTTTTGAAAAAATAACAATAGTTCTTATTTTTATTTTAGATTATCTTACGAGTAGTCCATATTTGGACCACACTTTCAAACATGGAAAGTCTCTGTTAGTTTAAATTTGTAATTTGTAACAAACATTAATTATATTCAACATATTTGAATTCTACATCGAGAAGCTAACATGTTAAAAGATATACATTGATATGTAAAAGTTTAAGGATTTTCAACATATTTATCAATAAACGCTAAAATAAAAGTGGTAGCCCATATTTAAACCAGCACATCTATTTAATATTTCTAATTTTGTGCTCCTTCAATATTGTTTAATAGTATCAATGGAATCTGATATTTATTATCTGTTTTCAATTACTATAACATATCTATACGATATCTCTAGATTACTTGAAAAGTAATACAGTAAATCCCCGTATAACGCGAATTCTTACATTACGCTAAAGATATCGTGAAGATTTTTTTTTAAAAGTAACACGACACGTGCATCGTGCTACAGATATAATAAAATACGGGAATTCTCCGTTTACTTTAGTTGAACATGTACAGTATGCACATTATATACAGTCAGTCACGAAAGTCTACATACACATTTTAAAGTTCAAATATTTACATATTTTAGGACACGCTTTAGAAGAATAAAAACAATGTGAAAATTTATAAACTATAAGATTGCAAATAAGAAAGATTTTTAGATGTTTCATAAAGGGAAGATGATTTAGTATGAATAAAATAAAGTTCTCAATCGTCTTGATTTACGCGGAACAGTCCCGAATTTCAATAGCACGTCACGCATAGTGTTTCAAAAATAATCCGTATTTTATACAATGTACCCCGATTGTCCCGCTTTTCAAGAAATTAAGGAGTTGCCAATGTTTTAAGGATCTTATTTAAAATTTCTTTCTTTCGATAAACGAACTACATAGGGTAGATGTCCCAATAATAACCGAGACTTTAATTCGTTTATTTAATAACAAAGTAATGTACGAAGAATCATAAATAAACAAACGTTGATACTAAATTTGGACTTCGGTTTACGTAACAATACATAGATATTGTATATTCGTTTACACTTAATATTTAAAACGAAATATTAGAAGGTAAATGTGCCATTAAACATTGAAACGTGATCCTTGTAATTATAAAGTATGGAACGCGTGATAATTCAGTAAAGACGATACGTTTACTATACATCTTATATCTGTTACACAAACTGACGTGCTAATACATGTAAAACGTGTTTCTATTTAAATGGAAACTTTTCAAGTGACAACAATAGGGACATTGGACTTTGTTGTACATTTTCAATTACGTATTAATTAATTCGTCATATTCGACATATAAAAAAAATGTTCATAAATAAAAGAGCGGTTGAACAATATTATGCTCCAAACTGGAACAATTTTTAGGTTAAATACGTTCTAAAATAGTTAAGTAAAGTTACGCGCGAAGATTAAAGTGGCAGTAATGGGTACATCTATCCTATGTTCTGAAATTAGTTGTACTCTACACATATGTACGTGTATTAACACGTTCACTACCAGCGTGGCATATAAGCGATGCACCGAGTTCATTGTTACGCATTGGAAAACTAGATTTTTCACACATTTCATGTGTGTGACGCATTGGAAAACTATTCTAATATATTCTATTGAACAGTTATTAGATTTAGATTAGATTAGATTATTTATTAGATTTTATTAGATTTGAATCGCATGCAAGTGAAAATTTGCAGTACGTTTTGTAAATATCCTGAAAGTAAAGTTTTTCCCAAGTATTAAAGTATTAACCCTTCAGAAACGGCTTTGTTTTTTGTTCTTCTCACGCAAACAGAAAAGATTTTTGTATTCCAACAAATTTACCCCACTATATTCCTACCTTGGTTCACTATTTATAAAATATATGGACTAACTATACGCGCCCCATAATCGCCGATAAATGGTTCTCTCTATTTTAAATAAATATTAATCATTTTATACTAATCGTAAAAAGGAACTAGGGTCCGTACATCGTACGGATGCCGTTCCTGAAGGGTTAACACATTATCTACCGGTTAGGAAATAGGATAAATAAAAGACCGGTCAATTTAAGCTTACAATTTGGTAATACTGGACAGGGTCGGATTAACCAATAGACAAGTAAGACAAATGTCTGGGTCCCGTAATTCGAAGGGGCCCCGCGCTTGTGAAAATTTATGTATTTACTCTTTTTTTAAATTTATATTATATTTATTATCCAAATGTCAAAATTATGGTGTCTCACTAATTTTGAAATTCGCACACAATACCACAGATTGGAATTTAGACGAATGACTTATTAACTTTATATTTTCAAAATAATATGTAGGAAAATACTGAATATGTGAAAAACCTCAATAAAAAAAAAAAAAAAAACTAAACGAAGACCAAGAACAATAAAATTATATAAATAGGACCCGACTTTTATTTTGTCTAGGGCCCGCTGGAGGCTTAAGGCGGCCCTGATACCGGATGGTTTTAATCTTATAGAAACGTATGAAGCAAAATAAAGATTTAAAGTATCATTTTGTCTATTTAGCTGAATTATTATTAAGCGAAAGGCCGATTTATATGGATTTATAGTATTTGTAGGAAGAGCCTATTAACTTTTTCGCTACTAAAAACGTATATATATATGTCCTGAAAAATTGGGCAATCGTTAGGTAAAAATATACGTATTTGTTTTCTGTAACACGATATTATATTTTTACTATAGTTTATACTTAGTCTACTATAATTAATTATCCGAAATATGCTTGTTTAATAATAAAAATAATTTCCATCTGTGCAGTGAGAATATTTTTAATTTTAGAATGCGGTAGTGAAAGGGTTAATCGGCACCCGGTAAGTAATGTGTTAACATAATTTACATTTTACAACACACGCACTTAGGAATAGAATACATTCTAAGTTTGTGTTATGGCATAGAGTTGACATCCCAATTACTGCCACTTGAATCTTATCGAGCAAAATATTCATTTAATTATTTTAGAAGTTATTTAACTCAATAATCGTTTCGGTTTGGAACACAACGTTAGTTAAAATCTCTTTTATTTATGATGATCTTTTTGTATGTCAAATACGATGTATTAATTACTAATTCATTGAAAATACATAATGGTTGAAAGTTCTTCAAAATTAACATGCAACAAATAAAAAGAATTTATGTATTATTTTCGTGTAATTTTGATAACATTCAAATATTATTGAAGAAATATTATTTTTAATGTTGTACTTTATTCATATTTCATATAATATTGTTTACGATTATCAATGAAATTTATTATTTATTATCTACTTTAGTTTCCTATAACATTTTTAACCTGCAATAGGAACTAAAAATAAAACCTAGACAACGTATTGTTAAATTTCTCATAGAATACTAAAATTAACATACAAAGAATAAAAAGAATTTAAGTATTATTTTCGTGTAATTTTAATAACATTTAAAGATTATTCAAGAGATTGTGTTTAATTAGTGTTACCTTTAACTTTATATTTTATTCGTGGTTTACTTAATATTGTCTGTGATTACTATCAATGAAGTTTGATATTTATTATCTATTTCAATGTACTATAACATTTTTAACCTGCAATAGGAACTAAAAATTCCCATAAATAACATAAACAATAAATAATACGTAGACATCATATTGTTAAATTTTTCATAGAATACTAAAAGTAACGTACAAAAAATAAAGAGAATTTAAATATTATTTTCGTGCAGTCGTGATACGGATACAAGTTTTGTATCGATTTTAAAAGAAAGATAGAAAAGACGAAAGACGTGATTATTGAAGAAGCACGCATATAGAAAAGAAAGGCCGGTATAGCAATACCTGCGCTGAGGAATTTCGTATTTTTGAGGACAGATGCAAGCCAGATGACACTTTGCAGTTCTTTCAAAGGCTATGAAAGAAACGTGCCACATGGAAAACTCCGCGGACTTCAATAAAAACGGGCAGCACTTGAAGTAAAACAGACATCCCCTACTTTTTCTGGCGTTGACCTGAAATCGGAGAAAGGATACTTTCCCCGTTGAGTATCTGTTCTTTACAGTAACTCGTAAAAGCCAATCGATTCTATTATGGAATTTTGGCTCTATTCAAGTGAAAAGCAGTTAATTAGCAACGCGCAGCCCGGAACTTTTTACACATGGGCACCAGTCGAGGCATTTCAATACCTCTAACATTGACTAAATACGGGATAGACCATCCATTTATAGGAAACACCATAAATTTCAAACTGAAATTCGGATTATGTAAAAAAGCAGAGGTTTTCTACGCTGCTTGCGATTTAGAATGGTTATTTAAAGAATTATATCCAATCTGACCATTAAAGTTGATAAAATTAACCCTATATTCATGTACTAAATATAATTATACGTTTGTTCATCCATAAAAGTAAATGAAATTCGAGTTATAGAAGATTAAATGATAGAAGTCCAATACATATGAAGATATACTTCTGTTGTCGTTTTTCTTTATTCCTTTACAAGGTAAGGGGTCCTTTATCGTTACTTCTACCGCCAACTGATCGTTTCGCCTTCTTTTTATGGCTCTCCCTCGTTCGCTCGTCGCGAACGTTCTCTCACTCATTCCCTCTAGCTCTCTTCTCATCCAACGTATCTTTCGCTATCTGTCAAACACATTCGATCACTCATTCGTCATTTCATACCCGCGCACTTCCTTTCTAACTCACTCTCTTTCTCCTTCCCTCTCACACAGTCACTACCCATGTACTAAATATAATTATACGTTTGTTCATCAATAAAAGTGAATGAAATTCGAGTTATAGAAGATTAAATGATAGAAGTCCAATACATATGAATTTCTATCGTTTTAAAAACGCTGCCGTTTTATTTTTAGTAAGGGTGCCAGGTAGCCCTCTGATGATTTCATATAAAAATGAATAGTCTATTCTATGCTTCGTCAACGCCTGTAATAATATTTGTTTACACCAGTGGTTCTTAACCATTTCAAAGCCACAGAACACTTTTGATTGTACGAAAATTTTACGGAACACTACAGCGAGCCATCCAATTATTATGAACACTTCAATATTCTCACTTGCTAAACTCGAAAAAGAATGGAAATTAAAATACACTTAACCCTTTCGCTACTATGGACGTACATATATATATACGCCTTTGAGAATTGGTCTGATATTTGTTAAATGTATACTTATATTTTTCTTTATACACACTGTAACTTCTTGTATCATTCATTAAGGTACAATTAGTTATATAGAGTATCCAAATATTTTTACCTATATTACTCCCATATTAATAAATGCTACTCTTACCTAAGCTTTTAGTTTTCAGTTCCAAAGTGCTGGTAGCGAAGGAGTTAAAATAAAACCACCTTTAATACAAAAACTATTGCTACGTTTTTAATAATACATAATTAATATTCGACAGCAGAATTAGAGGACCATGGAAATTTTGCTAAAGTATTGCCAAGCTTTGAAAAATAATGCTCGTTCCTAAACAAATATTAACATACTAACAATAAGCACATATACGCACGCACGAATTTTCTTCACGAATTTACAACCCCTATTAAAAAAATCAATAATTTTTCACCAATAATTTGATTGTCCTTTAATTTTGCTACTGAATATACTTCTAAAAATTGTGAAATAATTTATGAAAGTTAGATAATCCTCGTTACACGTTATTAAAATCGTCACAATGTTTTTCGTAATAAAAGCGGGTTTTATCTGAAGCGTAGTTATTGAAACTTCGAAAAACTGATAATTTGAAAGTGCTCATAGTAATTTAATCACCCACTGTAGTGTTCCGCGGGAACCTGATTAAAAACCACTGGTATAGAGGCACGCTTATTGTAAGAATACCTTTAGGTACACCCATTCACAATAATAAACAAGGCAAGAACATGTGTACAAGTACACGTGTTTGAAACATAAAATGCTAGCGAAATATTATTTTATTACTTTATGATACAAGGTACGGTATTAGGCGTACCGATAAAGAATCCACTTCTTCTGTCAAGGTCGATATATATTTTTAATATAGGGTAGGTGTACCGATTACTGCCATTTCAGTTATCGCGTACACTTTGTTTAACTATTTTAGAACGTATTTAACCTAAAAATCATTCTGGTTTGGAGCATAATATTGTTCAACCGCTCTTGTATTTATGAACATTTTTTATATGTTGAATATAATGAATTAATTCCTAATTAATTGTGTAGTGACTGTGTGAGAAGAAAGGAGAGAAAGAGAGTGAGTGGGAAATGAAGTGCGCGAGTATGAAATAACAAATGAGGCATCGAATGTGGTTGAAACGTAGTAAATGATAGGTTGGATGAAAAGAGAGCGAGAGGGAATGAGTGAGAGAACGTTCGTGACAAGCGAACGACGGAGAGACGAAAAAAGCAGTGCGAAGCGATCAGTTGGCGATAGAAGTAACAATAAAGGACCACTTATGTACCTTGTAAAGGAATAAAGAAAAACTACAACGATTGAAAATATGCAACAAAGTCCCTCTTACTATCACTTGAAAAATTGTCATTTAAATCATTGTTACATGCATGCATTTGCACGTCAATTTGTGTGACAGATATAAGATGTATAGTAAACGTGTCGCGTTTACTGAATTATGACATGTCTCATGCTTTCTAATTACATTGGTCACGTTTTAATGTTCAACAACACATGTACCTACTAATATTTACTTTTAAATGTTAAGTGTAAGCGAATATACAATGTCTATGTGTTGTCACATAAACTGGACCCCAAAATTCCCTTCAATTCGAAAAAAAAAAGGAAAAATTTCTACGATTTTTTGTTTTTTTTTGGCTGCGACGTAGTTTGAAAAATGAAACCTAGAAACGACACGAACTTTCTTGTTTACCTAATACAGTCGAACAAGTTTAGCGCGAAACCTTCTATAACACGAAAATTTTGCTCATCCTCCCTAAATAAATATTTTGTATATTAATAATACGAAAGAAATTTTACGTAAAAGGAAGTAATTGTGCATATTTGATAATAAACGTAAGAGTACACTTATCTTTTTAACACAAAATTGGCCGTACACGAAAAAGAAGCTCCGGGAAATGTTTTTAAAACTACAGTTCTTAAGTAATCAAAGAGAAAACGAAGATAGGTAAAACGAAATATTTAAATATCTTAAGAAAAAGACAAACTCAAGTCGCTCGGTCGAAAAATAATATACATATAAAATTATCCGTAAATAGCCTGTCAGAGATTTTGACAGGGCGCGTTCTTTCTATCACGATTCTGGGGTAAGTGCCGTGGGGTCAATCACGGTCCTCTTGCCAGAAGGTGAAATCACCTTCCCCACTGCGTGGCCAGATTCTTCGAAGACAGCCTTATCGCTGTGCATTCTTCATGCAGCACCGCAATGCAACGCAGCATCATAAAATCTGCGACTCTTAGAATTCGTCGCTCTCCTATCTATCGATCAATAACGTTCTTCGTTATCTATCGATCAATAACGTTCTCTTTAAGACAAAGACCGAGGGCACGATGGCACTGACACGTGTGTCAGCGCCGCACACGGGTTGACGCTAACAAGCCTTATTTTAGTTTTTCATAAATAGCAGTACATACACTGTACTTCGGGAATAATTTTACTCAATAATTGAGATGTAACTGCCGTACTGAATTTTAGATCCTCAAAACTGTATCCCGTCGTTAAAAATTTTAATGTTGCACGAAGTCGTTCTTCTGCACTAGGGTAAATGACCCAATTACTGATACCTACCCAATCGCTGCGACTGTAAGCTATTTTGTCTAAAATACCAACGAAACCCTAAAATGTTATACATGAAAAAAATCTAACATTGAATTCTAAGTGCAGTGAATACAATAAAATAAAGCAACACTTAACATTCTTCATCATTTTTTCGTTTTATATGAAATGACAAAAGAATGTATGTCGATTAAAAGAGCAAGAATGATCAAAGGGAAAGTTAAGGTACTAAAGAGGTTTTTATTGTAATAGATGAGTTATGAATATAAGGAAAGATCATTTTCTTAGGTTCTATAAGTTTTGTAGAATGTAATAAGAATCGTAGATTAACGATTTATTTAATTATTTTTATTAAATATTGAAGTGATGGTAACTGGTACAATCAATTTACGCATTTTACAGTTACCGTCATGGCAGTATTTGCTCTTGGAAACGAACGTGTATACTGTTACTTAATATTGACAGCAAATGGAGTGCCAGTAATTGAATTAGGGATGTCAGTATTACCTCGGGCGTTGTTTTCATTAAATTATTGAATTTATAAACAAAATTAGGGGTTTTAAAAGTCTTATTATTTTTTTTTCTTACAGTAGAGACACATGAGTCGTAACAAATAAGAAAAAAACGCGTGATTTTGATAAATAAATAATAAAACTATTGCAATGAAGACATAATTGGTCATTCAGGTGGTAATAATTCAGCCATTTACCCAATCTTTAATTACCAAAGATAGTGTCCTATAATTTCGTCCAAGCGAACGTGAATTCGTTTGATTTCACGTGGATGTTTATTGTAATATTTGTTTAATTTACGAAGGTATCGGTTAACAATAAATAGCTTTCTTTCACATGCTACGTTCTTTAATATAAATATAAAATTAAGCCTGGATTTCAGAAATTTTCAAGGTATCTTATAATCTTGTCTAAATTATATACCTATATACATTATTATAGATTTGTATTTTAGAGATCACGTATGTCGAAAACAACTACGTATCACAGTGTTTAGTTGTAATTCCGTTGTTGTTTTCATCTACTCTAGATTGTTATACTAATGCTGCATGTAACACTAAAATGGTAAGGGGACCAGATAGCCCCCTAATGATTTTATATAACAATGGATAGTCTATTCTATGTTTCGTCAATGCCTTTATAAATCGAAATAAAACTTACTTTGGCACGAATTATTTGACACATATTTAGACGGTTAAAAACCTTGAAGCATCTTTTGCAATTCGAATAATATATTTAAAATACAGTGTTTATACATACGCAGTTGTTTTATAGAAAATATTTTACCTATACAGAGTGTCCTAGATTTTCCCCGCAGAACTTCGTCAATATATTTTAAAACTATAAATAAGTAAAAAATGTTATATAACTGTAGGTCATTTAAAACTTCGTTAAAAAGTTATAATAAAAATATTGGAATTGATGGGAAAAGAATAATTCTTAATAACTCTAATGATCTCGTGATAAATTCTAGTTATTCGCGTTTCTATGAAAATAGCATTAGTGCACTCTCAATGCATTGAACTAGAGCCACACTATCCAAAAAAACTGGACGCTACAGAATAAAATAATGATAGTGTTTTAGAATTTTGTGAAGTAACAAATTCAACTTTTTAACGCCATTAGTATTGGGTTGACCGGAAAGTTCGTGCCATTTTTCTATTGAAAAGATATATTCGAATAAGTGTTGTTAGATTACAACTAAATGGAATTAAATTTATGACATGTTAATAAATAAGTCTTCCAAATAAAGCATTTTCGAGTAAGTATCAACCCCCCCCCCCCCCCCCTCCCCTCCATTATTAGAGTAGTTACAGGCGGAAACGTAATTTACAATTTAAGCTCCATTTTCCTTGATCTCGCGCATAAAAAGTTGTAAAAGAAATCAAAGATGGTTTATCCAGTGACATATACATCATGAAATTTTCTCAGATTTTTTAATCGCAGAACCGAATTTAAAGAAATTTTCGAGAAGCCAATTGCTTATGGAAGTTTTGACGCGACTGTGTTTATATTTTTATAGTTAACTTTCTGGTTATAATAGAAGCATTTTGCTACTCCAGAGACCTTTCCCAAACTGAACTTGAACAGCTAAACTAAAGTACATTCAGATCTACGCGTTGGATATTTAAGAAAACATTGTGAAATGCAACATATATGTATATAATGCGACACGAACTTTCCGGACAACCCCATATTATATTTCTCCTCATATTTCATATTTTTGTATGCTTTTTAGGCTTTTTAATATGCCATCAAACACGATCTATGTTTCTATAACACTTTATACTTGTTTATGCTTGTAGAACATACCAATAAAGTTTTGCAGGAAAAGCCTGAGACGTTATACAGTAAATAATAAATATTGTAATTTCTGCTATAACGTATATATCTTTTTATATTACGTGAATTTTGCACTTTCTCGCATCCTTAAGTTTCCCATAAAAGCGTAAAAATCTGCTGCCTAGTTATGTATCAGTTTTACATTTCAGCTAAATATACTTTGACCACAGGTAAATAATTGGAGGACACCCAGGCCGCAGGTTACTCATCACTGATTTGGGATACTCTTCTTTGCTTTCCCTCATTGACCTAATTTGTTACGACACAGAAGTCTCATATTACAACTTGCCGCAAAAGATATTTTACTCGGATCTTTTCTTCATCCATGTTTTGAATTCCGACCGAAATTCCAATTTCGGTGAAGCGACAAATAGTAGACACAGGGTTCCCAATGTGGTATAATCATCGACGAAACATGGGATAGACTATTCATTCTCATATTTATATTGGGTTGTCCGAAAAGTTCGTACCGAATTCTATCGAAAAGGTATATTCGAATAGGTATTTTAAGAGTATCATTAAATGAAATTCAATTTGTGACATGTTAATAAATAGGTCTTCTAAATAAAACATTTTCGGATAAGTTTCAAGCCCCCACTTTATTATTCGAGTAGTTGCAGGCGCAAACGTAATTTATAGTTTAAGCTCCATTGTCTTTGATCTATTCCATAAAAAGTTGTAAGAAAAATCGGAGATGCTTTATCCACTTTTATATACATCTTGAAATTTTCTCAAATTTTTTAATCGCAGAACCGACGTTTAAAAAAATTCGAAAATCCAGTTGTTTATGAAAGTTTTTACGTGACTGTGTCTATATTTGTATAGATAACTTTATAATTGTAATAGAAGCATTTTGCTACCCCAAAGCCCTATCATAAACTGAACTTGAACAACTAAATTAAGGTACATTCAGATTCACGCGTTGGATATTTAAAAAAACATTACAAAATATACTATAAATATAATGCGGCACGAACTTTCCGGACAATGCAATATTAATTTGGTGTATATAAAATGCTTTTCCAATGTTTCAGATTAACAGATGAATACTGAATTTAGAAATTAATCTGCCCTAACAAATTATCGCATTCGTTCAAGAGCAGTTGATCCGTCGACTTTGTCAAAAACTGCCCTTTCTCTCGCCCACTCGACCTTCGGCTCAACGATGACCTCTGCCATTGACGAAGCATAAAATAAACTATCCATTCTTATATGAAATCACCAGGGGGCAACCTGGCCCCTTTACTAAAATAAAACAACAGCATTGTTAACACGTTCCGTGCCGAACCAACGAGAACCAAAAAGGCGAGAAGACTTTTTCGCTAACCTAATAATTAGCTTGTACATAGCAATTATATCGTGTACCATGCGTGGAACATGTTACTCTTCTTTTTAAGTACTAATACATTTTTCATACTGAAACTTATACATATGTATGTATAAAGTATATCTGCTTGGGACGTATTTAAATAAATATGCCGGTAGTACACGTGGCACGGAACATGTTAAAACGATGGGAATTGTAAATAAATACAGTACTGCCTTGGATATTGGCCGGGGTTTTGCCTTGGATATTGGCCGGGGTTTTGCCTTGGATATTGGCCGGTCGCTATCCCCACACCAGTTCTTGGAACTGGCTTCGGAACTGTCCGGTGGCCAAGTACATATGTTTTTACACCTATCGTGAAATGTCGGTGAGCCCTGTTCTGTGTATCTCTACCTCACTTGCTCTCTATGAACAGGGAGACACTCAGGATTACCTGAAAGATCTACCTCCCTTCAACTTTGGCCAGATTCGGTCCCGAACCTCGGCCAATATCCAAGGCAACACTGTACTGCGCGAATTAATTGTTTCCAATATAATCGATCTACAATAGCTAGATTTATAACAACGTGTATAGAAGTACATATGTATATTTTCATATGTATTGGACTTTCATCATTTAATCTTCTATAACCCGAATTTCATTTACTTCCATGATATGAACAAACGTATAATTATATTTAATACATGGATAGAAGGTTAATTTTCGCAACTTCAATGGTCGGATTGAATATAAATCTTAAACGAACCATTCTAAATCGCAAGCGGCGTAAAAAAAACCTCTACTTTTTTATATTACATTAATCCGAATTTCAGTTTGAAATTTATGATGTTTTCTATGAATGGATGGTCTACCCTGTACTTATTCAATGATCTCTGTAAATCGAAGATCGAACGAGACGTGGACTCGTATTTTGCGCGATGAAATAAACACAACCACTGCACAGTGGGGCAAACGCATGCCAAACGCGGTAAAAAGTCCGTTTTCGGAAATATACCCAGAATGAAAAAATTTTTTTACCATAGTTAGTTGTGCATCCGGACTATGATTTAATATATAATTTTTTTTACTATTTCTCAACTGTGGAGACGGCTACATGGCTTTGAAGTGGTCGACGTTGAAATCATCAAAAATTATAATCGCTTCTTATAATCGCGTTGTTTTTGGAAATTAAATTTTGGATGGCAAAATTAAGTGTGACTAATATACACTTCACGTATACCAAATGGTGTTCGTATATGTTTGATATTTTTCCAGTTATGTTTAATTGAACATATTTAATTTTCATTTCACTTTTTGATTATTGGCTCGGCAAGGTGCAGCGGCCTCTTTGATCACATTTTAAAGAGTGAAGTCTCAGCTTTCTTTTGGAAAAAGAATTAGCTGCCAAGACCCGTCAAGACGAATATGCGAGAGATAAATAGTTACCGCGGCACGTGCGCGCGTAACATAATGCGGGCTACACTACGATGAAGTTGGATTACAATGAAGTTAAGCTACGATGAAAACTCGTAATAATATTTCAGTTCTCAAAGATGCGTTATAATAAGGAAAAAATAGTACATTAATAAGTTTCTTGTCTCAAATGCTACAAATGGTATCTGCCTTTTAACATTTGTTTAGTCTTTATGGTACGGTTTATGACACGACCGTACAGGAACGCTACTTACTTTTGAGTTAAGATTTCTTTTATTACACGCATGTATTATTTTTATGTCCTGGCGAAAGTAATTCAATTATTTAGTTATTTTTTATTGATTCAAAGACATGCCATAAACCAGGAGTTTTCTAAGGGTACATTTATTTATAACGGTACAAGGACCGAAGAAGTAAATATGAAGGAACCTTCGGAAGGTCATTTCACATCAAATCGACGACGTTTTGATCACAATTTAATTTAATTTGAATTGAAATATATTTTGGTCTAGACGAGATCCGGGGTGTTGGAGGGGGGGGGGGGGGGGGCTAAATTATCCTTTTCTTGTATTCAAGTTTGGTTAAGGCATACGAAACTTTAAATTTTTTAAGAAATCAAGCTGCACATCAGAATTTCTATGTCAAAAACTATTCCTCAAGTTGAGTCGTTTTTTTAACTTTGATGTAGAAAGTTCAACTGATTCAAATAAATTACGTTTACATTGAAAAATTAGTTTTGTAGTGTTAAAAATTATAAGCAAATTTTTATTTTGTATAAATCAATTTGAACGTAAGGGATTTGAAAAATTTGAAAAAATATTACTATATTCTGTGAAGTTTTAAAATGGGTCCATATTATAACTGGTGTCTTAAAAATTAACATCTGAAAAGCTATTGAAAGAACCGTGCACACCATACTAGGTACATATATGAGGTGCATTCTCCGCTATGGTGGCCATGGACAATAGTGAACCTGTCAAAGGGTTTCACTGACCATTTTGAGCCAGTATTGCTAATAATCTCAGTTTATTTAGAATTGCAAGTAATAGAATATAATGTTAAACAATCGTTCTAGAAATACGAATTTGTATGGTCACTACTTATTAAAAAAGGAATGTTTAAATTAATTAATTTATACTTACTTTCTTTATAAAACTGCAATATCATTTAGAATACCCATTTGTTAAAAATTTCAAAGACCAAAATGAATGAAAAGTGTTTGAAAGGTAAAGCGTAAGGTTTGGTATTTACAGCACGTAAAAGTATCTAAGAAGTATGTAAAAAATCAATTACATTAATCGAATTACATCGGAAGAGGTAAATGGCTGATGCAGATATGTATTCCAACTCTATAAAATAAATAAATAAGAGACAAACGTATGGTTTCAGTCAGAAAATGCTTTTTACCACGTTTGGCATGCGTTTGCCCCACTGTTTGCTCGTAAGTTGTCAGTTGGAACGTCACATAGACGCGAGGAACGCATGTTGCGTTCCTCCGCGTGTCTCGCCCCTTTCTTCGCTACGTAATGTTTCGGCCAATAATGCAAATACGTGTGACCAACAGCGGATTAAAGTTGGTTGAGGCCCCGGGCGCAAATGAAGATATTGGACCCCTTAAAGGAAAGAGAGATAGGGAAAATAAAAGTACATGTTAGCCATATTTTCAAATAAATAAAAAATATTACGTAACGTAAGAATTTATACTTCGTACGACGACGGACAATAAGGCGCGTGTAACGGGCACTGCGCGTTACATTGTAAGGCGTAGGTAATGCGGCGGGCCTATTCTTCCACCCTCCCTCAACCGAAATCAAAACGGTCAACGCCGTTTCGGAAAGGACCGATCTGTATTGCGTGGCCGACGAACCGACACGAAGAATGAAAGAACCTTAGCGGTGCTGCGTTTCCGATTGTGTGTTACTCACCCATCCTTGACATTCATTACAATACTATTAATGTTTTATTTCCAATAAAATTTGAATATAATATATGTATACTATAATTAATAATAACATAATAATCACAAAGTTTTGAACAAATAATTGAACACATGTACTATAATTAATGATAGCATACGTATAATCGGAGTAACAATAAAAAATTTGCACAAAAAATCATAGAATTTTACTTGAAATTAAAATGACAAATGTGAAAATATTTAAATAAGTTCTTTTCCTGCTTTTCGTTTTGCAAACTTACTAATTATCTCATCGCAATCAATAATTTTAAGTAAATCGCTCTCTATATATAAAATAACCAATTTATTATCTCTTTCCTCTGACATTGAATTTCTTGGATAATATTTTACTCTTTTTAGACAAAAAAATGAGTATTCCCCCTATGCGTTTGAAAGGGTGTAGCCGGATAAGATGGTCAAAAGTGCCCCCAAACCAAATTAAATTTCTGATACATCAGTAGGTAGAGGACATGGAAAAACCCCTATGTGCAAAGTTTCAACTCCCTATCCCCACCATTGGGGTAGTTATGGGGTGTGTTGTGATTACAGTTTCTGCTTGATTTCTGTTGTACTCTGTCATCAAAAATTCTGAAAAAATTTGAAAATATTCCAACTACTGGAATACATATCTGTGAATTTTTTCAGAATTTTTTATTTCAAAACCGAATTTTGAAAAATGAAAAAAGTTTTAAAATGTTGATTTCCTATAGAAATCCTAAAATGACTACGTTTATATTTTTACAGTTTTAGCACCTCCTTATTATAGTTAACATAGAATTTTTTCAGATTTTTCCTAGAGGGGGCACGCAGTCAAAAAGATGAAAAACCGATAATTTTTAATATTACAGGCAGTGTCAGTCTTTTGACTAGGTTGATATTATTGTAGTTTTACTAGTCTGTTATGATAGTTAATTTAAATTTTTTTTAGATTTTTTGGAAAAGTACTTCGTATTGAAAAAATTGAGAAGCGGTAATTTTTAATATTACTGGCAGTGTGTCTTTTGACTGGGCTGATATTATTGTAGTTTTACCAGTCCTTTATGACTGTTAATTTAAAATTTGTTTAGACTTTTTGGAAAGGTACTTTGTATTGAAAAAAAATTGAGAAGCTGTAATTTTTACTTTCTCGATGCACGTATAAGTACCACGTCCATATGACTCATACAATTACTTTCCTAGATGAATATTATATCAAATTGTAAATAATATGCATGTACATTACTTTCTAGAGAAAAATTACTACCTGAATACTGTTTGAGTCTTCGTCGCTGTCTTCGTTTATAACAGGGTGTACTTCCTCACTAGTAAAAATCTTGGACAGGATTTCTGCCGGCCTTACAATTTGCCTGAGATATCGAGCCTGCGATAAGTAATATATTATCGCAGCTATATGAGAGCAACATCCAATTGTGTTGTTGCCATTTGCACATTTGCAGGAATATCGTTTGATTCCGGCATAGCATATTGCATTAGGTGTGTACTCAATATAACACTTATAAGTCTTTCTGTTGATGTGTCGCGATTGCACTTGCAGATACGGACGTGGTACTTATACGGGTATGGACAAAGTAAAAAATACCGATATTCAATTTTTTTCAATACGGAGTACCTTTCCAAAAAATCTAAAAAAATTTTAAATGAAGAATCATAAAGGACTGGTAAAACTACAATAATATTAGCCCAGTCAAAAGACACACTGCCAGTAATATTAAAAATTACCGCTTCTCAATTTTTTTCAATACGAAGTACTTTTCCAAAAAATCTAAAAAAATTTTAAATTAACTATCATAACAGACTAGTAAAACTACAATAATATCAATCCAGTCAAAAGACTGACACTGCCTGTAATATTAAAAATTATCGGTTTTTCATCTTTTTGACTGCGTGCCCCCTCTAGGAAAAATCTGAAAAAATTCTATGTTAATTACAATAAAGAGGTGCTAAAACTGTAAAAATATAAACGTAGTCATTTTAGGACTTCTATAGGAAATCAACATTTCAAAACTTTTTTTATTTTTCAAAATTCGGTTTTGAAATAAAAAATTCTGAAAAAATTCACAGATATGTATTCCAGTAGTTGGAATATTTTCAAATTTTTTCAGAATTTTTGATGAAAGAGTACAACAGAAATCAAGCAAAAACTGTAATCACAACACACCCCATAACTACCCCAATGGTGGGAATAGGGAGTTGAAACTTTGCACAGAGGGGTTTTTCCATGTCCTCTACCTACTGATGTATCAGAAATTTAATTTGGTTTGGGGGCACTTTTGACCATCTTATCCGGCTACACCCTTTGTATGGTTAACAAAATTTAAAAATAATTTCCACATTTGGAAAAGCTGGAGTTTTGCGGGGCCCTTCACAAACTAGGGCCCAGGGCACGCGCACAGTGCGCCCGCCGTTAAATTCGCCTTTGCGCGCGACTTATCTTTTTAACACGTTCATGCCGAGATGTACATACCGTTGGTGGTACATACACGCTTGTTCCATCGAGCGGCTTGTGCCATTGGTGATACAAACGGATCTGATCATTTTTATACGCAATCATAAAAGCTAACATACAGGTTTTAAATTTCAAATATTTATATATTTTAGGACATATTATAGTCTATCTATATATCTAAAAAAAGTGTAAATACAGTTATGACAATTAGTTTTGTAAATATGCATTGTAGCGGCCGATCCTTGGGGGTCGCAGCGCGACGTGCCCTTGTATCGGGGACCGACAGAAACTCGGCGTACACTTGTGTCGGGGGCCGACAGAAACGCGGCACTCTTTCAGGAGTAGAATCGGGGACTGCCAGGTCACATGGAGTGGAGGGTGTTTTCGTTGGTGTCTCAGTTTACGTTCGATCACCAGACGAGATCAGTCGCATTATTAACCCGTTGGCCTACAATAACGAGTCACACTCGTTCTACGAATTATACCACAGATTTAACAAAAGTGTCTATCATTCCGAATGAAATTTACTTTAAACTCTAATTTTAGTTTTGTATTACAAGCTTGGAAGTTATTAAATAAGGATTACCTATGATATTCGAATGATTTCTACGTGATATGATATAAAAATAGTGGTCAACTAACGCTCACCTAACTAACTAATGAAATAATCGTAGGGCAAGGGGTTAAAGCCGTATCACCTAATACCACGTCAGTGTGAATTTATTTGGACAAAACCATTCCTGACAACTTCCGACCCTTACATATTGTTAAAATGATCGAAACTCCTGTACTTTTTTAAATATTTGAAATTTAGAGGTGTATGTAGATTTGAATCGGAATAATTGCGATCTAAATATATCTATTAGTACGTCCGATGAAAGAAAGTACAAATAATAGCGCTGCCTCACAACGAGACATACGAATTACGATCCCGTCGCGAACCTGTTAATTGTGTCGGAGACGGTGGGCCTCTAATCAATCACATCCTCATCCTTTCGGCTGCCGATTTACCAGCAATGAACGATATACGCGATTGCTTTGATTTTATAATAAAGAGTACTATCACTTTCTTCTTTCCTGTGAAAGAAGCCGCCGATTTCATGTCGTTAGAGATGAAGAATAGAATGTTACAATCATCCGAACATTGTACTAATCGTCCGCGACAAGTAGGCACGCAAGTATTTACAGTGCCGTTCTAATTACAATTTACTAGCCTTCCTATACGCACGTGCATTGTTCACTATTAATCGGACACGTTAGAGATGGACAGTGGTTTAATAAGGAAGACGGCGTGTGGTGATAGGGAAGAATGTGGACCATATCTGTGTATAGTGAGGATGTAAAGATTCGTCTGCCTTCTTTTCGTGGACGGACAATACGTTACAATAATCGGTATCGCCTCTATTTCAAAGATTAAGAATCACAACATTGTATTCTTTCTTTCCTTCCTTGCAGCGATGCTACGGCTCGACAATAAAGCAAACGTGGAACATATGTAAATAAATTAAGGTTTAAAGTATCGTAAAAATATGTATAAAAATGTAATTATAAATACTTTAAACGTTAGAATAAAAATGAAATAATAAATACATTAAATGAATGATTACGAAATATTGGTATAAGAAACCGAAAAATGTTTGGTAAATGTATACTAATATACTAATACTTTTATACTACGTTTAAATGCCAAATTTTATTACGATTATAAAAATATTTAATGGGAAATCTTTTAATCAGCCTATTATGTCATCAGAAGAAAAACCGAAAAAATACCGATATTTACATTGGTTTCGGTATAGGTTTTCTGGCATAGTACCCATTATTAAAATTATACCAGTTTGAAGTCCCTGATCGCATTAAAAATTCATAGTATTCAAAACTCGAAACGTTGAAACTTTAAAGCATTAAAAATTCACAGCGTTGAAAATGCGGAGCTATTAAATTCCAAACATTGAAAATTTATAGCTTTGAAATATCGGAACTCTGAGAATTTGAAGCAGTAGGAATTACTGAGATGTAGAAACGTTGAGAATTCGGAGCTTAGGAAGATAGAAGTATTGAAGAAATGCGTTTAAATACAACAATCGAATAATTGGCGACGCACCATGTGTGTCGCCCACTATTCGCCAGCTACACTTCACCATTAGATCGCGAATCTTCGTGCAACTTTGCATTTCTGTCGCCAAAACTAAAGAAATCCGTCTAAATTCGCAATAACCCGATAGTTTTATGTGTAAAATTCGAAGCCTTCAAAGTATGGTTCAAAGTATGCTTCAGAATTGCAATCTTCAGAATTCAAAGCATTCAAAACACGAAACGTTGAAAATTTGAAGCATCAAAAATTCGTAGCGTTAAAAATACGGAGCTTTCAAATTTCAAAACATTGTAAATTTGAAGCCTTGAAATATCGGTAATCTGAGAATTTGAAGTACTAGGATAGACTATCCATTGTTATATAGAATCATTAGAGGGATACCTGACCACCTTACCATTTTAATGTTACATGCGACATTACTATAATGATAATTTAGAGTAGATGAAGACAACAATGGAATTATAACTCAATATTCTGACACGCAGTTATTTTCGACATATGTACGTGATCTGTAAAATTCAAATCTATAATAATGTATGTATATAGGTATATATTCTTGTGGACAAACGTATAAAACACCTTGAACATTTCTGGGATTAGGGCTTAATTTTATATTTATATTAAGGAACGTAGCATGTGAAATAAAACTATTTATTATTTCCCGATATATTCGTAGATTAAACAAATATTACAACAAATATCCACGTGAAATCAAACGAATACCATTTCGTTTGGGCGAAATTATAAGACACTATCTTTGGTAGTTAACAAAATATATATAACTAATTAGAAGTAGCTTTCACTTTTTTCCAAATGTTAATAATGAGTAAACCCCTCTTTATTTTATACTAGTAAACTTTTGTACAAGTTTTTTATATTTTGGTCGTAGTCTGGCCAGACACACGTTATGATGATTCCTATAAATGAGTAGTCTATCCTTTAGCTATTCAATGGGATTACTGAGAAGTCGAAACGGTGAGAATTCGAAGCTTTGGAAAATACAAACGTTGAAAATTCCAAGCTTTGAAGAAACGCGTCTGAAAGATGTAGTCGGATAAAATGGTCAAAAATGCCCCTAAACCAAATTAAATTCGTGGTACATCAGTGGATAGAGGGCACAGAGAAAAATTCTCTCCGCAAAGTTTCTGCATCCTATCCCCATTTTTAGGATAGTTATAGGATGTATCGTGATTTATAGTTTTTGATTCATTTCTATTATTCTCTTCAATAGAAAATTCTGAAAAAAAAATTCAGAATATATTAGCTATCGCAATAAACATCTATGAATTTTTTCAGAATTTTATGCTACAAAACCAAATTTTAAAAAATAAAAACGTTTTAAAATGCCGATTTTCTATAGAAGTCCTAAAGTGGCTACGTTTATATTTTTACAGTTTTAGCACCTCTTTATGGTTCTTAACATATAATTTTTTCAGATTTTTCCTGAACAGGGAAGTAGTAAAAATAACCGATATTTTCTAATATTATTGGCGGTGTCAGTTTCTTGACTATCTTGATATTTATCATAGTTTCATCAGCTCATTATGATTGTTAGATGACATTTTTTTAATAACAATTAAATGAAATAATTTAAGTGACAAATTATAGGGACACTGACAGTAATTAGGATATCTACCATATGCGCTGAGAGCTCGTCTGAGAGTTTCGATAAATTGTTAAGGATAACAAAATTGTACTGGTAAAACATTTCATGTTTCGCTTAAATCAAGAAACTACTGTGTACCATATATTTATGATAAAATTAAAGGATTATGTCAATACTTACCTATGAATTTTAAATAATTTGTATGTAAACTGTTAATTAATAGAAATTCATTTTATTCGTGTAACTGAATCGTTCAAATTCAAAACCTTTAACATATTCATACAATTAAAGTGACAGATCATCTTAAAACTATTATTAGAAAGTACATAAGCTTGTTACAAAAAGAAAAGGGGATCGAAATTCGCTCCAATATTCTTGATCTTATTAACATTAATGCAGATCAAACACTTCAAATAATTTATTCTCTATACTTTCATTACATTTCTCTTCGTGTTGCACAAAATCGATCTAACCGATACAAAATATCCTGATATTAAACACCACACACAACGAAAAAGAAAAGTAGAAAAAACAGAACAAAACAGAGGAAAGTTTAACTAAAAAAAAAAAAATAAGGAACAGGGAAAGAATAAACTCATGGAATATTTTTAAAGGAAAATTTATTATCATAAAACTCGATGAAAAACCCTTTCATGATCAATTATTAGTTTTGAATAACAATTTGTTCCTGTCATTCTTGCATGTAATAATCGCTTAAGCCACCATAAAGCTTTAGAAACAATTCATTTTAAACAAAGGATGATCGCAGAATGAGGAAGAATAATAACTGAACATCGTTACAAACAATAATTAAAGGAAGAATAAAATAATACCCTAATTAAGATGGTTTACTCTTTTTTAGAAGCCACAGCCTGCTTGGCCTGATGAGCTTGCAATACAGCTACGGCCTCTTCAACCTTGGCTTTCAGCGATTCGTTATGCTCCAACATGTGCAGGAGCTCTGAGTTGTCGATCTCCAACAACATTCCAGTGATCTTTCCAGTAAGTTGCGGATACATACATTGAATCAACGGGAAGAGACGCTCTCCCAACATTTGTTTCTGCTCTTGCGGTGGAGCAGCTGCCAACATCGAGGCAGTCAATGGTTCTTGTCCTTGAATATGAACAGCTTGCTGAACAGGAGTAGGAGCAGGGATCGCCATTGCTTGCGGTGGATTACGCATGTTCGAAGTGTATTTGTAATTTGAAGGACGGCTTTGAGCTGAAACTCCGACTGCTGGACCAGCCATGGAACGATTTTGCATATTTGCACCGCCAACCGCTTGTTGACCTAAAACACAACAATAATTAATACACCGAGTCACGCTTAAATTTTGGAATGGGAGAGGGGGCGACTTCAACCTGATTTTCACTAAGTTTGGAGAATATACCATTGACGATGCATAGAATAGACTACCGATTCTTATATGAAATCATCAAGGGGCTACCACCTGACATTCTTACTAACATAAACCGACAGCGTTTTTAAAACGACGACAATTGTAAATAAATATTGCGCAAACTAATCGTTTCCGATATAATCGATCTATAATTGCTAGATTTATAATAACGCGTATAGAAGTATATCTTCATACGTATTGGATTACTATCATTTAATCTTCTATAACCCGAATTTCATTTACTTTTATGATACGAACAAAAGTATAATTATATTTAATACATGGATAGAGGGTTAAATTTATCAACTTTGACTGTCGGATTGAATATAGTTCTTATAATAATCATTCTAAATAGCAAGTGGCGTAAAAAGCCTCTGCTGTTTTACACAATGCGAATTTCAGTTTGAAATTTACGATGTTTCCTATAAATGGATGGTCTATCCTGTATTTAGTCAATGATTATACCATTGGCGAAACATATAGTAGACCATTCATTCTTATATGGAATCATTAGAGTGATAACTGGGCCCCCTTCACCATTTTAATGTCACATGCGACATTTAGTTCAAACTAAAATAAAACAATAGCTATTTTAAAACGATGGAAATTGTAAATAAATATTGCGCGAACTAATTGTTTCCAATATAATCGATCTATAATAGCTTGATTTATAATAACATACATATATAGAAGTATATCTTCATATGTATTGGGTTATTATCATTCAATCTTCTATAACCTGAATTTAATTTACTTTTACGATACGAACAAACGTATAATTACGCGAAACGTTTCGTTTCAACCTGGAAGTTAGGAATTAATAATTATATTATACAAGTGGCTGGTGACAATATAACCGAAAAAGAAAAACATAGAATCATACAATGTGGATGTGCTTATAAGATAAAATTCAACAAAGCTACATATATGAATAAATAGTTAACTTTCGCAATTTTTATGGTCAAATTGAACATAATTCTTATAATAACCATCCAAAATCGCAAAGGGCGTAAAAAAACCTCTGCTTTTTTACACAATCCGTTATCATAAATAGTCTATCCAGTACTTAGTCAATGGTAATACTTAAATACTTAGATAAATACAATGATGTGCATACTTTTTGTAGCCACTTAGTTCTACAATAGATCAGTCAACGAATTAACACGAGTGCGTTCAAATACATTGATTATTATTGAAATAATCTCAGTTCTTCAGTCGAATTCTATGCTAAGAAATATAGTCATCTTATTTTTAACCGTCGCAATGTATTTATACAGGGTGGTCCAGAAGCCACTAGACTATTAAAAATTTTAATAACTTTTTACAATTCATTTTTTCAAATTTTTCCTCCAAATTATTGAAGCGCAATTCTTGGAAATTCATTATGGAGAAATTCACGACTGTGCAACGACTAAAAATAATCGAATTTTATTTACAAAGTCAACAATCAATTGTGTTAATCCAAAGAGCTTAACACTTCTCATGTTGGGGTCAGACAACAACCATCTGAACAAATATAAAATACTCGACTTATTCCAGCGGTTCGAACAACTGTGAGTAAATTAAATATTGCTTCTCCAGAAGGTGGTTGCCTAACCCCAAAATAACAAGCGTCCAGATCTTTGATTTAGCACAATTGAATTTGTTGATTTTGTAGATAAAATTCGATTATTTTTACCTGCTGTCCAATCGTGAACTTCTCCAAATTAATTTCCAAGAATCACATTTTATTAATCTGAATGGAAGAATTAATACAAATTAATAGTAGAACAGTTATTCGAATTTTAAATGGTCTAGTGACTTGGGCCACCCTGTAGAAATGCATATACGCTGCTACAGATGTGTACGTACAATGGAATTCGGTTAGTACAATCATGGATAATGTTATTAGTCGACCCATTGTTATCTTAATCAGCCGGTCCCAAAACAGTCTCTACATAAAATTAGTTACAAAGAATCCGCCTATTGTAATTAAACTTCGGTTATTAGTATCACGCGTGATAATTACACTTGGGAACAAACGATAAGAATTCTTGGCAAATTGATCAAGGTTCCATATGACACATAAAAGTATACAAAATATTTCATATAAAGTACGAATTACAACATTTAGATGATCAAACAAATGTCTGATAAACTCCATATTCCTCCGATTTTACCTGAGAAGATGCGAATTTGCGTAAACCTCCGCAGACTAGTTATCTCATTTGTACATAGTTTAATGGGTACCCTACCTTTTTTTAAGAATATTCAAATTATTATATGCTTGTCTCTCCAGCTTTTCTCCTCCATTGTATTTACGTATTTTCTAATAATTTTTGTCATGCGCTCATATGAGAAATAGAAGTTATATTTCGGTTAGAAGTGGAGTTTTAAAAAGAAAGGTTCATTTGGTACCAATTTATAAAAAGTTCTGATAGATTTTGCCGAAGTGTAATTATCAAACTTGATACCAATAACCGAAGTTTGATTATAATAGGCGGCTTATTTTCAACTAGTTTTATATAGAGTGTTTTGGGACCGACTCACTACTGATAACAATAGCCGATTAATAATATTTTCCATGATTATAATAACTGAATTTCACTACTGTATTGAATAGTTGGAGGGCCATGGATTGCTCATCACTGCTGTTTTCATAACATATTTAACACGTTCCGTGTCACGTGTATTACTGGTGATACATGGCATTATTTAATTGCATTCAAAATATAGTGACTAACGAAAGTAATCGTATGCTACATAATAAGTTCCCCTAACCTATAAGTATGATTTTATTGAAAGTTTTCACGCATGTAAAGCATGATGGACTGCCTATGACACTATTTTTTATCGACAGAAAAAGGTTCTTTAGGACATAAAATCAAGCCCCGAAAATACAACAATTTTTCATGTCTTTAATATAATTTTTTGGGGACTTTTTTCACAGTAGAGTAATAGAACACTAAAAACTGAACATTTTATTGTACGAAAATTTTTGTTCTGTCTCGTATTATTGCGAAGTTATAAAGAAACTTACAGTCTTTAAAAGCTCTCTAATTGTATGAAACAAGCTGAAATCAGCCTTTACTGTACGATTTTCTTTTCGATTTTTCAAGGACAACTTCGTAACGGTGCAAAATAGAGCAAATTTTTCATGTAAAAAATGTTCAGCTCATAATACTCTATTATTCTATTGCAAAAAAGGTCCAGAAAAAATTGCATTAAAAAAATAAAAAAGACGTTGAAACCTTTGAAACTTGATTTTCACTTTCTTAAAGAAATTTTCTATAGATAAAAAGGATTACTTCATATATGCACTATTATGATCTACATGCACACAAACTTCCATTAAAATCACATTTACAGGTTCGGAGCATTTCCTTATAGTAGAGCATACGAATACTTTCGTGAGCCACTGTATTTTATAGCAAAATTGAAAAATATATCAACACCAAAAAAAAAGACAACGTATACCACAAATGGCACACAATATTGGAAATTCGCATGTATAGAAAACTTATTTCTGCAAGAAAGTACAGGATTTACAGAATCTACAAAAATATATAAAATATTCAAAATAAGATACAAATTATTATACTTGGGAGAAACTACTTTTCAGTTAGTCCACATTCATCTGATAGTGTTATTAAAAATATAAATCTGCACAAAAATCCACTGTCTATTAATTACTCACTCGACATACAAATATTTTATAATGATATATCAGTCTTCAGTCGAAACATCAAATGGTCTGAAGGAAAAGTTCGGTAAAAACTAGAGACGGGTTGAAATCAAATTTTCAGATTCGAGTTCCACTTTGCGAGGCCTCGAAACCCACGAAACTCGAAATTTTCGAAACCCTGGATCCCTCTATTTTCTTCCTTTTGTTTATAAGGAGCTTGTAAATCCTAACAAATTGCTTATGGACAATCAAATTATTTATTGAATCAAATTAAATGGAACCTAAATTTAGTTGTAATTTAAGCAAATGTATAAGCGGAAAAGCTTCGTGAGATAGATATCCATTTTTTATAAGGTAGATGTCCCAATTACTGTCAATGTCTCTATAATCGACACTTTAATTATTTTATTTAATAACAAAAATAAATATTAGTAGATACATGTGTTGTTGAACATTAAAACGTGACCAATGTAATTATAAAGTATGGAAAGTCTCATAATTCAGTAAATGCGATACCTTTACTATATATTTTATATCTGTTACACAAACTGACGTGCTAATATATGTAAAACGTGTTTCTATTTAAATGGCAACTTTTCAAGTGACAGTAACACGGACATTGGACTTTGTTGTACATTTTCAATTACGTGGTAATTCATTCATTATATTCAACGTATAAAAAAAATGTTCAGAAAAAGAAGAGCGGTTGGACAATATTATGATCCAAACTGGGACAATTTTTAGGTTAATTGATTTCTAAAACAATTAAATAAAGTTACGCGATAACATTAAGGTGGCACTAATTGGTACATCTACCCTATTTGTGTTTCATTTTTTCTCGATAAAAACCATAGTGGCGTAATGAATTGATGAAATTGTATGGACTAAAATGAGTCTAAAGTCTCAACATAATCTCTATTAGATTATTAATTAAATGCATTCGTATCATGACAATATTTTCATTATTTACATGAATTACTATTTACATAGATATCAAGAGTTTCGAATTATAAAAGTAGTACAGAGTTTCGAGCTCTCGAAACCCGGAACTTGTTGAGTTTCGAGGGTTTTTTCGAAGTTTCGAAGTTTCTAAGTTTCGAATCTTTCATCCATAGTAAAAACGTTTGGTCACGGAACGTGTTAAGTTTCATGAAAATAGATGGAAGGTCGCCCCGCGACCTACTCTGCAACTTTCTTCTAACATTAACTATAAAGAATGCATCGTATAAAATTTCATTACCCGTGATAGGTCTAGCAGATAGAGTACTTCGCATAGTACCAGCTTGTGCAGTAGGAGCACGTGGTGCAGCTCTAAATGGACCTTGCATCGTAGCGAAACCGGAGCTTCCAGTTTGTGCATTGGGTCGTACTTGATTAGGCTGCGCTGGCCAGCGTGGTGTTGTACGTATCTGGGCCATCTGTGCGGGTCCATAAAATCTTGGCGGTTGTGGTACAGTGGGAACGAAGTAATTTCCAGCACCGCCAGGCTGGAATATTTGACCCATCTGTTGCATTCGCATATTTGCCAAACGTTGCATGTATTGGGAAGCAAGATGCGCTTTACGGTCTTCTTTACGCTGAGCCAGGGCAACGTATAGCGGTTTAGTAACTATTATTCGACCGTTCATTTCTGTTACTGCTTTGGTAGCTTCTTCGGGAGCTGAAAAACAGACAAATCCAAAGCCTTTGCTACGCCCTTCCTCCATCATAACTTTGGCAGAGGTAATTGTTCCGAATGGTGCAAACTCTTTGCGTAATCTGTCGTCGTCTATACTATCGTCCAAGTTCTTTACGTAAAGATTTACACCTTGATAACGAGTCAAGCGTTCCAATTTTAATTGCTCGAACTTTCTCTTCAACTCTTGTTGACGTTCCGCCTTCTTTTGCGCCCGTCCAACGTACATACACTTTCCTTCAGCAACCTCTTTTCCATTCAACTCGAGTACTGCTTGTTCAGCAGCGTCAGGATCTTCAAAAGCTACAAAACCAAAACCTCGTGATTTTCCGTCATCTTTAATCATTACTTTATGACTGGTGATGGTCCCATATTTTTCAAACATTTCTTTAAGTTTGTCATCCGTCATTTCCTCCCCGAAATTCTTTACATATACATTGGTGAAAAGCTTAGCTTTCTCGCCCAATTCCTTTTCGCGTTCCTTGCGGGGTATAAATTTACCAACGTATACCTGCACACAGCATAACAGAACATCATAAATTAAATTACGTAACGATATAAGATACAAAGGATTAGATTAACTCTTTGCCGTGTGATTTTCTACTGGCTACAAATAATTGGATTAACTATCTATCTAGCAATCTAATATTGTGTAAAACACGCAATACATTATAATGCTATAATTAGTTTGCATTTGAACTCAATTGCAAATACGTACAGTGTTCTTTCGGTGTATCAGATTGTTCGGAAAGTTCGTAAAGATATTTTAGAAACAGTCGAAGATTATACGTACACATTAAAACATTTTGGTAAATAATTTTGCATGTAGTATTTAATGTTTGATAATTGTATGACTATCAGGAAGTTTCATAATCCTCTTTTCTAAAAAGGACTCTATGTGAAAAAATGAATTGAAAATAAAGAATAGCATTTTTTCATTTGGAGTATTCGTTCTTGAGAAAATCGACTTTGAATATTCTCCGAGTACGCGTGCACTTAACTTCAGCGTGATTGAACGGATCTCGATGCGAATTATATGTCGTTTATAAACAGCATTAATATCGTTCGTAATGTTAATTCCGTACCAATACGACGTGCTATTATTCGTCTCTGTTTACTTGTAGTGGGTTTACGTTTACCCATGCTGTAGTTAAGTACACGCATACTCAAAGAATATTCCAAGTTGATTTTCTTAACAACAACAAAGTCCCAAATGAAAAAATATTATTCTTTCTTTTTGTCTTATGCTTGTTCATAGAATCGCCTTCTAAATTACAAAATTTAATAATCCCCTTTTCCAAAAAGTTTGCACCGTGAAATGAATTCATCTAATTAACTCTTCTCAGCTTCTAATTTATTCAATTTTTGGCCATTAATGAAGGTTCACAAACATTACAGTAAACGATAATAGTAGGATATCTCAGACAACGAGTAACAATTCTTGCTACTTTATTATTGAAACATTAGGTTGTTTAGTGTTGCCCAATAAAAGAAGTTACCTTTGCTTTCAACTATGTATTGTCCATTAACCTTTTAGCTACTATAACGCCAATATAGTGGCCCTCCACTAGTCCATCTTCACGATATGCCATTATAGTGACTCAGTTTATATCATTTTGAAAGCCGTGTGCAATCTTTGTGGAATATGAAAATGTCTTTGTATGTTTCCATTTGTATTTCTCTTCTCGCAATGTTACAATTTATTCAGTTGCACGTTTATATTAACACAAACATGAGTAAAGGTATAATAGAAATCATGAAACACCCGATAGCAACGTATTTACAACTTCGTGATTAATTTTGCCGTAGCTAAAAGGTTAATCATTGGATTTTAAATGACCCAAGTAGAAACAATATTTGTTCGGACTAAAAATGTTATCACTCAACTGATGTTCATAAAAAATAATCCCCCTCCAGTTAACCAATTACACAACAGAAGTGAATATTATCAAAGGCGTTACGAGTTTTCCGAACAACCCATTTTATTTGGACCATAAATTCATCACAAGCGTAACTGATTGCTTCAAGGCAAGAGTTAACGCAAAGTTTTTCAGCCTATTGGCCACAGTCCAATATTGGGGTATATTAAGTTTTTAATGGACCATAAAATAACTGTTGCTTCAAGCTGCTATTGTTTTGTAGATAGCTTATGCAAGAATTTTGAATGTACTAAAAACTATTTTAATAATTTTTATTATTGTGAAGCAGCTTGTCCTATTAAACCCTTTAGAGTACAACGTTATTGCATAAATGTATCAGGTGTACTCATTAGCAATCCACTATTTCTGAATGGATGACGAATTTATCTGATTAATAAAAAGTAAGCTTCCACCTGAAAGCAATTTATAGAACAGCAAGTATCGAATTTTGTCAAAAATGAATGCTGAATTAAACAGAAGAAGTAAATGGTTCATTGATACACCTAATATAAATTCTTATGCAACCGAATTTTATATTCGACTTGATTTTTTGGAGTTCTGAAGATTTTTATATGAAATTGAATTACATTAAGATTATAATAAAGTATGATACAATCAAATATGCTAAAAGGAGCAGGGAAATTTGCATCATCCCTGAAGGATTAAAATCACTAATCTTACATTTTTCCATAGTTATATACAAAAGTGGAGTATTTATAAATATTATTTTTCACGTGTAAAAATGACTGTTAAATACATCTGTTAGGTTGATGCATACTAAGAATAAGTAGATTCTTCAAAGCAATATACACTAAATTCAAATAATGTTTACACCATCCTACACACTATACTTTTTGCTTCAATTAATTAATTAGCTTCGTTACTCTGTGTTCATAAAAACCGCCATGTTTAACACTTCTGTAGTCTACCTTTTAATTTATTGACCAATGAAAAATTATAAGCTTTAAATTTTCTAAATCAACATTCAACTATTTCAATATTTATACGAGCTTCTTTAACCAGTTAGCTGTGCTGACCTCTTTTCAAAGTGTGCACCTAAATGTGTCGCACTGCACACAGTTTTTTCATAATAATTATTTATATTATGTATTTGTTCGTTTTATTTTGTCTTGGCCTCCAAATATTTTAAACATCTGGAAATTTACGAATATATTTCAGTTTTCACTAAAATTACAATTTAAATAGCCAATTGTAATTAGTTTTTACGTACGAGTATACTCGTCATAACAGAAAATATTGCTATTTCTCCATGATGAGTATATTCGTCGATCACAGTTAACTGGTTAAATACCAAATTTATATTTTCAAAAGTTTCTATTGTCTATTCTACAAGTATAAACTTCTATAAGGAATTACGGAAATATTCCGCGTATTCGTGATGTCAAACATGAAAGTTTTTTCAAGTTTGTTATAGTTATATGCTTAATATTTTACATGCGTGCGTTATAGTGCATTTCTTCTTCCTCAATATATTTGTTACGATTAATGTTTGGACAACACTAAAAGAGCGCTATTCATCCGCTAAACTAAAATATTACAGAAACTACATTTCTTATGCATCAACCTAACACATAATTTTCTTCAGTTATGTAACACAATGTCAGTCAATGAAGCTTTTAAAATTACTATATTAGAAACATTATTTGAAATACAAGGTGTCACAGGTTTTTTCTGCAAAACTTCATCAGCATGTTCCGAGTATAAATAAGTAAAACATAACAGTGAACGAGAATAAAGTGGCAATCAATATAATCATTAGTTATCGATACTCCATTTTAAGACATTCTCTCAACAATGTAGACAACGCAATGCTGAACACTAAAAAGTTGCATTTTTTACTTTACGAAATTCATTTTGATTTCATTTGATTCCAATGAATATCGAGACTTTTGTACTGCCATTGTTTTACTTAATAAATCATATAGCACCTAATCTTTTCTATAAAACATGACTCTAGTTCGATACCTGGAGAGTTTATTATTGTTACTTTCAAAGACACAAATAATTTCAGAGCTATCAAGAGCTAGCATTAACTTTCCCACCAGTTCAGTACTTTTATCTTAACTTTCTAACAAAACTTCAAATGGTTACATAACGTTTTTTGCTTATTCATATTTATAGTGTGTAGCAATAAAGTTTTATGGAAAAAATCTGGTACAGCCTGTATGTTGGGTCACACAACAAAAAAAGTTGAGAAACATGCTGGATTACTGGATGATAAAAAATTACCTTTTTTCCATTCAGCAACATGCCATTAACTTTATCAATGGATTTGTTTGCTGCTTCTTCAGTTTCAAAATGAACAAAACCATAACCTTTGGAAACGCCAGATTCGTCTTGAGCTACTTTGCAACTAAGTATGTTACCGAAAGCAGAAAACGTATCGTACATCGCTTTATTGTCTATGTTTTTATCTAAATTTTTTATAAATACATTTCCAACACCAGATTTCCGAAGAGAAGGGTCACGTTGGGACCACATAATACGAATAGGCCGCCCCTTTATCATATCGAAGTTCATAGTATCAAGAGCACGTTCCGCTGAAAAGCAAAAACATCCAATTACTTATCGCCTAATGATAAATTTTGCTCGATTAAAAATTTTAATTAAGTTTCCCACCGCCACCTAATATTATTACAATTATATTTCTTATTGGATTGCAGGTTTTTATGCAACTTTGTATTCTGCAAGCACAATGTTGAAGTATCAAGGCTTTGGTGGACATAACAGCATATGCTTCACTTTGAATATTTTATATAACATGTGTACTGTGCCTTTTTCCTAATAAATGAATAAAAATTCGCAGTCTACTTATTAAGATAAGCAAAAGTAAATTTTTATCCAATACTAAAATACTTCAAATATCGCGCGCAATTAATATTTGAAAAAATACATCGATACGGTATTAAAATTCCAAATAAATAGAAAACTGGAGTTACGGGTATTTATCGTTATTTTAATTCGTGCCTAAGTAAATCATTCATCATCATGGAAAGTAGTAAATACGTCATCGCGCGATATGACGTATTATCTTGCCGATGATCTGTTTCGAGATATTCGATATCATCTGAGATACAAAAAAGGAAGCAATAAGAAATGAAAAAATAAAGCATGACTCAACCAACCGTCAACTACTATCTACTTTGTTCGAAGTAGGTTTCAATATGGTGGCATCGTACGATCCGAGAAACACGTGTCAGCCACGAATAAAAGACACGGCGAGGGTCAACTTTTCGCATAGATGCGACGCACTTAGATGGTAGAAATATCAAGATTAGCAAGAAATATACTCACCATCAGCTGGTTGCTGAAAGTTGACATAAGCATAACCGAGCGAACGTCGGGTAATCATATCACGGCAGACGCGTATCGAGAGTACGGGCCCAGCCGATGAAAACTTCTCGAATAGCATCGCCTCGGTGATATCACCATGCAAATCACCCACATAAAGTGAAGCCATAGGGTAGTTCGGAGCTCCCGGATTCATTTTAGTAGTATTCCCACGTCGTGCAGCTGCTTAAGTTCAAATTTAGTTTCTCCCGTGTTCCTTCAATATGGCTTGCGCTCTTCCAACCACGTTGTTCCTCGTAACGCAATGATTACTATTTTTTTCCACACTTTACTTACGTTTCGCGGTTTTCAGCTACGGTTTTTCGATTTTTTTGTTTATATTTTTTATAATTTTTATATTTTTTTTGGGTTTTTTTTTTTATAGAAGAGTTATTTCACGAATGGAGGTGGGTTGTGTGACCTATTTTGTGGAAAAAGGAGACACAACCACACGTGAACACAACTCTACTCTTAATGAGGAAGAGGCATTGAAAGTAGTTCCCTCTACGCTTATATACTAACCACAGAACCGACTACGCATCGGAAAAATAGTTCTCGTCCCAATGAATAGCGCCATCTTCAGTCTAGGGTATTTTCAAATAATCCTATTATAAAACACAATATCTCACCATTACGAAGCAGATAGATTATTAACGTTATTCGAATAACGTTTCTTGAATAAAAACGATAATTAATCAGATATAAAGTTAATCAATTTTCAACCGTATTTAGATCGTACCATGAAGATTCGTACCACTTTTTATAGGAACATTTTAAAAGCTTTCGAACATGTGTAAAACGCATATTGCGTTTCACTTCAAATATACGTTATTCAGTAATAGTAAGTATACTTATAAGTTTGATATATTATATAATTCACATATAGTTTAAATTTAAGTGGATTATAATGATTTATGCAATTATTTCACTGTAAATTAATTTATTGGTTTATATTAGATTGTAAAGTAGAATTATTTAAATTACTTTTTGACGTAAAACTTTAGAATAAGGAAATTAAATATATTCATTAAGGTAAATAATTATTAAATATTGTAAATATATTGCATTTCAATATAATGTTGAAGTAATAACTCGACATGTGGTTTTGCAATAATTAACGGTTTCTAACAGTCATGATTCACTAACGATTGACAGCCAATAGCGTGAGTTGCTGCTGTATCATGTGACCTATTTTATTTACCGCTTGTTGAACCTCAGATCATAAATGCGTATAGACGCGACTTCCGATAATTTCAGATAAAATCATCTACGTGACGTCATGTCGGAAAATGAAAGTTTTTACTTTCAAACGGAAGCACTTTATAAATATTTAATCATTGTTGACCTTTTGCACTCCAGAACTTTTTTAATAACTATAATAATCGGCAATTCCAATACACTTTTCTGGCTCGTGTGAGAATTTAAAGTGTTATGTCTTTCGAAAAGAGGGAAAGTTGCCTTTAATTTGACTTGTTTTGAAAGAAACGAACAATTATTGACGGGAATAAGTAAAAATTTCATATTTTAACTTTTGTGAAAATTTACGCGTGTCGCCATAGCAGCGCCAGCGGAGTGCAAATGGTTTAAATTGTAATTCTTATATATTTTATTAATTGTTAATTATTACTTTATTTTCATGTGCTTTGGAAATTATAAATTTCAAAACCTTGATTGCATTTCAGTTAAGATGTTGATAATATTAAGTATAGGATAGACTATTCATTCTCATATAGAATCATAGCGCCACATGCAATAATTTATAGTTTACACACAGATGAGATATAAGAGTAGACAACTCACCTTATGGGATTTTGTGTTCCATTTCTGAAATACCGATACCTAAAAAAATTAGTATTTTCGGAAGAATATTTTTCTTTTTATTAAATGAAAAGAAATTTAAAGTATTTTAATATGTAAAATGTAAAAGCAAATACAAAAACTATAGATTTTATGCGATCGAAAAAGTAAAAATGAAAATAATCTATTTTGTATCTCGTCTATGTTATTAGTTTACACCACAGAGTAACTACCGCCGAGGCGAAATTTTTGTCGAAACCTTTGATGTTCGTGTCTCCATTTTTCCGTACAAGTTATATACAGCGTTATATATAAATGTAATATAATAAAAAAATATTTAAACAAAACTTAAATATAAAAAATATATAATAAAAAACATCTTTCACTTTTAAAATATTAACTCAAGAAATGTAATAAATACAATTTGTTATACTTTTAATTTTTTTATTAATTTTTCCATTTATAAAAAAATAGTATCATTTAAGTTTTTACCACATAAGAAGCGTATTGATTATTATCTAGAAAATAAAATCTCTTAATATAATATTATATATTTTTTAATGTTAACTTATAACTAATAAAATCTATGTATTTTAATAAAAATAAAAATGTAGTAATATTTTTTCAATAGACAGAATTATTTGTTAAATAATAATTCTTATAGCATTCCAAACATCGAAATTAAAAGTGGAAGTAATGATAATTCTAATTTATAGAATACTTCTTTAAGAAAATTAACAAATAATATAGTGATTTTAATTATCTGAATATACGATTATGTATGTCTAATTTTATTAGCAAAAAACAATTATTTATTTGTAAAGAACATTAATTGTAAACAAAACAAATTGACAGTACAAAAAAATATATAATCGAAAATTTACGATTCAGTTCGACACAACAGTTTCAGATCTCAAGCTTTAGCGATAGATGCTAATTCTTTGATCTGAGTCAGTAAATGACGATGGTACATATTGCTATCCACCAGGGATACACCGATACACGTGGTTTTTAATCTGTTTTCATCTCTAAACATTTCTGCTTTAACCCTTAACTTAAATACGAAAGATTGAAGCGCTGCGTCAGCGAATTTCTCGTTATAACTATCGCTATCGTTCTCTTTCAATTCGCCGAGTTCTTGGGCTGTCATACCCAATATTTTCTCTGCTTCTTCACTAAACGCTGTCACCCACTGACTTCCCGACCAATCTGATAAGTTTACACTTGAGAGCAAACGATATTTGTAGTTAGGATATTCCTTATCACACTTTTCACATCTGTACATGTCATTTGCCTGATCGATTAACTTCTTCTTGCAAGTATCCATGGGACAAGCTTTGTACAAAGAATTTTCTGAACGTACCAGGTTAACAGATGCCTTTATCGTGTATACTTCAGGCCCCCTTAAACCCATTTCCATGTCCTTTACTTCTTTAAATGTAAGCCATGGCCCACTTGCTCCACCTCCAGCACTGAGTGCTTTCGAAATGGACCTACTTTCTTCGTTAACACCAACTGTGTTAAACCAACCTCGTAGCCTATGCGCTGCTGGAAGATCCGGGTTAGTTTGGATAACTGTTGAACTGAGAGTAGATAAACTCTTCCCTCCGTTAAATTCACCAATGCGCGCTCCTTTGATAGCTAACACTGGATGGCTTTCTCCGTTGAACTGATCGGCTTGTGTTCCCCATAATGTAAGAGTTACCATAATATTGCTTTCGTCGATGATATGAATATCTTTCTTTCTCATTTCTCTACCCGTGGTACGCGATACCAATGTCTGCAAATCAGTGGTAGACTTCACGATACCCAACAAGTCCATCATTTCATTCTTCTCCTTTTTCTCTATCTGACTTATCGGTTCAAAATCGAACTGTAGATCTGGAATATCACTATCATTGTTACACGGAATGATTTCTGAATCATTGGTTAGAGTCATCTCGTAATCGTTCTTCAAGTTATTGAATTGCTTGTTTACTGTTTTTAACTGAGCTCTGGAGATGTAATAAACCTTTCCCCTCTCCAGCATATCATAAAATCTATCGCATTGATCTCTAAATGCCGTGCATCTAATTTCTCCGCTCTCATCTACAAGATCCATGGAAAACAATTTCCCTTCGCCACGCGAGTTGCTCCATGTTCTGATATCCGATTTGCTCACGACTCTTGCTTGGATCACCCATTTATTTCGATAAGGGTTTAATGCGACAATCGGGGTCGTTACTATATCGCTGCTGGAAGATTCTTGCACAGTATGCTTTGGATTAAATTTATTTTGCTTTGCGGGTGAAATTTTTGCCTGCTGTGCAGGCTGTGCTGATACAGAGTCACCACCGTCGGCTTCAATGTTTGTTGGATTCCCAATTTTATGCCCAACTTCACTGCCAGAAACTTTCAAGTCCAGACTCAGTATCACCATTACTCGTTTTTGTTTGCCAGCGTTATTTACGAGACTTATGGCATATCTGTTAACTTGACAGATAGAGAATTCCGTGAGTATGTTGTTCGTTATCATGCTGTTTAATTGGGTGGCCAGCATTGTGAACGAATTTACGCGTTTTCCGTCGGAAACGAGTAATCTGTAACGTTCTCCACTGCTTGAACTCGCTAATTTCTTATGACCCAGAATTTGAAGTATCGGCTTGTCAACTTCGACGCCGTTCATAATTTTATCCAACGCTCCTTCTGTGAGCGAATGCATCTTGGATGGTAACGAAAACTACCTTACAAAATTAACCTTCCACCGGCGTTGGAAGTCCTTAGAACGTTGTCCTTATAACAGTTACCAGAACTGAGTCTAATTTTATTTTTTTACGTTTTTATTCACTTACATCACAAAGTAACTAATTTTTTGATAAACGTCGATAGTACAGAGTGATTATAGATGATTTTTTTTTATGATTTTGATGCCTTACATCAATTGCAATTTTAAGGTTTTAGTTCGGTTGCTCCCGCCTAAATGATTATCGTGCACACAAAGGCGAAACTCTGCTCACTTTCTAGGTCCAACTTTTCTCTGCGCATGCGTCCTTGTGCGCTATGAAGGGAGCTGCGAAAAAAGGGATTTGCAAACCAGAATTTTGAAATATTGTATTAGGTAGAGGTTCGTTTTATTTATAAAATTTATAGAAACGATATTAGTATAATCATTGACGAAGCATAAAATAGACTATCCATTCTTATATGATGTCATCAGGGCGCTACCTAGCCCTCTCATTAAAACAAAGCAACAGCGTTTTTAAAACAACGGGAATTGTAAATAAATACTATGATATATAATTTTTTCCGATATAATCGATCTATAACAGCTAGATTTATAATAACGTGCATAGAAATATATCTTCTATCATTTAATCTTATATAACCCAAATTTGAGGGTTAACTTGATCAACTTTGACGGTCGGATTGAATATAATTCTTAAAATTATAAATCGTAAGCGGCGTAAAAAACCTCTGCTTTCTTACGTAATCCGAATTTCAGTTTGAAGTCTATCCTGTAATTACTTAACAAATACTTAAATGTACACTATGAAGAAAACCGTAAAATACTGCGCATGCATTTGAGTACTGCGCATCATGAATTCAAAATACTACTCATGGATTAGAGATGGCGTGAACTGCTACTTTTGAATCACTCGTGATTCGATCACGTTCGTCCTGAATCACGGTGATTTTTCACAGTGATTCGTGATTTCTCGTGATCGCTTCTGATTGGTGAAGAACATAACTTACGCATGCGCATTACATTTTTAATGATTCTTAGGATTATTAGGAAAAAGGAAAAAAATAATGAAATATAATTAATAAATTGCAAACGTAACTATAATTTAAAATTTCTTTGGTTTTCATTCTACTAAAAATAAATATAATTCTAGTATAAAATAATATGTAGGTATGTATACATATGTATTATTCTGCCTCCCAACCAAGAAATTATAGTTTTTAATTATAATATTGATATTAAATAGCGTAGCCCTATGTTGTATGCATGTATTTTTCACGAGTTATGTTTTCATAAAAAAAAATAATTCAATCAAGGCCAAGAATTACGATCGCAGTATCACAGTGAGCAACTTCACAATACATGCGTAATCACGGTCGTGATTGAACTTTAATCGCGACCGTGATCGTGATTTTGTGATCACCGGTGATTTTGTGATCACCGGTGATAAATCACCCTTAGTGATTTTGCATGCCATCTCTAGTATAGACACAGACGAGGTACAGGTTAGACCGATCATCTTATGGGACTTCGTGTCACATGTTCTGAAATACCGATAACCTAAAAATTCAAACTTTTCAGAAGAATATCTTTCGTTTTAATATCTGACAAAGAATGTAAACACTTCTAAAGTATTTTAATATAAAAAATGTAAGAGCAAACGCAAAGGTTATACATTTTAGACAATTGAAAAGGTAAAATGAAAACGGATTTGGGGCTCATGAGCCCCAAATCCGGGTGACAAAGGAAAGCATTGGATAAGTGGTCTATCCTGTCTTTAGTCGATGGTATGGATATGTTCACGCTAAATCGATCACTTTTGTACTCGATCTCTGCGATTTGGTTCAAATTGAAATATGTTATAGTATTGACAAAGTACAAGATAGACTACCCATTTATAGGAAACATCATAAATTTCAAAGTGAAATTCGGTTTTTCTAAGAACGCAAAGATCTTTTACGCCTATTGCAATTTAGAATGGTTCGTTTAAGAATTATATTCAATCCGACCATCAAAGTTGATAAAATTAACCCTCTATCCATGTATTAAATATATAATTATACGTTTGTTCATATCATAAAAGTAAATGAAATTCGGGTTTAGAAGATTAAATGATGGAAGTCCAATACATATGAAGATATATTTCTATACACGTTATTATAAATCTAGCTATTATAGATCGAATATCGGAAACAATTAATTTGCGCAGTATTTATTTACAATTCTTATCGTTTTAAAAACGCTGTTGTTTATATTAGTAAGGGGGACAGATAGTCCCCTAACGAATCTATATAGTAATGGATGGTCTATCCTATGCTTGGTCCATGGTACCTTCTTGTAGAACGTATTTCATGCGGTATCCATCATTTTGAATTTGTAGAAATTGGTAGGGATTTTCTCACAGAAAATGTTTGTTTAAATGAGCACACGAGGGTTTTCAATCGAGCACTGAATTATATTTTATTAACATATTACAATAACGCGCACTTATAGAACCGCTGAGTATATCGGTATAGAAAAGAGTAACGGAAGAAAAGGAAACGAAAGAACGAAAAAGTGAAAAGAGCGAAAAGAAAGATTTCGCCGAGGAACCGTTGGTTTTTATATTTTACAGAAGTGTTTCTAAAACTATTCCTTCGCGTATGCGCAGTACGAGATGCACCTGGCAGCGTCATCGCACACTGGTTATATATAAAGGTACTCGGTGTAGCGTTTGCTACTAGCCGCTACAAATTATCTTTTGCCCATAAATGGTGTCACATTTTCACGTAACTTTGTTTCGCTTCGACTTGTGGATTCCTTATCTATATGTTTATATGACCAAGGGTTGAACGAAGTATAGAGAATTCTATCCTAGGGATTAATGCATTCGTACTATGCGATAACTATACTTTGTCAAATTCAGTGGAGTAATACGCGACAGTATAGTAGCTTCGAACGGAGCAAGTGTTAAGGATAAACGTGTAGTATGGATTCTGTCACGAGAGCTATAGCAAGATATATAAGAAACACATATCGTAAGTGAATCTTGAATATATAAAATTTAATTTGTTGAAATATCCATGGGAAATATTCTTATGTAACTACATGCATATTACCTGTGTTATAGCTGGTTTTCAAGAATGGGCATATAATTATTCTGGATTTCGCGAGTATGGTATGTAATATTTATATATTAGTATAATAATTATCATAATATGTACTATATATATATGTATATATTATCTAACAGATATTTCATTATTGTATAAGTATAATTCATTACTATGTTATATTATATCGCTATTCCAAAGAAATCAATAAAACCTATTTAAATAGGTATATTTTAAGGATTTAATTTCACATAAATTTAGGTTTATATGGAATAAATAGTTATGCATTACTATATACAGTAACTCACAGAAGTCTTTGTACACCTATTCATTTCAAACTGCATGAATTTTTAGTATTTTATAAGTACTGATTTTGTTTATAAACTAAAATTAGGTGTAGAAATGGCTATTTTCTTCCATTTTTTTTTACAAGAGAATATACAAAAGGTAAAGTCTAGATTTTACAACATCCCCCCTTAAAGTTTAAGAGGTGTATGCAGACTTTTGTGGGTGACTGTACATATTATCTAACAGATATTTCATTATTGTACCAATATATTTCATTACTATATTATATTATATCGCTATTCCACAGAAATCAATAAAACCAATTTAAATAGGTATATTTTATAGTTTCAATTTCACATAAATTTAGGTTGTATGGAATGAATAGTTATATATTACTGTATACAATAACTCACTAAAGTTTTTGCACACCTATCTGTATCAAACTACATCAGTTTTTAATGTTTTATAGGCACCAGTTCTGTTTATTAGCTAAACGTAGACACAGGTTTAAAAAAATGGCTATTTTCTTCCATTTACTTGGAAGAAAATATATGAAAATTAAAACCTTGTCATTATAACATCTTTTCCTAAATATTTAATATTTCAGGAAGTCTGTAGAGATTTTTGTGGGTGACTATACATAGTATCTAACAGATATTTCATTATTTTACTAATATAAGTCATTATGGTATTGTATTGTGATTCTAAAGAAATCAATGTGAAACCTATTTAAGTAGGTATACTTCACATCTTTAATTCTATATAAATTTAGGTTTGTACCAAATGAATATTTATATACAGTGAAATCTGGTTACTATAATCACGGATAATGTTATTAGTCGGCTACTGTTATCATAATCAGTCGATATAAAATTAGTTAAAATTAATCCGCCTGTTGTAATCAAACTTGGGCTAGTAGTAGCATGTGTGATAATTACACTTGGAGACAATCATTAAGAATTCATAGCAAATTGGTATTAAATGAATCTTTTTCTTAAAATTTATTTTTAATTGAAGCATACCTTTTATCTTTTATACAAGTGCACGAGTATTAGAAAGTACGCAAATGCAATGGAAGGGAAGGTAAAAAAACAAACTTACAACAATTTGCATTTACATCAACGTATTGCGTTTAGATGAAAACAAATGAACGTAATACAGTAGAATCCAATTATTATAATCACGGATAATGTTATTAGTCGGCTATTGTTATCAAAGTCAATTGGATCCAAAACACTCCATATGAAATTGATTAAAAATAATCCACCTATTGTAATCAAACTTTTTCTTTAAATCTTACTTTTAACCGAAGCATACGTTTTGTCTTTTATATTGCAAGAATTATTAGAAAATACGTAAATAAAATAAAGGAGAAGATAGAGAGACAAACTTATGGCAATTTGAGTGTTCTTAACAAAGATATTATGCCCATTACACTATGTTTATGTGTGATAACTATACTGCGAATGTTTATGCAGATTCGTATTTTTTTAAGTAAAACTGAAAGAATGGATTTGTTTGATTCTCAAAATGTTTTAATGTGAATCGTTTGTATATTTTTATGTATCATATGGAATTTATTCTTTCTCGCAAAATTTAAATTTGCCATAAGTGCATAAAAATCTGCAGTCTACCCATAACTATTTGCAATAAAATCAGTTTAATAATAAACATTTTGTATCCTTTGCGTAATGTTATCAGTTGATTATTCTTATCAAAAATTGCAAGTCCTAAAGTGATCATAATAAGCAGATTCCACCGTATTAGTATACTAATTATTATATTATTATACAGGGTGCCTCACATAAAACAGGTCACCTAATTATGCTCTATATTATATAAAATCTGCAAAATAGCATAAAAACTATGAACCTACAGTGTAGTCGACTTTCGATTCTATGTAAGTTAAATCTGTAGAATTTTTTCTGTCATCAAAAGTTTGAAAAATAATTAAGTGGTCATTTGAAGCTTCGTTAAGTAGTTATGGTAAAAATAATGGATCAGTAGGAAAGTAATAATTCTTACTAACTCTAATGATCTCTTGGTAAATTCTGAAGTTATTTACGTTTCTATGAAAATAGCATTAAAAGACTCTCAACGCATTGAATTACAGTTATACTGCAGAAAAAACTAGACTCCACACAATAAAATAATAGCATAAGTCGACTTGTTTGTTGGAATAAAGTGAAATCAAAATGAATTTCGTACAAGTAACAAATTTACCTTTTTAACACCATCGGTATTATTTATTTATTTTTGTCTTGTATTATATTTCTCTTCATATTTCATATTTTTGTTATATCGTCCTATGTTCGCATAACATTTTTTACGTATTTATACTTGTAAAGCATACTAATAAAGTTTTGCAGAAAAACCTGGGACACCCTGTATATACAGTGTATCCGATGTATCTTGTCCAGCTGAATATCTTAGTTATTTCAAACGATACGTGACAATGTTACTTACAAAAGTTGCAGGGTTTAAGAAGGTATACCATTCAGATGGTTTGAAGAAACAGAACATTTCTTTGTACATTTTATTAAAGTTTCACATGTATAGAATACTGTCTTAAAAGGACTTTTTGAAATTCCAATAATTGACAAAGCTGAACACTGACTAAACTCACAAGTTATATCACGTAACAAATGGAAACTTGAAACTTTAATCTCGTTTTTTCATCAGCAGATCTCCGAAACTATTCATCCGATTAACTTGAAATTTGAATATGTTATGAATTATAGGATTATCTACAATGTAGTGTATGATTTTCCTTATATGTTAATTTAAATAATGTTCGAAGCACTTAAAGTTAAATTTTCTTAGTAAAAATGAGTTCTTCACCAGAAGGTCGTACGTTTCTTATTTTTTAAACGGATTGAAAAATCGTACGCTACATTTTAGATACCTTTATAAGGAATACTATGTACTGTGTAATGTGTAATCTGAGATCTGCTGGCTGCCATCTGACAAGGTTTTGCCAGACGCATCGGCAAATGAGTAACAAATCTTGTACGAAAGTAAAGGTAAATTGCTTAGTAGTGATGGCACTAAGAATGTTTGATACTTTTGATACGTTTATGTTTAAAATTGATATTTGCGTATCAATCTCATGTACGATACGTTTGCAAACGATTGGAGATATATTGAAACAATTAACAATCGTTTCGATACGTCGCACGTGTATTATGTTTGATACCTACTCGAATATAGTTACGAAAACCCGAATACGATTCAAACAAAATCTATATCGTGAAACATGTAATAACATAAGCCAGTGATGATCAACCTTTTATCCTCTACTGTCCATTATTTTCTTTTCTATCATACTTATCATGTATACTGAAATTCGCTACATTCGTACACAAAATTCGCAAAAAACCATTTACACCATATTATATATCTTCTTAAACCCTGCAACTTTTGTTAGTAACATTTTCACGTATCGCTTGAAATAACGAAGATATTCATGCGGATAAGATACATGTAATACACTATATATACAGGGTGTATCAAGTTTTTCAGCAAAACTTTATTAGTATGCTTTACACGTATAAATAAGTAATAAATGTTACGCGAACATAGGTCGTTATAACAAAAATATGAAATACGAAGGGAAATATGATACAAGACGAAAATAAGTTGCCAACTAATATAATCATTAATTATTAATACTACATTTTAAAACGTTCACTGGTCCATATTAATATAATACCGATGGCGTTAAAAAGTTGAATTTGTTACTTGTATGACATTCATTTTGATTTCACTTTATTCCAACAAACAAGTCGACTTATGCTATTATTTTATTGTGCGGAGTTTAGATTTTTTCTACAGTATAACTATAATTCAATGCATTGAGAGTCTCTTAATGCTATTTTCGTAGAAACGTAAATAACTTCAGAATTTACCCCTCAAATCACTAGAATTAGTAACAATTATTACTTTCCTATTGATTCAATATTTTTATCATAACTATTTAACGAAGCTTTACAGGACCGATTAATTATTTTTCAAACTTTTAATGACACAAAAAATTGTACAAATTTTACTTACGTAGAATCGGAAGTCGCCTATACTGTAGGTTCACAGTTTTTATGCTATTTTGCAGGTTTTATATAATATAGAGCATAATTAGGTGACCTGTTTTATGTGAGACCTTCTATAATAATATAACTATCTTCAAATAATTTATAGGTACATAACATTTTCTGCTTATTTATAGTTATAAAGTATATTGACAAAGTTTGTCGGATAAGATTTGAGATACCTTGTATATTATCTAACAGATAATTTCATTATTCTACCAATATAATTAATTGTTATATCTTGTATCGCTGTTTAAATCTTCAATTTCACATAAATTTAGGCTTGCATCGAGATGACCTCATCTACGAAAGTGCAGAGGTGAAAGAAGCACTGAAACGAGTACCTCCTTACATAGTAGAAGAACGTAACTTCCGTCTCGTCAGAGCTATGCAACTGGACTGCTCGAAACAGATTTTACCAAAAGAACAGTGGACTAAACTCCAGGATGTAATTATAAATAGAATTTTCTTTTCTATTTCGTTTCCCATAAATGGTCATTTGATCGATGAAATTTTTGTGATTAAACAGGACGTGCACTACCTTTTACCGCACTTAGAGGATGTCTTAAGGGAAAAGGAAGAAAAAGAAAAGTGGAATGCATCGTAAAGTATAATAATACTGTAGTAAATATCTTGCTTGTCGAATATTTAAGTATATGTAATTCCGAACCATCGAACTGTGTATAATATGTACATTAAATAAACTGTTATACTTCAAGTACGATAGTTATTATTAGACTGCGGATTTTTATGTAAATTCATAATTTTGCGAACACAACCTAAGTAACAGAGTGTGGGTAGAGATTTGTTTTATCCCATAAGTATTTTAAAAAGCACTTTGTATACTTTTACGTATTATGTAGATTTTGCTGTTTCTTGCGTATCGAAATTGCCCAAGAATTCATAAAAATCCGCAATTTAGTTATTATACGACAGAAAACGCTCTGGTATGCTTCAACTGAACTAATTAAACAGCAATTATTATTAATATAATTGATATTCTTTTTTAGAAATGACTTACACCAATTACAGTGATATCTCGAACTTGAGGACTAATTGGTTCCAAAATAACTGACATAAGTCGAAAAAACGTAAGTCGGGGTAGATTTCATGTACGTACGTACACGTGTACTTTTCTCACGCAGTTTTTGCGAAGTTTGCCTTTTTATTAATTTTAAAAGCTACCAATCTATCCTTAAAAAGCTTTACGATATTAAACTTTATTTGCAGATTAGCAATGTTCATTTTTTTATCGATTGGAATATGAGAATTAAGGTACCTGATGACTGCGGATTTCTGTACAGATTCGTATTTTTATTAACAAAACTCAACAAACAGAATCTAAGTAAAGAGTTGTTTCGAATACTAATATAATAATATATATTTTACTTTGGATATCTTTACACATTCTGTTAGTTCTCTAATTTTTTGTATGTTTAAATATTTCTCACAAATGCATACAAATTCATAGTCTATCGATGAACATACGAATGTACATTTTTAAATTAATCACGTTATTAATTTTCCATTTAAATATATATAAATAGCGTTGTATTTATATATGTATGTTCAATATCTTGACGAAATTATGTACATGGATACAAAATTAGGTTTTTTTTTTAATGAAGATATAACGTCGCTGATAGAAACGACGTAAGCACGGAATGACGCGTATTACTGTATTAATAATACACAGATGATTCTTTTTATTTAGCTATGCCGATAAGTAATCCACTATATTTAAACGAGTTGACTAATTTATTTTATGAAACATTTAAATAGGCATCTATAATTTCCTTGAAAGATGGCTCCTAGCATTACAGAGTCACAGCAGTTACATATAAAATATTAGGTTGTCCGAAAAGCTCCTTTCGTTTTCTTACTAAATATTAAGTGCAAAAAATTTGATGCACCGTGCAATTTATTAAAGATTGCGAAATTAATGTGCTTTTACCTTTTTCTATCTTTCAGAATGGCTTCTATGCCACTTCTTTGCAGCCTCGCAACACTAATAAGCCTAATAAAGCCAAAAACAAACGGAAAGAAACATTTTGGTCAACCTAATGGAATAAGTATCTGATTTTGCTCAAAACAAATGCCAATTTGAATTTAAAAAATAGATTACTCATTGGTATACCTATTACAATGATGATATAATGAAATATTTTATGTTAACACATTGCGTACGGGTCACGAGATATCTCGCATATAACAAACCAAACGTTGAGGCTGGGTTACGAGACATCTCGTTTTAATGCTTGCTTATCTACGCGTGTATAGACGGTTCAACAAATGAAAAATAATTTGATCGGTTTCTTACGTTGTCAAGATAACGAAACTTTGTGGTTACTTATGACAAAAAAATCGCCGAATAAATGCATGTCTAAATGCCGGAAGAGTGGAAAAGAATCTGTCAGTATTGCTATTACATCGAGAAGACTCCGGTCCGATTGTGTATAGTACTAAATAAAGCATTTTATTCATTTTATTGTTGTACAACATTTTATTGCTTGAAAGCCAGCGTTCTAATTTGCTTGTATGCATTGTATTAAGTTTTTCTGACACGCTTAAAAATTTGCGGACTTAGGAAGCACGTTGGGTGAGCAAAGCGCTGTATGCAATGTGTTAATATGTATATCAGTCTTCAGTACGGTGATCACTCGTCCTTTAATTCAGAGAACAGTCCTTCGTTTTTTCAAGTAACTATGCTTTAGATTTATTTATTTCTTCTAAATTCAGTTTTGTTTTTTTTTAAATACGTGTCCTATTTTGTCGTATTTTACACTTAGATGAAATCAGAAGTTAGATATCTCTTGGCAAATGAAGGTGTGAAAGTTTCGTCTATAAAACAATGATCAGGTGAAAATTCAGATACTTTAATAGAGTGTGTCAGGCAATTGTTAAACAAATATAACTCTATTAAAAAAAGCTAGTTGCTTTAGGTGCTGATAATACTAATTGCAATTTAGGTGGTACTCCAAGAAAAGGCAAAAACAATATTCTTAAAATTCGAAGCATGCGTGACAATGGGTTAATTGGCATTAACTGTGCTGCCCACATATCCAACAACTGCATTTGAACTGGTGTAGAATGTCTCCCAATTGACATTGAAACCATAGTAGTAAAAATGTATTCATATTTTTATATTTATACAGAAAGAGGAAGTTTGTGATGATATAAAAGTTCCATACTTAGATTTGTCCTTTATTTTCTTTTTGGGCAATATGGTCACCGTAATCATAGACTTCTAAATACTTTTTTGAAGATAAATTGAAACCCTGATGTATCTTTTACATTAACTACATATCTAATACATTTGCGATTAGCAGCCAAAATTTTACACATTATTAATGCACGAACACACATTTTAACTGGTCTTTGCTATGGAAAGCATATGTTTAATAAAAGTCAAGTGTTTTTTTGATAATATTGGTAATACTAATTGCAACTTTACTGTTACTAAAGAGAAGGCATAAACAATGTTTTCCATAAAATTCAAAACACGCGTACGATATGTAATTATTGGACTGCAGATTTTTATGCATTTACGGGAAATCGAAATATGCAAAAAGAAATACAGAATGAACTAAAATTTTCAAAGTGGCGTACAAATGATTATATTCTAAGGGTAAAGCCAACCCTCCATTTAAATTCCGTTTCTTTAATATTCGTTAATAAAGACACGAATTTGCATAAAGACCGGCAATCTAGTAGTTATCGAAATTTTCCAAAAGTGCTCATAACGCGTATATTAGCATATATATTTGTCATCGATTATGATGGAGGTGATGAATTTTTCAAATCTCGACGAAGATTCGCAGGTGGACGACCTTTCGTTACACGATATCTGATATATGTAATAGGATGCGATTATTGCTAATTATGTCCGCATCAATTCGTAGCTCATTTAACACCCTTTACGCAATGACTTATTCATCATTCCCCCACGAAGATCCGCCGCATAGTTAGTGCGTAATACCTACTACATTGTTAATAAACGCAATGACATTAAAGAGAAATCCTCACGGTTGTCGGATCAACCGGTTTACGGTATAAAACGAAACAGATTTTCGGCGCGGCGGAGTAACATTTTCGTATTATACGTACGAGAGTTTCGCGGGTAAATGGCGGATCAATATTTCACCCCCACGCGGATCTGAGCGGCATCCCTGATCAGTGAAAATTTATACAAAGTGATCCCAGTTTCGTGAGTGAAAAAAATCTACCTTCGTTTTACCTTTTTTTCGCCCAGTCGATTTTCGAGTAGTTTTTTACATTTCGTTGGGACACGGTGCACATCTTGCACGGGAATCTTCGAGGAAGCCCGTTTCAAAGCGAGTACCATACACGGGACATCGTACAAAGAATGATGCAAATAGTGGTAATTGGAAATTACAACTTCTTACAATTTTTACGTATAGTATCAATTTAACGCGACACGCTTGAAAGTTTTGCTAATTGCCAAAGTTCATCGGTTCTCTATCGCTTCGTGCTGTTTTTTAATAGTGTGTGCGTAGTGTTTGAATATTATTCGTTATGCGAACCCCTCTCGCAACGCGCAGGGGTTTTAGTTTTTATTTCCCCATCGCATCGCGCGCAAAAAGAGAGATAATTCCGATTCGGATCAGCTCCGTTAGCACGGTGAATTCGATAACCGATACCGAGTGCGTTTGCTTGCGACGGTGAAAAGTGAAAGGGTAACAACCACCCCTTTCGGAATCGAGTGCCAGAAAATTGGCGAAACGGTGTTCAGACGTCTAGTAATTGAGTTTCCTTCGTGGAAATACCTCTCGAAGTACCTCGTTGTTTAAATCTCGTTTTAACGCGATTAATCATGTGCACACGAAGGTAATTAAAAAGAAAGTAGCCGCATCGTTTTCAAGAATTTTTCATAATATTTAATAAATATGGCTAATATTTGGGGTGGAGGGGGGTGAGTATGTATATATATATTATATAAAATTGTATGAATTTTGGTTAATTACAGATGCCGGAAGAACAGCGATCAGCGAATTTGCAAGAAAGAGAAACGCTGATGATGATGAATAACGAAATTTCTAAGATCCAACAAAATATTTTATACTTAATAGAGAGTAAAGAATTTAGGAAGGTGTTTACACAATAACTCGTTAGGCCGATCGTGTATGTTATTTTATAAAGAAAAACGATGCTATATATACCAGGTGCTGCGCCAAAATACTACCTCTGCTACGTGTACAAAGTTACAAAATTGATTGTTTTAGAAGTAAAATAAAAAAATATATATATATATATATATATATTCATGTATACACAGACACACAGAGGAGACAGACAGACAGATAAAGGACACGCGTACACACATATAGGAATTTAAATATAAATGGAGAAATATATTCTGATCTATAAGTATTTATATGTAAATGTATAATAACGGATAGAAATTGCAAGTTCTTCCTTGATACGCGTTCTCTTGGTCAACGATGTATTACTTGCAAATAATGTGACAAGAGGACACTGCAACTATAATACAATATGATCTACTGACAAATGTATAAAGGTAAAGAGATCTGTATACCAATAGCTCAAAGCGAATAGGTATCAAGCGAACAAACATGAGCGTACCATACGATGAGAACCTGGTATGGATAGTAGTGGTTGGATTCTTAGTGGCCTTTATTTTGGCATTTGGAATCGGCGCCAACGATGTTGCGAACAGTTTTGGGACGAGCGTTGGCGCAGGAGTACTTACCATATTTCAAGCTTGTATTTTGGCGACTATCTTCGAAATTGCTGGGGCCGTACTCATTGGCTATAAGGTATTTTATCAATTTTTTCAGCCGTACAAATTAATGTCGAGCCTTTATGTTTAAATGCATGGCTAGTGATGGGATTTGGAATGCTTTGAATCTATAAAATGGTGAAAAATTCGAATCAGTTTGAATATATTAGCCGTATCAATGAATACTCCATTTCTTTTATCATAAAATAGTTGTCTTGATAATTCCTGTTAAAATGGAGACTTTATTAGTTGATAATACAAATTCATTATTTTATTTTTGTATCTGGGTAGCATATCTCAAATTTAGACTATAGTTATTAAAAAAATAGTGGATTATTTATTGATCACTTAATAATTCCAAGTCTTGATCCACTTGAAAGTCTTCATAGTCTTAAGAGTCTTAAAAGTCTTGATCATTTTGAAAGTCTTTAAAATCTTGATAGTCGTGAAAGCTATGCAAGTCATATTATTGATATAAAATGTGAAAGAAAATGTGAAAAGTTGAAGTTATTAACGTAGCTTGCAGTATATATTACGAACTACGAATGTTGATATCTTAGAAATGAGAAAAACAAAAAGAAAATAATGTAATATTGAAAATGGTTCTCAATGATTTGAACCAAATTTCCAACAAGACAATCTAGACATCTAAAACGATTAAAACTTTCAAGATTTTCAAGATTTCTGGGATGATCAAGGCTTATCTTTATTAAATCCAAATTGCTACTTTACTATTTTTCTAGTGACGAATTTTGCTCGATAAATATGAAGATATTGAACATTTTTAATATTAAAACTGTATTTGATTCTTTGTTAATCAGGCTCAGAATTAACTTGTGCATTTAATATTGATTATATTGCTTCAAATACTACCTTCGACAAAAAGTTTACAGTCAAACACTATGCTAAGGTTTTTGGTGGTGCAAAGTGCTAAATATAAAATATTTATTATAATTATAATTATATTATATTATATTTATATTTATAATATGATTATAAATGTAAAATCTGATAGAGAATTTATAGCCAACGCGTCGCAAAATTAATTGATAAAAAGGCGGCTATAAGTAAAAGTGAGCTTTGAAAAATAATAACTAGACTGTGGATCTTTATGCAATTATATAAAATTTAAATACGTAAAAAGATACGGAATGGAAATGGTATTAAAAATTATAGAAAGTACTGAAAGTAAAATACAATTTATGGTACATAGATAATGTATCGGTCCCTTATTTAGATCTCGCGTTTTAAATTTTGTTTGTTAAAATCTGAATTTGCGTAAAAATCCATAGTTTAGTAATAACGTTATTGTGGAAAAAGATTTTTTCTATAAACTGCAGAAATTTCATACAATCAATGCCAAGATGCATTAAGTGAAGTAAAATATTATATACAGATTGTGGATGTTTATGCAAAATCATATTTTTATAAACAGATTTATGGAGATGGAACCTAAAAGCAGATCAATTTCATATTTCAATTACTAGGGCAGATGTATCAATTATTGCCACTTTTAGTTCAATGTGTAACTTTATTTACCTATTTTAGAACGTATTTAACTTAAAAATCGTTCCAGTTTGGAGCATAATATTGTTCAACATCGAGTTTATTTATGAATAGTTTTGTTATTCGTTGAATATACTGAATTAATTGCTACGTATTTGAAAATGTACAACAAACTCCAATGTCCCTCGTACTGTCACTTGAAAAGTTCTCATTTAAATAGAAACAACTTTTACATATATTAGCATGTCAGTTTGTGTAACAGATATAAGATGTATAGTAAACGCATCGCTTTTACTGAATTATCACATGTCTCATACTTTATAATTACGTTGGTCACGTTTTAATGTTCAACAGCACATTTGCCTCCTAATATTTCGTTTTAAATATTAAGTGTAAACGAATATACAATGTATATGTGTTGTTACATAAACCGAAGTCCAAGTTTAGTAACAAAATTTGTTTATTTACGATTCTTCGTACATTACTTTGCTATTAAATAAAACGAATTAAAGTGTCATTTATAGGGACACTGACAGTAATTGGGACATCTACCCTATACTTTACACCGTATTTTACATATTTACTGAAATTTTATCGATTATATACCCTGTTCAAAAAGTTCCAGGACAAATTCGTTTCGAAAAAGCAAAATTCAAATGTTACATCAATTTTCTTTGTTCTGTTAAATTCCTACGTCTAATGTTGACATTTATGTTTTTCCTATTTAAGATTGGTTGAAAGGTTTGCTTCCAGCAGCTGTTTTATGCGAAACAAGATTTCAACGTATGGCGATTTTCGTAATATCCAAATTCAATCAATGTTTACCGACATTTCGATGCTTGATCACAAGTTTTCGGACCAAAATTCAACGAAACAAATCCGCGAACACTGATCAATCACAGTGAGATCTTTTTCTATTTCCTGTATTGAAACAATTTCTACGAGGACATCGTTTTGAATTAATTGAGAGAATGAAATGAAAATTGCTGAACTAGTTGGAAATCATTTCAGAAAGTGAGTTCCAACAGTCTTTTCTGGAATGAAAATAGAATTGGCAAAAATGACATCTAGGTAATGAGAATTACTTTGAAAATCTTTAAAGAAAAATTGCACAAATAAGTGAATAATTTGAATTTTATTAGACTTATCCTGGAATTTTTTGAACGTGGTAATATATCGCATGAGCTATTAACTTGTTTATAGTAGTTACTGCTAAAGTAAGCATGTGTCTTTTGTGGTACACGTTGTCCCCTTCTTTTGGTACTATTATATTTTTCATTATTATTACAAAATACAAGTGAGAGTCAAAAGTAGATATACACTACAAAAATGAAATTATGCTATAACATTTTCACTGTAAATCAGATCATAATTATATTATAATTTATTTATTGCAAGTAACACTATAATTGTACTACTATTATACAATATTTATTTATTTGCCAGAAATAATACTACAATTATACTGTGATTTCATTTATGATATAATCAATACTATAATTATATTATAATTTCATTTTTGCGAGGTGTATACTCACTTTTGATTGTCATTGTAAACTGTATGAAATACAGAAATATACAAAATATCCAAAGTACGATGAGAGTCAAAATTGGGTATTGAATTTGTAAAAGTAAGATTATGATATAATATACTTACTGTAAATTGTACCGAAATTATGCTATAATGCATTTTTTACAAGTAATACTATAGTTACATTGTTATACAATACTTATTTAGTTGTTATAATTAATATTATAGTCAAACTCTAAATATTCCACATTTTCTCTCAAATTTAAATTTTCTATAATTACATAAACATCCGCAGTCTAATTATGTGATATAAATATTAAATAGTGTATCGCTTATCTTTTTGTGGGTTTGTGTTATCGAATACTCTTTCCGAGACTTATGCCAATCAAATACTCTTTCCTCGCTGCCTTCTTTTTAATAATAAATGAACATCTTTATTCTTTTCCTTTTCTCACTTACTTTATATTAGATTTATTTCATTTTTCCACGTACGTTTCTAATTTGTGGAGTAGCATTTCATATCTCAAGAACTTTAATGGATTTTATTATTTTCATGTTATGATGTTTGACTGAAAACATTTTGCCAGGAATGTTATTGGGTTGTCCGGAAAGTTTGTGCCGCATTATATTTATATTGTATTTCACAATGTTTTTGACATACCCAATGATTAGATCTAACTGTTCAAGTTTAGTTTCAGAAAGGCCTTTGGGATAGCAAAATGCTTCTATTATAATTATGAAACTAACTATAAAAATATAAATACAACCACGTAAAAACTTCCATAAACAGTTGGCTTTTCGAAATTTTTTAAACGTCGGTTCTGCGGTTAAAAAATCTGAGAAAATTTCAAGATGTATATAAAACTGGATAAAGCATCTCCGAGTTTTCTTACAACTTTTTATGCGCGAGATCAAAGAAAATGGAGCTTAAACTGTAACGTACGTTTCCACCTGTAATTTCTCTAATAATAGGTTGGGAGGTTTGAAATTTACTCTAAAATGTTTCATTTGGAAGACCTATTTATTAACATGTCACAAATTGAATTTCGTTTAGTGGTACTCTTACAATGCTTATTCGACAATACCTTTCCAATAGAAAATCGGCACGATCTTTCCGGACAATCCAAGATTAGGATAGCAAAAAAGTTTTGTAGTATATTAAGGACACATAAAAAGAAAACTTCGTTAAACAATGTATTACTGACAAGGAAAGAACCTCAACTGTCCGACTTTGATTTTAACGTGCTTTTGTAGGACGATAACACGCCGATTCCTGATGACACGCGTGTAATGATGAGCGTAGTTTTAAAAATGTAAACTATCAACCCTTTGCACTCCGAACATTTTTTAATACCACCTACTAGCAACTCCAGAACACCTTTACTGTAAAGCTTAAATTGATCTCACATAATTCAAAATCAAATTCTTCTTGATTTTCATTCACTTCCAAATGTTCGTACTGATTTTTTCCTTTTCTTATTTTTCATCCATAAAGAAGGAACCGAATAATACCGCTGTGTCTATTTTTATTTACTATGCACTACAAATGACTGTGTGTTGGTCCTATTATAATAATAGTAACAACAATGTAAAACTACGTACAAAGGCAAAATATGACAAACTTAGTTTACGTATTACAAAGTATTTGAAAGAAAAAGAAATCAGATTTAAATATTTTAAATTATTTTACAAATTGCATTGTATAATGTCTAACTCGACAATTGGAGTTGGTGTAAGTTATGTGATGTCGAGCAACACTCGTCATAGGAGTGGTAAGGGTTAAAGTTACATACCTCTTGAAGTACCATAAGTGTGGCGTATCTGGAAAATTTAGACGCGTTTTTTTTAATTTTGGCGTCAAAACGCGAAGTTGCACAAAGATTCGCTATTAGTGAAGCGTAGCTGGCGAATAGTGGACGAAGCACCGTGTGCGTTGTTCACTATTCAATTATTACGGATTTAGATGCATTTCTTTAATATCGGCGAGAGAAATGTGAACATTCATGCTCTATCAATAAGAAGGCACAGCTGGCGAATAGTTGACGACGCACCGTGTGCGTCGTCCTCTGTTCACCAGCTACGCGTTACTAATAGCATTGCTTAACCCTTTGACTGCGACGCGATATTTGCATGATTCGCTAATAATAAAAAATGTGCACACGGTTTACGTATACAAATCAATTATCTGTGAATTAATTCATCCGGAATTTAAGGTAATAAAATGTTAAATTTCTGTTAACTCGAAATCGCAAATATTGTCATAAAAAAACAAGTTAGAAAATTAATCAACGTATGTGGTATTATACAAAATTTATGGGGCGTATATATACGCCTTTCGTAATCAAAGAGTTAAGTACAGGATAGACGACTATCCATTTATAAGAAACATCATAAAAACTCAAATTTGGATCGTGCAACAAAGCAGTGGTTTTTTACGCTCCTTGCAATTTAGAATGGTTCCGACCATTAACGTTGATCAAGTTAACCCTCTATCCATGTATTAAATATAATTATACGTTTGTTCATATCATAAAAGTAAATGATATTCTGGTTGTAGAAGATTAAATGATAGAAGTCCAATACATATGAAGATATAGTTCTATATGCGTTATTATAAATCTAGCTATTATAGATCGACTATATCGGAAACAATTAATCTTTTGCACTCCTATATCGACTCACACTCGACACTTTTAAATTGCCAATTTAAATATGTATTATATTTTGCGTAATAAAGAAATTCCAATAAAGTTTCAATGCCAATTTCGACATAATTAGTGAAGAAAAAAAGATTGTTTAAATTGCTTTCCATCAATTAACTGTCTTTTGTCGTACATTTCAAATAAAACGCTTAAAGCAATAGATAGTTCTTGGAAAAAAAATTGAAAGAAGATTGGGAGATCAAAGGGTTAATTATCGCAGTATTTATTTACAGTGTTCATCGTTTTAAAAACATTAATGTTTTATTTTAATAAGGGGAATTATATTTCATATAACAATGGATAGTCTATTCTATGCTTTGTCAATGATAATAGATCGGGAATCTTTGTGCAATTTCGCATTTCTGTCGCCAAAATTAAAGATGCGCGTCTAAGCTTCCCAGCTACGCTTCACTAACTCGGACCATGAAACTTTAATCGTTTATACCTTTAAAATCATTAAGTTATTACGCCTAATATCCCATGCATGCCATCAGGAATTGGTTTGCTATTATTCCAGAATAGCACGTTGAAATCAAAATCGTTTGGCTCCTTTCCTTGTTTTTTTGACAATTTTTTACCATATTAGGCAGTTTCATCACTTTATCCCTGAAGAATTTTAATTTTCTTCAGTGACGAACTCGTCTAAGTTGCAGATGTTACAATTTTCTTGAAAATAAATAATTCGATTAGGTTTCTAAAAAGTGAAGATCTGTCAGTATTAACCCTTTGCACTCCATTGACTCTTTTAACATTTGTTGTATATATTATATATAATTTTCGTTGGAAAATATTATTCGGTTCTTTTTCCACCAAAAAAATTGCAAAGGAAGATAGGTATTACGAAAATATGGAAGCAAATGAAGAGACTTTGATTTTTAATTATATAAGGACAATTTAATATATGATAATAATTGAATGATTTATAACTCTGCGACTATTAATAGTGGCACTGAAAACATTTCGAAATTTGAAATTCAGATTTTATTCGCATTACGATAAAGCAGATTTATCAAAGAAATAAAAATAAATTGATAGGCACTTGTAACTTTTTCCTTTCAAGATAAAAGTTTTGTTTAACAATAAGCTTTACTGTAATCATTTTATATTAGGTAGTAGGTATCATTGACGAAGCATAGAATAAACTATCCATTCTTATATGAAATCATCAGGGGGCTACCTGGCCTCCTTACTAAAATAAACCAACATCGTTTTTAAAATTATGGGAATTGTAAATAAACACTGCGCGAACTAATGATTTACGATATAATCGATCTATAATAGCTAAATTTATAATAACGTTTATAGAAGTATATCTTCATATGTATTGGACTTCTATCATTTAATCTCCTATAACCCGAAGTTCATTTACTTTTATGATATAAACAAACGTATAATTATATGTAACGCATGGATAAAGGGTTAACTTTCGCAACTTTGATCGTCGAATTGCATATAATTCTTAAAGTAACCATTATAAATCGCAAGGTGCGTAAAAAACCTCTGCTTTTTTACACAATTTGAATTTTTGGTTTGAAAGTTGTGATGTTTCCTATAAATGGATAGTATATATTGTATTTAGTCAATGGTAATAACCTGTTCAAGCGATACGTTTTTTTTTAATAGATTCGGTAATTTTGTCGAATTCATAATGACCGAAGGCAACAAACACTTTATATGTGGTAGCACTAGGGCTTGAAAAGGTTCCAAAATTAACTGTTTCAAACCGTTATATAAAAGTTCTGGTCGAAACTGTTATGAAGAACTTTTATTCTGAATAACTGTTACGAAGAACCTAAAAATCGAACTGTATTGGTTTAAGACAAATCACCGGCTCTCATATAAGTTTTATAGACGTTATTTTTTACGTTCTATTTCTTATGAAACGGTTTCGAATCTATATCTTTGTACTATTACAACGAATTGGAAGTCATTTGTTTCATTATTATGGATTTAATAGCAGCTTCAAATTTGCATATTGCAACGTAACAATTGCAAACTGATCGAACAGTAATACATTAAAAAATGAAGTATGTTCAACTACAAAGAATGAAATGGGAAGATATATAAAAGAATATACATAGATTGGAAAGATCGATTAATAAATACATTACTTTCTTATTGATATTAGCAAGTTTGGAACACGGAAAGAATCAATGTTTTTTTCACCATAATGTCAGGATCAATATTTGGAACACGTTTTCCTTTTTACTTTGCGAATATCTTGAAAAGGCAATCAACATCTGACTTGATCAATTAGAACAGCAAACGTAATAAACATTTACGTTATATACATATGAAACCGTTTCAGAAACTATATAGAATCTAAAAAATAACGATCATAGCATCTATATGAGAGCTGATGCAAAAACTTTAACTTAAACCGAGATAATCGGAAATTTAAATTCTTTATAACAGTAATTCAAAGTAAAAGTACTTTATAACAGTTTTAAGAACCTAAACCTACATATATTGTAACAGCTTTCGAGTCTTGATGAAAATACGAATTTGGATAAAAATCCGCAGTCTAATTATAATTAAGAAATTTGCAAAATTAAAAGAATAGTATTGTAGTCGGCATTGTCCAGGAATCTATAAATATAAATTGACCAATTAAGTGGAAGCTTATTTCGACCGTTGGTTGCGCGTATTTCATCGCGCAAAATACGATTCGCGAGTCTCGTTCGATCTTAGAATTGCATAGATCATCGTCGAGCTGAAAGTCATAGCACCTAGGGTAGATGTACCACGTACTGCCACTTTAAGGTTATCGCGTAACTTTATTTAACTATTTTAGAACGTCGTTAACATAAAGATCGTTCCAATTTGCAGCATAATATTGTTCAACCGCACTTTTATTTACGAACATTCTTTTCACATGTTCAATATAATAAATTCATTAGTACATAATTGAAAATGTACAACAAAGTCCAATGTCCCTCGTACCGTCACTTGGAAATTCTTCATTTAAATAGAAACACGTTTTACGTTATATTAACACGTCAGTTTGTGTAACAGATATAAGATGTGTAATAAACGTATCGCGTTTACTAAATTATGACACGTCCCATACTTTATAATTACATTGGTCACGTTTCAATGTTCTACAGCACATTTACCTCCTTATATTTATTTATAAATATTAAGTTTAAACGAATATACAATGTCTATGTGTTGTTACGTAAATTGAAGACCAAATTGAGTATGAAGATTTGTATACTTACGATTCTTTATACATTACTTTGCTATTAAATAAACGAATTTAAGTGGCAGTTATAGGAACAGCGATAGTACGTGGGTCATTTACCCTATATGTATATGAGAACCAATGCAAGAACTTTAACTTAAACCGATATAGTCCGAAATTTAAGTTATTTTTAACAGCTATTCAGATCAAAAATTTTCTTTATCAGTTTCAAGAATATAAACCTATATTATAACAGCTTTCAAGCCCTGAACAGCACTCATGCGTTTGAGAGCGGGACGTGTGACAAAAATGCAGAAGCGAAGTGAACGCTGTCTTCGGTTATTATAGATTCGATTAAATTGCCGAGTCAGTCAAAAAACCGTATCGTCTAAACGAGCTGTAAGCTATATAAACGCTAATATAGTAATATAATGCATAGTAATATGATAATAAGTAATATAATGCAATAACAACAACTTCTATGAAAATAATTAAACAATAGATATAACACAAGGGCGGCTATAATTTGGAACCAAGGTCAAGGTCATATCATATAATGAACCTTTTTTCTTATTTTTGTGTATTGAATTCACCCCTAAACTTATGTCCACATGTTTTGAAACATCTCGTGTATAACAAGATGTATTTTCTTTAATGAATATCAAAATTATTAGGTTGTCTGGAAAGTTCGTGCCGCATTATATTTACATTGTATTTCACAATGTTTTTGAAATATCCAACGATTAGATCTGACTGTACCTTAGTTTAGCTGTTCGATTTTAGTCGAAGAAAGGCCTTTGGGGTAGCAAAATGCTTCTATTATAACTATAAAGCTAACTATAAAAATATAAACACAGTCACGTAAAAACTTCCATAAACGCGTGGCTTTTCGAATTTTTTTAAACGTCAATTCTGCGGTTAAAAAATCTGAGAAAATTTCAAGATGTATATAAAACTGGATAAAGCATCTCGGATATTTCTTACAAAATTTTATGCAATGGATCAAAGAAAATGGAGCTTAAACTGTAAATTACGTTTCCGCCTGCAATTACTTTAATAATAATAACATGAGGGGGTTGAAACTTATCCGAAAATGTTTTATTTGAATGATCCATTTATTAACATGTCGCAAATTGAATTTCGTTTAGTGATACTTTTACAATGCTTATTCAAATATACCTTTTTCAATAGAAAAATCGGCACGGACTTTCCTGATAATCCAATATACGAAAAGCGCTTTCTACGTTGTTAGTCTTCTCCGTGTAAGTCGCAAAGTTAGAGATTCAAGAAGATAGTTAAGAAGATAATCGATTATTTAGAAAATAAGTTGCAAAAAAGATGTTAACTCTTATTATCATTCAAGAAATGATTTTTACTTGAAAAATATGTACTTCTGTGACATGAACGTAACTATTTCTATGTCTAAGCATGCGACTTTGACTGCTTGTCCACTGAAGAATTATGCAAATAATTCTACGGTCAATATAAAATCCATTGTCTTTTTATACAAAATTAACATAATGCTTAAATTGTTACGTCACATGAAAGTTTTGGCGCTGAAGAGGTATTTATACAGAATAACTTATTTTCGGTGAAAGACTAACTTACAAGGAACGTTTGGCAAATCGAAAATTTAAAAAAATTTGAAACTTATATATATAATTTTTAAGTGACATGGCATTATAGAAGATTAATTTTATCAACTTTGATGGCTAGATTGAACATAATTCTTAAACGAACCACTCTAAATCCTAAGGGGCATAAAAAACCTCTGCTTTTTTTACAGTTTGAAATTTATGATGTTTTTTGTACCATTGACTAAGTTACGGACTACGTACAGAAATATAACTAACAAGAAACGTTCGGTAACTCAAAAGTTAAAGAAAACCTGAAACTTTGCATAAACGTTGTTCAAGGGGTCCTGTTAATAGATGCATTTTTTGTTTCGGCAAAAAAGTGCTTCTAGGAGTGAAAACATCCCCTTAAGGAAACTATAAGTTTTCATATTATTGTCCATATCATTAAAACCATAGATGATATAAGAAAAAAGTTGCATTGAAAGTTTTATGGCATTTGAAGTTCCACAGTATGGTAGATAGAACTTGAGAAAATATAGGGAGGAGGAGGAATAAATTTTGAAAAAAAAGAGGGTTTTCGAAAAATCTTTGCAGCCATACTGTGGGATACTAAATGCCATAACACTTTGAATTCAACTTTTTCTTCCATATCATATATGGTTTTGAAGATATTGACAATAATATGAAAACTTATATTTTCTTTAAAGTTGTGTTTTCACCACTAGGATCGCTTCTTTGCCGAAACAAAGAATGGATCCATTAATAGGATCAGTTAATCAACGTTTGTGCAAAATCTCAGATTTTTCTGGATTTCCGAGTTTCCAAACTTGTTAGACTGTCTTCTGAGGTCTCCATATGTTACAACCAGGGATCGAAAACGTAATCCTTATCGGTTTCGATTCTCAGAAAGCTTCCGTAATATAGCGGGTTATTGAGAATCAAAATCGATACGGGTTACGGTTAACCAGCCATTACATGTGCAAATGTAACCCGGTTAATCTGATAAGAGCGGATTTTCCATCCAGAAAATGCGGAAACTTTTAAATCCTAATCAAGAATTGCAATTTGTGTAACCGTATCTCGAATTAGTTATAGAGATTTAGTCCTTCCAATAAAAAATAAAAACTAACTGCGTTCGTTTTGTAAGAAATACGAAAAAATACGATTTATTTGATTATTATTCGATGCAGACGAGCGATTTTTTGTCGCACGATCGTATGTTTTTCCTTGTTCTTTCAAATGAAAACAACAAAGACAGACATATGATCGTGCGGCTAAAAACCGCCCGTCTGTAGTAGGCCTAAATCGTTTAAAATTGTAAGCATCATTTCGTAACAGACTCTGAGCGGGTTAACCGGGGTTTTAGCGACATTTGGGAAGCGTTCTCTGCCGTCTATTACGAGTTACTATAATTACAGAAACCTTTCTTGATTAACCGGGTTACAGTTTGAGTTAGGCAGTGGGTTACGATCCCTGGTTACAACCCAATAAGCCATGTACCATGTTATTGATTAATTCATTCACGGACTTTAATAATATGAATAATTATTATAAAATTAATCTATAATGAATTCAAAGTTATTACAATAAAAAAAATACCATTCTAATATTTTAATTTTTATAACTTTATTTGTTAATTATTATTAAAATTTTAATAATAAGTTAAGATTTATATTATATAGATTAATGAATTTACCTTATAAAATTGTGGAGCTGTAGAGAGCGGGTAGGATAGGAAAAAGGAAGGGTGTTGGCGTTTCGTCCTGGGCCTGCTAGTGGACTCATCAGTAAGGCTACCTAGCAGGCCCTGCCTTAGACGTTGGGATATTGGAAGGAAAGTTAAAGGCGGTATATATATGGACGAGGTAGTTGGAGCGAGTACTTTCGAGAAAGTCCTATTTCATATGTCCCTCTAGTGGTGGGTGCAGGAGAGCCGCCACAAAATATTAATTCATTTAGTTCCTTTAAATACTCCATTAACACGTTGACTGGCAAGCGAATTTTGTATGGTCATTCCATCACGCTACAGCGATTTTACTTGTTTCAACGGGGTACCTTATAATTATGCATATGTATCATATTTATTTTATTAAGAAATGTAGTAATGTAACTTTTCTACGATACCTTCGTTACCATATATCGCTGTTGTAACATCCAAATCAGTGAAATTTGTAAAAATGTGATTGTTTATTCGATTTGAATGCTTTAATTAATCGCAGCGTCGTTGGTCACCGGTGATCACCAAGCCAGTCAACGTGCTAATTTATTATTATTAAATTTTTCTAGATTAATACCTTATATTTTCACTGTTACTAGTCATATAGTGTTTAATTTAATATTATCAATATCATTCTGATTAAGCTTTACATTATATGGATTAATAGATTTACCTTATAAGATATTAATTCATTTAGTTCTTTTAAATACTCCATTAATATTAATACATTTTATAGTATCATGTTCCAAAAAAAGACAACAACAACAAGACTTTTTGGTCAATCTAATACATTAATCGATGTTGATTTTAGGTTTCCGATACTATGAGGAAAGGTATACTAGATGTTACATTATACGAAGGCCATGAAAAAGAATTAATGATAGGAGCGTTATCTAGTTTGGCTGGGTCTGGTATCTGGCTAATGCTAGCGACAGCATTACGATTACCTATTTCTGGAACACATTCCATTGTTGGTGCTACAGTTGGTTTTTCACTTGTCTGCAAAGGTACTGCAGGGGTTAGTAAAACTTCAGCTTTGTTACTTTAACATGTTCCGTGCTGCACAGACGAGGTATATACAGACTAGACCTATCATCCAATGTATCTTTCTGTCACATGATGTGGGAATCTCGTGACTCCCTTATTATTTCCATTTTTACCTTATCAACTGTTTAAAATGTATAACTTTTGTGTTTGCTTTTACATTTTGCCTATTCAAATACTTTAGAAGTGTTCACATTCTTTGTCAGATAATAAAACCAAAGATATTCTTCCGAAAACTCTGATCTTTTAGGTTATCGATATTTCAGACCATGTGACACGAAGTCCCATAAGATGATAGATCTATCCTGTACCTCGTCAATGGATGCTGTATGTATCCCATAACATCGATGGTACTCATTAAACTTTACATTCAGGCTACATGTACCGCTGGTGGTACATATTCCTTAAATGCGTTCAAAACATATTAGGTGTGGCTAGTGATGGGACTGAGACATGTTTGTTACCATTGATACGTTTAAGTTTAGAATTGATACTTGCATGTCAATCTCATGTACGATACGTTTGCAAACGATTTGAGACGTATTGAAAGAATTAACTATCGTACCGATACGCCGCACGTGTACTATGTTTGATATCTATTTCAGTATAATTATGGAGACCCCAATACGATTGAAACAAAATCTGTATGGTGAAACATGTAATAACAGAAGCCAGTGATGAGCAACCTTTTATCCTCTACTGTCGATTATATCATTTCTATCATACTTATTATTTATACTAAAATTCGCCGATCTTTTCGAATATCAGTACATAGATTCATGTTGATGCGAATGAGAAAATTATTTTATTTTCGCTATTGAAATTAGTTAAACTATTACAGTAAAGCCATATGCGGCTCGCGTGCCGTAAATTGATCATCACTGATATACACTTTCCTTTGACTTATTGATATCTCCATGAATACCATGTAATTGTTTTGGATTGATACTGCAAAAAACGTCATCAAACATATTTTTCCAATACCACGTACAAATTATTTTGATATGCGTTTGATACCATATAAGAGTATTCAGTAATTGATACGGCTTGATATTCATAATATGTATGTCTCTGAATTTGTCCCACCACTAGGTGTACCAATTAATAATCCATGTTTTTGGATCAAACTCATCATGTATTTACAGCAAAATCAAATACCTATCCTGTCTTAAATGTAATCATTGTTGTTGTATAACGCTTTACATTTGGTTTCCACTTGCTCTATAATTTGAAGCTCGATGTATTGGTAAAATTAATTCATCAACCCATTTGAAAGTAATGCCTTATTTATTGGTACTCCTAACATGTACAGTGAGAGTCAAAAGTGAGTATACACCTCACAAAAATGAAATTAAGTAAAATTGTGGGGTAATTAGAGTCTGATTATAATATTACTTGTAACAACTAAATAAGTATTGTATAATAATAGTATAATTATAGTATTATTTGTAGAGAATGCATTATAGTATAGTGGCGGTACAATTTACAGTAAATAAATTATACCATAATCTTACTTTTGTAAATTCGATACCCAATTTTGACTCTCATCGTATTTTGGATATTTTTTATACTTCTGTATTTCGTACAATTTACAATGAGAATCAAAAGTGAGTATACATCTCACAAAAGCAACATCAAATGGCCTGAATGGAATGTTTGGTGAAAACAGCTTGGCACAAAATTTGTTAAAAGGTGAAGAAGTAACGTTTCACAATAACATCCAATAAGTATGTTTATAGGTGAAGTGGATTGCTCTTGCTAATATAGCAGCATCTTGGTTTGCAAGTCCTGTACTTAGTGGAATTGTATCAGGTGCTATCTTTTGGGTTCTAAGAAAATCAGTACTTCAATCTAGTAAACCCCTAGAACAAGGTCTCCATATTCTCCCATTAGCGTATGGGCTCACTGTTGCTATTAATGTTATATCAGTTGCACACGATGGCCCTAAACGTAAGTACATTTTTTATATTTGTGTCTCCTATTCAGGGGTTGAAAAGCAGGGCTTGAAGATTATCACATTAATTCCGATTCATGAAACGGTTACAAAGATCTTTTATTTTGAATAACTTATGAAGGGTTCTTCTTGCATTGACGAAGCATAGGATAGACTATCCATTTTTATGTAGAATCATTAGGGGGGCTACCTGGCCCTCTTACCATTTTAGTGTTACATACGACATTGCTATAATAATTTAAAGTAGATGAAGACAACAATGGAATTATAACTAAATATTGTGCAAGGCAGTTGTTTTCGACATATGTGATCTATAAACTTTAAATTTATAATAACGTATATAGGTATATACTTGTGGACAAACGTATAAGACACCTTGAAAATTTCTAGGATCAGGGCACGATTTTATATTTATATTAAAGAACGTAGCATGTGAAATAAAACTATTTATTGTTAACCGATAGCGTCGTAAATTCAACAAATATTACAACATATATTCACGTAAAATCAAACGAATAGAATTTCGCTTGGACGCAATTATAAGACACTATATTCGGTAATTAAAAAAATATATATAACTAATTAGAAGTAGCTTTCACTTTTTTCCGAATGTTAATAATGAGTAAACCCTCCCTTTATTTTATACTACTTCACTCATTGGATTTGATAAACTTCTGTACAATTTTTTTATATAAATTTGATCTTAGTCTGGCCAGACACACAAATTATGATGTTTCTTATAAACGGGTAGTCTATCCTGTAGTTAGTCAATGGAAAAATTTAAATTTCTTAGTTCAGTAGAACCTCGATTATCGGAACCTCCATTATCCAAATTCTCTATTATCCAAACATTCTGTTATTCGAACACTATGATTTCAACTTATTTTACATGTATGCCGCTCAATCTAATTGTCAATTTACTTCTACAACCAGTCGTAATATAGCATAATATCGTCGTGATGAAAATGTATGATGCTAACTATAAGAACGAAACACAAGATAATGAAAATATTTCAGAAGGGTGAAAATGGAGCCACATTAGCGAGACAGCACAATATTATAATTGAGATGATATAACATATAAAAAGAACGCAACTTTACTAAATTGAATCTGTTAAAACGGTGACACCATTTGGTGCCTAAAAAGCTTTGGAATATATAAATCTTTAATCAAATCATGTTTAATTATATTATCCAAGATTACTGTTATTAATAGAACATTAATGTTACCGACATTTTTTTAAACATGCAAAGAATCAAGACGAAGAAAGTAAAATGTTCTATTCTCCGAAAGTTCACTTATCCGAACATTTAAGTCCCCCAATGAATTCGGATAATCGAGGTTTCACTGTATCTCGGTTTCATAGTTATTTTTGTAGTTTTACAGGGTGGGACAAAATCTTTGTCCACGTATAGTTTTGATTGTACTTTGCGACGCAGTTTTTAGTCCTCGCAAAATGGTATAAACCCTCCAACAAGCGACGCTTTTAGCGGCCACCGGCAACCGTGCCTGGGTCAGTATAGACCCGTGTCTACCATTTTTTTTCTATTTCTATCATTTGGGTTTATAGTTCTTATGTTATAGTAAATAATATATATATAATACTTTAATGTCTTCCGTATAAAGCAATAGGATGTCGCATACTGATTTAATCGCAGTTGTTTAATGTTGTCTAACGTCATTTTTTTCTATCACTAACCGTTTTAGGGATACATTTTTTCCTCGCGCGAGAAGAGACCCTTTATAACGATTTGAAATAGTTATTCTCGTAATCGTTTCAAGCCCTGCTTCGAATGAAATAAGATGTATTATTTATTATCGTCATGGTATCTGTTTCAGTTCTAATGTTAGACCGAGTGCCATGGTGGGGTAGTGTATTAGCTGCGTTAGGTTGTGGTTTATTTTCAGGCATCATTGTCTATTTGTTCGTTGTACCGTGGCAAAGGAAAAGAATAATAGTGTCGCTAAGTAGCAACGAAAAAACAACCACAACAAAGTTCGGTACCTGTGATAAGAAAGAAACGACAGCGTTGTCTGTTATTTCTGAAGCCCCGTGTAGTAGTAGTAGTAACGGTAATGCAAAAGAAGCAGCACCAAAATTACGTGGCAATAGTAGTGCAAGCCCTCTCCTAATGGTAGCAGGATCCGATACCGAAGGAGTACAAGCTGACGCTGAAAGGAAAATCGAAGAACCACCTGAAATATCGAAGCTGTTCGCTTTCTTGCAAGTGTTAACTGCAGCATTCGGTAGTTTTGCTCATGGCGGGAATGACGTGAGCAATGCGATTGGGCCACTTATCGCACTGTGGGCTGTGTACGCAGAGGGATCGGCTAGGCAAGAAGCGGAAACTCCATTGCTGATATTACTTTACGGTGGTCTGGGAATATCGACTGGTCTCTGGGTATGGGGACGCAGAGTAATACAAACTCTAGGGCAAGACTTAGCACGTATTACACCAACTACTGGATTTACCATAGAGGTATAAGCATGATATAAGCTATTAATATACAGGGTGTTCCAGATCTAGACCTTTGTAAACTTTGTTTGTACCTTTGCAAACGTTGTATATGATACGGAGCAAGCGATTAATAGCTGGCACGTTTCCTTCATTTTCGTGACAAAGATGCGAATATCGACGCGATTCTGTTGCTTACTTAACGTGCTTCCAAAGTCCGCAATTTTTATATCTTTTATATTGTCATAAATTTCTGTAAGTTTTTCAACTCTTATTGTATAGAAATCAATATACGAAGACAGTTTTACTGCTATGGTTTGAATGTCAATTGGGAGACATTCTACACCAGTTCAAATGCAGTTGTTGGATATGTGGGCAGCACAGTTAATGCCAATTAATCCATTGTCACGCGTGCTTCGAATTTTAAGAACATTGTTTTTGCCTTTTCTTGGAGTACCACCTAAATTGCGACTAATATTATCAGAACCTAAGCAACTAGCTTTTTTTAGTTGAGTTATATTTGTTTAACAAATGCGTGACACATTCTATTCAAATATCTGAATTTTCATCTGAACATTGTTTTATTTCGATTTTTTTTGTCATGACTAACTATAAAGTTACGTTACGTTGACAACGTAACAAACCGATCAAATTATTTCTAATTTGTTGAGTCGTCTATACGCGCGTGTAAAGAAGCATTAAAATGAGATATCTCGTAGCCCAGCCTCCGTGTTCGGTTTGTTATATACTAGATATTTCGTGACCAGTACGCAATGCGTTAACTTTGGCGACAAAATGCGAAGTTACACGAAGATTTACGATGTATTAGTGAGGCGCAGCTGGCAGAATCACCAACGGTGGAACATTTTAACATATACTACTATAGGTATTAATCAAAAGTTAAATATCTCGAAAAGTATTAGCTTCTTCGATATCTTACCCTATTACTTTTTCATGCAGAATAATACGAAGAAACGGAATGTGTAAGAAAATTCATACAGTTCTATTAAAAAACCAGGTGCAATTGCACGTTGTTACTGCACCGATTCGCTACTGAAAAAATTGCAGTACAAGATGATAGTGCTTGCCGAACGATGCAAAATTGTCCTGTACTATTTCTTTTTATCTTCAATAGGAACAGAGTTATATCCCGGCCCAGTTATATACTAGAAACACTCTGTATAATATTTTTTTTGCTCAAAATGCCCCCTGGAACATGTTTGGAAAATTTTACAGGTTTAGATCTGGAATACCCTGTTGTGTAACATAAAATAATTCTTTTCTTGCATTTACATTGTTACGCAATAATTGTAGGTAGGGGCAGCAGTAACAGTTTTGTTGGCAAGTAAGGCTGGTTTACCTGTGTCAACAACTCATTGCAAAGTGGGATCGGTTGTCTGTGTGGGATGGGCTTCACGTGGCGGTGAGGGAGTTTCATGGAAATTATTTCGCAATATCGCATTTGCATGGTTAATTACTGTACCAGTGGCTGGCTGCTTGTCCGCAGGATGTATGGCTATTTTTAAGGAAATAATTAGTTTGTGACTTCACTGTCAGGGCAACTAAACACATCTTAGTGAAAAAAAAACCATCCAATGCTACTGTTGTCAATAATTTATGCAAAAATAAATGATCAAATGTAATTTTCGACTTAGTCATTTTTTATCTGTAGATAGCATAGTCGTAAGCATAATTGAATTACCAGTTATACATACGTTGAATCGCAAGTTTCGTAGTTGAAGTAAGGTAGATGTCACAATTACTGTCAGTGTCCCCATAATTCAATACTAAAAATTTCAATACTAAATTTGGAATTCATTTTTATGTAACAACACATGGGTATTGCATATATGTTTATATTTAATATTTAAAAATAAGTATTAGGAAATGAATGTGTTGTTTAAGCATAGAAACGCTAACTATGTATAACTAATGTTAACCGTTTAAGTGCCAGGGAGCATTGTGAAAATCTTGTCGAACAGTGCCAAGCGACGCGATCGCACTTCCCTTATTCCACGTCGAAAAACGCTAAACGGCGCACGATCGCTTTTATTATTCAAATAATGCCAATACTTATTATTATAATATGGTTCATATGGAATGCAAAATAATGATTCGACTCGTGAGCATCATTAAAATTAAGCGCATAAACTGTAATAGAATTCGAATGCATCGTCAGTTATACCTCGCGATTCGACGTTGCGTGGCACTAAAACGGTTAATAACCAATATTATATCGTAAGTAGAAAGTATGGGAATTTTTATAATGCAATAAAGACGATGATTTTAGGATTTGTCTTCTATCCCTCATACAAATTATCATTTGGAGCATTGCCATTTAAGTGACAAGTTTTCAAATGACAGCACGAGGGATATTGGACCATGTTATATATTTTCAATGAATTAGTAATTAATACGTCATATTTAAGATACAAAAAAATTATCGTAAATGAGAGAGATGTTAATCAATGTTGTGCCTTAAACCGGAACGAATAACAGGTTAAATAACTTCTAAAATAATTCAATGAAGTTGCTTAACGCGATAAGCGTAAAGTGGCAGTAATTGGGGCATCTACCCTATATTGTTACATCAATACACGTATATACGTGGCGTTGTTATAGAAACCGATTCAAACAACTTTTTAGTAATCGCATACAAGATAGTTTGATACTCCATAGAAATGTCTTTTGAACATATATTTTATTAAACGTTTTTTATCATTTGATATGGAAAACCTACCACTTATACCAGGCTATAGTATTCAGGACCCAAGCGTAAGTTATCAGAGAAGCTATATGAAACAAGTCACTATATGCGAACCGGTGAAATTAAGTGAAATATTTTTTTAAAGATCAAAGACTATAGGTTATTACAAAAATTTCATTTTTTAAATGGTTATCGAGTAGTACGTGATAGGAATGTTGGCATCGGAGGAAGACCAATAGATGCCGCATCCAGTGCATATATAAAGGAGGAGGATTCTGTGCAGTAAGTAATGAATATTTCGATTTAAATACGTATCAATTTAATTTGCATTTTTTATTGGGTTGTCCGAAAAGTTCGTGCCCCATTTCTACTGAAAAGGTATATTGTATGGGTACCACTAAATGAAATTCAATTTGTGACATGTTAATAAATAGGTCTTCCAAATAAAACATTTTAAGGTAAGTTTCAATCCCCCCACCCTATTATTAGAGAAGTTACAGGTGGAAACGTAATTTACAGTTTAAGCAGCATCTTCTTCGATCTCGCGCATAGAAAGTTGTAAGAAAAATCGGATATGTTTTATCCAGTTTTATATAGATCTTGAAATTTTTTTAGATTTTTTAATCGCAGAATCGACGTTTAAAAAAATTTCGGAAAATCAATTGCTTATGGTAGTTGTTACGCGACTGTGTTTATATTTTTATAGTTCGTTTTATAGTTTTAATAGAAGCATTTTGTTACCCCAAAGGCCTTCCGTAAACTGAACTTGAATAGTTAAATTCAGAACTAATCGTTGGATATTTAAAAATACATTGTGAAATACAACAAAAATATAATGCGGCACGAACTTTCCGGACAACCCAATGCAATTTCATGTAACTTACTATTATATAGAATATCTCAAAATAGCGATGCAATTCTGATGGAGGTGATTCCACGGGCAAAAAGTGAGTCGGAAAGAAAGAATAACATTTTTTTGTTTGCGGCTTTGTTTTTGAGAAAATCGAATTTAATCGTAAATTAAGTACACGTGCACTCGTAAGTGTATTTGCGACCAAGCGCGTTCATTATGACTGTCGATGGAGTTTCATGGCTACTACTTTTATAATTTGATGTCTCGACATTTTATTAACAAGTTTTGGAAATTAGTTCTGTTAGTATTCACAGGTAACCCTCGTTTAACATTAAATTTTATACTGTGTTATATTAAAGCCGTGTTAAGCGAAACCGTGTTACGCGAAATCATCTAAGCCAAAATGTTATTCAACATAAGCTAATTTTATGAAAGGTATATGTATCGAAATAATATGCAATTCGCGCATACAATAGTTAAGATTCATTTCTTAAAAGAGAAGAGAATATTTTTCAAAATATTTTTAATAATTTCAATAATACATTGCAATGGAATTAAAAAACAAGTAAAATTTCTACACAAGAATTTTTTATGACATTGTAATGTTGAAAATAAAATAGAAGTTCAGTTTCAAAAATATTGACCTCAAAAATTGTATTTATTACCGTAAAAATTTAAAACGTCTACTCATTTTCATCTTCACAACGTAGAACAATGTAAATTATTATTATTATCGTGTTATCAAAGTACCGTGTTATGCGAGGGTTACCTGAAGTTAATTTCAGAGGTGAAAGAATGAATTCTGGTCGGTAGACTGTGGATTTCTATGCAAATTCATTTTTTTGTTAACGAAAAGAAGCGAGATCTCCATAAGAGATTGCTTTATCCTTCAAATACAATAATTTGTACGCCACATTGAATATTTTCTATACTTTTGAATTCTATACCTTTGTGTACATTTAAATGCCCCATGAATGCATAAAAATCCGTAATTTATTGATTGCGTTCTGAGGGCACGTGCACTCGGCAACTTTTTAAACTTGATTTTCCGGAAAACGAAGCCTAGAATAAAGAAACATTATTCTTTCTTTTTTACTTATTTTTATATATGCCGAATTATCACCTCTAGGGCTGTGTCACTCATATTGTGACACTTTCGTACTATTTCTCATTTAAAATATTACCATATTTAGCTATGATCCATCATTAACGTACGGTCGTGTAAAGGGATATGCATGTCGACAGTTTGTTCCGCATTATGCGCTATTTGCCCAGAAATGTCTCTGCTTTAAAGCGTTTTTCCGTCAAGGAGTATTTAACTCTCCGGATGAACATTTTCGCATACGTCATGTTAATATAGTATACTATTTGGAGGATGATACCGTATGCGTAATTGAGCCCACGATTGAAAATGCTGGCTTTCAGCAAGGGAAACTCGTTAAACGCGATAAAATTGTAAAAAATCTCACGGGTGACACGTTCCATTGGAAGGATTTTAACGTTGGAATTGACTTATGTAAGTTTAACAAGTGTCTACTATAGTTCTACAAGGTGTCTCGGTATTGAAGATACAACCGATGAGGGACTAATTCTACATGAAAAAATAAGTCGATAATAAAGAGTAAAATTTGTTTTATTGAGGCTTTGTTTTTGAGAAAATCGAATTTTAAAATTTGTCGAGTGCACGTGCACTTAACTAACTCTTGACTGAATAAGGGTGGTTTAATCAGACAGATAGTGATTCTGCGAGCAAAAATAAGACGAAAAAAAGAATAACATTTTTTCATTCGACGTTTTGTTTTTAAGAAAATCGAATTTGAAGATTCGTTGAGTGCACTTGCACTTAACTAACTCTTGACTGAATAAGGATGGTTTAATCGGACAGATAGTGTTTTTACGAGCTATAATAAGACGAAAAGAAAGAATTACATTTTTCCATTTGACATTTTGTTTTTAAGAAAATCGAATTTGAAGATTCATTGAGTGCACTTGCACTTAACTAACTCTTGACTGAATAAGGATGGTTTAATCGGACAGATAGTGTTTTTACGAGCTATAATAAGACGAATAAAAAAGAATAACATTTTTCCATTTGACGTTTCGTTTTCGAGAACATCGAATTTGTAGTTTGGTCGGGGGCACGTGCACTTAATTAACTCTTGACTGAATAAGGTTGGCTTAATCGGACAGAAGGTGATTCTATGAGCAAAGATAAGAGGAAGAGGAAGAATAGAATTTTTTCATTTGATGCATCGTTTCCGAGAAAATTGAATATGAATATTGTTCCAGTATGCGTGCATTTAACTACAGCGTTGTTGAATGTAAATCCACTTTAAGTAAACAGAGATGAATACTAATGCATAGTATTGATAAGAAATCAATATTATGAGCGATATTAATGCTGTTTATAAACGATATATCATTTGTATCGAAATCTGTTCAACCACGCCGAATTTAAATGCACATGTACTTGAAGAATATTCAAATTTGATTATATGAGAAACAAAGGCTCAAATGAAAAAATGTCTTTGGTCATAGAATCACCTTCTGCCCGATTGAGCTATCTTTATACAACCAGGAATTGGCTATGTGCACGTGCACTCGATAAATTTTCAAATTCAATTTTTTCGAAAACAGACCGCCAAACGAAAAAAAATTATTCTCTATCTTCGATCTATTTTTTCGTGTAGAATCACCTTCTACTCGACTGAATCTTCTTTATGAAGTCAGAGGTAAGCTAAGTGCACCTGCACTCTACAAATCTTCAAATTCAATTTTCACTAAAACAGAGCCTGAAAAGAAAAAATGTTATTCTTTATTTTCGATTTATTTTTACATGTAGAATCAACTGTTTTTTGATTATACCAGCAATACTAAGACACCCTGTATTTTCAACATTTTGTACATTGTTGCATATACACATTGTGTGCATTCTGCTCTTTTTGCGGAATTAAATTTCCAACAAATGCATAAAAATTAGCAGCCTTCTCATAATCTCTTATCTTTTAATTTCTGTAATTTTTATTATCCTTTGCAGGTATCTATGGTGTAGTTTATCACATTATTGATTGCGATCTATTTACCAGAGAGTTTTTAAGCAGCCAAGGAATAGATGTCGGAGATAAAGAAGAACCTCCCGTGGATCCTTACACGGAGCTACGCGCAAACATACGAAAAACGCCAACGTGTCGCTCAAAAATTCCGGACGATGCCAGGCGTCGATTTTTAGAATACGATAAAATGGTGCTGTCGTTCACGGCTACTTGGGACGACGATGTATATAGGATCATGTATTTCTTGACGGACGATACCATAGCCGTCCGTGAAATCCAAAAACCCAATAGTGGAAAAGACCCGGTACCAATGCTGTTGAAAAGAATGAAAGTACCGAAAGATTGGAAAAATTTACCGTCCTCTTATCCTGCCGCATACATGGAGTGCGGTGCTCCGGAAATTCTCGAATACTATACACCGAAAGATTTTTTGGTTAGTGTTAATATGCATAATTGAAAAGTTGCAAATGGTAAACGATATAAGTGCTATAAACGAACATTTTCGATATACAGTGAGTCGCAAATTATTATTGGCGCACACAAAGATTTAACAGAGATATGGAAAATGAGGACAGGATAAAGTAGCTTCTTGTATCTCTTATTTTCAAACATATAACCACTGACGAAACATAGAATAGATTATTCATTCTCATATATTGGGTTGCCCGGAAAGTTTTGCCGAATTTTCTATTGAAAATGTATATTTGAATAAGCATTATAAGAGTACCACTAAATGAAATTCAATTTGCGGCATGTTAATAAATAGGTCCTCCAAATAAAATATTTTAGAGTAAGTTTCAACCCTTCCCCCCTATTATTAGAAAAGTTATAGGCGAAAATGCAATTTACAGTTTATGTGCTATTTCCTTTGATCTCGCGCATAAAAAAGTGTAAGATAAGTCAGAGGTGCTTTATTCAGTTTTATATACATCTTGAAATTTTCTCAGACTTTTTAACCGCAGAATCGACGTTTAAGAAATTTCGAAGAGCCACGTGTTTGTGGAAGTTTTTACGTGACTGTATTTATATTTTTATGGTTAACTTTATAGTTGTAATAGATGAATTTTGCTACCCATAAAGGCCTTCCTTAAATTGAACTCACACAGTTAAACTAATGTACATTCAGATTTTCCTTTTTGGATATATAAAAAATATTGTGGAATTCAATATAAATATCACTGATAATGCCTTACGTTCGCCAATAGTTTTGTGACTCACTGTAAATCAAGGACACTGAAGAAACTAAAAGAAGCGATTAATTACTAATCCTTTCTTTACGGGCGAAGTTGACCACGATGCGAGTCTACGCATTGCTATTGTAAGCAGTAGAATTACAGTGTAAACTGTTATTTTGAAAATATACAGGGCATTTCTTTTATCTTGCGCATCTTTATATTTCTGTTATTTTTGCTGATGCGAAAAAATATGTCAGGATAAATTTATTTGGCTCAAAGCTAGGAATATTATGATTCATGTTTTTTGTCTTTCAATGTTATTTTTTCCCAGTTTTCAAGACCACCGCCATTGTTTTGCACGTTAATCTACTTTTTATGATACAACATTGTAATGCATGTCAAGACGAATTCAACGACATATGACACTATGAGCCTTAAATGAGCTTGAATGAATGAAACACGTCGGTTTAAAGGTGATTGAGAAATCCAATAATTTTGGCTTTCTGTAAGTGATACCATTGACGAAGCATAGGATAATCCACTGTTATATAGAATCATTAGGAGGCTTCCTGGCCCCCTTACCATTTTAATGTTACATGCGACATTCCTATAATAATTTACAGTAGATGAAGACAGCAACGGAATTATAACTAAATATTATGCGACGCAGTTGTTTTCGACATACGTGATCTGAAAAATTCAAATCTATAATAATATATACAGCTATATATACTTATGGACAAACGTACATATAAGACACCTTGAACATTTCTTGGATCAGGGCTTAATTTTATATTTATATTAAAGAACGTAACATGGGAAATGAAACTGTTTATTGTTAACTGTTAGTGCCCAGCACTAATATTCTTTATGACACGGACGTGCCTAGTTGGCTATTTTTGAGATTTAGGAACTTTCGTTTACAGCCGGCATGCAATTTAAATTTACCCATTTCCTGGCGAGCAACGGCGCAGTTTATTACTTAGTTTTAGAAATCCGCGTTGCTCGTCCTCAATAGTCGAAGACGTGTTATAAACGGGGAAGTCTCCGAAGGGTACCCTGACATCTGTTTGTATCGGTACAGAAGACGCGGTCAATAAGTACCTGGAGGAACTTTCCCCGCGTTGTCAGATATCGCCACCACCCCACTCCCACACATAGGGCCCACGGTGACACTCTTCCCTAGGGTAGCGCGCCCAGGGCGCAAGGAAGGGTGTGGCCAGTGGAGTTCGACTTGCCGATTGGTAATTTCCAAAACATTAAAAGAACCAATCAGCAAGCAGTAGCAAAAATAGGAGAGATGGCAGCTTCGCCAAAAAACGAAACCAGACAGATCTGAACGAGACTCCTCCGCGTACACCTCGTGGTAGAATCAAATCCCGAGGCGAGTAAAGTAGTAGTAGGGACAGACCCTAAATAGACAGCGTACCGGAGTTAAAACGATACAGTCCACGTTATTCTTCTCAACTTTCAAGTCAGTTTGGATACAGTAGTCTCCGTAATCTTAGCCATATTCGACACCGCACGCGTTCACAATTCAACGGTATTTCCGGGCGCGAACATTAACCGATAGCTTCGTAAATTAAACAAATATCTATGTGAAATCAAACGAATACACGTTCGCTTTGACGAACGTATGAGATGCTATCATTTTGGGGGCACGGGATATAAAACTATTATACATCCCTCCTCAGTAATGTAAGAGTACATAATAAAGGAGCAATTGTAATTCATTTCTTAAGAATTCAAGATATTTATCTCCATTTAATATTTCTTCGATGAAATATGGACCAATAGTTTGATTTTCCATAATGCCACGCCAAACACAACATTTTGAACATTTATTGCAGAATAAATAAACGTTTTACTTACGGAAAGCCAAACATATTCAATTTTCCAATCACCTTTAAACTGACGTGATACTTCCATTCAATATCATTTAAAGGTCAGTGTCCTAGGTCGATGAATTTGTCCTGATGTGCACCACAATAATGAAATTACAAAAAATAGATGTTAACGTGGAAAAAATGGCGATGACATTAAAAACTGGGAAAAAATATCATTGAAAGAAAAAAAAACATGAATTATAATAATAAAGAAAAAAGCAAAATACGCAGGACTACGGCTTCAGTTTAAATCTATTGCCATTGACGGAACATAGGATAGACTATTCATTCTTATATAGAATCATCAGGGAGCTACCTGGCCCCCTCACTAACATAAAACAACAGCGTTTTTAAAACGACGGGAATTGAAAATAAACACTGCGTGAATTAATTGTTTCCGATATAATCCATCTATAATAGATAGATTTATAATAACGTTTATAGAAGTATATCTTTATATGTGTTGGTCTTCTATCATTTAATATCCTATAACTCGAATATCATTTACATTTATGATAGACGTATAATTATATTTAATACATGGATAGACGGTTAACTTGATCAACTTTGCCAGTCGGATTGAATATAATTTTTAAACGAACCATTCTAAATCGCAAGCGGCGTAAAAAACCTCTGCTTTTTCTACGTAATCCGAATTTCAATTCGAAATTTATAATGTTTCCTATAAATGAATGGTCTATCCTGGATTTAGTCAATGCTGAAAGTGAACGATTTTTAGCGTGAGCCACTATCTTTACAATGTTTTCTAGTTTAGCGATTGCAACTGCATTTTCATTAAATAAGAAATACCATAAGCGTCTACATCTGACTAATTTCATAAGTGGAATGTGGATCTTTATTCATAGGAAACTAAAATATGGAAAAGAATGTGTAATGCGTGTAATATGCAAAAATATACAAAATTTCAAAGATAGACTGCGTTTTATAATATTTAGAGAGTGAAAGCGATCAGTATTTAGTGTCCATTAATTTGTCTGCGTCTGTAATAGTACGAATTATGCATAAAGATCCGCAGTCTATTTACAAGTCACTGCGTATATCCCGAAATTATACTGGAATTAAGAATTTGACCAATTTTGCAACTATATATAGGATGTTTCTAGTAACTGAAATCAAAGTCCGAAAAAACAATGGTAGAGGACAATTTTGTATCGTTCGACAAGCTCTATCATCTTGTATTTTAATTTTTTCCAGCAATGCATCGCTGCAGTTGCAACGTGCAATTGCACCTCTTGTTTAACCCATTTGCATCATTAGTGCATATATGCTTGGAATTTTCCTGGTCCTTATCACCGAAGCGCATATATGCGTGTATTAGAAAAACATGAAAAATGAATAACACTTATAAACCTTCCAAGAATTTAATGATATTCTGTCTTTCTCAAGATACAAATATCGCTCGAGTTCCGTATAGTTCGGATGCTTCGGTAAGAATGCCTGGCCGGCAGTTTCCCTTTCCTTGTCCGGAAGGGCGCCCAAGTAGGGCTTATCGCCTATACTCCGTTCAACGAGAACTGGCAGGAAATATAAATAGTTGCATGCGAGCGACGCCTGATCAGAAAAGGGCCGAAACGTAATATACAGAACCCTACACAGTAGAAAAGAAGCTACGTTTCTAAACAAGAATTACTCGCTCTCTATATTAATGTAATATTGTTAATTGTTAAGGGGTTATGCTTTGATGGAAGCAGGTTCTTCTTATTTCGGCTGTTAAATAAAAAGACACGGGTTTAGGAAAAGGTAGCTGATATATATATATTTGATTATATGTGAGAATGTAATGTACCAGGACTTTCTATGTCCTGTCCGCACCGACTCTTCACGTCGAACTGTCGAGAAAACGATAGCCTTCGACACTTACAGTTTTACAAAACAATGGTCAACCTTTTCAGGTACGCTTGACCTTCGACAAGACGAGACGCTGCGACTCCGAAGTCTTGGTTTTTTTCCTATTACTTTATTACGCCTGTAGAAGCGACACTCTAATATTTTTGAATAGGGAGTTTTTCTACCGAAGAGCTGTTTTACTTCAACATTAATTAACAGAGATCTGACTGCTTTTTTTACATTTTCCCGTAGTCATTTCAAAGAAGGTCCTTTTCCCTTTCCCTAATTTCAATTTAAACAAAGACAAAATTTGTTCCTGGCCATTCCATGACGATAGTGTGAACATTTGGAAACCATTAACCCTCATGTTGGCGAACCCCAGGTAGCTGAACCAAGTTTAAGATCGAGCTGATCTAAGTGTGAGCTTGAATACTCCGAGGGTTAAAATTTGACCTGGCTGTCTAAGGGTCATCTGTGGGCCCTCCTCAAGAACAACTTGTGGCGGCTCTTCTGCACCTACGACTAGAGGGACATACGAAATAGGACTTTCTCGAAAGCACTCGCTCCAACTACCTTGTCCATATATATACCGCCTTTAACCTTCCTTCCAATATCCCAACGTCTAAGGCAGGGCCTGCTAGGTAGCCTTACTGATGAGTCCACTAGCAGGCCCAGGACGAAACGCAACACCCTTCCTTTTTTCTATCCTATCCCCTCTCTACAGCCCCATAAGCTAAAAAGCGTCCCTGAGCATCGACGTTCGGCAGCCACTTACAGTACTGCCTTGGATATTGGCCGGTCGCTATCCTCACCAGTTCTTGGAACTGGCTTCGGAACTGTCCCGGTGGCCAAGTACATATGCTTTTACACCTACCGTGAAATGTCGATGAGCCCTGCTGTGTATCTCTATCTCACTCGCTCTCTATGAACAAGCAGACACTCAGGATTTCCTGAAAGATCTACCTCTCTTCAACTTTGGCCAGATTCGGTCCCAAACCTCTGCCAATATCCAAGGCAATACTGTATCTGCGACCGCAGCGTCGATCACGTGAACTTTCTGCCAATTCTCGTTGGACGGAGTAAAATGCGTATTGTTTACGTCTGGTAGTCGTCTGGAAACGCATTTTTGCCAACGCAGACGTCTGAAAATGCATTTTCGCTAACACATGCAATTTTGTTGTGCATTATAGCTGGTGCAATATGCAAGCAGTTAGTGAAGAGTGGCGATTGCAAATAGTTTAAAGTATTTTTCCGAATAAAATAAAAAGAATTGTTGATAAAAATGGGGGGTTGTGAATCTGATACCAGCGAAGAAGTAATTAGACCTGAAAAACGCAGATGTATTATTGTGACATCTTCTAAAAGTGACGATACTGATAGCAATTTAAGCGCAAGTGATTTGAATGGGAGGAAAAAAATGAAGAATCAAAATTGCATAAATTTATATCTGATAGTGGTGTAAATAAGGATATTACAAAATTTACTAGAGCGAACGTTTACGAATTATTTTTAACAGAGGAAATTCTTCAACACATATAATGAAGAACACACAACTACAACTTCAAAACACACTAATAAATCGTGAATCTTCGTACAATTTCTCATTTCAGTCGCCAAAATTAAAGAAGTGCGTCTATATTTGCATTTTTATCGCCAAAATGAAGGTAACGCGACGAAATTTGACTTTTTATCGCTAAAACTAAAGAAACGCGTCTAAATTTGCAATAACCGAATACAGACTTCATACGGTAATGCACATGAGAGGTATACGATGAATGTACATATTTTATCCCTTCTATTAGAGGGATCCAAATTATTTGTTTTTTTATTCGTTTTTTATACAAATTTGTTTAACATATTCGTGAGAGTTTTCTGATCAAAATAAGACCAAACACGGTATAATCTGGATTATATTTACTTGTTTAATAAATTCGTAACTTACATATATAATATAAGTAAATATAATGTACACTATACCGTGTTTGGTCTTATTTGGATCAGAAAAACTTCACACGTACGTTGGTAAAAGTTTTATTAACAAAAAATAAAAAATGAAACAATTTTGTTATTGCATTAACAATGTCTCATTCGTGTTAAAGAGATATAAGATCATCGAGGGAAATCAAGGCCTCTCGCTTGACTCATTTCACTTGCTTAATTCTCAGTCCCTGTTTTTGTTTCACTTGTTGTCTCTTTCTACATTCGACGCTTTCAGCAAATCGCAAAGAACGTGGGATTATCGCGATAAATGCACACGTTCAGTCCCGAGTGATGTGTATTTATCGTGGGAAGTCTGTACATATTTAGACTGCTTTTGGCACGGTTCAAATGTTCCCAGTTTCAAACACCCGTAATACAGAGTGTACCGACCCAAATCTTACCCTTTTTATTTAGTAACACTTTGACGGTACTACTGTAGCCAAACTAATGCACTACAGCGGTTTTAAGAGATATATGTAGCTGTGATGTGCAATTTTAACAATTACTTTATTAACAAAATATAGTTCATTTGTTCACAATGCTTTAGATACAAAACTCGTGTTGGATGGTAGTTGGTTGATTATCTTTTTCGACTGTCGACTGATGGAGAGGTGCGTGGTATTTAAGGAGAGTTCTTAATGGTGGGGTAGTGTAGAAAAATTTACCTGCATCGACGCCTTGGATAGAGTCGCAAGTCAACTCACGCCTTATGGATACAGCCGATGACAGGATTAGGGCTATTGTACGTATTTTATGATTCGGGCGACGGTACGGTGGAATATTAACCATCGTTGAAGGTACTGAAATCCCCAAGCTCATTATATGGCTTGGGGATATTGTGACTAATAAACATATCGATCATACGGATCTAGTAAACATGGTTGTAAAAACGTTTAGGACAGATTTTTAGATTATTATTGTTTTATTGATGGGTTGTTAGAATTATTGAAAAAGAAAAAGTAGGACTGGACTGCTGGTATATCCGTGGGTTCTATGAGTTTACTTTCACATTACAGTGCAAATTGTCCTTCTTTGTTCAGTGAGACTGAACACAGAGTCCTGTACAACATGGATTGCGTGCATTTTATATTTATACTTCATCTAATCCAAACCATTTGCTTCTCATGTATAGAAGAAGTTTATTGCAGGAGTAGTAACATGTTGAAATTCGCTATAACCGTATCGTGTGCGTCGTTCACCATTCGCCAGCTGCACTTCGCTAATAGATCGTAAATCTTCGTGCAACTTCGCATTTTGTTGCCAAGACTATTCGGTTCGTGCGAATTTCGATGCGTCTCTTTAGTTTCGGTGATAAAAATCGAAATTTCGTCGCGTTTCCTTAATTTCGGCGCGAAAGATGCGAATGTTGACGCACTTTGTTAATTTTGGCTAGAAAAATGCTAAGCTGTACGAAGATTCACAATCTATTAATGAGGCATAGCTGGCGAATAGAAGACACAGTGCGACTTCCACTGTTTGCTTATCACAAATTTGGACGCATTTTTTCGGTTTTGACGATAGAAATCCAAATTTTGACGCGTTTCTTTAATTTTGGCTAACAATTTTTGTTATATAAGTTTGATCCAAGTATGACTAGGCATACAATTTATTTGAGTTCCCTACAAAATAAGTGGTTTATCCTATAATTAGTCAATGCTTTTACCATTGACAAAGCATAGGATAGACGATCCATTTTTATATGTGGTCATCATGGGGCTACCCGGCCCCCTTACGATTTTAGTGTCCATTACTAGATCAGACTAAAATAAAGACAACAGAGTTTTTAAAACAATAGGTACAATTACCTACCATCAATACAATGAAAAAGAAATAAATGGAACGAAGATAAATACAAATGAGAATATGCAAATAAGATATAATCCAATCAAATCAAATATAAGGGTGTATAACTTCTAAGTCACATGACGATCTTCTAATCTGTGATGAATTCTATGTCACTTGATCAACTTTGGTGGTCGGATTGAATATAATTCTTCAAATTTCCACTTTCAATCGTAAGGGGTGTAAATAAACCTTTGATTTTTTATACACGATCAGTGTATATGTATAGACTTTATTTTCATCCTTACCGGCCAAGAAAAGAAAACAGATGTAATTGCATGTTGCAATTGCGCCGATGCACTCCGGAAAGAGATTGCAGTACGAGATGATCGAGCCTATTGAACAATACAAAATTGTCCTCTATCATTTTTTCTATCTTCGATAGGAACATAATTAGAGCCCGGCCCAGCTACTAGAAGCACACTGTATTATATCGTCAACAACGTGTTAATAAAACCAGCACTTATATCGTATATCATTGAACGCATTCGCTACGCATAATGTCATTTGACGATTTCATTTATTTCGCTTCTAACTATTAATATTTATTTTGCACGTCAGTGAAATAAAACTGATGTACAAAATAAATATTGGTAATGATGTGCAAAATAAATATTAATAATAATTATAAGTGAGAAGTTATAAATAATTGAAAGAAAGGTTCAGCAAATTTGCAAATACAAACGGGAGAGTATTCCATCGATTTTAATACAGTGGACGAAATTTCTATAAGAACACTATTATTTTTAATAAAAATATCAAGAATTTTTATCATAAAACGAAAGGAATGTTTGGAAATAATTAAGAAATAATAGAAAACCAAAAATTACTAGATAGAATTGAAAATCACTTTTTCATTTTTGTTACAAACAAAATATTATATTTTAATGTAAAGAAATGTAACGAGATTCGTATAAGAATAATCTCTTAAATTTGTTTCGGTGAACTTAATTTACAATTTAGTAACTGATACTATCCTTCTCGTTTTCAATTACTGCGAATATTCTGTTTTTCATACCGTTAACTAATTTTTGCAATGTTGTTTTCCCCATCTTAATTCAATTAAATCCACTGCACAAGAAGTATGTCAATAAAGTGTACGGGAGGGTATAGTATACGGTAAAAGAAATTTACAGTGAAGTGTGAAAACATTCTACATAAATAAATATAACATGAAAATTTGACACAGAGTAAAATAATGGCAAAAAATAACAGAAGCCGCATGTATTACAATAGTAACCAGAAGTATTACAGTAGCACCAAACTACCCTATATCGTATGCACCTATAGCTCTTAACCAGGGCTCGAAAACTGTTATAATATAGGTTTAGTTTCTTGAAACAGTTAGAGACAACTTTTATTCTGAATGACTGTTATAAATAACTTAAGAACTATATCGGGTTTAATCACTTGCGCTGAAATAACGTATTATACACGTCGATTAGTGTGCAGCTATAGAGAGGGGATAGGATAGGAAAAAAGAAGGAATTTTCCTTGATCTACTGTATAAAAAGTTGTAAGGAAAATCGGAGATGCTTGATCCAGTTTTATATACATCTTTAAATTTTTTCAGATTTTTTAACCGCAGGACCGACGTTTAAAGAATTCGAAAAAACCACGTGTTTATGGAAGATTTTACGTGACTGTGTTTATACTTTTATAGTTAGCTTTATAGTTATAATAGAAGCATTCTGTTACTCCAAAGGCCTTTCTTAAACTGAACTCGGACAGCTAAACTAAAGTCCATTCAGATCCACGCGTTGGATATTTAAAAAAACATTGTGAAATACAATATGAGTATAATTCGGCGCGAACTTTCCAGACAACCCAATAGTAATCTGCAAAATTTTCCTAGAATATAAGTTTATTAGGATTTTATTATTCAGACTTCTTACATTCATGTCAATATTAAACAGATATTGTAAATTGCTGATCAAAAAGAAATAGCACGCCATATGGTCACGTCTACACTTAATCGAAGTAGCGTCCCCCGGTGGTGGACGCGAGGGGGCGCCGAGCGAGGGAGTCGTACGGTAGATTCTCATGCATTTGATGCAGCGCCGCCCTAAGGCCCACAGGCACAATGTGGATCATGCGCGATTCCTGAGCGCCAATAGTCCCCCTCGTTGTGCATGGGGTTATCCATTTCCAACGTTGCTAGGCAGCTACGATGTTTAGGTCCCGGTAGTCCCTTTGTGAGGACATCGGCAGCCATCTCCTCGGTTGATATGTAAACCATCTTTATGTGATGGTCCTTCACAGCCTCTCGTACGAAGTGATGCCTGATGTCTATGTGTTTGGTACGGCTGTGATACATGGGGTTCATAGTGAGTTTATATGCACCCATGTTGTCGCAGAAGATCGTTGCGTCTACCACATCGTTGAAACCAAGTTCCAACAGGAAGCGTCGTAAGTGTATCGCCTCTTTCACTGCCTCCGTGACGCGCATGTATTCTGCTTCGGTCGAGGATAGTGCGACCGTACGCTGCTTCCGTGATTCCCAGGATATAGTGCCAGACGACAGCATGAAGGCTAATTCTGTATAGAATCATCAGGTTTTCGATTCGCTACCATTGGTGTTGAAACCGGCTTGCAACTTCTCATTCGAAATCTGTCGAGGATATCTTCAACGTGTCTCCTCTGATGGATAAAGTATCCCTCCTTATGTCGAGTGAACTCCAATCCGAGACAGTAGCTCATGTTGCCAAGGTCCTTGATGTCAAAGACCCTTCGCAAACCGTCTTTCAAGTGTCCAATCTTCGACGCATTTTTGGATGCTATTAGGATGTTATCGACATATACGGCTATCATCACTGCATTTTCCCGTTGACCCTGGAAGTAAACACACGGATCGCAATTAGAACGAATCGCTCCGAGACTTTGCAACTCGTGATCCAGTTTTTCATGCCACTTGCGTCTGGCCTGACGGAGTCCACATAACTCCTTCTTCAACAGGCAAACCTTACCGCCTTCTTGCAGCTCGCTAAGCATTTTCTTTGCCTGATTAGCGATGGTACCATTTTGCTTGTTGGTTCGTATAATATATTGTAAAATTTCTTCCATCATTACGGGTATCTTCATGTATATGCTCTCTTGCAATGAACCATTCAGATATGCAGTTGCAACGTTCAGTTGATGCATCTCCATCCCGCACTGCGATGCAAGAGCCGTTAGTAATCGGATTGATCCCAATATTGTCACTGGTGAAAATGTCTCATTGAAATCTATCCCTGGGCGTTGTGAAAATCCCTTTGCAACAATTCTTGCTTTACGCTTTTCCAACGTTCCGTCCGATGCGTACTTATTTCGCAGAACTATCCTGTTGCCAATGACCTTCTGATTAGCTTATTCATTCACACAATAGCCTGTTGGCTTATTCACGAGTTCCCAAGTGCTGTACTTAAGGGGGTAGACTCACGGTAAAACAGAGTGTCAAGGTTACCGACAAAATAAGCCAAAAATATGGGTTTGCTAGTTTCGACTTTTCGTTCTTATATGAGAAGATTTTGCGTCGGACGATAGCTCATTTGGAAGGGGAGGCTTCAACGCAGTACGCTCTGGTCCTCATTTCATTGAGAACATTCTCTTTGTATACGAAAATTGCTTAGATTCGGCGGCTGTCAAGCTGTACATTTTTGCTCCACATTACCACGCTCATATTATTGAGCATCAATATAATCGGATCAAATGACGACCAGAGCGCACTGCATTGAAGTTTCCTCTGTCGAATGAGCCGTATTTCGACCCAAAATTCTCTTATATGAGGACGAAAAGTCGAACCCCGCAAACCCATATTTTTGGCTCATTTTGCTGGTAACCTCGACACTCTGTTTTACCGTGAGTCTACCCCCTTAATCATACTCTTGACTTCTGCTGCGATCGCCTCGTACCATTCATCCGCATCGGCTCTGGTTACGGCTTGCTGAAATAGTACCTCGCCCGAGAGAGGCTCTTCAGGTTCCGCTACACTTGCTTCAATGTAGTTGTATCCCTTACGTGGACGACCTTGCGCTCCGGTTCGAACATTTCGGGGTCTCCCTGGTCCTCTTCTGAGGGTTCCGCCCCCCTCATCAATGTGTAAATCGCTTCTACACTAGGTGCATCGTTCAGTTCGATTGTTGGACTCTCAGTTGATCGCTGTAATTCGATATCTATTGTGGGATTTTCCGTCATTGATTTCGTCCAGGTTTCTTGCATTTCCAAATCTTCGCACGACGAATCTTGTTCATAGGCTTTATAGATTTTATATCTCTGCTCACCTCGACTTTTCTTTCTTTGGGCAGCCAGATCCGATACCCCTTCGACTGTTCTGAACAACCGAGTAAGATCCCTTGTTTCGACTTGTTGTCGAACTTGCCTTTGTTTGGGGATCTGTCCAGCACGTGCACTCGACAGCCAAATTCTCTGAGGTGGCTTATGTCAGGTTTCCTATCATGCCATATTTCAAATGGCGTCTTACCCTCCAGCGACTTCGATGGGCATCGGTTCCTCAAGTGTCCTATTTTTGCGCTCGGCGACACCGTTTTGCTCTGGGTTATTTGGTACGGTTAACCGCCGCTGGATTCCATGTTTTTGTAAATATTGATTGAACGGGTAGTTTAAATATTGCGTGCCGTTGTCCGACTGTATTAATTTAATTTTAGCACTTTGTTGGTTTTCCATTAATGCCTTGACCTTTTCAAATTCCTCGAAAACGTCCTTTTTTCTTTTAAGAAAGCGTTCTTCACACCATCTGGTTCGATCGTCGATGAAGGTTGCGAAGTATGTGACCTTGCCCCAGGATTCTGTCCGCTTAGGACTGCAAATATCTGTGTGCCCCAACTCAAGTGCGCCTGTGCATCTCTCCGATCGCTGGGGAAACCGGACTCCGTGTCATTTTCCCTTGGGGGCAAATGTCGCATTGAAAGTCATAATTGCCTGCTCTCTCAATATCCAGATTTAAATAAGTACCGCTTCGTGCGGCCGACACAATGTCTTTGGCGTTTAGATGACCGAGTCGACGATGCCAAAGTAGTAGCATGTTCTTCTTCTCGTTCCTGGGTTCGGAACTCACCATGCCAGCTTCGTTGTTGTTGCCCGTTTTTATGTAGTACAGGCCATTGTTGCGATCAGCAGTCAATATTGTATCACCGCTAGCGCTAATAATTTTAGCAGAATTTTTATTAAATATCACGCGGTATCTGCGATCGGTGATTTTGGCAACGGACATCAAGTTCATGCGCAAATCGGGAACAAATAGAGCGTCTTGTAATCTCACATTTTTAATGCGCCCGTCTTGGCGTACCTGAAGTTTTACATCTCCGTGCGCTTTAATCTGCGTCGATGAATTATTTGCCAAGTTCAAAGTTTCAGCGTCCTCTTCATTGAGTTTGGCAAAGTCATCTCGATTTTTGCACAAATGCGATGAGCACCTGCTATCGAGGCACCAAGCGTCTTTGCGGTTTTCGCACTGTGCCTGAAAACCACGTGTGCTGCCTTCTTGCGTATCTGCTTAGCTGAAAAAAAGAAATTGTTAAGCGTTTCGTACATCTTGCCGGGGTTTGTTCTCCTTCTGACGACATTCGTAACACTTGTGGCCGATTTTGTGACAGCGATAGCATTTCACTTTTCTACCGCCCTGTTGTTTGTCCATGCCCTCGCTCGTTCCCTTACTGTTATTATTCTTCGTGTTGTTGCGATTTTTATAGGTAGATTTACCGGCAATCATCGCGTTCGAGTCGCCACAACGTATATCGTTTCTTCGCGCTTCGTATTCCTCGATTATTTTAACCCGCAGAGCTTCAGGGTTCGACAATTTGTCCTAAGATTCGATTGCACATCGAAAATTTTCAAAGCTTGCCGGCATGCTATATAGGAGGAGGATGGCGAGCAAATCCGCATTGATGTCGATATTCATCTCGCTGAATTTATCGACCGCGTCGAAGAACCTCCGTAAATGCTCGCGCACGTCATCCCAGTCACGCATTCGTTGTAAAATCAATTGCTTTAGTAACGTTGCTTTTCGAGCTGGGCCTCATGACTGATAAATATCTTCCAATCTTAGCCATACGTCTCGTGAGGTTGCGCATCTTTTTATTTGTTTGAATTCTGAGGCGCTTATCGACAGTATAATGTCGGACTTTGCTTTCGAGTCACCAAGGATTCAAGCATCCAGTGTAGCTCGTGATTCGGCGTTACCCGCTACAGGCTCCGGTTTCGCCCTTCTGCCGTTGACGAAGTCCCACGCGTCCGTCTTTATTAAAACAGCTTCCATCTGCATTTTCCAGGTATCATAATTCTCCCTGGTTAATGTGTCGATCCTCACAATGCCAGCTGCAGCCATTGTACTCAATAATCACGCCCGCACAAGGACAAAAAAATGAGACACGTGCGGATTAACCTCGCTTTTCTTTCTCGCGCGTCCGAGAGCTATCAATTAATCTATCGGATAGTTTTCATCGGACTGGGCCCATAACCTATTAGTATTTTATTATTCAGATTTCTTACATTCATGTCAATATTAAACAGATATTGTACATTGCTGGTAAAAAAGAAATAGCACGCCATGTGGTCGCGTCTACACGTAATCGAAGTAGCGTCCCCCGGTAGTGGACGCAAGGGCGCACCGAGCGAGGGAGTCACACGGTCGATCCTCATGCATTTGATGCAGCGCCGCCCTAAGACCCATAGGCACAATGCGGATCATGCGCAACACCTGAGCGCCAACAAAGTTATATAAGTTAAGAACCACTTTTTTTTTTTTTTTTTTTTTTACGCTGTGGAAATCCTCGAAAGACACCGCCCACCGTTCGGGGGAACAGCGAGCGGTAGTGCGGGACTTTAACCCGCTAAAACCACAGCGGCGCCTTAAGGACGCTCTGCCACATCTGGCAGTACTAGGGTGCCGCGGGAACTCTCCAAAGAACTCCACCGCGACTACCTCTTACCATGCCGACCCACATTCAAGGGCCAGCGCGTCCCGGGGAAGGTTGGGCATAGAAGAAGAGCCCCCCTCCTACTTTGAATGCAAGTGCATGGAGGTCGCGCCCTGCACTGCTCCGCCGTGTGATCGCGAATGTGGAGCGCAAAAGCACTCCACCCCTTTTGGTCGCCTCTTACGACGGGGAGGGATACCGTGGGAGTATACTAATCCCCTCCTCACAGGGGGGAAGTTAAGTTAAGAACCACTGCTCTAACTCTTCAATGTACTTGCATCGTTTACTAGAGTAGATGTACCACGTACTGCCACTTTAGGGTTATCGCGTAACTTTATTCAACTATTTTAAAACGTATTTAATCTAAAAATTGCTCCAGTTTGGAGCATAATATTGTTCAACATCTTTTCTATTTATAAATATATTTTTATATGTGAATATAATGAATCAATTCCTAATTATTTGAAAATGTACAACAAAGTCCATTGTCCCTCGTACTGTCACTTGAAAAGTTCTTACTTAAATAGAAACAATTTTACATATATTAGCACGTCTGTTTGTGCAGCGGATATAAGATGTATAGTAAATGTATATCCTTTACTGAAGTATAACACGTCCCATACTTCATAAATTACATTGGTCACGTTTTGATGTTCAACGGCACATTTACCTACTAATATTTCGTTTTAAATATTAAGTATAAACGAATATAGAATCTCTATGTGTTGTTACATAGATCGAATTCTAAATTTAGTATAAAAATTTGTTTACTTACAATTCTTCGTACATTACTTTGCTATTAAATAAACGAATTCAAGCGTCGGTTATAGGGACGCTGACAGTAATTGTAACATCTACCCTATTTAGCGTTTTTATAGAAATTTCATCCACCGTATAACAGTCATTCTAAAGATTCCTTCGTCGTAATCCAGCAGCGAATGCGTCAAACTCTACGAATTCTCAAAACCATCGAATCTCATTATTTTACATTTCCAATTTCAATTGCAGATAGGTGGAACAGTTTTCATATTCAATCGGCGTTTCTTTCTGCACGATTGCGATTCGTTCACACGGAGATATTACTCGGATATGTTGAGGATGCCGCAACCGGATGTAATTCCGCTTCCAACGAAAGATGTGAAATCCTCGCCGGAATACAAGCATCCGCCGCATATAATTTTCGGCACACCGGAAGATACATACACCAGTTGTCTCTCGTTCGTGCCTCACCAGCCCAAGAAAGACGTAGTCCGACAGCTTCTTAATTTCCCCAAGAAGCTGCGCTATTCCATGCGCATGGACGTGGTGCATCCCGAGGACCAGAATCGCGATTTCATTCTGGAGTACAGTTTAAGCAACGGGACCGTGATCGTGCTAGAACTCGAGAAGCGTAACTCGGGCCGACGCGAGGGCTGCTTTCTAAAAGCGACGCTGGTCCCGAAACCGAAAACCGGAAGGGACGATCCGCAGTATTACACTCCGCAGGATTTCTACGTCGGGGCGAAGATTAACATTTTCAATCATTACTTCGTGATAACCGGCGCCGATCTTTTCGTGTACCGCTACGTGGAAGCGAATCCCGAGAAATTCCCGCGAGAAGTGCGCGACAGTATCCGCGATTGTCTGATCAAACAGAATTTACTTTGCGACGATGTAGGGGTGCAAGCGACGAGGCTGCAAGACGAAGAGAACGTGAGATTGCAGTCCGTGAAAGCGGCCGAAACGGCCGCTGCGAGGGATATCGATATGGCGGAATGCGTGAAAGATCTCGAAGCTCAAGCTAAATGTAGATACGAAGGAGAATACGGAGAATTAAGACCGCGCACTCCGCCGCCGGAAGAATTGTGTCCGAATTTAACGACGCTGGATTCTACGCAGCATCGAGATCCGAACGCGTTTAAGAGAGAAGTAAAGAAGGAAGTTAGATGGGACGATTTGGTGAAGCAGTAATAAAGATTGTTTCCGGATGAAGAAATTTCGCGATGATTAAAGATTATTTCTGGATTCTTTTAATGCGTAGGTAAAAGCATTGACTAAGTACAGGATAGACCACTCATTTATGTATACGAAGCATCATAAATTTTCAACTGAAATACTGATTGTGTATAAAAAAATCAAAGGTATTTTACACCCTTTACGATTGAAAGTAGTGATTTTTAATCGTCTTATAATTTTATCCGCTGGTATATATACACATTATTATAGGTTTGGATTTTAGAGATCAATTAAAGTAGATGTCTCAATTACTATCAGTGTCCCTATAACCACCACTTGAATTCGTTTATTTAATAGCAAAGTAATGTACGAAGAATCGTAAATAAACCAATCTTCATACTAAATTTGGACTCGGTTTATGTAACAACACATAGACATTGTATATTCGTTTACACTTAATATTTGAAACGAAATATTAGGAGGTAAATGTGCTGTTGAACATTAAAACGTGTGACCAATGTAATTATAAAGTTAGGCACGTGTCATGATTCAGTAAAAGCGATACATTTGTTATAAATTTTATACCTGCTGCACAAACTGTCGTGTTAATATATGTAAAACGTGTTTCTATCGAAACGAAAAGTTTTTAAATGACAGTACGAAGGACATTAGACTTTGTTGTACATTTTCAATTACGTAGTAATACATTTATTATATTGAACATATAAAAAAGATGTTCGTAAATAAATGACGTGTTGAACAATATTGCGCTCGGAACTGGAACGATCTTTATGTTAAATATTTGCGCGAATCTTAAAGTGGCAGTAATTGGTACATCTACCCTTTGTATAAAAGCCATCCGTATTTGAAAATTGCTGAATTTCTAGTCGAAATGTGACATAAGCAGGAATTTGATTCGTTCTAACCGATTATTATCGGAATAGATTTGTCCCCCAATTAATTCGGATAATCGACATTCCACTGTAGTATAGTATTATCTACAACACTATGAAGTTGAAAATATATAAAGTTAAAAATACCATGATATTTTAATTTTTGTTGAAAACGATTTCTTTTTTCTATTCCGAAGATTGCAACTCTTTGTCTCTTTAATACTAATTAACTTTTGTTTGAAACATTTTTTGTCAGGCAATTGGGAGTAGCTGAAAATGTGCGCAGTTTGATTCTCGACGCACTCTATATATATTTTTTTAATTAGCATTTTCTTTTTAATGTTAAGCAAAGACAATAACTTTATAAACATTTTTATTTTAATTTACTTTAAACTGTCAAACGCACGGTTCCTCTCCTCTTGCTGCAAGGTCCTCAATTCAAAAACGATTTTTCTATTTATTTAAATAGTTGAAGCTACGAATTCCAAAACAGTGCAAGTCCAGTTTCTGACATTACAGTGGGATCCCTATAACGAATAATACTAAAGAAAGTGGTCCAAATATCGGTTACCACTTTTATTTTAACGTTTATTGTCGCACATGTTGAAGATTCCTAATCGTTTACATATTAGTGTATACCTACAACATATTAGCTTTCCGATGTAGAATTGAAATATGATGAACAGAAGTACTGTTTGCCACAAATTACAAATTTAAAGTAACAGTGAAAATTTTCCTTTCTGAAAGGTGATTCAAATATGCGTCACTCAACATAATCTAAAATAAAAATGGAAAGTATTGTTTTCTTTTTCAAAAAACAATTCTTTTTATTGAAAGTGGGTAAAAGAACTCTCAATGCTAGCAGTATAGTGCCCGTAACAAATTAATTCTTACTTCAACAGATAATTATTATTAGAACAATGAAAGAAACGTACCTGTAAAAACCTTTACGATCGTGAAATTTGTAACAATGACAGCGTCTGTAATGGAACACGTTAATATTTGTTCTTCAGTTGTACTTCTGCACCGTTCTTGACACAGGCCAGTATTTAACAAGCCTTACACTTTAACTAGACCATATTTAGACCTTAGTCCATATTTGGACGAACTCGTTTACAGGATAGATTATTCATTTATTGTAAACATCATAACGTGCGTGCCTGATCAGACTTGGTCCAACCTTATATAAAAAAAATTGTACAAAAGTTTAGCAAATCGAATGCGAGAAGTAGTACAAAATAAAGAGGATTCAACTCATTATTAACATTCGGGAGAAAGTGACACTTATTGCGTCTGAATTCGCAATAACCGAATAGTAGACAACGCACAAGGTGCGTCGTCCACTATTCGCCAGCTACGCCTCACTAATACATCACGAATGTTCGTGCGTCGTCCACTATTCGCCAGCTACGCCTCACTAATACATCACGAATGTTCGTGCGTCGTCCACTATTCGCCAGCTACGCCTCCATAATGCATCGCGAATGTTCGTGCAACTTCACATGTCTGTCGCCAAAATTAATCCTTTCATTCTGAAGGGCGTATATATGCGCTCTAAATGTTTATGGATTTTAAATTGCAGTAGATTTTAAATTACACGAAATACATCAGTTATCTAATTTACCATTGCATAACGATATTTAAAATACATTTTAATAGCAATGCAGTGAGTAATGTTAGTAACTCTTACAATTTAATTAGCCCATATTTGGACCACTTTCGCTGCAAGAACCGAATACCATAGCGCAGCGTTTCTCAATCTTTTTGCTACATAACCCAACATATTTACGGTAATTATATAGGTAAGTACCCGACTCTTAGACTTCAATGATCTTGAAATATGTTATCAAACTCATCGCTCTGAACAACTTTTCCTATACACATTACCGCTGCACGATCTTAGTTTCCGAGATATCAGCGAAAATTAAAGAAACGTATCTAAATTCGCTGTAACCGAATAGTCAAAGACGCACACGGTGCGTCGTCCACTATTCTCCAGCTGTGCTTCATCAATAGATCGTGAATTTCCATGCAGCTTTGCATTTCTCAGACCAAAATTAAAGAAACGCATCGATATTTACATCTTTATCATAAAAATTAAAGAAACGCGTCGAAATTTGGATTTTTATCGTCAAAACTAAAAAAATGCGTCCAAATTTGCGATAAGCAAACAGTGGACGTCGCACTGTTTCTTCTATTCGCCAACTATGCCTCATTAATAGATTGTGAATCTTCGTACAGCTTCGCAGTTTTCTAGCCAAAATTGAAGAAGTGCGTCAACATTCGCATCTTTCGCGCTAAAATTAAAGAAACGCGACGAGATTTCAATTTTTATCGCTAAAAATAACGAAACGCGTCCAAATTCGCACGAACCGAATAGTTTTGGCAACAAAATGCGAAGTTGTACGAAGATTTACGATTTATTAGCAAAGTGCAGCTGGCGAATAGTGAATGACGCACACGGTGTGGTTTATTGCGAATTTCGACAAGTTGCTACTCATGCAATGAACTTCTTCTATACATGAGAAGCAAATGGTTTGGATTAGACGAAGTATAAATATAAAATGCACGCTATCCATGTTGTACAGGACTCTGTGTTCAGTCTCACTGAACAAAGAAGGACGATTTGCACTGTAATGTGAAAGTAAACTCATAGAACCCACGGATATACCAGCAGGCCAGTCCTACTTTATCTTTTCCAATAATTCTAACAACCCATCAATAAAACAATAATATTCTAAACATCTGTCCTAAACGTTTTTACAACCATGTTTACTAGATCCGTATGATCGATATGTTTATTAGTCACAATATCCCCAAGCCATATAATGAGCTTGGGGATTTCAGTACCTTCAACGATGGTCAATGTTCCACCGTGCCGTCGTCCGAATCATAAAATACGTACAATAGCCCTAATCCTGTCATCGGCTGTATCCATAAGGCGTGAGTTGACTTGCGACTCTGTCCAAGGCGTCGATGCAGGTAAATTTTTCTCCACTATCCCACCATTAAAAACTCTCCTTAAATACCACGCACCTCTCCATCAGTCGACAGACGAAAAAGATAATGAACCAACTACCACCCAACACGTGTTTTGTATCTAAAGCATTGTGAACAAATGAACTATATTTTGTTAATAAAATAATTGTTAAAATTGCACATCACAGCTACATATATCTCTTAAAACCGCTGTAGTGCATTAGTTTGGCTACAGTAGTACCGTCAAAGTGTTACTAAATAAAAAGGGTAAGATTTGGGTCGGTACACTCTGTATTACGGGTGTTTGAAACTGGGAACATTTGAACTGTGCCAAAAGCAGTCTAAATATGTACAGACTTCCCACGATAATTACATATCACTCGGGGCTGAACGCGTGCATTTATCGCGATAGTCCGACGTTCTTTGTATTTTGCCGAAAGCGTCGAAGGTGGAAAGAGACAGCAAATGAAAAAAAAGGGGGGACTGAGAGTCGGTCGAGTCAAATGAGTCAAGCGGGAGGCCGCGGCTTTTTTGACGATTTATATCGCTTCACGCAAATGAGTCATTGTTAATGCAATCATAAAATATTTTTATTTTTTATTTTTTGTTAATAAAACTTTTACCAACGTACGTGTGATGTTTCTCTGATTAAAATGAGTCCAAACATGGTATAATTTACATTATATTTATTTATATTATATATATATATATATAAGTTACGAATTTATTATATAAGTAAATATAATCTAAATTATACCGTGTTTCATTTTATTTTGATCAGAAAACTATCCCAAATATGTTAAACAAATTTGTATAAAAAAAGAACCAAAAATAAATAATTGGTGGTGTTACATTTACATTGTCTCACACGGATATTCAATCCCGAATCAGATTGCACTCTTCGGTGGCCGAGTGTCGTGCGTTCAAGAGGGATCCCAGAGTTGCATTCGAACCCTCATAGCGATCAGACGTGTATCCTTTCGCTTCGTGTCTTTATCCTAACAGGCCCGAACGTGTCGAGTACCAATCTATAGAATGCTAGTGCGTGTGAGTGTGTAAGCACTATCCGCGCGGGTAACCGATTGAGTGTGAGCTAGCCAACTTTGTTCAATCAGGCAAAAATGTTTCCTACGGAAAACGGCCCTGGAATCATTAATTTTCAAAAACTTCCCACACTATGTGAATTTGTACTGTGTGATTCATTACGAAATGTGCAATTGTCGCAACTACGTAACTTTCGATTATTACATGATCCGAAATTTACAAACAACTCTGTAACGCCAACCCAAGATTCCACTACAGAAAAATCAAAATTAATGAGACCAAACCCACTCATATAACATTTATCCTCGGAAAGAACCAATGTCCTCCGGTCTCCATCAGCAACATAAGAATCTCGAAACTTTCAATTGTACCGTACTTAGGTCTTCATTTGGACAGTAAGTTTAATTGGAGAAACCACATGATTAAAAAAAGGAAATGGATAGATCAAATATTCAAATTCATGCATTGGCTATTCGGTAAACGATCAAAGCTACTGCTTCCTAACAAAATACTAATTTATAAAGCAATAATGAAACCAATGTAAACTTATGGCAGGCCCGGGGAACTGGTGGTCCGCGAGCCAGATAATCTCTACTCCCCTCATGCAGGCTTCCCCCACCATACCTACGCCTGTTACCTCACCCCACAGATGCGTCAAGTCAAGCAGGAGTGGGGGAGTGTACACGAATAATGTAAGTAACACACAGGGTTTGCATACGATGCCATGGTTTACATGTAGGCGACGGTCAAAGTAGCGAGGGAAGCAGTAGCATAGCGGCGAGTAGCGTAATGGTGGGGGAACCGATAACCGAGTAGAAGCGAAGGCGGGGAAGATGTTCCCCTGGCCTGACTTTTGGTATTGAGTTATGGGGTTGTGCCAGGAAATCCAGCATTGCTATTATCCGAAGATCGCAGTCTATAATGCTCCGCACAACGGCAAACGCGCCATAGTACGTTTGCAATAAAATTCTCCATAAAGACTCTTCGTGGTTGAAATTATAAAAGAAAGAAGTACCAAACATTTCGCTAAATTGAATAATCACAAAACTCCTCTAGTCTTTTAAACCACTTTTAAAGATGCAGGACAAAAGAAGATTAAAAAAAAACAATGGCCAACCGATCTCAAATGAGGTTCAGGAGGTCTTTTCACTGGAAAAGACCTCATCATGACAAGTAACGGACTCTGCGTATGGTTGCTACACCGTCAAATCGGTTCATAGAATTTTGAAATTCTGATCGCTGATTAACACGTTGACGCCGGCGTTGTAACTTACGTTTTTCGTCATCTGGCGGCTTCAATAATAGTAGTTCGCTTCGCTTTCAAGAATACGTAATTCAATTAAAATTAAATAAATCTTAGTTTATTTCAATAAATTCACTTCAAATTCTTGAAATCATCGATAAATAAATTAATTTTCAACTATATGGTCATTTTTTCTATTTACTAAATCAATTTAATAACCATATATAATGGTATACGTGGTCTGATGGGACATCAATGTGTAAGCCACCGATGGTACACGCCGGCGTCAACGTGTTAAAGTTATAAAAGAAAAAAGAATCCCACTAATAGAGGGGGGGGGGGGGGGGATAAAAGTTGCGCAATTATCGAACACCTCTCCTATGCAATTATCGTGGGATGCCTGTATAGCGTCGCACGCGCTCCGAGTCGCAAGCGATCTTTCGTCCGGCGACAAAAAAAATAAAACTAATCTAATCACTAAAATTAATTTCGAAGCCAACATATTTATTAAATCAACTGATTAGATCTAATAATCGGAGTAGGTTTGGCTATTTTTAGTTCGTCGATATTATAATATTTGCAATAAACGAAAAGCAAAAACTATAAAAAATTGCCAACAACACACAGAATTCCCAAGCGGTCACCCATCTAAGTACTATCCGTGCCCAACATAGCTTGACTTTGGTGATCAGACGAGAACCAGTATTGTCCTATGTTTTTTTTTTTTTTTTTGTAACGAGCGTTTATTTGTGCCAAAAAAAAGACAAATTATTTACAAATAGGTACAAAATAAACTATGAACAACGCACAAACAGTTTACAAGATGTTAACAGAACGTAGGTCTTTATAACTAGATTAGTGGCTCTGGTATTGAGCGCTCGCAATCTAACTTTAGCTGTATATTGAGTTGCACTTATTGCTATCGCTTGCTATTGTAAAAAAAAACAAAATAGAGAACTTAATCCTTATAGACTACGGACTTAAATAATGTTTATAATAAAAATGTATTGTTATGGCACTTCACATACAATTTATCTTTGGCGGTTGGTGGGTGATGAAACCCGGGGGGGGGGGGTATATGCGGCTGGTGCCTACAGGGGGCTGGAACAGGTATACCTGTTTGGAGAGACTATTGTATCCTTATACCCTATGCTTATGTCTAATTAGGCGGATAATAATACACTAGAATTCTTAGCGGCTAGGGTAATCCTAAACTCTATAAGTATAAATTGTGTAATTATTTTCTAGGTGTCAATGCTTACTAGGGTTGTGAATTTTCCAACCACCAGTATTTTTTTATGTTTTTTCTGTGGTTGTCCTTGATGTCGAAACTTGACAATTTCGACATAAATCTCATGCTATTGTGGTCATGTTTTGTGTTTTTATCGTATATTATTGTCTTGTCGTTGGCTTTTCTGAAGAAATGGTATAATATTGGTAAGTTGTCCTTGTTTTGTATTAAGTTTTTATTGTCAAGATGAAGAAAAGCTTCCGGTGGGATTAGTCCAGTTTGCCTCGTGAGGTCGTGGTAAAGTGGGTTTGGGAAGGTGGAGTGGTAAATTAGGCTATTGTTCGTGATATTTCTAGTGTTTGACCAGTGGTTTCTTATAAGTTTTAAAATGAATAAATCTATTCGAATTAGTTTAGCCTTTTCATAAAGCAGGTCGTTTCTTATTGACTTTGTATAATTGGATTGGGGAGTTCTGTATATTCCTAGACAGGTTCTGAGAAATTTTCTCTCTAGCTTTCTTAGTTTTTCCATGCTATTTGCACTGATGTTGAACCAAATCGGACAAGCGTAGGTTAGAATTGGACGTATTAAGAGCTTGTAGCATAATAGTTTTATAGGTTTGTCTAGTTCGTTTGAGTAGAATAGTCTTTTGGTGGCCGAAAATGCTCTGTGGGCTTTATCTATTTGGATGTTGATGTGTTGGTCAAAATTTAGTCTGAAATCGATGTGGACACCTAAATATCGGACTATTGGTTTATGGGTAATTTTTATCATGCTATTACTGTTGTTAGTGATACAAAAGTTTTTCCAGCTCTGTTTAAGGTCTAGGTTTGTTTTGTACTTCTTAGAGATGCTTGGCCTGAATAAGATCGTTTCGCATTTATTTGAGTTAATTTTTAATCTCCAGTTGCCTAAAAGATTTTCTATTTTAGTGAACAATTTTTGTAGTTCTGATTTAATGATTGATGGTTTGCTATGTTTTGTGTAAATTAATAAATCGTCGGCAAACGCTATGGCAAATTTATTTCGGTCATTGTTCAAGCCAAACATTTTTAAGATATCACTTATATATATATTGAATAAAATCGGAGAATTTACGGTTCCTTGTTGCAATCCATCTGTGACTAGAAAGGATTTCGACGACTTCGTTTGACCGTCCGAGACAAAGAATTTTTTGTTGTGGGTCATATCCCATATCATTTTTTGTAAGTGTAGGGGGAAGTTCTTTTTTTTAAGTTTAAAGATTAAACCATCCAGCCAGACAGTATCGAAAGCTTTTTCAAGGTCGATCAGTAAGGCGCCGATACATTCACCGGAGTTTCTCGCCCAGCAGATATCCGACATGAATTTACTGATTGCATGTATCGTGCTGTGCTTATATTTGAAACCAAATTGGTGTTCCGGGATTATATTCTGCATTTTACATGTGTGGTTTATAGCGTCGTTTATGGTTGTCTCGAATACTTTGCTAATGTTCGGTAGTAAGCTTATTGGTCGGTAACTTGCTGGGTCGCTTCCGTCTTTTCCCTTTTTTTTTATGGCAATTAGTTTTGCTGTTTTCCATATCGTTGGAAAATATGTGTGGTTGAGGCAGTTATTAAATATTGACGTGTAGTTTGCCACGTAATGCAAGGGGAGATTTTTGAGAATTATGTTTGGGATTCCGTCGTAGCTGGAAGACTTTTTGTTGTTTAATTTTTTTAGTGTCTTTTTTATTTTATGAAAATTTGTAAAGTAGCCGTCGGGGTTGTGGTCAGGATTTGGATTAGTGGATGGATTGGACTTTGAAAATGTGCTAATTGTTTTGTCATCAACTCTGTCTTGTTGGAGATCGAGTAGGAACTCATTTGCGTATTTCTCTACTATGTTTGATAATTGATTTATGCCTAGGTGTACGTTTTGAGAATGGACTGTTTCGAAGTGTGTACCTAAGATGTCTAGTTTATGTATAGAGTTTGAGATTTGTATTTTATTTTGGTCGTCTTTGTGTAGTTCAGATGTGTCTATGTTGGCTTTTTTTATTAAATCGATATTGTTGGATGGTATTTTTAGTGTGTCAATGGAGCTATATGGTTTACGTCTGAAGATTTGATTTATGGTTGGGAACACCTTGCTATGTTCTAGGGAGGATATATTGATGACTTTGCTTTTCCAATAATTGTTGACTGATCGTTGGAATGCCTGTTTGATTGCAATTTTCGTTTCTTTAAGTTCGTTTTTTAGTATTTTTAACAAGTGGTCGTTTCGTGGTGTGTAGTTTTGGATTTTAGATAGGCGGTTGGTTTGTGTTATTAATGTGCCTTTTCTCTTTCGGAGTTTTTTGATTTCGTCTGTGATGTATTTATCAGTGGAGTTATAGTTTGTTGATATGTGTTGGGTAGAGTGTTCTATTGCATTTGTTATGTGTGAGTTTAATTGTTCTATGTGGGTATCTATTTCGGAGATTGTAAGGTTTCGGTCGATGGGAATTTGAACCGCACCTTTTGTGCTTAAGTATTTTTTAAATTTGGCCCAATCAGTTTTGTTAAAATTATATTTTGAGGAAGTTGGAGCTTCTTCAAAAATTAGGTTGTCGATTGATGAAATGGAGATTTTCATTTTGGTTGCTCTATGATCGCTCTCGTAATAGAAGGTTTCCAGGCGGTTTTGTTGAGGTAGGTCATGGAATATGATACGGTCATCTGCTATGCAAAGGTCAATGAATGATTTGTTTTTGGGGTAGGATGGGACTGCTGTGTTCATTATGTTTAGTCTATATTTCATTTTATTTTCGGTAATCCATCTTTGTAGGGAGGTGCCGCGAGGATTATTTGAAGAGTTTCCCCAATCATTGTGTCTGGCGTTCAGGTCGCCTGCTAATAGAAAATAATGGTTCGAGTTTTGTAGTTGAAGAGAGTTAAAAAGATTTTTTAATTCTGTTGTAAAGGTTTTGCAACCCGAGCCCTTTGCGTATGCGGATATTAAAAATAATTTTTTGTTCCTTTGAAGATTTAAGACTATTGCCGTATATTCGAAGTGGCTTTTAAAAGTGTTACTGTCTGGCTGGATGGGTTTGAAATTTATATCCTTTCTAATTAGGATGGCCGTTCCTCCGGCGTGCTTCGCGTTTGAACTATCGACACGCAGGATGTTATAATTTTTAAAGTTAATAACGTGGTTTTGGTTTAATTTGGTTTCTGATAAAAACATTATGTCTGGTTTTTGTTTGTTCAAACAATCGAGGAGAGTGACCCTTCTTTCGTTGGAGATAATAGAATTTACATTGATTTGAATAATATTAAGATTTTTTATTGATAATTTTTTAGATGAGTTCTTATTTGGAGTGACAGTAGCCATTTCTAGATTGGGAGTTCAAGATTTAATGCGTCAGCAATTATGTTGATTTTTAGAGCGTTTTGTTCTACACATGCTGCTATGCGCGATACGTGTGCGTTTAAAGAATTTGTGATTATTTTTTGTATGTCTTCTAATAGTGAAGATGGATATTGGGTTTTGGGGGGTGTTTCAGTTTGTTTTGTGTTGTTTTGTGGTCTTGGTGTGGTTGTTTCTGTGTTTTTTGCTGCTATTTGGCTGAATGTATTTTGTGGGTTTACGTAATTATTTAAGGATAGTAATCTTTTTTCCCTGTCGATTTTTTGTTGGTTTTTAATTTTTGAGATTTTTTCTTTCATTTCTTTTATTTTGGGGCAACCTCTGTATGAGGCGGGGTGTCCGAAATTTTGACAGTTTATGCAGTACGGTTGGTATTCTTTGCCGTCCGTTTCATTTAATGAGGTGTTTATTGGGCACTCTCCTGGATTGTGTGGAACGTTACATTTCACACACCTATAATCTAAGTTACAGTTTGCCGCAACGTGACCGATACGTTGGCATCGCTTACATTGTAGTCTGTCTTTTCTAATTATTTTCTCCCAGTTTACCAGGGAGTGTAACAATGTTTTTATTTGTTTCAACTGGTCAAGCTTGGTGTCGGGTGACAATTGAACTATATATATCGGTAGAGTTTTTCCTAATTTTTGCGATTTTTGTGTAGCAAATTGTTTCACAGACAGAAATTGTACGTGTTCTATGTTTTTATTACGCAATTCAGTTAGAATGGTGTCTGGGTCGAAGCCTCCTTCGAGGTTTTTTAATAATACTGATTTTCTTTTATCGGATTTGAGGGTGTAGGTGAAAAATTGAATGTTTTTTTCTTTCAATATATTGCAGGCTATTCTGTAATTTTCAGTGTTAATTATATATAAAAGGTGTTTGTTATTATTTATCTTTTTTATATAAAAATCTTTAAATGCGTCTGAAAGCGCCTGTATTGTGTTTTTGCAATCGTTATTGTATATTATTATTGGGGGTGGTTTGGAGGTAGGTTGATTTTGAGATGTGGGGTTTACCTCAGGTGCTACTCGCGGGCGTTTATTTACGATGGGTTGTTGCCTATTGCTTGATGAGGCCTTTGGGCGTGAGGCTACCTCTTGCTGCTGTCGATGGTCGGTTTTTTCCGTGGCTGGTTGCTCGGAGTTGTCAAGTTTTCTTTTATGGGATATTTTTGTCCAGGCGTTTACTTCGTCTTCAGGTATTTCCATGTCCTCGTGCGGCGTGCAGCCGCGGGTCTTCAGGTTGTCCTCTGCTTTTATGGACGGGTTTTTCCCGACCAGGGCCGTATTCAGCGGTGGTTTATTTTCCTGCTTGCTGAGAATTACTTTTTCCAGTTGATTTGATAATGTTTCTATTGTTTTATTTTGTTTCTCAATCATGACCAGTAGCTCCTCGTAACTGGGTTTTACTGGTGAGTTTTCCATGTTGATTTCGACGTTTTTTGTGGTTGGTATCCTGTTTACCGTTTCTTGGTTGTCCAATTCTTGTCTTTTGTGCTTTTGCTCTTTTGTTGTTAAATTCGGACATGGGTTTATTATTTTTTTTTGTTGCTTAGTTTCACTTTTGTTTGTTAGCGTTCTTATGGTTGCTACGCTTATATCTCGGGCACTCATGTTGCCTTTGTTTTGTTTTATTATCTTGACGAGACTTTTTAAATTTTCCTCAGTGATGGTAGGAGCTGTGTTTTCACTTTTTCTTTCACTATTGACATTTTCTTCTTCTTTTGTGCTTTTGGTTTCGGAAATGCATTCCGTTGACACGCTTGGGGCCGTGCCCCTCTTGGTGCGGTCCTCACTGTTTATTTTGACTTTTGTTTCCACTTTTCGTTTTTTTTTTTTTTTTTTTTTTTTTTTTTTCCTTGATTGATCACTGAACGCACATTTGGAAAGCTATTTCACACTTACACGATTTCCGTCACTCATTCACTGTCACAAATTCTCCTGAACGTTTTGACTGACGCGTTCTCCGCGTGTCTACGAATACCGACTACACTCGAGCAACGCCCTAGGTCGCGCGTAATTATGGCAATAAAGGTAACAATGTAACCACGCTATTTCGAGAGTACACCGTTCATTGACCTAGCAGGCCCTGCCTTAGACGTTGGGATGTGCTAGCAGGCCCTGCCTTAGACTTGGGATGACCTAGCAGGCCCTGCCTTAGACTTGGGATGTAGTATTGTCCTATGTGGTATAATCGTTGGTTTATGTTACAAGTGTTAAATGGGTTCACTTGTAGCAGTTCCACCAGCTGCGTCTCACTAATAATTCGCAAACTTTCGTGCAACTTCGCATTTCTTTCGTAAAATTAGAAAAATACGTCTAAATTCACAATAAAAGGATAATGAGTGACGCAACGTGTGCGTCGTCCACTATTGGCCAGATACGCCTCAATAATTTCTTTAACCTCCTGAAGGATACTGGCCCATGTACATATGTATTTACATATGTACATGCATGTACGTATGTTTAGTTTTACCCGACGTTCGACATAGTAACATTAATGCCGTTATTGGCTATATACGTGTAAGATGAACTCCTCAAGCATTTCATAATAGTTCCACTATTAATTGTTTTAACATATTTTAAATAAATACATTTAAAAAGTACAACTGTAGTATCGAAAATATAAGCACAACTTATACATAGTTGTAGCCGTAGTTTGAGTTGTAGATTTAAGCGTAGTTTTAAGAAAGTTTCAAAGAAAAGTCGCCCCTAAAGCAGCCTACAGCGCTAATACATGTATCGGTGCATGCATTGATGCAACCGATGGGTTTGAGTGATTTGTTCTCGCGTCGCTGGAAAATACACTAAAATTGCAGCATTTTATGAACCATTAACTCAAACCCATCGCTTGCACAGATTCCTGCATGCATCAGCGCCTGTAGGGGCCTTAACAGGAAAAGGGTCATAAAAGAGAAAGCGAGGGTTTGCAGTGACGAAACCGGGGGCCCATCGCGGAAACCACAGACGAGGTACAAGGTAGACTGATCATCTTATGGGATTTCGTGTCAAACGGTCTGAAATACCGATAACCTAACAAATCAGAGTTTTCGGAAGAATATCTTTCATTTTATTATCTGACAAAGAATGCACACATTTCTAAAGTATTTTAATATACAAAATGTAAGAGCAAACGCAAAAGTTATGCATTTTACACAGTCAAAAAGGTAAAAATGAAAATGGTAAGAGGGCTCATAAACCCCAATCCGGGTGACAGAGAAAAGCATTGGTTGAGTGTTCTATACTGTTTTTACAATTAGTCAGTGGCGGAAACTCACGCTGACCCTTTGGGTCTGGCGATTTATTCGCCCAAGATTTGACGGGCAAAGCCTAGGAATGGCGAGTGGTGGAAGTTGGATAAGGAAAGAAAGGACATTCGTTTCTGGGAGAAGAAGAGAACAGTTTTGAATGTAGACGAGTAGAGTTGATCGAGTTGTCGAGAGAGTCGTACGAATTGTTGTAGTTCAGCATTAGTTGCAATTAGTAGTGGAATAAATTCAGAGAAATACTTATGAATATCCAGACGTATCAATTACTGAATACTCTTATATGATATCAAACGCCTATCAAAATAATTTGTACGTGGTATTGGGAAAATATGTTTGATGACGTCTCATGCAGTATCGATCCAAAAGAATTACATGGTATTCATGGAGATATCAATAACTCAAAAGAAAGTGTATATCAGTGATGATCAATTTGCGGCACGCGGGCTGCATATGGCTTTACTGTAATTGTTTAACTAATTTCAATAGCCACAATAAATTAATTTTCTCGTTCACAACAACATGAACCTATGTATTTATATTCGAAAAGATCGGCAAATTTTAGTATAAATAATAAGTATGATAGAAATGATATAATCAACAGTAGAGGATAAGAGGTTGATCATCCCTGGCTTCTGTTATTACATGTTTCACGATACAGATTTTGTTTGAATCGTATTGGAATCTTCGTAATTATACTTTAATAGCTAACAAACATAATACACGTGCGACGTATCGATACGATGGTTAATTGTTTCAATACATCTCAAATCGTTTGCAAACGTGTCGTACATGAGATTGATATGCAAGTATCAATTCTAAACATAAACGTATCAATGGTATCAAACATGTTTCAGTCCCATCACTAGTTGCAACATCAATTGTAGTTCAACATTTACCGCTCATTGTGCATAAAACCTTATTCACCCATATTAATAAATATATTTCTATAGAATAAAACGACTCTTTCTTGTTTTCCAAAAATGTGTACCTGAAGAGGTTAATTTTTACGATAAGAATCCAAATTTCGAAGCGTTTCCGCAATTTTTTTTTTCCGCTGGCAGGCTAAGTCGATTGAGGGGGAAATCCCTGAGGTACGGCGCGTCGCTTGCGACCAATAAAAGCCACACGGAATCTGTGCATGTATCGTGAGAAGTCCTGCAGTAGTCAATGCAATGTGTTTATAAAGGCAGTAGATAAGTAACTAGCATCCCCTGCTATCTTCATTCTAACATATACTGTGCCACGGTCGCGAACATGTGCACAGAATTTAATGTGGAGTAGCATTGACGAAGCATAGAATAGGGGTGAAGTTCCGAAAAGCCCCGGTCGCCGATTAAGGTGAAATTTGGTGAGGAGGGGAGGGAGGATGAGAAAACCTTAAATACAAAATTTCAATCGCGGCTCTTTAATAGTTTCCAAGATATTGATTAGTGTAGTGCATTTAATTTTGCGTATACATGCACGCTTGTGGCAGCGATGTGTGAGCTTCGTGAGCCCGTGGCTGCGTATGCGTGTGCCCACTTGGGACCGAAGCTGTCGCTGATTGTGACGGCTGACTAATAGTAATTTATGGCAGTATACCGGGTGACCTTAAAATATGCATTTCCATATATTTTCCAGTGAATTTGGAAGCGTGAAATTCTCAAATTCATTTACTGAAGTGATCCGTTCCATTCGGACAGTTTATCCTGGAATCGGATTCTAAATGGTATTGCTAATGGCAATAAAAAGGGTAAGTTATTGATTATGGTTGATAAATAAGCTTAGATTAGCTAGGCCGGGTTAGGGTTTGGGTTAGACGTTCGGGGTGGGAGCGTAGGGGGCTGGTAGGCGCAGCCCCTCCCCCGAATTTCAGTTTTAAACTGTCAATAGCGGTTTGCAGGCACCAACGTTACTGATATTGATAGATATAAAAAATTTCAAACTAGTTCACCCGTTATATACGTTCTCTCCTATGTTTACAGAAACAGGAGGGCAGCGAAGATTCCGAGTTTACGAGAACAGTAGTCAAGTGGCGACCGCGGGCTTACGCATGCGCTGCCACAAGTGTGCACGTATACGCAAAATTCTATGTGTTACTTTCATTAATATCTCGGAAACTATTAAAGAGTCGCCATTGAAATTTCGTATTTAAGGTTTACTCCCCCCCTTCCCCCCCCTCCCAAATTTCATCAAAATCAGCGACCAGGGCTTTTCGGAACTGTACCCTTGAAACGATAGGAATTGCAAATGAATACTGTGATAACTAATTGTTGCTGATATAATTGATCTGTAATAGCTAGATTTATAATAACGTGTATAGAAGCATATCTTCGTATGTATTGGACTTCTATCATTTAATCTTTTCTAACTCGAATTTCATTCACTTTTGTGGTATGAACAAATGTATAATTATATTTAATACGTGGATAGAGAGTTAACTTTATCAATTTTGTTGATCTAATTAAATATAATTCTTAAAATATCCATTCTGAATTGCAAGGAGCGTAAAAAAATTCTGCTTTTTCACACAGTCCGAATTTCAGTTGGAAATGTATGATGTTTCCTATAAATGGATAGTCTATTCTGTTGTTAGTCAATGATCTTACGTTAGTTTCTATTAAGTTGCATTTTGTACATATATATTGTAAACAATTGTATACAAATAAAAGTTAAATAATTAGTTTTATATATTTTCCTACAAAAAGTGGATAACGCAATAATAAATGCTTCAATTATAAATATAGGCATTATTAATTTTTTAAATTTAGTTTAGTTCTGTTTCATTTAGATTAGTTTAGTTTAGTTTACATTTTCTTTCATTTTGTTCATATTTTTGTTCATATTATGAACATGTTTTTTATATGTTCAATATAATAAATTCATTACTACGTAATTGAAAATGTACAACAAAGTCAAATATCCTTCGTACTGTCACTTGTAAACTTTTCATTTAAATACTAACAATTTTTACATGTATTAACATGGTCAGTTCGTGTAACAGATATAAGATATATAGTAAACGTATCGCCTTACTGAATTGATACATTCGATACTTTACAATTATATTGGTCACGTTTCAATGTTCAACAGCATATTTACCTCCTAATATTTATTTATAAATATTAAGTGTACACGAACATACAATGTCTATATGTTGTTACCTAACCCGAAGTCCAAATTTCGTATGAAAATTTGTTTACTTACGATTCTTTATACATTACTTTCTTATTAAATAAACGAATTCAAGTGGCAGTTATAGAAACAGTGCCAGTACGTGGATCATTTACCCTATAACTGTCTGGCGACTCTCAAATGTGAGTGACGCGACGCAAAGTTGCATTATTCTTTTCTAAACTATCCCTCTCTTACGATTCATGACAGTGCAGTGGTGGGAGACTAAATGGCGTGTGGGGCCTCTCCTGTGAACAGGCCTGGTATATCAGGGCCCCCAAACTCTATTCTTGTGAACTTGAAGCCGATTTTAATCCCCCCCCCCCCCCCCGTCTACTTGGAGCGCTAGCGGCGCTCCTCTACATGTATACATTGTATCACCGATACTGCACCCAAGGTAAGAACTCGTGCCCACTCGTGACGTCACGTTCCAACCAGTCACGCGTCAACTCGCCAATTCTTGTTGAACTTGGTTTGTGTGGTATATAGGAACTAGGGTAGATGTCCCAATTACTGTCAGTGTGCATATAACCGACACTTTAATTATTTTATTTAATAGCAAAGTAATGTATGAAGAAAAGTAAACTGTAAATAAACTGATTTTGATATGAAATTTGGATTTCGGTTTACGTAACAACACATAGACATTATATATTCATTTACACTTAATATTTAAAACAAAATATTAGGAAGTAAATATATTGTTGAACATTAAAACGTGACCATTATAATTATAAAGTATGGGACGTGTTATAATTCAGTAAAGGCGATACGTTTAATATATGTCTTATATCTATAGCACAAACTGACGTGCTAATATGTATGTATATGGAAAAATTGCTTCCATTTAAATAAGAACTTTTCAAGTGACAATACAAGGGATATTGGACTTTGTTGTACATTTTCAATTACGTAGTAACTAATTCATTATATTCAAAATACAAAAAAAAATGTTCGTAAATAAACAATATTATGCTCCAAACTGGATCGATTTTTAAGATAAATACGTTCTAAAATAGTTAAATATAGTTATGCGCGAAGCTTAAAGTGGCAGTAATTGGTACATCTACCCTATTGTGGAACATAGGTGTCCCGGTAGAAGTGTGGAGCTGTGGAGAGGGGATAGGATAGAAAAAGGAAGGGTGTTGCGTTTCGTCCTGGGCCTGCTAGTGGACTCATCAGTAAGGCTACCGAGCTGGTCCTGCCTTAGACGTTGGGATATTGGAAGGAAGGTTAAAGGCGGTATATATATGGACGAGGTAGTTGGCGCGAGTGCTTTCGAGAAAGTCCTATTTCGTATGGCCCTCTAGTGGTAGGTGCAGGAGAGCCGCCACAGAAGTAAAGATAAATAAACGCTCTCGATCTTCTATCAGTGACTTATGCATACATATTACAACCTTGTAATACAAAATTATTAGGATGACTTATGATATTTGACAAAGAACATTTTGCGAAAGGGAATTTTTATTTCTGCAACTTTTTTGAGGTTACATATGGATTATTGGTCCTTGTCATCTTCGAAGTATTCTCCTCCTCGACTGATACACTTATCTCTGCGGTGTTTTCACTTCTGGAAGCACTCCTTGAAAGCAGTTTGTGGGATGCCTTTCAGAGCCTATGCTGAATTTAATTTAATCCTTTCGACCCGTGGTTTTTCTATTCAGATTTTAGTTATTTTTCCATTAGAAATCAATAATACTATGTTACGGGTAGCTACACATCGATTTTGAAGACTGTATGACGATTTTCAAAATTGGGGCATACAATGTGTCCCGTCAGTTTTTCTTAGTGAGACATTGTGGGACATATGTATCGCGGTAGAGGTAAAGATAGATAAACGCCCTCTTCCTCTCTAAAGAGGAATATTATAACACCTAAAAATTGTTTCTGGTATGGTTTCTGTTTATTTTAAGAACATTTTTAGTATTTCCTTCATTTTGAAAATAGAAATGAAAAGCTAGTGGGACATATGTGTCCCATGGAAGGCTCACATACTTCTATGCTCCATAAAATGAATAAAAACATTATAATTATAATGAATATTTATTTGAGGAGGAGGGCGAGGCAAATATAATAGCATTGACTAACAATAAGTATAGGATAGACCATCCATTTACAGGACACATCGTAAATTTCAAACTGAAATTCGAATTATGTAAAAAAGCAGAAGCTTTTTTACACTCCTTGCGATTTAGAATGGTTCGTTCAAGAATTATATTCAATTCTACTATCAAAGTAGGTGAAGTTAACCCTCTATCCAAGTATTAAATATAATTATACGTTTGCTCATATGATAAAAGTAAATGAAATTCGAGTTAGAAAAGATTAAATGATACAAGTCCAATACATACGAAGATATACTTCTATGGATGTTATTATAAATCTAGATATTATTGATCGATTATATTGGAAACAATTAATTATCATTATATTTATTTACAATTCTCATGGTTTTAAAAATGCTGTTGTTTTATTTTAGTAAGGGGGCCAGGTAACCCCCTGATGATTTCATATAAGAATGGATTGTCTATTGTATACTTCGTCAATGCTTTGCTTTATTTTAGCCCTAGAACTATCAACGATTAGGGTACAGTTCTTTGTGCAAAAGAAACCGTTATAACATATATTTGAAGAAACATACAATTCATGAGAAAGAAATCTTTGCTCGTTCATTTCATAACAAATTATAGAAAGTCTCCAAAACTGCATCATTATGGATTTATACAATTTTTATAGAAAATTACGAATGGGTCATCTTGACTAGGGATTGTAAATTTACCAACTTTTTCATTCACCGGTAATTCGGTAAATCTTTCAATCATAACCGGTTTACCGGTATTTGTTAAGGTATTGAAAATATTGCAAACAATTTCTTTAATGAGATTTGTAACCTTGCGAAATTCCAAGTCAAAATGTTTCAATCGGGAGGAAAAGAAAAGATAAACCATCTTCCTTGTCTTCCTAGGTGAAACCTTAACTTCGTCACTGCGATCTCGCGTTGACGAGGCGAGTATCACTTGGCTTCGTCTGTATCGTGCTGAAATTACTTACGAAATGATTGGGTTGTCCAGAAAGTTCCTGCTGAATTATCTGTTCAAAAAGTATAACAGAATAAGCATTGTAAAACTGCCACTAAATGAAATTCAATTTGTGACATGTTAATAAATAAGTCTTCTCGATAAAATATTTTCGAGTAAGTTTCAACCCCCCCCCCCCCTCCTCCCACTCTATTGTTAGAAAAGTTACAAGCAGAAATTGTAATTTACAGTTTAAGCTCCATTTTCTTTGATCTCGCGCATAAAAAGTTGTGTAAAGCGTGTAACGTCCAAACACGCTTCATCACCGATAGGCCCTTCAAATAGACAGAACGATACCACTTTTACTCACCCTTGCAAAGACATTCCAACCTATGGATCTAAGATAATCTGTAACGATCAAAACACGCTCCGCCACCGATAGACAAGGTGACCTCATTACGCTTACTCACCCTTGCGAGACACTCCGACCCATACGCTTAAGATAATTGTATCCGAAAACATGTTAGTCATTTGAACTCTGCATCCAACATGGCCACCGATACGAATGTATAAAAGGAAACTCCGCACAGAATAAAACAGTCAGTAGTTCTGGTAACAACCTACGGGATTGTACCTCAGTTTATTTTAAACTCCTACTTATCCTCCTGTCCACGGACTACGCTGGTGCTCTCTCTCTCTCTCTCTCTCTCCCGATTTCCCCGTAACAGGCGTCGAGGGAAAACGAGGCCCAGGTCGAGGCGTCCGCAATGGACCGCGTCTGGCCTTCGTCTGTCAGCACCCCCACCCCTGCAGATTGGGAATGCTGCGACGAAGCGAGGGACAGGCTCGGACTGCAAGGGCTCAGTCGTTTTTCCGACGCATGGAAAAGCAGTTCGAGAAATAAATTTCGAAGAAATAGAATACCAGACAACTCATTTACGCTATACCCCTTTTCCGTGTTTTTAACAGTTGTAAGAAAAATCGGAGATGCTTTATACAATTTTATACACATCTTGAAATTTTCTCAGATTTTTTAACCGCAGAACCGACGTTTCAACAATTTCGAAATGCCAATTGTTCATGAAAATTGTTACGTGACCATGTTTATATTTTTATAGTTAGCTTTGTAGTTACAATAGAAGCATTTTGCTACCCCAAGGATCTTTCTTAAACTGGAATCGGACAGCTAAACTAAGGTACAATCAGATCTACGTGTGAGATATTTAAAAAAACATTGTGAAATGCAATACAGATATATGTTAGATTTATATACTATAGTTAGCGAAAAGTAACAAAAATTAAATCTACAGCTCTACTCAGAGGTATGCGTTGCTTTTCGTACGTTCGTAGAAATGCGTTTCACTTTTAACATCTGGTTAGTTTCAGACCTAAATATTTACGACACGCGATAAAAGGACCTTCGGTCCCAAATGGTGTCGCAGGCAATTTTCGTGCGTTGCGTTCGTAGGTTAGTTGCAGTAAAGAATCCGTGCTGGTAACACAGCAGAGCGAGCCTTCCTTGTACTGAATAAAGCATACATTTAAAATAAAGAAATATCTTGTTATTTCTAATCCCTGAAACCTTCCATAATCTAACAATATAATGAGGCACGAACTTTCCGGATAACCCAATACATTCATTGCACATTATACAGGGTGTTTCTAGTAACTGAACCGGGTTATAACTTTGTTCCTATTGAAGATAGAAAAAAATGATTGATATCGATTTTATTCCATTTAACGAGCTCTATCACCGCGTACTGCAATTTTTCCTACGCTTCACTAAATAGACAGCGAATCTTCGTGCAGCTTCGCATCTTTATCGCCAGAATTGAAGAAACACGTCGAAACAGCGGAAGACACACCGTGTGCGTCGTTGACAATTCGCCAGCTGTGGCTCACCAATAGATCGTGAATCTTCGTGCAACATCGCATTTCGCTTGCCAGAATCACAGAAGTGCGTTGCCACTCGCGACTTTATCTGCAAAATTAAGGAAACGCATCGAAATGTTGATCTTTATCGCCAAACTAAAGAAATGCGTCTAAATTCGCAACAACCGAATGCTACATATGTACTCGATTATTATATTTACTTCATGTAATTATCGGTAAGAAAAAGGCGAATTACCTGTAAAATTTTGATGCTATTTTTCGTAATTTACTACTGAAGCAATAATCCGATTTTCCAGTAGAACAATCACTAATTTTGACCACTTTGGTAGTTCTGATGTCAAGCGTAATTAATTCATTACATTTAACATATCAAAAAAAATATTATGCTCCAAACTGAAACGATTTTTAGGTTAAATGATTTCTAAAATAGTTAGATAAAGTTACATATAGTAACTTATATAGTTTATAACTACATAGTTTTCGATGAAACGTAATAATATGAAATTGGCTAAAAACGCTAAAGCTTTTGTGATACAAGCTGCTACTGTATAATTATAAAACCTAATAGAAAATTTATAGGCAACGCAGAGAAAAATTGGTTAATAAAAATGTACTCGAAAGTGAAAATCAGCATCGAGAAGTAGTAACATTATTGTGGAAAGAAATTTCACCTGCATATTGGGGAAATTTTGTAGGATTAATGCCGCAATGCAGCAAAGCAATCGTACGTGGACTTGGAAATATTAGAAAATATTAGGTGATATAAATATTAAATAGAGTATAGTGTTTTTTTTATAAATTTATTTTCCTTACTGAATTCTTTTTCATAATATACGGATATTTTTATCCTTCTCCTTTCCTTATTTATTTCATATTAGATTTGTTGCATTTTCCCATGTGTTTCATATTTGTGCAACAGCATTTCGCAGCTCAAAAATATCAGTGTTCTTAGTTAGTTCCACGTTGTCGCGTTTGATCGAAAACTTTTAGCCAGGAATTATAGATAATCGACTAACGATTAACTATTCAAATTCTTTTCGTAGTGAAATTATAAAATCTCACATATGCGTATTGTTCGAACGTATTCGGACAATAAAATTAATTTGTAACGGAATTTCAATTGAATCGAAATTTTATTCAAATTCCATTTAAAAATCAGTTGTAATTGATCATTGATTCATATTTTTTAATCAACGATTAACAACATTTCATTAATCGATTAAATCAGTTGCCGATTTCTCTTCGATTAATTTCTTGGATAAACGTTCGATGATTAGTTTCATCGATCGATTAAATAAATCCTAGATTTTTCGATAAATAAATTCTTTAATCATAAGCATTAACCGTTTCAGTGCTAGGTAACTTTAGCTAAGCACGTGCACAGGTCATGAATTAACAAAGAACGTTCTGCAGCTCGAAGTTTAAAAAAAATCTGAAACTTTGCACAAACATTGTTTCAGTGATCTTATTAATGGATCCATTTCTCGTTTTTGTAAAGCAACGATACTAGCAGTAAAAACACTCCCTTAAGATATAAACGTTCATGTTATTGTGCATAATTTCAAAACCATATATGATATAGAAAAAGTTAAATTCAAAGTTTTGTGGCTTTCGATATTTCACAGTGTGGAGCTGTGGAGAGGGGATACGATAGGAAAAAGGAAGGGTGTTGCGTTTCGTCCGTCCTGGGCCTGCTAGTGGACTTCATCAGTAAGGCTACCTAGCAGGCCCTGCCTTAGACGTTGGGATATTGGAAGGAAAGTTAAAGGCGGTATATATGGACGTGGTAGTTGGAGCGAGTACTTTCGAGAAAGCCTATTTCGTATGTCCCTCTAGTGGTAGGTGCAGGAGAGCCGCCACACACAGTATGGCAGATAGAACTTGAAAAAATTCAGGGTGAAGAGGGGACAAATTTTGACAAAGGAAGGTTTCTCAAAAATTCTTTGCAGCCATACTGTGGGACATCAAATGGCATAAAACTTTGAGTTTAACTTCTTTTCCATATCGTATATGATTTTTAAGATATTGGCAATAATATGAAAACTTATATTTTCCTTTAGGAGGTATTTTCACTCGTAGGATTGCTTCTTTGCCAAACCAAAAAATAGATCCATTAATAGGACACTTCAACAACGTTTATGGAAAGTTTCAGACTTTTTTTAATTTTCGAGTTGCCGAACGTTACTTGTAAGTGATTAATACGGACAATATTTATAATGCCCAGCCATTACGAATAATGACAAACGAAATTAGCCAATGTAATAAATTTGATGTAAATGGTTTATCACAATTTATTACATTGGCTGGTAAATATGAGTACTGCTATTATGTAATCCGGTTAGGTTCGGATTAGGAAAAGAAATTATGTACAGTCGAACCTCGATAACTCGAATCGCAAAGGAAGGGCTAAAACCTTTAGGTTATAGAAGTGTCGTGTTATCGAAGTTTTCGAGTAACAAGGATTTTACCATTGACGAAGCATAGGATAGACTATCCATTGTTATATAGAATCATTATAGAACCACCTGGCCCTCTTACCATTTTAATGTTACATACGACATTGCTATAATAATTTAGAGCAGATGAAGACAGTAACGGAATTATAACTAAATATTGTGCGACGCAATTGCTTTCGACATATGTGCGTGATCTCTAAAATTCAGATCTATATTAATGTATATAGGTATATACTTGTGAACTAAATTATAAGACGCCTTAATAATTTCTGGGATCAGGACTCATTTTTATATTTATATTAAAGAACGTAGCATGTGAAAGAAAACTATTTATTGTTAACCGATAGCTTCGTAAATTAAACAAATATTACAACAAATATCCACGCGAAATCAAACGAATACACGTTCACTTTGACGAACGTATAACACGCTATCTTTGGTAATTAAAAAAAAAAAAAAATAACTAATCAGAAGTAGGTTTCACTTTTTTCCGAATGTTAATAAGGAGTAGATCTCCCCTTTATTTTATACTACTTCACGCATTGGATTTGGTAAACTTCTGTATAATTTTTTTATATTTTGGTCTTAGTCTAGCCAGGCATGCACATTATGTTTCCTATAAATCGGTAGTCTATCCTGTAGTCAATCATTGGTTTAACCTACGAAAATTTGACTTACGTGTCATTTTATGTTCTGAAGCATTCGTTTGTTTGAGAAATCATCACTAGACTGCGGACGTTTATGCATTTATGGGAAATTTAACTACGGAAAAAATATAGAATCCATATGATATGCACAAAATACATGAAATTTCCAAATTTAACCCTTTGCGGACGACGAATAGTAAAACTTAAAAGAGTATTCTGACTTTGAATTCCAAGCCTTTAAATTTCTAAGCTTTCGAATTCCGGGTCAACAAATTTTTAAAACTTTGGAACGTTTATCAACGATATTAATTTAAATTTTCTGCTTTAACAGTGAACAGTGCGTCCATAAAACCAGAAAGGTGGCGATTATTTGCACACACTCGTCCGCAAAGGGTTAAAATAATTGGTGGGTAAAACAATTTCCAATTTATAGTCCGTTCAACGAGAATTGGCAGGAAATATAAACAGTTGCATGCGTGCGACGCGTGATCAGAAGAGGGCCGAAACGTAATATCCAGATCCATACACAGTAGAAAAAAAACTAATTTTCTAAACAATAATTAGTCGCTCTCTATATGAATGTAATATTGTTAATATCATTATACAATAATGTAAATAAGGGGGCAAATGAAAGTATAAAGTAAGGTGTGATAAAAAATCGTCATGTGGGGGCCCTTCTCAAGAACCTCTAAAAAGCGTCCCTGAGCATCGACGTTCGGCAGTCACTTATCTGCGGCCGCAGCGTCGGTCACGTGAACTTTCTGTTCATATTATATTATATATTATACATTATACATTATATACATATATTATATTATAGATCCTATCTCGAATTCTAATCTATTCTTCCTCTATCAAAGAGATAAAAATGCGCTTAAATATGTAGCAAATAATTCCAGTTAAAGTAAGTTTCACTTCGATTCACAGAGATTTTCCGGGGGAGGGAAAGGAATGAACAAAACTTTCGTCTGGTGGAGGTGTTTCTGTTAAAAAGTTTCGACTTATCGAGATTCGATTTTAATTCTAAATGCCATCGAACAAAGCAATTGTAAAGCCTATCTGGACCTACGGCATTGAGATGTGGGACATGACAGCTAAAAGCCACATGGCTAAACTTGTAAAATCTAGGGTAAATGACCCACGTACTGTCACTGTTCCTATAACTGCCACTTGAATTAATTTATTTAATAGCAAAGTAATATATAAAGAATCGTAAGTAAAGAAATTTTCATACTAAATTTGGACTTCGGTTTACGTAACAACACATAGACATTGTATATTCGTTTACACTTAATATTTATAAATAAATATTAGGTGGTAAATGTGCAGTTGAACATTAAAACGTGGCCAATGTAATTATAAAGTATGGCACGTGTCATAATTCAGTAAAGGCAAAACTAAATCCTAATAATTTTAGTTCAAATATTCCATAAAAAAATATTACTCTATTATAAAATATTTCATTCACATTGAATTGATTGTTTTTTCAAGAAAATTTGAATTCATAATAAACTTCAATATCACATAATTTTAATAATTATAACTTATCTTTTTATTATTTCTATGGAATCAATAGATTAATTCTATTATATTAATATAAATCTTTTAATTTTATTAATACACCTTATATCGGTTACACAAACTTTTTTTTTCAATCTATGTTGTTTTATCATTTTTCTTACTGTTAGTTGAACATATTTCATTTGTTAGTGTATTACTGCTCATTTTGCAATTGTTTCGATGCAATATGCAAATTTAAAGCAGCTACTAAGTCCATAATTATGAAACAAATGACTTCCTATTCATTGCAATAGTTGAACGATACACTTTCGGAATTGTTTCAGAGGAGATAGAAACAAAAAAATATACTTACTGACACAAGTTAAGAAACAAAGTAGTGACTTACGAATTTTTGTGTATCCTTTCGCTTCTAAGATTTATAGCTTACAATTTGCAGTAGCATAAAAATATAGTATTACATACATCAATAAGACTAATAAGTTCATCTAGTTTTACTGCAAATCCATGTATCTCAAAAGATAACGACGACATAAAGCTTCGCAAATACGTAACATGTTTCTTAACTTTTGCCAATAAGTGTATCTGAGAGCTGCTGATGCAAGAACTTTAACTTAAACCGATATAGGGTAAATGACCCACGTACTGTCACTGTTCCTATAACTGCCACTTGAATTATTTTTCATTGTATTAGCGATGGAACCTAACCCAAACCTAACCCAAGTACTGTCACTGTTCCTATAACTGCCACTTTGATTATTTTTCATTATATTGGCGATGAAACCTAACCCAAATCTAACCCAATTAGTGTCACTGTTCCTATAACTGCCACTTTAATTATTTTTCATTATATTAGCGATGGAACCTAACCCAAACCTAACCTAAATACTGTCACTGTTCCTATAACTGCCACTTTGATTATTTTTCATTATATTGACGATGAAACCTAATCCAAGCCTAACCCTAACCTAATCTAAACCTTTTTTTTTTTTTTTTTTTTGTGACGTTGGGGAAATCTTCAAAAGACATCCGGGGCCAGTGGGGCCCTGACCCAGGAGGGTGTCGGATTCTTACCGACTAAAACCCCAACGGTGATCGCCCTCCCTCGAAAATTATTGGGAGCCCCGGGAACTCTAAGATGGCTCCGGTGCCCCCTTTTCGTAGCCTCAAAGACAGTTGAGGACTGTCGAAGCTTCTTTCCCAGGGGCGTGGATTGAAGATCTTCGCCCCCGAATCCCTACGCGTGAGTACGACGTCGCACGGTCACGTTGCGATCGGCGGCGTCCCTTCCCTAGGCTCGCTGTGCAATGGTAGCCTCCTGCCCCAGCCTTGGCTACCTGCGAATCTTTCAGCGGCTCCCCTTTAGTCGCCTCGTACGACAAGCGGTAGACTACTGTGGACCTATTCTATTCCCAGTCTACAGGGTGAACCTAATCTAAACCTAACGCAAACCTAGCCCAAACCTAACCCAATTACTGTCACTGTTCCTACAACCGCCACTTGAATTCGTTTATTTAATAGGAAAGTAATGTATAAAGAATCGTAAGTAATCAAATTTTCATACGAAATTTGGACTTCGGTTACGTAACAACACATTGTATGTTCGTTTACACTTAATATTTATAAATAAATATTAGGAGGTAAATGTGCTGTTGAACATTGAAACGTGACCAATGTAGTTATAAAGTATGGAACGTGTCATAATTCAGTAACGCGATACGTTTATAGTATATCTTATATCTGTCACACAAACTCACGTGTTAATATATGTAAAAACGTGTTTCTATTTAAATGAAATGTTTTCAAGTGACAGTACGAAGGACATTGGACTTTCTTGTACAGTTTCAATGACGTAGTAATGAATTTATTATATTGAATATATAAAAAAGACGTTCATAAATAAAAGAGCGGTCAAACAGTATTATGTTCCAAATTGGAACGATCATTATGTTAACGACGTTCTAAAATAGTTAAATAAAGTTACGCGATAACCTTAAGGTGGCAGTACGTGGTACATATACCATATAATTCTTAGAACAATAACCAATGCTCCATGTTATGTTCGAAACGACAATAGCCGGAAGGACCTCAAAGTTAAAACAGACATCAAGTCTCAACGGATATTCTCCGCAGAGTTTTTAAAGCACAGAACTTAATGCAATGAATACTTAACGTAATAATAAACATTTGAAATCGTTGGAAATTAAATGGTTTGGAACTCAAAAGCGTGAAAACTCAAAGTCGTGGAATTCAAAACTAAAGTACTCTCACAAGTGTTATTACTTCTCGTCCGCAAAGGGTTAATTAATCACACCCGATACTACAATTTGCCGAATGTCCTTGCTGCAGAAACTGTAAAGACTCTAGAAGATACTAAAGAAAAAGAAACACCATCGAAGTCTCAATTGTTCTAATCAGTAACTAGGGTAGATGTCCCATTTACTGTCACTTTAAGTTTACCTCGCAACTTCATTGAATTATTTTAGAAGACATTTAAGCAGATAATCGTTCTGGTTTCGAGCACAACATTAGTTAACATCTCTTTCATTTACGATGATTTTTTTGTATATTAAATAGGATGTATCGATTATTAATTCATTGAAAATATATAACAAAGTCAATGTTCCTCGTATTGTCATTTGAAAAGTTGTCACTTAAATGGAAATGATCCTTACATATATTAGCACGTCAATTTGTACAACAGATACAAAATAAATCGCAAAATCATCGCCTTTACTGTATTAGAAAAATTTCCAAACTTTCTACTTACAATACATTAGTCACATTTTTATGCTCAAACAACACATGTCGCCTCCTAATATCTACTTTTAAATATTAAACATAAACATATATGCAATGTCCATGTGTTGTTACGAAAAAATGAAATCCAAATTTAGTATTGAAATTTTGTTAGTCTGGATTCTTCGTACATTTGTTCGCTATTAAATAAAATAATTTAAGTGACAATTATAGGGACACTGACAGTACGCGGAACATCTACCCTAGGAAACGTCTATAGTTTAGTAAAGAATATTATGTAATTGAACCACCATAAGTACTATTTTCTAGTATTAACCCTTTCGCTACCGGTACATTGAAACTAAAGAGCTAAACGCATGGGTAGTGATAACGTTTATTAATATAAAAATGATATAGGTATAAATATTTGCGTACTCTACGTAACTAATTGTACCGTAATAATGACGTACGAACGATTCCAGAGATCATATTGCGTTATAGAAAAAGTATACACGCATGTTTTAAACACATACCAGTCCAATTCTTGAAAAAGTATATATACGTCCATAGTAGTGAAAGGGTTAATAGCGTTAATAATCTGGATTTTCCATGTTCAACAAACCTAATTGGTAAACTTATTAATGTATCGTTCGTAACGGATTTTTCGTACGCATTTTAGCCAGTAGAATAAGAATAAGCTTAGGACATTGTCCAGGTATTAACATTGACTAATCACACTGTTATGAAATGACACATCGCCGCCAACGACTCATCCTTCGGAGTCATCGTAGACTTCCAAAGGGCACCGATAACCAGAAGGAACACCGCCGTCATCCTCTATGCGTCATATGAAGCTCGAGCGTCACTCTTTGCCTCCCAAATACATAAAAACCCCGGACATCTTGCCAAAATAGCTCAGTAACCATTAGTCTGTGACACGGTGCTCTGTACGTGTATCCTGAACCTGAATATAATAAAACTCGAACAGAAGCAACTACGAGTAGTTCTTCATCCCGTTCCCTCTGCCGCGGCTTAACAACACGATAGACTATCCATTTATAGGAAACACCATAAATTTCAAACTGAAATTCGACATGTGTAAAACAGCAGAGGATTTTTACGCTCGTTGCGATTTAGAATAGTTCGTTTTAGGAATTATATTCAATCCGACTATCAACATTTATACAGTTAACTCTCTATCCATGTATTAAATATAATTATACGTTTGTTAATATCCTACAAGTGAATGAAATTCGGGTTATGGAAGATTAAATGATAGAAGTCCAATACATACAAAGATATACGTCTTCTATGCACGTTATTATAAATCTAGCTATTATAGATCGATTATATTGGAAACAATTAATTCGCGCAGCATTTATTTACAATTTCTATCGTTTCGAAAACACTGTTGTTTTATTTTAGTAAGGGAGCCAGATGATTTCATATAAAAATGGATAGTCTATTCTACGTTTCGTGAATGCTACTTATTCATTGCATTGAAAGACACGAATTTCTAATTTCTATGTATTTATATTTAAAATTGGCGCATACGTGCAGCCATAGCACTCGTAATAGAAGGATCCTAATTGTCCGAATTTGATTTTAACGTGCTTCTGTAGCATGACAACATACCGATTCCTGATCACATGCAGAAAATATCAGGCACAGTTATTTAATAGTTTTAAAACTATAAACTATTAAAGTTACATACCTCTTGAAGTATCATAATAAGTGAGACGTACCTGGCAAATTTGGACGCGTTTCTTTAGTTTTGGTGACAAAAATCCAAATTTAGACGCGCTTCTTTAATTTTGGCGACAAAGATGCGAATGTCGTCGCGTTTCTTTAATTTTGGCGAGAGAAATGCAAAATTGCACGTAGATTCGAGATCTATTAGTAAAACGCAGTTGACGAATATCGGTCGACGTACCGTATGCGTCACCGACTATTCGGTTATTGTGAATTCAAACGCATTCCTTTAGCCTTGGCGTTAAAAATCTTAATTTCGATGTGTTTCCTTAATTTTGGTGATAAAAATGCGAATGTCGTCGCGTTTCTTTAATTTTGGCGAGAGAAATGCAAAATTGCACGTAGATTCGAGATCTATTAGTAAAACGCAGTTGACGAATATCGGACGACGCACCGTATGCGTCACCTACAATTCGCTTATTGTGAATTCAAACGCATTCCTTTAGCGTTGGCGTTAAAAATCATAATTTCGATGTGTTTCCTTAATTTTAGTGATAAAGATGCGAATGTCGTCGCGTTTCTTTAATTTTGGCGAGAGAAATGCAAAATTGCACGTAGATTCGAGATCTATTAGTAAAACGCAGTTGACGAATATTGGACGACGCACCGTATGCGTCACCCACTATTCGGTTATTGTGAATTCAAACGCATTCCTTTAGCGTTGGCGTTAAAAATCATAATTTCGATGTGTTTCCTTAATTTTAGTGATAAAGATGCGAATGTCGTCGCGTTTCTTTAATTTTGGCGAGAGAAATGCAAAATTGCACGTAGATTCGAGATCTATTAGTAAAACGCAGTTGACGAATATCGGACGACGCACCGTATGCGTCACCTACAATTCGCTTATTGTGAATTCAAACGCATTCCTTTAGCGTTGGCGTTAAAAATCATAATTTCGATGTGTTTCCTTAATTTTAGTGATAAAGATGCGAATGTCGTCGCGTTTCTTTAATTTTGGCGAGAGAAATGCAAAATTGCACGTAGATTCGAGATCTATTAGTAAAACGCAGTTGACGAATATTGGACGACGCACCGTATGCGTCACCCACTATTCGGTTATTGTGAATTCAAACGCATTCCTTTAGCGTTGGCGTTAAAAATCATAATTTCGATGTGTTTCCTTAATTTTAGTGATAAAGATGCGAATGTCGTCGCGTTTCTTTAATTTTGGCGAGAGAAATGCAAAATTGCACGTAGATTCGAGATCTATTAGTAAAACGCAGTTGACGAATATCGGACGACGCACCGTATGCGTCACCTACAATTCGCTTATTGTGAATTCAAACGCATTCCTTTAGCGTTGGCGTTAAAAATCATAATTTCGATGTGTTTCCTTAATTTTAGTGATAAAGATGCGAATGTCGTCGCGTTTCTTTAATTTTGGCGAGAGAAATGCAAAATTGCACGTAGATTCGAGATCTATTAGTAAAACGCAGTTGACGAATATTGGACGACGCACCGTATGCGTCACCCACTATTCGGTTATTGTGAATTCAAACGCATTCCTTTAGCGTTGGCGTTAAAAATCATAATTTCGATGTGTTTCCTTAATTTTAGTGATAAAGATGCGAATGTCGTCGCGTTTCTTTAATTTTGGCGAGAGAAATGCAAAATTGCACGTAGATTCGAGATCTATTAGTAAAACGCAGTTGACGAATATCGGACGACGCACCGTATGCGTCACCTACAATTCGCTTATTGTGAATTCAAACGCATTCCTTTAGCGTTGGCGTTAAAAATCATAATTTCGATGTGTTTCCTTAATTTTAGTGATAAAGATGCGAATGTCGTCGCGTTTCTTTAATTTTGGCGAGAGAAATGCAAAATTGCACGTAGATTCGAGATCTATTAGTAAAACGCAGTTGACGAATATTGGACGACGCACCGTATGCGTCACCCACTATTCGGTTATTGTGAATTCAAACGCATTCCTTTAGCGTTGGCGTTAAAAATCATAATTTCGATGTGTTTCCTTAATTTTAGTGATAAAGATGCGAATGTCGTCGCGTTTCTTTAATTTTGGCGAGAGAAATGCAAAATTGCACGTAGATTCGAGATCTATTAGTAAAACGCAGTTGACGAATATTGGACGACGCACCGTATGCGTCACCCACTATTCGGTTATTGTGAATTCAAACGCATTCCTTTAGCGTTGGCGTTAAAAATCATAATTTCGATGTGTTTCCTTAATTTTAGTGATAAAGATGCGAATGTCGTCGCGTTTCTTTAATTTTGGCGAGAGAAATGCAAAATTGCACGTAGATTCGAGATCTATTAGTAAAACGCAGTTGACGAATATTGGACGACGCACCGTATGCGTCACCCACTATTCGGTTATTGTGAATTCAAACGCATTCCTTTAGCGTTGGCGTTAAAAATCATAATTTCGATGTGTTTCCTTAATTTTAGTGATAAAGATGCGAATGTCGTCGCGTTTCTTTAATTTTGGCGAGAGAAATGCAAAATTGCACGTAGATTCGAGATCTATTAGTAAAACGCAGTTGACGAATATTGGACGACGCACCGTATGCGTCACCCACTATTCGGTTATTGTGAATTCAAACGCATTCCTTTAGCCTTGGCGTTAAAAATCATAATTTCGATGTATTTCGTTACTTTTGGTGATAAAGATGCGAATGTCGACGCGTTTCATTAATTTTGGCGACATAAATGGGAAGTTGCACGAAGATTTACGATTTATTAGTGACTCATAGCTATCGCAATTAGCGAACGACACACCGTGCGCGTCGTCCACTACTCGGTTGTCACGTTAGACACATTACTTTAATTTTGGCTAGAGAAATGTGATGGTGTTTCAAGATTTACGATCTATTAGTGAGGTATATGGTGGATGTCCCAATTACTGTTTGTGTCACTATAACCGACACTTTAATCATTTTATTTAATAGCAAAGTAATGTATGAAGAATCGTAGATGAACAAATTTTGATACTAAATTTGGACTTCGGTTTATGTAACAACACATAAACATTGTATATTCGTTTACACTTAATATTTCAAACAAAATATCAGGAGGTAAATATGTTGTTGAGCATTAAAACGTGACCATTATAATTATAAAGTATGGAACGTGTTATAATTCACTAAAGGCGATGCATTTATTATACATCTTATATCTGTTGCACAAATTGACGTGCTAATATACATATGTAAAAACGTGTTTCTGGCTAAATGAGAATTTTTCAAGTGACAGTACGAAGGACGTTGGACTTTATTGTACATTTCCAATTACGTAGTCATTAATTCATTATACTAAAAAAATGTTCATAAATAAAAGAGACGTTGAACAATATTATGCTCCAAACTGGAACGATTTTTAGGTTAAATAGTTTCTAAAACAGTTAAATAAAGTTACGCCATAACCTTAAAGTGGCAGTACGTGGTACATCTACCCTAAGTAGCGAATAGTAGATTACGCACATTTGGCCGAGAATCAATCGTAGAACCCCTAATTTACAAATCGCAAAGTTCTCACTTCGCTGTCATAGTTTTCGTAGTCAGCGGTTATCTTCACTGGCAATAACGGAATAGTTGATGATGCACACGATGCGTCGTTCACTTTTCGATTATTGTTATTCTAGATGCGTTTCTTTAATTTTGGCTGCATACAGAAAGGCAAAGTTGCACTAAGATTCACGATCTATTAATCACATTTGGAGGGGAATCAATCGTAGGACTTCTAATTTACGAATCGCAAAATTCTTACTTCGCCGTCATAGTTTCTGCAGTCAGCGTTTATCTTCATTGCCAATAACCACGGCCTTTTCTAGTACAAACCAGGACATGAAAAATTTGATGACACTGTCATCAGTCCTACGACATTATTTTTGCCATCTTTCTTCAGCACTAGAGTAAATGACCCAATTACTGTCACCTACCCAATCACTGCCACTGTAAATTACTTTGCCTAAACTACTAAATAAACCCTAAAATGTTATACATGAAAACAATCTAAAACTGAATTCTAAGTGAAGTCAATATAATAAAATAAAGCAACACATAACATTCTTTATCATTTTTAGTTTAATTCGAGATTTTCAATAAATGTTTTTGTCAGGTGACGGTAAATTGGGTGCCAGTAATCAAATTAGGGATGGTAATATTAGCTTGGACGTTGTTTTTGTTAAATTATTGAATTTATAAACAAAAATAGCAGTTTTAAGAGTCTTATTATTTTTTTTTGTTTTCTTATAGTACAGGCACTGGATCGTAACAGACAAGAAAAAAACACGTGATTGTGATAAATAAATAATAAAAATAGTGCAATGGAATCATAGTTGATCATTCGGGTGGCAGTACGTGGGTCATTTACCCTATATCTTAATCGGACTGAATCGAGCCGATTGACAGGAACTAGCTGACTAACTAATTGGACTGATAATTTCTACATTTACGGTATTGTAACAGCGCATGTTACGGCCTGTACTAGAGACGGCCGTGCAATAACCGACGCACTGTGCGCATTGTCCACTAAATCGCCAACTGCGCCTGATTAATAGGTCGTGAATCTTCGTACAACTTCGCATTTCTCTCGCCAAGATTAACCCTTACCACTCCTATGTCGAGTGTGGCTCGCAATCACATTTTTTACACCAACTCCAATGTCGAGCTAGACTCGACATTATACGACGCAATTTCTAAAATAGTTTAAAATGTTTAAGTCTTGTGTCTAATTTAAAATAATTTAATTTTTAATTTGTAATAATTTACAATATCTAAATCTTCAAATCTGATTTAAATCTAAATTGTTGGTAGGTAAAAAAAATGAAGGAGTGCAAAGGGTTAAAGAAACGCGTCTAAATCAGCACGAACCGAATAGTGACGACGCACACGTTGCGTCGTCCACTATTCGCCTGCTGCGCCTCGCTAATAGATCGTGAATCTTCGTGCAACTTCGCATTTCTCTTGCCAAGATTAAAGAAACACGTTTAAATCAGAACGAAGTGAATAGCGACGTCGCACACGGTCCGTCGTCCACTATTCGCCAACCGCGCCTGATTAATAAATCGTGAATCTTCGTGCAACTTCGCATTTCTCAAACCAAGAGATTAAAGAAACGCGTTTAAATTAGCACTAACTAAATAGCGACGTCGCACACGGTGCGTCGTCCACTATTCGTCAACTGCGCCCGATTAACCCCTTGCCATACAACTAATTTATTGCCCACATATGCTACTGTTAGTTGATCACTGTTTTCACATCATATAAAGTACAAACCATATGGATACCATAGACAATTTTTATGTTACAACTCCCAATCTTGTGAAGCAAAGCTAAGATTAAAGTTCAAATTGAATTTTACTCTCAATATTATTCGTTTTTGTTGAATGTGTGCACGAATTCATAGCACGAGTGTAACTCGTTATTGTAGGCCAAGGGGTTAATAAATCGTGAATCATCGTGCAACTTCGCATTTCTCTCGCTAAAATTAAAGAAGCGTGTCTAAGTGTCAGGCACATCTTACTAATGTTATTTCAAGAGACATGTAATTTAAATAGTTTATATCGTTACAACTATTAAGTAACCACGCCTAATATTCCATTCATGTAATCAAGAATCGGTATGCTATCATCCTACAAAAGGCACGTTAACATCAAAGTTGAATAGTTGGGGTCCTTTCCTTGTCAAGGAGTTAATCAATCAGATTAAAAATCATAATCGATCGATGCCCAATTGTGCCGTGAATCAATACGGAGTTAATTTCATCATAAAAATTATTGTAGGTACATTATATCTACAAATGAAGACCACAGAGAAGAAATTTAAGTCACATCTTCTAAATTTTACAGAAGAACAGTTTTACTGTTCCAAACGTTTTAAATCAATCTGACACTGATAAAACTGTTTTGTTATTTGTCTTTTCGGTTACGTATGAATTTCACTCGAGATGTTAGAAGTTTTGAAAAATTTGCTATTAATATAGAGAAGGTGTTCCAATTACTGTCAGTGACCCTATAACCGACACTTAAATTCGTTTATTTAATAACAAAGTAACGTACGAAGCATCGTAAATAAATAAATTTTTATACTAAATTTGGACTTCGGTTTACGTAACAACACATAGGCATTGTATATTCATTTACACTTAATATTTATAAATAAATATTGGGAGGTAAATGTGCTGTTGAACATTAAAAACGTGACCAATGTAATTGTAAACTATGAGACGTGTCATTGCTCAGTAAAGGCGTTACGTTTACTGTACATCTTACATCTGTTGCACAAACTGATGTGCTAATATATGTATGTAAAACGTATTTCTATTTAAATGAGAACTTTTCAAGTGACAGTACGAGGGACATTGAACTTTGTTGTACATTTGCAATGAATTAGTAATTAATGCATAATATTCAACATATAACAAAGTATTCATAAATAAAAGGGATGTTGAACAATGTTATGCTCCAAGCTGGAACGATCTTTAGGTTAACAACGTTCTAAAATAGTTAAATAATGTTACGCGGTAAGCTTAAAGTGGCAGTACGTGGTACATCTACCCTACATTACAGTACTTTTATCCCTAATATTCTTACAAATCTACGATTTATCAAATTATTTTTCTGTACACTCGTTTAAAAAATAGCCATATCTTAAAATCTGTCAAGATTTTAGTCTTTCCACCGCTGCCATGTAAAAGTACTCTCCTAGATAACATAAAAATCAGAAAATGGACAAAAATGGGCTTATCATGTTTTTCTCTTGTGGTCTTCAAATACAGGGTGCATTCAAATTGACGGTATAAGCCAGAGTTTCTTAAACCGTGGGTCGCGACCCTCAAAGGGGGCGCATAACAAACTTAGGGAGGTCGCGAAGACTTTGGCAATTGTTCATAAAGAGTATCCTTTCAACTTATATGAAATTATAGTCGATCACAAACGTATCCGGCCATTCCAGGCTTTAAATAATTTCTATTGAAGATTATAAGGCAATAAGATAAACAATAATTCGAAATCAATTTTCGAGATTAACGAGAGGGTTACTTTAACAAAATTAGAAAACACTATTTTTAAATATACATTGTAATATGAATGAACAATAAATGGATAAGATTTCTGAAATTACATAAAGTAGCCTGAACATGTCGCTTGAAATAAAATATTGTAATATATTTGTGTTACAAGATAAAATTATAGGTTTTAGTAACAAAGTTAACGTATGGCAGAGTAGAGTGTAAAATGCATTTTTACGAATGTTTACGGCTATAGGCAAACATAATGTATGTACCCGGTGTAGCGAAGAATTTTTTCGGCAAAGAGGTGTCGCGAATGAAAAAGTTTAAGAAGCTCTGGTATAAGTTAAAGGGAAGGATGAATCTACGTGAAAAAATATACAAAATTGGCAACCGGGCTTGCATTCTTTAAAATCAGGGACCCAAATTGCTATAACCAAAATGAAGTAAAGTTGTACAATGACATTTTTTTTCAGACGAAAATGTTTTTGCTTCCAAAGAACGATTATAAGTAGACTACGGATCTTTACGCATTTATGGGAAATTTAAGTGTGCAAAAAGAGACGGAATATACATAATATGCACGAGTATACCAAATATCAAATGTTTGTTTTTATATATATATGGGATGGCGAGTGCGCGTGTGAATGTATGAAGTATGCCTGGCGCCAATGAACAATGTCGGAGTGAGATGTCTGGAACCCTGCGAAAAGGACCTACGTGCCTGCGTGTGTTTACCAGATTTGAGTGAAAGAGCAGGTGGTCGTCCCCAAAGTGTGAGAGTGTGTGAATGCGTGTGCAAGGGCTAAAAGGATGAATGCGACGCGTGAAGGTAGTCTCGGAGAGAGCCTTGGTGTGAGCAGTCGTAGCGAGAGAAAATAACGTAGCACATCGTGCAGTGTTTAATGTTAGTCATTCTGTATTCAATACATAGTTACTAATTTCACTATTACAAATACCCTCCGATTATTATCCCCTACATATATATACTTATAATATATATATATATAAATATATATATTTATAATATATATTTATATAAATATATTATATATATTATATAATTATATATTATATTTATATTTATTATACATAATATATTAGAATAATATATTATAATAATGTTATATTATATATAATAATTATATATTATGTATATTTATTTGCAATCTGTTATATTAATAACAATAAGCAAATCGTATTTGCTGTTAATTAGTATACAAAGTTAGATAATACGTCCAATGACATACATCTCTCGTGATTATATAATTAGTGATTTGCTTGGGTTATAAATCTGTTTTTTGTATCTGAAGGTTTGAAACGTTCAAGTCTACATGTGTCTGATGATTCCTCGAGCAATCTCTTGGCAAGTTTGTTACGATAGTGGAAATATCAAAGTTAAAGCGCGCTTTATGATATTTAGCGGGTGAAATCAATCAAGATTTAGCGTCCACTTCTTCATTCGCATTTATAAAAATATGAATTTGTATAAAGATCCGCAGTCTAATTATGAGTGACCGAAAAATCGTTTTCGTTGGCGAAAATCATTACCGACGGAGAAAATTCACTTCGGTTGCACGTAACAGTTTTGTACTTCACAGTTTGACTGACCCGAGTGCTGTATTATAACTTTACAATAAAGCAGAGCTTCTTAAACTGTGGCTCGCCACCTTGGTAATTGCCCACAAAGAGTTTCAATTTGTAATGTTGATCTGTCAAATCCTAAAGTGCTAATAAGCAAGGATAATTACAAAAATGGTTTCAATTTAAAGCAGTCTATGTTTTATTTATTTTATGTAGCCACGCACGTATTTATTCGAGGTCGCGAGTTTTCTTTGGCAAAAGGGGGTCGCGAATAAAAAAGTTTAGGAAGCTGTGCAATAAAGCAAAGGCAAAAATTGAAACTAGAGCAGTTGGTCCAAATATTGGCTAGGGTTTGAATATGAATTGGTTAAAGTATAGAACTTATTAACCCTTTCACTACGACACTTTAAAATTCGAAAGTGTTTCTAATGCACAGATAAGGATAATTTTGATTAATTTGGGAATAGTATAAGGGCAAATATTTAAAGGCTTTGCGTTATTGATTGAATTGTGAAATAATACGACGAACAATTTAAATAATATTGCGATACAAAAGAAGGTATAGTCATATTTTAACAAACGATAGTCCAGTTTTTGAGGACGTATTTATACGTCCTTCGTAGCGAAAGGGTTAAACACAGCCCTGTATTGGGAACAGTTCAAAACTACGACCGACGGACAAACAAAGTTATACAAAGGAAATAGTAATCATCGTTCGTTGCGTTACAGTGTTCAATTAAAAACAGTGCCATTGTAAAAAATTTCGCGATCGTAGAAGTTTTCATAGGTACGTTTGTTTCGTTTTTCAACAATGATCAGTTAAAGTAAGAATTAATTAGCTAAAGGCATTATATTTGTTGACATCAGAACCCTTTTTACCTACTTTCCGTAAAAAGAATAGTTTTTTGAAAACAACATTTTTTCCACTTTTATTTTAGATTATTTTATGACTGGGCCATATACGGACCACGAGTTAACAAATAAAGAATTTCAATGTTAGTTTAAGTTTGTAATTTGTAACAAATATTACGTTTGTTCGGCATGTTTTAATTTTATGTCAGAAAGCTAGCATGTTTAAAAACACGCAGAGATGTGTAAAAGTTTAAGTATCTTCTTAAGTATTTTCGGCAATAAACGCTAAAACAAAAGTGGCAGCCCATATTTAGGCCACCTCCTCTACTTAACCACTTGCGCTGGTAATTATTTATCGAGCGTCTATATCAATTTGCAGCGATTTGACAATTGAAATTATTTCTATAAAATTATCGGACCGATTTTGTTAGAGTTAACGCGTAAAACGTACTCGTGGTAATTCTTAATTCACTGCATCTTTATTAATTTCCGAACGTTCGCGGTTTTCAATAAATTAAATACGTACTAATCGACGTGTATAATATGTCATACCAGCGCAAGTGGTTAAGACAACATTGTATTTGTGGTAGGTTCACCCAATTAAATCTTCGTTATGTATTACCATTGCCTCAAATCTTTCGCCTTTTACTAAAGCTTTCCGTGGAGGGGAACAATTAATGAGTCTACATAAATTACCATTGCCTATAAGTACAAGATAGGCTATCCATTTATAGGAAACATCATAAATGTCAAACTGAAATTCGAATTGTGTAAAACAGCAGAAGTTTTTTACGACCTCTGCGATTTAGAATAATTATATTAAGAATTATATTGAATCCGACCATCAAAGTTGATAAAGTTAACCCTCTATCCATGTATTAAATATAATTATAAGTTTGTTCATATCGTAAATGTAAATGAAATTCGTCTTATAGAAAATTAAATGATAGAAGTGTAATACATATGAAGATATACAGATGGGCCTCCTACAACACGGTACCTTTACAACGCGGTTTCGCTACAACACGGTTGGAAAAATGCGGAAATTTTCCTACAATGCGGTACTTTTACAACGCGGTTTAGGAAATGTGGAACGTTTCCTACAATGCCACAATTTCTATAGTGTATTTTCAAGGAACGTATCTACCGCGTTGTAGGTGGCCCACCTGTACTTCAATAATACACATTATTATAAATCTAGCTGTAGTGTTGTAGAGAGGGGATATGATAGGAAAAAGGAAGGGTGTTGCGTTTCGTCCTGGGCCTGCTAGTGGACTCATCAGTAAGGCTACCTAGCAGGCCCTGCCTTAGACGTTGGGATATTGGAAGGAAAGTTAAAGGCGGTATATATGTATATGGACGAGGTAGTTGGAGCGAGTACTTTCGAGAAAGCCTATTTCGTATGTCCCTCTAGTGGTGGGTGCAGGAGAGCCGCCACATAGCTATTATAGATCGACTATATGGGAAACAGTTAATTTGCGCAGTATTTATTTACAATTCTCATAGTTTTAAAAACGCTGTTATTTTAGTTTAGTTAGGGGGACAGGTAGCCCCCCGATGATTTCATATAACAATGGATCGTCTATTCTATGCTTCGTCAATGGTACTACGTAACATATATATGTTACTGTAAAAACCTGAATTGGTAAATCCTAAGTTTAACCGGTCAATCTTAGCATTTACCATTGTGACGTGGTAAAAGTCTGAAGATCATTCCGGTAAATGCTAGAATTTACCAATACCAATAGGTAAAAATCCGTTTTGTCTGATTGTAATTGTGCTTTTTAGTGAGTGTGGGTTTATTAGATTTTTAAATACTTTTTCATCACGTAAGTTTTAAAGTATTCCAATAATTGTTTATATTACGTTGCTTTATGAAACTTAAATTTTATATAATATCTGGGGTGCTGGATTCATATTTTTAATTATAGTTGCTTATTTAAAAACTGTATACATGGAATAGGAAATTAAAACAGTATCGTATTATGAAGTAACAATGATACAAGTCAGAGATGAAGGAGTTTACGAGATGTTTTCCGACTTTTATCACCACACTATGAGAAATGCCTAGGATTGACCGGTAAAACCTATCAGGTACAAAGTTATCAATGAGAAAAATTGATTTCGATAACTCATAACTAGACCGCGAATGTTTATGCAATTATGGAAAATTTAAATTTGCAAAAAAGTGCATAACGCACATAACATATAATTATAAAAAATATTGAAAGTTGCTTGCAAATTATAATTGTCAAACGGTGTAACTGATCTCTGTTTAGGGTTCATTTTCTTAAACATGTTCATAAAAATATAAATTCGTATAAACATCTGCAATCTACTCATAACAGCAACCGGTAGGGGAAACTCTATTTCGATCGCTCTGAATAATTATCGATAACGAAATTATTGTTCTGCTTGCATTCGTCTAACAAAATTATAAGCTTTGTAATTTATGTTTTGTCGCAGCGATTAGTATTACCTTCGATTGGAATTGTGTACTCACAACCAAATATCAAATTCAAACAAATGTTAGGAGAAGTGAAGCATATTTGAAGTACCAGTTTGTTTAAGACGAATAAAAAAATTAGGACAGAGGATGAAAACAAATAAAAGTACATCATAATACCATAGGGAACTAGTTACCTTTTATATTTGAAATTCTCAGTAAGAATGAAAAACAGAAATTATCTGAAACATTTGGACTAACTGAAAAATAACATAAAGTAACGATTTGGCTAAGGTGTAGGTAATTTGGAATACCGATACCTATTCCAATAAATACAAGTAGATGATATATAATTATTTTTTCCTATGGTTTAATAAGGAACAAAAATCATAGCAATAGGTATAATTATCTTAGGGTAAATATCAATTATTAGTCTTAAAATTGATTGCAACGCGATGTTAACCGACGCACATCAAACATAGGAATTGTTACCAGAGCTTGAAAAGGTTCCGAAAATAACTATTTCACACCGTTATATAAAAGTTCTGGTCAAAACTGTTATGAAATACTTTTATTTCGAATAACTGCTACGTCAACATAGCTGTATCAGAATCTTGGATATTCGGACGCTTGAGAATCGAAAAGTTTAGGAATCCAAAAGCTTGGAAGTTCGAACGCTTGGAAACCCAACATCTTGGGAATTCGAACGCTTGGGATTTGAAATGCTTGGGAATTCGAACGCTTGTCAATCGGTTTTTAAAGCATGAAAATGTTAAGTGTCCGAGTTTTACTTTGTGTCACTGTAGGCGCAGCACTATGATAAAAATGCTAATTCCAGCTGGACAAAATTATTCTAGAATAACTATGGTTTTTTATAACTTAATAATTACAATTTCGTTTCTCAAATATAATTTTTTTCTAGTAATAGGGGATTATAGTTGAAAATCATAACAAGAGCTTGAAAAGGTTTCGAAAATAATTGTTTCAATCCATAATGTAAAAGTTCTGGACGAAACTGTTATGATGAACTTTTTATTCTGAATAACTGCTATGAAGAACCTAAAAATCGAACTAGGGCACATGCACCACGTACTGCTATTTTAAGGTTCGCGCGTAACTTTATTTAACTATTTTAGAACGTCGTTAACAAATGATCGTTCCAGTTTGGAGCACAATATTGTTTAACCGCTATTTTATTTATGAACATCTTTTTTATATATTCAATATAATAAATTCATTACTACGTCATTGAAAATGTACAACAAAGTCCAATGTCCTTCGTACTGTCACTTGAAAACATTTCATTTAAATAGAAACATGTTTTTACATATATTAACACGTCAGTTTGTGTGACAGATATAAGATATACTATAAACGTATCGCGTTACTGAATTAGGATACGTTCCATACTTTACAACTACATTGGTCACGTTTCAATGTTCAACAGCACATTGACTACCTAATATTTATTTATAAATATTAAGTGTAAACGAACATACAATGTGTTGGTACGTAAACCGAAGTCCAAATTTCGTATGAAAATTTGTTTACTTACGATTCTTTATACATTACTTTCCTATTAAATAAACGAATTCAAGTGGCGGTTGTAGGAACAGTGACAGTAATTGAGTTAGGTTCCATCGCTAATATAATGAAAAATAATTAAAGTGGCAGTTATAGGAACAGTGACAGTACTTGGGTTAGATTTGGGTTAGGTTTCATCGTCAATATAATGAAAAATAATCAAAGTGGCAGTTATAAGAACAGTGACAGTACTTGGGTTAGGTTCCATCGCTAATACAATGAAAAATAATTCAAGTGGCAGTTATAGGAACAGTGACAGTACGTGGGTCATTTACCCTATATCGATTTAAGTTAAAGTTCTTGCATCAGCAGCTCTCAGATACACTTATTGATAAAAGTTAAGAAACATGGTACGTATTTGTGAAACTTTATGTCGTCGTTATCTTTTAAGATACATGGATTCGCAGTAAAACTAGATGAACTTATTAGTCTTATTGATGTATGTAATACTATATTTTTATGCTACAGCAAATTGTGAGCTATAAATCTTAGAAGCGAAAGGATACACAAAAATTCGTAAGTCACTACTTTGTTTCTTAACTTGTGTCAGTAAGTATATTTTTTTGTTCCTATCTCCTCTGAAACAATTCCGAAAGTGTATCGTTCAACTATTGCAACGAATAGGAAGTCATTTGTTTCATAATTATGGACTTAGTAGCTGCTTTAAAGGGTATAGCCGATTAAGGAGGTCAAATGTGCCCTTCAGCCGATTTTGATCGGGCATGGATCATTCGATAGGTTATCAAAAATAAACAGCTCACCTGAATTTTTAACCCCAAATCTCACTCAGGGGGGTAGTTACGGGGAAAATTCGATTTCTCAGTTTTTGGCCAGTTTTTCCCACATACTAACAGCAAAAATTCTGAAAAAAATCTGATGTATTGCTAATAATGTGGTACATGTTATGGAATTTTTTCAGATTGTTTCCTTTTAAATCAGTAGCGTGAAAATTACAAAACGCAAAAAAAATGACAAAAAGTGCAGATTTTGCATTAATGCAAAGACCGACTACTTTTATAAAATTATGGTAACAACATACTATCATAACTATTATCCTCAATTTTTTTCAGATTTTTTGCTCAGCTGCGCCATAGTCAAAAAAATCAATAACCGTGTTTCGCAGGGATTATCGTGTGAAATAACCGCTTATAATTGACATTTTAATATTTCTTGTATACAGTGAGCAGATTAAGTGTTCTTTAGTATTTCCTCATTCATACGAATGGTACATAAATAAAAATAAGTAAGTTAATCAGATAAATTAAAAAAATGTCAAGTCTATATACCATAAAATTGAAAAGAATACCATGAGTGACGGTGGCGAGGTGGTAAGAGGCGTGGTTGTGGAACCGCTAGGATACTCTTTTGTCACATGTTCAAATCCCGCTCAACTTCACTTTTCCTTTACAATTTTTTTTCCTCTTTTTCTCAATTATAACTACATACGAATCAAGTATATTTATACAAAAAATGTTTAAATCATTTTAATATTATTTTAACTTAAAATAAAAAACAATTTTTATTTCATTAGCCACTTATCCTCTTAATTATGGTATTTGAACAATGGTAAGTAGTATTCCTGAAGGGAAAAAATCTTTTTCAGTTTTAAAACTATTATTTTATGAATTTTCCATTTCTAATATACGGTACCTAGTGAGAACATGCAATGTTTTCTGTTAACAATCAAGATTAGCGTCAAATAAAAGAGTGAGCTCCAATTCGTTTATTAATAACATGATTGGGATTCAGATTATGATGCGCATGTTAGAAATTCGCGGAAAAGGTCGTTTTAAGGAAATTCTTGGGTAAGTACCGTGAGGTCAATCACGGTACTTTATCACTTTACAGGATACGTGAAAGCGGAAGCGAAGAAACAATAAGAAACATTTAAGACACCAACTTATGTGCAAACCACACAACTTTTAAAAGGTAAAAGATTTAATATTGAACTTGTATTTGAATTTTGAAAACAATATAAAATCAAATTATGTGTTCATTACGTATAGAAGATGATAAGAAATACCATAATTAAGAGGATAAGTGGCTAATGAAATAAAAATTGTTTTTTATTTTAAGTTAAAATAATATTAAAATGATTTAAACATTTTTTGTATAAATATTCTTGATTCGTATGTAGTTATAATTGAGAAAAAGAGGAAAAAAAATTGTAAAGGAAAAGTGAAGTCGAGCGGGATTTGAACTTGTGACAAAAGAGTATCCTAGCGGTTCCACAACCCCACCTCTTACCACCTCGCCACCGTCACTCATGGTATTCTGTTCAATTTTATGGTATATAGAGTTGACATTTTTTTAATTTATCTGATTAACTTACTTATTTTTATTTATGTACCATTCGTATGAATGAGGAAATACTAAAGAACATTTAATCTGCTCACTGTATACAAGAAATATTAAAATGTCAATTATAAGCGGTTATTTCACACGATAATCCCTGCGAAACACGGTTATTGATTTTTTTGACTATGGCGCAGCTGAGCAAAAAATCTGAAAAAAATTGAGGATAATAGTTATGATAGTATGTTGTTACCATAATTTTATAAAAGTAGTCGGTCTTTGCATTAATGCAAAATCTGCACTTTTTGTCATTTTTTTTGCGTTTTGTAATTTTCACGCTACTGATTTAAAAGGAAACAATCTGAAAAAATTCCATAACATGTACCACATTATTAGCAATACATCAGATTTTTTTCAGAATTTTTGCTGTTAGTATGTGGGAAAAACTGGCCAAAAACTGAGAAATCGAATTTTCCCCGTAACTACCCCCCTGAGTGAGATTTGGGGTTAAAAATTCAGGTGAGCTGTTTATTTTTGATAACCTATCGAATGATCCATGCCCGATCAAAATCGGCTGAAGGGCACATTTGACCCCCTTAATCGGCTATACCCTTTGCACATTGCATCGAAAACAATTGCAAAATGAGCAGTAATACACTAACAAATGAAATATGTTCAACTAACAGTAAGAAAAATGATAAAACAACATAGATTGAAAATATCGATTAACAAATATATTACGTTCTTATTGATATTAGCAAGTTCGGAACATGGAAAGAATCGTTGGTATTTTAGGATAATGTTACGACTAATATTCGGAGCAATTTTTCCTTTTTACTTTGGGAATATCTTGAAAAGATAAGCAACATTTGATCTAATCGTTAAGAATAACAAAGTTGGCAAACATTTATGTACATTATATACATTCGAAACCGTTTTAGAATCTATATAGAACCTAAAGATAACGATTATAGCACCTACATATATGAGAGCTGATGCAAGAACCTGAACTTACAGTCAGAAATTTAAGTTCTTTATAATAGTTATTCAAAATAAAAGTTCTTCATAACTGTTTCAATGACTTAAACCTATATTGTAACAGTTTTCGAACTCTGATCGCTACGTCTCAGATTATTCCAAATTACATTCATCTTCGGTATAGCGAGTCAGCAATATGACATTAAAACTGAAAATTTGTTGTCAATGAGTAGATTTTTGATGATTTACTTTACAATTTTTAACTTATTTTAACCATAGTTATAACGATTAAATACTTGCTGAAAAACTTTTAGCATCGACGAAGCATAGGATAGATTATTCTTATATAGAATCATCCTTATATTATCATTTTAGTATCACATACGACATTACTAGTTTAAACTAGAATAAAACAACAGCGCTTGTAAAGCGATGAGAATTATAAATAAATACACGACGAATTAATTGTTTCCGATATATGTACATACATACATATGTACGTAATCTATACAGCCAGATCTATAATGACGTGTATAGAAGTATATCTTCATACGTATTGGACTACTATCATTTAATCTTCTATAACCCGAATTTAATTTACTTTTACGATATGAGCAAACGTATAATTAAGTGAAACGTTTCATTTCAACCTAGAAATCAAGAATAAATACACTAGGTAGAAAAAGTCTGCGTACACTAAGGTACGCGAAATTATTTTTTATTAAAATATAGAAATATTCTTAAATTTAATTCAAAATTTATTTTTAACTTGTACAATATACGTTTACGATTATATAAATGCTAATTTAACAAATTAAAGTTAACCATAACTTAAATAAACAAAATAAAACGAAAAATGTCCCTAAAAATTCACTAGAAAAAGTCTGCGTACAGCTATAAAAAAATTAAAAATAATACGAATTAATGCAAATTTAATAGCTTGTAGGATATCCTTTTCTTTTTAGTACCTCCTGCAATCTTTTTGGCATAGATTTCACAAGTGTAGCTGTTTCTTCACAACTAATTTTTTCCCATTCTTCTTTTAAAATAGTTTTTAACATATCCTTTGATGTTATATTATGTTGGCGTATCCTGCGTTCTAATAAATCCCATAGGTGCTCTATGGGATTTAAATCCGGCGATTGGGGAGGCGTATGTAATTGTTTCGGAACATTATACAGTAGCCACAACTTAATAATTTCAGCCGTATGTTTAGGATCGTTATCATGCATAAAATAATATGGAGTATTTAATCCTAATTTTTCGACACTTTGATTTACATTATGTTTTAAAATGTTTAAGTAATCAAATTTATTCATCGTGGATTCTACAAATTGTAAGTGCCCTACACCACTACTGGCCATGCATCCCCATACCATTATACCACCGCCCCCGTGCTTAACATTTGGAAACAGATTTTCTTTATTTAATGCTGTACATGGTTTTCTCCAGATGATTTTTCGACCTTTTATGCCAAAAATACAAAATTTACTTTCGTCTGAGAAAATTACTTTTTCCCAGAATTCAGTTGGCTTATTTATATACTCATTGGCAAATTGAATTCGTTTTTTACGTTTGATCTTTGATATAAAGGGTTTCTTACGTGCGACACGACCGTGATATCCAGCCCTTTTTAATATTTTTCGTGCAGTATCCACACAAATTTCTTTACCAAATTTTAATTCTATGTCCTTAGCAATTTGCATTGCAGTTATTCGCGGATTTTTTTTAACTGCATTCACAATACTACGTTGCTCTCTTTTTGTCAGTTTTGACGGACGACCAGAACGTGGTTTGGATGTTATAATATCCGTTGATTTAAAATTATTTACAACTCTTTGGACGGATGAATGTCGTCTTCCTATTATTTTTCCTATTTCTCGAAAACTTTTCCCTTCGTTCCATAATTTTATTATAATTTTACGTTCACTAACACAAATCTCTTTTCTTTTAGATTCCATGTTAATTATTTTTTATTAAAAACCACTGTACCGTTATAAATAACAGATGTACATGCATACCAACTTACATAGAGTTTCCATAAAACAGAATTGAGGTTCAGAATCGGGGAATTCCCAATCCAGCTTCAGGGAATCACCATTTCTTATAGCTGTACGCAGACTTTTTCTAGTGAATTTTTAGGGACATTTTTCGTTTTATTTTGTTTATTTAAGTTATGGTTAACTTTAATTTGTTAAATTAGCATTTATATCATCGTAAACGTATATTGTACAAATTAAAAATAAATTTTGAAATAAATTTAAGAATATTTCTATATTTTAATAAAAAATAATTTCGCGTACCTTAGTGTACGCAGACTTTTTCTACCTAGTGTACGTGTTAGCCAAAAATGCGTTTTGAGACGCCTGCGTTGGCAAAAATGCGTTTTCAGACGAGTACCAGCAGACGTATACAATACGCATCTGGGCGATAAGCCCTACCTGGGCGCCCTTCCGGGCAAGGAAAGGGAAGCTGCCGGCCAGTCATTGTTACCGAAGCATCCGAGCTGTACGGAACTCGAGCAATATTTGTATCTTGAGAAAGACAGAAAAATTATCATTAAATTCTTGGAAGCTTGATATGTGTTATTCGTTTTCTCCTTTTCCTAATACACGTGTTTTCGACATAATTGATGTGTAAAATCCAGGTCTATAATAATGAGGGTAGAAGTATATCTTATATAACCCGAATTTAATTTACTTTTACGATGGCATTATAGAAGATCAACTTTACCAGTTTTGATGGTCCAATTGAATATAATTCTTATAATAACCATTCTAAATCATAAGAGGTGTAAAAAAACCTTTGCTTTTTTTTGACACAAGTGGAATTTCAGTTTGAAACTTATGATATTCTCTATAAATGAGTGGTCTATCCTGTCCTTAGTCAATGGTAGAACGTTTCTCCGAATGGTGTTGAAACAAAATTAAAGAAACGTGACGATAGTTGCATCTTTATTAGAAAAATTAAGGAAATGCGTCAACATTTGGATTCTTACTGCCAAAATTAACGAAACGCGTCGAAATTCACAATAATTGAACATATACAAAACACATGTATTATATATGCAATCTAAAAATTATCATTAAATTCTTGCAAGGTTGATAAGTGTTATTTGTTTTCACCTTTTTCTAATATACGTATACTGTATAAGTGACTAGTGTCAATATAACCGAAAGGGGAAAGAATGGGAATCGGAGTCATACAATGATATGCTAATGAAATGAAATTCAACAACGTTAAATACATGTATAGTGGGACAACTTTCGCAACTTTGATGGTCAGATTAAATATAATTCTTATAATAACCATTCTAAATCGCAAGGGGCGTAAAAAAACCTCGGTTTTTTATACAATCCGAATTTTAGTTTGAAATTTATGATGTTTTCTATAAATGAACGAGCTATTCTGTACTTAATCAATGCTATTGCTTTCGGCGAGTCCAACATCGTAACCCGGCTTCATTCTGTATCAACTACTGATCCCTTCGAGTGCAAATCTTTTCAGATCCGAAGACTGTTAGATTAAATCGACGGCACGTGATTCGCTATGATAGCAAAATAAAATCTTGTTTATTGTTAAATTGAGTATTATATCATTATACTTATGGAACTTCTTACATATAGAGTAAATGACCCACGTACTGTCACTGTTCCTATAACTGCTACTTTAATTCGTTTATTTAATAGGAATGTAATGTATAAAGAATCGTAAGTAAACAAATTTTCATACTAAATTTGGACTTCGGTTACATTACAGACTTCGGTAACAACACATAGACATTGTATATTCGTTTACACTTAATATTTATAAATAAATATTAGAAGGTAAATGTGTTGTTGAACATTAAAATATGGTCAATGTAATTATAAAGTATGGAACGTTTCACAATTCAGTAAGGCGATACGTTTACTACATATCTTATATCTGTTACACGCGAACTGACATGCTAATATACACGGTGTCCCGCAACTAGTGGTACAAGCGAGTAGGGGGTGATTCGGAAACTAAAGGTCTTGTCCGATAAGCATAAGAAGAAAGTAAAATCGATGCAAGAGATATCATAATGTTGACAATGTTTGTAAACATTACAAGAAGCACGGAAGTACTCTCCTACTCGGAACAGTAAGATAGTAAAATCCGTCGAACTGAAGCTGGTCCAAGTGCACGCGTACTCGACAAATTTTCAAACTTATTTTTTTCGAAAATCAAGCGTCATATGAAAAAATTTTATTCTAAATTTTCGATTCAATTTTTCACATAGAATTACCCCCTACTCGCTTGTACCACCAGTTACGGGACACCCTGTATGTAAAACGTGTTTCTATTTAAATGAGAACTTTTCAAGTGACAGTACGAGGGTCTTTGGACTTTGTTGTACATTTTCAATGACGTAGTAATTCCTTCAATATATTGAACATATAAAAAATATTCATAAATAAAAGAGACGTTGAACAATATTATACTCCGATGTCGAACGAATTTTCGGTTAAATAAATTCTAAAATAGTTAAATAAAGTTACGCGCGAACTTTAAAGTGACAGTAATTTGTGTACATCTACCCCAGTTAAAGATCGCAACTTGAAGACGTTGTTGGTTGCGAGTTCAACATTGCCGCCAGCCTCACAGTGTAGAAACTCCTTTATGTTTAATGGATGACGGTTAACACTAGCTTTACGGAACTCGTCACGTTGACGCATTTAAGATTTCATACCTAAAATTAGAGAATCAATAAATAGTATTTTTCAGTACTTTATGTTCACTTTAATTAATGCAATGGTATGAATATGTATTCTAATTGACTCTCTTCATCCTCAATCTTCTAATTTCGGATATTTATATACAGTATACATATTTTTCCGGAAGCCTGTCAAATTATGTAATTAATGTCCGTAAACCTGGTGTTAATGACGCACAGCGGTAAAAATACTGATTTTAGCTGGACAAAAACGATTTTTCTTCTTTTTTTTCAGAAATTCTTAATCCTAGTTAAATTGAAAAGTTTTGTTAACACATTGCGTACGTCGCTTTGCTCACCTAACATGCTTTTAAAATTCGCAAATTTTTAAGCGTGTCAGAAAAAGTTAATACGATGCATATAAGCAAATTAGAACGCTGGCTTTCAAATAATAAAATGTTGTACAACAATAAAATGAATAAAATGCTTTATTTAGTACGATACACAATCGGACCGGAGTCTTCTTGATGTAATAGTAATACTAACTGATTCTTTTCCACTCTTCCGGCATTTTCACATGCATCTATTTGGCTATTTTTTTATCACAAGTAACCACAATGTTTCGTTACCTTTACAGCGCGACAAACCGATCAAATTATTTCTAATTTGTTGCGACGTCTATACGCGCATATAATAAAAGATTAAAATGGGATATCTCGTAACCCAGCCTCTACGTTCGGATTGTTATATACGAGATATCTCGTGACCCATATGCAATATGTTAATAAACATAAAAATGAACGATTGCAAATAATATATCTCGTTTTTTAGTTTCTTTACAGACGTGTAACGATAATCCTAAAACATCTCATTTTTCAAGATTTACTTTTCATACCTTCAAGCTAACAAATAAAGAAATTTGCGGAAAAGAATAGCTTCTATGTTATAATTTTCAACTCTAGTCCTCTTCTACTAAAAAAAAAAAGATTATATTTGGACAACGAAATTGTAATTATTAAGTCAGAAAGAGCCATATTTATTCTATAATAATTTTGTCCAGCTACGATCAATATTTTGCGACCACTATGCGTCGCGTTGCAAGTAAATTTTAAAACTTTCAATTGATATTTACCTACGATGATTATACCTATTGCTGTGATTTTTGTTCCTTATTAAACTATAGGAAAAAATAATTATATATCATCTACTTGTATTTATTGGAATAGGTATCGGTATTCCAAATTACCTACACCTTAGCCAAATCGTTACTTTATGTTATTTTTCAGTTAGTCCAAAAGTTTCAGATAATTTCTGTTTTTCATTCTTACTGAGAATTTCAAATATAAAAGGTAACTAGTTCCCTATGGTATTATGATGTACTTTTATTTGTTTTCATCCTCTTTCCTAATTTTTTTATTCGTCTTAAACAAACTGGTACTCCAAATATGCTTCACTTCTCCTAACATTTGTTTCAATTTGATATTTGGTTGTGAGTACACAATTTCAATCGAAGGCAATACTAATCGCTGCGACAAAACATAAATTACAAAGCTTATAATTTTGTTAGACGAATGCAAGCGGAACAATAATTTCGTTATCGATAATTATTCAGAGCGATCGAAATAGAGTTTCCGCTACCGATTGCTGTTATGAGTAGATTGCGGTTGTTTATACGAATTTATATTTTTATGAACATGTTTAAGAAAGTGGAACCTAAACAGAGATCAGTTACACCGTTTAACAATTATAATTTACAAGCAACTTTCGATATTTTTTATAATTATATATGTTATATGCGTTATGCACTATTTTGCAAATTTAAATTTTCCATAATTGCATAAACATCCACAGTCTAGTTATAAGCTACCGAAATCAATTTTCCTCATTGATGACTTTGTACCTGAGAGCCACACTGACCCAAGTCCATCTTTGTATTGGACATCATATGTATTGGACTTCTACCATTTAATCTTCTAAACTCGAATTTCATTTACATTTATGATACGAACAAAACAAACGTGTAATTATATTTAATACATGGACAGATGGTTAACTTTATCAACTTTGATGGTCGGATTCAATATAATTCTTAATATAATCATTTTAAATCGCAAGGGGCGTAAAAATCCTCTTCTTTTTTACACACGCCGAATTTTAGTTTGAAATTTAGGATGTTTTCCATAAATGTGTAGTCTATCCTGTACTTAGTCAATGGTAATACATAAAGAAGATTTAATTGGGTGAACTACTTGGGTTACGAGCTATCCTAAACAAATTTTCCTCATAGATAATTATTATGAACCACTGAAACAGAATTTCTATCCTCGATAATTGTTACGAGCAATCGAAATAAATATCCTTTGTCGATAACTATTATGACTATTACCCCTGGTAGAAAGTTTTCGGCCAAACGTGATAATATAAACGTAGTTCTAGGTTTACGGAATTCGTCACGTTGACGCATTTTACATTTCATACCTAAAATTATAGAAACCATAAATATTATTTTTCAGTACTTTATGTTAACTTTAATTAATACAATTGTATGAATATTTATTCTACGTGATTCTCTTCATCCTCACGCTTCTAATTTCGAATATTCATATACAGTATACGTATTTTTCCGCAAGCCTGTCAAATTATGCACGTAACGTCCGTAAACCTAGTGTTAAAAAACGCTAATGTTTGTGTGATACAAGTTGCTATTGTATCAAGTGAAAAGCAGCTTCGAAAACTAATAAAATTATTGCGAAACGAAATTTCATTTATACGATGCGAATATCTCCTAGCATCAACGTTACAACACATCCAAATAAGCGCATATATGGACGTAAAAATATTAGAAAATGTTAGGTAATATAAATATTTGGTAAAGTATCGTTTTATTGTTAAGTAGATTTATTTTCCTCGCTGTTTTCGTTTTAATAGTAAACGATTTGTTTTCATTCTTTTCCTTTCCCCATTTATTTCATATTATATTTATTTAATCTTCCCGTATGCTCTTTTTATTTGTAGCGCGGGATTTCACAGCTCTAAAATTTTAGTGTTCATTTGGCCGAAAACTTTTTATCAGGAGTAGTACAATGCACTGCGGATTTTTATGCATTTATTGGAAATTCAAGTATGACTAAAGGCACGAAATGCGCGTAATATGCAAAACTGTACAAAATGTATAAAGTATAGTAGAAATTATAATATTTACAGAGTAAGACGATCCCCTATTTAGCTCCCATTTCATTAATTTTGTTAACAAAAATATGAATTTGCATAAAGATGCGCAACCAAAATAGAATTTCACTTGTTAACCCTTTGCACTCCAAAACTATTTTAAGGATATAACCTGCCGGTAACTTGAACACTCTTTTCTGGCTCTTATGAGAATTTCAAGTGTTATTCCGTACTTCGGAAATAGGAAAATAAAAGGAGTGGTGTTTAATTTGCTTTGTTTTGAAAGAAATAAGAATTGAATTAGTAGAAATAAATAAAAACCTTAAATCTTGAATTACGAGAAAATGTATGTATGTATGTATTGTCAACGCAATGCAAAGGGTTAATAATGGTTATCGATAACGAACAACATTTTCCGTACATAACAATTGTTATTTATAATAAAAACGATTAAAAATTTATATTTTCTTTAATTCCTTCGTAGTTGACGATTATTATCGTTAACTTAAACAACAATAAACAGATTTTTGTTAATGATTTTTTCCGTAAAACATTTTCGAAATAACTGTTACTGTTGATCCCTGATTAAAACTGAAACGAATAATTCGTGTCGTCTAGAAAATTCATTGTAACCTGAATATCAAGTCCATGATTCGACTTAACGTTTAATCAAATATGATCGTACAATGTAAAATGTTAAACAATGATGGTACATTATAGGTATACTATTTGTATGTCTGTATATTACAATATTAGGTTGTCCTAAAAATCCGTTTCCGTCTTTTATCAATCAAAAGTGCACGAAATTAAATGAACCGTAGAATTTATTAAAAGACGTCGAGTTATTCTAAGATTATAAAACCCAGTTTCATTTCTACAGAAAAAACAAGACGTCATTTTCAATAAATTCCGTGAAGCCATTTTGTGTACGAAAAACTTTAAACACTCGGAAAACAATTTTCGAGATGACCTAATGTAAATAATAATATACAGATATGCATTGTGTATACGTATAGAATATATATCGTATCAATCCATAAAATAAAGTTTAGACAAATCTTTGGGAACCAAACACTTTTAAATAAAACTCTAAAATATGATTGAAGGGAATAATTGGTTTTAATAATAATAATAAGAATAAGAATAATAGTAATAATAATAATAATAATGATAATAATTCGTAAAATAGCTATCGATAAATTGTTTAACAAAATGTTTAAATGTTGTCCACAACTGAAATACACAAATTGTTCTACTAGAGTTTTTATACGTTCAGTTTGTTGCTAGTCACTTGCACATTTTGCTACAACGTGCGACTCCACTGAACGCAACTTATAATCCCACTCTTAAACTAATAAATGAGATAAAAGTGATTCAAAAACATTAGCCATCAATTTTTAACGTTGATATATTACTTTAATAAGATGCGTTTTTTTTTGTTTGTTTCGTTTGCAACATTCACAATATAGAAACGAGGGAAAGAGATTTCTCTTCTACTCTTGCGCATCGTTCGGATTCTCTTTCTTCTTGTCCGTCAATTGTGCATATATACGAAAACTGAATCATCATAATACGCATGTCTCGATTTTAAAAAATCTGCATCACATCAAAATTCAAGTCGTCCGGTTAAATTTTACACATTTCTCTTCTCACTTTTCTTTTCTAACAAACTCATCATGACCTCGCGTTGCTACCCCGTAATTACGTTCGTATCAAATCTCTGTATTCGTTTACTAAAAATACTGCTAATTTCCACTGAAAGTATTTTAATTCTCGTCTTTATAAAACTTAAAGGAAACCAAAATTCGTATCGGTTTTACAATTCTCTATAGAAATTAACTTCTATGTATGCAACTATATTGTAACGACGTACGTATAAACTACCAGAAAAAAGTAATCAAATCTAAGGTAAAATCTATTTTACTTTTGTATCCGTTCTTTTCAGCTCGCTAAATTCGCCGCATTTTAGTCATGCAATTTTCGTTATACAATTAACCTTCAATTTTCTACATTATAGTTCGTGAAAAATTGTGTTTAGATTTACTGATATTACTGTTAAAGGATTCTTCTTCTTCTTCTTTTTTTTTTGTTTTTTCACACACTTCAATAACAGGCATGAAAAAGTACACGTTTATTGTTGTCTTCTGTGTTCGGTAAAAGCAACTTGAATTATTTAAAATAATAATAATAATAATAATAGTAATAATAATACCACGACAAAGAAATGTGTATCAAACGTTAAAAGGGGAAAGGAAACAACAGATAATTTTTTGTTAACAATAAGAGAATCGTGTCTCGTGAAATGTCCATATCGAATAGTACAATAATAATGATCACCGTTCACGTTACCGTAGAAGTAACTGCGATATTATTCCTCTTCTTTCTGTCACATAATATTTTTAGATCATCTTTTTTTGCAGTCCATGAATAATATTATAATAATAGGTAATATATATAATATATATATTTTTATATATATATATTTATATATATATATATATAATTTGCAATAGATATAGAATATGCATAAAATAATCGGTTGACAGTAATTTCTATTATTATCCAATCATCAAGCATAATTGTTACAAATAAACTTAAAACGTCGTAATAAGCCCTTGCACCTTTATAACAAAGAAAGGTGAGTCCTTTCAGCCACAGGCACCAGGTTATATGTCCATCGAAGTTTAAAATGGTAATCGATTTAAATGACACTTGCTTATAATATTGTTCTCGCATAGATTTCTTTTTTTTCTTTTCTTTCTTTTCATTATTCAACAAAAGTTTAAGCATTTTACAAGGGTTAGAGTCCACATGTTACAGTTTTTCATTTTTCGTTTTTTTTACCTTTTCTTCTGTTCCGTATCATCTCTCATTATTATTTTTCTTTTTCTTTTCTTTTTTTCATTCATTTTTAATTTGTACGTTTAAGAAACACCTTTCGATGAATAGCACGCAACACCACACTATATGCTTAACAACTGTCAGCAAGGTTGTACCCAATATCCCTTGAAATTGAATTATGTTCCTCTTCATAGTAGTAGTTTACGATTAAGATAATATTTATGATGCCGACCGCGACGCTAATTATCATACAAGTTGATTATTCAACAGAAGAAAATAGTCTCAGTGATGATGAGTGTTTTGTCACAGGAATTAGAAGCCCTTCGTGTTGTGTATCCAAGAAAGCAAAGGTAAGTAGTAAGACGATAATTAGTCGTAGCGTGCTTCTTCCTTTACGTTGATTACTATCATGAATAGTATTATATCCTTGTTGCATCCACCGCTACTGGCGTGAACTTCCTCTGCCCCTGCCACGACCGCCGTCCCGATCCTACAACCATAAACGTGTATCATTTATTGAACAAAATTTTCCTTCCTAGGGTAGATATCCCACGTACTATCAGTGTCCCTATAACCGACACTTCAATTCGTTTTATTTAATAACAAAGTAATGTACGAAGAATCGTAAATGAACAAATTTGTATACTAAATTTGGAGTTCATTTATATGTATCAATATATGGACTTTGCACATATGTTCATTTTTAATATTTAACAATAAATATTATGTGGTGACGTGTGTCGGTTGAGAATAAAAATGCGACTAATGTACTGCAAGTAGAAAGTATGAACATTTTTATGATGCAATAACGGTGACGATTGTTACGATTTATCTTCTATACGTTACCCAAACTAAATCATTAATATATGTAAGAATCATTCCCATTTACAACTTTTCAAGTGAGAGTACGAGGGGCATTGAACTTTGTTATGTATTTTCAATGAATTAGTAATTAATACATCGTATTTAACATATAAAAAAATGATCATAAATAAAAGAGACGTTAACTAATGTTGTGCTCCAAACCGAAACCATTCGTAGGTTAAATAACTTCTAAAATAATTAAATGAAGATGCGCGATAAGCTTAAAGTGGCAGTAATTGGGACATCTACCCTATGTTACACAAATATAGCATTATGTGTCATTAACACTAGGTTTACGGAACTCGTCACGTTGACGCCGTTCAGATTTCATACCTAAAATGATAGAGACCATAAATATTATTTTTCAGTACTTTATATTAACTTTAATTAATACGATGGTATGAGAATATGTATTCTAATTGATTCTCTTCATCCTCAACCTTCTAATTTCGAATATTTACATGCAGTATACGTATTTTTCCGGAAGCCTGTTAAATTATGCACGTAACATCCGTAAACCTAGTGTTAAATTAATAAACTTTGTAACATAGAAGAAAGTAAATGTAATATTAATATTAAACTTTCGAACTGATGTTTGATGACTGTATTATTGAACTCTGTTAACTCTTTAATTATAAAACTATTTAACTATTGTACCGTACATAATGAAAGTGAAAAGTAAGTGTGCACCTTACAAAAATAAAATTGAGTGAAATTATAGGATAATTAGTGTCTGATTGTAATATTACTTGCAGCAAATAGAAATTGTGTAATAATAACATAATTATAATATTACCATTGACTAACTACAGCATAGACTATCCATTTATAGGAAACATCATAAATTACGAGCCTGGCCAGACTAGGACCAAATTTACAAGAAAAAAATCGTACGAAAGTTTACCAAATCCAATGAGTGAAGTGGTACAAAATAAAGTGGGGGTCTACTCATTATTAACATTCGGGAAAAAGTGAAACCTATATCTGATTAGTTATATATATTTGTTTAATTACCAAAGATAGCGTCTTAGAATTTCGTCAAAGCGAACGTGTATTCGTTTGATTTCGCGTGGATATTTGTTGTAATATTTGTTCAATTTACGAAGCTTTCGGTTAACAATAAATAGTTTTATTTCACATGCTACGCCCTTTAATATAAATATAAAATTGAGCTCTGATTCCAGAAATTTTCAAGGTGTCTTATAATTTTGTCCACAAGTATATACATTATTATAGATTTGAATTTTAAAGATCGCGTATGTCGAAGACAACTGCGTGTCACAATATTTAGTTATAATTCCGTTGTTGTCTCCATCTACTCTAAATGTTGCATGTAACATTAAAATTGTAATGGGATCAGGTAGCCCCCTAATGACTCTATATAAGAATGGATAGTCTATCCTATGCTTTGTCGATGGTATTACTTATAGAAAATGCATTACAGCATTTTTCTAAAATATTCATTTGCTTAAACTTCTGCAGTCTATTTATTACCTATTACAATGTAGTATCCTGTAACGAACAACGTGTTACAAAATACCTTTATCAGTTACAAAAATCTACATACGCATTGTAAATTTCAAATATTTACATATTATAGAATAATAAAAGAGGCGTGAAAATTCACAAAATATAAAATTACAAGTGACGAAGAATCGTAGAAGACGTTTCATAAAGTTTTATTCATTACGTGAATAAAGTTACTCGTAAAATTATATAAAGTGTAACTTTATTTATGCTGAACAAATTATAGGACGTAACAGATGCATCAAAGGAGCTAACAATACACATATCGATGACTTTAATGCACACATGTTATATGTTCACTTTGAGTGATTTCTAGAAAAACAGATTTAAAGATTTAGTGGTATTTCATAATTGAATGGACACTTCTTGTTGCGTGTATGATGTCATATTTATGAAACAAATGTTAAAGAATCTATTTAAGTAATAACATAAGCTTCGTTCTATGAAACTGCTATAATAATTCAATAAAAATACACAGAGGATAGACATAGTGCCTTGATGACTCGTGTGCATTTGTTGTACAGTGACTCAGAGTAAATCTTGGACACTTACATGTCCATGTTTTAAATAGCAATTGACAAGCGTTTGAACTTCCAAGCTCTTAGATTCCTAAGCCTTTGGATTCCTAAGCGTTTAAATATCTAAGCTTTTAAATTCCGAGGCGTGTGAATTTCCAAGATTTTTTATTCTCAGGCGTTCGAATTTCTAAGCTTCTGGATTTTTAAGGGCCTGAATTCCCAAGTTTTAGAATTTCGAAGCGTTTGGATTCTCTAGTTTTTCAATTCCGAAGCGCTTCAGTTTCCAAGCTTTTGTATTTCTAAGCGTTTCAATTTCGAAGCTTTCATATTTTTGGGCGTTTTAATTTCCTAAGCTTTTGGATTCCAAGTGTTTGGATTTCTAATCTTTTAGATTCCCAAGCGTTTACATTTCTAAGCTTTTAGATTCCGAGGCGTGTGAATTTCCAAGATTTTTGATTCTCAAGCATTAAAATTTCCAAGCTTCTGGATTTTTAAGGGCCTGAATTTCCAAATTTTAGAATTTCGAAGTGTTTGGATTCTCTAGTTTTTCAATTCCGAAGCGCTTCAGTTTCCAAGCTTTTGTATTTCTAAGCCTTTCAATTTCGAAGCTTTCCCATTTTTCAGCGTTTCAATTTTCTAAGCTTTTGGATTCCAAGCGTTTGGATTTCTAATCTTTTGGATTCCCAAGCGTTTACATTTCTAAGCTTTTAAATTCCGAAGCGCATCAGTTTCCAAGCTTTTGTATTTCTAAGCGTTTCAATTTCGAAGCTTTCGTATTTTTGAGCGTTTGAACTTCCTAAGCTTTATTACTTCCAAGTGTTTAGATTTCTAAGCTTCTGGATTCCCACGCGTTTACATTTTTAAGTTTTTGGATTGCCCGATTTTAAATTCCCAAGCTATTCGATTACCGAACTTCCCAATTTCAAGCTTTTGTATTAACGAGAGCATTTATCAACTTTTGAAATCGTTCGACTAATTATGAGCGATACTGTAAATGTCTGAGTTTTACTATGAGTCACTGTATAACCACCTTTGGTGTACCATCATTTCGTAATAATTAATTAAAACAATACTTTTATTTAAACGTATATTTAAATGTACATTACAAAAATAAAATTGATAACAAATTGGCATTTTTAATGTACAAAGTATTAACAAAAATTAACTTTGACATTTAAATGTATCGTTAAGAAGACTAAAAGTAATCTTTTATATACAAACTGACATAACGGAAATAAAGTAGTAAATATTGGTGACTAAACTTTCATAGCAAAAACACATGTTCCTACGTGTCCTTTTTCATGGACATGCAACGTCTGTGCACTGGAAACGATGGATGCAAAGATGCACGATAAATACATATTCTTTTTTAACATATTTCGCAAAATAGATAAATATATATATACAGGGTGATTCACTTAAATTGAACATCTAAGTTATTTCCGTTATTACGAAAGGTAGGAAAAAATGACAATGTGGTGTTTAAATGGTTTCGAAGCGTGCATCTAATGGTAAGAAAGAATCGTTCTACCAAGGTCATTTTAATGATATTTTCAAGGTCACCGACACTTTTTGATATATTAACGTTTATTTTTTATAGTGCGATGTTGTTGTTTGCATCAACACGAGTTCAATTACCTATAATATCGTGACCTTGAGATGACCTTGACAATTCATTCATCGCGTACAAAGATGCATCGATGTAGGCGGTTGGCACTTCGAACACTTGTAACTTAGACGTTCAATTTAAGCGAATCACCCTGTATGTATACATATATAATATTTATACAACATACGAGACGATCAAGATCTATTCGGTGCACATCGTAACTCAAATTTGACAAAAGTGGACATACAACATGTGTGCATTAAACCATCGATATTAAGTCGTTGCATCTGAAATGGCTGATTTTATGTAGCTCAGAATTTTCTAATTACTAATTAATTAAAACTATGTGTTATTTATATAATTATATTGTATCTCATTGTTTTTTTCGTTCCATTTATAAAAATACTAACAAATTTTCTTAACAAAATCAAAAAAATTAAACTTATGAATATCAAATTTTGCTGGCAGCTACAAATCACATAATTTCCTTAATACAATATAATACACATAGAATTGGTCCACTTATCGGTTTTCCTTCATTTCTGCGGCGCAGAAATCATAGAAACATGGAAACGTTCAACTTGTTTTCCCCTACTAAAATTTTTCGACTTGGTGAGATATCTGTTATCTGGATTTGCTTTACACAGCTTTCAATATTACTTGTTTCCGCATTTTTATATTGGCGATAGTTGATTTCGCAACACCTACTTATTTCACATTTTTCTTCAATCGATTAAACTACGAGTTTCCAACTTGGCGACATTATAATGTACCGTTATAGCGAATCATTATGATAAATTTCGTCCTACAAGGGAAATTATCACCATTTAGATACAGTACTGCAGTAGGAATACCGTTCGTACGGTAGGAAGTTAAAATAATAGAGCGTTCGTATAATGCAACGTTCACAATAACGGCTGTCCATATAATGGAGATTCTACTGTATTGGTTTATATATCAGTTTCAGTTTTGCTTGTACAAAACCGATGCCGCATCGGTTCTACAGGGTGGTCCAAAAGTCACTGGGTCATTTAAAATACGAATAAATTTTATGCAACTAATGTTTTCAAATTTTGATTTTCAGATTATTAACCCCTTAACGCTCACATTATTCTTCAGTTTCCAGATATTGACTTTCAGATTATTAACACTAGGTTTACGGACGTTACGCGTATAATTCGACAGGCTTCCGGAAAAATACGTATACTGCATATAAATATTCGAACGTAGAAGGTTGAGAATGAAGAGAATCAATTAGAATACATATTCATAGCATTGTATTAATTAAAGTTAAGATAAAGTACTGAAAAATAATATTTATGGTCTCTATAATTTTAGATATGAAATCTGAAATGCATCAACGTGACGCGTTCCGTAAACCTAGTGTTAACCTCTTAACGCTCACGTTATTCTTCAGTTTAGGGAACAAAAGTGGCCGGAAATTTCATTGCGGAAATTCATAATTTAAAATACCGTGTTGCGCGTTTGCTAGCATTTCGATCAAACGCAATAATATAGGATTAGCTAAAAAAATGTTAAGATTTTTGCGATGCAAGCTGCTACTGCATAATTATAAAATCTAATAGAACATTTATAGATAACACGGAACAAGGTTAGTTAATAAAAGTGTACCTAAAAGTGGAAATCGGTTACGAGAAGCAATAAAATCATTGTGTTAAGGAAATTCCACCTGCATATCTTATCTTGTAGCAGAAATCTTGTAGCATTAATGCCACAATGCAGAAAATCAATCGTACGTGGACTTAGAAATATTAGAAAGCATTAAGTGATATAAATATTAAATAGAATATCTCGTACCTTCTTGCAAATTTATTTTTTTTCGCAGTATTCTTTTTCGTAATAAACGAATACTTTTTTATTCTTTTCCTTTCCTCATTTGTTTCATATTAGATTTGTTTCTTTTTTCCCATGTACTTTATATTCGTGCAACAGCATTTTGCACCTCAAAAATATTAGTGTTCTTAATCATTTCCACGTTGTCGTGCTTGATCGAAAACTTTTTGCCAAGAATTGTAGCAAATTGCAAACAAATGGTAAAAGCATCACTATTTTTTGACAATCTATCCAATTTTAATCAACCAATAAAATTACTACTGCGTTGAAACGATTCAAATTCCTGCATTTTTTTAAATACTTCAAGTTTAGAGGTGTGCGTAGACTTTTGTAACTGAGTGTACGTACATTTATAAATCTTCCCTTGTTCGTTATAGCATATTCCCACTGTAATTAATTTCTGGTCTCATTTTATTTACAGATGAATCGAAACCAAATTTCTACATTCGTAAAGCATGAATCAGAAACTTTATGAAGCGTCGAAACTCTCGAATCTCTCGAAACCACGAATGATTAGTTTTTTAACTAAACATAAGTGTAAAGTTTCAACATAAACTAAATTAAATTACTATTACTAAATCCTTTGCACTAGAGGCTCACTAAAACTAGTATATTTTGGCAATTGGGGATCGCTTTTTGGGCGTAGAGTTAAATAAATTCGTATCATTTACCTCACCTACTTAAATTATTATTCACCTACAATGGCGGACAAAAGAAAGTTTAAAATTGAGAATTCGCGAGATTGAATAAATCCTATATTGGACACCTTGCATCACAATGGTTATTAACATTCTAAGAAAATTCCTCCTGATGATCCTTAAGTGGTGAAGGAGGGGGTTTTCCAAGCACCGCCGTATCAAAGACCTACGTACTACGTGACCCTTCGCAGTAGTTTCTCGCTTCAACACCTGCGGCTTATGGGCAATAGCCTCGGCTCCGCAAAGCCAGCCTCAAGGCTCAGTCGGCTGATAGTTACAATCAATCTAAGAAAATGCCATATAGTCCGACGAATAAAAATTCGAAGTATTGAACCAAACGAAAGCACAAAGATAGATACTGTAAAATCTGCAGACTGCCTAGATATCGTAAATATTCAATCAAACGTAGTGATATTCCATTATGTTTTGCAACTACGGTAAATGTCTGTAACTGTCGCCTTAATAGCGACATTGAATTTTTTAGCGAACGAACGTATGAAGAATCGTGACGAAAAGAAAGTTCATACTAAAGTTGGACTTTAATTTTACGTAACAACACATAAAGACACTGCATATTTGTTTATATTTAATATTTTAAAATGCATATTAGGTGGTGAATGTGCCGTTTCAACATTAATCACGCGAATGATATAAGTGGAAAGTATGGAGATTTTTATAATGCGCGAAAGGCCATACGTTTACTATTTATCCTTTATCTGTTACACAAATTGATTTGCCAATATATGTAATAGTTGTTTCCATTCATGTGACAGTAATAGGGATATTGGCCTTTGTTCTATATTTTCAGTGAATTAATAATTAATACATTATATTTAACATACAAAAAATCATCATAAATAAAAGGGATGTTAACTAATGTTGTGCTCCAAACTGTACTGATTGTTAGGTACAATAACTTTTAACACAATTAAATGAAGTTACGCGATAACCTTAAAGTGGCAGTACGTGGTAGACATCTACCCTATTTTCCTGTTTCGAAGCAGGGTAAATGACCCACGTACTGTCACTGTTCCTATAACTGCCACTTTGATTATTTTTCATTATATTAGCGATGGAACCTAACCCAAATACTGCCATTGTTCCTATAACTGCCACATTCATTATTTTTCATTATATTAGCGATGGAACCTAACCCAAGTACTGTCACTGTTCCTATAACTGCTACTTTAACTATTTTTCATTATATTAGCGATGGAACCTAACCCAATTACTGTCATTGTTCCTATAACTGCCACTTTCATTATTTTTCATTATATTGACGATGAAACCTAACCCAATAACTGCCATTGTTCCTATAACTGCCACTTTGATTATTTTTCATTATATTAGCGATGGAACCTAACCCAATTACTGTCATTGTTCCTATAACTGCCACTTTGATTATTTTTCATTATATTAGGGATGGAACCTAACCCAAGTACTGTCACTGTTCCTATAACTGCCACTTTGATTATTTTTCATGATATTAGCGATGGAACCTAACCCAATTTACTGTCATTGATCCTATAACTGCCACTATGATTATTTTTCATTATATTAGCGATGGAACCTAACCCAAGTACTGTCACTGTTCCTATAACTGCCACTTTAATTATTTTTCATTATATTAGCGATGGAACCTAACCCAATTACTGCCATTGTTCCTATAACTGCCACTTTAATTATTTTTCATTATATTAGCGATGGAACCTAACCCAATTACTGCCATTGTTCCTATAACTGCCACTTTAATTATTTTTCATTATATTAGCGATGGAACCTAACCCAATTACTGCCATTGTTCCTATAACTGCCACTTTAATTATTTTTCATTATATTGGCGATGAAACCTAACCCAAGTACTGTCACACTGTTCCTATAACTGCCACTTTAATTATTTTTCATTATATTAGCGATGGAACCTAATCCAAACCTAACCCAATTACTGTCACTGTTCCTATAACTGCCACTTTGATTATTTTTCATTATATTAGCGATGGAACCTAATCCAAACCTAACCCAATTACTGTCACTGTTCCTATAACTGCCACTTTGATTATTTTTCATTATATTAGCGATGGAACCTAATCCAAACCTAACCCAATTACTGTCACTGTTCCTGTAACTGCCACTTTGATTATTTTTCATTATATTAGCGATGGAACCTAATCCAAACCTAACCCAATTACTGTCACTGTTCCTATAACTGCCACTTTGATTATTTTTCATTATATTAGCGATGGAACCTAATCCAAACCTAACCCAATTACTGTCACTGTTCCTATAACTGCCACTTTGACTATTTTTCATGATATTAGCGATGGAACCTAACCCAATAACTGCCACTGTTCCTATAACTGTCACTTTGACTATGTTTCATTATATTGGCGATGGAACCTATCCCAAATCTAGCCCAATTACTGTCACTGTTCCTATAACTGCCACTTTGATTATTTTTCATTATATTAGCGATGGAACCTAATCCAAACCTAACCCAATTACTGTCACTGTTCCTATAACTGCCACTTTGATTATTTTTCATTATATTGACGATGAAACCTAACCCAATAACTGCCACTGTTCCTATAACTGTCACTTTGACTATTTTTCATTATATTGGCGATGGAACCTAACCCAAATCTAACTCAAGTACTGTCACTGTTCCTATAACTGCCACTTTAATTATTTTTCATTATATTAGCGATGGAACCTAACCCAAATCTAACCCACGTACTGTCACTGTTCCCATAACTGCCACTTTGATTATTTTTCATTATATTAGCGATGGAACCTAACCCAGTTACTGTTACTGTTCCTGTAACTGCCATTTTAATTCGTCTATTTAATGGGAAAGTAATGTATAAACAATCGTAAGTAAAAAAATTTTCATACTAAATTTGGACTTCGGTTTACGTAACAACACATAGACATTGTATATTCGTTTACACTTACTATTTATAAATAAATATTAGGTGGTAAATGTTGTGTTGAACATTAAAACGTGACCAATGTAATTATAAAGTATGGGACGTGTCATAATTCGGTAAATGCAAAACTAAAACCTAATAATTTTAGTTCAAATATTCCATCAATAAATATTACTCTATTATAAAATATTTCATTCACATTGAATTGATTGTTTTTTCAAGAAAATTTGAATTCATAATAAACTTCAATATCACATAACTTTAATAATTATAACTTATCGTTTTATTATTTCTATGGAATCAATAGATTAATTCTGTTATATTAATATAAATCTTTTAATTTTATTAATACACCTTATATCGGTTACACAAACTGAGTTGCTGATATACATATGTAAAACGTGTTTCTATTTAAATAAGAACTTTTTAAGTGACAGTACGAGTGACATTGGGCTTTGTTGTACATTTTTATTTACGTAGTAATTAGTTCATTATACTCAACATATAAAAAAATGTTCATAAATAAAAAAGACGTTGAACAATATTATGCTCCAAACTGGAACGATTTTTAAGTTAAATAGTTTCTAAAATAGTTAAATAAAGCTACGCGATAAGCTTAAAGTGGCAGTGCGTAGTACATCTACCCTATATTTCCTGTATAGCAGCAAATATTCCTTCGTTTTGTTGTTTATTGCCAAATATTCTGACTGTGGTTGGATGAAAACTGGTGTGGAAACATTGCGGTTGATTTTTTTAAAATACAGAACATGGATGTTAGTGCAGTGATACCTCGAATTACATCCTCTTACGTCATTTCACGCTTCGTCGTTTCTATCAGCGACGTTATATCTCGGTTAAAAAACCTAGTTTTGTATCCACGTTTGATAATTTTGTCACGATATAGAGAACATATATAGATGCATCGCTGTTTATATACGTTTAAAAGAGAAATTAATAGTGTAATTAATTTGAAAAGGTACATTCGTATGTTTATCGGTAAGCTGCGAATTTGTATGCATTTGTGAGAAGTATTTATTGGGTTGTCCAGATAATTCGTGTCGCATTATATTTATATTGTATTTCACAATGATTTTTACATATCCAACGATTAGATCTGAATGTACCTTAATTTAGCTCTTCAAGTTTAGCTTCAGAAAAGCCTTTGGGATAGCAAAATGCTTCTATTGTAATTAGAAAGCTAACTATAAAAGTATAAACAGTCACGTAAAAACTTCCATAAACAGTTAACTTTTCGAATTTTTTTGAACGTCAGTTCTGCGGTTAAAAAATCTGAGAAAATTTCAAGACGTATATAAAAGTGGATAAAGCATCTCCGATTTTTCTTACAACATTTTATGCGATAAATCAAAGAAAATGCTGCTTAAACTGTAAATTACGTTTTCGCCTATAACTTCCCTAATAATAGGATGGTGGGGTTGAAATTTACCCGAAAATGTTGTATTTCAAAGACCTATTTATTAACATGTCACAAATTGAATTTCATTTAGTGATACTCTTGCAATGCTCATTCGACTGTACATTTTCAATAGAAGAAACTCGGCACGAACTTTCCGGACAACCCAATAAATATGCAAAAAGTCAACCCCTTGCACTACGATTATTTTCTTACCTACGTACGCTAGTATTGGCTGGTTACTGTTTTTATATCATTTAACTTACAAATTAGTTAAATATCGTTGGCAATTTTTACTTAAGATCCTCCAACTTTGCAAGACCAAGCTAAAATTTGAATTTAAAATAAAGTCCACACTCGGTAATATCTGGTTTTGTTGAATCTAAGCCATAATTCATAGAACGAGTGTAACTCGTTATTGTAGGTCAAGGGGTTAAAGAACACGTGTAATATGCGAAAATTCCAAAGTGTAAATTGCATATTATTTGTGGGGTAAGGTAACCCTTTACTTAAATCTCGTTTCTTGAATTTTGTTAATAAATTTATGAATTTGCACAAAACTTCGCAGTCATCGGGTACCCAGGCCCCAGGCACTTTCATCCTTATATACCAATCGATAAAAAACGAACAATGCTAATTGACAAATAGAACTGAACATCGTAAAGCTTTTTAATGATGGATTAACAGCTTTTAAAATTAACCCTTCAGGAACTAGTTTCTTTTTACGATTAATATAAAACGATTAATATTTATTTAAAATAGGGGAAACGGTTCATTGGCGATTTTGCGACGCGTTAATTAGTTTCCATATTTTATAAACAGTGAACAAAAGTAGTAGTAAAATGGGGTAAATTTGTTGAAACAGAAAAATCTTTTTTGTTTGCATGAGAAGAACAGAAAACTGGCCGTCCCTGAAGAGTTAATAAAACAGTAAAGGGTATAGCCGATTAAGGGGGTCAAATGTGCCCTTCAGCCGATTTTGATCGTACATGGATCATTCGATAGATTATCAAAAATAAACAGCTCACCTAAATTTTTAACCCCAAATCTCACTCAGGGGGGTAGTTACGGGGAAAATTCGATTTTTCAGTTTTTGGCCAGTTTTTCCCATATACTAACAGCAAAAATTCTGAAAAAAATCTGATATATTGCTAATAATGTGGTACATGTTATGGAATTTTTTCAGATTGTTTCCTTTTAAATCAGAGGCGTGAAAATTACAAAACGCAAAAAAAATGACAAAAAGTGCAGATTTCGCATTAATGCAAAGACCGACTACTTTTATAAAATTATGGTAACAACATACTATCATAACTATTATCCTCAATTTTTTTCAGATTTTTTGCTCAGCTGCGCCATAGTCAAAAAAATCAATAACCGTGTTTCGCAGGGATTATCGTGCGAAATAACCGCTTATAATTGACATTTTAGTATTTCTTGTATACAGTGAGCAGATTAAGTGTTCTTTAGTATTTCCTCATTTATACGAATGGTACATAAATAAAAATAAGTAAGTTAATCAGATAAATTAAAAAAATGTCAAGTCTATATACCATAAAATTGAACAGAACACCGCGAGTGACGGTGGCAAGGTGGTAGGAGGCGGGGTTGTGGAACCGCTAGGGATACTCTTTTGTCACAAGTTCAAATCCCGCTCGACTTCACTTTTCCTTTACAATTTTTTTTCCTCTTTTTCTCAATTATAACTACATACGAATCAAGAATATTTATACAAAAAATGTTTAAATCATTTTAATATTATTTTAACTTAAAATAACAAAAAACAATTTTTATTTCATTAGCCACTTATCATCTTAATTATGGTATTTCTTATCATCTTCTATACGTAATGAACACATAATATGATTTTATATTGTTTTCAAAATTCAAATACAAGTTCAATATTAAATCTTTTACCTTTTAAACGTTGTGTCGTTTGCACATAAGTTGGTGTCTTAAATGTTTCTTATTGTTTCTCCGCTTCCGCTTTCACGTATCCTGTAAAGTGTTAAAGTACCGTGATTGACCTCACGGTGCGGCGAATTTCTTATCATGTTATTAATAAACGAATTAGAGCTCACTCTTCTATTTGACGCTAATCTTGATTGTTAACAGAAAACATTGCATGTTCTCACTAGGTACCGTATATTAAAAATGGAAAATTCATAAAATAATAGTTTTAAAACTGAAAAAGATTTTTTCCCTTCAGGAATACTACTTACCATTGTTCAAATACCTTAATTAAAAGTTATTTTAAGTTAAAATAATATTAAAATGATTTAAACATTTTTTGTATAAATATTCTTGATTCGTATGTAGTTATAATTGAGAAAAAGAGGAAAAAAAATTGTAAAGGAAAAGTGAAGTCGAGCGGGATTTGAACTTGTGACAAAAGAGTATCCCTAGCGGTTCCACAACCCCGCCTCCTACCACCTTGCCACCGTCACTCGCGGTGTTCTGTTCAATTTTATGGTATATAGACTTGACATTTTTTTAATTTATCTGATTAACTTACTTATTTTTATTTATGTACCATTCGTATAAATGAGGAAATACTAAAGAACACTTAATCTGCTCACTGTATACAAGAAATACTAAAATGTCAATTATAAGCGGTTATTTCGCACGATAATCCCTGCGAAACACGGTTATTGATTTTTTTGACTATGGCGCAGCTGAGCAAAAAATCTGAAAAAAATTGAGGATAATAGTTATGATAGTATGTTGTTACCATAATTTTATAAAAGTAGTCGGTCTTTGCATTAATGCGAAATCTGCACTTTTTGTCATTTTTTTTGCGTTTTGTAATTTTCACGCCTCTGATTTAAAAGGAAACAATCTGAAAAAATTCCATAACATGTACCACATTATTAGCAATATATCAGATTTTTTTCAGAATTTTTGCTGTTAGTATATGGGAAAAACTGGCCAAAAACTGAAAAATCGAATTTTCCCCGTAACTACCCCCCTGAGTGAGATTTGGGGTTAAAAATTTAGGTGAGCTGTTTATTTTTGATAATCTATCGAATGATCCATGCACGATCAAAATCGGCTGAAGGGCACATTTGACCCCCTTAATCGGCTATACCCTTTCGTGAAAGCTGGGTGAGAAAAGTACACATTTACATACGTCTTTATTTCGATTTACGTCTTTTTCGACTTACGTCGGTTACTGTAGTACCAATTAGTACACAAATTCGAGGTATGACTGTGGCACAGTTCGAAAGAATTTTTATCTAATAAAGGGATGTCTATTGTCAGCACAATTCTTCCTTTTGGAAAGATCGTTATTACCTAGTTAGTATGAGACAAGCAACGAATAAGAAACGGTCGGCGAAGGACTGCTTTATGAATTTCCGGAAAAACTAGAACTGTAAATGTTATATACCATTGTTCAGGTGACATATAAAAAGATTTCAATATATTAAATACCACATTTTCACCGTACTAATTCTCTCTGGTTCTTCGGTCTTTGTCTTATCCGTCACATCCTCGGCCATATTAAAATCTTACACATTTTAGAATATCATATAATAAAAGCTACACCCTTTTCTACTAACTATATTAAATATTTTTGGTTAGTGATACACCAAAAAGATAGCAAACTGTGATACATAGCAAAAAGAAGAAGTATAAAAACTGATATATCTACAAATATAGAGAATCTAATCGCAGAAACAAACGATTGAATTTATTATTGTCCAGATATGTTCTTTACTTCTGTTTCATTACTTTAATTAAAACGCAAATTTTCTCTTTTCTATGCACAATTTTCTTGTTTCTATCGCTTCATATGACATTTATATTTATCACAAATATATTCCCATCGCAGATTGTAAATCCTTTTAATAAAATTCTGCTACTTTTCCATATCATTCGCCCTTTGAACTTTCTTTTGTCCGTTACTGTAAGTTTTGAAAGTTTCGAATCATAAAAGTAGCGCAAAGTTTCGAATTCTCGAAACCCGAAAACAGAGGTCGATAACGTAACCCGTATCGGTTTCGGTTCTCAGAAACCTTCCGTAATATAGCGAGTTATTGAGTACCAAAACCGACATGGGTTACGGTTAACCAGCCATTATATGTGCAAATGTAACCCGGTTAATCTGATAAGAACGCGTTTTCTACACAGAAAATAGGAAAACTTTTAAATCCCAATCAAGAATTTTAATCCGTGTAACCGTATCACGAATTAGTTTCGGAGTTTTGATTCTTCCAATGAACAGTAAAAAGTAACTGCGTCTGTTTTGTAACAAATACGAAAAAATACGATTTATTTTATTATTGTTCGATGCAGACGAGTGGTTTTTTGTCGCACGATCGTACGTTTTTCCTTGTTTTTTCAAATGAAAACAACAAAAGCAGGCATACGATCGTGCGGTGAAAAACCGCTCATCTGCTGTCAGACTAAATCGTTTAAAGTAGTAAGCATCTTTTCGTAACCGGCTCTGAGCGGGTTAACCGCGGTTTTAGCTACACTTAGGAACCGTTCTCTGGCGTTCATTACGGGTTACTATAATCTACAGAAACCCGTCTTCATTAACCGGGTTACGATTTGGGTTAGGCAGAGGGTTACGATCCGTGCTCGAAACCTTGAGGTGAGTATCGAGGTTTCGCGTGTCCTATCACTAATTCTATTCGTTACTTACTTTGCGTTGATGATGTAAATGCGGTTGATGAGGATGATGCTCCCTCGACAATTCCGTGTGTCCCCCTCTGTTTCTGTGATTGGAAGAATGATGATGTTGTATAGCATTCGTCGGGGCTTTACGTTGATCCTCCTCCGCCTGTTTACGCTCGTAATGTCCGAAGTCGTCGAAAATACTAGTCGAATGCCGATAAGTATGCAGTATACGCAACACTGTCACGCCTTTCGCGTGAGGGACTTCCTGCGCATCCCTCGAGTTAGTCACTGGTTTGTTCTCGTTATTTTCTAGTCTAATGTGACGCAGTTGCACATTAGGAACATCCTTGACGTAAATCCAACGCACGCGGAATTGCCCTTTCCATTTATCCTGGGACCATACCGAACTGTTGCTCTTGTAATCGACAGGCGAGACCATTTGCGCCATGCCGCAAAAATGACCAGAACCATTCACCGAGAAGAACAAGTACAAAGGCGCACCGTCGCGACTCGCTTCTCTGTACGCTTGATCCAATCTTTTGTTACCGTGCTCGGTACTACACCAAATCTCATACTTGATCGATCTATGGATATCATCTTCCGAGTAAGACTTGATGACGAAAAACCTGGCTCCAGGCGCGGTTTCGTCGAACTCTACGGGATTGTAATCGTTCTTCACTTTCAGCTCGTCCAAAACAGGATGCGATTGCGTTTGCGCAATTTGCTGTTGTTGCGGTTGCAACTGCTGCTGCTGTTGTTGTTGTTGTTGTTGCTGTTGCTGCTGCTGCTGATGTTGTTGCTGCTGCTGTTGATGCTGTTGTTGATGTTGCTGCTGCTGTTGTTGCTGCTGTTGTTGCTGCTGCTGTTGCTGCTGTTGGTGATGTTGATGCGGATGCTGTTGTTGCTGCGGGGGCATATGAATCTGAGACTGAGGAGGCGACGGAGGTGTCGTGGGCTGTCTGTTCCAACACGGCGGAGGTGGAGGAGGTCTCTGTCTCTGAGCCAACGGCGGAGGTGGTGGAACAGGCGGTTGCACTTGCGGTGGAGGCGGCGCTGTCGGTGGAGGCGCAGAAGATTTACCTTCGCCCCATGTTCCGATGTCCATATTGTGCTTCCCTGGCACGATAGGAGGCGGAGGCATTCCAGCCTTCTTTTTCATTCCTTGAGAAGACGAAAGGGGAGGGACTGGCTTGGCCGGTTGACTCGCAACGCTCGCCCATGTTACCTTTCTCGGCTCCTTCGCTTCCGGTTTTATAGACTGATTGGATGTCGTCTGTTGATCCTGACGCGGAACTTCGCCACTTCCTAGAGACAAACCTTGCACACTCTGTTCGATAGTCTTAATCTCGGTGTTGCTAGGCGTCGGGTAATTCTCGTTCCCGCGCGGTGCCTGATAGTAATCCTCGTAGCGCGTTTTTCTCGGCGTGCCCCAAGCACTAAAATCACCGTTCCCATGGAAATAATTGAAAGCGGGCTGACCGAATGTACTGAAACCACCTCCTGCGCTGGCAGAGAACATCCCATCCATGCCGTATGCATCGTGACCTATTTGACCTCCATAGCCGGAAAGAAATGCAACGGGATCTGTTCCGTTTGACCAAGTACCATCCCCAGCACCGAACGTTTGATAAGGGAACGAAGTACCTGCATAGTAAGGACTATATGGGTCACCAGTTCCAATTGGATAACTCGAATGATGTGTACTGTTGCCTCCTCTCCATGAATCAAATCCAGTATCTTCTCCACCAGCATGTTCTGTCTGTGGCTGTTGCTGGTGTTCTTTAGGACCATTGCTCACTATTAGGATCAAATTTTATCTCATTAATACACTGCATGTACTCTCCTCTTAGATAAGCTAATGTAAAATTAATTCTTTGCTAACTTAAGTAGAACAGGAACTTTTAAGAAGAATAGAAGAACGCATCGTAATGAGAATTATTAACACATTGCGTATAGTAATTTAAGCATTGCAAATAGTCTTGAAGAATTTCAACCTGAACTATTTAGTTTGGCACCATTCAGCGCATAATATACGTGAAATATGTTCCTACAGATATGAAGAAGCTTGAATACACTTTAATTTTCGCGAAATGTACGATTTAAGAAAGAAAGAGCAAGATAATAGAACTTAACCTTGAAACAGTCAGATTAATATGGAAGTATTGATAAATATAAAAGAGAACCAAAAATAATAAACCGTTATATGTTCGCTAAGAATATTGTAAGTTGTGGCTTTACCTCGACAGATTATTTACTTTTAATAAAAATATACAAAATTCCATTGTTGTGTATAAAGATGTTCAAATAAAACATATTTAAATTCGTTACTCGTAAGATCGTTTAAACTACGTATTTTGCACGATGAGTTTAGGGTGCATTCAAATTTGTATATTAACACATTGCGTACGGCGCTTTGCTCACCCAACGTGCCTCCAAAGTCCGCAAATTTTTGAGCGTGTCAGAAAAACTTAATACAATGCATACAAGCAAATTAGAACGCTGGCTATTGAGTAATAAAATGTTGTACAACAATAAAATGAATAAAATACTTTATTTAGTACGATACACAATCAGACGGGCGTCTTCTCGATGTAATAACAATAATGATCGATTCTTTTCCACTCTTCTGGCATTTTGACATGCATTTATTTTGCGATTTTTTGTCATAGGTAACCAAAAAGTCTCGTTACCTTGACAACGTAATTCTTTCTAATCTGTTGAGTTGTCTATACGCGCGTATAAGCAAGCATTAAAACGATATATCTCGTAACCCAGCCAAAACGTTCGGTTTATTACGTACAAAATATCTCGTGATCCATAAGCAATGTGTTAAATATAAGTATAATTTAAAATAAAATATTATATTTATACATTTTAAATTGATATGTAAATATCTATTGATTTATTGTATTCATGATTATTGATTATACAGGGTGGTTCATTGTATATAGTCACCTCGATTTTCGTCACTATTATTGTGCATAGCGAAAAATTTTTCACATAAAATTGAATGGTTTCGAGAGGAACACATTTTGGTGTGTTATTAGTTTTTTCATAAGTGGATGCGTACAAAAGATACAAAGGTCACCAACATTTGTTTAAATAGGATCATATGTTTATTCCCGCGCTAATCGATGAAGCTTAACATTCTCTACAAAAGAGTATCTACCATTTAATATCGTGTGGCGGCTCTCCTGCACCCACCACTAGAGGGACATACGAAATTAAGACATTCTCGAAAGTACTCGCTCCAACTACCTCGTCCATATATATACCGCCTTTAACCTTCCTTCCAATATCCCAACGTCTAAGGCAGGGCCTGCTAGGTAGCCTTACTGATGAGTCCACTAGCAGGTCTAGGACGAAACGCAACACTCTTCCTTTTTCCTATTCTATCCCCTCTCTACAGCACCACAATCGAAAAACCATTAGTTAAGAAGATATTTTCATGTTAATGTTGTCTTGAAGCATGAACGAAAAAGGATAGCAAGAAATGCAATAAATCAAATACTTCGAAATCGTTGCACAGGACGAGGTAGTCCCATTAATTTTCCACAAAGATCACCCAATTTAACCATCCTTGTATTTTATTGTAATTTGGTTTATATTTTTGCTTTCTTAGTTTAGTTTGTAGTACTGAGTGCATGTGGACAAAAGTACAGATATTAATGGATGAAAGATAGATAAAATAAGAATAAGAATGTGGATGGAAATAAGGGAATTAGGTTAAAGCAACGGATCTCCTTGTATTCATATGTGGAAAATGAATAAACTACTACTCTCTCAACTCAGAAAATTTCGTGATGTAAATGGTCGATATATTTATTTATTTATTTATTAATAAATTTACGGGATTAACCCATTGGTGTACAATTCTTAAGTATATAACTTCTAAACGGAAGACATGTTAATTAAGAACAAATAGCAAATACTACAACAATGTATCGTGCAGTTTCACAGTAAATTAAACATACTTGGATACATTTTTAAAAAAAGAATTGACGGATCCAGTAAAAAGATCTAGTTCTAACCTGGTCTTTTCTGCCAGTGTACAAATACGATTTATAGTGTCGGTATTAGAGTATTTAGAAGTGTATTTGCAAGGCAAGAATGACCGCGATGATCTCACCAATCTGGAAGGCGAATAAAAATTTATAGAAGAAAGAAGTGACGAACAGTTAATAACGCCATTAATTAATTTAAATAAAAACAGTAGGTCGGAAATCGTCCTACGAACATCGATGGATTTTAGATTTAGAATTTTTAGGATAGGTTCGTAGTCGTGATCGGCAATGTCCATTCTGCACCCAGATTTATAGGCTAGGAACCTTAGAAATTTATGTTCAACCCTTTCAATGTTACTTTCATATTTGAGAAGATTAGGGGACCATATTATGGAAACGTGTTCAAGTCGTGATCTCACGAGAGAGCAATAGAGCAGTTTGATGCATTGGATGTTGTTGAAATCAGAAGAACAGCGTTTTACAAATCCAAGGGTTCTGTTTGCATCCGCGATCACAGGCTGATAATGTGGAGAGAAGTCTAATTTAGACCCAAATCTCGTACTTCTAAAGCAGGATGTAAGGAAACACCACTAGATTTATAAACAAATTCGATGGGGAATGCCCTCCTACACGAGCGCATGATACAACATTTATCATAGTTAAGAGCCATTCCGTTTATACGACACCATTGTTCCACATTCCAAAGATCCAGCTGCATCTTAAAGCAATCACGCGGCGAAAGGATGGTTTTAAAAAATTTAAAGTCGTCGGCAAAGAGCAAGGAAGTAGAGTATTGACGCACCTTCGGTAGATCATTAACAAATAGTTTGAATAAAAATGGTCCCAAGTGAGATCCTTGTGGAACTCTCGAGGATACTGAAATCGGGTTAGAAAGGGCATCACCCACATGAACTCTTTTCATCTTATTTTGGATCGGTCTATAATTCCTCCCCTGCGGATTCTCGACCTTTCGACTATGAAAAAAGCACCAATCTCTCAAGTATTCATATAGACATAGGGAATATTTTACTAAACTTAACAGACTAAACTCCAAGAAGGGACTGGGTATGGATGGCATTTCTCCGGTATTTGTTAAACATTGCAGTTTTATACTTGCTCGCCATTTGTGGATTATTTTTAATGCGTCACTGTCCTCAGGCTCTTTTCCGAGTGCTTGGAAAAATAGTCTTATATCACCAATATTTAAATCAGGCGATCGGGTAATGTGAAGAATTATAGACCGATTACTATCATAGATATTATTTCCAATGTTTTTGAGAGCCTGATTATCGATATCATCAAACCCTCCATTGATTGCTTAATTTACGAAGAACAGCACGGTTTTGTTGCTAATCGTTCTACTGTAACTAATCTCGCAGTGTATATACAGGCTTTGTCTCGAAAGCTATGAAGCAGTTCTATCAGATGGATACGATTTTTACAGATTTTAGGAAGGCCTTCGACATAGTTCCACACACTGTTTTGTTATCCAAATTACAATCACTTGGCTTCAGAGATCCGCTTCTTTGCTGGTTAAAGAGTTATCTTACAGGTCGTTCGCAGAGAGTTCGCAAAACCGTGCTGTTCTTCGCAAATTATGCAATCAATTGAGGGTTTGATGATATCGATAATCAGGCTCTCAAAAACATTGGGAATAATGTCTATGATAGTAATCGGTCTATAATTCTTCACATTACCCGATCGCCTGATTTAAATATTGGTGATATGAGACTATTTTTCCAAGCACTCGGAAAAGAGCCTGAGCACAGTGACGCATTAAAAATAATCCACAAATGGCGAGCAAGTATAAAACTGCAATGTTTAACAAATACCGGAGAAATGCCATCCATACCCGGTCCCTTCTTGGAGTTTAGTCTGTTAAGTTTAGTAAAATATTCCCTATGTCTATATTAATACTTGAGAGATTGGTGCTTTTTTCATAGTCGAAAGGTCGAGAATCCGCAGGGGAGGAATTATAGACCGATCCAAAATAAGATGAAAAGAGTTCAGCTATTGATTGGGAATCAGAGGCCACATTATCATTCAAAAACATGACATCGGGTAACCCTAGATCTTCACGTGGACTATTAATATACTTCCAGAATGGTTTAACATCACTATTCGCAAGAATTAGTTTTTCAGTATTGTCTATAAAATTATTATAACACGTGTCGTGTAAAGTCTTGCATTCGGTTCTTCATGCAGAGAAGATTAAATAGTCGCGATATTGGTTGGAATTTTTATACGCAATATGAGCTTTCTTCTTCTTGCCAACCAAATTGATTAATTGAGGTGAGAATCATTTCGGAAATTTTGAGACCTTAGGTGAGTATTTTGGAATGTAATGCTCTGCAGCGTAATACAAATGTTCGTATAGCAAATCAACCGCCTGATCCAAACTAACGTTACTTAAAATTTCGTCCCACATAATAGGTCCAAGATATTCTCGAATTACAACATAGTCGCCTCGTGTGAAGTTGTACTTATGTACTGGAGCATGTAAAGATGCCGAATGTGTGATAGGAGATAATACAAATCATAAATTAATGCCAGATGATATAAATCACATTGAAGAAGGGGCTCTGTAGTCGATGGTACCGACGCATTGAACTCAAACGAGAAAATTAAATCAAGCATAGAGCCATGATCAATAATAATAATTAACAATAATGCAATAATTAACAACTTCAAACAAAATTTCAAAAGACGTAGCCTCACTCTGAGTGCATCCAGCGGAAAAGAGCGAACTTTCGAGATTGCCAAACAATATGCGGCAAGTTAAAGTCTCCTAATACATGCATGGTAGCATGATTATGATAGTCTGAAATGGAAGGGACGATATTAGAGTAGTCAGCATAATGGGAGTTTAGTGAGGAGGGTGGAAAGTATACTACAGAAAATATGGAGGAGACTGAGCTAAACCAGATCTTTACAAAAAGGTGCTCAATGTTTGTGGCCCCGTTAAAAATTTGTGTACTACGAAATGTTTTTTTGACTACAAGTAGTACGCCCACGCCTCTTAAACTATTACTAGTAACAGAAGACCTATCACAGCGATAAATGTCGTACCCTACAAAGCCCAGCTCTGCTGTAGCAATGCCAGAGTGCAGCCACGTTTCGACAATTATAATTATATCGTACAAATAATTAGAACAAGAGATTCGAATTGAGGTTATGGTGAAGAGTGAACGTGGGCGTGATAAAGAGTTTTGGAAAGTGTGAAACTAATTAGAAATAGAGAGATAGTGTGTGGCCCAGAAGGCAATGAAGTAGAAGAACAGACCGTAGTGTAAGGAAGAATGAAGCTGGGGAAGGAGGGGCAGTTAGAGAGAGGATAAAGCCAATAGAAAAACAAGCGTTTGGAGGTTAAGAAGACGAAATATGAGCGACAAAACAAGAGCGGCGGCAGTCAGAGGCATGGTGAGACACAGGAAGGTAGGGGGGGGGGGGAGCGATGGTTAGATTCGTATCTGGAATGAAACGGGGCAGAACCTAGACTTCTGGAGGGGCAGTGGAGAAAGGAGAGTCGATGGGGAAGGAAGTGCTTGGAGAAGTGGAAAAAATAATGGAAAAGATGTTTCAAAAATACATGGGCAAACTGGAGAAGTGGAAGAGTGAGTTAACTGAAGAAAGGAAAATGTGGCAGGAGGAGATAAGGAGGGGGAGAGAGGAACGGGAGACGGAGAGAGAAGAATGGGAGAAATAAAGAAGTTTGGAGGCGAAAATGCGGGAGCTAGAGAGGAAGGAGAAGAGGGAGAAAGAAAGTAGAAGAAAAAACATTGCAATTAAAGGTGTAAAATGGAAAGGAGTGGAAAGGAAAAAGGAAGTGAAAAACTTCCTAAAAGAGAATCTGAAGATAGAGGTAGGGATAAAAGAGGGGTGGAGGTTGAAAGGGACGAGTGGAGAGGAAATCATGGTGGCAAAGTTGGAGAAAGACGAAGATAAAAGAGAGGTTATGACAAGAAAAAGCAATCTGAAGGCAAACATTTTTATAGAGGACGATGTGACAAGAGACGAGACAGAAATCCAGCGAAAGCTGAGAAAGATTGCTAGGGAGCAGAGAATATTAGGAAGGGCGGCAATAGTGAGGTACAAGAAAATAGGCGTCAAGAATAAGTGGTAATATTGGAACGAAGAAAATGGGGAATTAACAAAACCAGTTGCAGCGATGGCATGAGAGAGAGGGGGGCAGAGGGGGGGGGGGTTACCACCGGGGATGTGAGATTATGTTTTTGGAACGTGGCGGGGCTCAGCAACAAATGTAACGAAGTGTGGTAATATGTGGAAAGCTTTGACGTAGTAGGCCTGATGGAAACATGGATGGAAGAAGAAACTTGGGCGAAGTTGAAGAACCGGCCCTCGAAAAGTTTCAACTGATGGTGTATCCCCGCGAAGACAGAAAAAAGGAAGGGTAGAGCTAAAGGGGGTATAGTAACAGCAGTAAAGAAGAATATGGGTGCAGTAGAATTTAAAGAGTAAGGGAGGGGGATAGCAGAGGTGAGGATCAAAGTGGGAGAAAAGTCATGGTGAGTATTTTCAGTATACAACCAGGATATAGAGAACACAATGAAAACAATTACAGAAGGGATAGAGGAAAGACAGGAGGAATGCCTACTGATAGGTGGTGATCTCAACGCCCGAGTTGGACAAGAGGGGGGGGGGGCCTATCAGGGAATGAATGGCGGAAGAAAGAGAAGAAAGAAAGTCAAAGGATAAGAAGGTGAACAGGGAAGGAAGAATTCTATTAGAAAAAATTAATGAGAGAGGTTGGGTAATTTTAAACGGCTGTTATGGGAGACAGGCGGACTGGACTTACATGGGGGAGAGGGGAACATCTATGATAGACCTGGTGATAACGAATGAAACGGCGTGCGAGGAGGTGTTGGAGGTAGTAGAGGGAGAGCGAACGGAGTCGGACCATACCCCAATCGAAGTAAAGATAGAGGGGCCGGAACGGGAGAAGGTGATTAGGTGGGATGGGGGAGGAGAGGAGAGAATAATAAAAAGAAGTGAGTGGTCAGCAAAGGGGGTGGATTTCTATCACAGAAATTGTGAAGGGTGGAGGGCAGGGGGCAAAGAAGTGGAGGACATCTGAAACGAAATTAAAGATAAGATAGACAAATCGATTAAAAGAGAAGCAAAGAAGGTTAGGAGGTGGGTCTTAGGAGAAAAAGTATGGCACAAGGAGAAGGAGAAAAAGAGAACTAAGAACGGAAATGAGAAAATTTAAGGGAGGAAAGATAAACAGGGAGGAATTCGTAAAGAAAAGAAAAGAGCACAGGAAATGGTGTGCAGGGGAGAGGGAGAGGTACGAGAGAGAAGAGATGGAGAAAATAAAATTGATAAAGTCAAAAAGTGAAGCGTGGAAATATATCAACAAATACAGAGGGAAGAAGAGAGGAGGGAGAGCAGATGAAGGTATAGATTTGAAGGTGTGGAAGAACCACTTCATATTGCTTTTGGGAGGACAGGAGGCGGAAAACGAACGGGTAACACAGAGCGGAGGAAGAGGGGATCAGACAAGAGAGGAAGAAATGGAAGGATTTACGAGGGAGGAGATGATACGCTCACTTAGGAACCTAAAAAGGGCAAAGGCCCCAGGGGCGGACGGGCTGGAGAATAGGGCTTGGAGGTTAATGCCAATGGCTATCAGGGAAGAATTTTGACCGCTGATAAACGCTATATGGCGAGGAGGGGGTCTGCCGGAGGAGTGAAGGAAAGGGATTATACGCTCAATCCACAAGAAAGGGGATACAGCGGACATGAGAAACTTCAGAGGGGTAACGCTCATGAGCACCGCATATAAGATCTACGCGAGCCTCCTGAATGAGAGATTGAAGACAGAAACTGAGCAAAAGCTGGGGGAGAGGCAATTTGGCTTTAGAGAAGGCAGAGGAACGATGGACGCAGTGTACATTCTCAACTATGTAGCGAACAGAGAACTGGGGAAAAGAAAAGGGAAACTGTGTGCATGCTTTGTAGACCTAAGAGCGACCTTCCATTGGGTGGACAGGGAGGAGCTGATGAGGATGATGAGAGAAATGGGAGTCAGGGAAAACCTAAGGAGAAGAATAGGAGAAATATACGAGAGGACAAGCAATGTCATAAGGGTTGAGGGTGGAGAATCGGAGGAGTTTTGGATAACGAGGGGAGTCAGACAGGGATGCCCGCTGAGCCCCACTTTGTTCAACATTTTGCTATTGGATTTGGAGGAATATTTGAAGAAGGTGGCGGAGGGAGAAGTGGTAATGCGAAGGGAGAAACTGTGGTCGCTGTCGTATGCTGACGATACAGTCTTATTAGCGGTATCGAAGGAAGGGATGAAAGATATGCTTAAGAGGATGAGGAAATACCTGGTCAAGAAGAGGTTAACACTGAGTACGGATAAAACAAAAATGTTGGTATTCGAGAGAGGCGTAAGAACGGGAGAGAGGAAGAGAGAATGGAAATAGGGGGAGAAAGGATAGAGGAAGTGAAACAGATGAAATACCTCGGAGTCACAATGCAAAAAAACGGGAGGACACGGAAACACGTAGAGGACAGGCAAAAGAGAGCAACAGTGGCTATGAAGAAAGCACGGAGCGTTGGGGAAAGGATCTTCAAGGACTCATTTGGATGGAGAATGAGGCTGTTTCAAGCCCTAATAGAGAGCGTCATGCTGCACGGATCGGAAATATGGGGATGGTACAGTGACGAAAACATTGAAAGAGTAAAGAGAAAGTACATCAAGTGGGTTTTAGGGCTGGACAGAAACACACCCAACTACATAGTGGCAGGAGATATGAAGAGCGAGGAGTTGAGAGACAAGGCGTTTGAGAGAGCTTTCAAATACGAGGAAGAAGTGAGAAAGTCAGAGAAAAGGCTGGTAAAAGAGTGCATTAGGGAAATAGAAAGGGAGAATGAATGGGTAAGGAGAAGGAAAAAAGCGAGAAGCAGATTAGGGCTGGAGGGAGAGAAAGCGACACAGGTAAGAGAGGAGGAAGAGAGCGAAGTATGTAGAATAGTGATTAAGGTAAGCAGAAGGATAAGAGAGACGAGATTGAAGGAAAGGGCAAAAAAAATAGACGAATCGAAATACAATACAAAGTAGAAGGAGATCAGGACAGAGGTACTACCTATTTACCTAAGGCGTAGCAGGAATAAGAAGGATAGATCCTTATTGGCAAGGTTCAAATGTGGAAACGAGTGCAAAGGAGGACAACACTGGATTTAGATGGAAGATAGAATGTGTAGGATATGCGGAAGTGCGGAAGAAACACTGGAACACTTCAGTAGAGGTTGCAAGGGGTAGATAAAAGAAGGGAAAGTGGAGGATCTACTGGAGGAATCAGGAGAAGAACTGGCAGAATTGAGAAGGATAATGGAAAGGAGAAGGAAGAGAGAAGACACGGACGTTTGGAAAGATATAGTCTGAATGGAGGAGGAAGGAAGGTGTTAAACCTAAATAAAACCCTAGTAAAGTTAGAAGATAAGTTAAGTGATAGGAAAACCAAAGAGTGTAAAGTTAACTGCAATATACATTAGATGTAGGTAGCCGTTAATTAGGTTAAGTTTAGAGATTAAGATTATATAAAGTTTGTATATCGGAATTCATCCAATACCGAAAGGTGCGGATTACAATAAATAAATAAAAATAAACTTCGTTGCAAAAAAAAATTAGAACAAGAAACGGCATAACAGAGATCACGCACTTTACATCGAAGACCTCGCATATTTTGAAAATACACTAATGGGGTGTATGTACGTTTTTTGGACGTTGAGTAACGGATACAATTTTAGGAGCCCTATTTCTATAGCGTATCGTTTTAGTAGGGTCATTCATCGCACGCAGTTCAGCTCTTAAATCATTTAAGAACGAGCGCTGCCCAGCTGTTTGGTCATGTACTATCCTCGCAGGACCTTTATATTTAGCACTATTCTTCAAATACATTTTTGGTTTCTCCGATGAAGAAAATGTAACGGAAACAGGTCTCGGTTTGTCACCAGAAGAGTTTCTTCCTAACCGACAGATGGTAATCGGTTCACTGCAGGCATCAGGAAGAATAGTATTCAGGATGCCCTGGACCGCATAAGTATCTGACGAAGAATCAGCCTCAACTAGGTTGAAAATGATTAGATTTCTGGCTCTTCTATTTCTCTCAGCTATTTCTTCAATAACATCTTGCTCCAGTGTGCACTTCAAGGATTTAACCGTTGATTCAATTTTGTCCACCCTGCTATTCACTTTTTCAATCATGCCATTAATGCCTTCAATACTGAATCTCAATAATGTAAGTTCATTCTCAATTGCGCTGAGCCGGGAATCAAGCCTATCGCTAATTCGTTCCAGTAATACATTATCAGATTTCTATGAAGGCAATGACAGTTGAGCAGTGGCTGCCGGTTCTACGCAACTTACTAGTTTGCCAGGTATCCGTAGACGAGAGCAGCATAATAAGTAGGCTTGTCCAGGGTGTGACATTATCCCACAAGAAGGACAAAAAGTTAGATTTGCCACTATATGAGAGCAGCCTTTACAAATTAATTTCTTTGTAGGTGTCATGATTCCAACGTAATGATAGACAATAGAAACCGAATGAGAACCGCTTGTAAGTGACTGGATATTAAAGCTTTTTTGTGAATACAATCATTGGAACATTATGAAGAGGGTGGTGATTTCAAGCTAACACTAAAATGAAAATATCTCGTTAACAATTGGTTTTCTGATATTAATAGGTTTATAATTTCTTGTACAGGAATGATGGAATATATCTTTTACCTGAGAAGTTTGGCGAAAGTGTAATCCAGAAGTAGAAAGTGATTAGGAAGGAAAATAAGACTGGGAATTAAAAAAGGTGAAGGGAGGTGGTAAGGAAAAGTGTAAGGTGAGCGTGTGATTGTTTGTACAGTCAGGGTGTAAAAAATAAAGACAAAATCCTAGGAGTAAGAACATACAAAAAGTTGAAGGTTAGAATTAGTGACGAAAAAAAAAAGAAGACGAATAACGTGGGTGGCGAATAGGTGAACCATGTTAAAAGTAGAAAGAGCGGTCGATAAGGAAGGGAAAGAGGAAGGAAGCAAGGAAGGAAAAAGGGAGACCGACAACGGTAGAAAGGTTGAAACGACAAGCAGAAGGTGATAAATCCCTAAGGAAATTACAGATAGAGAAAGAAGGGGAAACAACAAATATATTTTTGAAGGGAAGTAATACGAGGGAACAGAACCTAGGTGAGAAAAACGAATGGGAAGAGAAAGGAGTGGAGGAAAAATACTCAGAAGAAGAGAGTCTAGATGAATGGGAGGCACATAGCAATGGTGGGAAGGAAATGAGAATAGAAGAAGTGTCGGGGATGGACAAAAGGATACTGATGAATATCCAAAGCAAGGAAACGAAATAAGATCGGAGATTAGGAGAGAAATAGCTCGGTAGAAAGAAGTATTCAGGGATGAAATAGAGGACCTGAGGAAAGACCTGAAAAGGGAGTCGGAGAGAGAAGGATTAGATAGAAGACTGAAGAAACTGGAAGAGGAAATAAAAGAGGGAGGGAGGCAGGAGGAAGACTGGAGAAAAGACATGGAAATAAAAATACAAAGCATGGAAAATGGTGGAGGACAGAAGGAAGGGGGGATTTAGTTCCTTAACTAAAGGAGATAAGGAGAAGGATGGAGTTGAGGGAGAGAAAGGAAAGAAGGACAAATATAATAATAAAAAGCTTGTAATCGAAGCAAGGAAAGGTCAGGGAAAGAGTACAGGAACTATTGGGTAGCAAACTAGGAATACAAGAGAAAGTAGAATCGGTAATAAAGATAGGAATGGGAACGAACAACAATGTAGAAATACTGGTGAAGCTACCCAACTTGGAAAAGAAAAGATTGATCATGGAAAAGAAGAAACAATTGAAAGGGACACAAATCTTCATTGAAGACGACCTCACAAGAGAGGAGAAGGGAATACAGGCGATAATTAGAGAAAGAGTGAGGGAGGAACGCAGCAAGGGTAATAAGGTGAGGATCGGGTATCTAAAGATGGAGGTGAATAATGCATGGTGGAAATGGGATGGAGAGAAAGGGGAATTGAAAAGGATAATTTTCTTGAAAAAGCAAGGACCAGAGGGGAAGAGGGAATAAGGAGAGCGGTATGCTAGAACGTGGCGGGAATAAGGAGGATGAGAGAGGCGTGGGAACACCTAAGGGAGTTTGATTGGGTTTTGTGCCAAGAGACGTGGGTAGAACACAAGAATACCAAAAAATAGTAGATAAGCTAGATAGGAACTATGACTGGTGGGTTAAAAGTACAATAAGGGAGGAGGTGAAAAGGAGGGCAAAGGGAGGCCAAATATTAGGTTTAAAAAAGGACAGTGGGAATTGCAGAGTCGAGGAGTGGGAATATGGCTTTGTAATAAAAGAAGAGTCCGCCAAAGTAATGATAATAACGGTCTACAACAACGTGGGAGTCGCAGCAGTATGAGAGAAAATAGAGGGCGAGATAGAAAAAAGCATACGGGACTATAAAGAGCTGATGGTGATAGGAGACTGGAATGCTAGGATCGGAGGAGAACAGGCTAGGACAGAGATGATGGAAGAAGAGGAATGGAAAAGGAGCTCGGAAGGTAAAGTACTGAACGGGGAAGGTAGAAAATTGTTAGGACTATGTAAAAAGTATGGCCTAACAATACTGAACAGAAGAATGAAAGGAGACAGGGAAGGTAGGTGTACTTACATAGGTTTAAGGAGTAGCTCCGCGCTGGACTATGCAATAGCAAAGGAGAGAGAGTGAGTACTGATGGTGAGGAAGCTGGTAATAGGGGAATGGGGACCACCTACCGCTAGAAATAGAGCTGGACCTGAAGGAGCCAAGAAGCAAACGATGGGAGGAGAAAGAAATGGAAAGAAACAAGACCCACTGGATATGGAAGGAAGAAAAGAAGGAAGAATTTCAAGAAGAACTGAGAGGAAGATGGAGAGAAAACGAGAAAGGGCAAGGAGGTGTAGAGGACAGACTCGAACTTTTTAATAGGATAATAAGGGAAGCAGCGAAGGAATCAGGGTTAGGGAGTAGAGGAGCGGGAGGGCGCATTGTTATGGACAGGGAGTACGGGGAACAGAGAAGAGTGGTAAGAAGACTGCTGAAAAACTATCGAAGGTCAAAGAGCGTAGAAGACAGGATGAACTTGGTCGGAGAAAGAAACAAACTGAAAAAGTTATACAAGGAGAAAATTAAAAAATGGGAAGAAGAGAAATGGAAAAGGCTGGAGAAAAGCAGGGACATGGCGAGCTTTTGGAAGGAGCTCAGAAGCTTCAGACCACACAGACGGAGGACGGGCCATGGAATCGAAAGGGAACGATGGCTCCAGCACTTCATGAAACACATGGAGTGAGACGAGGAGAGAACGAGAGGGTGTGAACAGAGGAAGAAGGGAGGAGAGGAGGGGGTATTAGAAGCATCAGAACCAGGGGAGATGAATGAGGAATTTAGCATGGAAGAGGTTAGTGCAGCCAAAAAAAGGATAAAGAATGGCAAAACACCAGGAGAGGACGGGCTTATCATTGAACTCTTCAAGGGCATGCCGAAGGACATTCTGAAGGAATACACGGAGGTCATGAAGATCATGTGGAGAACCGGATCATTACCAGAGGAATGGCGTAAAGCAATAATCTGCCCAGTCTACAAGGCGGAAGATGAGGGAGACGTAGAAAACTACCGGGAGGTATCACTCCTGAATGTAGGATACAAGATACTGACAACAATACTGAATATGAGACTGAGGATCTGGTTGGAAAAGAAAAGACTACTGAGGGAGAGCCAGGCAGGGTTTCAAAAAGGACGAGGAACAAGGGATCACATATTCGTATTAAATGCCCTGATAAACAATAAGCTGAAGAGAAGGGGTAAGAAACTATATGTCACTTTCGTGGATTTTAAAGCGGCCTTCGACAAAGTTAATAGATGCATTATGATGGAGAAGCTGGCCAATAAGGGAGTGAGAGGAAGAATGCTAAGAATGATACGGAGTATCTACGAGAGGGCGGTGAACACAGTTAAGACGGAGGAGGGATTGACGGAGACATTTCTGACAATGGAAGGACTAAAACAGAGTTGCTCACTAAGTCCTACGTTATTCAGCTTATTTATAGACGACATTGACGAGGAATGGGTGAGGCATAGTGCAGGCGGTACGGCAATAGGGAACACGAAAATATTCGCCTTAAAGTTCGCGGATGACGTGTCCTTGGTGGCAGACGAAGCAGACGGCTTAAAAGAAATGCTAGGAAATCTAGAAAAGTACGTCAAGAGAAATGAATTAGAAATCAACGAAGAGAAAACGAAAATTATGATCTTCAGTAAAGGAGGAAGAAAGAAGAAACAAGATAGCTGGAAACTGAATGGGAGGGAACTCGAGGTGGTTGGCAAATACACAAGTATCTTGGGTGCTGGTTCTCTACTAGAAATTCATTCAGGCAGCATGTATTAACACACGCTAGTAAATGCCAGAAAGCGATAAACGTGGCCTGGAGTGCGATGGTGAGAGCAGGTCTAAACACGCTTAAAAAAAAGAGTACCTGATGGGCACCTTGGTAAGGGCGGGATTGCTTTATGCGGCAAAGATTTGGGGGTGAAGAAGATAGGAAGAAGCAGAGAGAATTCAAAACAGGTACATGAAGATGTGTAAGGGACTGAATAGAAACACGCCAACTTACATATGGCAAATGGAGGCAGGAAAGGAGAGTATCGAGATCCAAGCAAGAATCAGAGCAAGCAAATATTTATTGGAATTAATTGGAATGGAAGAAACAAGATGGCCAAAAATATGCATAAAGGAAAAAATAGGAGGTTGGTGGAATGGGGTAGAATCGGAATGGATGAAGTCCTTAAGAAGAGCATGCGAAGAGGTGAGAGATCGAGAAGTAATAGTTTTGATGGAAGGGGAGATGGACACGGAGAAATGGAAACTAGTGAAGAAGAAGTTAATGAAAGGAGTAGAGAGTCGGGTAGAGCAGAACATACAAGGAAGATGGACAAGAATAGAGGGATCAAGTTACTGTGATAAGTACAAAGAAATAAAGAAAGAGCTGGGACAGGAAAATTACTGGACAGACAAAAATACCAGAAACAAAGATAAGGAGCAATGGGCCCGACTGAAATGTGGGAACGTCGGGAATAAGAAATACAGGAACAAGGAGTACGAAAGGTGTATTATTTGTGGAAGCGAAGAAGAATTGTGGCCACACATATGGAAAGGTGGGAGAATAAACAATAAGGTGGACGGGGAGATACTAGATTAGCGAAGCAGCCTAAGAAGAAATACAAATGGGTTGGAGGTAGCAATTCGGGAGCTACTTGTAGGAGACCTGAGTGTTAAGGCGTGCGAGTACACGAGGAGATACGAACAGGAAATAAAAGGAAGGAAGGGGGGAGGGGTGATTCGATGAAGGAGGACAGCAGAGAAGGGTAAATTTGGCGATATCGCAGCGTAAATACAAATATGAACAGAAGTGTTGTAAATATGATAAATAGAATAAACTAGTACAGTAGAGAACCAAGCGGTATAAGCTAGTGTGTTGTCAAAGAATGTAAGATACAAAATCCAAAAACGTTGTATAATATATGGATGGAAAATAAATTATAATAAAAAATAATTTCTTGTACAGAATATTAAGCTCCGTTGATTGGTGCGGGAAAAAACATATAAACCTATTTAAAAAAATGTTGATGACCTTCGTATCTTTTCTAGGCATCCAGCCATTAAAAAAAGTACTAACAACAGAACTCTATGTGGAAAATTTTTTGCTATGCGCAATAATAGTGACGAAAATTCAGGTGGTAATATCTGGTGAATTACCCTGTATAGATTACATTCATGATTTATTGTATTGTAATCAGAGGAGGATTTAACGGCGCGGTCTGGGCCCAATTTTTCAAAACCCCAACTTTTCCAAATGTGGAAATTATATTGAAAATATTGTTAACCATGCCAATTTCAAATACATCGGGGAACGCGCAATTACATGTTTAAAAATAGTAAAAAATTATCTAAGAAATTCAATGTCAGAAGTAAGACTAAATTATATGGCTATTTTATACAGAAAGAGCGACTTATTTAAAATTATTGATTGTGATGAGATAGTTAGTAAATCTGCAAAGATGCATAAAAATAAATTTCTTATGCTGAGAAGAAAATGAATTTCATTTCAAACAATTCGTCTGAAGTCCAATACAGTGGAAAACGCTTATTATGATCACTTTGGGTCTTACAATTTTTTATAAAAATAACAGGCTGATAACATTATGCAGAGGATAAACAATTTTCATTACTGCACTCATTTTATTATAAACAGTTATTACCAGACTGCGGATCTTTGAATATTTATGACAAATTTAAATTTATTAAAAAAAACAGATTCCACATGTTACATAAAAATATACAAAATATTTGATACACCAGTAAATAATGCACTTTTGTTGCCAAATTCAGTTGTGTTTGGTTTTGATAAGATCAGGTACCTATCCCGTCTTAAATACACTTGGCGTTGCTCTTTCATTATTTACGCATTATGAAATAAATTCATCAATTCACCCTTGTCTCTCGGTAGAATATTTTAAATTTACGCTACATATTGAACTTACTACAGAAATAATGAATTACTTATTGGTACACCCTACTATTTAAAGTAAAGTTCAAATTACAACATTTAGAGGATCGAATGGATCTTTATTAAAGCGTTCATTCATTCAATTTTACTTAAGGAGATACGAATTTGCATAAACATCCACAGTTTAGTTATCACATTTGTATATAATTTAATGGATATACTATCTTTGTTAAGAATATGCAAACTGTCATAAACTTGTTTCTCTAACTTCTCCTGTATTGTATTTACGTATTTTCTAATCATTCTTGTCATGCACTCATATAAAAGATAAAAGGTACGCTTCGGTTAAACGTAATTCTTCAACGAAAGTTTCATTTAATACGAATTTATTAAGAATACTTATCGTTCATCCCTAAGTATAATTATCATACGTGATACCAATATTGTAGTAACTGTACTAAGGGTTCTAAGGTAATTGTAAGAGAATCACACGTGTTGGCGTCGGGAAGTCTTTATTATAACTGCCAATTTATACGATCGTGTTTTGGCACGTCGGGAGGTCTCGCCTCCTCTCGATACGCGTCCTTTGACATGTACTAATTAATCTATATCGGTTACCGACTACCGGTATTATAATATAATAATTGACTATAATAAGCGGACTATTTTTGACTGATTTTATATAGAGTGTTTGGAGACTGACTAATTATGTTAAAAATAGGCGATTGACAACGTTATCTATGATCATAATAACCAGATTCCACTGTAGTATGCAATTGCAATTCAAATTTTGGTGAGGATTTGCTATGACAATTATTAATAAAAAAAAAATATGCAACTACGATTAAAATTTTGATTAGGAAAATAGTGGATTCTTTTTAATGAAATAAATTGAGTCATTCCGTGCAATAAATTGTTAAAGTTTTATTAACTTAATGCACATATCTGTTGATGCAAGGCAAAGCGACATAAGTCAAATGTTTTCATTTTGGAACTTTTAATACATATAGATTTGATATACATCCGTCCCTCAATTCACGCGGCATTTTTTTTACGCGAGTATTTGTTTTACGCACGGTAAATTTACCTCAATTTACGCGGAACTTTTGATACGCGGAATTGATTTACGCGATCTTATTTTACACGGTCAGATATGTACATACAAACTTAGTAACGGAAAATATTGAGAAAAGCTCATCCGAAAAAATTTACATTCACAATGAAAATGAAGACGAACTTCCAAATATTTCAAGCGATGAAGATGATGAATTTATGCCAATGAAAAAGAAAAGGCTTATTGTTTTGAATTACAGTAGCGATAGTGACATCGAATAAAACTTACATACTACTCTATTATGAAATGTCTTAATTATTTTTTTGTTAAGTTATGTGAAATAAATATGTACACGTGTATTTCTAAAACTTTTACTAGCTTTTATTTCCAATATTTTTCCTTTTATACTGACAGACTCAATTTACGCGATTTTTATTCTCGTAAATCAAATCCACGTGGAACGGATATTCGCGTAAATTGAGGGACGGATGTACCAATCTTTAATAAGCAATATGCAATTACAATTAAAATTTAGATGAAGAAAATAGTGCTTTGCTTCTAATAAAATAATCTACGTCGTTCTATACAATAAATTGATGAAGTTTTATTAGCCTAATGCACATATCTGTTGTTTTAAGGCAAAACGACACAAGTCACATGTTTTCAGCAATTTTATTCGAAACTTTATAACACTAGAACTACCAGTGATTAAAATATACTTACAGTGAATCGCAAAAGGTAACAGAATGATATGAAAAATAAAAAAGTAGTATAATCTTTCAGTATTGCTTTATTGAAAAATGCCTATATCGAAGTTTGTATTAACATCTAATAATTAGATTGCGGAAAAGTCCCAACAGACAGTAGTAAACATGTCGATTCTAGTTGAATAAACACAATTTTCTTAAAAAATTCTAATCCTAGTTAATTTGAAAAATTTTGTTGACAGACATATCAAACTGAACGATTCTAAATAATATATCTCGTTTCCTTCAGTTTTTTATAAATGTGTAACAATAATCTTAAAACATCTCATTTTTAAAGATTTTCTTTTCGTTCTACAAAACTAATAAATTAAGAAATTTAAGAAAAAGAATTGTTCTATGTTGTAACCAAGGCTTGAATATATGAAACTTTCTTAATGAAAGCAAATCGACTTATCATATTACTATTATTCTGTTTAATCAATTGTATAGTATCCAGTTTTTTCTACAATATAATTGTAGTCAAATACCTTGAGAGCACGGCTTGGAAACTGTTATAATATAGGTTTAGGTTCTTGAAACAGTTATGAAAAACTTCTATTCTGAATAACATTTACAAAGGACTTAAATTTCGGACTATATCTATTTCAGTTAAAGTTCTTCCATCACCTCTCATATATGTACATATGTATTACCGAAAACCGAAATAAATACCGGTATTTTTTCGGTTTTTCTTTTGTCTCATCAACGATTTCGAGACAAACCTTCATTTATTTATATTCTACATCTGTATTATCGTCACACCATAGCATTACCGTAAGAAGGAATAAAGAATGCAATGTTTTGATTGCCTATCTTTAAAGTAGAGGCGGCACCGATTGATATCGCATCATATAACGTCCCGACGATTGTAATTTGAAACCTTGTATTTTTCATCTCTGCCTACATCTTTCTCTGAAATCCGCAGGTTCTGTCACGGGAAGAAAGAAAGTGACAGTATTCTTTATTACAAAATGAAAGCAATTGCATATGTGTATCAGTGTCAGTCTATGTAGCGGTTTTAAATGCCTGCTTTAAAATACCATGAGAATTGAGACGAAGAAATTCGAAAAAAATACCGGTAAAATATCGGTGAATATACCGATATTTTCGTATATCGGTATGACGTCGTACCGGAATTTTTTAATTTCAGTTTGTATAAGGGTTTCGAAGATATAACCGAAAAATACCGGTATCGGTGTTTCACATACCGATATGAATACCTAGTCTTGAAGATGCACTCATAGCGAACAATCGGAAGTGTATTTTCTTGCGTTGTTTTCAATATCACTCAAATTTTTGGATTTCCAGTAACTTTTTAGTATTCAATATTATTTAGCCTTTTAGTACTTTTCATTCTTTGTATTTTTTAGTCTTTTAGTGTTTTCCATTTTTAGTATTTTTACGTTTTTTTTTTTTAGTAGATTTCATTATTAATATTTCTTAGTCTTTTAGTATTTTTATTATTAAGATATTAGTATTGTGTAGTATTGCTTAGTATTACTTACTTCTAGTGTTTTTGTAATATTTTAGTATTCATTATATGTTAGTGTTATATGTTCGCCATGACTGTAGAATAGCCAGAATGTTTTTACACAATTATTCGAACAAATCTAAAAAATTAAAACGAACGAGATATTTTATTTGCATAGGCAATGACAACAAATATAGGGTAGATATCCCAACTGCTGCCACTTTAAGCTTATCGTGCAACTTTATTTCATTATTTTAGAACGTATTTAACCTACGAATAGTGATCTCTTTCATTTGTGATGATTTTTTTCGTATGTTAAATACGACGTATTTATTACTAATTCATTGAAAATGTATAACGAAGTCAAATGTTCCAATTACTGACACTTAAATTGTCATTTAAACAATCAACAAACACTGTTGTCATTTAAATGGAAATCATCCTTACATATATTAACAATTCCGTTTGTACGACAGATAGATGATAAATCGTAACACGCATCGCCTTTACTGCATCATAAAAATTTTCATACTTTCTACTAACAGTACATTAGTCGCGTTTTCATATATTCTAACGACACACGTCACCTCTTAATATTTATTTTTGAATATTAAATATACACATGTTCGCAACGTCCATATGTTGTTACATAAAAAGGAAGTCCAAATTTAGTATTGAAATTTTGTTAGTCACGATTCTTCATACATTCGTTCGCTATTAAATAAAATAATTCAAGTAACAATTATAGGGACACTGACAGTACGTGGGGCATTTACTCTATATAATATCGAAATTTTTATTATTTGTATTAATTTACATACCTCTATTACAGTGGAATCCGGTTATTATAATCAAACTGTTCTTTTTTGCAAATTTAAATTTACCATATATGTACAACGATCCGCAGTCTAGTGATGACTGTTTATAATAAAATGAGTGCAGTAATAAATATTGTTTATCCGCTGCATAATGTTATTAGCCTGTTATTTTTATCAAAAATTGTAAGTACCAAAGTGATCATAATAAGCGGATTACATTGTACCTGTTATTATATACCAATAATTTTGTCACTCGCTGTATTTAAATGACGGTGATTAATATGACAGGATATTTGTAGAAATACATTATACAAGAAAAATAAATCTTCATTCGCACTATTTACAAACAATCTCCGCAAGTATTAGAAAATGCAATATTATAAGTTTACAGAATTTTTATAAGGAGTTACAAGTAGATCATTTTGACCACTTTAGTAATTCTAGTCTTAAGTGTCAATATCTGGAAAGTGAAAACATGTGACTTATGTCATTTTGCCTTACAACAACAGGTTTGCGCATTAGATTAATGAAACCAACAATTTAGAAGTAATGCACTATTTTCTTCATCCAAATTTTAATTGCAACTGCATACTACTTATTAAAGATTGGTATACCAAATCTATACATATATATATATTAAAAGTACAAAAATGAAAACATTTGACTTATGTGAAGGAAACGAGATATATTATTTAGAGTCATTCAGTTTGATATGTCTATTAACAAAACCTTTCAAATTAACTAGAATTAGAATTTTTGAAGAAAATTGTTTTTATCCAGCTAGAATCAACATGGTTACTACTGTGTGTCGCTACTTTTTACTATAGCTAAATTTCCCATAAATGCGCAAAGTTTTGCAGTCCACTTATTAGATGTTAATTCAAACTTCGATATAAGTATTTTTCAATAAAGCAATACTGAAGGATTATACTATTTTTGTACTTCACATATCATTCCGTTACCTTTTGCGATTCACTGTAAGTATACTTTAATCACTGGTAGTTCTAGTGTTATAAAATGTTGAATAAAATTGCTGAAAACATGTGACCTACGTCGTTTTGCCTTAAAATAGCAGATATGTGCATTAGACTACTAAAACTTCAACAATTTATCACATGGAATGACTTAAATTATTTTATTAAAATGAATGCACTATTTTCCTTATCCAAATTTTAATTGCAATTGCATACTACTTACTAAAGATTGATATACCAAATCTATATGTATTAAAAGTTCTAAAATGAAAACATTTGACTTATGTCTCTTTGCCTTATAATAACAGATATGTGAATTAGACTAATAAAACTTCAACAATTTATTGCACAGAATGACTTAATTTATTTCAATAAAAAGAATGCATTATTTTGGTAATCAACATTTTAATCGTAGTTGCATACTGTTTATTAATAATTATCATGCCAAATCTTCACTAAAATTTGAATTGCAATTGCATACTGCAGTGGAATCTGGTTATTGTAATTACGGATAATGTTATCAATTGGTTATCGTTATCATAATCAATCAATTCCAAAGCATTAGATATAAAATTGGTTAAAAATAATCTATCTATTATAATCAAACTTTGGCCATTGACTAACTACTGGATAGACTACCCATTTATAGGAAATATCATAAACTGCCTGCCTGGCTAGATTAGGACCAAATTTATATAAAACGTTGTACAAAAGTTTGCCAAATCCAGTGATTGATGCAGTATAAAATAAAGGGAAGGTTTACTCATTATTAACATTCGAAAAAAAGTGAAATCTATTTCTGATTAGCTATATATATATATTTTTAAGTACCAAAGATAGCGTCTTATAATTTCATCCAAGCGAAATTCTATTCGTTTAATTTCACGTGGATATTTCTTGTAATATTTGTTTAATTTACAAAGGTATCGGTTAACAATAAATTGTTTCATTTCACATGCTACGCTCTTTAATATAAATATACAATTGTGCTATGATTCCAGAAATTTTCAAGCTGTCTTATAATTTTTTTTTATTTACAAATATATACCAATATACATTATTATAGATTTGGATTTTAGAGTTCACGTATGTGGAAAACAACTGCGTTGCACAATGCTTAGTTATAATTCCGTTGCTGTCTTCATCTACTCTAAATTATTATAGTAATGCCGCATGTAACACTAAAATGATACAGGGGCCAGGTAGCTCCCTAATGATTCTATATAACAATCGATGGTCTATCCTATGTTTCGTCAATACTTTGACTATTGCTATCACATGTGATAATTATACTTAAAGACAGACGATAACATTTCATAGCAAATTCGCACCAAACGGATCTTTACTTCGAAATTTACAATTAACCCTCTATAATACCAATTTTATTTAATTCACAGGAAGAAATGTGATCTACTCAAATTCCTGTATTTACTATGTGTAAACTGGAAAATAATAATAGTTATAAGTGAATCATTTGCTGGTGGTTGAATAATATAACTGTATAATAACAGTAAAATATCTTTAAAAAAGGTAGCTCTGTAGATGTATAATCATTGACTAAGTACAGGATATACTGAAATTGGAAAAATGGATAGACCATTTATAAAAAACATCATAAATTTCAAAGTGAAATTCGAATTGTGTACAAAAGTAGAAGTTTTTCACGCCTCTTGAGATTTAGAATGGTTCGTTTAAGAATTATATTCAATCCAACCATCAAAGTTGATAAACCCTATATCCATGTATTAAATATAATTATACGTTTGTTTATATCATAAAAGTAAATGAAATTCGGGTTATAGAAAATTAAATGATAGAAGTCCAATACATATGAAGATATAATTCTATACACGTTATTATGAATCTAACTATTATAGATCGATTATATCGGAAACAATTAATTCGAGCAGTATTTCTTTACAATTCCCATGATTTTAAAAACGCTATTGTTTTATTTTAGTGAGGGGGGCAAGTAGCCCCTGATGATTTCATATAAAAATGAATAGTCTATTCTGTGCTTCATCAATGGTATAACTTATAAGTCACATGGTATTATAAAGGGTAACCAAAGCATTTCTTGTATCTTTTACATGAGTACATGAGAAAAGTTATTAGAAAAACTTAAATATGTAGATCTTGTTGCAAAGCAATCTCCTTATTTCAAAATAAAAACCAAGATAGTATACCAAGATAGTATATATTCTTATTCAAAATTGCAAGTCCCAAAGTGATCATAGTAAGCAGACTCCACTGTATAGTATTATTATAGTATTATCCACTATGCTGTATAGTATAGCAGATTCCACTAATAACTGACATAACAAACCTTCACCAAAATCCTAATTGCAATTTCATACCGCTTACTAATACATGATATACCGAATCTTCACCAAAATCTTAATCGTGATTGCATACCATTTACTAATAATGTTATATGTTAACCTTTAACAGTCGAGAGCTTCTTTTTGTAATACTCACCCATAAGACAACAGAAAATTAGGCAAAAGCTTATAAAACGTTTATAAGAATGAAAACATAAATAACACATTTAAACTGATTTATTTAGATATAAATTCAAGATATTTAGTTGATTTATAATTTCATGTATTTCCTCCATGGCTTATATTTTGAAAATTTGATTACGTGTATTTAGTTTTTAAATAAAAATAAACTCACACTTGTAATATTGAAAATACTCGAAAGTTGGAAATCGCAAATATAAAATATCTACACGTTGTAACCTTCTAAATGATAAAACTACACTGAATATTATTGCGATAAAGCTTTAGTGCAAATGCCATAATATTTATGTCTTAAAACGTTATATTACTGTAAATATTTCTTGTCAGTGTATGATCAACTAACTATTCTAATGTAATAAGTTGCAACATTTAATAAAAACAACTACAGCAATGATAAATAAATGAAATAAAAACTAAATTCTTTACATATCCCTGTATTGGGGTCTTTCGTTTTCAATGGCATAAGTGTTATGTCCCCGTAGCGGGGCCTTTCGACCGTTAAGCGTTAATATATAATCTTACATACAAAAATATTTAAAAGTAATTATAGTCTCTACTACCATATAATACATAAGGAACTGAACGCAGAGCAACTTTAGTTGTCCCAACTAGCGAAAGGGTCAACATATGGCAACTCAACAGAATTTTAAATAGGGTAAAGTACCCAGTAATCAAAACTAAACCAGTGATCGATGCTTTCTATGATTATAATTGTATTAGATTAAACAGAAAATTCGTGTTGAATTTTATATTGAAAAGGTATAGTCGAATGGGCATAGTACAAGTATTACTAAATGAAATTTAATTTGTAACATGTTAATAAATAGATCTTCCAAATGAAACCTCTTCAGATAAGTCTCAACCCCCTATCCCTATTGTTAGTCTAGTTAGGTGGAAACGTAATTTATGGTTTAAGCTCCATTTTCTTTGATCTATCGCATAAAAAGTTGTAAGAAAAATCAGAGCTTTTTTATCCAGTGACATTTACATCTCGAAATTATTTGAGATTTTTTAACCGCAGAACCAAATTTTAAAAAATTTCGATAATTGTTTATTGAAGTCTTTATGTGGCTGTGTTTATATTTGTATATTTAGTTTTAGAGTTATAATGGAAGCATTTTGCTACCCCAAAGACCTTTCTTAAATTGAACTCGAACAGCCAAATTGAGGTACATTCAAATGTAATCATTGGATACTTAAAAAACATTGTAAAATACAATAGAAATATAATGCGACACGAACCTTCCATTGAACCCAATAAATTAAGGTTCTAGTATAAAATTAATGTAATTTATAATTTTCCTTATAAACTACAATAGATTATATCTTATCTGATATTTGTCATAACAACACTTTAAGTTACCAATACTTGAAATCATAGAATGTATTGATGACTGGTTTAGTGTCAATTACTGGGTACTTTACCCTGACAAATAATTGAAAACAACATCTTGTTACATCATTTCAATTACTTTAATCGTAACACATGAGATAATAAGTTGTTCCAGTAATATTTTGCTCTATCCTCTATATGACCATTCAACACTAATGGAATATTTGCGGATCTTTATGCATTTATCAAAATTGTAATATGTAAAAAGATACAGAATGCAAGTGATATTGATAAATATCAAAAATATCAAAAGTGAAATACAAATTGAAGCGTTCACAATAAAATAGCTGTTATCAATTTTTATCTTTTTGCAAAATATGTTGAATAAATTTCAAATTCTTTTAACAGAACATTCATCGTATTATACTACTGCTGTAGATATTACTAGTAATAACATTGTAGAGCCAATTACATTCAAATCGTGACGTTGAGTACCTGATGACCACTCATGCTAATTTTGACAAGGGTTGTTTTTAACATCAACTCTTCAATTAGAATATTCAGAGGATAAAACAACCTCACTATTTAGATCTCATTTCTTAACCCTTAACGGTCGAAAGGCCCTGCTATGGGGACATAACTCTTATACCATAGAAAACGAGAGGCCCAATACGAGGACATGTAAAGCATTTAGTTTTCATTTCATTTATTTATCATTGCTGTAGTTATTTTTATCAAATATTGCAACTTATTACATTAAATAGTTAGTTGATCATGAACTGACAAGAAATATTTACAATTATATAACGTTTTAAGACGCAAATATTATGGCATTTGCACTACAGTTTTGTTACAACAATATTTAGTGTAGTTTTGTTATTTAGAAGGTTACAACGTGTAGATATTTTATATTTGTGATTTCCAACTTTTGAGTATTTCCAATATTACAAGTGTTGGTTTATTTTTATTTGAAAAATAAATACATATAATCAAATTTTCAAAATATAAATCATGGAGAAGATACATACAGACAATGATTATGAAATTATAAATCAATTGAATATCTTGAATTTATATCTAAATAAACCAGCTTAAATGTGTTATTGAAATTTTCATTGTTATTAACGTTTTATAAGTTTTCACCTACTTTTCTGCCGTCTAATGGGCGAGTATTACAAAAAAAGCTATCGGCCGTTAAGGGTTAAATTTTACTTACAAACATCTGAATTTGCATAAAGGTCCACAAAAAGTCTAATACTAAAGTAAATAAAAAAAAATGCATTTACTTCCGGCCAAATTGTGTAATATTTTTAATAATTCCGCCGCATTGTCACCGGCGCGTAAACACATTATTTTCCCGCATACTTAACGCAAACCTCTAATGACACGTAAACAACCGGAACGCTAAAATTTCCATAAATGAAAAACTGCGCGTGGAGTAATTCTACCGATAACATAAACCGAAATATACCAAAGTATATCGATAGGTTAATGCACTATATACATATACATATATATATAGATATCCGCTAAGAATACAGACAACAATATTTCGCGTTTATTCGGGAGAAAAAAACAGCGCGCTCACCGACTTACCGTGTGTGACAGTGATAGATTTCGATAGAATCGCACGCACGTAACCAACACCGTATACTTTGGCGAATAAAAGAATAAGAAAAAGAAAAAAAAATCTATGCACGTAGAGAGGTATGCACGATTTCTCTGCGCGCTCACCTAAAAAAAAAAGTAGCAAAACACGGAATATTAAAGGATACTGAAGGTGTTGCCTCACCTTGACTATTGGTTTGTCCTTTCATCCGCTGCATTCCGTTGCATGGAAAAATATACAAAATTTAGAATGGCTGTCTTCAGTGAAAGGTATCTGCAGTATAGCGGTGTGGTAGCAAGTCAACACACTGACCTGATTTGAAACAGCACCTGCCAATCCAGTTGACATAACCTGTCACACACTCTGTCTGCCCTTCACAGACGCCAAACAGACGGCTGTGCCTTTAATAAAATAAAGTTTCTCAAACGCGATATCACAATTACATACAACAGCGTTATACCACTCGGATGTACGCGGACACTTCTACGCGGATAGAGAAGTCCTCAAGTTCCGTCGAGTCCGCGACACCTGAGACCTCCGCGTAATTTCCCGTAATGTCTTGCCGCGAGAGAGTCTCAGGAAGCCTTTCTTCTTACACTTCGAGGAGACAGATAAATTTGCACAAAATCCTCAACTCCGAATAATAACTACGTGACGTACACTGACCTCTCGTATGTATTAACAGATTGTCTAACATTTGCGACGATAAGATCCCTAACTCCCTATAACAGTGATTCGTAACCTTCGCGAAGAAACTGGGAACACACTTTTTGATTATAGGAAAATTTTGCGCGACACTAGAATCACTAACGCGGCAGCGTTGCCATTCGAAATGGTAGAACGGCCAAAGTGGGGGGAATTGAGAGGTGAGGTAGATGTAACGGGTGTCTTAATATTCAGTAGCTATACCATTGACTAGATATCGGATAGGCCCATTGACTAAGTACAGGATAGACTATCCATTTATAGGAAACATCATAAATTTCAGACTGAAATTCGAATTGTGTAAAACAGCGAAAGTTTTTTACGTCCCTTGAGATTTAGAATGATTATTATAAGAATTATATTCAATCCGACCATTAAAGTCGATAAAGTTAACCCTCTATCCATGTATTAAGTATAATTATACGTTTGTTCATGTCATAAAAGTAAATAAAATTCAGGTTATGGAAGATTAAATGATAAAAGTCCAACATATATATAAAGATATATTTCTATATACCTATGTATATACATTATTATAGATTTGAACTTTAAAGATATCGCATATGTCGAAAACAATTGCGTGTCACGATATTTAGTTACAATTCCGTCATTGTCTTCATCTACTCTAAATTATAGCAATGTCGCATGTAACACCATTGACGAAACATAAAATAGACTATCCATTCTTATATGAAATCATCACAGGGCTACCTGGCCCTCTTACTAACAAAACAACAGCGTTTTTAAAACGATTGAAATTGTAAATAAATACTGCACGAACTAATTGTTTCCAATATAATAGGTCTATAATATGTAAAACACTTTTCCAGCGAATCATAATTTGCCGCGCGAACCTGCAAACGAGCGGTGGCTCCCCGAAGCGCCGACTCGCCGCGACACTTCGACAATTAGACAATTGCTTATGAATTCTGGAGAGAATAAGATGTAATTCGAATAAAGAAAGACCCGAAAACCCTTACAAATAGCTAGATTTATAATAACATGTATAGAAGAATATATCTTCATATGTACTGGACTTCTATCATTTCATCTCCTATAAGCTGAATTTCATTAACTTTTATGATATAAACAAACGTATAATTATATTTAATATGTTGCGTTTATTCGGTGGATTTATTAAAAAAAAAGGAAGTGGGTTGGTGCCCGTAGAGCGCTGAACCGCTCTGCTCGGCGAGGCGCATAAATAAAATACACGACAAATTGTTAAGTCTTTCTTTATTATAAAAGTCACACGAGTTCCGTATCGTTTGGACGGTTCGGTACGAATGCGCGCAGATTGCGTGGAGGCAGCTTCCTTTTTTTACCCGGAAGGGTGCCCAGGTGGGGGTTAATGCGATTCGTTTTCGTCTGGCTCTTTATCTGAAACGCATTTTGCCAGTGCAGACGTCTCGAAACGCATTTTGCCAGCGCAGGTGGCCGGAAACGCATTTTGCCGGCGCAGATGTCTCGAAACGCATTTTTCGCTAACAAATATGGAAAGAGATGGTGTGGAGTAATTGAAATCGCCGATCCTCGCGTCCTTGTTTGTAATTTGCAATTTACAGTTTACAGGTTTTACTTCTCAATTCGTGCAAATGATTATATTCTATAACAAACTGCGAATGCATCTATCTAATGATCCGTTCGAAAGATCATGTCGAATGCTCCAAACGAGGGCACTGATAACTGGTCAGCCCATTTAAATTTCGCCTCTAACCCGATTACCGACGCATAATAACAGATGCGACAATACTTATACCAAAGACGAGGTACAGAATAGATCGATCATCTTATGAGACTTCGTGTCACATGCTCTGAAATACCGATAACCTAAAAATTCAGACTTTTCGGAAGAATATCTTTCGTCTTATTATCTGACAAAGAATGTAAACACTTCTAAAGTATTTTAATATACAAAATGTAAGAGCAAACGCAAAGGTTATACATTTTAGACAATCGAAAAGTTAAAAATGAAAACTCATGAGCCCCAAATCCGGGTGACAAATGGAAGCATTGGATAAGTGGTCTATCCTGTTCTTAGTCAATGTTTGTACCACTCCACGCTACGGCGTTACATACTAGAGATGGCGTGAACTGTTACTTTTGAATCACGAGTGATTCGATCACGTTCGTTCTGAATCACGGTGATTTTTCACAGTGATTCGTGATTTCTCGTGATCGCTTCTGATTGGTGAAGAACATAACTTACGCATGCGCATTACATTCTTAGTGATTCTTAGGATTATTAGGAAAAAGGAAAAAAATAATGAAATACAATGAATAAATTGCAAGCGTGACTATAATTTAAAATTACTTTGGTTTTCATTCTACTAAAAATAAATATAATTCTAGTATCAAATAATGTGTAGGTATGTATACATATGTATTATTCTGCCTCCCAACCAAGAAATTATAGTTTTTAATTTTAATATTAATATTAAATAGCGTAGCTCTACGTTGTATGCATGTATTTTTCACGAGCTATGTTTTCATAAAAAAAAGAATAATTCAATCAAGGCCAAGAATTACGATCGCAGTATCACAGTGAGCAACTTCACGATACATGCGAAATCACGGTCGTGATTGAACTTTAATCGCGACCGTGATCGTGATTTTGTGATCACCGGTGATAAATCACCATTAGTGATTTTGCCCGCCATCTCTACTACATACAGTAAAGCTGAGTTCATGTGATAACGTAACAAATGCATGCATAGAGGGTTGACTTTATCAATTTTGATGGTCGGATTGAATATAATTCTTATAATAACCATTCTAAACTGCAAGAGGCGTAAAAAAACCTCTACTTTTTTACACAATTCGAATTTCAGTTTGAAATTTATGATGTTACCATTGACTAAGAACAGGATAGACCACTTATCCAATGCCTTTCTTTGTCACCCGGATTTGGGGCTCATGAGCCCCAAATCTGTTTTCATTTTTACCTTTTCGATTGTCTAAAATGTATAACTTTTGCGTTTGCTCTTACATTTTGTATATTAAAATACTTTAGAAGTGTTTACATTCTTTGACAGATAATAAAACGAAAGATATTCTTCCGAAAAGTCTGAATTTTTAGGTTATCGGTATTTCAGAGCATGCGACACGAAGTCCCATAAGATGATCGGTCTATCCTGTACCTCGTCTGTGATGTTACTTTACTTAGTCAATGGTAACATTAAAATGGTAAAGGGGCCAGGTAGCCCCCTAATGATTCCATATAACAATGGATAGTCTATCCTATAGTATGCTTCGTCGATGGTTTAACCCTCCTTTAGATAATGCGCATAAAATAGATCCATTAACCCTTCGTTTACATAGTGTTTTTTTACTAACACCATCTACACAACAGGGTTTCATAGACACCAGTCTACTTTTTACTGTTTTATTCTCCAAAAGATATGAGAAAATTCCGAGATATTTATTAAGGTCTCTAAATTAGTCTTAATCTAACATACAATCGTTACTGACAGGATAGATTTTCAGTAGGTTTTGTCACGTACAGGATTTAACTATAGTTCGGTACCTTCCTTTCGGAGAAATTAAACAATGAAATTTTTATGCCATAATGGTAATGAAGGGTTAAACGTAACCACACTCAATATCGATTCTCTAGCTGCGATAGTTACAAAAAGCTAGTGAAAATCAACACCTGAAAAAGTCCTCGACTACATTCAATAAAAATCCAATTTAAAATAAATCTGAAATCTCTGCGAAATTATCCTATGTATATAAATAAATCCGAAATATCGATCGCTTGGTGAATATTTGTACACACGTAATTTAATTCGCGGCGAAATTTTAGTAAACTAAACGTGGGAAAAGTTAGGTTTTGACGGAAGCAAAGCGATGTAGTATTGAGCAGTGATTCTTAATCGAGGTTCCGCAGAACATTAGTGTAGAAATCATAAAAAGTCACAAGAAGTTGCGTGGAGAGAATATAACTAGCTATGATTTGTCATTGATCCACATTATAGATGCTTATTTTTGTTGCTAAATTTCTGGAATTAGTGATTCTAATCGCAGCGTTGCCATTTAAAATTTTCTCTTGAGCAGCGTGTGAAAAATTGAAAGGTGGGGGCATACATACGGGTGTCCTAATATGTATTTCTTATATCATAGACTAAGTACAGGATAGACCATTTATTTATAGGGAACATCGCGTAAATTTCAAACTGAAATTTGGAATGTGTAAAAAAAGCAGTTTTTTTATGGCCCTTGCGATTTAAAACGGCTCGTTTAAGAATTATATTCAATCCGACCATCAAAGTTGCGAAAATTAACCCTATATTCATGTATTAAATATACTTGTGGACAAAATTACAACACACTGAAAATTTTTGGGATCAAAGTTTAATTTTACATTTATATTAAAGAGTATAGCATATGAAATAAAACTATTTTTTGTTAACCGATACGTTCGTAAATTAAACAAATATTAGAAGAAATAAACACGTGAAATCAAACGAATATAATTTCGTTTGGACGAAATTATAAGACACTTTCTTTGGTAATTAAGAAAATATATATAACTAATCAGAAGTAGATTTCACTTTTTTCCAAATGTTAATAATGAGTAAAGCCTCCCTTTAATTTATACTACTTCACGCATTGGATTTGGTAAACTTTTGTACAATTTTACAAATCACAAAACGTTATAATGTTTCCTATAAGTGGGTAATCTATCCTGTAGTTAGTCAATGGTTAAACCATCGACAAAGCGTAGGATAAACTATTCATTCGCTTTTAAAATGGTGGGAATTATAACTGAATTTTGCAACGATCAATTGTTATTGACATAATTGATTTGTGAAATTCAGATTTATAATAATGTGCATAAAAGTATATATCTTCCTATCTGTTGTAATTCTATCATTTAATCCTCTGTAACCCGAACTTAAATTTCCTTTTATGGTGAACAAAATTAAATAATTAAGTCAAAATTTTCATTTCAATTTGAAAATCAGAAATTACTAATAACTGTACAAGTGACTGGCGTCAATACAACGATAAAGAACACAAAATGGAATAATACAGTTATATGCTAATGAGATAAAATTCAATAAATTTAAATGTACATGGATATATGTAACTGGTAGTATCATGGCATTATAAAGAGTTATTTTTATCAATTTTGATGATTGGATTGAATATAATTCTTAAAATAACTATTCTAAATCACAAGGGGCATAAAAAGCCTCTGTTTTTTTATATAATCTGAATTTCAGTTTAAAATTTATGATGTCTCTTATAAATGGATAGCGTATCTTGTACTTACAAGGGGAGGCTCTCAACTGGTCGACTTCTATTTTAATGAGCTTCTGTAGGATGGTAAACTATGGGCCCCTAATGATGTGTATAAAAAATCAAACGTAGTTACTTAATAGTTTTAAAAAAATACACACGTGACCCAGCGAACTCGCGTTAGAAGTCACGTGTCATCCCAATTTTACCGCGACTGTTTTGTCAGAAAGCACTTATATGCACAGTATGTCCAACAGGTATGTAATTTCACATGTGTATTTTTTTAAAGCTATTAGGTAACTACTTTTAATATTTCATAGCTATCATTAGAGGCCCATAGTCTATCTATCTACAAAAGCTCATTAAAATCGAAATCGACCAGTTGAGAGCTTTCCCTTGTTAGTCAATGGTATCATTAAAAAAGGATCATGTAACACGGTAGTCATGGTTCTAAAAAATGCTATGCTATGCGAAATCGTGTTATACAGGGCTAAATATTACTTAAAATAAGAAGTAAAATTCGATTTAAAAAACCAATAAATAGAGTGCGCAATTTTATGTTAATTCGTATTTTTAAAAGCACACATAAAGAAATGGAACTCCCATATAGATTTGGTTCGCCTTCCAAATATACCAATTGTGTGCTTTTCTTTAAATATTTTATATATTTCTGCATGTGATGCACATTGTGCCTTTTTGCTTATATAAATTTCCCACAAATGCATAAAGATTAGCAGTCTACTAATTATACCACTGTTTTATTTGTCAGTTATTTAATAAAGCTAGAGCAAATTCTTGTTGCAAGGATGCCGTGTTATAGTGGGGATTCCCCCACAATTTTTTAACCGTGTTATACAGGGTCAATTACATCGATAAAAAGGAATCATCGTACGTTCATCATTTATTTTTTTAAAGATCGTTTATAATATATAAATGTACAATGCATCATATATCATGGCCACAAAAGAATGTGTCAAATATAATATGTTCTAAATATTCATAATTAGTCGGTGTTTCAACAATTTTGTCAATCACTACAATAGAGTATTTTCACCTATACACATAATTAAAAGAAATGGAAAAAAAAAAAAAAAATAAAAGGTGAATAGGGAAAGAAGATAATAAATCAAAAAGTTCCATTCAAAGGATAACACAGCTATAGAATCTCACACAACATGATTTTCCTTACTCTTACAAATTTATAATTATCTATCATATTGTAATTATACCTAATACTTTTCTGCTTCCATTTTGTCATCATCGAAGAATTATATTCATGTAAAATGGATTTCTTGTTGTGTTGTACCCAACTTTAATATGTCAGAATAGATCATATATGCTTTGCTTTTGCGTTACTTGATCATGCGAATTACTTTTTACAAACATACACGTTCTCAACCGTTCAAATTCAACTATTTAAAAAAGAATCGATCAGTATCGTGTATATTTAATCCTTGCAAAGGGTTATTATGTAAGGGAAGAGCCTAAGTTTATTTCACAGAATAAAATAGGCACGAATATATAACAATAACAATAATAACAATGACAAGTGTTGCGCGTTTTATAAGTTAGATATTTAAAAATCGAAGTATACGTTCGTTTGCGTGCGAATATCGAGGGCGATTTTTAGGCTTGAATACACACGATACTTGTTTCATTGTAATTTCATATTTACCCATGGTTAGAGTCTTTGGTTATAATATTTTTTTTTTTGCATTCTGGAGCAAGGAAAAACTCTTGCAGAACATCTTGCATCGCTATGGACTAACAGCACCATTTGTCACACGCAAGATGCGAATCATTTACATTCTCTTAACGCGAATTCATTTTCTCGTTAACCATGAAAAAGCCTTAAGGATTAGATAAGTTAATGTTAGAGCGTATAAAATCTTGTCTCTTTGCTGGCGCTGCAATATGTCCAGTTCGATAGCCATTACTCGGCGATTTAATTTCCCTACTTGTCGTCGTAAATGCTGGATTTCTTCGCTAGGCGGAAGAGAAACGTTAAGTGCGTTGTACGAAGGTGTCTGTTCTCTGAAAAAGATAAGATTAGATTTTTAAGATGCTAATACTTATGGTGAGAGTAGTAGTGGGACAAATTCAGAGACATACTTATGAATACCAACACATATCAATTCCCGAATACCCTGATATGATATCAAATGCGTTTCAAAATAATTTGTACGTGGTATTGGTAAAATATGTTTAATGTCGTCGCATGTAGTATCGATCCGAAACAATTACATGATATTCATTGAGGTATCAATGAGACAAAGGAAAGTATATATCGGTGATGATCAATCTGCGGCACGCGGGCCGCATATGACTTGCTGTAATTGTTTAACTAAATTCAATAGCTAAAATAAAATAATTATCCAATTCGCATCACCATGAATCTATAAATTAATTTTATAAGAAGACTAGTACATATGAAGATATACTGTTATACTCGTTACTACAAATATAACTATTATAGATCGATTATATTGGAAACAATTAATTCGCGCAGTATTTATTTACAATTCCCATCGTTTTAAAAACGCTGTTGTTTTAGTTTAGTAAGGGGGCCACAGGTAGCCCCCTGATAATTTCATATAAGAATGGATAGTCTATTTCTATGCTTTGCCAATGCTCATACGTTAGATTAAAAAATAGATGTTTACCTAACATGCCTAACTATTTGTGTTTCTACAGGATATTGTCCATGTGGTTTAGCGGACAATGAGTCCTTCGTTTCGGTCGGATATGAGTTTGGTTCTTCTTCGTCCACCGCCGGGAAATAATGGTTATCCAGTGTTAGGATCCTTGGAGGAGTCTATCAATAATACAAGAAACTTTAGACATTATTTTCTATGTACTTATATTTGTTTGAATAACTGCACTCTGATTCCCAACATAGTCAAACTCGTTGAATTGTCAGTGTCCCTATAATAGACACTTGAATTATTTTATTTAATAGCAAAGTAATGTACGAAGCATCGTAAATAAACAAATTTGTATACTAAATTTGGAGTTCGGTTTATGTAACAACATAAAGACATCTTATATTCGTTTACACTTGTCGAGGATAAATAATAGAAGCAGGTTCTTCTTCATAGAACACAACGGCTTAGCGAAAAAAGGGTAACTTGAGTATATATTTGATTAAACAAAATTAAACTTGGAAAGGAAAGAAATATACCAGAACTTTCAATGTCCTGTCCACACCGACTCTTTACGTTGAACTGCCAAAAACGGCAACCTTTAACAGTTATATTCTAAAACACAATGGTCAACCTTTTTCAAGTACGCTTGACCTTCGACATGACCAGAACTCTGCGACTTCGAAGTCCTGCTTTTTTCCCGATCACTTTATTGCGCGGTTGTAAAAGCGACACCCTGATATTTTTGCATGGGGAGTTTTCAAGGAGTAACGGTTTACTTCAACAACACTAAATAATTAAAAACAAATATTAGGAGGTAAATGTGCTATTAAACATTAAAACGTGATCAATGTAATTATAAAGTACGGGACGCGTCATAATTCAGTAAACACGATACGTTTACTATACATCTTAAATCTGTTACACAAACTGACGTGCTAATATATGTAAAACGTGTTCCTATTTAAACGATAACTTTTCATGTGACAGTAATAGGGACATTGGATTTTGTTGTACATTTTCAATTACGTAGTAATTAATTCATTACATTCAACATGTAAAAGAAAAGGTTTATAAATAAACAATGTCATGCTCCAAACTGCAACGATTTCTAGGTTAAATAATCTCTAAAATAGTTAAATAAAGTTACGCGATAACCATAAAGTGACAGTACATGGTACATCTACTCTATATACATGGACTTACATCATTTTCATAATCACCGGCACATATGATTCTTTAATCTTTTCAGAGACGAATTTTTGAACATCAGATAAAATTATTTTATTCAATGTTTCCCATGTATTTATTTAATATACATATATTTAAAAAAAAATGGTATAAAGCAAATGGTAGTCAACATATTGTAAAATGTTTGAGAAATATGGGGTACGTATACGTGGCCATTGAGCATTAATGTTACTAGGTCAAACTTAAGGTAAAGTAAATCGTACACATATGTGCCAGTATCCCTCAAAAGGTTGATTGTCCTAAACAGTGTAAATATGGTAATAGAGGAACTACCGTGCTATGTGTTAATTACTTGCTCACAGTTACCTGTACTCTCACCATGCCTGGTTCAGGAGGTAATACAGCGTTTTCCAGCATAATTTCTCTCGGCAGTGCCCTTGTCCCAACATGTTGCTCTTGTCCTATGCATGTTTAATTATATCTAACGTTATTATAATTAACAACTTTGTGAAATATACCTTAACACATTCGTTACACATGAGTATTGCATAGGTGTGACGCTTCAATTTTGATGCAAGAGACTAGTACAGTGGGGGGGAAGCCAGTTACTGTAATCACGGATAATGTTATCAATCGGTTATTGTTATCATAATTAGCCGCTACCAAAACATTCTGTATAAAATTAGTTAAAAACAATTCGCCTATTATAATCAAATTTCGGTTACTGATATCACGCGTGATAATTACACTTGGGCCAAATGATAAAAATTCTTAATAAATTCATACTGAATGGAAGTTCTTTTTAAGAATTACTTTTAACCGAAGAAACCGCTTTATCTTTCATATAAGTGCATGAAACGAATTATTATAAAATACGTGAATAAAATAAAGGAGAAGCTAAAGAGACAAGTGTATGACAACTTGAACATTCTTAGAAAAGAGAGTATATCCATTAAGCTATGTACAAATGTGATAACTAGACTGCGGATGTTTATACAAATTCGTGTCTCCTTAAGTAAAATTGAATGAATGAACTTTAATAGAGATCTTTTTGATCCTCTAAATGTTGTAATTTGTACTTTACTTTAAGTAGTGGGTGTGCCAATAAGTAATTAATTATTTCTGTAATAAGTGCAATATACAGTGTAAACTCAAAATATACTACCAAGAGGCAGAATGAATTGATGAATTTATTTCATAATGCGTAAATATTAAAAAACAACACCAATTATATTTAAGACAGGATAGGAATTTGATCTTATTGCAATACAACTGAATTTGGCAACACAAGTAAATTGTTCATTGGTACATTTAATATGTTGTATATTTTTATGTATCATATGGAAGCTGTTCTTTTTTGCAAATTTAAATTTGTCATAAGTGCACAAATATCCACAGTCTAGTTATAACTGTTTACAATCAAATCAGTTCAATAATGAACATTTTTTATCCTTCGCGTAATATTAATAACCGATTATTCTTATCGAAAATTGCAAGTCCCAAAGTGATCATAATAAGCGGATTTCACTGGAACTAAACTGCGGATCTTTATGCATTTATAGCAAATTTAAAAACGCAAAATGGTACAAAATATACGTGAGATGCAAATCTATGCGAAGTATCTAAAGTAAAATACACCTTATAACGTTTAACTAGTGCAATTGTATCGAACTTCCATGTCTTTAGTTCTGTTGATAAAAGAATCAATTTGAATAAGGATCCGCAGTCTACTAATAACACATAAATTACTAGTTTGCTTTAAGTTCAATATTAAGTAAGAATTGTATCATTTTCTGTTGCATTCTTTAACACTTCGATAACCGATGCTCCTAACAACCACCGGCAACGGTGCCTGGGTCAGTATAGACTCGCGTCTGCCATTTTTTATATTTTTATCGTTCGGATTTATAGCTCTTGTGTTGTAGTAAATAATATTTTTAAGTTTTGAGACACTGAAATTTATATTATATTTTTAAGAACGCAAATAAATACAGTATTTGATTAAATTAAAAAGATGCAAATAAAATATAAACAACGTACAAAGGAAAACGTAGAAAACGATATCTAATCCTTAAAATGTATACATAATAAAGCATTTCTTAATATGAAACGTTCTTTGCATACGTGTCTTTAAATGCGTCTTTCTTTTGCTAGCTAACATTGGGAACTGATCAAAGAATATATTTCGAAGCAAACGGATCGTTTTATAGGTCCTAACATAAACAGTTACTGACTTAAATCACTCATTGCGAGTCGAGCAGTTTCAACGAGGCTCTTGCGGACGTGGGTCAGAGTAGACCCAGGCACGATTGGCGGAGGATTCAAGTTGTTATCATTGTTATATTTAGTTATTAAGATATTCACAATTCATACAAATATGATATGCATGTTCTGTATACATAGGGAAAATTTAAATGTAGGGCATGGGGGAACAGAATATTATGATCCATATGGAAAGCAATAAAACACAAGGATCAAGTATATTGCAAGTATATTCGAACCTCTACGAGTTAAGTTCTAACCCTCTATAATTACTTTCAGAAGAAAAATAATACAGTATTTCCTTTTTTTTTAAACATAACTTCATAGTTTTGATTGCACTTTCCGATGCAATATTTTAATCTTTACAAAAAAGTATTAAGGTACTTATGCCCTAAAAAAAATAGTTCAAGCGTTACAACAGGTAAAAGTTTACTAAATTATTTTAGTGTACTTACAGATGTGATGGAGTATTCGCACTACAATAAATGTTCTAACGGTCCTCCATTGCAATCTAAACATTTTTTCAGTACTTTCTTTACGTTACTTAACGCTTTTGTTACGTCTCTTTCTGTAAATTTTGATATTTCCGACAAAATACGAAATAATTTGGTAAACTTTAACTAATTTTGATTTTTGTCGCTAATACTATAGAAATGCATTCTAAACTCGCAATAACCGAATAGTGAAAGACGCACCGTGTGCGTCATCTACTATTCGCCAACTGGCACCATACTAATAAATCGTAAATTTTGGTGCATCTTCGTATTTCTCTCTACAAGATTAAAGAAACTTGTCGACATTCGCATCTTTATCGCAAAAATTAATCAAACGCTTCAAAATTTAGATTCCTATCACAAAAATGAAAGAAACGCGTCGAAATTCACAATAACCGAATAACTAACAAATGGCGAATCTTCGTGCAACTTCGCATTTTGTCGCGAAAACTATTCGATTATTACGAATTTCGACACGTTTCTTTAATTTTGGTGACAAGAATTCAAATTTCGGCGCGTTTGCTTAATTTTCATGATAAACATGCGAATGTCGACGTGTTTCTTTAATTTTGGCAAAAGTAAACATTTACCTCTTATTATTCCTGAATTATTAGGTTTAGAGCATAAGTACCTTCATACTTTTTTGTAGAGATTAAAATACTGCATTGAAAAGTGCAATCAAAACTATGAAGTTCCATATAAAAACAGGATGCTGTTGCATTTTTTAGATGCACCAATGAATAATAATGCAAGAGATTTCATTCAGGTTGTGCATCATTTAAAACTGCATAATTTTGTCTAATGACATCTTTTTCTATCTCAAACCGTTTTAGAGATATAGCTTTTCTCAGTTGCATAGAACACCCTGTATGCTTATCTGAATCATCATTTTTAATGTTGCTTTTGTAATGATTTTGATTTGAGCTTATTGTCAAATTTATGTAATATGGATGAGAGTATAAATTTCATAAGACTGAACATATGTTTTTATTCATAACTTTTACAAATCTATAGTTTGCATATGACAAATTCGGGAGCCTTCATTTTGACCTTTTGGCAATCTCTGTGTCAAACAACAGAATGGAATATTCTAAACTGTCTTAGAAGATGCATTATAGGCGAATTATATTAATTGTTCGCTGAAGAATTTTGCAAATAATTCTGTGATCAATACAAAAACTGTTATCCTTCAATAAAAATGTAATACTATAATTAAATTATTCTGTCGAATCAATGTTTTACCAATGAAAAGGTATTTGCAAAAGTCATTTGCATATTTTGCGAAAGAGTGACTTATATCAGAAGCAGATTTAAGGCTTTTCTGCGTTAGGCTATATATTTGCTGCCCCTAGCAAAATAGTCATTTTAATTGAAATAATGCTGTATTTATATGAGAAGTAATGAATAATTATTCAATTCATGGTGGCTAGAATGCAGCTTTTTATGCAAAATCAAAATTTTACAAACGCGTCCATGAAATAAAATCTCAATAGATTTCTTTCATCTTTTAAAGATTACTACATCTGCAGTACTTTTAATATTTTATATAATTTTGCATATCGAAGATATTCTGCAATTTTTTACATGTTCAAATATCCCACAAATGCATATAAATCTACTGTATCTAATGATAATAAATTGCAAGATTAATTAGAATCGCATTATTTTGTACTGTATATGGCAGAACTTAAAGTAAAATATTCCTCTAAAAAAACATTGTCCCATAAAAATTTCCACCCTAGGGTGTAGCATTGACTAAGTACAGGATAGATCACCCATTTATAGGAAACATCAACTGCATGCTTGGTTAGACTTGGACCAAACTTATATAAATAATATTGTACAAAAGTTTACCAAATCCAATGAGTGAAGTGGTATAAAATAACATTCGAAAAAAAGTGATATTTCTGCTTAGTTATACATATTTTTAATTACCAAAGACAGTGTCTTATAATTTTCTCCAAGTGAACGTGTATTCGTTTGATTTCACATAGATATTTGTTGTAATATTTGTTTTATTTAAGAACGTATTGGTTAACAAAAGGGATTTTATTTCACATGTGGCGCTCTTTAATATAAATATAAAATTAAGCCCCCATCTTAAAAACTTTCAAAGCATCTTATAATTTTGTTCACCAATATACATACACATTATTATAGATTTGGATTTTAGAGATCAATTATGTACAAAACAATTGATCATTGGAATATTTAGTTATAATTTCCATTGTTTTAAAAGCATTCTTGTCTTATTCTACTGTAAACTCTACTAAAATTGTAATATAAGAATCATTCTATATATGAATAAATAGTCTATCCTATGCTTCTCCAATGGTATAACTAAATTTCTTATACTTTTCTAATTCTTTGCACTCCGGAGAATTTTAAATGGAATGATTTACCACTGGCTTCAATACACTTTTGGATAAATCAAAATGAGAATTTATAGTGTTATTTTGAAGAAGAAAAAATATGTCTTTAATTTGTATTGCTTTAATAGAAAAAATAGAGTAAATTGAATGGTTGCAAATAAAAAAACTTAAGAACTTGAACTTTGAGAAAATTTCCACGTATCGCTATAACGGTGCCAACGGAGTGCAAAGGACTAAATATACCCATCAAATTAATGTTCATATATTTTATACGAAAACGACTCAAGTGCCCTGAAGTTGTTCTGGCATCTAGCAGTACAATCTAATAAATGGATATTGAAAAATTATATGTATATTTACCAACGACCAATATTCTGTCCGGAACGTGCATTTCAAACTTTTCTGCACCTGCAACCACTTGATTCCAACTGGAACCATTCGTGCCGGCGACTTCCTCATCCGTGTAATCGCCGTTCACGCGAATACTCTTCGGGACACGCATCCTTTGGTTAATATCCAAAGTAAAATTTGGGTCATAAAAATTGTCAGCTTCCCCATTAAAAACAGTAGGACTATGTGCTTTTGACATTATAACTAAAATAATAGAAAACAAAATTCAGGTCTGTGCTGTTGTTCCACAAGTTTACGAAATTCAAAACGATTATTTTGCAACTTCATAAGCGATACGATAACATTTGCTATTTCATCACTTTCGTTAACAACCAAACCAAAAATCAAATTGCCAACGTGTTATTTATTATATTTTACCGGTCTACAGCGAAACGAAAGTTCGTAAATTGATTAATAAATAGAATAATTCGTAAAATAATCCTGCAAATACTACAAAAGAAATTACATGTGTGTTCAATACTTTTGAGTACAGTGCAGCGAAAATATAATGACGACACAAAAAACTATGCGGCAAATAAGTTACCGTAATGGAAGCGAAATAAAAGACATGTGTGCCATAAATTATATTCAACAATGATATTCGTTACATTGAACAAACATCCGTGCGAAGCAACGCGTTTTTTAAAGTTACAATAAATTACCTTTCTGTTCTTTTTCGATCGTTGAACACAAACTCTTAGCGTGAAGTTGGCAACGTTCGTACAAAAGCCACGGCAATTGTGCCAATCGAGAGTAATCGATACGCGAAACATAATAAAACTCCCGCCAAAATTACTAAATGCATCTGCCATTGAACCTCAACCAGCAGTTTTCATTTTTGTTCGAATTTTTACGGTTATTTTTGTTTACCGGTAATATTATTCACAATATTTTGCGTCATTTCGAGCGGACGATTTATTTTTGAGAAACATGAGTGACACGCAGTGTAAGTGTATTAAATATTATCGAAATATTTACATTTTTTTAACATTCTACGATAATGTTTATCGTGTTTTAAATTTTGAATCGAATTACTTTTGGGTTTTATTCTTTTCACGGTTTAACTATTTAATTAACCCTTTAAGGAGTGAATTATTTTGTAAAAATTTGGTAAATAATTCTCGAATTACAGATAGGAAATTGTGAGATAAGTATTCAATGCTTATTGCGAAGTGATATCTTCTTGTAAAGTTTATTGCATATTTTCATGTTTACAATTAGTCTTCACATATTTATTGTATTATACCAATATACTCAGTTTTGCATAAATTCGACCGGTAAAGTAAGGTTATGTAAACACAGGATAAAGGAAATCTGACAAAAAATTGAGCCACTCGTTGCTAAATTGATTAACTGTAAAAAACAAAAGCTAGGAAAATTATTAAAATAAATACACGGTCGTTTTGAAAATTCCATTTCAAATTTGAATTTAAATGTACTCATTAGAATGTATTATTACTGACATAGCGTTTATCTAATGACTTATAAATTGCATAAAATAAAATATCCTTGTAGCAATTTATTTATTATTCCATGATCAAGCAAGTTTTTTTCATTTCATGGTGTTAAGCCTACGTGTTAAAGAAATTTATGTTAAATATAAAAAGTTTAGCATCATTCAAATACTTTGAAACTAGAATTTTAAAAAAGTCAAGAAATGGAGTTAGTCATTTCATTACATTTATGGTCGTTAAGGGGTAAAAAAATAGAGAATATTTGGATTCTTCTTTAACTCATTTGCATCATATAATGAAATGAAAAATATACCCTTGTCACCAAATTTTTTCATTGAATTTATATGTACAATAATATTTCAAGGGGTGATTTGTAAAGGATAAAAATGAAGAAATAAGTTCATATGTACATTATGCATTGATTACTTTATGAAAAATCCAATGCTTTATAATAAAAAGAAGAAAAGACAAAAGAAAATACTTATGAAAGATGAAAGAAGTCTTGAAAACGTTACGTATATACAGTGCCGAACAGAAGTATTGGCCCAGGCAATGTTTTATAATACATCCGCGTGTAAGTCAGGAACGAAGAATCATATTTGATTAAATCTAGTTTTAAAATACTGCCTTAGGTCTCTAAATTAAGTGTAGAAAAAAAACAGAAAAGTTCAGCAACTACATGATTAGCAATAACAGAAAGTGTACATAGTGAGCCATTTTTATTGAAACAAAAGTATTGGCACAGTTACAGTTTCTTAAATATAAATTATTACAGTGTTAAATTTAATATTTTGTATGTAATCCTTTTTTCTTTATCACAGCTCTCAAACGATTCAGCATTGATTGCACTAACTTTTTTGAGATATTTGGATTTATATTTTCCCATTTTTCCAAAAGTGCTTTCTTTAGCTGCTGTTTTGACGTTACGTGTCGTTTTTTAATTTGTCGTCCCATTTCAGCCCAAAGATGTTCAATGGGATTTAGATCCGGGGATTATGGGGGGTCGATAACATATGCAACGTATTAAAAACAATCCATTGGTGGACATTATACGCCGATGTTTCAGATCGTTATCCTGTTGAAAGTAATAGTCCGATCCGAAATTTAATTGTTCCGCACTTTTTTTGAAGTTCTTTGTTAAAATATTGAGGTAACTATATTGGTCCATTGTTGTCTCAATGAACTCAAGCTCTGCAATACCAGAAGAGCTCATACATCCCCTTACAATGACCCCACCACCTCCATGTTTAACTGTAGGAACAATGTTCTTCTCATCAAATTCCGCGTTAGGTTTTCGCGAAACTAAAACTTTACCATCGCACTGAAAAATATTAAATTTACTTTCATCGGAAAATATCACTTTATCCCAAAATTCCATATTTTGGTGTATATAATTATTTGCGAACTCTAATCTTTTCTTTTGATTAATTTTACTAATACACGGTTTTCGCCTTGCGACTCTTGACTTGTATCCAGCATTCTTAATAGTTCTTCTAATAGTTATCGGGTGCACTTCTGTCTTGTATTCGTCTTTTAGCACTGCGGCTATTTCTGAGGATGTAGTTTTAGCATCCTCTTTAATTATATTTATCACCTGACTTTTTTTTTCTATTACTATGAGCTTCGGAGGACGCCCACTTCGTGGAGCATTTACTACATTTTCTTCATTCAAAAATCGTTTAATTACGTTTCTAATAGTGAAACGACTTAAATTCACGATTTTACCTATTGCTGAATAGGATCTTTCTTAACGTAAATTTAATATAATTTTTCTCACAGAAACTGTAGTTTCTCGCCTTTTATTTGCCATATTTATGTTTTCTCGTATTTTTCTGTGTACAACGTGTTTACTAATGGTAACAAATGACGATCAGTTTGAATTGACGATCAGTGGGACTTCCCATACCGCAGCATGCGTACCAACATTGCAAATATTTAAAAATAATATGATGTAATAACAAATTTTCCAAGTGTGCCAATACTTTTGTTTCAGTAAAAATTGTTCACTGTGTATACTTTTTGTTATTACTAATCATGTAGATGCCTGAATTTTCTGTTTTTTTTCTGCACTTAATTTAGAGACTTGGGGTAGTATTTTAAAACAAAATTTAATCAAATATCATTCTTCGTTTATGATTTACACGCGATTGTATTATAAAATATTGCCTGTGCCAATACTTTTGTTCGGCACTGTATATACAGACATGTTGATAAACGTTTTATCATTGACTAACAAGGAAGGTTTGCGAACCTAAAAATTCAGAAAATTCTGAAACTTGGTACACAAGTAGTGTAGGTCCTCACTAACACCAGACTATTTTTTGTTTGTGCTAATTTCAACTTTAAGGGGGTGAAATCAACCCCCAAAGATTTAGCATTTTTTAGTTTTTTCAGTATAACTTTGTAATGGTAAGAGATAGGACAAAACTTACAATGGACAGGTTGTTCAGCTTTTTATGCTCTACAACCTTACTACAATAAAAGTTATCCTCGTCGTGCAATTTGTTTAAATAAACATTTATTTTGTTTATTTGTAAGGTAAGTGATAGAAATGATTGCTGTATACCAAAAAGTTTTCATTTTGGACGATCTAACGAAATATAAAAAAAATTTTCTTTGTTTATATATTTGTAAGAAACAATAAATTACCATTATACGCATACGGCTATGTTTTTGTTCGATTTTTCATTCGATTTGTACTTTTCACTATAAAGTAGGTATTTTCTATCATATTTCGAGGTCGAATATATGTTCCACACTTAAAAATTTATTTAAAAAAATGTATTCCACGTGTATATGAAACATTTTGCAAGAACGCCTGTTCTCGAGTGATCATTCGAAATTATCACGATCACCCTCTTCCACATATCAAATATTGCTTTATTTCTCACATATTTATTTATTTAATGCATATTTTTTCTACATATATATATACATGTATATTTCTTGAAATTATATTTTGTTAGACCGGTTTGCACAACTCATGCAACCGCATGAGTAGTTCCGAATAATCACTCGAGAACAGGCGTGCTTGCAAAATATTCCATATATACGTGTAATACATTTTTTAAATAAATTTTTTACTATGGAATATATATTCGATCTTGAAATATGATAGAAACTACATATTTTATGGTGAAAAACACAAATAGAATGAAGAATCGAACAAAAACGTGGCCATATGCGTATAACGGTAATTCATTGTTTCTAACATATATGCAAACAACAATTTATTTTTATATTTCGTTAGATCGTCAAAAATGAAAACTTTTTGGTATATACCAATCATTTCTATTACTTACCGTTATGCAAATAAACAAAGTAATTGTTTATTTAAACAAATTGCACAACGTGGATAAGTTTTATTGCAGTAGGGTTGTAGAGCATAAAAAACTGAACAACCTGTCCATTGAAAGTTTTGTCCTATCTCTTACCGTTACAAAGTTATACTGAAAAAACTAAAAAATGCTAAAACTTTGGGGGTTGATTTCACCCCCTTAAAGTGGAAATTAGCACAAACAAAAAATAGTCTGGCGTTAGTGGGGACCTACACTACTTGTGTAAAGAGTTCCAAAATGTTCTGAATTTTCGGGTTTGCAAACCTTCCTTATAATACAGGATAGGCTGGCTATCCATTAATAGAAAACATCGTAAATTTCAAACTGAAATTCGGACTGTGTAAAAAAGCAGAGATTTTTTACGCCCCTTGCGATTTAGAATGGTTCGTTTTAAGAATTATATTCATTCCAACCATCAGAGTTGCGAAAGTTAACCCTTTATTCATGTATTAAATATCATTGTACGTTTGTTCATATCATAAAAGTAAATGAAATTTGGGTTATAGAAGATTAAATGATAGAAGTCCAATACATATGAAGATATACTTCTATAGACGTTATTATAAATCTAGCTACTATAGATCGATTATATCGAAAACAATTAAGTCGCGTAGTATTTATTTACGATTCGTACCGTTTTAAAAACGCTGTTGGTTTATTTTAGTAAGGAGGCCCAGATAGCCCCCTGATGATTTCATATAAGAATGAATAGTCTATCTTATGCTTCGTCGATGGTTTTATCTAGAAAAATTTGTAACATTTTTATTTACATTATCATCATTTTCTTCTTCTCACTCAAAATCATCTGTACTTTAGTGGTTATCAATATCCACTGTCAGATGTTGTCGGAATAATACGTCTTCATTTTATGGCTTTAATTACCTTTTCACCGCTATCAGAATGATTACCTGCATCTCTAGTAAAATCGTCCATTTTTATCTAATATTTTGTATAACTTTACCTGGTACAAATACAGGTATCCCTCGAGTTACACGGTTAATTGGTTCCGTGTAATTCGAGACTCAGATTTAGTACATGTATAAAGATAATGTTAAGGTTACCGTATGGTTAGTGCCCTGCAAATTTCCACTTTTCGAGAGCAGGCAGTAAAAGGATTCTGCAGATAGCTAGCGAGAGCGAATATATGAGAAATCCTTATTTTGTTCTTTTTGATAAAAATTTGTATAAAACCGTGTAACTCAAGTGCCGTGTTATTTAAGGGAATACCGCAATTTTTGTCCGTGTAACTCGAAAATCGTGTAACTGAAGTACCGTGTATCTCGAGGGATACCTGTAATTTAATCTTTTCACTGCCACCATTATTCACTCACAATGTGAATGCCCGCATATATGCGCTAATGATTCAAATGGGTTAATTATTGCGAATGTTGAATAAAATTAATTAATGGGTTTTTTTTTTATTGTTGATCAATCTAGCGAGTAGAACTAAGCGCCAAAGGGTAGACAAAACTGGACGGCTATCGGCTTTGGAAAAATTGAAGCAATTGAAGGGTAGCAAACATAAGTACGAGGTCGATAATTTGGAAAATGTTTACGAAGAAGTCGACGAGAAGGAGTATAGCAAAACTGTGATAGAAAGGCAATGCGATGATTGGATCGTTGACGATGGTAATTATTTTTATATTATCGTTACAGTGGACTGTCCTAAAATGAATTACAGACTTTCCACAATACTTGCACATCGCTTAGGATTGTGAATGTGTGCAGTTATCGTGGTGGTCCTACGGTCTTTGCGTTTTGCCGAAAGCGTCGAACGTAGAAAGAGACAGCAAGTAAAAAAAAGGAGCTGAGAGTCGAGCGAGTTTAATGAGTCGATCAAGAGACCGCGGCTTCCTTTGATGATCTATATCGCTTTCGCACGAACAAAACGTTGTTAATGCGATCAGAAATTTTTTTTATTTTTTATTTTTTGTTAATAAAACTTTTACCAACGTACGTGTGAAGTTTTTCTGATTGAAATGAGACCAAACACGGTATAATTCATATTATACCATATATGTAAGTTACGAATTTATTATATAAGTAAATATAATCGAAATTATACCGTGTTTGGGCTTATTTTGATCAGAAAACTCTCACGAATATGTTAAACAAATTTGTATGGAAAAAGAATCAAAACTATAGAATTTGTGGTGTTACATTTACCTATATTGTCACACTCGGATATTGAATTCCGGATCAGATTACACTATTCGGTGGTCGAGTGTTATGCATCCAAGGGGAATCCTGCTAATAGGGAGGATAAAAGTTGTGCATTTATCGTGGAAAGTCTGTAATTTGTTCCAAAATTTCGATCACTATATAGGATACCAACATATATAGGGTGTTACAGGTTTTTACTGCAAAATTTTATTAGAATATTCTGCAAGTATAAATAAGTAACAAATGTTATACAAATGTAGGTCGTTTGATACTGCATTAAAAATTTATAAGAAAAATACGAAATATGAAAGGAAGTGTCCAGGATTTTTTCCTTAAATCTTTGTCAGTACATTTTATATTTACTTTGTACAATTAATTTTGATTCCACTTTATTTGAATTTAGGTTTGTGAGAAAGCAATGTGGCTTTTGTTATATGAAACTTTCATAATGAAAGCAAATCGACTTATCATATTCCCATTATTTAATTTAATCAATTGTATAGCATACAGTTTTTTCTACAATATGACTGCAGTCAAATGCCTTGAGAGCACGGTTTGAAAACTGTTATACTATAGATTTAGGTTCTTGAAATAGTTAAGAAGAACTTTTATTCTGAATAACTGTCACAAAGAACTTAAATTTCTTGCTATATCGGTTTAAGTTAAAGATTTTGCATCAGCTTTTATTTAGGTGTTATAACCGTTATTTTTTAGTTTTTATATACGTTCTGAAACGTTTTCGAATGTATATGATGTAAATGTTTGCTACCTTTGCTGTTCTTAACAATTAGATCAGATATTGATTATCTTTTCAAGATATTCGCAACGTAAAAAGGGAAAAGTTGTTCCAAATATTGATCTTAAGATTATGTTAAAAAAACATCGATTCTTTTCGTGTTACGATTTTGCTAATATCAATAAAAACGTAATATATTTATTAATCCATCTTTTCAATCTATGTTCTTTTGTATATCATCTTGTTTCATTCTTCTCACGCCAGTTGAACATATTTCATTTCTTAATGTATTACAGTTCACTTTGCAATTGTTTTATTGTAATGAGCAAATTTGAAGCGACTACTAAGTTCAATTAAACAATTAATTTGCTATTCGTTGTAATAGTACATCGATATAGATGCGGTACCGTTTCAGAAAAGATAGAACTAAAAAAATAACGGCTATAGAAGCTATATTTTTAATATTATTTATTATTTATTATTATTTATTTATTACCCCTCATTGCCTCCCGGCTTATTGGGGGGGGGGGGGGGCCTCCTTACAATCTTTGTTCAAGCATCTTTATACCTTTTGTATTTATACAATTATCTTAACTATCTTAACCTTAGGCTTATCTATACCTTAAATTTAACTATTCTTTAATTCCTATGCAATATAACTATAATATAAAATATAAAGATAGATAATATCAACTATAATATTTAGTATAAACTTTGAAGTGAGTAACTAATCCTCTAAAAATATAAACTATATCCTATTTTAAAATTCATTGGTGTATGTAAGGTAACTAAACATATTTTCAATTTTAAATCGTTAATTGCTCCGTATCATCTTAGAGTTCCATAATTGCACGAAAAACCAAAATAAAAACAAGAAAACAAAAACGACAAACATTGAGTCCGGATCTACTTCGCCTTCCTTGGCTATATCCTTTTCTTATTCCTTACAGTCTTGCTTTATCTCTCCTTCTTCATCCTTATTCTCTTCTTCCCTGATTTTCCTTTCTCTTAGTATTCTTTTCATTATCTCCAGTCTTGCTCCGTCCTCTCTCAGGAGTTTACTCTCTTCTATGTCATACTTCGTCTTTCTGCATTCTTTCAGAACGTGGTTGATTTTTTCTTCTTCTTCCCCACATACTCTGCACAGCCTATCTTCAGGTTCTCTCCAGTGCTGTTTCCCTTTAAATTCATTACCGCACCTGAACCGTGCGATCGTTATTCTGTCCTTCTTCTTCATTTTTCCCCCCAGATATTTCGGTAATTCTATTGTCCTAGCTATAGAAGCTGTATGAGAACTGATGCAATTATAACTAACTTAAACCGATGTAGTTCGATTTTTAGGTACTTTATAACAGTTATTCAGAATAAAAGTTCTTTAGAACAGTTTCGAGTAGAACTTTTATATAATGGTTTATAACAGTTCATTTCGGAAACATTTCAAGCCCTAATACCAACATATGTAGGTCGTTTGATGCTTTATTAAAACGTTTTAACAAAAATATAAAGTACAAAGGGAAATATAACACAAGACAAAAATAAATTAACAATTAATGTAATCATTAATTATTAATACTCCATTTTAAAATGTTCACTTTTTTTGTCAATATAATAGCGATTTCGTTAAAATGTTGAATTTATTACTTTACGAAATTCATTTTGATTTCACATTATTTCAATGAACAAGTCGACTTATACTACTATTATTTTATACTGTAGAGTTTAATTTTTTTTACGGTATGACTAGTTCAATGCATTGAAAGTGTATTAATGTTATTTTCATAGAAAGGTGAATAATTTCATAATTTATCAAGAGCCGACACTATTTTCCCACCAATGCAATATTTCTATCATGACCTTTTTATGAAGCTTTAAATGACTTACAGTTACACAGTCGTGGCCCGAACTTGTGTATTACTAGGGTAGATGTACCAATTACTGCCACTTTAATATTCGCGCGAAACTTTGTTCAACTATATTAGAACGTATTTAACCTGACAATCGTTCCAGCTTGGAGCATAATATTGTTCAACATCTCTTTCATTTACCAATATTTCTTTATATGTTGGATATAATGAATTAATTAGTAATTATTTGAAAATGTATAACAAAGTCCAATATCCCCATTACTGTCAGTTGAAAACTTGTCATTTAAATGGAAACAATTTTTCTATATATTACCAACTCAGTTTGTGTAACAGATATAAGATATATAGTAAACGTATCGCCTTACTGAATTATGATACGTTCCATATTTTATAACTATATTGGTCACGTTTTAATGTTCAGCAGCACATTTACCTCCTAATAAGTTATTTTTAAATATTAAGTGTAAACGCATATACAATGTCTATCAGTTATTATGTAAACCGAAGTCCAAATTTAGTATGAAAATTTCTTTACTTACGTTTCTTCGTACATTACTTTTCTATTAAATAAAACAATTAAAGTGTCGATTATAGGGACACTGACAGTTATTGGGACATCTACCGTAATTGGTTCAAAAGTAATTGACGTAAATCGAAAAAGACGTAAGTCGGGGTAGACTTCATGTACGCACGTACTATACGTACTTTTCTCATGCAATTTTTACGAGATTAATTTTGTTATTAATTTTAAAAAACTATCAATGTTTTGTTAAAAATCTTTACGGTATTCAATTTTTATGCAAATTAGCAATGTTCGTTTTTTATCGATTGGAATATAAGGGTGAAGGTACATGTGGTCTTGGTACCTGATGTTTGTGGATTTCTGTGCAAATTCAAACTTTTATTAGCAATATTCAAGAAATGAGATTTAAGTAAAGGGTTGTTTCACCCTGCAAATATAATAATATATATTTTACCGTTGACTAAGCACAAGATAGACCATCCATTTATAGAAAACAATAAATTTCAAATTAAATTTAAGTTGTGTAAGAACGCAGAGATTTCTTACACCCCTTGCGATTTAGAATCATTATTATAAAAATTATATTTATTCCGACTATCAAAGTTGGGAAGGTTAACTCTCTGTCCATGTACGGTCGGCAGCGCAAGTGTTTGTCCACCTACCTCAGTCGGCGTATTTATAAGTAAAAAAAAGGAAAGGTACACGTAAAATTTAAATAAAAAATACAAAAATTAATCCTTATTAATACAAGGTAAGCTGACATTCTGTGAAATTCATAGTTACTATACATAATGAAAAATTAAATTAAATATCATAATGTATCGGAAAATTTGAACGTAAAAGTATCCGTCCACCAATGTTATGTTAGACAAAATGCATGGAAACGAACATAACGAAATATAAAACAACTGAATGATGAAACAAATGAATGTGATGCGGTCTACTGTACTTTAACTTCGAACAGTTTGCTTCAAACAATCCAAAAGCCAGAATTGTCAAGGAATGGATATTATATAATTGAACGATCAAACAAACTTACCTGTAAGTGAAGTTTGATCGCAATTATATGAAAGGCCTCGTTCGAAGAGATTACACCTGTAGTTGCCCCTCCCTGTCTCTAGGTGTCACATCGTTCAGAGGAAAAAAAAAACTTTTGAAGTAGGAGACGCTTCTACCTTGAGATTCCCGTCGATTTTTTTCATATTTTAGAGTCTTAGTCGTTAAAATCGTCTACTTTTACCTGGGTTTGGGTCTTTCATTTTCTGCTGTACTTTGTCCTTGAGTGGGTTGTAATCTCTTCGAACGAGGCCTTTCATATAATTGCGATCGAACTTCACTTACAGGTAAATTCGTTTGATCGTTCAATTATGTTTCATGCCTCGTTCTCCAGATTACACCTGTAGTTTTTTAGAGATCACGATTTTAAGGCTCTTTCAATAATTACTCTTTTTTTTCATTATTATTATTATAGACATCTATGTATATACCATGTATATACAGTTCTAAAGAGAACGTAGTAGTAACAAGGCAAAAAATTGCGAAGAAAGAAAAACTTATAATAAACAGAACGAACAGATAACAGAAAAAATGAAAAGGAAACATAACTTTTCTTTGGTGTTTTCCTTAATTACCGCAAACCGCGAACTACCGTTTGTAATTTCTTTATTGTAAAACCAATCTTGCAAATTCGGCTTTGTCTTGTCTGATTGGACGATTATATACTGTCGCGAACATTCGGGACCCTTCAGACCACCCTGCCGTTCTTCTTCTCGTGTCTAGATCTAGACTTCTATTAAACGCTTTAGATGTTGACGCATGACGCGTGGAATGTGCCGAAAACACTGTTACGTCTACTTTAGCTTCCTTCAAGACCGTTTTAATCCACTGGCTAAATCTCTGAGTTGAGATCGGTTTATATGGTTTCTTAGTACTCAAAAACATGTTCAACTCTTTTCCTCTAATGTTATTAGTGGCTTCTAAGTTTTTCAATATTGCTGCTACGGCGCAGATTTTTGGTTTTTCCCTGAAGGTGGGAATAACCTTAACTGGTTGGAGACGTCCGGGTCCCGATGTCTTGATCATCTTTGGAATTTCTATCACCAGCCTATCGTCCATCTTCTTTATATTATTAATCTTAATTCTAGATAGGGTCTGAGTCCTATGATCTGTACAAAGAGCTAGCAACATCGCGGTCTTTAATGTGATGTCTTTTAATGATAAGTGTTTGTAGCGGGTATAACGACTCGAAGTATTTAAGAACTAAAGATATGTAGTAACTATGGTTTATTAATTAAATTATGGCTGAATAAGGTTATATTATATATAAAAATTTGTATGATTAATAGTGGCACGCGGCAGCCTACACAACTACAACTACAACACTCTTCGCAATACGACACAATGCTCCTCGCTTCTCCACGTTCGACACCGTTGTGTTCTTTTTTCAATCATCCCCGGCATTCGTTCCCTTATACTCCCACCATCCTCACGTTTTGCCCGCCGAAACTTGGGCGACCGCGTCGCCAGGTCCTAGAAGGGCCAGCGAGAGTTTTCCGCGACGCGTCTGCTTTTCGTCGCTTCAAGCCCCGCTTTCTCCTTTATGGCCTTCTTCCTGTGGCGGGCAGCTTTCTCTTAAAACTATACTTAAAGCTAGGGTTGACGGTGCGCTTACAACTATGTACAGGGTGGCCTTCTATTTCCGATACTACAGATACGTCCCACATCGTATCATATTTTAGTCTGGGATTTTTCGATCTGAAAACTCCTTTCATAAATCTACTAATTAACTTGTCTCGGCTTATTTCTTTTATCGAAATCAGCGAGATTGCGGCCCGATGTGTGTTTAGGGTTCCGAAGGATGCACCCCACTCGAGATATTGCGTCATGAATTCGAGGATATCTTTTCTTCGGGGTTTATGTATGTCTACCTCTCTCTTGTACAAATTTTTCCCACTGTTTCCACGACAATTCGTATTGTTTTAACGTCGTCTCGGCTAGAGACGCTACTAAGGTGTTGATCGCCCTTGGAGGTGCTCCCATTCTCCGGAAAGCTTTCCCGACAATCTCCCTGTCATTAACTTTATTTTTATCCTTGGCTATTCTCCTGATCTAAAAGGTTGAAATATTGCGGTGTTGTTTGGTTCAAATGTTAACAATTCTGACGACAACATTGACATGAATAATGGATACTATAGTTGGTTCGGCCAGTCCGACACAACCATGATTCCGCACGCCCTATCACGTTTGATTTTATTTAACCCTTTGCACCCCATTGGCGTCGCTACGGCGAAATATATAAAGGGTATAGCCGATTAAGGGGGTCAAATGTGCCATTCAGCCGATTTTGATCGGGCATGGATCATTCGATAGGTTATCAAAAATAAACAGCTCACCTAAATTTTTAACCCCAAATCTCACTCAGGGGGGTAGTTACGGGGAAAATTCGATTTTTCAGTTTTTGGCCAGTTTTTCCCACATACTAACAGCAAAAATTCTGAAAAAAGTCTGATATATTGCTAATAATGTGGTACATGTTATGGAATTTTTTCAGATTGTTTCCTTTTAAATCAGAGGCGTGAAAATTACAAAACGCAAAAAAATGACAAAAAGTGCAGATTTTGCATTAATGCAAAGACCGACTACTTTTATAAAATTATGGTAACAACATACTATCGTAACTATTATCCTCAATTTTTTTCAGATTTTTTGCTCAGCTGCGCCATAGTTAAAAAAATCAATAACCGTGTTTCGCAGGGATTATCGTGCGAAATAACCGCTTATAATTGACATTTTAATATTTCTTGTATACAGTGAGCAGATTAAGTGTTCTTTCGTATTTCCTCATTCATACGAATGGTACATAAATAAAAATAAGTAAGTTAACCAGATAAATTAAAAAAATGTCAAACCTATATACCATACAATTGAACAGAATACCATGAGTGACGGTGGCCAGGTGGTAAGAGGCGGAATTGTGGAACTGCTAGGATATTCTTTTGTCACAGGTTCAAATCCCGCTCGACTTCACTTTTCCTTTACAATTTTTTTCCCTCTTTTTCTCAATTATAACTACATACGAATCAAGAATATTTATACAAAAAATGTTTAAATCATTTAATATTATTTTATCTTAAAATAACAAAAAACAATTTTTATTTCATTAGCCACTTATCCTCTTAATTATGGTATTTCTTATCATCGTCTATACGTAATGAACACATAATTTGATTTTATATTGTTTTCAAAATTCAAATACAAGTTCAATATTAAATCTTTTACCTTTTAAAAGTTGTGTGGTTTGCACATAAGTTGGTGTCTTAAATGTTTCTTATTGTTTCTGCGCCTCCGCTTTCACGTATCCTGTAAAGTGATAAAGTACCGTGATTGACCTTACGGTACTTACCCCAGAACTTCCTTAAAACGACCTTCTCCGCGAATTTCTAACATGCGTATCATAATCTGAATCCCAATCATGTTATTAATAAAAGAATTAGAGCTCACTCTTCTGTTTGACGCTAATCTTGATTGTTAACAGAAAACATTGTATGTTCTCATTAGATACTGTATATTAAAAATGAAAAATTCATAAAATAATAGTTTTAAAACTGAGAAAGATTTTTTCCCTTCACGAACACTACTTACCATTGTTCAAATACCATAATTAAGAGGATAAGTGGCTACTGAAATAACATTTTTTTTGTTATTTTAAGTTAAAATAATATTAAAATGATTTAAACATTTTTTGTAAAAATATTCTTGATTCGTATGTAGTTATAATTGAAAAAAAGAGGAAAAAAATTATAAAGGAAAAGTGAGGTCGAGCGGGATTTGAACATGCGACAAACGAGTATCGTAGCGGTTCCACAACCCCACCTCTTACCACCTTCGCCACTGTTACTCATGGTGTTGTGTTCAATTTTATGGTATATAGAATTGGCATTTTTTTAATTTATCTGAATAGCTTACTTATTTTTATTTATGTACCATTATTATGAATGAGGAAATACTAAAGAACACTTAATTTGCTCACTGTATACAAGAAATATTAAAATGTCAATTATAAGCGGTTATTTCGCACGATAATCCCTGCGAAACACGTTATTGATTTTTTTAACTATGGCGCAGCTGAGCAAAAAATCTGAAAAAAATTGAGGATAATAGTTATGATAATATGTTGTTACCGTAATTTTATAAAAGTAGTCGGTCTTTGCATTAATACGAAATCTGCACTTTTTGTCATTTTTTTTGCGATTTGTAATTTTCACGCCTCTGATTTAAAAGAAAAAAATCTGAAAAAATTCTATAACATGTACCATATTATTAGCAATGCATCAGATTTTTTTCAGAATTTTTTCTGTTAGTATATGGGAAAAACTGATAAATTGAATTTTCGCCGTGACAACCCCCCTGAGTGAGATTTGGGGTTGAAAATTTAGGTGAGCTGTTTATTTTTGATAACCTATCGAATGATCCATGCCCGATCAAAATCGGCTGAAGGGCACATTTGGCCGCCTTAATCGGCTATACCCTTTGGGACATTCTGTATTTTATTGCTGCCACATTAATCCGCTATCGCATGAATTTTTATGACGAGTTAAAAAAAATATATATGTCTGTTGTTCTATTTAATTAGAGATGGTTCGAAACCAAACATCTGGATTCGCGAAACGCGAATCTGAAACTTTATAAGCTTTATAATCCCTCGAATCTCTCGAAACTCGGAATTTTCGAAACCCCGAATGCTTATTCGTTTCCTTTTGTTTTTAATAATTATTCATTTTGTCAACAATTAAACTCTTAACAAATTTCTTTTAGAAAACCTAATTATTTATCAAATATAATTAAACGAAACTTAAACGTAGTTATAAATTAAATAAATGAATAAGTGGAAAAACTTGATGAGATAATTATTAACTTTTATACGTTTCATTTTTTCCTCGGTGTAAACAACTACCATGAATTAGTGAAGTTGTATCTATTAAAACGAATCTAAAGTTTAAACGTGAATTGAATTAGATTATTAGTTAAATTCGTATCATGATAATATTGTTGCTATTTGTACAAATCATTATTTATCTAAGTTTCGAGAGTTTCGTGTTACGAAAGTAGCATAAAGTTTCGACTTCGCAGAACTCGAAACCTTTTGAGTTTCAAGATGTTTCGAGATTTCGAGGTTTCAAGCGTCTCATCTCTGATGTAAATGTTAATATTTATTCATTTATTACACATAATACTTACCTTTCGGCTTAGAATGACTTCCGGTTACGACTTTCATCTTAAACTATCTACATCTAACCATATTAACCCTTTGCGGACGAGAAGTAATGACGCTTGTGAGAGTACTTTAGTTTTGAATTCCACGACTTTGAGTTTTCGCGCTTTTCAGTTCGAAACCATTTCATTTCCAACGATTTCAAATGTTTATTATCACGTTAAGTATTCATTGTATTAAGTTCTGCGCTTTAGAAATCGACGTGGGTTCGGAAAGCCAAAAAATCATTAGGCGACTATTTGTCGACGCTCGTCCGCAAAGGGTTAACTTAACTTAGTACAAAAATATATATATATGATGGCCTAGAAATAGACTTCGGTTTTTTTTTTTATATTTGGTTTACATTTCTTTACATTAATTGAAATGATAATATAGTAATTAAATAAATAACAAATTATTGATAAACGATGTTATTTATTGAATTTTATGACTGTTCACAAGTGGAAACTTTGTACATAGGGTAGATGTCCCAATTACTGTCAGTGTCCCTATAATCGTCACTTTAATCGTTTTATTTAATAGCGAACGAACGTATGAAGAATCAAAACTAAAAAAAGTCCAATACTAAATATGGTCTTTATTTTGATGTAACAACACATGGACATTGCATGTATGTTTATATCTAGTATCTAAAAATAAATATGAGAAGATGAATGTGCCGTTCGAGCATAAGAACGCGACAAATGTATTGTAAGTAGAAAGTATGGAAATTTTTAGGATGCAGTAAACGCGATGCGTGTTACGATTTATCTTCTATCTGTCGTACAAACTGGCGTGCTAATATATGTAAGGATCATTTCCATTTAGGTGACACGTTTTCAACTAACAGTAATAGAGACATTGGATTTTGTTGTGTATTTTCAATGAATTAGTAATTAATACATCGTATTGGAATTCTATCATTTAATCTTCTATAATTCGAATTTCATTTACTTTTATGATATGAACAAACGTATAATTATATTTAATACATGGATAGAGGGTTAACGTTATCAACTTTGATGGACGGATTGAATATAATTCTTAAACGAACCATTTTAAATTGCAAGGGGCGTAAAAAAACCTCTGCTTTTTGACACAATCCGAATTTTAGTTTGAAATTTATGATGTTTCCTATAAATGGATAGTTTATCCTGAACTTAGCCAATGGTTTTAGCCTCGTCCATTGTTCCTTCAGATATGCCCTTCCATCTTGCCCTCATTCCAATATTCTAATTATTTGTTACAAAAGGAGAAAGCGGTTACGTTGAAGATGGCAGAGAAATTTTTGACGATGATTTGGACGACGAGAGTATTCAAGAAGCAAGGAGACGTAAAGTTTCGGGTCCCAGGAAGAGCAAAAAGGACGATGCTAAAAAGAAAGGAAATATTCAAAATATGTTAATGAATATGTCATCTAAAAAGAAACCCAATGCCGAATTGGGCGACGACAATATTTTAGGGGATTTAATGGCCGAGTTGAAACAAGATACTCCGAAAAAGCCAGAAATAAGAACTGTTAAAAACAAGTTCTGCACTGCTGCCAAATCAACCGAGAAGTAATTAATTTTGTATATACAGTGGAATCCGATTATTATAATCGCGGATAATGTTATCACTTGGCTATTGTTATTATAATTAGTTCCGAAACACTCTATATAAAATTAATTCGCCTATTGTAATCAAACTTCGGTTATTGGTACCATTTATGATAATTACACTTGGAGACAAACGATAAAAGTTTTTAGGAAATTGGAACTAAATGAATCTTTTCTCTAAAACTTGCTTTTAAACGAAGCTTAGCTTTTATCCTTTATATGAGCGCATGACAAGAATTATTAGAAAATACGTAAATAAAATATAGCAGAAGCTAGAAAGACAAGCTTGTGACACGTCGAATGCTATTAAAGAAGATAGTATACCCATTAAACTATGTACAAATGTTATAACTAGACTGCGGATGTTTATGCAAATTCGTGTCTCCTTAAGTAAAATTGAATGAATGGACGCTTAATAGAGATATTTAACTATTAAAAAACAATGCCAATTACATTTAAGGCAGGATAGGTATTTGATCTTATCGAAAAGAAATACAACTGAATTTTGCAACACAAGTGAATTATTCATTGGAACATCTAATATTTTGTATATTTCTGTATATCATATGGAATCTGTTCCTTTTTGCAAATTTAAAGTTGCTATAAATGCATAAAGATTCGTAGTCTTGTAATAAAATCACCTCAATAATGGAAATTTTTTATCCTCTGTGTAACGTAATCCGCCTTTATGTTATTCTTATCAAAAACTGCAAAGTCCCAAAGTGATCATGATAAACGGATTCCACTGTATTTAATGGTTGCATCTTTATACATTTAATAATATTTATTTAACGCATTACGTAATTTTAGAAAGAATGATTCAGAGAAAACATTGCAGTCGATTTCTCGATCCAAAGATGATGACGATGACCTTTTAGTGATGTTTGACAAACGGAAAAAGACAAACACTCATAAACAAGCAGCATCAAGTAGCCAGTTGCAAAAAAGTATTACTTCAAATCAAAGTAGTAGTCAAACAATTATCGATGATGAAATCACGGAGACTTCCAATGATGTTCAATCGAAACAAAACGTTAAGGAAACGAGCAGTAGTCAAACAATCGAACCAGATAGCGAAGATCTGAGTCAGTTTATGGGAGATGTAAGTTTCTACAAGGAATGGGTAACTTGGAACTTCGAAACTGTGAAACTCGGAAAATTTCGAATTCGCGAAACTCTAAGCTTTATGCTACTTTTATGGTTCGAAACTCTCGCAACATAGGTAGATAATTTATTTATTTCTTTATTCGTAATTATTTAGAGAAGGGGGGTTTCACCGATTTCGATGATTTTTTAATATGTAGTAGAAATTAACATTTTGAACAACTTTTTCCTTACATACAACCGCCGCTCGCCCTTAGTTTCTGAGATTTTTCCCAAAAAAGATCAGTACTACTACATTAAATTCTGTGTTTACGTACGCGTTTGCGACAGCGTACGGCAATTGTCTACTGTTTCTATATACAACAGCGTAGCGGTCAGCGACACATAATATACAATGCGTGAAGCTATTGTAGATGCAGAATATGTTGCCGGTTGCCTAACGACGGCTGGAATAAGGAAACCGGTCCGATCCTAATTTGAACCTAATCAACTAACTTAGGTATTGGGCAGAATATTTAAGTTTGAATTAGGTTCAAACCGGCCGCTTTATTCCGGTCGCCGTAAGGCAGCCGACCACGGAACTCGGGTATTTAAGTTCATCCGTTATACGTGTCCACTTCCGGCCGCCACGATGTGTTCATGAAAACCGCAGATAATCGGCGGTCCTCTGCTTAAGCACACACTGCAACAGATACGTAGTTATAAGCAATATCCATTGTAGTAGTAGCAATATTTTTTCGCAAAAATCTCGAAAACTAAGGTCGAGCGGCGGTTATATGTATGTATATAGGAAAAAGTTGTTCAAAATATTGATTTCTATAATATATTCGAATATTATTGAAATCGGTGAACCCCCCCCCCCCCCCTTTTATACATGGCCATTTATTCAAACAGGCATTAATGTAATAGTATAAAAAGTCTAGAATTAGGTAAAGTCGAATAGTGATATCCAACATATGTAGGTTGTTCATTGTAAAATAGGCCCTACATGAGAAGACTGGCTGCGAGGTTGGACTCGCGGCTAGTAATGGTTTCAGATTGCGATATTCAACCATTTAACTACAGCGCGATCTTCGTATGATCGTCGCTGTGGAGCATTAGGATAATAAAACAATGTGCACATAGCACGGTGCGTCGCCCAATATTCGGTTATTACAAATGTAGACGTATTTCTTTAGTTTTGACGATAAAAATCCAAATATCGACGCGTTCCCTTAATTTTGGCGACAGAAGTACAAAGTTGCATAAAGATTCGCGATCTATTCGTGAGGCGCAGCTAGCGAAAATCGAACGACGCACACGGTGCGTCTTCACTTATTCGATTCTTGCGAATTCCGATGCGTTTCTTTATCTTTGACGATAAAAATTCAAATTTCGACGCGCTTCTTTAATTTTGGAGATCAAGGTGCGAATGTCGATGCATTTCTTTAAGTTTGGTGACAGAAATGCGAAGTTGGACGGAGATTCGTAACCTAATATTGAAGCGTTGCTGGCGAATATCAGACGACGCACACGGTGCGTCGTTCACTAATCGGTAATTCCGCATATCAACGCGTTTCTTTAGTTTTGACGATAAAAGTTCAAATTTCGATACGTTTCAATAGAAAATCGGCACCAACTTTTCGAATAACCCAATATTTTTGACTCCATACCGTTTTATAGCTGATGGAAAAACCAATTCAACGATCTACTACACAAAGACCCTTGGATGATCTTTAGTTTAGAAATCTGCAATAATTGAGAAATTGTTCCCTATATACGAATTCAGGGTTTTGAAAGTTTCGTGTTTCGAGAATTTCGAGGGTTTCCAGACTTCTTGCAAAGTTTCCGATTCGAGTTTCGCGAATCTAGAAATTAGATTCCGAAGTACCGATCGATCTCTACTTTCGATCATTTGACAATATCTTGAAATGACACTTAAATCATTTGTTGCAGTTTTGTACAGAGTTTGAAAGCGACAGCGTTTCTCAGAATGAGAAATCCGCACCGTGTGTCACTAAGGAAACTGAAAAGAGCAAAGCAGTTTCTCAAACAAAAGCTAAAGATATCGAAAAGAAAGAGAACTTTGATTTAGAGAGTTTTAATACAGTATTAGATAATGAATTTATGACGCAAATATCGGACGTGGAAATATCTGTTGACAATACAGAATTGTCTTTACCACTTGTCACTAATGCAAAGAAGGAAGAAGTGTTTAGGTTTTATTGGTGGGATGCGTATGAAGATGCATACAAACAACCTGGCGTTGTTTATTTATTTGGGAAAGTTTTTGTGCCTTCTACAAAAGAATACTGTTCTTGTTGTATAACAGTTAAGAATATTCCACGGAGAATTTATCTTCTTCCAAGAGTATACGTACGTATGCAAATATACGCTTTGTTTCATATTTATAACTCACAGACGAGGTACAGGATAAACTTATCATCTCATGGGATTTCGTGTCACACGGTCTGAAATACCGATAATATAAATAATCAGAGTTTTCGGAAAAATACCTTGTAATACTCGTTTTCTTATTTAACAAAGAATGTAAACACTTCTAAAGTATTTTAATATACAAAATGTAAAAGCAAATGCAAAAGTTTTTAGATTTTAAACAATCGAAAAGGTAAAAATGAAAATCTTAAGAGAATCTCGAGACTCCCAAATCATGTGACATATAATTACATTGCTTGATATTCTGTACCTCGTCTGTGTTTATAACTAGGGTGATCAACTGTCAGTAATAAATTAATCAACTGTCACAAGAAATTTAAAGGGGGCATAATCAAATATTTGGTCATTGACTAAGTACAGGATAGATTATCCATTTATATGAAATATCATAAATTTCAAACTGAAATTTGGATTGTGTAAAAAAGCAGAGGTTTTCTACACCCCTTGCGATTTAGAATGTTTCTTTTAAGAATTACATTCAATCCGACCATCAAATTTGATAAACCCTATATCCATGTATTAAATATAATTATACGTTTGTTCATATCATAAAAGTAAATGAAATTCGGGTTATAGAAAATTAAATGATAGAAGTCCAATACATATGAAGATATACTTCTATACACGTTATTATACATCTAGCTATTATAGATCGATTATATCGAAGACAATTAGTTCGTGCAGTATTTATTTACAATTCCCATCGTTTTAAAAACACTGTTGTTTTATGTTAGTAAGGTAGCCAGATAGCCCCCCGATGATTTCATATTAGAATGGATAGTCTATTCTATGTTTCGTCAATAGTTTTTTCCTTCTGTTAAAATTTAATTATTGTTTTTCTTTTCTATTTTAACGATGATAATGGACATTTTAGATAAAGAAGTCTTCCAAAGAGAACGACAAGGAGGAGCAATTAAATACAATAGAAGATGTGTACAAAGAATTTAATCAGTTTGCGAATAAATCTGGAATAAAGGAATTTCGTAGTAGTAAAGTTACAAAGCATTATGCCTTCGAACAAGAAGATACTCCGGCAAAGTCTGAATATTTAGAAGTAAGATATCCGGCGCATTATCCGCCAATGGCTTGGGATTATTCCGGATCATCGATAGAACGCGTTTTCGGTACAACCATAAACTCGCTGGAGTTACTTTTAATCGAGAGAAATATTAAGGGACCATGTTGGCTGGATATCAAATCTCCGTTACCTACCGGAGTGAAAACTAGTTGGTGTAAAATAAAGGTAAGTACAGTCACCAATACATATTAAGATATACTTCTACACACGTTATTATACATCTGACTGTTATAGATCATGTATATCGAAAACAATTCGCGCAGTATTTATTTACAATACCCATCGTTTTAAAAACGCTGTTATATTATTCTAGTTTAAACTAGTAATGTCACATGTGACACTAAAATTGTAAACGGACGATTCTATATAAGAATGGATAGTCTGTCCTATGCTTTGTCTACGGTAGTACATAAATCACGAACGAAAGTCATAAATAATAATATGTCATAACTGCTGATCCGTTCCTATGACAGCCAGACATCCTATTTCCTTCTTAACTTTGTCGTTTCATCTGTCTTTAAAACTCGGGGCACCTTTAAACCAAAGAAAAAACCGGCAGTGCTCTGTAAAATCAAAGTAATTGCGAATCGACGTCATGTCACTGTGTCGCGATCGGCTGATCCAAGTAGGGTAAATGATCCACGTACTGATACTGTTCCTATAACTGCCACTTTAATTCGTTTATTTAATAGCAAAGTAACGTATAGAAAATCGTAAGTAAACAAATGTTCATACTAAATTTGGACTTTGGTTTACGTAACAACACATAAACATTGTATATTCGTCTACACTTAATATTTATAAATAAATATCGGGAGGTAAATGTGCTGTTGAACATTAAAACGTGACGAGTACAATTATAAAGTATAGAACATGTCATAATTCAATAAGGCGATACGTTTACTATATATCTTGTATATTTAAATGAAAAAGTTTTCGGATGACAGTACGAAGGACATTGGACTTTGTTGTACATCTTCAATTACGTAGTAATGCATTTATTATATTGAACATATAAAAGAAATGTTCATAAATAAAAGAGCGTTTGAACAGTATTATGCTTCAAACTGGGACGATCTTTATGTTAAATATGTTCTGAAATAATTAAATAAAGTTACGCGCGAACCTTAAAGTGGCAGTAATTGGTACATCTACCCTATATATTGTATATACAAAGGGCATAGCCGGATAAGGGGGTCAAATGTGCACTTGAACTAAATTAGACTTATGATACACCATTCGATAGGTTATCGAAAGAAAACCCATCACACAAAGTTTTAACCCTCTATCTCGATCTGGGGGGTAGTAATGGCGAAAAAACGAAATATCAGTTTTTTTGGCATATTACTCCCACTTAATGGCGAGTAAAAATTCTAAAAAAAAAATCTGGCATATTACGTATATTGTACCACATAGACCGGTATAAGCGAAAGCTTGGGCACGGCAGAGCGGACCCTTCAAGGCCTTGGAACGCTCAGATAAGACAATAACATTGTACTACATGATGGAGAATTTTTTCGTATTTTTTCGATGTAAAGCTTAGGTACGAAAAATGAAAAACCTCCAAAAAATCAGAAAAATGCAGATTTCATAGTGAAGTTGCAAGAGCACCACTTTTATATTTTGACCGTAACAACATTATAATATAACTATTTTCCTCAATGAGTTTCATATTTTTTTGAAATCAGCAACATACTTGGAAAAATGAAAAACCGATTGTGTCGACGTATGTCGTACGCAAAAGTAGCTTTTACTTTGAATATTTGTATCCTCTTTATTCAGTATATATATTAAATGCTTCTAAACATTTCTGCCTTCGACCAAATGGTGTACAATGGAAAGAAATTGAATTAATTCGATTAATTGATTTTTTACCGTGTCCCATATCATGTGGAACAGGTCAAGAATATTCAACAAGATTGGTGGAGTAGTGGTCTAGGGCGCAGTTTTAGTTGTGGAACCGCTGCGTACTTTTTTGGTGTGTTCGAATCTCGCCTAGGATAATTTTTTTTTTATTACATTAACGATTTCTTTTTATCCTAACTGTGGAATATATATAAATAGTATGCATCGTAAAACATTTTGCAAACATCTCAACAATATTTTAACTCCAAATATAAAAAAATAATTAAGTAACAATTGTGAGGCACTTTCAATTGCTACTATCAATTTTGTATTAAAGATACTTATCTTTAATAAATGTGTGTGATTTGCAGCAAAGACGATACATCCTAAGCACTTCTTCTTTTCGCCATTTCTGTTTCCACATGTTCTGTTGATTAATAAATTGCTTATCCTTTTCTGCTTGTATATAATCGGTTTTGTATTAAAGATAATTATCTTTATCTTTTCGTAGTTTTGAACAAGAACCGCATGTAGTATCTTCAGTCTTCGTCACTATTGTCATTAACCAGTGGTATTATATTTCCTTGGTTAAATATTTTACATAATATTTTGGCAGGTCTGACAATTGTGGATAGGTACCGTGCGTGCGATAAGCAATAAATTATTGCTGCTACGTGTAAACAGCATCCTATAGGACGATTACCATTTGCACATTCACAACAGTAGCGTTCTATTGCCGAAAATCCAATTGAATTTGATTTATAATGAATATAGCACTGGTAAGATTTGCTATTAATGTGGCGCGATCTAACTGCGTATCGAACAATATTGTGTGCATCCTTCAAACAAAGGACATTGTTGTCTTCATCCATTATTTCTTAAATGGTTCAAATTATCGGCGTCATAAACATCACCTTCGTAACATTATTAATATATTAATACTTATATTCTTTCGACGCATTGTCTATTCTTAGTAGGTCTTGTGTATTGAAAAGGTGATAGGAAATGCAAAAAATTAAACTTTGAATGAGGAAGAGTTTCTTTCCCTTCAGTTATCGTTGTTACAAAGATTTTTAAAACTTACCTAAGTTTAACTCAGAGAATACGAAGTTAGATAAACAATGGAATTAAAAGTGGCTCGCAATTATTATTTAATTATTTATATGTATATTTGGAGTTAAAATATTGTTGAGATGTTCGTAAAATCTTTTATGATGCATACTATTTATATATATTATACAGTTAGGATAAAAAGAAATCGTTAATGTAATAAAAAAAAATTATCCTAGGCGAGATTCGAACTCACACCAAAAGAGTACGCAGCGGTTCCACAACTAAAACTGCGCCCTAAACTACTCCGCCACCGACCTTGTTGAAAATTCTTTACCTGTTCCACATGATCTGGGACACGGTAAAAAATCAATTAATCGAATTAATTCAATTTCTTTCCATTGTACACCATTTGGACGAAGGCAGAAACGTTTAGAAGCATTTAATATACATACTGAATAAAGAGGATACAAATATTCAAAGTAAAAGCTACTTTTTCGTACGAAATACGTCGACACAATCGGTTTTTCATTTTTCCAAGTATGTTGCTGATTTCAAAAAAATATGAAACTTATTGAGGATAATAGTTATGTTATAATGTTATTACGATCAAAATATAAAAGTGGTGCTCTTGCAACTTTACTATGAAATCTGCATTTTTCTGATTTTTTGGGGGTTTTTCATTTTTCGTACCTAAGCTTTACATAAAAAAAACACGAAAAAATTCTCCAACATGTGGCACAATATAAGTAATATGCCAGATTTTTTTTAGAATTTTTACTCGCCATTAAGTGGGAGAAATATGCCAAAAACGGATATTTCGTTTTTTCGCCATTACTACCCCCCAGATCGAGATAGAGGGTTAAAACTTTGCGTGAAGGGTTTTCTTTCAATAACTTATCGAATGGTGGATCACAAGTCTAATTTGGTTCAAGGGCACATTTGACCCCCTTATCCGGCTATGCCCTTTGATCCGCGCCTCGGATTACATAGAATCAATTCGAATAATCGAGACCTTCTAGCGTATTTCAAAGTACAGTTAACCTCCGTATAGCACGGTAGTTACGTTCCTAAAAAATGTTATGTTATACGAAATCGTGTTACACGAGGTCAAATATTACTAAGAACAAGAAGCAAAATTCGACTTCAAAAAGCAATAAATAGACTGCGGTTTTTTATGCAAATTCATATTTTTAAAAGCTCACATAAAGAAATGGCACTTCGATATAGATTTGGTTTGCCTTTTAAATATAACACCGTGTACTTTTCTTTAAATATTTTATGTATTTTTGCATATAGTGTACATTCTGTGCCTTTTTGCTCATCTAAATTCCCCATAAATGCATAAAAATTCGCAGTCTACTAAGAAAACTGCTATCTTATTCCTCAATTATTAGTCGTGTTAGAGCAAATTTTTGCCGTAAGAATACCGTATTACGGTGGGAATCCCCACAATTTTTTGATCGTGTTAAAGCGAAATCGTGTTGCAGAAATATCGTGTTATACGGAGGTTAACTGTAATAACAATTATATTTTTTCGGTTAGTTTATTAATTTCAGCCCTCTCAGCCATGAAATTCGACTTACATTAGTTTAGAGTATTTTCTTAATCTTCACTCATCCTTCCATCCCGTCATCCTGTACACCACCTTCTTCATTCCTTCTACTCATTCCTTTTTCCTTCCTCTTCTCTATTTTAGCTAACCATCTTACAGTATCACTATTTGGCTTCCTTGCCATTATATCAACCTCTCTCAGCCCTATTCCTTCTAATTCTAAGCGTTCCTCTATCAGATGTTTCAATGTGCCCCAGCTTTTTTCACGTAGTTTTCACTCGCTCGGGTAAATGACCCAATCATTGTCACCTACCCAATCACTGCCACCAGAAGCTATTTTGTCTAAAATACCAACGAAACCCTACAATGTTATACAGGAAAAAAATCTAACATTGAATTCCAAGTGCAGTGAATATAATAATATAAAGTAATGCTTAACATTCTTTATCATCTTTTTATATAAAATGATAAAAAGGTGTATGTCGATTGAAAGAGCAAAAACGACGACTGTTCTACTATCAAAGGGAAAGTTAATGCGCTAAAGAGTAGGTTTCTATTGTAATAGTTGAGTTATGAATATAAGGAAAGATCTATAAGATTCGTAGAGTGTAAGAACAATCGTAGTTCAACGATTTATTTAATTATTTTTATTTAATATTCAAGTGACGGTAACTGGTTCAAACAATTTACGCATTTTACACGTACCGCCATGGCAGTATTTGCTCTTAGAAACGAACGTGTGCACTGTTACCGTCACCAATGGTCTTTATATGTAAAGAATATACATAACCATAATTCGGTCAGTTTAATTCGAGGTTTTCAATAAATGTTTTTGTCAGGCGACAGTAATTGGAGTGCCAGTAATTGAATTAGGGATGACAGTATTAACTCGGGCGTTGCTTTCGTTAAATTATTGAATTTATAAACAAAAATACGAGTTTTAGGAGTATTATTTTTTTTTTCTTACAGTAGAGACACTGGATCGTAACAAGCAAGAGGCAAACGCGTGATTTTGATAAATAAATAATAAAAATAGTGCAACGAAGTCATAGTTGATCATTCAGGTGGCAGTAATTGGGTCATTTACCCTATGAGCTTTTGCTATTTCCTACCCCTAACTTATTTAAATATTCTGGTCTAACACTTACCCTAATATATTTATATCTAATGTTGTAGCTGGACTCTTTGATTTTATTGTATTGCAATTGTCGCTGTACCTCTCTTCCCCTTTGTTTAATTGCCTCTATTATGTTGCGATTTATATCGTTACTATCTGTCTTAATCCTAATACACTATATACGCATCTTTGGTAAAATAACTCTTTCTCCCTTTCATTTCCTGTTTTCATTCACTCTTCTTCTTTTTCCTTCGAAAATTCCGTTACTTTTCACCTCCAATTCGTCTGTCTCAAGGTCTCTTCATAACTCATTGCTTTCGCACCTGTTAATGTCATTAATTTATCCTTTTTTATTTCGTCAAGAACTATGTAGTTTGGCGTACTTAACGGATTCTGTTTACTGATTCTTTGACCGCGACGCAATATTCGCATGATCGTCGTATGTAAAATATTCGATAATATAAAATGGGCACATTGCTTACGCCTGCAAAATAGTTAATTACGAATAAATTAAGCTGAAATTTAAAACGATAAAATGTTAAATTGCTGCTAAATATTGTTATGTAATGATAATTTAGGAAATTAATCTACGTTGCATTACACGAAAGGGTATAGCCGGTTAAGGGGGTCAAATGTGCCCCCAAACCAAATTCAACGTGCAATGCGTCATTCGATAGCTTATCAAAAAAAAACACTTCGTGCAAATTTTTAGCCCTGTATCTCGACCTGGAGGGTAGTAACAGGGTAAAAATGAAAATCACGTTTTTACGTCATTTCTCTTATTCTATAGCATGAAAAAAATAGAAAAAAATCAGAGGCATTTCTGATATCGGCTTACGTATTTAGGAATTTTTTCATATTTTTAAATTGAATAGCTAAGTTGTGAAAAATGAAAAACCGAAAAAAAGCGGAAAAATGCCGATTAAGCATTGATGCAGGTCCAGAACTACGATTATAATTTTATAGTAAGTAGATATTGTTGTTACTATCATTCTCAATTTTTTTCAGATTTTTCGTTTTGGTGCGCCGTAGTAAAAAAAAATTAAAAACCGATTCGTTCGTTATTTTCTGCGTGTTAGACGTCGAATTTTTTGATGTTCTTTGGTATATAAGTGCTCCATGCAATGTTTAACATTTTTACATTCGGCAGAATAACAGAGGAATTATAGAAAGTAAATAAATCCAATTAATGAAAGTTCCGATGACAACGTTATCTTCTGAAATATTAAGTGAGTTTCCAACAACGGCGCTGGCTCGGCGGCAAAGTGTGTTACTTCAGAATGAATAGAGCCTGTTTCGAGTCTCTTCTTGGGCTTTTTACTTTATTTATTTATTATTATTTTTTTCAATTTCTAACAATATAATAATGATCAGTATCGGTTTATAAATGTGTTAAAAATATTTTAACCTAAAATATGTATGAAAATAATGTTAGAGCGCTTTTTACGACTCCGCGTCTTTTCTCGCATATCTTGTCCTATTGTACTTCTATTGTAAAAATATTACTAAGCGATTTCGCCTATTCCAGTGATGAGTTTCTGCATCGATCGCTAATGTATTTTCAGTGGTTCGGATACCATCCTTTCCACTATTTCACCGAAAAGCCCTACATCTGAATTTAAACGTTTTCCAAACATATTTTTAAGAAACCCTGCTACTTTACAAAATAAACCTACTTAAGGGAGCAATTTATTGTCTAATTGATTGTGGAAAAGTTTGTCGCGTGAATAGTAATATTTTTACAATAGAAGTACAATAGGATAAGATATGCGAGAAAAGACGCGGAGTCGTAAAAAGCGCTCTAACATTATTTTCATACATATTTTAGGTTAAAATATTTTTAACATGTAACGTTAGGAAGGGTTACAAGTGAAAGGATTGAACCTAGTATCGTTTCTTTATTTCTCTGCAGATAGGCGGCGTACACTGATTGGCAAGCGGACTAGCGTAGTCCCTGCGTTCTTGCAACATTAGTTTTTCTCCGCTCTTTTTCCCTTATTTATACGCGTCTCCGGAAAAGGTGACGCCTTTTCCGGGGACTCGTGGGTGTAGTCTTTTTCCTGAGCTACCGCCCTGTTTGGCGGGGGAAAAGGACTCCACGTCGCTCGTTTTGGGACTTTCCAGGCAGCCCCATAACGGTACACGGCAGGCGATGTTTTCGACAGCGAAGTCTGCTGCGCACGTGAACTTATAGAGTCATATATTATCTTTCCTGGCTTGCAAGTATCAGGGAAGGTTTTTGGGCCTAATCCCTGACATCTGCAAGCGGACTGTTTATTACGGTCGCCGGCCGTGTGCCGCTACATTACCCCCCTGCCAGTGTAAACGCTATATAACTGCTAAGGGTATGACGGTAGGAAAATACATGTGTCGATGGAAACAATGTATGTCTTAAATCTATTCGGCTCGCGACGTTTCTTACTGTCTATTATATAAACTGAGCTTGCCGTCTTAATCTAGGGAAAATATAAATATTATCTATACGTATGATGCGCCACTTAGAACTTAACGCGCACTGTACCGGTCTGTAAATTTAACTACGCGGCCTGATCGTGTCCTAATCGGTGCTGAACTATTTTTTAGTATGCTACGTGGCGTGCTTGCGTTTTCGCGGTGGGATGTATGTTTATAGTTTTGCGTATTTTCTTGTTCGTCGCTTACAACGTGGGCTGGTTTTAAACGGTCTATTGTAACGGTTTTTTCTTGCTCGCCAATCTTAATCGTGAAATCTTTATTTCCGCGTTTAATTACCTTGTATGGCCCCTCATATGGAGGCTGTAGTGGTTTTTTGACTGCGTCGTGTCGGAGGAATACATATTGGGATGACTCTAAATCTTTATGTATGAATGTTGGTTTATGACCGTGACGTGTTGCTGGTTGAGGTTTTAGCTGTTGCATCCTCCGTCGAAGTTGGTTGACGAATTCAGAGGTATCGGGTTCTGTTTGTTTCGTAAAAAATTCTCCTGGAAGACGGAGATTACTTCCGTATACCATTTGTGCTGGGGTCGTTTGCAGGTCTTCCTTCAGTGCTGTCCTTATCCCAAGTAAAATGAGGGGTAAGGCCTCTGTCCATTGTTCGGTGTCGTAGCATCTGATGGCGGCTTTTAATTGCCGGTGGAGCCTTTCGACCATACCGTTGGCTGCTGGATGAAATGCTGCGGTTCTTATATGTTTTGACCCGGTTCGCCTAGTCAATTCTTTGAAGAGTTGTGATTCGAACTGTCTGCCCTGGTCGGTTGTTATTTTCGCGGGTACCCCAAAACGTGCGATCCATCCATGTATTAGGGATCTTGCGACTGCCTCCGCGGTTATTTCTTCCATCGGTATCGCCTCTGGCCAGCGGGTGAAGCGATCGACACAGGTAAGGCAGTAACGGAATCCTTGGGAAATTGGTAGTGGCCCTACTATGTCGATGTGAATGTGCTCGAACCTGGAGTTGGAAGATTCGAAGGTGCCTAATGGGGATACTGTATGTCGCGTGACTTTGTTCTTCTGGCATGCGATACATTCCTTTGTCCATTGTACGCAGTCTTTCTTTATGGATGGCCAAACAAAACGGTCTATGACTAATTTTTTTGAGGCTCTCGTTCCGGGATGTGATAAACCATGTAGACTATTGAAAATTTGTCGGCGATACAATTTTGGAACATATGGTCGGACGGTGTTTGTAGCGATGTCGCAATATAGTTCTACATTTTCTCCGGTAGCAGTTGGAAAACGAATTTTTTTTAATTTAAGTGCAGTCTCGGTCAGTAGGAGGCGTTGGAGTTCTTCATCTGACTGTTGAGATTCAGCTATTTGTGTGGTATTTACGCACGTTGGTACATGTACGTCTTCTATCCGGGATAAAGCGTCTGCGACTATATTGTCTTTTCCGCTAACGTGTCGTATGTCCGTTGTAAATTGTCCTATGAAATCTAAGTGTCTGAATTGTCTTGGTGTACATTTCTCTGGTCGCTGTTTAAAGGCGTAAATCAAAGGTTTGTGGTCGGTAAATACACTAAATGCTTGCCCTTCAATTTGATACCGGAATCGTCGCACGGCGGTGTATATGGCTAGTAATTCTCTGTCGTACGCGCTGTACTTTCGTTGCGCGGAGGAAAGAGTTTTTGTGTAAAAAGCTATAGGTTGCCAGGTATTATTGACCCATTGTTGCAGTACCGCGCCCGTTGCGTAATCAGACGCGTCTACGTGTAATGATATTTGGGCCCCAGGTATGGGATGCGCCAGGAGGGTAGCTTGCGCCAGTGCCTCTTTTACCTGTGAAAAGGCAGTGCAGGCGTCTTGCGTCCACGCTACCTGTGGGTTTCCGTGTGCAGGTGCACCTTTCAATAAGTCGTTTAATGGGACCTGTAGCTTTGCTGCGTTCTGAATGAATCGGCGGTAAAAGTTAACCATTCCTAAGAATCGTCGCAATTCTTTTATGTTTGAAGGTTTGGGAAAGTTACGGATTACGTCTACTTTATCGGGATTCGGTGTTGTACCTTCGCTATTTACTGTGTAACCTAAGAAATCTATTGCTCTTTTACCGAATGTGCATTTTGCCGGATTAATTACGACGCCGTACTCTTGTAGCCGTGTGAAAATCTGTTTGATGTGCTCTAGATGTTCAGTCTCGTCTGTAGATGCTATTAAGATATCGTCTAGATATGCGTAACAAAAATCTAAATTGCGTAGAACCTCGTTTATAAATCTCTGGAACGTTTGAGCTGAATTCCGGAGTCCAAACGGCATCTTGACGTATTCAAAGAGACCGAATGGGGTTGTGACTGCTGTTTTTTCTATGTCCGCGGGTTCTATTGGGATTTGATGATAAGCTTTTACTAAATCGAGTTTCGAAAAAATTGTTTTTCCATGTAATACTTGTGTAAAATCTTCAATGTGCGGTAACGGGTAACGGTCCGGGATTGTTTGTGCGTTTAGTGCACGGTAGTCGCCGCAAGGTCGCCACGCATTGTCTTTTTTTGCTACTAAGTGAAGGGGTGAAGCCCATGGACTTTTAGATGGCCGAATCACTCCTTCTAACAAGAGATGTTGGATTTCTTGCTTTGCGATTTTTAATCTATCAATGGCGAGTCTCCTTGGTTTCGCGAAGACCGGTGGTCCGTTTGTGGTCCTAATATGGTGCGTGATGCTGTGTTTTACTGTCGTGTTTGTTCGCGTCGGACGGGTTATTTCTATAAAATCTGTTAGAAGTTTGGTGTAGGGTGAGTCGCCGACAACCGTTTTAATAGATTTTATATCGGCGATGCCTAACGTTCCTCGCGCAGTCAGATTAGTCGTGTTATCCATGAGACGCTTATTTTTAATATCTACTAACAAGCCGAAGTTTCTTAAAAAGTCAGCACCGATTATTGGCTTTGAGACATCCGCGATTACAAATTTCCATTTTAAGACGCGACGCAAACCGAAATTTAAATGCAGCACGATGTCGCCATACGTCGAGATGGTTGACTCGTTTGCTGCGTAAAGCGTGTAATTTGTTTTGGGTAGTCGTCCTTTAACTAGGGATCGCGGGTATACGCAAATGTCGGCGCCGGTGTCGATTAGGTACTGTACCTTCGTGTCTCGATCGGTCATGAAGAGGCGGCTTGTTTTTTGATCGACGCTTCTCGCCTCGTCTAGGGTCGATCGGTCTCGTTTCCCTGTTGACTGACGTATGTGCAGGGAGTCGTGCATCTCGTTGAGTGATCCCCAAACCTGCGATGGTACCAGCAAACGCCTGTCTGTGATGGGCTACGCGATCTGCTCCATCTTCTCTGCCTTCTGCGCTCTGGGCTGCGGGCTCTGCTTCGTCGGTACTCCTGGTCTTCGGCTGCACGTTGCGTCAGTTCCGCTACCTGTCGTGTTAGTCGTGCCATTTGCTCGCATAGGGCATCGAATTTAGAGTCGGGCGACGTCACTGCAGCGCATTGTCCAGAAGGGTTGAATTCCTTAATTTTGTCCGCCAATTCCGCCATTTTGTCCAACGACGAATCCATTTGCGTCACAAGGATGGACCGCATTGCTGTCGGCAGTCTGTTTATGAAGAGCGTACGCAGGAACTTATCGCTAACTAAGCCGCCTGCTAAATTCTTGATATGCCGCAGGAATTGGGACGGTGTTCTATCCCCGATCTCCTCTCGTTCCAACAGCTGCTGGATCCTTTGCTCCTCCGAAGTTGACAGCCGTCGGATCAGTTCCTCCTTAATCCGTTCGTATTTTCCTGTGTCCGGTGGGTTTCTTATTACGTCTTCCACTTCTTCCATGCATTTGCAGTCTAGGTTTGCCGTGATGTAGTAAAATTTTGTGCTGTCGGCTGTTACGCCGTTTAGTGCGAACTGTCCTTCTAGCTGGATGAACCACAGTGTCGGGTTGTTGTACCAGAACGGTGGCATGCGTATTCCCACTTTATTAATTTCGCTGGAAATGCCACTCGCGACACTACCACTGTTATTTCCTTGCATTGTTCTTCAGTGTGGTTAAAATTAAAAATAAAAATAAATAACAATTGCGATTGTCTTATTAGCACTGCACAAACTATTTCTCACTGTTCTGTTATGATCACTTTCACTGAACTGTTTTTTCTTCTGCTCACGTCGGGGTCACCAATTGTAACGTTAGGAAGGGTTACAAGTGAAAGGATTGAACCTAGTATCGTTTCTTTATTTCTCTGCAGATAGGCGGCGTACACTGATTGGCAAGCGGACTAGCGTAGTCCCTGCGTTCTTGCAACATTAGTTTTTCTCCGCTCTTTTTCCCTTATTTATACGCGTCTCCGGAAAAGGTGACGCCTTTTCCGGGGACTCGTGGGTGTAGTCTTTTTCCTGAGCTACCGCCCTGTTTGGCGGGGGAAAAGGACTCCACGTCGCTCGTTTTGGGACTTTCCAGGCAGCCCCATAACGGTACACGGCAGGCGATGTTTTCGACAGCGAAGTCTGCTGCGCACGTGAACTTATAGAGTCATATATTATCTTTCCTGGCTTGCAAGTATCAGGGAAGGTTTTTGGGCCTAATCCCTGACATCTGCAAGCGGACTGTTTATTACGGTCGCCGGCCGTGTGCCGCTACAAACACATTTATAAACCGATACTGATCATTATTATATTGTTAGAAATTGAAAAAAATAATAATAAATAAAAAAAGTAAAAAGCCCAAGAAGAGACTCGAAACACAGGCTCTATTCGTTCTGAAGTAACACACTTTGCCGCCGAGCCAGCGCCGTTGTTGGAAACTCACTTAATATTTCAGAAGATAACGTTGTCATCGGAATTTTCATTAATTAGATTTATTTACTTTCTATAATTCCTCTGTTATTCTGCCGAATGTAAAAATGTTAAACATTGCATGGAGCACTTCTATACCAAAGAACATAAAAAAATCCGACGTCTAACACGCAGAAAATAACGAACGAATTGGTTTTTAGTTTTTTTGACTACGGCGCACCAAAACGAAAAATCTGAAAAAAATTGAGAATAATAGTAACAACAATATCTACTTACTGTAAAATTATAATCGTAGTTCTGGACCTGCATCAATGCTTAATCGGCATTTTTCCGCTTTTTTTTCGGTTTTTCATTTTTCACAACTTAGCTATTCAATTTAAAAATATGAAAAAATTCCTAAATACGTAAGCCGATATCAGAAATGCCTCTGATTTTTTTCTATTTTTTTCATGCTATAGAATAAGAGAAATGACGTAAAAACGTGATTTTCATTTTCACCCTGTTACTACCCTCCAGGTCGAGATACAGGTCTAAAAATTTGCACGAAGTGTTTTTTTTTGATAAGCTATCGAATGACTCATTGCACGTTGAATTTGGTTTGGGGGCACATTTGACCCCCTTAACCGGCTCTACCCTTTATGCAGCGTATGAATACGCTTTTCGTAGCGAAAGGGATCATTTCCAGTACACTAATGTTCGCCATTTTTAAGATTGAATTTTAGTGTTATAATTTTATTTATTAATTGTAGAACTCTAATGTTCGTTATGTTTAAGATTGAATTTTAGTATTATAATTTTGTTCATTAATTCTAGAACACTAATGTTCGTCATTTTTAAGATTGAATTTTAGTATTATAATTTCATTTATTAATTCTTGAACACCAATGTTTGTCGTTTTTACGAATTATGACGAATTTTATGGGAACCATTCTAATGTACTTTATTTATTATATTATATAGGGTGTTTCTTTTATCTTGCACATCTTAGTACCTTCGTTATTTTTATTGATACGAAAAAATGTATCAAGACAAATTTCTTTGGTTCAAAACTAAGAATATTATGGCTCATAATTTTTTTCCATTTAATGACATTTTCTCCAAATTCTGAAGGCCATCACCAGTTTTTTGCACATTAACGTCCATCTTTTATAATGCAATATTGTAATTCACATCAGAATGAATTCGACCTATAACATAATGATCTTTAAATGATCTTGAATGAAAAATCACTCTAGTTTAAAGGCGATTGAAAAATTCTATACGTTTGGTTTTCTGTAAGTAATACATTTATCTATCCTACAATGAATGTCCAAAATGTTGCGTTTGTGTAGCATTATAAAAACTCAAATTATTGGCCCATATTTTATCAAAGGAACATTAAATGGAAAAATATATGTAGGGATTATTTTAAAGTAAATCCCTCGTGTGTGTTGTAAGGTGCGAGAAGGGAAAGGAAAAAGAAACTCAGCCTTTGTAATAATTACTAGTTTATTACTAATACTGAGTTCGCACAATCTCACAGAAAAAAACTCTCGCTCTGCACTCGCAACGTCCTCTCGCACTCGACTCTTTTTCTCGACTCCCTCACCCACGCATTCTCTACCCTTGCACGCATTCATTATTTCTCCTTATCTCTCTCTGCTTCTCTCACTCGTCTCAGACATTCGTAGAACCCAAACAGTCGCGTTCACACGAAACCTGGCGCGACCACGCACTCTTCGACCACACGTCAACTCAATCGCTCTATCCCAAACACTTCTCATTCACGCCTCAGCCAATCTTACCCAAATACAACACCGTTCGCTCGCTCTGGTCCAAACATTCACACGACATTCTGTCTTCCACATATATTTTGCATTCTTAAAAAAATGAATTATGATTGTTTCTTCATGATGCAAAAGTTTTATAACCCGTGCTGGAAATATTTTGAACATTTATTGTGGAATAAATAAATGTACTATTTACAGAAAACCAAACGTATCGAATTTTTCAAATGCCTTTAAACTAGCGTGATTTTTTTTCATTCAAGGTCATTTAAAGGTCATAGTGTCATATGTCGTTGAATTTTTCTTAACGTGCAAAAAAGTTATGACTTTCGAAGCATCGAAAAAACGACACTGAGTGAAAAAAAAAGATGAATCATAATATTGTTAGCTTTGAGCCAAAGAAATTTGTCGGGGCACATTTTTTCGTATCAGCAAGAATAACGAAGATATTACGATGTGCAAGATAAAAGAAACACCATATAATTTCTCCAATTGGGTTTCATTTCTTTAATTTTGTTAGCCTTTTGGGTACCGATTTGTTTCACAAAAAGTTTGCATATCGAACAGATTTAATTTTCTGATGCTTGGGGTACGATGGAAAAGCACAGTAGATTTTGTGTAAAAATCCATTTATTTCTAAAAAGATCAGCGATACATGTAGTATTGAGATGACTTCAGGTAAATGGAATTCGCAAAAGAAAAATAAATAATTAAAAAAAGCACAAAATGAAAACAAATACGTTTAAGATGTAACAAAAAGCAAATTACTAATCATTTTGAAAACTAAGGTATTTTTTAAAGGAACTAGGTAAATGGTATCATTTTCTTCTTCGCTATGCAATTCACTGCAATCGTCAAACATAGGATCACTAAAAAATTCTTCGTCAGATTGCTCGAAGTCACTTTTATAAAATATATTCATGTACATGTTGATTTTTCCTTTTGATCACTGCAATCTCAAACACCAACTGCGGAGAAATATTATATGACTTTATATCTTATTTTATTGTTCTAGTTTCAATTTCTATTTATAAAATAGGAATGTCTTCAATTATAATGTTTAATGCATTTTCTTGCTTTTTTACTACTGTCAATGTACAAAAAGGGCAATATGCCCGTTAATAAGTAAATAATAATAATAATAATAATAAATATTCCTTATTTCTGACATTACGGGAGACAGGGTATCCCAAACAAGGTTCACCGAAATACTTTAATTGTTTCTTCTATTGCAAGTCATTCTGAAGAGAACAAAAATGTAGGTACATGTTAAATATTGTCCCAACTCGAATGACGAGTTCGACTCGTCATCTTGCACTTACAAGGGACATCACTTAAGTGTAAATCGCCAATTTTAATGAAACTTACATATAATACAGTTCATAGAAAAATATTTGACCCGTATTTTTTTTATCTGCTGTGGTGCATATTTAGTAGGTAAAATCAGCCCTCAAAGATGGCGGAGAAAATGCATTTTTGTCGATATTTCGAAAACGGATTTGACCCAGAGGAAAGTTGTTTAAACAAAAATTGCGTACTTTTAATTAATGAATCTAACCTGCCAAACAGTTTTGCAAACGTCACGTTCCGCATTGAAGCTGATTCTATTATATTAACGTTAATTTTTATTGGAAGGAATAAACCAAAATTTTTATATATATGCATCTTTTATGTTGGTCCGTACATTATACTAGCAAATTTATAAAGATGCGAAACAATAAATTGTAAAAGAAGAAGTACACAAAATTACTATTTTTTAATATATTGTTTTGACAAATTGATATTTTGCAAAACTGTTCAGAAGGTAAAATTTATTATTCAGAGGTACGCAATTTTTGTTTAAACAACTTCTTTCTAAGTCTTATCCGTTTCGTGATATCGAGAAAAATGTGTTTTTCTCCGCCACCTTTGAGGATTGATTTCACCCCTAAATATGCGTCATAGTAGATAAAAAAAAATATGGGTCAAATATTTTTGTAAGAACTGTATTATATGTTAGTTTCATTAAAATCGATGATTTACACTTAAATGATGTTCCTTGTTAGACAAAGCAAGTGGATAACGAGTCTCAGTCGTCAAACGTACCCAAGGGGTTAATAAAGATATGAATTTGCATAAAAATCTGCAGTCTACATATAATATTAAAGGGGTGAAACCAATCGGTATTTACAGAAACAGCTAAATTTGCATAAAGATCTGCAGTCTACTAATAAGTATCCATACTATTCTATTTAATCTCTTAACGACTATACTATACAGCGTGTCCCAGGATTTTGGTATCATAGCACAAAGAATTACAATTTGGAGACAATATTATGTGAATTTGTTATTGAATGATATTTGTATTCTAGAATTAACCCGATTTACTATCTGTAACTAACAAATTATTATGTAATTGAATAGGTGAATTGTATGAAGATGGAGAATATATCTGTTTGTTCCGAGTCTCAAGCATTGCCACCATTGGTGATATCGACTCTTAATATACGAACGTGTTTAAACTCCAAATTACAACAGAACGAAGTAGTGATGGTTGGAATACTTATACACCACAAATATCATGTTGATAAAGAGCCACCGAAACCACCATTTCAACAACACATTTGTCGTATGTTAATTTATTCAATTTCAACTTTGAACTAACATGGAACGTTCGGCAACTCGAATATTCAAAGAAAATCTGAAACTTTGCACAGACGTTGTCCAAGTGACCCTATTAACCGTTTGCGATCCGAACATTTTCCCATACTATTTACTGATACCTTGTTAAAGAAAAGTTTCGTTTTAAAAGAAAAAAATTGCAATTGTCTTTTAATTTATTTTTATTTCTTTGATAAATCTGTTTCATGATAATGCAAACAAAAGGGGAATATTACATTTTGAAAATTTGCCAGTGTTACTGTTAGTAGCTTTAGAATTATATTCGCCTGCATTACCATATATTAAATTGTTCTTATATAATTCAAAATCAAATTCTCTTACCCTTTTATTAAAAATTTTCGGAATACCTATTTTTTTATTGACAGAAAGAGAACCATCGAATAATAATTTGCACTGAAAATTATCGAAGCACCAGATTTACGAAATATTATTAGCTGTACCAATAAATAATCCACTTCTTTTCTGATTTTATACCATCGCCACTGTAATATCAACTGATTCCTAAGATTGAAATCAATTAGCTTATGCTCCAAATAAAGTTACAAATTGGTCCTAATAAACAAAAAAAAGTGATTGAATAATAATTTGAACGTAAACCACACTCATCTATTAAAAAAATAATGGATTAATTATTGGTACACCTAATATATCATGAATGTCTCCCTAGCAGGGCTAATGGAGTGGAAAGTGTTAATGGATCCACTTTTTGTTACCGCAAAGGAGCGATTCTAGGGGTGAAAACACTTCTTTAAAGAAAATATAAGTTTTCATATTATTGTCAATATCTTCAAAACTATATGTTCCCATAATTATGAAAGTGGTCTAAGTCATATTGTAGGAAATATAATTGGTTTTTCACAAATAAACTTCTATACATTTTAATAAAAGGTTTTACAATGGTAACCACGCGGCGAGGTCTAGCAAAGAAACGAAACTGAACGGCTACAGTCGCGTCTGCAAGCAAAGCAGCAGAAAACAAATGACTGCAACAAACACGTTTCCATGACGTGATTTCTGGCGTGCCCACGCTGGCCGTATGGCGTTGAGTCGTTGTTGTATTTCAACACATATATTTCTTGTTTCGAGATATAGGCCACTTTCACAATCAACAATAAATGAATTCCAACTAATGTTGAACGAACAAGCGCTATCTAACGGTTCATTTTGGACAATATCGTAAAAATTACATTGAATTGATTTAGTTTAAAATAATGTGATGTGAAATAACTGATAAACTCATTTCTTTTAAATTTTGACTTAGACCAAATGCATAATTATGGGCACATATGTGATATGGAAAAAAAGTTAAATTCAAAGTTTTATGGCATTTGATGCCCTACACTATGGCAGATAGTACTTGAAAAAAATTAGAGGGGAAAGAGGACAAATTTTGAAAAAGGAAGATTTTCCGAACATTCTTTGCAACCATATACTGTGGGGCATCAAATGCCATAAAAAACTGAACTTAACATTTTTCCATATCATATATGGTTTTGAAGATATTGACGATAATATGAAAACCTATATTTTCTTTAAGGAGCTAGGACACCTTTTTTGCCAAAACAATAAAATGGATCCATTAATAGCATCATTTGAAGAACGTTTGTGCAAAGTTTCAGATTTTTTTGAATTTTCGAGTTACCGAACGTACCTTGCAAGAATTATTATCCCTTTTTCTGTTGAACCCGTACATCGTACGGGGTCTTATAAACAAAGAAGAACCACGCCAAAATTCACTCACAATCATTTTTTTTTCAGTTTTATGTTCATTTACGGTAGATGTACCAATTACTGCCACTTTAGGGTTATCGCGTAACTTTATTTAACTATTTTAGAAATTATTTCACTTCAAAATTATTCCAGTTTGGAGCATAATATTGTTCAACATCTCCTTTATTTATAAACATTTTTCTATATGTTGAATATAATGAATCAATTTCTAGTGAGTTAAAAATGTACAACAAAGTCCTATGTCCCTATTACTGTCACTTGAAAACTTGTCATTTAAATAGAAACACGTTTTACATATATTAACACGACAGTTTGTGTAACAGATAAAAGATGTATAGTAAACGTATCGCCTTTACTGAATTATGACACGTCCTATACTTTATAATTACACTGGTCACGATTTTTAATGTTCAACAGGACATTTATCTTCTGATATTTCGTTTTAAATATTAAGTGTAAACGAATCTACAATGTGTATGTATTGTTACGTAAACCGAAGTCCAAATTTAGTATCAAAATTTGTTTATTTACGATTCTTCATACGTTACTTTGCTATGACATAAAATAATTATAGTGCAGTTATAGGGACAATGACAGTAATTGGGACATCTACCTTATGTTGTTTTACAACATAAAAAACGTATACTTTTTTATTGGAGAATATTGTCATTCTGTTCAACAGAGGAAAGGTTAATTTATTAGGGGTATGCAACAATTACCATCGTTTCTATACCAACTTTCTTTAATAACCGTTTGCACTATTAGTTCTTTTTATTCTTGAAAAGTGTGAGTCGGCTATTTACTGCTTTAGCTTTATATCGAGTATAAAACACGGTAATACTACTGCGTAATTTGTATTTGATAATCCTAAATGTTATAATTTAATAACGTTTTTAGGATTAAAATTGCAATTACAATTACAGCGCGTAGTGATCGTATTGAAACTATAATCTAGTTAGTTGTATTTATCATTCAAAATAAGTTATATTTGTCATTATAATGCAATGGAATAATACCTATTAATAGGATTGATATTTGTAGGAACTTAGTAACAAATAGCAATAAGTGATTTTACTAATAATAGTTTTCTCCAACAGTTCACACAGAACTCGTTTTCCAATTTTGTGTAACCATTAAATTAAGGTACTCTGATTAACCCGCCGCCAACCGTGCATGGGTCTACTTTGACCCACGTTCGCAAGAGCCTCGTTAAAACTGCTCGACTCGCGATGAGTGATTTAAGCTAGCAACTGTTTATGTTTGGACCAATAAGGCGATCCGCATGCTTCGAAATATATTCTTTGATCAGTTCACAATGTTAACTCTCGAAAGAAAGACGCATTCGTGCGCACCAGAAATATAGGTGCGATGAATGTCAAAGACACGTATGCAAAGAATATTCGATATCAAAGAATGATTTATTATGTATACATTTTAACGAGTAGATATCGTTTTCTATGTTTTCCTTTGTACATTGTTTATATCTTATTTGGATCTTTTTATTTTACTGTAATACTGTATTTATTTAGATGATTAAAAATATAATATAAATTTCAGTATCTCAACTTAAAAATATTATTTACTATAACATAGGAACTATAAATCCAAATGATAAAAATAGAAGAAACAGTAGACGCGGGTCTATGCTGACCCAGGCACGGTTGCCAGTGGTCTTCAGAAGCGTCGGTTGTCGGAGGGTTAATCTGTAGCATCTTCGCAAATTGTGCATTTAGTTGAGTCGAATTTTTCTGTAACAATTGGTTCTATGTATGAACGATGCAAACTTTTGTATACACCTAATATTATATCTGACAATGAGTTAGGGTAAGCGTAAGCATTACTATGGAGGTACCAATTACTGCTGTAACTTACAAAATTAACATTTTACAATATAGGGTAAATGTCCAAATTACTGTGAGTTTTCCTATAACTGCCACTTTAATTATTTTATTTAATAGCAAAGTAACGTACAAAGAATCGTAAATAATCAGATTTTCATACTAAATTTGGACATCGGTTTATGTAACAACACATAGACATTGCGTATTCGTTTACACATAATATTTAAAACGAAATATTAGGAGGTAAATGTGCTGTTGAACATTAAGACGTGACCAATGTAACTGTAAAGTATGGGACGTGTTATACTTCGGTAATTGCGATACGTTTACTATACATCTTATATCTGTAAGGTTTGAAAAAATGAAATAACTCGTGTGGGCGTTTTAGATGAAAATTGATACTTCGTTTACTCGACTGCTCAAGGCGATGGTCGTTACAGGAATGCTTTTTCACGACGAAGGGTATTCGTCGTGAAGACGCCTTCGAGAGCATGGCCTTTTGTTTATACTACCCCGACTCGGAGAAAGTTCCTTTAAGAAGGGGAACGCCCGGGACAAAACGCACGTGGCCTGCCTCGACCGTTTACCGATTTCGACTTTTCTAACATTCGGCCATACTGACGACAGGTCTGTCCTCAGACTTACAATAAAATTTTCCTTACATCTAGCTGAAAAATAAAAGAGTTGTTGTCGTGACATGATACCGTCGTACCACTCACGATCAACTAGGGATACCGTCGTATCCCTTCCTGACAACCACCCTGCCTGAGACACACGCTTGTGTCCGTCTGGTTCGGTGTCCTTCCCCGCCAAGGTACCGTTGTACCTGCGGAGGATATTTGCCTGAGGTACCGTTGTACTTATGCTCAGCAACTTTGACACACTTCGTGTCCGCTTGGCCGAAGCCCTTCCTCGCTAAGATACCGCAGTATCCGCGAAGGATATTTGCCTGAGGTACCGTTGTACTTATGCTCAGCAACTTTGACACACTTCGTGTCCGCTTGGCCGAAGCCCTTCCTCGCTAAGATACCGCAGTATCCGCGAAGGATATTTGCCTGAGGTACCGTTGTACTTATGCTCAGCAACTTTGACACCCTTTGTGTCCGCTTGGCCGAAGCCCTTCCTCGCTAAGATACCGTCGTATCCGCGAGGGATTTCTTTCTTAAGTGGTTCCCGTTGGAACCGTGGAGGGGATGACGTGCCTTCGTCCTCCTCCCTCGTCAAGTGTCGGGGCCGTTGCCCTCGTTCGTCGGATTTTGCCTGGTCGCCGGGCAAAGTCCGTCCTGGTGCTTCGAAGCCTTATGCTTTCGATCCGCCTTGATTTTTCTGTGAACAAACTCGAACAAATGTGAGACTATGTTCAATCAACCTGATAACCGACTACTAAATGGCTATCTTGGTTACAAGCTAGGATACGTTATTAAAAAAAAGGATATGAAGTGATTGCAGTATCACGCGTCGTGATCATCATCCCCTTGGATTGTGATCCACGGCTTGATTCGGTCGGCTGCAACGACTGTCCTCGATCGCTTTAATCCTTCCCGTAGATCCTCTACGTCGTAGCGTTCGTTCGGTAACACCGTTCGAATCCGGAAGGGTCCTTTGTACTTCGGCAGCAATTTGCGGCTGCCCCCCGTTGAGGGGTCGCTGGTTATTTGTACCAGCACCAGCTCGTCGACGGTATACCTGCGGGCTTCTCTCCGCGTACGGTCGTACCGCTCCTTCTGCTTTCGTTGCTCTTCGGAGATATGGTTGCTAATATCTTCCCGTAGAGCCATTAGATCCAATCGATCCATTTCTTCTCGCACGGCATTCAAGATGGTACTTTCGGCCATCGGTCTTGCATCACACCCGATTAACGCTTTCATCGGTGTGGTGTTGATGCTCTTGTTGTACATCGTATTCAGGGCACTCTGCACCTTTTTGACCTGCGTGTCCCAGTCCCGCGGGTCTTGACCTGCTGCACTTGTCGCCAAGGCGTCAACGATAGTTTTATTATATCGTTCCACCTGTCCATTCGCTCTTGGCGTAGCCACTGCATTTAGCACGTGCTTGATTCCATACGTGGTGCACAACGTCGCGAATCTTCTGGACGTGAAGCTTGTCCCTCGATCGCTGATTATCCTCGTTGGTACACCGAACAAGTACATAAAGTTTATCAAAACTTTCTCCGTATGTCGCGTTTTCTGATCTTTTACCGGTTCCACGATGGTAAATTTCGTAAAAGCATCCACCATCACAAGCAGATACTTGTTTCCCCTTTTGCTCGTCTCAAAGGGTCCTACATGGTCAATATGCAAAGTGTGGAATGGTACCGGTATTTTCTCTATAGTGTTTAGTTTACACTGTTTCTTCCCTGACGTGTGTTTGTAGTACGCACAACTCAAACAAGCTCCCACGTACTTCTTGACAAATCGTCGCATACCAGCGAACCAATAGTTCCGTTGCATTCGCTCCAAGGTTTTTTCCGTGCTTAAGTGCCCAGCGTCGTCGTGGCACAACCTGCTTATCTGGAGTTTTGCATTCTTCGGAACGACCCAGACATCCTTATTGTCTGGCAGGCGTCGGTATATTTTGTCCTTCTTCAACACGTACTCTTTGAAGTAGTGCTTCACCTCAGGGGACTTGTCGTTGCTGGCAAGGATCGTCCTGACCCGTGATAATTGTTCGTCCTGCATTTGGGCGGCTACGATCCACTCGGCCTCTGTAACGTCTACGTAGAAGACCTCAAGGGGTGTCGGTTGGGGGTTTCGGCTAAGTGCGTCCACATGAGCCATCCTCGTTCCCGGACGGTACAAAATTTCGAAAGTGTACTCTTGTACCTCCAACCACCATCGACCGATGCGCGGCAGTAAATCTTTCTTCGAAAAGGTCGTTCGCAGCGCGTTACAGTCGGTCACCACTTCGAATTGCCTTCCAATTAAGTACACGCGGAAGTGTCGCAATGCAAATACTACGGCCATTGTTTCCAATTCGTATGAATGGTAACACCTTTGATCCGTCGTCGTTTGCTTACTGAAGTACGCGACTACTGCCATATTTCCATCCTCTTGCTGTTGCAGTAAGATCGCTCCAACTCCTATCGAACTTGCGTCCGTATGCAATTCGATCGATCGATCCGAATCAAATATGCACAGCACTGGTCTCGTGATTAGCTTTTCTTTTACCTGGTGAAAAGCCGTCTCTTGGGCTTCCTTCCATTGCCATGTTACATTTTTGCGGGTTAGACGGGTTAAAGGCTCCACCAAGGTTGCGAAATTCCGTATAAATTTCCGGAAATAGCTTGCCAGTCCCAGGAATTGGCGTATTTGCTTCACGTTCTCAGGTCGTGGCATCTTTTCGACGGCATCTGTTTTTCGTTGACCTGGCCTTACCCCTTGTCCGCTTATTTCTCGTCCCAAGTATTCGATGGTCTCTTGGAAGAACGAACACTTTTCCATCTTGAGAGTCAGCCCATGTGTTCGAAATGCGTTTAAAACTTGTCGAAGTTTGTCAATGCCTTCTTCTACGGTGTTTGACGGTATAATAACATCGTCCAAGTAAGGGAAAGCGATGTTGTCCTTCAGATTTCCAAGAACCTTATTCATTAACCGTTGGAAAACGGCTGGCGCGTTTGTTAACCCAAACGGCATTCTCAAAAATTCATAATGTCCTTCTGGAGTTATGAACGCTGTCTTCTCTACTGAATTTTCCGCGACCGGAACTTGATAATAGCCCGATGCTAAATCGAGACCCGTATAATATCGATAGCCTCCAAGACGATCTATCTGGTCCTCGATAAGTGGCAACGGCGATTTATCTTTTATCGTTATGGCGTTTAATTTGCGATAATCAACGCACATTCGGACGTCTCCGGTTTTCTTTTTCACAAGCGTGATCGGGCTTGCGTACGGCGAATCGGATTCTCTAATTATCCCGTGGGTCAACAGATCCGTAATAATTTCCCGAACCACCCTTTTCTCCGATTCCGCGAGGCGGTAAGGGCGATACGCGATCGGTTCGTCCGTGAGACATTTTATTTCCATCGCTACCGTATTGGTTTTCCCAAGATCGCGCATTGATGTCGAGATGCAATCGCGAAATTCTTCCAGCAATGCGACGCTCAGCCTACGCGCTTTCTTCCCGATGTTTCCTATGTTTAGCGTCGGATTCTCTTCAATGATGTAAATATCCATCGCCGAAGTTAACCGCGGTTGTTTCGCATCTCTTGCGTCGTTGAATGTGAGGCGATTCCCTCGTTTCAACATTAGGACGTGATCTTGTTGTAGGAAGTCTCTTCCTAGTATTACGTTGTACGCGGTATATTCATTCGGGATAATGAACGAATCTACATTCGCGGTTACGTTCTGGACTCTAACCGTAACCGTCGCGACTTGGTTAATTATCACCGATTGACCAGCGAATCCTTTAAATACCGTATCATCCACGATCTTCGCGTTGATTAGGAATTTTTTCACGATCGACGATTGAATTACGGTACATGCGCTACCCGTATCAATTAGGCTTTCTACTTTATGTCCATTGATACGTATATAGATTTGATAAATATTAGGAATATCTTTAGGATTCCGTATAATATTTACCTCTTTTTGTCGGCAGTATTCTCCTTTATGGCCCAACTTCTTGCAGACGCTGCACTCTGTCTTCGGCTTTCGACAGTCTCGTGCACGGTGACCCATTTTGCCGCAATTAAAGCAGATGAACGCCGGCTTTGTCTTCTCGCTGTCGCTCGTCTTCGTTGACGGTGGTGGACGAGGCACAATCCGTCGGTCGTTCCTCGCTCCCTTTTCTTCTTTCGCAGGCATGTTTCCCATTGTGCACATCGATGCGTACAGGTCGTTGGGGTCGGTGTGCTTCGCCGCTCTAATCGTCCTGGCGATTGTCTCGTCCGGGATCGCGAATATAATCATATCGACGATCTTTTCGTCCGCTAAATCGATGTCTAATCGTCGAATGAGGTTCAGCTTCTGGAAGCAGTAGTCCCCGAGAGATTGCCCCGGTTTCGCCTCGTATAAGTCGGCTTCTCGAAGCAACCTCGAAAACGGCATCGTCCGTCGGAACTGCGCGACGAGGAAAACTTTCGTCTCCGCCCAGGTGGTTGCAATTCGCATACGTGTGTCGTACCACTGACGGGCATGACCACGCAGCCTCGACGCAATCAGACGCATTACACACACGTCATCCCACGAAAATCGGGCCGCTAGCTCGTCCACGTGACGCACCCAATTTTCTATAGACAAGTCTTCCTTCGCTGGATCATACATCGGTATTAAATGTTCGTCTCCCGGGCGTGCGTAACTGGGTGATTTCGCCCGAGACGCGGAGCTTTGCACGCTACCCTCCGCTGTCGCTTGCGCGCGATTAATACTACGTTCTTCCCGCGAATCGTTCGCCTGACTTTTCGTATCCCGTCGTTGCGGGGTACGCGAGCGTACACGAGAACCGCGCCTTTCGGAGCTTCGCGAGCGCGAACGCGAACGCGAGCGCGAGTCCCGCCGCCGCGGCGCGTACGAGCGAGCACGCGAGCGTCGCAGGAATTCCTCCATCATATTTTCCAGTCTATCCAGTCGCGATCCCACAGGATCGGCACTCCCGTCACCATGGCGGGAGTAACTATGACTCTCTTAAGTGGCGATCGTTTGAGGTGTCGGGCCGGCTTGCCGGTACTAGTATCCGAGATCAGCCCTTATGTAGATCTAGTTAGCAAGTGGACACCTCTTCGTGGTTCCCGCCACAAGTACCTTCTTCGGAAGAGAAACTAAGATCCACCGCTGCGTCTGCTAAGACAGCATTGCCACGAGTCGGCGTCGATGACCAAATGGCTCTTATGTGGCAAACCCCATTGCGGCATCGCGGGACAGTGCGCATTAGCGTACTGGTGCTCAAAATGGACGGCCCAGCGGCGAAAGCTTCTGACGCCAAACTCATACGTGGCGACACGTATGCCCGCTAGAGACTGAGTCTTGTACTGGCAACCTTACCTCCACGTGGTCCCCGCTGGGCAACGGTGCACATGTGTAACTGGCTTGCTGGTTACACAGGTGTAGCGGCTAAAAGGTTCGCTTCCCGAAAGGGACAGTTTACCCTTCTGATGATCCTTCAGCGGTGAAGGAGGGGTTTTCCCAAGCCCGCCGTTCATAACATCTACGGACGTGACCCTTGAAAGTGGTGATACGCACCCTTCCATCGCTGGTATAGGCTAAAGCCTCGGAACAGCAAAGCTTTGGGGCCTTGTGCCGCCATTAGAAGCTTAATAAGACAATAATTCCCGTCACCATCACGATCGCGGCTGGTCGATGCACGATCCATAATACGATCGGTCTTAAGATAGTTAAAAAATGTCCAAAAGTTCAAAGAAAAATATATACGCTTAATTATAAACTGCACACTTTATAGTCCGGAGAACTCGATTAGTCTGTATATATAATACGCGAGTTACTCACAAAATGTGCACTAAACTCACAACAAAGCACTCACAGTAACCTCTTACGGTGAATCACTCACGGTAATTCACGCACAGTAAATTACTCAAACGTAAATTACTCGAAGGTAAATCCCGCTTCTGATTTGTAAGGTTTGAAAAAATGAAATAACTCGTGTGGGCGTTTTAGATGAAAATTGATACTTCGTTTACTCGACTGCTCAAGGCGATGGTCGTTACAGGAATGCTTTTTCACGACGAAGGGTATTCGTCGTGAAGACGCCTTCGAGAGCATGGCCTTTTGTTTATACTACCCCGACTCGGAGAAAGTTCCCTTAAGAAGGGGAACGCCCGGGACAAAACGCACGTGGCCTGCCTCGACCGTTTACCGATTTCGACTTTTCTAACATATCTGTTACATAAACTGACGTGCTAATATATGCAAAACGTGTTCCTATTGAAATGATAACTTTTCAGTTGATAGTAATAGGGACATTAGAATTTGTTGTACATTAGTAATTAATTCATTATCTTCAACATATAAAAAAATATTCATAAATAAAAGAGCGATTGAATAATATTACGCTCCAAACTGGAACTTAAATACGTTCTAAAATAGTTAAATAAACTTACGCGATAAGTTTAAAGTGGCAGTAATTGGTACATCTATCATATACCTTCATGAAATTAAATCAAAGGTTTTTTATATTATTTTGTATAGTAATCACACATCCACGTGATACTCCTTGGCCGAGGCAAGCACGGGAGATGCTCTCAAATATTTCATACACCAAACTGATGAGATGTGAATCAGAAACGAATTTACTAGAAGAGTTATTAAAAATTATGGAAGCTACAGATCCGGATTTATTGATCGGATACGACTGTGGCTTTCAGTTTGATGTTTTAATGCACAGAATGACCACGTTAAAAGTTCCAAATTGGAGCAGACTTGGAAGATTAAAACGTGCAACGCCTCCCATTGTTAAGGTATGCAATACAGGCTGTTTCTAGTAACTTAGTTATAGAAATTATAAAAATAGAACTATCCTATAAGAACTAATAGAACTATATAATAGAAATAGTAAAAAAATGCTGCAGGACAATTTTGTATCGTTTAACAAGCTTTACTAGTGGCTCAAATTCAGAGCCATACTTATGAATACCAATAAGTATCAATTCCCGAATACTCTGGTATGGTATCAATGCGTATCAAAATAATTTATACGTGCTATTGGTAAAATATGTTTGACGATGTTCCATGTAGCGTCGATCAAAAACAAATACATGGTATACATGAAGATATCAATAAGACAAAGGAAAATGTATAATCCTACAACGCGGTAGATACGTTCCTTGAAAATACACTATAGAATTGTAGCATTGTAGGAAACGTTCCACATTTCCTAAACCGCGTTTTAAAAGTACCGCGTTGTAGGAAAATTTCCGCATTTTTCCAACCGTGTTGTAGCGAAACCGCGTTGTAGGAGGCCAACCTGTAATTTAAATAGCTAAAAGAAAATATTTTTCTAATTCACATCAACACGAATCTATGAATTAATTTTCGAAAAGATCGGCGAATTTTCAGTATAAACGATAAGTATGATAGAAATGATATAATCGACAATGGAGGATAAAAGGTTGATCATCATTGGTTTATGTTATCACATGTTTCACCATACAGATTTTGTTGGAATCGTATTCGGGCCTTCGTAGTTATATTCAAATGGTTGTCAAACATAATACACGTGATACGTTTCGATACGAGGGTTAATTGTTTCAATACATCTCAAATCGTTTGCAAACGTATCGTACATGAGATTAATACGCAAGTATCAATTATAAATATAAACGTATCAAAAGTATTAAACATACCTTAGTCTCATCACTAGATACAAATATTGGATCAACGGAAAAGTAATAATTCTTAATAATTCTAATGATCTCTTGATAAATTTGAAAGTTATTCACGTTTCCATAAAAACAGCATTAATACACTCTCAAAGCGATGAACTAGAGTCATATTGTACAAGAAAATTAGACTCTACATAATAAAATAATAATAGTATGATAAGTCATAGAAATTCATAGAAATAAAGCGATGATCAATTTGCGGCAACGCGGGCTGCATATGCCATGAAGCAATTGTTTAACTAATTTCAATAGCCAAAATAAAATAATTTTCTTATTTTAAATAACTTTCTTATTTAGAATTAAAACTCTAAAACTAATTCGAGATACGGTTACACAAATAACATAAACAATTCTTGATTAGGATTTAAAAGTTTTCTCATTTTCTGTGTAGAAATCGCGCTCTTATCAGATGAACCGGGTTACATTTGCACATGTAATGGCTGGTTAACCGTAACCCATATCGGTATTGGTTCTCAATAACCCGCTATATTAACCCCCGGTTTCTGAGAACCGAAGCCGATAACGGGTTACATTTTCGACTCCTGCTTGTGACCGGCTACGCTGCGATTAACTAAAGCATTCCAATTAAATAAACAATAACATTTCTAGAAGTTACACTGATTTTCATGTTACAGCAGCAATATATATACTATTGAAAGTATTGTAGAAAAGTTAAATAACTACATTCCTTAACTCTTTGCACTCCAAGCCACTCTTAATAATAAAATATAATAGCAACCCTAATACACTTTTCTAACTTTCGTAAGAATTTAATGTGTTATGTATGTATTTCGAAAAGAATAAATTCGCTTTGACTTCTAAGACGCGAAAATTGAATTGGTCGGTATATTACAGAATTAAAGAATCTTAAACCGTAACTTTTGATCAAATTTTCGCGTGTCTCCGTATCGTTGCCATTGGAGTGCAATGGGTTAATAAGATAAATGTAATACGAGTATAATTATACTGTATCCTACTGAAACATGTAAAATCGTTCTGGTGGTGAACGTGTTAATATCTACAATAGTAAATGTTAAAATGTTCCAGCATTGATGGTTCTGCCAGCTAATCCTCGCTAATAGATCGCGAATCTTTGTGCAACATCGCATTTCTCTCGCCAAATCAAGAAAACGTGTCATCATTCGCATCTTTATAGAGAAAATTAAGGAAACGCGTCGTAATTGGCAACAGGCGAATAATTTTGACAACAAAATGCGAAGTTGCACGAAGCTTCGTGATCTATTAGTAAGGCATAGCTGGTAAATATCGGACGACGCAGGCGGTCCGTTTTTAATTAATGAAAAGTAACTAATATAGGGTAGATGTACAAATTACTGCAACATTAAGCTTCGCGCGTAACTTTTATTCAACTATTTTAGAACGTATTTCACCCAAAAATTGTTCCAGTTTGGGGAATAATGTTGTTGAAAGCCTCTTTGATTTATGAACATTTTTTCATATGTTGAATGAAATGAATTAATTACTACGTATTTGAAAATGTACAAGAAAGTCCAATGTCCCTATTATTGTCACTTGAAGAGTTCTCACTTAAATAGAAATACGCTTTACATATATTAACACGACAGTTTGTGTAACAGATATAAGACATATAGTAAACGTATCGCGTTTATTAAATTATGACTCGTCCCATACTTTCTAATTACATTGGTCACAGTTTAATGTTCAACAGCACGTTAACCTCTTCATATTTTGTTTTAAATATTAAGTGTAAACCAATCTACAATGTCCGTGTGTTATTACGTAAACCGAAGTCCAACTTAGTATAAAAATTTATGTATTTACGATTCTTCGTACATTGCTTTGCAATTAAATAAACGAATTAAAGTTTCGGTTATAAGGACACTGACAGTAATTGGGACATCTACCCTATATCTATATAACAAAATGTTTTAGGACTAATTATGATAACAATAGCTAAGTGATAATAGTATTATCCGTGATTATAATAACTGGATTCCATTGTATAGTATTTGTAGATGATAACTAAAAAAGATTATATTTTATAGAGAAAAATTAACTTAAATCAAGTGGTAACTGGTCGTCCTATATGCGACATACAAGTCTCGGCTAAAGAATTGAACCTGAAAGTTCGAAGTTACGATCTGCAATCTCTTTGCGTAGCGGTAAATATTTGACAATATTATTTGTGTCATTGTTCGATAAAAAGGAGGAGAGAAATATGAAATTAAATTGTAAATGCTTCGACAGGTATTGAAGAAATCAGAAAATGAATGCAAAGAAATAAAACCTGGTGAATGTTCAGCGTTTTATAATTCTACGGATAAGATAGAGAATTTAATTAAAATAACGCTGACAGAAGCATTGTATATTTTATCTATCGTTTTCGACCTCAACGTGCTTCCACTCGCTTTGCAGATTACATGCCTTGCAGGTAATTACACATACAGATACTTCATATATTAAGTTCAGGGCTTGAAAGCTGTTATAATATAGGTTTAGGTTCTTGAAACAGTTATGAAGAATTTTTATTTTGAATAACGGTTATAAAGAGCGTAAATTTCGGACTACAGTACTGCCTCGGATATTGGCCGGGGTTTTGCCTTGGATATTGGCCGGTCGCTATCCCCACCATTTCTTGGAACTGGCTTCGGAACTGTCCCGGTGGCCAAGTACATATGTTTTTACACCCACCGTGAAATGTCGATGAGCCCTGCTCTGTGTATCTCTATCTCACTCCCTCTCTATGAACAAGGAGACACTCAGGATTTCCTGAAAGATCTACAACCCTTCAACTTTGACCAGATTTGGTCCCGAACCTCGGCCAATATCCATGGCAACACTGTATATCTGTTTAAGTTCAAGTTCTTTCATCAGCTCTCGTATAGGTGTTATAACCGTTCTTTTTTAGGCTTTATATAGGTTCTCAAATGGTTTCAAATATATATATAACATAATATTAAGATCAATATTTGGAAAAACTTTCCCTTTTTACTTTGCAAATATGGTAAAAAGATGTTTGGTTTGTTTATGGTAAAATGTTTGATAACTTTGCTATATATATATATATATATATATCTGATCTAGTCGTTAGAAGCAGCAAAGTTATCAAACATTTTACCATAAACAAACCAAACATCTTTTTACCATATTTGCAAAGTAAAAAGGGAAAGTTTTTCCAAATATTGATCTTAATATTATGTTAAAAAACCATCGATTCTTTCTGTGTTGCGATCTCGCTAATATTAATAAGAATGTAATATATTTATTAATCGGTCTTTCCAATCTATGTTCCTTTATATATGTATCTTCCCGATTCATTCGTCTTGGGTGAACATATTTCATTTTTTAACGTGTTACTGTTCACTGTGCAATTGTTTTGTTAGAATGAACTAATTTAAAGCGACTACTATGTCCATAATTATGAAACCAATGACTTGCTATTCGTTGTAATAGTACAACGATATAGATTCGGAACCGTTTCGGAAGAGATAGAACCTAAAAGCTAACGGCTATAGAACCTGTATGAAAGTTAATGCAAGAATTTTAATTTAAACCGATATAATTTAATTTTTACGTTCTTCGTAACAGTTATTCAGAATAAAAGTTCTTTATAACAGTTCCAACCAGAACTTTTATATGACGGTTTGAAACAGTTTATTTCGTCACCTTTTCAAGCCCTGATTAGGTTGATGGGAAAGTTCGTAGAGATATTTTAAAATCTCTGAAAGGTAATATGTGCTTATTAACATGTTAGTAAATAATTTTGCGTGTAGTATCTATCGTTTGATAATTGTATGGCTATCAGAAAGTTTCATAATCCCCTTTTCCAAAAAGGATTCTATATGAAAGAAGCAAATCAAAAAGGTACGTATACACATGAAACATTTTTACTATGTTACATAGGTCGTCTGGTAAGTTCGAGTTGCAATAACTTCACACTGCATTTGATAGTCATTTTTTAAAGTATTTAGCGACTAAAGTACAGCACACGTATTTTAATTTAGCGATTCAAGTTAAGTTTAATGCTTCGATTATAATTAGACTGCGGATTTTCATGTATATTGTTCCCAAATAGGAACGCTATTTGTTCAGATTAAGAATGCTAGTATTTAACTAAAGTTCATAAGAAATAATCCTCTTCTAGTACACCAATTACACAACAGAAGTGAATATTATCATAGGCTCCACGAATTTTCCGAACAACCCAATAAAAAGAAATTGATAGCATTGATAGGGATAACTCCGCGTCAGCTAAGCGGACACAAAATGCTTCAGTTAAGGAGGCATTAGTGCATTAACTAGAATGCGAGTTTTTATGCGTTTATGTGAAATTTTGTGCGAAAAGCAACAGGGTACGCACAGTATGCAAAAATATCCAAAATAAAATGCACACATTTCTATTTATCATTGAATCCTTTAACCCCTTTGCTACCGGTATATTGGAACTGCAAACTAAAAGCGTAGCGATTGATAATGTTTATTAATATAAAAATACTATACGTATAAATATTTGGATAATTTACATAAGTAATTGTACCGTAATATTGTCGTACGAATGATTCCAGAAATTATATTGCGTTATAGAAAAAATATATGTAAGGTTTTAACAAATGTTAGTCCAATTCTTGAAGACGTATATATACGTCCATAGTAGTGAAAGGATTAATAGCGTTAATAACCTGGATTTTCCATGTTCAACAAGCCTTATTGATAAACTTATTAATGTATCGTTCCTAACGTGTTCTTAATTCGTCCGTGGTAGCGAAAGGGTTAATTGTGTGTTTCTAAAAATATGAATTTGCATAAAAATTCGTAATCTAGTAATAAAAATTATTATCCTATTAATACGCATTTATTTGAATTATACAGGGAACGTTATGTCAAGAACATTAACGGCAGGGCGCGCGGAAAGAAACGAGTATTTATTGTTGCATGCATTCCATTTGAAGCATTACATAACACCGGACAAACATATTTTGAAGAAAGGAAAAAATAATGAAGGTAACTGGTACTATTTTTTAACACATTGCACCACGCTTGACCTGCGATATTGAAGATTCCACTATTGCTATATTTATTTACTAATCGATGCTTCGATAAATGTTGTGGCTACAAAAAGTATTTGCACACATCACTATTACTCTTATTTATTGTTATTTATTATAATCCTTTGCCTTGCGGCTTAGTATGGCTTCCAATTACACTACATCTTCCTTATGCTACTAAAGGGGGTCTTCTAGTAAACTCGGCGGAAAAAAAGCATTTTTTGTGAATTTTTTACAAAAAAAGTCATGAGACTTTTCAATACAAATGTTTCACTTCTTTTGTTATTCATATTTTAGGAATACACACAAATTGTTTTAGTGCAAAATAATAAAAAATATAGGAGTTCGGTAATCATATGTACAGGCTGTTTGCAAAAACAGGTCCGAGAGGCTGACATTGTAGCGGCCGTTTTGCTCTTCTGATACCAAGGAATCAAAGTGCATTCTGCTTAAAAGGGATACAGTTATAGTCCGAACTAGAAAAAAATCAATATCTCGATTTTTAAAAAATTGGCAACACTTTAAAGTCGAAGTTCCAATTTTTCTTCGTATTTTCGTGTTTGAGATTGAAAGAAAATAGAAAAACACGTCAGATATTAATATCTCTAGTTCCGACTGTAAATACAAGACTCCTGAATATTCGCTACAAATTTCAAGTCAATCGGTTAATTAGAACTTGAGATATCGTGTCAGCCAGTTTCGAAAATGTGGTTTCGAGAAAAACGCGTTTAAAGTTTCTGATGAAGTTATTAGGAAATTCTTTTATGTATAATGCTGTTTCGTTTCGACTCATTATCGTTTTGTGTTTCAGCTTCCAACACCTATACAATAGGTATTTCGAGGGCAAAGCTTCATTTTGCTTTATTATTTCTAAAATTTTATCAGATATGAGCAGGTTTTTGTGATACATTCGTTCGGTATTATTCCCTTCAAATGGCTGTAACTTTGCTATTTTTATGAATTCCATCAAATGGCTTTGCACACATATTTTTAAGGATTTCATTTTTGAGAAGACGTAAAACAATCGATTTTTTTACCTGAATTACTGGAAGACCACCTTAATTGAACTGATGTTGCTCATTAGACACTTATATTACGCCTATATTGGTTAAACTCCACCTTTAGGGACGCCGGCCTGCCCAAAAAATACCGGTTTCCTATAATGACATTTTTACCGACGCATATGGCCAGCAGGCCACGGGTTTTCCCCGGTCACAGGCTAAGCCGTAAAATAGCTTGCACGGGTACCAACTTCGGAAAAAATAGCAGCAAAAGCAGTATACCTGTGTCGTTACTAGAAGTGCAACGGGCTGTTCCTATTGGCCGAGCAGCGACAGAAGCCAAGATGGCGATTAACATAACCCATAAAATAGACTATTTTTAAACAGATATAACTTTTAATTCCGTGCATTGCTAACATTATAAGTGCTTTTTTCGCGTTTTTCACGTGTTATTTTCTAAGTTCAAAATAAAAAAACCCCAACTTTAGGTGTTCCTAAAGAAGGAGTTCAGCCCCTATTTTATTTGTGCTTTGACAATAATAAAGTATAAGAAACTAATATCTTCACTGAGGACAAATTAACGTAGTCCGGAATAACAAAATTTGGCAGAATACTGCATTTTCAGTAACATACTAGAATACTAAAATAAAATACAGTTTCGCACTTTAACACTACGCCTATTATGCTACTCGCATTCTAACAATGCTAAACTACAGACTTCCCACGATAAGTGCACATCGTTCGGGACTGAACGTGTGCATTTATCGTGGTAGTTCTACGTACTTTGCGTTTTGCCGAAAGCGTCGAACGTAGAAAGAGACAGCAAGTGAAACAGAAACAGGGATTGAGAATCGAATGAGTCGAATGAGTCAAGCGAGAGGCCGCGACTTCCCTTGATGATCTATATCTCTTTCACACGAATGAGACATTGTTGATGCAATCACAAAATTGTTTCATTTTTTATTTTTTGTTAATGTAGACCGAAACTCGGGGAGGCGAGGAAAATATAACCAATTCGTTTAACGTTGCTTTATTCGTTCGACGGGCGATAGACGCAGACAGACCTTTCGTTAACCGGCGTACCATTTTATATTTTCCATATCCGAATGGTGGGTAAGAGTCCCGATGGAGAGAGCTAAGGGATATGTTACCCCTTAGAATTTCCCACTTCCCCGTCAACGGTCACTCGGTCTTTCCCATTACCTACCCGGAACTCGGCAGTCAGCAATAAAAACCAAGGATCGCCTCGACTTTGAAATCACATGCGGAAATAGCGCAATTACAACTATCCCAAATCTTGGGTTCATGTGCTGACCAGCTGGAAAATTAACAAGTACTGGTTCCTTGGGCTTTATTGTTGCTACGGCAGGTTCTCATCCTCTTACATTCGCTACGCGACCATATAATTAAGCCTACGGGTCTACATTAATAAAGCTTTTACCAACGTACGTGTGAAGTTTTTCTGATTAAAATGAGACCAAACACGGGGTATATTTTACACTATATTTACTTACATTATATATGTAAGTTACGAATTCATTATATAAGTAAATATAATCTAAATGATACCGTGTTTGGTCTTATTTTGATCAGAAAGTTCTCACGAATATGTTAAACACATTTGTATAAAAAAAGAATCAAAGATAAAGAAATTGTGGTGTTACATTTACGTTGTGCCACGCGGATATTTAATCCCGGATGACATTATTAACTCTATTAACTCTTTCATTACTATGGACGTATATATACGTCTTCAAGAATTGGACTGACATTTGTTAAAACCATACGTATATTTTTTTCTATAGCGCAATATAATTTCTGGAATTATTCGTACGACACGTCGTGCGTTCAAGAGGGGTCCCACTAATAGGGGGGATAAGACTTGTGCACGTATCGTATACCTTTCGTGTGCATTTATCGTGGGAAGTCTGTATAACGATTGAAATAAGAATAACGAAATGCTGTATTTTTAATGCAAACTTAACAACAGTGCACATCACTACATTGCAAAAGGTTAAACATTGAAGGATTTATTGTTTTATAATATTCAACTTTTGTGTGTAGAAAACACTGGCAAGAAGAAAGCGGCTTATGCTGGTGGTTTAGTTCTCGATCCACAGAAGGGATTTTACGATAGACTTATTTTATTAATGGACTTTAATTCGTTGTATCCTAGTATAATTCAGGAGTACAATTTATGTTTTACCACTGTACCTGGAGCTGCGTATGCTGACGCAACGGTAAGTTGATTTATTATTACTATGTTATTATTACCTTATGCAAATTTATATTAGGTTGTCCGGAAAGTTCATGCCGAATTTTATTGAAAATATATAATTCGAACAAGCATTGTAATGGTATCACTAAATGAAATTTAATTTGTGACATGTTTAATAAATAGGTCTTCCAAATAAAATATTTTCGGGTAAATTTCAACCCCCCATCCTATTATTAGAGTAGTTACAGGCGGAAACGTACGTTACAATTTAATCCCCATTTTCATTGATTTATCGCATAATTGATTGTAAAAAAAATCGGAAATGCTTTATCCAGTTTTATATACATACATCTTGAAATTTTTTTAGATTTTTTAACCGCAGAACCGACGTTTAAAACATTTCCAAAAGACAGCTGTTTATGGAAATTATTACGTAACTGTGTTTATATTTTTATGGTTAGCTTTTCACACCAAAAGCCTTTCTGAAACTGAACTTGAACAGCAAAATTAAGGTACATTCAGATCTAATCGTTGGGTATGCCAAAAACATTGCGAAATACAATATAAATACAGGGTGAGGCACTTAAAACAGGCCACCTGAATAACTTGGCTGCTATTGGTGATAGGAAAAAATGCATCAGGCCAAAATTATTTGGCATCGAGGGGCTGATCATCCGATGTTACTAGTTTTTTGATAGGTGACCACGAATGACCACGAATGACCTCCCAATAGGTTATTGTATTCGCCTTGAAATACTCTATCAGAATGTATGTAAAAAAACCTACCGTTCCATTTAAAAAAACAGAGATGACCTTGATATCTCCTTGACGCCTCCACCTATCAAAAAACAAGTAACATCGGATGATCAGCCCCTCGATACCAAATAATTTTGGCCTGATGCATTTTTTCCTATCACCAATAGCAGCCAAGTTATTCAGGTGGCCTGTTTTAAGTGCCTCACCCTGTATAATGCGGCACGAACTTTCCGGACAACCCAATACAATTCCTGGCAAATAGTTTTCGATCAAATACGAGAACGTGGAACTGTCAAGAAACACTAGGCATCTCGAAAATTTCAAAAATTCTAAAATTTTGTGTAAGCACAGTGTGAGTCCCCAATAACGCAAAACTATTTTTCTTTCGTGACAAATTTCATTTTAAGGGGATGAAATCAACCCTCAAATATTCTGCCTTTTTGGGTGTAACGTTACAATGGTACAAGCATTGACTAAATATAGGATAGACAATTCATGTATACGAAATATCATCAATTTCAAACTGAAATTCGGATTGTGTAAAAAGGCACAGATTTTTTTACGCCCCTTGCGATTTTGAATGATTATTATAAAAATGATAGTCAATCTAAGCATCAAAGTTGCGAAAGTTAACCATCTATTCATGTACTTAAAGTTGTTGACGTTTATCTCATTAGCATATCATTGTACGATTCCCATTTTTTTTTTTTTTCGGTTACATTGACACCAGTCACTCATTCAGTATACGTATTAATCCCTGATTCCTACGTTGAAATGAAATGTTTCACTTGATTATACGTTTGTTCATATTGTAAAAATAAATTAAATTCGGGTTATAGAAGACTAAATGATAGTAGTCCAATGCATATGAAGATAAACTTCTATACACGTTATTATAGATTTCACTGTTATAAATCACATATACTGGAAACAATTCAGTCGCGCAATATTTATTTATAATTCTCGTCGTTCTAAAAACGCTGTTGTCTTATTCTAGTTTAAACTAGCAATGTTGCATGTGACACTAAAATGGTTATATAAGGATGATTCCATATAAGAATGGATATTCTATCTTATGCTTCGTCGATAGTACAAATTAGAGAAAAACCTTTCAACGAACAAATTGTTCAGTGTTTTAGGTTCTATCAACCTATTGTAAAAAAATGTCATCGTCGTGTAATTTTTTTAAATAAACAATGTTTCTTATTTCTTGTACGTAAATAATTAACGATAAGTGATAGAAACGATTACTATGTGCCAGAGTTTCTTAAACTGTGGGTCGCGATCCCCAAAGGCGTCGCATAGCAAACTTAGTGGGGTCGCAAAGTCTTAGGCAATTGTTCCTAAAGAGTATCCTTTCAACTTATATGAAATTATAGTCGATCACAAACGTATCTGGTCATTTCAGGCTTTTAATAATTTCTATTGAAGATTATAAGCCAATAAGACAGAGAATAATTCGAAATGTATTTTCGAAATTGAATGACAATGCTTACTCGAATATACCTTTTCAATAGAAAATTTGGCACGAATTTTCCGGGCAACCCAATATTTATCTCTATTTCATTTCATTTATAAGTAATCTTTGCGTAGGATTTATCGATTCCTGAGGGAAACTTAGAACCTGGAGTAATTCCAACAGAGATTCGGAAATTAGTCGAGAGTAGAGTGGAAGTGAAGAAATTGATGAAAGCGCCAAATATTTCCCCCGAATTGAAAATGCAATACAATATTCGACAGCTGGCCTTAAAACTTACCGCAAATTCTATGTATGGTTGCTTGGGTGCGACTCATTGTAGATTTTATGCTAAAGGACTTGCTGCCTTAGTTACAGGTAAAGTATGCAACAAAATATACAAGTTTTGCACGCAAAATTAACATCGAGTTCAAAATGAGACATCAAAATTAAATCGAATTCTTCTACAAATTTGCTTCTTTCAACTATTGTAATAGAAATAAAAGTCAATGTAAATTTAGTTTTTCGAAATTACCATAATTCATGTAACATCTATTTACTTAACAACCAGGTTTACGGAACCCATTAATTTTACGGATTTCAATCAAAATCAGACATCAAAATTAAATCAAGTTTTTCTACAAATTTGTTTTCTTTAGCTATAGTAATAGAAATAAAAGTCAATGTAAATTTATTGTTCCAAAATTACCATAATTCATGTAACATCTATTTACTTAACACCAAGTATACAGTACTCGTCAATTAAACGAATTTCAGATTTTATATTTAAAGTTATAGAGATCACAAATGTTATTTTTAAGCAATTTATGTTGATCTTAATTAATGCAACGATCAGAATATTCATTCTAATTCAACATCCTTTTTCTCCCGACTCTGTGATACCTAATTTTTCCATCAACCCGTTAAATTATACAATCGTTGTTCGTAAATTTAGTGTTAACAGTAGTGATGGGATTAAGACATGTGTGATACTTTTCATTCGTTTATGTTTAGAATTAATATTTGAGTATCAATCTCACGTACGATACGTATGCAAACGATTTGTGATGTACTGAAACAATTAACCGTCGTATCGATACGTCGCACGTGTATTATGTTTGACACCTATTTGAATATAATTACGAAGGCCCGAATACGATTCAAACAAAATCTGTATCGTGAAACATGTAATAACACAAGCCAGGGATAATCAACCTTTTATTCTCTACTGTCGATTATATCATTTCTATCATACTTATTATTTATACTAAAATTCGCCGATCTTTTCGAAAATTAATACATACGATTCATGTTGATGTGAATTAGAAAAATATTTTATTTCAGCTATTGAAATTACAGGTTGGCCTCCTACAACGCGGTACTTTTACAACGCGGTTTCGCTACAACACGGTTTGGAAAAATGCGGAAATTTTCCTACAACGCGGTACTTTTAGAACGCGGTTTAGGAAATGTGGAACGTTTCCTACAATGCCACAATTCTATAGTGTATTTTCAAGGAACGTATCTACCGCGTTGTAGGAGGCCCACCTGTAGTTAAACAATTGCTTTAAGTCATATGCGGCCAGCGTTGCCGCAAATTGATCATCACTGGTATACACTTTCTTTTGTCTTATTGATATCTTCGTGAATACCATGTAATTGTTTTGGATCGATACTGCATGAGACGTCATCAAACATATTTTACCAATATCACATACAAATTATTTTGATACGCATTAATACCATATCAGGGTATTCGGAAATTGATGCTTATTAGTATTCAGAAGTATGTCCCTGAGTGTGTCTCCCATCACTAGTTAACAGTATAAGTACTCTCATCTATAATGGTTAGCCTGCCGTTGTTCATGGTAATTTTATACAGGGTTTCTCACGCAACTGGGAAAAGCTGTATCTCTAAAGCGGTTAGAGATAGAACAAAATGTCATGAGACCAAATTGAACAGTTTCAAATAATGCACAACCTGAATGAAATCTCTTGCATTATTATGCATTGGTGCATCTAAGAAATGCAACAGAATCCTGTTTTTAAATGGAACGTCATAGTTTTGATTGCACTTTTCGATGCAATGTTTTAATCTCTACCAAAAAGTGTTAAAATACTTATGCAGTAAACTTAATAATTCAAGAATCATAACAGGTAGAAGTTTACTTTTGCCAAAATTAAAGAAACGCGTTGACATTCGCATATTTATCATGAAAATTAAGCAAACGCACTGAAATTTGAATTCTTGACACCAAAATTAAAGGAATGTGTCGAAATTCGCAGTAATCGAGTAGTTTTCGCGATAAAATTCGAAGTTACACGAAGGTTCACTATTTGTTAGTTATTCGGTTATTGCGAATTTCGACGCGTTTCTTTAGTTTTGGTGATAGAAATCTAAATTTTTAAGCGCTTTCTTAATTTTGGCAATAAAAATGTGAATGTCGACAAGTTTCTTTAATCTTAGGGAGAGAAATATAAAGTTGCGCCAAGATTCACGATTGATTAGTAAGGTGCAGTTGGCAAAGGGTGTAGCCGGATAAGATGGTCAAAAGTGCCCCTAAACCAAAGTAAGTTTGTGATACATCAGTAGATAGAGGGCACAGAAAAAACACTCTTCGCAAATTTTCAGCTCCCTATCCCCATTTTTAGGGCAGTTATAGGGTGTATTGTGATTTACAGATTTTTATTCATTTCTCTTACTCTCTTCAACAGAAAATTCTGAAAAAAATTGGGAATATGTTAGCTATCGGAATACATATTTGTGAATTTTTTCAGAATTTTATGTTACAAAACAACATTTTAAAAACTAAAAAAAGTTTTAAAATGCTAATTTTCTATAGAAGTCCTAAAATGACTACGTTTATATTTTTACCGTTTTGGCACCTCTGTATGATTCTTAACATATAATTTTTTGAGATTTTTCCTAGGGGGGGGCACGCAGTCAAAAAAATAAAAAACCGATATTTTCTAATATTACTGACGGTGTCAGTTTTTTGATTATCTTAATATTTATCATAATTTCATCAGCTCATTATGATTGTTAAATGAACATTTTTTCAAATTTTTTTGAGAGGTGTATCATATTGATAAAAATTGCGAAAGTTTATTCTTTACTTCTCTCATGCTCGTATAAGTACCACGTTCGTATGACGGTCTCATATTTTCCTTGTTAAGCACAAATTGAAGTAATAACTCCTCTCTAGGAAGTAATGTACATCCACAATATTTAGAATTTGATATAATATCCATGTAAGAAATTAACTTTATCAGTCATACGAACGTGGTACTTATACGAGCATGAGAGAAGTAAAGAATAAACTTTCGCAATTTTTTTCAATATGATGCAACTTTCAAAAAAATTTGAAAAATTTTTTATTTAACAATCATAATGAGCTGATGAAACTACGATAAATATTAAGATAGTCAAAAACCTGACACCGTCAGTAATATTAGAAAATATCGGTTTTTTATTTTTTTGACTGCGTGCCCCCCCTAGGAAAAATCTGAAAAAATTATATGTTAAGAATCATACAGAGGTGCCAAAACGGTAAAAATATAAACGTAGTCATTTTAGGATTTCTATAGGAATTCAGCATTTTAAAAATTTTTTTATTTTTTAAAATTTGGTTTTGTAACATAAAATTCTGAAAAAATTCACAAATATGTATTCCGATAGCTAACATATTCCCATTTTTTTTCAGAATTTTCTGTTGAAGAGAATAAGAGAAATGAATAAAAATCTGTAAATCACAATACACCCTATAACTACCCTAAAAATGGGGATAGGAAGCTGAAAATTTGCGAAGAGTGTTTTTTCTGTGCCCTCTAACTACTGATGTATCACAAACTTAATTTGGTTTAGGGGCATTTTTTACCATCTTATCCGGCTACACCCTTTAGTAATCTCTTACATCATTATGCATCGGTGCATCTGAAAAATACAACTGCATCCTTTTTTTAAACAGAACTTCATAGGTTTGAGTGCACTGTTCGATGCAGTTTCTTAGCTTCTGCAAAAAAAGTTTTAAGATACTTATGTACTAAACCTAGTAGTTCATGAGTTACAACAGATAGAAGTTTACTGAATTATTTTAGTGTACTTACAGATGTGATGAAATATTCACACTACAATAAATGTTCTAACGATCCTCCATTACAGTCTAAACAATTTTTCAGCCCTTTCTTTACATTACCTAACGTTTTTGTTACATCTCTTTCTGTAAATTTTGATATTTCCGACGAAATACGAAATAATTTGGTAAACTTTAACTAATTTTGAATATTATCGCTAATACTATAGAAATGCATTTTAAACTCGCAATAACCGGAATATATGTACTAAACCTATTAGTTGAGAAATTAATAACAGGTAAAATCTTACGTTGGTCAAAATTAAACGATTCTTTCATTTGGGCGATAGAAACACGTTTTTATTTTAATTTTGGCGATAGAAAACTAAATTTCTACGCGTTTACTTCATTTTTGCGATAAGATGCGAATGTCGACGCGTTTCTTTAATTTTGGCGATAGGAATCCAAATTTTGAGACGTTCGTTTAATCTTTGGAATAAGGTTGCGAATGTCGACGCGTTCCTTTAATTTTGGCGCTAGAAATCCAAATTTCGACGAATTTGCTTAATTTTTGCGATAAAGACGCGAATGTCTACGTGTTCCTTTAATTTTGCGAGAAAAATGCGAAGTTGTACGAAGATTTGTGGCATATTAGTTAGGCGTAGCTGATGAATAATGGACGACGCACCTTGTGCGTCGATCGCTATTCGGTTGTTGCAACTTTGGACGCGTTTCTTTAGTTTATTACTAAATTGCAAAACGATGAATTGATTTCGAATTGCGAAAGGGGGTAATTTGATTTGCAAAATGGTGAATGAGGAGTATGACAAATCTTCTGTATGACAATTATGTTTAAAATGTTGAAAATATCGTTGCAGCGAAAGGTCGAGAAATTTTACAAAGTACAAAAAGCCTGGTTGAAAAATTGAATTATCAAGTTATATACGGAGATACCGATTCAATAATGATAAATACCAAGTTGTTGGATTACGACGAAGTTTTCGCTGTCGGAAGAAAGGTGAATATTATACCACAACATGACCTACAAAAGTCTCGCAACTCGAAGAAGGTGTTATTTTAAAATGGACACAGGATTTAAACATTTTAAATTGTTTTAAAAATTGCGTTGTATAACGTGGAGTCTAGCTCGACGTTGGAGTTGGTGTAAGAAATGTGATGTCGAGCCACACTCGATATACGAGTGGTAAGGGTTAATAAATAACTTGTTCATAAGCTCACTAACAGTTTTTTGCTTCTCCTGAGAAATCTACTTCTTTGAGAGTTGTGCCACTTTTTTAGCCCGTTTGCGATATCATCATTACAAATATTGCGTTATTAATTAAACAATTGTTTACAGATCAAACAAGAGGTGAACAAATTATACAAACGAGTAGAATTAGACATCGACGGCGTTTTTCGTTTCCTGTTGCTATTGCAAAAGAAAAAATACGCCGCGGTTACGATGACAAAACTGCCTAACGGGCAAATAGAATTAACGCAAGAACATAAGGGTCTCGATATCGTGAGAAGAGATTGGTGTCAATTGGCTTGTGATACCGGAAAGTACGTACAACATAATTATTCCGTATTATGTAATAAGTAGTATCAGACATCGTAACCAGACTGCGGATTTTTATGCTTCTATGGGAAATTTAAATGTGCAAAATAACACAGATTACACGGTAGACGGAAAAAATTTGTACGATATTTAAAATTAACACATCGCGTACTACGCTCTGTATTAAAAACTTGATACAAGTTCTACGAGTGAATTACCTAGAACACTGGCATTTAAACCATAAAATGTGTAAAATTCTTTATACAATACGATGCACTATTGAATCAGATTCTTCTCAATGTAATAGTAATAATAATATTATTTCTTTCCGGTCTTTCGGCATTTTGTAGATATGTATAAAAAGGTATTAAAAAGAAGATATCTCGTGATCAGTACGCTATGTGTTAAGTGCACAATGTTGTATTTTAGGGAAGGAACAATCCCCTATTTCCTTAATTTTGTTAGCGAAGACATTAATTAAGTACAAGATTGACTATCCATTTATAGGTAACATCATAAATTTCAAACTGAAATTCGGTTTGTGTATAAAAGCAGAGGATTTTTAGTCCCCTTACGATTTAGAATAGTTCGTTTAAGAATTATATTCAATCCGACCATCAATGTTGCGAAAGTTAACCCTTTATCCATGCATTAAATATAATTATACGTTTGTTCGTATCATAAAAGTAAATGAAATTCGGGTTATAGAAGATTAAATGATAGAAGTTCAATACATATGAAGATATACTTCTATACACGTTATTATAAATTTGTATAACTGTAAATAAATATTTCTTGTCAGTGCATCATAAATTAACTATCTAATGTAATAAGTTGCAATATTTGATAAAAAAACCTACAGCAATGATAAATAAATGAAATGAAAACTATATTCTTTTCATGTCGTAGCGGGGCCTTTCGACCGTTAAGGGTTAAAATTCAATAAATGTTACAATAACAATAAAATATGCCTACGTTACTTTTCGTATATGTAAATACGCTTCTTAGTTACCATCTCGTACAGTTATCGCAAATTTCTCGAAATATGTACTTTGATCACTTTTCCACTCAACCCCACAAATATTATTATTATACGTTTCAGAAAAATCTTAGATCAACTTCTCTCCGATCAGTTAGACGACAATCGAATAGAAGAAATTTTCGATTTCTTGCAAGACGTCGCGAAAAATGTTCGGGAGAATCAGGTTTCCTTGTCTTCACTTGTCATCACTAAACAATTATCAAAAAATCCAAATGAATATCCGGATGCCAAACAAGCGCACGTGCAAGTAGCTTTGAGATTGAACAAAGAGGGTGGAAGATTGTGGAAAGCCGGAGATACTGTTCCCTACATTATATGCAATGTTTGTATCTTTTAATTTTATTAACGCTTTGACCGCGACGCGATATTCGCGTGATGGTTGCTTGGTATAATAAAAAAACACAGACATAGTTTACATCTGCAAAGTAGTCACTCGCGAATAAATTAATGCGAAATATAAAATAATGAAATGATCCATAACGGGTCAAATGACCCCTCATGGTAAAAATAGGTATACCACATACGTATATCAGATCCAGGAGGAGGTGCAGAGAAATACATACTGCTAAATTAACTTTATAATCATTACAGGAAAAGTCGTGAAGTGAGTTGAGGAAAAGCGATTGAACTTAGAAAAGAATTTTAAGTCAAAATTTTAAAAGGGGTCATTTGATCTGTTTTGTAAAAATAGTGTCACGCACATACTTACTAATTCGTTTGTTAGGATGGGACGGAGAAATCCGCGACTGAAAGAGCATATCATATCGATGAATACAAGAAGAGCGAAACGTTAAAAATAGACGTCAATTACTATTTATCGTGTCAAGTTTTCCCCATCGTTCTACGAATTTGCGAGCCAATCGAGGGGATCGATGATGTTTTATTAGCTACGCATTTAGGTATTTTTTTAATCGTCATCAACTATCTGTAGCAGTGATGAGTAACGTTTATTCTTTTGCGGGCCAAAATTGAAAACCTAATATTGCATACTAACCGTAATGAACGCAATATTAAATATTTAAATATTATCCATAGAAATTAATTCGGTGCTTTCACCTTGAATTAGCTAACTCAAAACCTCTATCGTATTTCAAAATCGGAGTTCTTCAGTTGTCTTGTAAATGCAAAACTGTTATCTAATGTTCAGTAGTCATTCAACATTAAAATTGTGTTCGATTTTTGTGTAACTAGGTATTGAATAGAAAATAAAAGGCAAAAGGGCACCGAGTGAACGTCTACACCTTGGATTATTAATAAAAAAATGTTATTTTATACAGTTGAATTTGTTATTTTCGATCAGGGATTCATACCGATATTATATCGGTATTTTTCGGTTCTATATTCGAAACCCTTATACAAACCGAAATTCAGAAATACCGGTATGACGTCATACCAGTATACGAAAATACCGATATATTTACCGATATTTGCCGGTATTTTTTCGTTTCAATTCGCGTAGTATTTTAAGGCAGGCATTTAAAACCACTACATAGACTGAAACCTATACACATATGCGACTGCTTTGATTTTGTCAAAAAGAAGATCGTCACTTTTTCTTTCCTGTGAAAGAACCTGCGGATTTCAGAGAAAAATGTAGGCAGGCATTTGCTACAATGTTACAAATTACAATCATCGGAACGTTATGTACTACGATATCAATCGGTACCGCCTCTACTTTAAAAATCGGAAATCAAGACTTTGTATTCTTTATCCCTTCTTGCGGCAACGTTATGGCGTGACAATAAAACAGCAGAATAGAAACAAATAAAGGTTTGTCTTCAAATCGGTGATGAGACAAAAGAAAAACAAAAAAATACCGGTATCTCTTTCGGTTTTCGGTAATATATCGGTTTCGGTATAATATCGGTTTCGGTATTCATCTATTTTAGTATTATATCGGTTTCGGTATAGGTTCGCTGGCACGCAATATTTCGAAGCGCCGCAGATAAGTAATTGAAGGACCGCGAGTTGCTCATCACTGATTTATAGGATTTTGTGCAAATTACAAACAAAAATCTTCATACGCAGGCATGGAAAATTACAAATCTAAAAGAATGATACACGAAGAGGACAACGAGATACCATTATTGCTGAGCGAGGACAGATTTAGATATTGTCTACCTTTAAAATTTACTTGCGCGAATGAAAAGTGTCGGTCAGAAATTATCATAAAAAATGCGATAACCGAAACGGTAAGTAAATAGTACGAATAAGTTTTTCATTTTATTTTAGTAGCTATTGAGAATAAAAATATAACATTCTTTTTCAAAGCCTACTGGAAACCAACTGTCGCTTGCTTCCTGTTCGAATCCAGACTGTAGAATACAACCATGGACATATCCTATTTTAATACAACATTCAATGATATTCGCCATACGAGATACGATTAGCGAGTATTACGAAGGATGGCTGGAATGCGAAAATCCGATATGCGGGGAACAATCGCAGGAATTCATGTTCGGCGAAGACGAAAATCGCCCTTATTGTATAAAATGTAAAGATACTGTCGTGCATAAAGTGGTAAGTTCAAACGTTTACTATTACCATTGGCTAAGTACAGAATAGACCAGTCATTTATAGGAAACGTCATTACGTGCGTGCCTGGCTAGACCAGGACCGAACTTATTGGAAAAAATTGTACAAAAGTTAACCAAATCAAACGATTGACGTAGTATAAAATAAAGGTGGGGTCTACTCATTACTAACACATTAGGAAAAAAGTGAAACGTACTTTCGATTAGTTATATATATTTTGTTAATTACCAAAGATAGTGTCGCATAATTTCGTCCAAGCGAAAGTATATTCGTTTGATTTCACGTGGATATTTGTTGTAGAATTTGTTTAATTTACTAAGGTATGTGTTAACGGTATATAGTTTTATTTCACATGCTATGCTCTTTAATATAAATGTAAAATTAAGCTTTGATCCCAAAAATTTTTTAAGGTGTCTTGTACGTTTGTCCACAAGTGTATACCTATATAAACATTATTATAGATTTGAATTTCGAAGATATCGCATATGTCGAAAACAACTGCGTGCTACGATATTTAGTTACAATTCCGTTGTTATCTCTATCTACTCTAAATTATTATAGTATTGTCGCATGTAACACTAAAATGATAAGGGGGCCAGCAGCTAGCCCTCTAATGATTCTACATAACAATGAAGAGTCTCTCCTATGCTTTGTCAATGCTATTGTTATCGACGACGCATAATATAGACTATTCATTCTCATATAGAATCATTCGGGGACTAACATTTTAGTGTCGCATGTGACATTACTGGTTTAGATTATAATAAGGCACTAGAGCTTTTAAAGCGATGGGAATTATAATTGAATATTGCAATAATCAATTATTTTCGACATACGAGATCTCTAAGATCCAAATCTATAATAATGTATGTATATATATATACACTATATATATACACTGGTGGACAAAATGATAAGATACCGTGAAAATTTCTGGGATTAGGGCTTAATTTTATGTTTATATTAAAGAGCATCTCGTGTGAAATAAAACTATTAATAGCTAATCAATAGCTTTGTAAATTAAATAAATATTATAACAAATATCCAATTTAAATCAAACGAATACATTTTCACTTGGGCAAAATTATGACGCTATCTTTGGTAATTAAAAGAATATACATAAGTTATTAAAAGTATTACTTTTTTCTGAATGTTACTAATGAGTAGACCCCCCATTATTTTGTACTACTTCAATCATTCGATTTGGATTTTTATCGTTAGAATTAAAGAAATGCGTCGAAATTCGCAATAACCAAATAGTTTTGGCAACCAAACGCGAAGTTTCACAAAGATTCACGATCTATTATTGAGCGTAGCTGGCGAACAGTGGACGACGCAGCATGTACTATGCGTCCGCCACAAGAAGGTAAAGAGTGCGTACATCCCTACTCCAGATACAGTCCACTAGCTCGCCTACCATGCGCTGCTCGTTATTGGCCAAAGACAATGACAAGTGTTAGTTTAGTATTGATTCAGTTTTAATTTCGTGTTAATTTAGTCAGCTTAGTATTACATTAGTGTTAGTTTAGTGCCACTTTAGTGCTAATTTAGTGCCAGCCTAATATTAGATTAGTGTTAGTTTACCGTTAGTGTAGTATTTTTTGTTAAATTAAGTGTATAAAATATAGTACTAATCATGCAATCGCATAAAAATGGTCAGACCGTGCATAGCGATGCACGAAACCTGGTGCGCCTACTTATTGAAAAGTGTGACGAAGAAAAAAAGCGCAGCTAGCCAATATAGAATGACGCACACGGTGCGTCCTGCACTATTCGGTTATTGCGAATTTAGTCACGAACTTTTTCACAACTTTTTTTTTTTATGTAAGTTAGATCCAAGTCTAACTAGGCACGCAGTTTATAATATTTGCCACAAATGAGTGATCTATCCTGTACTTAGTCAATGATTTTAGCTTCTTGCATCGCCATTCGAATCTTAACACATTGCGTACGGGTCGCGAGATATCTCGTATATAACAAACCGAACGTTGAGGCTGGGTTACGAGATATTTCGTTTTAATGCTTCCTTATACGCGCGTATAGACAACCAAACATATTAGAAAGAATTTGATCGGGTTGCTACTTTGTTAAGGTAACGAAACTTTGTGGTTATTTATGACAAAAAAAGTCGCCAAATAAATGCATGTCAAAATGCCAGAAGAGTGGGAAAGAATCGGTCAATATTACTATTACATCAAGAAGACTCCAGTTCGAGTGTGTATCGTACTAAATAAAGCATTTTATTCATTTTATTGTTGTACAACATTTTATTACTTGAAAGCCCGCGTTCTAATTTGCTTACATACACCGTATTAAGTTTTTTTGACACGCTAAAAAATTTGTGGATTTTGGAAGCACATTGGGTGAGCAAAGCTCCGTATGCAATGTGTTAAGTTATATTTGAGTGCAAAGAAAATACAGTGATACGGCAATACTTTTCGTAGCCACTTAAAATACTACCAAAATATTACTTACAGTTTCCAGATATAAAGCTTTACAATCAGATATGTTTTTATCTCCATCTTTTTGATGTGAACGACTCGAAGTACAAAAGTAAGTACCTAAAGATTTTTTTTTTGCAAAATGGAAGAAGCATAGGAGGAAATAATAAACGAGAATTCACTTTTAGATTTGTTATCCAAGCACCCGCAAGGTATGAGAGATGCGTATGATTATTTAAAAGAATCAGTGGAGAAGATATTAAGTCGAAGCGGATACGCAAGTATATCTTTGGATACACTTTTCGGAGGAGAAGACGGAGATGAAGACGAAATAGATAACAGGCACATAACTTTGCATGCAGACGCGTTAGAGATGTCCGAGGAAGAAGATGAAGTGATGGTAAATAAAAAATTACTAGTAATTTGATACATTAACCACAGATGAGGTACAGGATAGGCCAATCATCTTATGGGACTTCGTGTCACACGGTCTAAAATACCGATAACCTAAAAAAATCATAGTTCTCTGAAGAATATCTTTCGTTTTATTATCCGACAAAGAATGTAAACACTTCTAAAGTACTTTAAGACACAAAATGTTATAGCAAACGCAAAAGTTATACATTTTAGATAATCGAAAAGGTAAAAATGAAAATAGTAAAGGGGTCTCGAGACGCCGTAATCATGTGACAGAAAAATACATTGGATTGTAGGTCTATTCTGTGTCTCGCCTGTGCATTAACCCTTGTATGACGAATGCAGAGTCACTTTGAATAGAATACGATTTAAACAAAATCTGTAACGTCAAACATGTAATAACATAAACCAAATATTTTATTTTGGCTACTGAAATTAGTTAAACAATTACAGCAAGTCATATGCGGCCCGCGTGTCATAGATTGATCATCACTGATATACACTTTCTTTTATTGCATTGATATCTCCATGAATATCATGAAATTGTTTTGGATCGATACTGCATGAAACGACATCAAACATATTTTACCAATACCACGTACAAATTATTTTGATACGCATTTTATATCATTGTATTGGCATTCATAAGTATGTCTATGAATTTGTCCCACCACTCATTACGGCTCAAAATGACCCTGCATTCGTCTCCCGTGTCCGCCTAAAACTATTTGACTTCCAAGGGTTAATAGTGCAAAATAATAAATACTTTCTGTCGTTTAAAAGGTGAATCATAAGATTGATTTTTTTTTGTTTCAGTGAATGTAATTTATTAGATGTAAGATCGATTTGTTCCTGTAAGCATATTTCTGCAAATTTACTTTTATACGTTTTATATTTTCTTGTAATGTAAGTAAAAAATATAGAACATTATAGTAGTAATATGAAACGTTTGAAGAATTCGCAACATAAGTAACCTTGTCAAATTTTAGAATTATCGGTATTTTCGGTAGATATCCCAATTACTGTCATTGTCCCTATAACTGCACTATAATTATTTTATGTAATAGCAAAGTAACGTATGAAGAATCGTAAATAAACAAATTTTTATTCTAAATGTGGATTTGGGTTTACGTAACAATACATAGACACTGTATATTCGTTTACACTTAATAGTTAAAAATAAATATTTGGAAGTAAACGCACTGTTGAACATTAAAACGTGACCAATATAATTACAAAGTATGGAACGTGTGATAATTCAGTGAAGGTGATACGTTTACTATACATCTTATATCTGTTACACAAACTGACGTGTTAATATATGTAAAACGTGTTGCTATTTAATGAGAACTTTCCAAGTGACAGTAATAGGGTCATTGGATTTTCTTGTACATTTTCAATTACGTAGTAATTAATTCATTACATTCAACATTTAAAAAAATGTTCATAAATAAAAGAGCGGTTGAACAATATTATGCTTCAGATTGAAACGATTTTTAGGTTAACAAATTTCCAAAATAGTTAAATGAAGTTACGCGATAACCTTAAATTGGCAGTAATTGGTACATCTACCCTATTATTATACTTATTTTGCACGATTCTAAATTCAACTTGTCGGATTAGATACAGAATGATAATTACGTAAATAGAAATAGATAAATTGATTATTTATGTCTAAAGCTGCCAGATTTCTAAGCTATCATTACGGGCCACTTTACATTTCTTACGAAATAAATGTGGGACACAACGGAATGCCTTTTTTTTGTTTACTTTAAAGCTTGCTATAGTTTTATTGTTATCTTCCCTATATCCTTTTAACCTTGCTTAATTTGATTTACTTTTAGACGACTTACATAGAATTATTTAAATAGAAGATAAAATTGAAATAGAATTGTTAACTCGGTTCTATTTAAATAGAAAATAGAACCGATCCTGTATAATAAATTGTAAAATAAACTACGTTTTGCTTATACAATATGTGTTGCGCCGTGCCTGTCTCTGATACTTCTTTCAACTCTGACACAACTGGTTGAGACTGTTGAACTCGGTGAACTTGGAGTTGCACTTTGTTCTGGTTGTAGAGTCGTTTTTTGGTTGGTTCTTCTATCAAGACTGACGCTAATTTTTTTATCTAGCTCACAGCTGGGTTCTGGATTTAAGGGATATGCACATTGCGGGGGTTGAAATACGCGGATTGGTGTACCAAAATTCTTCGAAAATAGTGAATGTGACGTCAACAAGTGTACATTCAGGTCCATTAATAAATGGCAAGGTTTACGAAACAAATAGACGAATTATTTTTGTGCCAAGATTATTGAGAATTGGTTATACAGGCATGGAAGAATTCTGTGGGCTAATGAATTTGCCAAGACCGGTATTTAGATCTATGTACGACAAGATTTTAAATAATCTTCATGACGCAGCAGACAAATATTTGCAACTTGTCAATGAAAAATGCAGCTGAAGAGAAAAAAAATAAATGTAGAGAAAGAAAATGGTACTAGATTGACAGTCTCCGGCAATGCAACTGGGCGAAAACATGGATTTTCTTCGCTTTTTGGAGTTTCCTCTCTTATTGGCCACTAGAGCGGAAAAGTTATCGACCGTGTTGTCAAATCTGCTTACTGCAAAAGCTGCGAAACTTGGGAAAAAGCTATTCTTAACGTCTGAGTATAATATTTGGAAAGAAACGCATGATACAGAGTGCTCTGCCAACCACAAAGGATCATTGGGAAAAATGGAAATTGACGCTATACGGGAAATGTATCGAGGATCACAGGAAAGGTATTCTACAATGGATACAAATTACATAGAAGATGGAGACAGCAAAACGTTGAAAGTTATAGTTGATTTTAAACCATATAGAGATAAAGTGATTTTGAAGGAAGAATGCATAAGCCATGTGCAAAAAAGAATGGTTACGAAATTGAAAAAGCCAAAGAAAATGAGTTAAGGTTTGGGAGTCAAAGGAAAATTAACCGACAAGCTGATAAACGAATTAGCAATATATTATGGGCCTGCGACTATTATAGGCGAAATTGTCATTGCAAGGGGGTAATGAAGAAGGGAATATGGTCAACGTTTTTACATAAGGATTGCAAAAGCAATGAGTGCTTTGGAGAATTATATACATAAAAATCCTCTGCTACAAATTGTTGAAAATGCCATTTGACCAATTTATGAAGACTACCTTAGTACCGACGAATTATTAAAGAGATGTGAAGGTGGCTATACACAAAACAACAATAAAAGCTTACATTCGCTTATTTGGACGCGAGCTTCGAAAACGATATTCTGTGGAAAACTTACAGCAGACACTGCAGCATCTATAGCTGCTAGTATCTTCAACGACGGCTAATGCAACATGTTCTTAGTGATGCAGTTAATGAAATTAGCTTTTAGTATCAATCACCTAGAAATACTGCCAAAAAACGGATGAGTGACGTCTAATCAAGGCTAAAAAGGATATTGAAGAAAGCAGGAAAATAGCTCGAAAACTCCTTAAAACAACACAAAAAGAGACAGCCGACAGAGTCCTTATGAAGCAGAAAGAGTATTGTATGGATCTGGAATAGCAGATTAACGGTAAAGTTTAAAAAATCTTACTTTAGCCGCAAGAAAAGTAAAACTTCAATTGCGTTTTTCTCAAAACTACATTTTATAAATCGGCCGCCACGAAATCTCCGAAACTATACATCCGACTTACTTGAAAGGGCATAGCCGGATAAGTGGGTCAAATGTGCCCTTGAACCAAATTAGACTTGTGATGCACCATTCGATAGGTTATCGAAAGAAAACCCTTCACGCAAAGTTTCAACCCTCTATCTCGATCTGGGGGGTAGTAATGGCGAAAAAACGAAATATCAGTTTCTGGCATATTTCTCCCTGCCACTTAATGGCGAGTAAAAATTCTAAAAAAAATCTGGAATACTACGTATATTGTGCCACATGATGGAGAATTTTTTCCTATTTTTTTCGATGTAAAGCTTAGATACGAAAAATGAAAAACCCCCAAAAAATCAGAAAAGTGCAGATTTCATAGTGAAGTTGCAAGAGCACCACTTTTATATTTTGACCGTAACAACATTATAACATAACTATTATCCTCAATAAGTTTCATATTTTTTTGAAATCAGCAACATACTTGGAAAAATGAAAAACCGATTGTGTCGACGTATTTCGTACGAAAAAGTAGCTTTTACTTTGAATATTTGTATCCTCTTTATTCAGTATGTATATTAAATGCTTCTAAACGTTTCTGCCTTCGTCCAAATGGTGTACAATGGAAAGAAATTGAATTAATTCGATTAATTGATTTTTTACCGTGTCCAAGAGCATGTGGAACAGGTAAAGAATTTTTAACAAGATCGGTGGCAGTGTGGTCTAGGGCTCAGTTTTAGTTGGGGAACCGCTGCGTACTTTTTTGGTGAGTGTTCGAATCTCGCCTAGGATAATTTTTTTTTTTACATTAACGATTTCTTTTTATCCTAACTGTATAATATATATAAATAGTATGCACCGTAAAACATTTTACAAACATCTCAACAATATTGTAACTCCAAATATACATATAAATAATTAAATAATAATTGCGAGCCACTTTTAATTCCATTGTTTATCTAACCTCGTATTCTCTGAGTTAAACTTAGGTAAGCTTTAAAAATCTCTGTAACAACGATAAGTGAAGGGAAAGAAATTCTTCCTCATTCAAAGTTTTATTTTTTGCATTTCCTATCACCTTTTCAATACACAAGACCTACTAAGAATAGACAATGTGTCGAAAGAATATAAGTATTTGCCATCGTATATTATTAATAATGTTATGAAGGTGATGTTTATGACGCGGATAATTTGAACCATTTAAGAAATAATGGACGAAGACAACAATGTCCTTAGTTTGAAGGATGCAAACAATATTGTTCGATAGGCAGTTAGATCGCGCCACATTAATAGCAAATCTTACCAGTGCTATATTCATTATAAATCAAATTCAATTCGAATGTGCAAATGGTAATCGTACCATAGGATGCTGCTTACACGTAGCAGCAATAATGTATTACTTATCGCACGCACGGTACCTATCCACAATTGTCAAACCTGCCGAAATATTATGTAAAATATTTAACAAAGGAAATATAATACCAGTGGTTAATAATGATAGTGACGAAGACTGAAGAGACTACTTACGGTTCTTGTTCAAAACTACGAAAAGATAAAGATAATTATCTTTAATACAAAACCGATTATATACAAGCAGAAAAGGATAAGCAATTTATTAATCAACAGAACATGTGGAAACAGAAATGGCGAAAAGAAGAAGTGCTTAGGATGTATCGTCTTTGCTGCAAATCACACACATTTATTAAAGATAAGTATCTTTAATACAAAATTGATAGTAGCAATTGAAAGTGCCTCACAATTGTTACTTAATTATTTTTTTATATTTGGAGTTAAAATATTGTTGAGATGTTTGCAAAATGTTTTACGATGCATACTATTTATATATATTCCACAGTTCGGATAAAAAAAATCGTTAATGTAATAAAAAAAAAATTATCCTAGGCGAGATTCGAACACACCAAAAAAGTACGCAGCGGTTCCACAACTAAAACTGCGCCCTAGACCACTACTCCACCAATCTTGTTGAATATTCTTGACCTGTTCCACATGATATGGGACACGGTAAAAAATCAATTAATCGAATTAATTCAATTTCTTTCCATTGTACACCATTTGGTCGAAGGCAGAAATGTTTAGAAGCATTTAATATATATACTGAATAAAGAGGATACAAATATTCAAAGTAAAAGCTACTTTTGCGTATGACATACGTCGACACAATCGGTTTTTCATTTTTCCAAGTATGTTGCTGATTTCAAAAAAATATGAAACTCATTGAGGAAAATAGTTATATTATAATGTTGTTACGGTCAAAATATAAAAGTGGTGCTCTTGCAACTTCACTATGAAATCTGCATTTTTCTGATTTTTTGGGGGTTTTTCATTTTTCGTACCTAAGCTTTACATCGAAAAAATACGAAAAAATTCCCCAATATGTGGCACAATATACGTAATATGCCAGATTTTTTTTTAGAATTTTTACTCGCCATTAAGTGGCAGGGAGAAATATGCCAAAAACTGATATTTCGTTTTTTCGCCATTACTACCCCCCAGATCGAGATAGAGGGTTGAAACTTTGCGTGAAGGGTTTTCTTTCGATAACTTATCGAATGGTGCATCACAAGTCTAATTTGGTTCAAGGGCACATTTGACCCCCTTATCCGGCTATGCCCTTTTACAGAGATATTCTACATAGAATATTCTACAATGTAGCGTACGATTTTTTTTGACATGTCAATTACTTGATTTTTTATAAACGTTTAAAGTGTTTTTTTTCTTATAAAAACGATTATTTGTTCTCAAATTGCAACCATATCTACAATTATCAAAATTTTGGAAAACACGTACGCTACGTTTTAGATAATAGTTTCTTGTTTCTGGATCAATTTTTGAGTTTTTTTCATGTCCGACGTCCTAGTTCTTGCCAATTGTGGCGGCCAACAATCAGTATTTTACCAGAGGAGGTTTCGGAAACAGCGAATAACTCCGCCATTTTGTACAATATTTGTTTTAAAAAAATTGTAAAGTCAAGCTGAAACCTACGTTTATATTCTCCGAAAACAGCTACGTTTTCCATTTAGTAATTACTTACAAAAAAATGTGCAAACTTCACTTATTTTCTAACGCTCCAGGGTGGTTGTCCCCTTTTAAGCCCCCTACAAACGCTGATGCATGCATCGCAACATGCATCACCGTCTGTAGGCTGCTTTATACACGCGTATAGGCGACTCAACAAATTAGAAATAACGTGATCGGTTTGTTAACGTTGTCAAGGTAACGAAACTTTATGGTTAATTATGACAACAAAATCGCCAAATATATGAATGTCAAAATGCCGGAAGAGTGAAAAAGAATCGGTCAACATTACTATTACATTGAGCAGACTTCGGTCCGATTGTGTATCGTACTAAATAAAGCATTTTATTCATTGTATTGTTGTGCAACATTTTATTACTCGAAAGCCAGTGTTCTAATTTGATTATATGCATTGTATTAAGTTTCTCCGGCACGCTTAGAAAGTTGCGGATTTTGGAAGCACGTTGGGTGAGCAAAGTGCCGTACGCAATATGTTGATACACAAATTTAAATGCACCCTAAAATTATCGTGCAAAATACATAGTTTAAACGATCTTCGAGTAACGATTTTAAATATGTTTTTATTTGAACATCTTTATACACAACAATGGAATTTTGTATATTTTTATTAAAAATAAATAATCTATCGAGGTAAAGTCACAACTTACAATATTTTTAGCGAACATATAATAGTTTATTATTTTTGGTTCTCATTTATATTTATCAGTACTTCCATATTAATCTGACTATTTCAAAGTTAAGTTCTATTATCTTGCTCTTTCTTTCTTAAATCGCTATTATCGTACATTCCGCAAAAATTAAAGTGTATTCAAGTTTCTTCATATCTGTAGGAACATATTTCACGCGTATTATGCGTTGAATGGTGGCAAACCAAATAGTTCAGGTTGAAATTCTTCAAGACTATTTACAATCACCGTTGGATTTTCAATGTACTGCTTGGGTAACCTTGAATCAGGAACCATAACCACTTGCATGTCAGCGTTAAGCGCAGCTTTCACGCCGTTTGGAGCATCCTCGAATACAAGGCACTGAAAGTGTAACAGTTAATTCAATAATCATTATGAAGCAAAATTATAGAAGCAGAAATCGATGGTTTAATGCACACATGTATGTCCATTTTATGTCAAGTTTAACCCTTCATTACTTAAATATATTCTTTAATATTTGTTTCATAAACACAATGTCATACATGCAACAAAAAAAGTGTTTATTCAATTAGAAAACACCACTAAACCTTTGAACCTGGTTTCATCGAAATCACTAAAAATGGACATACAACGTACGTGCATTAAGTCATCGAAATATAAATTCTAACAAACCTTTGAGGGGTCAGGATTATCGGAGAACCGCTTTGCAGCAACCAAAAAAATATCAGGCGCTGGCTTGCCGTTAACAACGTCAGGATCAGAACCACCGAGAACTTTGTGATCGAACAAATCGAATACATGGGTCCACCTTTGAGTTTTCAATAGGAAATTCTCTTTATTCGAACTTGTGGCTAATGCAATTGGTATATTATTTTGTTTCAAGTGTCGCAGTAATCGTTCAGCACCTGTTTTTAAATAATCCATCGAATGTAAAATATATATTTGCCCTTGCGAACAAAATTTGCCCCATTAACCCTCCGCCAACCGTGCCTGGGTCTACTCTGACCCACGTCCGCAAGAATCTCATTGAAACTGTTCAACTCGCGATGAGTGATTTAAGCCAGCAACTGTTTATGTTAGGACCGATAAAGCGATCCATATGCTTCCAAATGTATTCTTTGATGAGTTCCCAATGTTAGCTGTCGAAAAAAAGCCTCATTTGTTCGCGCCAGAAATATAGGTGCGACGAATGTCAAAGACACGTATGCAAAGAACATTCGATATGAAAAAATTATTTATTATGTATACATTTTAAGGAGTAAATATCGTTTTTTACATTTTCCTTTGTACGCTGTTTATATTCTATTTGTATATTTTTAATTTATTCAAATACTGTATTTATTTGAGTTATTAAAAATATAATATAAATTTCAGTGTCTCAACTCAAAAAAATTACTTACTATAACATAAGAACTATAAATCCAAATGATAAAAATAGAAAAGATTGTAGACGCAGGTTTATACCGACCCAGGCACCGTTGCCGGTGGCCACTAGAAGTTGGTTGTCGGAGGGTTAATATGATCGTCGAATAATTCTATTCGGATGTTCGGAAAATTTGTAGCGTCCATCATGTTTCTATTTCTTTAATTTCATCTATAAAATGTATACTGTAAAATGTATGTAACATTTACGATCGAGGTAGAAACATTTCATCTATATTCTTATTTGCGAATTTAGACGCACTTCAAATGGGACGCAAATGGTTAAAAGATACCAGTAAACCGGTTCTAATGAAAAAATCGGTCAATTTACAATCCTTAGTATGCAATGAACGTAATACGCAAAATTATACGAAGTATCAAAAACAGAGTGCGTTTTATGCTATTTAGAGAGTGAAATCTATCAGTATTTAATGTAAGCCACTATATATTACCTTTAAATATTTCTCACTATCAGATATCGCTACGAATTTTCCAAGCAACCTAATATTGTTGACTAAGTACAGGATATACCATCCACTTATAGGAAACATCATCAATTTCAAACTGAAATTCGGCGTGTGTAAAAAAACCTCTGTTTTTATAGAGGTTTTTTTACACCCCTTGCGATTTAGTATCGTTCGTTTGAGAAATATATTCAATCCGACCATCAAAGTTGCGAAAGTTAGCCCTCTATCCATGTATTAAATATAATTATAATACGTATATTCATATGATAAAATTAAATAAAATTCGGGTTATAGAAGACTGAATGATAGAAATCCAATACGTATGAAGATATACTTCTATCCACATTATTAGAAATCTAGCTATTATAGATCGATTGCATCGGAAACAGTTAATTCGCGCAGTATATATTTACAATTCCTATCGTTTTAAAAACGCTGTTGTTTTATTTTAGTAAGGGGGCCAGGTAGCCCCCTGATGATTTCATATAAGAATGGATAGTCTATTCTATGTTTCGTCAATGCTAATACTTAACCCTTTCGCTACGAAGGGCGTATATATACGTTCTGAGAACATGGACAATGATTTATTAAAATAGGCCACCATTTTCTTTTTATTCATAGTAGAATTTGTACTATTATTAGTATATAATACACTTTAATTAACAATACCAAATATCTAAATATTTGCAATGCATGCTATTTCTAAATTAATAAAAACTACTCTAATTTGTGTGTCCGAAACGCGTTTAAATGTTAAGGTGACGTAGCGAAAGCATTAAAAATGTCTATAAATTACCTGGCATGAAACTCGCAGAAGGAAACAATTCTCGATATATTTGAACTATCTCATTTTCGAATTCCTCTGCTGTCATCGGCAGAGACAACATTTCGACTACAGCATGCGCAACAGCTTTAGTTTTCATACCCATAGTTTTCGCTTTATGATCCCACGTAAATTCTTTCCCATAGCGATTTGTAATTCGATTAAAGGCTTCCGAGTAAAGTTGCTCTGTATCTATATTCAGATTATAATTCAAGTTTATTTACATAACCGCCTCGCTGTATAAAATTCATTCGGCTCACTGATTTATGACTTAAACGTTAATTTGTAGAAACTGTGTTTTGATGGTAGTTCCAAAATTATAATATAAATCAATAGAATTTTTAACAAAAACAAACGTTTTCATACATGCACGCAAGTATGTATGTGTTAATGGTAAAGTATGAAATACGGTATTTTCATACGCTATCTAGGCATTGTATAAACTTCCTAAATTTACTCTGCAGATGTATTTAACACTAGATTTACAGAACTTGTCAATTTGACGAATCAGCGCGGTTTTCTATTCTCACGCAACCAGAAAAGATTTTTACATTCTAGTACTAGAGATGGGTCGAAACCTAATTTCTAGATTCGCGAAACTCGAATCCGAATCTTTGTGGGGCCTCCAAACCTTCGAAACTTTCGAAACGCTGAATCCCTATATTTTTCCTTTTATTTATAAGTTGTATTCATTTTATCAGCAATTAAGATCCTAATAAATCCCCTTTAGAAAACCAAATTATTTATTCAATCTAATTAAATTAATCTTAAGTGTAGTTACAATTTAAACAAATCAATAAGCGAAAAAACTTAACGAGATATTAATTATTAATTTTTATTTTTTTGTTTTATTTGTTCTCGTTCTAAACGACCATAATAAATTATGATTATCGATAATATAATTGTATCGGTTAAAGTGAATCTAAACTTTAAACGTAAACTCTATTAGATTATTAACTAAATAAATTCGTATCAGGCTGATGTTTTTATTGTTTCTACAAACTATGTTTTACCTAAGTTTCGAAAGTTTCGAATCGTAAAAGTAGCACAATGTTTCGAGTTTCGAAAATTCGAAACTTCTATAGTTTCGAAGGATTTCGAGGCTTCGAGGCATCGAGTGTCCCACCCCTATTTAGTAATCAAAGGGTTAACAACTCGATTTATGAAAGCACTATTGCAAACCATCCGAACCTAATCCATAAGTTGATTCAATGTGTTCAGATAATACATTGCGTATGGCGCTTTGCTCACCCAACTTGCTTCCAAAGCCACAAATTTTTAAGTGTGTCAGAAAAACTTAATACAATGCATACAAGCAAATTAGAATGCTGCATTTCAAGTAATAAAATGTTGTACAACAATAAAATGAATAAAATGCTTTATTTAGTACGATACACAATCGAACTGGAGTCTTCTCGATGTAATAGTAATATTGTCCGATTCTTTCCCACTCTTCTGGTATTTTCACATGCATTTATTTGGCGACTTTTTTTGTCATAAATAACCACAAAGTTTCGTTACTTTAACAAAGTAGAAACTCGATCAAATTGTTTCTAATATGTTGAGTTGTCTATCCGCGCGTATAAGGAAGCATTAAAACGAAATATCTCGTAACCCAGCCTCAACGTACGGTTTGTTATATACGAGATATCTCGTGACCTGTACGCAATGTGTTAATATAAAAATTCTTTGCCGAAAACTCTTTCGGTAATGTATACAGTGACTGAAAAAAGTATTCATACGTTATAGATGCACGGTGACTATCCACCTTTTATTTTAAAGAACAGTCATTTTTTTTCAAGTAACTAACTATTGAATTTATTAATTTCTTCAAACCTCAGTTTTGCCCTTTCTTTCGTTTATGTGTTTTATTTTACACTCAGGTCATATAACAGAAATTATATATTTTTTGCTGGATGAAGACATTAAAGTTAAAGCATTAACTAACTATAGGATAGACTACCCATTTATAGAAAATATCATCAATTTCAAACTGAAATACCAATTGTGTAAGAAAGTAGAGATTGTTTACACATCTTATGATTTAGAATGGTTACTTTAAAAATTATATTCAATTCGATCATCAAAGCTGGTAAAGTTGACCTTCTATATGTCATCAGAGTTGGTAAAGTTGACCTTCTATAATGCCATCATAAAAGTAAATTCAATTCGGGTTATAGAGGATTAAATGACGGAATTCTAATACATATAAAGATATACTTCAATCCACATTATTATAGACCTGGATTTTACAGATCAATTTTGTCGAAGTCACATGCATATAGCAATATTTATTTGTAATTCCCATCGTTTTAAAAACACTGTTGTCTTATTCTAGTCTAAATTATTAATGTTGCATGATGTGACATTAAAATGGTAAAGTGGCTAGGTAGTCTCCGCATGATTCTATGTAAGAATGGATAGTCCATCCTATGCTTTGTCAATGATAGAAGTCAAGCATTCACAGTGTACAAATACTTTTTTCGATCTCTGTAAATTTCCTAGATGAAACATAAAATAGTATTCTTAGATCGCAATGTTTTATACTTTGCCAAAAGTTTGAAGAAAATACATATGCTGTCTAGCTGATCGATAGGGTAGATGTACCAAATGCTGCCACTTTAAAGTTAACGCGTAACTTTATTTAACTATTTTTGAAATTATTTAACCTAAAAATCGTTCCACTTTGGAGCATAATGTTGTTCAATCGCTCTTTTATTTATGAACATTTTTTATATGTTGAATGTAACAAATTAATTAGTACATAATTGAAAATATACATCAAAGTCCAACGTCCTGATTACTGTCATTTGTAAAGTTCTCATTTAAATAGAAACATGTTTTACATATATTAGCACGTCAGTTTGTGTAACAGATATAAGATGTATGGTAAACGTATCACCTTTACCGAAGTATAACACGTCCTATACTTTACAATTACATTGGACACTTGTTAATGTTCAAAAGCACATTTACCTCCTAACATTTCGTTTCCAATATTAAGTGTAAACAAATATACAATGTCTATGTGTTGTTACACTAACCAAAGTCTAAATTTAGTATAAAAATTTGTTTATTTATGATTCTTCATATATTACTTTGCTATTAATCAAACAAATTAAAGTGTCGGTTTTAGGGACACTAACAGTAATTGGGATATCTACACTATATTGCCTTAATTTCATACTTTACCAGTAATATACGTGGAAAAATTTGAACACAGCTTCCCAAAGATTTAGGAGTAATGAGCACATACAAACTCACGCATGATGAGTGCTATTGTAACCCTTTCTTTGACAGTAGAATCCTCTCATACAGATGCATAGTGTATTTTAATTTATACTCCCCGTATTTCCTAACAATTACCATTGAGACTTTATTCATTACTACATATGCATAGACAAAAGAAAATTACTATATTTGTATAAATATAAATAAATGTTTCCTTATCTACAGGTTAACCTTCGCGGTAAAACTCACGAGGACACATCCAATTGCGTAAAATATAACAAAATACTCATTTCTAACTGTTATGGTTGTAATCGAATATCTTACACATGTTATTTCTATGAATATAATAGAAAGGCACAAAATACAAAATTACTTACTGAGCAATAACCCGTCCATATCGAATATACAATGTGTAACATTTTTATACTGATTTTGCGACATTTTGAATTAATCTTTAAAATTCCTGTACTTAGTAGTACCTTATATAATTCAACTTGATGTATTACTAATAAGCTATGAAAAAATTTATCTCGTTAAAAATATCTCACAAAGCCGGCACTTCGTCGACAGTAATCAGCGCCACTTGCGCCTGCTTGCGCCATACTGAATCGCGTCAATTATGCAATGTGCCATGAATCAATCGTTCCAGTGACTTTCATCATTGATAGAGCATATAAAACAAACTATCCATTCTTATATGAAATCATCAAAGGGATACCTGGCCCCCTTCCTAACATAAAAGAACAGCGTTTTTAAAACGATAGGAATTGTAAATAAATACTGCGCGAACTAATTGTTTCCAAAATAATCGATTTACAAATAGGTAGATTTATAATAACGTACATATAGATATATAAAAGTATATCTTCATACGTATTGCAATTCTATCATTTCATCCTCTACAAGCCGAATTTAATTTGCTTTTACAATCGCATTGTAGAAAGTTAACTCCACCAACTTTGATGGTCGAATCGAACGTAATTTTTAAAATAACCATTCCAAATCGTAAGCGGCATAAAATAACATCTGCCTTCTTACATGACTGGAATTTCAGTTTGAAATTTATGATGTTCCCTATAAATGAGTAGTTTATCCTGCTCTTAGTCAATGGTTTGACACGAAGTCCCATAAGATGATCGGATTATCCAGTATCTCGTTCGTGATAGAGATCTGTTTAATACTCCGAATGTTGTAATTTGTTCATTACTTGAAATATTTTGTATATTTTTGTGTACCATATGATACCTGTCCTTCCTCCAAATCTATGTTTGCCATAGTCGCATAAAGATTTGCAGTCTAGCTACAACTTTATGAGCCTTTATGTTATTCTTATTGAAAGTTGCAAGTTTCAAAGTAATCGTAATATGCACTTTATAACAGAAATGCCTAGATACATTCCAGAATTCGTTGTGACTAATTCATAAAATCGTGCAAATATGGGATTCAGTGCATTTGCAGGGACTAACACAACTGAAACTTTTGGTTTTTCGAAAAAAGGATGAATCATATTTTCAAGAATGATAACTCTGAGAACTTATTTGCAACGTGGCCCAATTTCAAATTTGGTGAACACATATAATCATATTACGTGCAAAATAGTTGTATAATTAACCGGGCATAGTTTAAAATATATTATTTATAATTATTCCGGGCGTAATAATTATATGATTATTATATTGCATAACTAATGAGGCATAGTTTTATACATTACACATATTTATTCGAGCATATTATTTATATAAGTAATAGGGCATTGTTTTGTATATTACTCATAATTAACGGGGTATAGTTTCATTTATTAGTTATAATTATTGGGGCTTAATAATTATGTAATTAATGAGGCATAGTTATATATATTAAACATAATTATCCCAGCATAATAATTATATAATTAACAGGGCTTAGTTTTATATATTATTCATAACTTTTCGGGCATAATAATTATATAATTGGTGGAACGTAGTTTTATATATTAGCTATAATTGCGTGGGTATAATAATTACGTGATTGACCGAGCATTTTTGCATATATATATATTAGTCATAGCTATGCAGCGTGTAATAATTATATAATTATTAAACGCATAATTCAGACTTACAAACGGTACGATTAATTTTAGGTCAAGTAGCGGAATTAATACTCGACACGTGTTCGCGCGTAGCGGAGTAAAAACGTGAAATTCCGGAGGACGTCGCGCATCACGGCGCGGAATCCTCGAAAATGTTATTCATTGCTCGTTGGTTGCATCGGCCATCATTGTCGCAGGATTTCAGAACGACTATAGAATCGATGTTAATAGAAACTGGGCTTATGTAATTACAGTTATTATTCATGTAAATTTTGGTAAACATTTTTCTATTTCAATAAACCAATTCAGTGTTTACAATGATTACTTTTTTTTGTATTATATTATAACTTATAACTATTGAAATAAAACAAGGATTAACAGAATGATCGTTTATTTGTGGCGTTTCAAATACCATTTGTATAATTTCACGAAAGCAAAACGAATATATATATATGTATATATATATATATATATATGTGGAATCGAAGAAAATACATAATCGAATACTAAACTGAATTATTTGAATGAAATTCTGTTTACAATTGGTACCTGAGATCACAAAGAATTAGTACGAATATAGACAATTATAAAACATATATCATGTGTTCGTCTGAGAAAAATGCAGATCCTAGAAAATATTGTATCTCATAGATACAAGGAACCGAAAACCTGCCAAATCAATTGTGTCGCTATTTCACGATTAATTATAATTACTCTAATGTCACTAGTGCCATTAACGTTTAATCATATCGATAACTTTCTATATATACATATATATACGTATATATATGTATATATGTGTGTGTGTGTATATATATACATATATATACGTATATATATGTAATATGTATATATATATATGTATATATACATACATACGCAATACATATTTACAGATAAATACAAAATGAATAATTTCCACTGTACATAAATGCTATAACAATGTGGATGGAATTATTGTATCCTTGGTGTTTCAAATATCCTCAATCATACAGAATTTTCATACAAAAACTGTTTGCAAACGATCCACACTTTGCTGCTCGCATTAATTGTCGTATATTATATATAATTCATTTTTTTTTCTCTTTCGTCTTTATAGTTGTCACGAAATTATTCAATATAATAATATAAATATAATTTATGCGCCGGTGTTAATATGTTGCAAGTTGATTAATAAACGTGTAGGAAGTTACAATTAATTCATAAAATTATTTGTGCATAATCATTTTTGTAAAGTCGTAAAAAAAAAAAAAAATCCTCAAAGTCTACTTCTACTTGACTGTATACTGGGGCGGATTTAATAAAGTGATAAGAAACGATCTATTAGCGAAGCGCAGCTGAAGAATATCGGGGACGACGCACGGGTTGCGTCGTTCACTATTCGGTTATTGCGAATTTAGACGCGTTTCTGTACTAATGAATAGCGCAACTTCTTTCGTTTCGAATCATTATCTTTCCGTTTGATTCAAGGAACGCTCGCAGATTGCAAATACAGGTGGGCCTCCTGCAACGCGATAGATACGTTCCTTGAAACTACACTACAAAATTGTGGCATTGTAGGAAACGTTCCATATTTCATAACCGCGTTGTAAAGGTACCGCGTTGTAGGAGGCTCACCTGTACCGAAGTGCATCGTCCACTATTCGGTTATTGCGAGTTTAGACGCATTTCTTCACTAATGAATGGCGTAACTTCTTTCGTTTCGAATTATTATCTTTCCGTTTGATTGGAGGGACGCTCGCAAGGTTGGAAATATGGAAGTTTGAAACGCGGTTTTTCCGAGTTCTGGTTCATTAGAAACCTGCAGGCCGCCAGATACGACACCCGCTTAATCCGCCACTGACTGTGTAACTAATAGCTATGGAAAATTATATTTACAACGAATTCTTCTACTTTTATTTTATACCAACATTTCCCAAACTGTGGTTCGCGGCCCAGTACTGGTCCTTAGAAAAAAAATGCCGGTCCTCAAAAAGAGTTGAAAAGTATGCGAAAGAAAATTTGCTACTTAATTTATTATCATTATTAAGAATTATTTAAATTTATATTGAAATGTGCAGTTTATTGAGTTGAATAAAGTCTACTTAAAATAAATAATCCGATTTTGTATTAATCCATTTATCAGAAATTCAAATTATCACTTTAAATAGTATGATATATGTTTTATACATAAAGGATGGCCACGTCAAAATTTTACAGAAAGTACCGATTCGCGGTCGACAAAGTTTGGGAAATGCAGTTTTATATTATTTAATATATGACTCTGGTTCATTTCTTGATTCATCATCTTTCAAGAAACTGAACCAAGACTGATAATATTGGTTTCGTTATGTGTACGATTAAAAAGACCGTTTGCTAATAATAAACAAGTATTTAAGATACTAAAGATAACGAAACAAAAAGTAAAGCTCTTTATACGAAATCGCAGAGGTTGAAAATCGGTTGCGATATCGGTTCCGGTTCTCGAAATAATCTTAAAACAGAGTTGCGGAAGAAAATGGTTCACGTGTTTTTTTTTTAAACACTCACAAGTAGATGTCCCAATTACTGTCACTTTAAGCTTATCGCGCAACTTCATTTAATTATGTTAGAGGCTATTTAATATACGAATCGTTCCGATTTGGAGCACAACATTAGTTAACATTTCTCTTTTTACGATGATTTTTTCGTATGTTAAATACGATGTATTAATTGCTAATTCATTGAAAATATATAACAAAGCCCAATGTCCCTAGTACTGTCACTTGAATGGAAATAATTCTTACATATATTAACACGTCACTTTGTATGACAGATAGAAACTGAATCGTAAAATCATCGGCTTTACTGTATTATAAAAATTGCCATACTTTCTACTTACAGTAAGTACATTAGTCGCATTTTTGTGCTCAAACAACACATTCATCTCCTCATATTCATTTTTAAATGTTAAATATAAACATATATGCAATGTTCATGTTTTGTTACATAAAGATGAAGTCCAAATTTAGTATTGAAGTTTTTTTTAGTCCCAATTCTTCGTACATTCGTTCGCTATTAATTCAAATAATCCAAGTGACAATTATAGAGGGACACTGCCAGTAATTGATTTTAAAATCATCTACCCTGGTGATAAATTTCAATCACTTCGAACACGAGTCGAAGTGTTGATCGTTTTAGAAGTTTGGTCAAAATTTTCTTCGAAGGATTTCGAAGTTTCGAGTAACCCATCCTTGCTCAATTATAGTTTTTAGTCGATCTACGTTTCAGTTACGAAGCAGTGTTTCGATGAAAGAGTCTTTTAATGTTTGCATCTCGCAAAGGAACAGCCTTTCAATTGCATTGTGTAATAGTTATACTCCATTTGTATTTCGAGAATATGGCTTCTAACGAAAAATTCAAATCATAAATAGATTGAAACTAGGATTGAAATATAGTCAACCCCTGTATAACATGGTACTTCTGCAACTCAACTGACTATTATGGGAATCTCTATGATAACACGACAGTCTTACAAGAATTCGCTCTAACTGTTAAATAATTGTGGAACTCTCAGTATAACACGGCACGTATTGATTATTTTTTAGTTACCGAAATACAATGGCATTTTATTCATTTTTGGAATCTACAGTAGAACCTCGATTATCCGAACCTCCACTATTCGAATTCTCTATTATCCAAACATTCTGTTACTTGAACATTTTATTATCCGAACACATTTTATATGTAAAGGTAACCCTCGCATAACACGGTACTTTGGGAACACGATTTTCGTACAACACAGACCGAAAATTCCTGACAATAATAATAATTCGTGTTTTTTAATTCTATTGCCATGTATTATTAAAATGATTGGAAATATTTCGAAAAATATTCTGTTCTCTTTTAAGAAATGAACGCGAATTGCATATTATTTCCATACGTATACCTTTTACAAAATGAGCTTATCTTGAATAATTTTTTGGCTTACTTTCGCGTAACACGATACAAAATTTCGTGTTAAACGAGGGTTACCTATATACCGTTTAATTTAATTCGATAACCAGTTTTAATGTAGCATAATATCGTCGTGATGATAATGTACGATGCTAACCATGAGAACGGAACAGAAAATAACGAAAATATTTCAGAAAGGCGAAAATGGAGCCACATTAGCGAGACAGTACAATATTATAATCGAGATGATAAAACATGTAAAAAGAACGTTACAAAATTGAATCTATTCACATGATAACATCATCCAGCACCTACGAAGCTTTGGAATATATAAATCTTTAATCAAATCACATTTAACCCTTTCGCTACCATGGACGTATATATACGCCTTCGAGAATTGAACTGACATTTGTTAAAATTATACTCATATTTTTCTTATTAAACAATACAATTTTTGGTATCATTCGTACATTAATATTACTTATCTAGAGTATCCAAATATTTGTGCCTACATTATTTCCATATTAATAAATGCTACTCTTGCCTACACTTTTAGTTTTCAACTTTAAGCTGCTGGTAGCGAAAGGGTTAATAATAAAACGGTACTTTACCTAATATTTATATTTCCTAATACTTTCTACTATTTTTAGGTCCACATATGCTTACTTTGATGTGGTGTAGCATTGATACTGCGAAATTTTCGCAATGTGTAAATGAAATTTCTGTCTACAATAATTTTATTAATTCTCGAGACTGATTTTCACTTTTGCAGACATTTTTGTTAACCAATGTTTCTCCGTATTGTCTATAAATTCTACATTAGATTTTATAATTACACAATAGCACGATGCATCACAAAAACATTAGCGTCTTTAACTAAGTTTATATTATCGCGTTTGGCCGAAAACTTTTTGCCAAGGGCAGTATGTTGGTAAACGTATTCCCCTTGTTATTGAAAAGCTAGCAAACGCACAGCAAGGTATCGCAAATTACGAATTTATGCAATGAAATTGTCCATTGTTCTTCCCTAAACTGAAGAATAACGTGAGCGTTAAGGGGTTAATAATCTGAAAATCAAAATTTGAAAACATTAATTGCATAAAAGTTGTTCGTATTTTAAATGGGCCAGTGACTTTTGGACCACTCTTCTGTAGAACCGATGTGGCATCGGTTTTGTACAAGTAGTGATGGGACTAAGATATTTCTGATACTTTTGATACGCTTATATTTAGAATTAATATTTGCGTATCAATCTCACCATACGATACGTTTGCAAACGATCTGAGATTCATTGAAACAATTGACCATCGTATCGATACGTATCACGTGTATATTTAATACCTATTTGAATATAATTACAAAGGCCCGAATACGATTCAAGCAAAATCTTTTGTATATTGAAACATGTAAGAACATCGTGCCAGTGATTTTATCCTGCCTTTTATCCTCTAGTGTCGATTATATCATTCCTATCATACTTATTATTTCTACTGAAATTCGCCGATCGTTTCGAAAATTAAATCATAGATTCGTGTTGATGTGAATTAAACAATTATTTAATTTTGGCTATTGAAATTAGTTAAACAATTGAAGCAAGTTATATGCGAGCCGTGTGCCACAAATTGATAGTCACTGATATACACTTTCCTTTGCCTTATTCATGTCTCCATGAATACCATATAATTGTTTTGGATCGATACTACACGAGACATCAAACATACTTGACCAATACCATGTACAAATTATTTTGATACGCGTTTGATACCATATCAAAGTGTTTGGGAATTGATACGTATTGGTATTCATAAATATGTCTCTGAATTCATCTCACCAATACGTGCAAACAAAACTGGAACTGATATATAAATCAATACGGTAGAACCTCCATTATATGAACACCCGTTATGTAAACTTTGTATTATACGAACGCTCCACTATTATAGGTTTCTATTGTATAAATCGTATTCCTACTACAGTACTGCATCTAAACGGTACTAATTGCCCTTGTTGGACGAAATTTATCAGAAAGATTCGCTATAACGTTATATCATAATGTCGCCTAGTCGGAAACACGTAATTTACTCGATTGCAGAAAAGTATGAGATAAGTAAGTGTTGCAAAATCAACTACAGGTGTAACCCTCGTCTAACAGGAAATTTTGTACCGTGTTATATTAAAGCCGCGTTAAGCGAAACCGTGTATAAGTCAAAAAAATTATTCAACATAAGCTCATTTTATGAAACGTATATGTATCGAAATAATATGCAATTCGCGGCATACAATAGGTAAGGTTCGTTTCTTAAAAGAGAACAGAATATTTTTCAAAATATTTTTAATAATTTTAGTAATACATGGCAATAGAATTAGAAAATACAAATAAAATTTCTACGCAAGAATTTTCTATGACATTGTAATGGTGAAAATAAAATAGAAATTCAGTTTAAAAAATATTGACTTCAGAAATTGTATTCATTTACGTAAAAATTTGAACATACCACTCGTTTTCATCTTCACTTGTGTCCAAAAATCTAATAATTTTCGTTTTCTTAATAGTATGGAAGTCTTCATCACATATTATTATTATTATTATTATTATTATAACCGTGTTGTTCGAAAATCGTGTTCTCAAAGTATTGTGTTATATGAAGGCATCCGCAATTTTCAGTCCGTGTTATACGAAAATCGAGTTTGCAAAATACCGTGTTATGCGAGGGTTACCTGTATCGTCAATGTAAAAATGCCGATACGCAATATTGAAAGCTGTATAAAACAAATCCAAATGATATATATCTCACCAAGTCGAAAGTCTTTGGCCGGGGAAAACAAGTTAAACGTTGCTATGTTTTAATGATTTCTGCGCTGCAGAAATGAAAGAAAACCAATAAGTTGACCAATTATACATGTATCATATTGTATGAAAGAGATTATATGATTTTGTGGCTGCCAGAGAAAATTGAGATCCATAAATTCGATTTCGTTGATTTTATTAAGGAAAGAAGGATGACTGAAAAATATTGTTTCCTTTTTATTTTGTATAACTTGTGTTCGTTTCATTTCATTTCGTCTTGATTATTAACATTTCAGCTACGGCAAAATTGATCACGAAGCTGTAAAGACGTTACTATCGGTGTTTCATGATTTCTATTATACCTTTACCCACGTTCGCGTTAATATAAACGTACGCCTGAATAAATTGTAACATTGCGAGAAGAGAAATGCAAATGGAAACATACAAAGACATTTTCATATCCCACAAAAAATGTACACACGTCTTTCAAAACGATAGAAACTGAGCCACTATAATGGCGTATCGCTGTAAAAGTGAACTAGTGGAAAGCCACTATATCGGCGTATAATAGCTAAATGGTTAAATCAAATTGAGTGCTAATAAACACTTGCTCTATTGATACAAAAAAATTTCTTATACAAACACTATTGTCTCCGAATTACGTAATATAACGGAGGTTCTACTGTACCTTTTTCTCCCATAACTGTTTCAAGATTATTTCGAGTTCTCAGAAACTGTGTTTCGACACATTATTAATAGCTATATTTGGAACGTCTTCCAACCTCCGTGCGCGAAATACACATTATACACAATAAATATAACAGAAAACAGTCTTAATTTACATACACATAGCAGAATATAAGGTATGATTACAGTAGAGCCTTGATTATCGGAACACGTATTATCCGAATATTCTATTATCGGAATGTTCTGTGTTATCCATACTGAATATGCTTTACGCCATGTGTTTCACTTTCTGCCGATGTAGTCGAAGTTGTCAAGGCCAACGGTGAAAACAAAATCTTGTCGCAATATTTCAGTACGGTATTCAAATTCGAAACGTTCAGAACTACAATAATATCGTCGAGAGAATAACGAATAACGTTATCGGTTGAAACAAAATGTGAAACTATTAAGTAGTTGAAAAATGGCGAGCGCGCGACAAACAACGTAGTATAATCATAGAATAATAATGTATAAAAAGTTAATGAATATTGATACCCAAAACAACGAGCAGTCAATTGAAATTGACCTACAGACTGTTGGTTCGTTGCCTATCAGTGAAACCTAAAAATGTTTAGAACTGCTAAGAGTTTGTTTATATCGCTACTACTGGTTTATATTATTTATATTATTATTATTATTATTATTATGCTATATTATTTGTTCGTCATGCTTTTGGTAGTACGAAAATACAGTGGCTCACAAAAGTATTCGTACGCTACATTACAAAAAATTCCCCTAACCTATAAGTTTGATTTTAATGAAAGTTGCACGCACGTAAATCATAATAGATTGCATATGACACAATTTCTTTTGTCGACAAAAAATGTCCTTAAGGGGACAAAATTAAGCCTCGAAAATTCAATAATTTTTCATTTTTTGAATACAATTGTTTCGGGCACTTTATTCACAGTATAGTGATAGAGCACTAAAAAATTGAACATTTTTCGTACGAACATTTTTGCTAAATCTCGTATCACTGCGAGGTAACAAAGAAAATTAAAGTTTTTACAAGCTCTCTAATTGTATGAAATAAGCTGAAATCAGCTTTTACGGTGCAATTTTCTCATCGATTTTTCAAGTGCAAATCATAATGCTGCAAAATAGAGCAAATCTTTTCATGTAAAAAATGTTCAGTTCTATTCTGTTGCAAAAAAAGTCCCAAAAAAATTGCATTTAAAAAATAAGAAAATGCTCAAACTTTTGAAACATGATTTCACCTTCTTAAAGCAATTTCCTACGGACAAAAAATACTTCATACATGCAGCACTATTATGATTTACATGAATGCGAACTTTCATTAAAATCAGACTCACAGGTTAGGAAAATTTCCTTATAGTAGAGCGTACGAATACCTTCGCGAGCCACTGTATATAAAATTTAGTATGGGAAAAGGCGTTGCTCTGTTATCCGAAAATTCTATTATCCGAACACATTTGTCTCCGAAATTAGTTACGATAATCGAGGCTCCACTGTACTTCGCTATCGACACCTCTTCTTCGTCGAAATATGGAAGTTGCGTAATTATATTGATCGCGATACTGCCAGAAGTTCTATAAAAAAATATCTACACCATCCATGTGTGTGTGAGTGTAATCCATACATGTACAACTTCGATCGTGTTAAGTTCAATATTATTATCATACACTATACATATTATTTGAATTTCTTTAGGAACATTTCGCGCCCGATCATCCGAGAATCAACTTCTGGTATTTCGGTTGAACTCCTCGCTCAACGCTTCGAAATCGAGCTCCGCATCTAGATTCGAATTATTTGGTATCAAATTGTTCTCCAGAATGTTATCCGGCATGATGTTCTTCAATCGTTCGGACACTAACTCGTCCACTAAATTCGACTGATCCACCAAATGCAGCTGTTCCACTAGTTTCTCGTCGATCAGCAAGTTCTTATCGATCACTCCACTCGTGTTCAAAATATCTAGATGCGCGATGTGATCGTATTGCGCTATCTTCGACATGTCCAAGTTCTCCGAACTGCCGAAAATGCTGCTATCACAGTTACTGGAAATTATCGGCACCGTGTCTTGAAGTATAGGCAAACTGTCGGAGATCTTGCAACCTGAAGTGGCTGGCAATAATTTACACGCAGCTGCGTCCAATGACGCGGATTCAGTCTTCGGGCAATTCAAATCCGTCGACGTCATCGGAATTATCTTGGAAACCAACTTCTGGAATCCTTTCACGAAGCTTTGAGATCCGTTTTCCATACCGTTTAAACCGTTCTGCATTTTGTCGAAGTTTTGGGCTTCCTGTTTCGAGTAACCATCCATAGTACCGTTCTCCAGCTTACCGAAGCCCTGTTCCGACGGCTCCAATTTGATGAAAGACGGATCTATGTGCTCCATCTTTGGCTCTTCGAAACTGTCATCGACTTTACAGAAGCTCGATGCAAGATTGTTCGCCAGTTTCGCGTAATTCTCCTTATGAGACTCTGGCTTTTGGTAAACCGCGAGTTTCGACGGAGTGATGTCCACCTTCTGGAATCCCTGATTATCCGAGATCTGGTTCTGAATCTCGGGATTCGAGATCAAAAGCTTCGAAACGTTGTTAGGTTTGTCCTCCGAGTTGTTCACGGGACTCGGATTTCTTCTCATGAGTGTTAAAGCTGATAGCACTTCCGGGCAAGTGGGATTCGTTATAGGATCGTTTCTTCTGTCGGTGAGAAAGTCTGAAACGCTCAGATCCGAACTTTCGGAGAACCCACTGGACATTCGTTCCTCTATGTTTTCTTTCCCTTCCTCCGAATTGTCTGCTTTTTGAAGTTTCAGCGGCGGCTCTCCGTTTTCGTAAGGAGCGCAAATAGGAGCATCGACTTTCTTTAAAGCTTCGTTATTAATCTTATACAAACCTGGATTAAGACCTAAGGCATCGCAAAGCGACTCTTCGCTGATGTCAACTAAATCTTTGCCCGATTCTTCGTCCCTATTAGCGATCGTTAACATCGTGCCAGCTTTCTCGCGTATCTTATCCATTAACTGCTTCAACTCGTTCAGAAAGTTTTTCACGTTGCTCTCGGACTTTAACACTAATAATTCGAACAGCGATTGTGCGTTAAGTACCGGTTTCGCGGCTATCTTTATTATTTCGAGATCTTCGCATACGGAAATCGCTTCCCGCAATTTTATCTGACGTCTCTCCGATTTCGCTTCCGGAGTGACGTAAGCCCAAGGGCCTCGTTTTTTCCCTTTCCGTTTTAACGGATCTTGTCCACCGTTTGGTTTTAATTCGGGTTCGGGAGTCGGAGGTGGTAATTGTTCGAGGCTTCCGTGATCGGGATGCATCTCGAAATGCCTGGCCATTCGAGTGCGTCCTAAATAGATTTTATTACAGGTGGGACATCTAAAATGATCCGATATCTTCCTTTTTGGTACTTCCAGTCCCGTTAGCAGTTCTTTGGGTGACTCTTCTTCTTCTAATTTATCGTTGTTCGTATTGTAATCGCTGTATCCACCATCCGAGTCATCCAAGTCGGGTTGCAGGAAGTCTAAATGATGCAAATGTTTGTAATCTCGCACCATGTGCCGAGGTGGCCGAGAAAGTCTGCCGGATCGGGTTCTGGCTACAACTTTCTTCCTTTCGTCCTGCAGAAAATATTCAATTATGTTAAAATTTGAATTTTGTACAGAACAATGTTAACACATTGCGTATGGGCCACGAGATATCTCGTATGTATATAATAAACGGCACGTCGAGGCTGGGTTACGAGATATCACGTTTTAATTCTTCCTTATACGCGCGTATAGACGGCTCAACGTATTAGAAATAATTTGTTCGGTTTGTTACGTTGCCAAGGTAACGAAACTTTGTGGTTACTTGTGACAAAAATATCGCCAAATAAATGCATGTGGAAATGCCGGAAGAGTAGAAAAGAATCGGTCAGTATTACTATTACATCGAAGAAACTCCAGTCCGATTGCGTATCGTACTAAACAAAGCATTTTATTCATTTTATTGTTGTACAACATTTTATTACTTGAAAGCCAGCGTTATAATTTGCATGTATGCATTGTATTAAGTTTTTCCGACACGCTTAAAAATTTGCGCATTCTGGAAGCACGTTGGGTGACCGAGTGCCGTACGCAATGTATTAATATTACCATTGACTAAGTATTGGACAGACCACTCATTTACAAGACAAACATAAATTGCGTGCTAAAATGTACGCGTCTAAATTCGCAATAACCGAATAGTGGACGACGCAACGTTTGCGCCGACCACATTCACCACTTGCGCCTTAGTAATCGTGACGTTTCGTGCAACTTCGTGTTTAAGTGGTAAAAATTAAATAAATGCATCTAAATTTGTGATAACTAAATAATGGGCGAAGCACCGTGTGCGTCGTCCACTATTCGCCAGTCACGCGCCACTAATAGGGTAGATACACCACGTACTGCCACTTTAAGGTTCGCGCCTAACTTTGTTTAACTATTTTAGAACGTATTCAATCTAAACATAGTTCCAGTTTGGAGCATAATATTGTTCAACGTCTCCTTTATTTATGAACATTTTTTAATATGTTGAATATAATGAATTCATTACTACGTCATTGAAAATGTACAACAAAGTCCAATGTCTCTATTACCGTCACTTGAAAAGTTTTCATTTTATCAAAGTAGCGAACGTTAACTCTCTTCACAACAAAATGTATTAAATATTATTATACGTTTGTTCGTATCATAAAAGTAAATGAAATTCGGGTTATAAATGATTAAATGATAGAAGTCCAATACATATGAAGATATACTTCTATACAAGTTATAAATCTAGCTATTATAGATCGATTATATCGGAAACAATTAGTTCGCGCAATATTTATTTACAATCCCCATCGTTTTAAAAACGCTGGTGTTTTATGTTAGTAAGGGAGCCAGGTAGCTGCCCGATGATTTCATATAAGAATGGGTAACCTATTCTGTGCTTCGGCAATGATATCAGCTATGGTACACGGGACCGAACACCGTGTATCACTGTAGACGCGTTAAGAGGATATGAATTTGCATAAACATCCGCGGTCTAGTTATCACATTTGTACATAGCTCATTGAATATACTATATTTGTTCAGAACACGTAAATTTTCATAAGCTTGTCTCTGTGGCTTCTTCTCCATTGTATTTACGTAACTTTTTCCAATTTTCCTAAGGGGATACGAAGTTGCTTAAACATCCGCAGTCTAGTTGTCATAGTTTAATGGATATACTATTTTTTTAAGAACGTTCAACGTCTCTCTAGCTTTTCCTTTATTTCATTTATATATTTTCTAATAATTCTTGCAATGCGCTCGTATAAAAGACAAAACGTATGCTTCGGTTTAAAGTAAGTTTTACAGAAAAGATTCATTTAGTACTAATTTACTAAGAATTCTTATCGCTTGTGCCCAAGTGTAATTATCATACGTGATACCAATAACCAAAGTTTGATTGCAATAAGCGGATTAGTTTTAATTAATTTTATATAGAGTGTTTTGGAACCGACTGATTATAATAATAATGGCCGACTGACAACATTATCCGTGATTATAGTAACCGGAATCCACTGTACTTTAATTAGCCCATATTTGGATCAACTTCTCTAATTGTAAATATTAGGTGTACCTCGATGAATAATACGCAATTTTTGTTAAATTGTACATTTACTTTTATCAATATCAAATACTTATCCTGTCTTAAATATAATTTTTCATTCTGTAATGTTTAATATTATTTTTAACAAGAAATTCATCGACACATTGAAAAATAGTGGAATACTTATTGGTACACTTAATATACACTTTACAAAAATGAAATTATATTGGGTTGAACGGATCGTTCATGGCGCATTATATTTACATTGTATTTCACAATGTTTTTTTAAATATCCAACGCGTAGATCTGACTGTACCTTAATTTAGCTGTTTAAGAAAGACCTTTGAGGTAGCAAAATGCTTCTATTATAACTATAAAACTAACTATAAAGATATAAATGCAGTCAAGTGAAAACTTCAATAAAGAATTGGCTTTTCAAAATTTTTCAAACGTCGGTTCTACGTTTAAAAAATTTGAGAAAACTTCGAGATGTATATGTGACTGGATAAAGTATCTTCGATTTTTCTTACAACATTTTATGCGCGAGATCAAAGGAAATGGAGCTTAAACTGTAAATTACATTTCTGCCTGTAACTACTCTGATAATAGGGTGCGCAGGCTGCAACTTAACCGAAAATGTTTCATTTGGAAGACCTATTTATTAACATGTCACAAATTGAAATCATTTAGTGGTACCCCTACAACGCTAATTCGACTATATCTTTTCAATAGAAAATTTGGCAAGAACTTTCCGGACAACCCAATACATAAACATTTGTATTCTAGTAACAATACTTGCCACTATCTTAATGAAACGCGAGCGAACTTATTGCTCAGCCTAATAATAAATAAAAACGTACCTTCAGTTCTTCCTGTTCTTCGTCGGGAATTAACGGCGGTTTCGGTGGCAGTAAGGAAGGCCTGATAGCACTTTTCTTTGGTCTACCCCTTTTTCCTCCACGATTTTTCAGTATATTCCCCGGATTTCTAATTTGCAAGTCCAGTTCTTCGGGGAATACAACCCTAAACATACACGTGAATCGTATAGGTATAAGATTAGATTACAACATAATAAAATATAATAAGTAGACTGCGGATCTTTATGCAAACTCGCATCAACGACGAAGCATAGGATAGACTGTCCATTATTAGATAGAATTCATTAGGGGGCTACTTGGCCCTCTTACCATTTTAGCGTTACATGCGACATTGCTATAACAAGTTAGAGTACATGAAGGCAACAACGGAATTGTAACGAAATATTGTAAAACGCAGTTGTTTTCGACATAGGTGATCTCTAAAATTCAAATCTATAATACTGTATACAGGTATATACTTGTGAACAATATTATAAGACACCTTGAAAATTTCTGGGATCAGGGCTTAATTTTATATTTATATTAAGGAGTGTGGCATGTGAAATGAAACATTTATTGTTAACCGATATCTTCGTAAATTAAACAAATATTACAACAAATATCCACGCGAAATCAAACGAATACAAGTTCGCTTGGGCGAAATTATAAGACGCTATCTTTGGTAATTAAAGAGATATATATATATATAACTAATCAGAAGTAGGATTCACTTTTTCCCAAATGTTAATAACAAGTAAACCCCCCCCCCACTTTATTTTATACTATTTCACGTATTAGATTTAGTAAACTTTTGTACAATTTTTTTATACAAATGTGGTGCTAGTCTAGCCAAGCATATACGTTATGTTTCTTATAAATGAGTAGTCTAATCCTGTAGTTAGTTAATGCTCGCATCTTTGCAAAGAAAAATAAATAAGTGGGAACTAAATAGAGGGACGTTTCATCATCTGTTATTAGGGTCGTGCTAGTGATTGTAAATTTAAAAAAATAGCATACAAATTTTACCGGTAATTTGCCCCCTTTTTTCACTGGTAATTAAATAAAGTAAATATAATAATAGAATACGTATATAGTACATGTGTTTTGTATATGTTCAATTATTGTGAATTTCGACGCGTTTCGTTAATTTTGGCAATAAGAATCCAAATGTTGACGCGTTTCCTTAATTTTTCTAATAAAGATGCAACTATCGTCGCGTTTCTTTAATTTTGTTTCAACACCATTCAGAGAAACAGTCTACCATTGTATAAGGACAGGATAGACCACTCATTTATAGAGAATATCATAAGTTTCCCAACTGAAATTCCACTTGTGTTGAAAAAAGCAAAGGTTTTTTTACACCTCTTATGATTTAGAATGGTTATTATAAGAATTGTATTCAATTGGACCATCAAAGCTGGTAAAGTTGATCTTCTATAATACCATCGTAAGAAAGTAAATTAAATTCGGGTTATATAAGATATACTTCTACCCTCATTATTATAGACCTGGATTTTACACATCAATTATGTTGAAAACACTATGTATTAGGAAAAGGAGAAAACGAATAACACTTATCAACTTTCCAAGAATTTAATGATAATTTTTCTGTCTTTCTCAAGATACAAATATCGCTCGAGTTCCGTTTAGCTCGGATACTTCCGTAACAATGACTAGTCGGCAGCTTCCCTTTCCTTGACCAGAAGGGCGCCCAAGTAGGGCTTATCGCCTAACTGCGTATTGTTTACGTCTGATAGTCGTCTGGAAACGCATTTTTTGCCAACGCAGACGTCTCAAAACGCATTCCCGCTAACACGTGCGTATCCCAATATTTATTTATAATTTCTATCGTTTCAAAGGCACTGTTGTCTTATTCTATTCCCAATTACTAATGTCGCATGATGTGACATTATCGTAAGGGGTCAGGATGATTCTATATACGAATGGATAGTCTATCCTATGCTTCGTCGATGGCCTCACGATAATAGATCGCGAACCTTTGTGCAGCTTCACATTTCTGCGGCCAAAATTAACACTAGAACTACCAAGGCAGTCAAAATGACTGGTTACAAATTTACCACGAAAATTATATCGATTTGCAGCAGTGCATTTGCGATTTGCACAAAATATAAATGAAGCATTATTGTACTTCAATCGCATGGATTTTGCAAAAGTCCACCATTTTTCTTTCTACGGTACAAATAAATATGCGTTAATCGTCGGTAGTTCTAGTGTTAAGAAAACGCGCCCAAACTTTTACGAACTTCCTTTCCAACCAAATAAAATGTATTAATTAAACATACACGTCCACGTTTTTTTTCATCCCCACAAAGTGTGTATTATTACTATTTGCCTTGCGTATATTTTGCGTATTCGCCGTATACTATAGTTGCGTAAGATTCCGCAGTCTACATAGGGTAGATATCCCAATTACAGTCAGTGTTCCTGTAACTGACACTTTAATTATGTTCTTTAGTAGCAGAAGTGAGTGAACAAATTTTGATACTAAATTTTGATTTCGGTTTACGTAATAACACATAGACGATGTATGTATATTCGTTTACCTTAATATTTACAAACGAAATATTAGGTGGTAAATGTGCTGTTGAACATTAGAATGTGACCAATATAATTATAAAGTATGGGATGTGTGATAATTCAGTAAAGGTGATACGTTTACTATACATCTTGTATCTGTTACACAAACTGACGTGCTAATATATATGTATGTAAAACGTGCTTCTATTTAAATGAGAACTTTCCAAGTTACAGTACGAGAGACGTTGGACTTTGTTGTACATTTTCAATTACGTAGTAATTAATTCATTATACTCAACATGTAAAGAAAATGTTCATAAATAAAAGAGCGGTTGAACAATATTATGCTCCGAACTGGAACGACTTGTAAGTTAAATACGTTCTAAAATAGTTAAATAAAGTTAGGCGCGAATCTTAAAGCGGCAGTAATTGGTACATCTACCCTAGGTGTCATCGTTGAAAAAATAGTTCAATAAAAATGACAATTTTGGGAACTGTATTGTATATATATACCAACCTATACACAACCCTCTCATTCGATGCAGCTGCTTCTTGACTGCGTTGTTGCAAAACGTGTGCAATTTGTTTCAATTGCGTCGGAGTCAAGCGTTGCATACTAGAATATATGAAATTGTTACAGGATAAAATAACTTATTAATGCTTTCGCTACAGCACCTTAAAATTTACACGCGTTTCGGATACGCAAATTAGAGTGATTTTTATTAATTTAGAAACAGCATGCGTGGAAATATTTAGATATTCGGTATTGTTAATTAAATTGTATTATGTGGTAATAATAACATAAATTCTACTATGACTAAAAAGAAAATACGTCCTTCATAGCGAAAGGATTAAATAGGGGCGTGAGGAATCCCGAGTACGGGAGAAAAATTTCTGTCTCATCTCGATTTTATACTTTCAGACTCTTCCTTGTCTCCAAAACTCATGAAAATATAGTTCGCACGTGGACTACAAAAGTGTCACAACTCAAAAAAATGCGATTTTTGAGTTACGATCGAAAAATAGTCTACAAATCTCAAAAAATTGTATGAATTGAAGTTCAAAATTAGTCCCTGTTGTTATAAGAGTACGAAAACTGTTATTAGTTTAGGTTGTTGGATCAGTTAAGAAGAACTTTTATTTTGAATAACTGTTATGAAGAATTTCAATTTTGGACTATATCGGTTTAAGTTAAAGTTCTTGCATCAGCTCTCATATAGTTTCCATAACCGTTACTTTTTAGGTTCGGAAATGATTTCGAATGTACAGTGAGGGACTAAAGTTTAAATACACTAAAGTGGAACTACACAAACATCACTTAAAATGAAAGTAAAGCATTTTAACACAAATGTAAGTACGCAGTTTATTTACAGTTGAATAATAAACAGTAACGAAAACTAAAAAAATTTATTTTGTCGCATAGATAACGGCAAATTCGCCAGAAATAAAAAAATACGCTAGACAAAAGTTTAAATACAGTACGAAAGATATATCTCTTTTGGCTAATTTTAATTAAATTGAAAAATATAAACTTAAATTAATATTTCGTTGGTCCGCCCTGAGCTTCAATGACTGCCCTTAGACGACGTGGCATAGATAAAACTAAACTTTCCGTCTCGGATATCGTGATTTCCGACCAGGCCTTTGTTAGAGCTTCTTTAAGGGATTCTTTGCTTTTTACTGTTGTATAATCAATTTTTCGTGCCAATAATTCCCAAACGTGCTCTATTGGGTTTAAGTCCGGTGATTGGGGAGGACTATAGAGCTGACGTGGAGCATAATACAGCAACCATTCCTTCACCAAACGCGCGGTATGCTTGGGATCATTGTCCTGTTGGAATATCCAATCTCTTCCGACACCCAAGCTATCCACAGAAGGCTGCAAATGTTCCTCTAATACACTTTTATAGATGTGCCTGTCAATTATACCATCAATAAATGCTAAATTTCCTACTCCAGCTGCTGCAATCGCTCCCCAAACCATCACACTACCGCCTCCATGCTTAACGGTAGGTATTACATTTTTTGTCTGAAGTGCTGTGCCGGGCTTGCGCCAAATTTTTGCGCGACCATCGCTGCCAAAAATATTAAATTTTGATTCGTCTGTAAATAGAACTCTTCTCCAAAAGTCCTCATCCATATCCTTATACTTTTTTGCAAAATCTAAACGAAGCCGCCGATTTTTGTCGGAAATAAGAGGTTTCCTTCGTGGAACTCTGCTTCGACAGCCCTTATCCCGTAAAGCTCTTTGTACAGTTTTCGGGTGAACATGTTTGCCTGATACTGCAGCAATACTACCGGCTAACTTTGGCGCACTTATTTTTGGATTTTCCTCCACTTCCTTTAAGATAAGGCTAACATCTCGGCGCGAAAGTTTCTTGGGTCGTCCAGTTCTGGGCCTATTTTCCACTGTTTTGTAAGTTTTATATTTTCTTATAATATTTTGCACGCTTGCATATGACAAATTCAAAACGTTGCCTATATTTCGGTAGGATTTGCCTTCTTCAAAATGTTTAATTATTAAATTTTTTACACAAGACTATTTCCTTTCCTTTACCCATTATTTTGATTTTAAGTCGACCGACACTGATGAAATCAGGATTAATACTGACTAAAACTGCGTAAATGAATGAGTCAGCAAATAGAACGATACTTTGTTCGAAAAGACCCTACAAACAGTTGCAACACAAATATCTTTTATATTGTATTTAAACTTTTGTCTAGCGTATTTTTTTATTTCTGGCGAATTTGCTGTTATCTATGCGACAAAATAAATTTTTTTAGTTTTCGTTACTGTTTATTATTCAACTGTAAATAAACTGCGTATTTACATTTGTGTTAAAATGCTTTACTTTCATTTTAAGTGATGTTTGTGTAGTTCCACTTTAGTGTATTTAAACTTTAGTCCCTCACTGTATATAATGTAAATGTTTGCTAACTTTGCTGTTCTTATCGATCAGATATTAATCATTTTTTCAACATATTCGCAAAGTAAAAGGAAAACGTGTTTCAAATATTAACCTTAACATTATGACAAAAAACCATCGATTCTTTCTGTGTTCCCAACTTGCTAATATCAATAAGAACGTAGTGTATTTATTAATCGATCTTTTCTATCTAATCTATGTCCTTTTATATATTTTCATGTTTCATTCTTCTTAGGTGAATATACTCAATTTTCTAATGTATTACTGTTCACTTCGCAATTGTTTTGTTGCAATGTGCAAATTTAAAGTAGCTACTAAGTTCATAATTATGAAACAAATGACTTGATATTCGTTATAATAGTACAACGTTATAGATTTGGAACCGTTTCAGAAAACATAGAACCTAAAAAAATAACGGCTGTAGAACCAATATGAGAGTTGATGCAAGAACTTGAAATTAAATCGATATAGTTCAATTTTTAGGTTCTTCATAACAGTTATTCAGAATAAAAGTTCTTCATAACAGTTTCGACCAGAACTTTTACATAACGGTTTCAAACAGTTCACTTTGGAACCCTTTCAAGCCCTGGTTGTTACTAATTCATAACAAAACATCAAAAGAATCGTAACTCAAAATAATTCAGTCTTGTATGATTGAGAAGAACATAAAAAGCGCCATAACTCGAAATTGATGACAGAACCGACGTTTGAAAAATTTCGAAAAGTCAAGTTTTTACGTGACTGTTGTGTTTATATTTTTATAGTTAGCTTTGTAGTTATAACAGAAGAATTTTGCTACCACCAAGGCCTTTCTTGAACTGAATTTGAATAGCTAAACAAAGGTATGTATATTCAGATCAAATCGTTGGATATTTAAAAAACATTGTGAAATACAATACAAAAATATAATGCGTCACGAACATTCCGTTCAGCCCAATATTATTTACATTTTACGATAGTATTTTATATTACAATTTTTGTAATTTTCCAATGTGGCAGCGACTTCAAAGACAGAAGAAATCGTATAAGTACTCGTAAACCGCGCATTTCGAGGGACAACTGTATTCAACAAAATGATTACCGAAATAGATTCGGATTCTGGAAGTTCTCTGAAGTATCGAGAATTCTGAAAATATCGCAAATTCCGAAACATTCGGGATACAGTCTTGATCCTGAAAAAATTCTCGTCCCAACCGGGATCCCAAACACCCCTACTTATTAAATTTAAGGCGGGGATTTTCGTGTAACAGGTTCAAAGATATCGGTATTACGTTTTTTGCATAAATCAATAGTCAAAATGTAGCCTGCACAGTGGGTGATCAAATTATTATGAACACTTCGGAATTATCGCTTCATTGAAGTTTGAACAACAATACTCAACATTTTAGCTACGGCAAAATTAATAACGAAGCTGTAAAGACGTTACTATCGGTGTTTCATGATTTCTGTTATACCTTTACTTATGTTTCTGTTAATATAAACGTGCAACTGAATAAATTGTAACATTGCGAGCATAGAAATGCAAATGGAATCATACAAAGACGTTTTCATATCGCACGAAAGATGTACACGGCTTTCAAAACGATATAAACTGTGGTACTATAATGGCGTATCGTTTTAAAAGACGAAGTAGCGGAAAGCCACTGCATTGGTGTATAGGGTAAGTAGATGTACCACGTACTGCCACTTTGAAATTCGCGCGTAAGTTTATTTAACTATTTTAGAACGTCGTTAACATAAAGATCGTTCCAGTTTGGAGCATAATATTATTCAACCGCTCTTTTATTTATGAACATTTTTTTTATATGTTCAATACAATAAATCCATTAATACGTAATTGAAGATGCACAACAAATTCCAATGTTCTTATTAGTGTTACTTGAAAGTCAAATTTGTAGTCAAACGAAGAATTAAAATTGCAATAATATTGTGTTAATATTGGGTTAGGATTGGACTAAGATTGGAATAAAATTGGAATAATATTGGATTAATATTGGAATAATATTGGATTAATATTAGATTAATAATGGATTGATATTGTATTAATATTCGACTAACGATAAGTTTGGAATAATATTGGATTAGATCGTTCCAGTTTGGAGCATAATAATGTTCGACCGCTCTTTTATTTATGAACATTGTTTTTATAAGTTCGATATAATAAATTCATTACTACGTAATTGAAGATGCACAACAAAGTCCAATGTCCTTATTACCGTCACTTGAAAGCTTTTCATTTAAACAGGAACACGTTTTACATATATTAACACGTAAGCTTGTGTAACATATATAAGATACATATTAAACGTATCGCCTTACTGAATTATGACACGCTTCATACTTTATAATTATATTGGTCACGTTTTAATGTTCAACAACATATTTACCTCCTAATAAATATTTATAAATATGAAGTGTAAATGAATATGCAATGTCTATGTGTTGTTATGTAAACCAAAGTGCAAATTTAGTATGAAAATTTCTTTACTTACGATTCTTTATACATTACTTTGCTATTAAATAAACGAATTCAAGTGGCAGTTATAGAAACAGTGACAGTACGTGGGCCATTTACCCTATATAGAGAGAATTTGAATCTAGAAACAAATATATTAATCAGATTGCAATTTTTAATAATGAAGCTGAATCAAGCTAAAATTCACAAATGTTGAAAACATTCTTATTATAGTTATTTATATATAAATGTACCTTTCCTTTAAAATTTGCTTCTTAAAATTTCGAAAAGCCAATTGTTTATGGATGTTTTGACGTGACTTTGTTTATATTTGTATAGTTAGCTTTATAGTTATAACAGAAGCATTTTGCTTCCCCAAAGTTCTTTCTTCAAATAAACTTGAACAACTAAATTAAAGTACGTTCAAATTTAATCGTTGGATATTTAAAATACATTGTAGAATACAAAATATCAATATAATGCGGCACGAACTTACCGGACAACTCAACACTTCAAACTGGAACAATTTCTATGTTACATAACTTCTAAAATAATTAAATGAAGTTGCGCGATGAGCTTAAAACGACAGTAATATGGGACATCTATCATAAAGGATTTTTACAAATATTCGTGTTTTTCGAAAACCGAAGGGTTATGGAGCAAATCAGGTTCCGGATTCTTGTTTAGGGTGAAGAACTGTATAACGGTAACCCAATGAATATTACAAGACAAAATTTGTGTTGGACAGCGTTATTTTAACTTCGAGAACATTTTCCATTCGTTACTTCCTGATGTCTGCCAATCATAAACACGATTACGTGACTCGATCAGTATTTAATAAAAAATAACAAGAATTCGACTAAACAATTTTTTTCGCACTATTTAAGGGTCTCTCTTTGCGTCCCCAAAATTGTAATACAATATATTAGGTGTACCTACAAGTAATTCACTATTTCTATAATAAGATCAATGTACAGTTCCAATTCAAAATATAGGGTAGATGCACCAATAAATGAACACACACCATAAATGGACATTAAACACCAAAGTGGGTAAAACAAGTTGTTAACACGTTTTATGCCGATCACGTAAAGGCAGGGCTTGAATAGGTCCTGGGAATAACTGTTTTAAACCGTTATAGCGTAGATGTCCCAATTACTGTCAGTATTCCTATAACCAACACTTAAATTATTTCATTTAATAGCAAAGTAACGGATGAAGAATCGTAAATAAACAAATTTTTATACCAAATTTGGACTTCGGTTTACGTAATAACACTTAAACATTGTATATTCGTTTACACTTAATAGTTAAAACGAAATATTAGGAGGTAAATATGCTGTTGAACATTAAAACGTGACTAATGTAATTATAAGATATGGGAAGTCTCATAATTCAGTAAAGACGATACGTTTACTATACATGTTATATCTGGTACACAAACAGCCGTGCTAATATATGTAAAAATTTCTTCAATATAAATGAGAACTTTTCAAATGATAGTAAAAGGGATATTGGACTTTGCTGTATATTTTCAATTACATAGTAATTAATTCATTATATTCAACGTATAAAAAAATGTTCATAAATAAAAGAGACATTGAACAATATTATGCTCCAAACTGGAACAAGTTTTAGGTTAAATACGTTCTAAAATAGTTAAGTAGAATCACGCAATAAGCTTAGAGTGGCAGTAATTGGTACATTTACTCTATAAAAGTTCTGGTCGAAACTGTTATGCAAAACTTTTATTCTGAATAACTGGTATGAAGAACCGAATATCGGTTTAAGTTCAAGTTCTTGCATTAGTTCTTATATAGGTTCTACAGCTGTTACTTTTTTAGATTATGTCTCTTGTGAAATGGTTCCGAATCTATATCATACTAATACAACGAATAGCAAGTTATTTGTTTCATAATTATGGAGTCAGTAACCGCTTTAAATTTGCACATTGCAACAAAACAATTGCAAAGTGAACTGTAATACATTAAAAAATGAAATATATTCAACTAAGAATGAAACAGGAAGTGATATAAAAGGACATAGATCGAAAAGATCGATTAATAGATATACTACGTTTTTATTGATATTAGCAAGTTCGGAACACAGAAAGAATCGATAGTTTTTTAATATAATGTTTAGGTCAATATTTGGAACAATGTTTCGTTTTTACTTTGGGAATATCTTGAAAAGATAATCAACATCTGATCTGACCGTTAAGAACAGCAAAGTTAGCAAACATTTACATTATATACATTCGAAATCGTTTCAGAACCTAAAAAATAACGGCTATGGCAACTATATGAGAGCTGATGCAAGAACTTTAACTTAAACCGATATAGTCCGAAATTGAAATTCTTCATAACAGTTATTCAAAATAAAAGTTCTTTATAATTGTTTCAGGAACCTAAACCTATATAACCGTTTTCGAGCCCTGCGTTAAAGTACGCTTTTTCCATGTTTTCACCTAACCACCGGTCACGTAAAAGTACGTTTTTTAATATTTACTTTTGTTTCCATAATTTTTTTTACTTTTATCAAATATTTTTACAAAATTTTTGCGAATATCTTCCATTTCCTGATCAATTGTAAGATGTCAGTACTCAAGCAATTGCTATAGATCAGCGTTTCCCAAATTGTGATCTGCAGCCCAGTTCCGGTCCTCAGAAAAAATTAAAAAAGAAAAGAAACAAATTTCTCCGCATAATTTTACGAAAATTTGAGATTTGAGAATAAAATTAATATTTTTCACTCTTAATTTGCAATTGTTATGTGATGACAAACAAGATCATTCTTTAGTCTCGCACTAGAATACATAAAACCAAAGGGCATAGCCGGATAAGGGGGTCAAAAGTGCCCTTAAACCAAATTAGACTTGTGATGCACCATTCGATAGGGTATCCAAAAAAACCCCTTCACACAAAGTTTCAACCCTCTAGCTCGATCTGGGGGGTAGTAATGGCGAAAAAACGAAATATCAGTTTTTGGCATATTTCTCCCACTTAGTGGCGAGTAAAAATTCTAAAAAAAATCTAGCATATTAAGTATATTGTGCCACATGTTCGAGAATTTTTTCGTATTGTTTTGATGTAAAGCTTGGGTACGAAAGATGAAAAACCCCAAAAAAATCAGAAAAATGCAGATTTCATAGTGAACTAGGAAGAGCACCACTTTTATATTTTGACCGTAACAACATTATAACATAACTATTATCCTCAAAAAGTTTCATATTTTTTTGAAATCAGCAACATACTCGGAAAAATGAAAAACCGATTCTGTCGACGTATTTTGCACGAAAAACTAGTTTTTACATTGAATATTTGTATCCTCTTTATTCAGTATGTATATTAAATGTTTCTAAACATTTCTGCATTCGTCCAAATGGTGTACAATGGGAAGAAATTGAATTAATTCAATTAATTGATTTTTTACCGTGTCCGTGATCATGTGGAACAGGTAAAGAATTTCCAACAAGTTCGGTGGCGGAGTGGTCTAGGGCGCAGTTTCAGTTGTGGAACCGCTGCGTACTTTTTTGGTGTCAGTTCGAATCTTGCCTAAGATAATTTCTTTTTTATTACATTAACGATTTTTTTTTATCCTAACTGTATAATATATGTAAATAGTATGTATCGTAAAACATTTTACAAACATCTCAACAATATTTTAACTCCAAACATACATATAAATAATTAAGTAACAATTGTGAGGCACTTTCAATTGCTACATTTATCAATTTTGTATTAAAGATACTTATCTTTACTAAATGTGTGTGATTTGCAGCAAAGACGATACATCCTAAGCACTTCTTCTTTTCACCATTTCTGTTTTCGCATGTTCTGTTGGTTAATAAATTGCTTATCCTTTTCTGCTTGTATATAATCGGTTTTGTATTAAAGATAATTATCTCTATTTTTTCGCAGTTTGGAACAAGAACCGCATGTAGTATCTTCAGTCTTCGTCATTATTGTCATTAATCACTGGTATTATATTTCCTTTGTTAAATATTTTACATAATATTTCAGTAGGTCTGACAATTGTGGATAGGTACCGTGCGTGCGATAAGTAATAAATTATTGTTGCTACGTGTAAGCAGCATCCTATGGTACGATTACTATTTGCACATTCACAACAGTAGCGTTCTATTGCCGAAAATCCAATTGAATTTGATTTATAATGAATAAAGCACCGGTAAGATTTGCTATTAATGTAGCGCGATCTGACTTCATATGGAACAATATTGTTTTTATCCTTCAAACAAAGGACATTGTTGTCTTCGTCCATTATTTCTTAAATGGTTCCAATTATCCGCGTCATAAACATCACCTTCATAACATTATTAATAATATACGATGGCAAATACTTATATTCTTTCGACGCATTGCCTGTTAGTAAGTCTTGTGTATTGAAAAGGTGATAGGAAATGCAAAAAATAAATCTTTGAATGAGGAAGAATTTCTTTCCCTTCACTTATCGTTGTTACAGAGATTTTTAAAGCTTACCTAAGTTTAACTCAGAGAATACGAGGTTAGATAAACAATGGAATTAAAAGTGGCTCACAATTGTTACTTAATTATTTATATGTATATTTAGAGTTAAAATATTGTTGAGATGTTTGTAAAATGTTTTACGATACATACTATTTACATATATTATACAGTTAGGATAAAAAAAAATCGTTAATGTAATAAAAAAGAAATTATCTTAGGCAAGATTCGAACTGACACCAAAAAAGTACGCAGCGGTTCCACAACTGAAACTGCGCCCTAGACCACTCCGCCACCGAACTTGTTGGAAATTCTTTACCTGTTCCACATGATCACGGACACGGTAAAAAATCAATTAATTGAATTAATTCAATTTCTTCCCATTGTACACCATTTGGACGAATGCAGAAATGTTTAGAAACATTTAATATACATACTGAATAAAGAGGATACAAATATTCAATGTAAAAACTAGTTTTTCGTGCAAAATACGTCGACAGAATCGGTTTTTCATTTTTCCGAGTATGTTGCTGATTTCAAAAAAATATGAAACTTTTTGAGGATAATAGTTATGTTATAATGTTGTTACGGTCAAAATATAAAAGTGGTGCTCTTCCTAGTTCACTATGAAATCTGCATTTTTCTGATTTTTTTGGGGTTTTTCATCTTTCGTACCCAAGCTTTACATCAAAACAATACGAAAAAATTCTCGAACATGTGGCACAATATACTTAATATGCCAGATTTTTTTTAGAATTTTTACTCGCCACTAAGTGGGAGAAATATGCCAAAAACTGATATTTCGTTTTTTCGCCATTACTACCCCCCAGATCGAGCTAGAGGGTTGAAACTTTGTGTGAAGGGGTTTTTTTGGATACCCTATCGAATGGTGCATCACAAGTCTAATTTGGTTTAAGGGCACTTTTGACCCCCTTATCCGGCTATGCCCTTTGCTACTTCAATTATTATCGTTATTAAAAATTATTTAAATTTATATTGAAATGTGCAATTCATTGAGTTTAATAAAGTCTACTTAAAATAAATAGCCTGATATTTTGTTAACCCATTTATCACAAATTAAAATTAGCACTTTAAATAATATATGTTTTTTACATAAAAAAGGGCCGCGTAAAAATTTTACAAAAAATACTGATCCGCGGTCGAAAAAGTTTGGAAAACCCTGCTCTACATCAAATTAAACGAAGCGAAACATCATTTATTTGTACATTATGTGAAATTCCTCTTCATAGGGGTGATTACCGCACTTTAATTAAATACTAAATATAATATAATATAATATACATACATAGCTACTCTAATTTTTTAGTCTGAATAGTCTTTAATTTTTCGTATTAAAATGTTAAATACAGTTTTTTTTTTTTTTAAACAATGACTTCTTTTAATTCTAAACTGCAATAAATGTTACTATTGCAAATATTCGAAAAAGTATTAATAATTAATGTAATCATAGCTTAACACGTTATTAAAATTTCAAACCTAAATAATGAGTACTTTGCCAGTTGTAACAATTTTTCTAAAGCGCAATTTTAAATCAAAATTTGTAAAAAAAGAAAAACAAATGTTTAAATTTTTATTTGTACTAATTCTTCACTTCGTATTCATTCAAATTAAAAAAAAAGCTGTTACCGTATCTATGAATAAGTATTTGTTTAATGTTTGTTATAAGGTAAATCATTAACAACCTTTTAATATTCGATATAATGCAATTATTCGAAATATGCATGCAATTAATATAAAAGTTAAGTTGACGTAAAGTTTACTGTATTCAACTTCTTATTTTAAGCTGTCATCATAGGCAAACAAAAAATGTTCTATTTTATTACTGTTTATTCACTGGTGAAATCAATATTTTTGGTTCTTTAATTTAATTAATTTTACTTCCTATTTCTTTTAAGTTTTTCTGCATATCTTAAATGAAAGCGTGGACATTAGGAAATTATCAATACATTCATTAACGCTATTAATCAATGAAATTCAATCTAAAGGTTCAATGATTTCCTTAAGCTTTCACTGATACACCTAATAACTTTCGATTTTGTATAAAAAAAACTCGAAAAAATTTAATTAGAATGCTATTACCCCAAACCCCCCCCCCCCCCCCCCCCTTCATACCAAGATTCGAATGAAACTGTAAACAAAAGTTACTTAATAAACTTCGAACTTTTAAATTATTCGTTTCCTGTTTTAAGTTAACTTTTAACATTAACACTTTAATTTTGCTATACACATAGAAGTTCAATTTTACAGTTACTTTGTATTTAATTAATAAAATTTCCGACGGGACATTTATTTTCTAAAAAATATTTTCAAGTAAAATATAAAAGTTTACACTATCTCTTCTCTTCTTACTTAGTATTATTTGTGGAATTGAAATCAGGATAAATATAGATGAGTAAACTTGATTGAAACAACTTTAACTTTTTCAAAGCAAAATAAGCGTTACTTTTCCCATTTTCGAAAAGTTTTCCGTTTATGCATATACATATATATAAAACTATTTTCTTAGAACAGAAAAGTTAAAAGTGAAAAAAATAACTAGGGAAATTCGAAACATCGAATTTTCGAAGCCCCACGAAATTAAAAAAGTTTCGAGTTTCGAGACTTCGAAACTTTACGCTACTTTTATAATTCGAAACTTCCGAAACCAAGATAAATAATAATTTGCATAAATAACGAGAATATTGTTACGATTTGAATTTATTTAACTATGAGATTTCGCTAATTTATCATAATCATTTATACTGAGAAAAAATAAAATATGTAAAATTGAATTTTTGTAAACTAAGAAGATAACTGTTGTTACTTCTGGATTTTGTACATTCCTGTAATTTCTAGTAACGTTAGATGTATTGCAAATAATTATCTCGCGAGGCTTTTTCGCTTATTCATTTATTTAAATTAAAACCACATTTAAGCTTCGCTTAATTGTATTCAATAAATAATTTAATTTTCTATAGGGAATTTGTTAAAATTTTAAATCCCGACGTAATCCTTAAAACCAAAGAGGGCAAACTAAGCATTCAAGGTTTCGAAAGTTTTGAGTTTCGAGAGTATCGACGTTTTCGAGACCTCGCAAAGTTTCGCATTCGAATTTCGCGAATCCAGAAATTTGATTTCAACCCATCTCTAAAAATTACTGTTGCATTCGAGTTGATTGAAAATTTTTACGGTTTCATTCAAACCCTGTTTAACCGTTTCAGTGCCACGCAGTGTGATCGCACTGTTCAGATTCCGTGCTGAAAAGTGTCGCAGCACAGCTGACGATGCATTCGGATTCTATCACAGTTTATGCGCTTCATTTTAACCCTTAATGGTCGAAAGGCCTCGCTACGGGGACATAACACTTATGCCATAGAAAACGAAAGACCCCCAATACGGGGACACGTAAAGAATTTAGTTTTCATATCATTGATTTATCATTGCTGTTGTTTCTTTATCAAATATTGCAACTTATTACATTAGATAGTTGATCATACACTGACAAGAAATATTTACAATTATACAACGTTTTAAGACGTAAATATTATGGCATTTACACAACAATTTTATCACAATGATATCTAGTGTAGTTTTGTTATTTAGAAGTTACAACGTGTAGATATTTTATATTTGTGATTTCCAACTTTCGAGTATTTTCAACGTTACAAGTGTTAGTTTATTTAAAAAAAAAAGAAAAAATAAACACACATAATCAAATTTTCAAAATATAAATCCTGGAGGGAATACCTAAAGATAATAATTATGAAATTATAAATCAACTAAATATCTTAAATTTATATCTAAATAAACCAGTTTAAATGTGTTATTTAAGTTTTCATTCTTATAAACGTTTTACTAGCTTTCGCCTAATTTTCTGTCGTCTTATGAGCGAATATTATAGAAAAAGCTCTCGACCGTTAAGGGTTAATGGTACAGTAGACTCCCGATTATCTGACCACATTTTTGTTGACATGATAACTATTGACCACAGGAAAAATTATTGACATATTCCGTAATTATTCACTTTCTTATGTAATTTTTGTCATATGTATTGGTCATTGTTCTTTAATAATCTTCCTTTCACGAATTTTTTTTTTCCATTCGTACTAAATCTCTGAGTACAAGATTCCGCATTTCGTCCTGTCATTTTAAGCACGTGACACATTATTTTGAAGAAAGTGGCGTGACATTGCATTAATAAACGAAACGGAAAAAGATCACCGACTGTTTTGCGAAAAAAAGACATTCAATAAATATTACAAATATATTCTGTGGCATTATATTTAGATGGTGTGATTCTATATATTTGTACCGTATGTACATACGTATGCATAAATAATAATCATTATAAATATATCTAATATTAATTTTTTTTAGTATACAGGTAACCCTCTAATAATACGGTACTTTGCGAACACGATTATCGTGCAATGCGGACTGAAAATTGCTGATGCCCTCGTATAACACGGTACTTTGAGAACACGATTTTCGTATAACACGATAAGCGAAAAGCGTACAACCTGTTAGCAAAAATTTATCAAGTGTTGAAGACTTCCATATTATTAAGAGAAAGAAAACTACTACATTTTTGTACACAAATTAAGATTAAAATGAGCAGAGTTTTTAAATTTTTACGATAATAAATATAATTTCTGAAGTCAATACTTTTTAAACTGAATTTCTATTTTATTTTCACCATTACAATGTCATAGAAAATTCTTGTGTAGAAATTTTGTATTTTTTAATTCTATTGCCATGTATTATTAAAATTATTAAAAATGTTTTGAAAAATATTCTGTTCTCTTTTAGAAATGAACCGTAACTATTGTATGCGTGAATTGCATATTACACATTTCGATAGATATACTTTTCATAAAATGAGCTTATGTTGAATAATTTTTTGCTTACATGGTTTCGCTTAACACAGCTTTAATATAACACGGTACAAAATTTCGTGTTAAACAAGGATTACTTGTATACATAGCAACCTATAAAACATGCTATCGGATTAACCGGTCACGTGTTTATTCAGCCGAGGTCTGGTCCCGCAGGGGCCGGATAATCGGAAGTCTACTGTACTTAGAAGTCGAATCATTATCTTTTATTCAGTATGAACCATATAAATAATAGGTCGTGTATTTACTTGAATAAAAGAAGCGGTTGTGCGCCGTTTAGCGTTTTTCGACACGGAATAAAGGAAGCGCAATCGCGCCGCTTGGCACTTTTCGACAAGATTTTCCCAATGCCCCATGGCACTCAAACGGTTAACCCTTTGCACTGCAGAACCTTTTTAATAACTATAATAACCAACAATTCCAACACACTTTTCTGACTCCTGTGAGAATTTAAAGCGTTATGATTTCTGAAAGGCAGCAAAGTTATCTTAAATTTGCCTTGTTTCGAGAGAAACGTAAACCGAATTAATGGAAGTATGTAAAAACCTGAAGTTTTAACTTTCGAGAAAATTCACGCGTGTCGCCGTAACAACGCCAACGGAGTGCAAAGGGTTAATACTCTCCACCTACCTATGAAACGTTTGTCCCTGCTGAACAATCTGAATCGGATTTTCGCTAGATCCTAACGGCTTCGATGCGTCCGTAGATTCGTTAGCTATCGTCGTAGATTTAACCGGGGCACCTCTGGTTTTCTTATTATTTATCTTAAAATTTGTGCCGTTCACCACAATCTTTTGCTTCGCGTTTTCGCTCTGCACGGATTTAGTACTCTCAAACGTGCCGCTCTGTTGCGTTATAGTCGTTTGTTGCGAAACGTTTTGAGAGTTACTCGAAATATTGACCACATTCTGAGCGGCGATAGTCACGTTCTGCTTAGTCGAGTTATTAAATGCGATCTTCGCCTGAGGCTTCAATATGGATATGGGCGTAGACGAAATTTGGGTGGGTTTCAAAATAGACGTGGAACTCGTGGTCGCCGGTTTTAGGTCCTGATTCTTAACCATCGAAGCGGTTCGGAGTACCACCGGCGTGTTAGCTGTGCTTTTCGGTGTGCCGGTTGTCCCCGTTGCTTTTTTTCCAATCGTGGCTTTCGCTTTGAGCAGTTGAGGAGAGATTTGTACGGACTTTAAAAATTGTGCAGGTATAGCGGTAGTTACGTTAGCGTTATTTAGAATCTGATTAGTCTTTGGAAGCACAGCCGATGCACCTTTCAGCACCGGTGTTAAAAACTGCTGAACGTTGCCCCTCTGAAGAGGCTGCGACGTTTTCACCATCGGAGATAAACGTATCTGCGAAGCGACTCCAGATGTGGTGTTCACTAAAGTGTTTGAAATGTGCGTTGTGCCAACGGACTGATTCTGGATTTCGCAAGCACTTGTTATTAGCTGAGAAGTGTTCAACAGTTGCGCGGATATGCTACCAGAATTTAACAACTGGGCCGTTAATGGGGTGGCTTTAATTATTTGTGGCGACAAATTATTCAATATGGTTCCCTTAGGAAGCAACACGGAATTAGAATTTGAATTGCCATTCAGCGAATGTACCGCATTAATGGGATTAACGGTGGCACTAAGTTTATTCGAACCTTGAAGCAGCCTGATATTTTTACCTGGTTTCAGAATAGTTTGCGCTGGCTTTATGATAAACTGTGAAGATGGTAGTATCACTGGTAGCTTTTGCAATATCTGTGCCTGAGAATTAGGTATCGTGTTCAGCTGACTTTGCGCTATACTATCCTCGATGGCATATTGCAAATTGCCATCCGCTTTCATCGTGTGTACCTTAGCCTGCTCCAAAACTATCGTTTGAGCATTCTGTTGATGAATCATGTTACTTTGATGCTCCATCAATCTTTGAGATTCGTGACTCATCTCCTCCAGCGACGATAGATCGTTCTCCCCCACCTGATCCTGAAGCTGCTCCACTTCTGATACTTTCTGTATGTGCCATTCTTGAAAGTCGATGCACTCCGACTTGATCAATCCTTCGTCATTGTTGGACTTCTGCGCTTCGTCGGATTGGTAATTTAACTGATCGATGATAATGGAATCCTGAGGAGACAACGAATTTTGTTCCTGTATATTAATGCTATCCTCCGCAGAGACATTCTCTTGTATGCTTGAGGCAGCGCTATCTTGATCTTGTTGATACATAACCTCTTCGCCCGAGTTTACCTCAAAGGTTAGCCCTAAGGCCGCCGCTTGCTCCGGAGTCAGGTGAATCGTCTGAGAATCGTTCTCGTCGTTCTGTAAAAACGCCACGAACTCGTTATCGTGGTCGTCATCGTCGACAACCTGCTGGAACGCTTGCTGAAGGAGATCGGAAGCACCAGTAGTGGATGCATCGTTTGTAAACACAGTGGAATTCGAAATCTCGGCCATATCCTACAATTTTCGCGGCCGCTTAGCTCGTGGGAATATAATTACACGATCGCGGCGATCACTCGCATGTTTTACAATGATATTTTACACGATTCTTTACTCAGGAAATCCGTCCGCGATTTGCGTCTATTTCATTTCGCTGTACACGTTTTTCGCGCAAACAGAAACACGCGAGACGCGCGAAGTTGACCGCAGATGCGGCAAACAAAATGGCGACCGCATCGTTAGGAATCGAGTCTCGAGTCGCGTGGTTGGCAATCCGAACTTATGTCCATTTCCAACGCAAATTTTAGAGTGTATAGTTACTTACGCGAAATAATCCTATACGTAACCACGCATGTGTATAGCGTGAGATGAAATTATAAATCTTACTGTATATATTATTGGTTTCTGGTGTTATCAAAATATATATTACATTTCGCATGAGAATAGGAGGCTAACGATAAATATGTGAAAAAATGACGCATTAACGGGGCGATCTATGAATCATGTCATTCTCTGCTGTATTGTATAAATCCTCTGTTCCCCGATCCTTTGTCGCGGACGTTCGAATGATTGAAAATGAATATTTATTTTTGTGTAGCAGTATCAACTTGGCCATATTTTAGTCCAATCGTGGCTTACATTGATAATATATCAAACTACTCTGTATGATTTATTACGATCCCACGCAATTGTGTACAAAAATATATTGTATATACAATTCATCGGAGTTGTTGCACAGTTTTTGGTGAATGTGTGATTTAACGGTGCGATAATATTGCAAAGTTTTTGTAAACGGAGAACAGTATCTAAGCTAGCATAAAGGATATATTAAATAAATAAATAATACAAAGTACGAATATGGTAAGTGTCATTAACAGTGCAATTCTTTGTGTTGATAATTCGTATCATCTCGTTGGCAGATAAATTATTCAGAGCCAATCAATGTTGCATTTTATCCATATTTATTTTTCACTTAATAACGAAATCTTTAGTCAATAATTCGAAGTAACGAAATATTTCCGACGATCCTTTTTTACGTTCAATTATATTTTACGCATAATTTGTATTAAATATTTAATAGTTAATAGAATAGTTTTTAATTAATTTTAAATATATATACAGTGACTGAAAGTAAAATTCAGACACTTATATTTTCATGTTTTAAGAAGCGATTGATGATAAGCATTTCAATTTTCAAGTTTTTGGATTTCCAAACTTTTCAATTTCAAGCTTTTGTATTAATGGTAGTATCCATCAATTTTTGAAGTCATCCAAATAATTATGAGCGGTACTGTAAGCATCTGAGTTTTACCTTGAGCCACTTTATGTCATTTATTTTATTATTTAAGATATTATTAAGGATGTTATTGTTTTAGGATGATGATGATCAGTATCAAGCTGGATACGACGTAGGTTCTTTCCCCAAAGATTTTGGATATGTTCCATTCGATGGAGAAACAGAAGGACCTATGGATCCTCTGGCAGGAGAACAAAAACCTAGAATACTTCTAATGGGTCTTCGGAGGTATTTAAGCATCTCAAATATTCCCATTTCAATGGTAGAATGTTCTTAAGATCAATGTAACATTTGTGTCCTTATCACAGTTTCATCCCACTTTATCTGAATGATAAAGACAGCTCTGATTAATGCTGTATCTTATAATTTCTCAGAGTATTATACGAGCTGCTCATTCGATGAATTGATTAACTCTGTAAAACAAAAAGTAGACACACACCTTTTTAAAATTTAAATTCAAATAAGCACTGTAGAATGTATTATAATTGACGAAGCATAGAATAAACTACCCACTTTTATATGAAATCATCAGGGATTTACCTGGCCGCTTTACTAAAATAAAACAACAGCGTTTTTAAAACGATAAAAAATTGTAAATAAATACCGCGATAATTAATTGTTTCCGATATAATCGATCTATAATAGCTAGATTAATAATAAAAAGTCGGATTAAATATAATTCTTATAATAATCATTCTAAATTGCAAGGGATGTAAGAAACCTCTGCTTTCTTACACATGCCAAATTTCAGTTTGAAATTTATGATGTTTCCTATAAATGGATAGTCTATCCTGTACATAGTCAATGGTATTATTATAGGTGTAACTGTTAAAATAATAAGCATCAGTGATTATGAAATATGGAGATTTTTCTTTACTTTATATCACGCTCGTCTATATTTCAATATTGTGAAAGAAGTTTTGTCAAATAGCTGTAAAGTAAACAATGTCATGTATATGTCGTTTTCATATTTCTTCGTAACGGGATGGCGTTCCTTTCAATAATGGTGTATGTCGTTTATTTAAATGGAAACAAGAAAGCATATCTGTTTGTACATACAAAAGAAAAATATAAATATACAATGGATTTGGAAAGGCACTCGTTTACCACGAATATTCTAAAGTCATCAAAGCGTCTAAAGCAGAAAATTTTGTTATTAAAGCTGAAGATGATTGGTAGTTAAAATTAAAACATATGTAACATAAGTAAAAATACCATACATAAACAAAATTACAATACGTGAAACATGAATAAGCAAATAAATCCATTTATGTTTACTGTTTCTTTAATAAAATTCACTACTCTTCGTTACTGTAAGTCACTAACTAGGATATACTATTAATTTTGAAAGTGGTGTAAGTCAATTAAATACTTAAAAGATACGTTCCCATGCAGCTTATTCGGAAAGTTTTACAATCCTATACAAATAACAAGTTAGAAGATCATATAATTTATCAAATATTTTGTTCCATAATGGAAAAATATCTTCTAACACGCTCGAACGTAAAAATCTAGTATATTTCGAAACAAAATATATATAACTTATACCACTTTCATAATCACTAGCACATATGTCTTTGAAGTGTGCGTTATTAGTTTTATAAATTGTTTATTATATTATTGCCATTCTTCTCATTTCTTGGTGGTAAACCCACGTGTTGTGGAAATTTATTTTAAATATAAAAAGTTAGATATCAATCTATAGTATTTTTGCACTAAAGTTTTAAAAAATTTAATAAACGGAGTTAATCATTTTAGCCTATGAACGGTTTATATATTAGTTTCGTTTATATATGAAATGTTGTTTTCCAAAGTTCGAGATTAACAGACGAGTACCATTCTTTTAATTTTGCAACTCTGTTAATTATAGTTAGACTGTGGATTTTTATGCAAATTCGTAGTTTCATAAGTAAGATTAAAAAAACCGGATTTAAATAGAGGAAGAATTTCTACTTTCTATACTTTAGCATATTGCGTGCAGTCTGTACAATTTTCGAAGCTTAAATTTCATATAGATGAATAAAAACTCGCAGTCTAATTATAATGAACCGTATTAATCCCCCAACGACGGAGCAGTATCTTATTATTCTTACGTGGATTTAGGAGATTTATGCATTTAAGAAGAACTAAAGTGCTCTTTAGAAGAAGGGTCTATTTACCAAGATCGTGTTTCGAGATATTCAAAGTTGAAACGTTTTGTTGTTTGTAAAGCCGTCATATTGATAGCAAGCGTATATAATCGACATTGCATAAACATCATCTTTAATACAGAATAAGATGACGCCAAATAGAACGATTATTTTACTCTGAGTAAAAAACAACAACAGAGTTTTTAAAAAATGATTTTGGAGGCCCTTCTTCGAAATATCGGATTTCCACGTGACACAACACATTGAAATTAATTATATGTACGTAATATTCTATTAAGACACATTTTAGTAGATATAAAGGAATAAAAGCAAATCTAAGAAATTTTTTCAACATTTATTGAACAGAAAGATCACATTGCCAGCTTAACAAGAATAAAAAGTAAAATCAATCATTTGTTGCACATTGAAATTTAGTTTTCAATAATTTTCTTAATTCTGCAGCGTTACTTTTATCCCAAAATGGTAATAAGCTTTTAATATTCTTAATCTAAGTACATTTTAATACAACTTCAGAAATAGGTTCTAATGAGAATCCTTTAAACAATACTTTTTGCTATTTTCATTTTATACGACAAACATTCTTGCATACCCTGTATTTTTTTAACTAAACCATTCAATAAGAAACCATTAGGTTTATAGATCATCAAGAGAACGGCTTTTTTGCCAGTTAACTTTTTTTACCGATAGCATACCAATTTCTGATGACACGACTGGAATATCAGGCGTAGTTACTTAATGGTTTTAAAGATATGAACTATTGAAGTTACGTATATCTTGAGATACCATTAGTGAGGCGTATCTGGCAAATTTATACGCGTTTCTTTAATTTTGGTGACAGAAATGTGAAGTTGTAAGAAGATGCACGACTTATTAGTGAGGCATAGCTGAAAAATAGTGAATGACGCATACGTTGCGTCGTCTACTATTCGGTTATTGCGGATTTCGGCGCGTTTCTTTAATTTTGGCGAGAATTATGTGAAATTGTATAAAAATTCGTGATTTATTAGTGAAGAGCAGCTGATGAATGCCGGACGACGCACACGTTGCGTCGTCCACTATTCGGTCATTACAAATTTAGACACGTTTCTTTAATTTTGGCAAAAGACATTCAAAGCTGCACGAGGATTCACGATTTATTAGTGAGGCGTAGCTGGGAAATGGTGCAGGACGCATATGGTGCGTCGTCCACTATTCAGTCATTACAAATTTAGACACGTTTCTTTAATTTTGGCCAGAGAAATCCAAAGCTGCACGAGCATTCACGATTTATTAGTGACGTGCAATTGGCGAATAGTGCAGGACGCATATGGTGCGTCGTCTACTATTCGGTTATTACAAATTTAGACACGTTTCTTTAATTTTGGCGAGAGAAATCCAAAACTGCACGAAGATTCACGATTTGTTAGTGAGGTCTAACTGGCCAATAGTGCAGGACGCACATGGTGCGTCGTCTACTATTCGGTTATTACAAATTTAGACACGTTTCTTTAATTTTGGCAAGAGAAATCCAAAACTGCACGAAGATTCACGATTTGTTAGTGAGGCGTAGCTGGCGAATAGTGAAGGACGCACACGTAGTCCACTATCCAGTTATTGCCAATGAAGATAAACGCTGACTGTAGATACCGTAACGGCGAAGTGAGAATTTTACAGTTTGTAAATTAGGCGTCCTTCAATTGATTTCACGTCGCATATATGTACGTCGTCCACTAGTCGTTAGCTACGTCTCACCATTGACTAAGTACAGGATAGACCGTCCATTTAATGGAAATATCATAAATTTCAAATCGAAATTCGGCGTGTGTAAAAAAGCAGAGGATTTTTACGCCTCTTACGATTTAGAATGGTTATTTTAAAAATTACATCCAATTGGACTATCAAAGCTGGTAAAGTTAATCTTCTATAATACCATCGCAAAAGTAAATTAAATTAGGATTATGGAGGATTAAATGATAGAATTGCAATACGTATGAAAATTTATGTACATCTATCCACATTATTATAGACCTGGATTTTACTGGTCAATTGCGTATCGCAATATTTATTTATAATTTCCATCGTTTTCAAAATGCTGTTGTCTTATTCTAGTTTAAATTCTTAATGTCGTATGATGTAACATTAAAATGCTAAGGAGGCAATAAAGAGTAGAAAAAATGCAAAAAAAGGTCTTCAGAAAAAATTAAAAAAAAAAGAAACTTTTGATAGATTTGAGAATACAATTAACATCCTTTTCTCCTAATTTGCAATTGTTATGTGATAACAAACAACATTCTCCTTTATACTCGCACTAAAATATGTAAAACAAAATTGGTTACTTAAATTATTATCATCATTAAAATGTATTTAAATTTATATTGAAATGTGCAATTTATTGAGTTTAATAATGTCTATTTGAAATAAAGAACCTGATTTTTTATTAGCCTATTCGTCAAAAATTAAAATTAGCACTTTAGATAATATGATATATGTCTTTTAACATAAAAGAGGGTCGCTTAAAAATTTTACAAAAAAATACTGGCCGCGGTCAGAAAAGTTTGGGAAACGCTGATCTATTCTATGCTTTGCCGATAGTCTCGTTAATAGATCGCGAATCTTCGTGCAATTTCACATTTCTTCCGTCAAAATTAAGGAAACGCGTCTGAACTTGCGATAACCAAGCAGTAGTTGACGCACCGTGTGCGTCATCTATTATTCGCCAGCTGTTTTACTAACAGATCGTGAGCCTTCGTATTTCTGTTGTCAAAATTAAAAAAGCGCGTCTAAATTTGCCAGATATACCTCACCCATGGTATCATGAGGTATGCAATTTGAATAGTTTATATCTTTAAAACTATTAAGTAACAACGCTTAATATTTCATGCATGTGTTCAGGAATAGGTACTTATTATGCCTATCATGCTTCAAAAGCACGATAAAATCAAAGTCGGACAGTTGGGTTCCCTTCCTTAATAAGTGAATTGTTGTAATATAACATTGGCAATTTGGAGACATAGGGTAGATGTATCGATTACTGTCAGTGTCCCTATAATCGACACTCTAATTATTTTATTTAATAACGAACGAACGTATGAAGAATTGAGACTAACAAAATTTCAATACTAAATTTGGGCTTCATTATTATGTAACAACACATGGACATTGCATGTACAGTTTACATTTAATGTATAAAAATAAGTATTAAGAATTGAATGTATCGTTTGAGCATAAAAACGCTACTTATGTGCTGTAAGTAGGAAAGTATGAAAATTTTTATCGTACAGTAAGGCCGAAGATTTTGCGATTTATCTTCTCTGAATTGCTTATATATGTAAGGATCATTTCCATTTAAATGACAACTTTTCAAATGACAGTAATAGGTAGACTGTTATATATTTTCAATGAATTAGTAATTAATACATCATACTTAACATACGAAAAAATTATCATAATTAAAAGAGACGTTGACTAATGTTGTGCTCCAAACTGGAACAATTATTAGGTTACATAACTTCTACGATAATTAAATGAAGTTACGTAACAAGTTTAAAATGGCAGTAATTGGGACACCTACACCCAATACAGTCCGATATGTAAATTATAAAAATCTGACGATCGGAAAAATGGACTGTCTTGAGAATGGCCCTTTATCCAAAGAGCTACTGAATTGACTAATTTAATTCAAACTATTCCAATAATTTAATTCAGCACAGTGGAATTTAAAGCATAAAAATAGACCTCGTTTGGCTGTAATCACAAGATTGCAGATCTTTATGTAAATTCATATCTTCGGAAACGCAAATAAGGAAGCGAAAACTGAATACTGATTGATTTCATCATCCGAATGTTACAAAGTGCACTTTACTTTAGATATTTTGCATATTTTTGCGCGTTATATCGTACGTGGTCTACAAAAGTGACACAACTCGAAAAGGTACATTTTTCAGGATAAGCCAAAATCTGTTAGCATCGACGAAACATAGAATTGACTATCCATTCTTATATGAAATCATCAAGGGGCTACCTGGCGCCTTTTTTAACATAAAACAACAGCGTTTTTAGAACGATAGGAATTGTAAATAAATACTATAAAATTAATATAAATTATTTTATATAATCGATCTATAATAGCTAGATTTATAGTAACATGTATAGAAGTATATCTTCATATTTATTGGACTTCTATCATTTAATCTTCTATAACCCCAATTTCATTTACATTTATGATACGAACAAGCGTCTGATTATATTTAATACACGGATAGGGGGTTAAACTTTCGCAATATTGATGGTCGAATCGAATATAATCCTTAAATCACAAGAGGCGTAAAAAAATCTCTGCTTTTTTACACAATGCGAATTTCAGTTTGAAATTTATGATGTCTCTTATAAATGGATGGATCTATCCTATACTTACAAGGGAAGGCTCTCAACTGGTCGATTTCGATTTTAATGAGCTTCTGTAGGATGGTAAACTATGGGCCCCTAATGATGTGTATAAAATATTAAGCGTAGTTACTTAATAGTTTTAAAGAAATACACACGTGACCCAACGAACTCCGCATTAGAAGTCACATGTCATTTCAATTTCACCGCGACTGTTTTGTCAGAAAGCACTTATATGCATAGTATGTCAACAGGTACAGTGCCGAACAAAAGTATTGGCACAGGCAATGTTTTATAATACATCCGCGTGTAAGTCAGGAACGAAGAATGATATTTGATTAAATCTTGTTTTAAAATACTGCCTTAGGTCTCTAAATTAAGTGTAGAAAAAAAACAGAAAAGTCGAGCAACTACTTGATTAGTAATAACAGAAAGTGTACATAGTGAGCCGTTTTTATTGAAACAAAAGTATTGGCACAGTTACAGTTTCTTAAATATAAATTATTACAGTACTAAATTTAATATTTTGTATGTAATCCTTTTTTCTCTATCATAGATCTCAAACGTTTCGGCATCGATTGCACTAACTTTTTCGTGATATTTGGATTTATATTTTCCCATTCTTCCAGAAGTGCTTTCTTTAGTTGCTGTTTTGACGTTATGTGTCGTTTTTTAATTTGTCGTCCCATTTCAGCCCAAAGATGTTCAATGGGATTTAGATCCGGGGATTGTGGCGGGGTCGATAACATATGCGACGTATTAAAAACAGTCATTTGGCGGACATTATACGTCGATGTTTCAGATCGTTGTTCTGTTGAAAGTAATAGTCCGATCCGAAATTTAATTTTTCCGCACTTTTTTTGAAGTTCTTTTTTAAAATATTGAGGTAACCATATTGGTCCATTGTTGTCTCAATGAACTCAAGCTCTGCAACACCAGAAGAGCTCATACATCCCCTTACAATGACCCCACCACCTCCGTGTTTAACTGTGGGAAAAATGTTCTTCTCATCAAATTCCGCGTTAGGTTTTCGCGAAACTAAAACTTTACCATTACACTGAAAAATATCAAATTTGCTTTCATCGGAAAATATCACTTTATCCCAAAATTCCATATTTTGGTGTATATAATTATTTGCGAACTCTAATCTTTTCTTTTGATTAATTTTACTAATACACGGTTTCCGTCTCGCGACTCTTGACTTGTATCCAGCATTCTTAATAGTTCTTCGAATAGTTATCGGGTGCACTTCTGTCTTGTATTCGTCTTGTAGCACTGCGGCTATTTCTGAGGATATAGTTTTAGCATCCATTTTAATTATATTTATTACCTTCCTTTTTTCTCTATTACTGAGCTTCGGAAGACGCCCACTTCGTGGAGCATTTACTACATTCAAAAATCGTTTAATTACGTTTCTAATAGTGAAACAACTTAAATTCACGATTTTACCTATTGCTGAATAGGATCTTCCTTGTTGACGTAAATTTATTATAATTTTTCTCTCAGATACTGTAGTTTCTCGCCATTTATTTGCCATATTTATGTTTTCTCGTATTTTTCTGTGTAAAACGTGTTTACTAATGGTAACAAGTGACGATCAGTTCGAATTGATGATCAGTGGGACTTCCCCTGCCGCAGCATGCGTACCAACATTGCAAATATTTAAAAATAATATGATGTAATAACAAATTTCCCAAGTGTGCCAATACTTTTGTTTCAGTAAAAATCGTTCACTGTGTATACTTTTTATTATTACTAATCATGTAGATGCTTGAATTTTCTGTTTTTTTCTGCACTTAATTTAGAGACTTGAGGTAGTATTTTAAAACAAAATTTAATCAAATATCATTCTTCGTTTACGATTTACACGCGATTGTATTATAAAATATTGCCTGTGCCAATACTTTTGTTCGGCATTGTACCTGTTGACATACTATGTATATAAGTGCTTTCTGACAAAACATTCGCGGTGAAATTGAAATGACATGTGACTTCTAATGCGGAGTTCGCTGGGTCACGTGTGTATTTCTTTAAAACTATTAAGTAACTACGCTAAATAGCTTATACACATCCTTAGGGGCCCATAGTTTACCATCCTACAGAAGCTCATTAAAATCGAAGTCGACCAGTTGAGAGCCTTCCCTTGTTAGTCAATGCTGTTAGTGAGCACGTAAATAAATTACAGTAGTCCCTCGCTAATATTCGTATGCTTCGGGTTCGTGACGCGAAGAATATCGAGACAGGGTCTATTTCGAGAACCTCCAAGAATTCATTCAACTACTTACATACTAGAGTTTTAATTTATTGTTACCACCAAAAGTAATATTACATAACTTTTACATATATTTACTTTCATGTATACTTTTCTTTTATTATCTTCTCCTTAAATAATGTTATATATATATATATATATAAACTATTCTACTGTTTTATTTTCTTCCTATGTTTGTTTGTATTTCTCACCTTACTCATTACAGTAATATAATAAACAGTATTTATTATTCAGTACATATTTAATTTTGTATTCCCTTTTTAGTTTTTGTCCCTGTAAGCAAACTTATTCAAATATGGTATTGTTTGGTATCCCTTTTGTCGGAAAAGCCTCGACAGTGTGACTAAATAGTCCCATAACTGTACGTCAGAAAATGCCACAAGTTTATTTTTGTTGTTTCGGTGAATCATTCGTAGTTACGTCACTACTGATTAGTAGTTGTAGATAACTCGAAGACTCGAAGGCAGCTTCAGGAATTGGTAGCGATAACTCCGCGAATCTTACCAAGGGAAAAACGTGCAAATATTAGCGAGGAACTACTGTATTTGCTAAACTTAAAATATAAAAAACAGCGGTAGGCCCTAAAAGTTATTTTCTACATTTTCGATTCTCAGCCTTTTAAATCCCTTTTTTTTAGTTACGCCGGTTTTGATGTTCTTCTCAATCATACAAGACTGAATTATTTGGAGTTGTGACACTCTTGATGTATTATTATAAATTAGTAGAGGAAGTGTTCCAAATATGGGCTAGTTAACACTAAAATTATCAGCGACTAAATTATACTTATTTGTATCAAAGAAATAAAAATGATAGACATTTGAAAAAAAATATATGTTGCAAATGAAGTAAATCTTTATTTATCTTTTGTGTCGAACAGCGTGGAATATTTTTAAATGTGTCGTAATAAAATTGTGGACATTTTTTATGCTTAACGTCGTGAATAATTAGAATATTTAAGCAATCTAGAAGTAAACGTTTAGCAAATATACCATAAAAGCTATTGGAACTAGGATTTGAAGAAAATCTTATGTGTTGGTTATGAAAGTGGTATGAGTCGTATATATTTTCTTTCGAGATATTTAGCTTTTTACGTTTCCAGCGTATTAAAAAATATTTTTCCATTCGCGGACGAAATATTTGATAATTTATATGATCTTCTAACTTGAAATTTGTATACGATTGTAAAGCTTTCTGAATAAGCTACATGGAAACATATCTTCTAAATACTTAATTGACTTGACTTTATTTAAATCCTCGTTCTTTTAATTTTACTTACGAAAATACGAATTATACAATTCGTATTTTTCTTCAATATACAATTTTGCATAAAAATCCGCAGTCTAGTTATAATTAACAGATTTGCAAAATTAAAGGAATGATATTCGTGTGTTAATCTCAAACTTTGGAAAACAACATTTCATATATAAACGAAACTAATATATAAACCGTTCATAGGTTAAAATGATTAACTCCGTTTATTGACTTTTTTAAAACTTTAGTGCAAAAATACTACAGATTGATATCTAACTTTTTATATTTAAAATAAATTTCCACAACACGTGGGTTTACCACCAAGAAATGAGAAGAATGGCAATAATATAATAAACAATTTATAAAAATAATAACGCACACTTCAAAGACATATGTGCTAGTGATTATGAAAGTGGTATAAGTTATATATATTTTGTTTCAAAATATACTAGATTTTCACGTTCGAGCGTGTTAAAAGATATTTTTCCATTATGGAACGAAATATTTGATAAATTATATGATCTTCTAACTTGTTATTTGTATAGGATTGTAAAACTTTCCGAATAAGCTGCATGGGAACGTATCTTTTAAGTATATAATTGACTTACACCACTTTCAAAATTAATAGTATATCCTATTTAGTGACTTACAGTAACGAAGAGTAGTGAATTTTATTAAAGAAACAGTAAACACAAATGGATTTATTTGCTTATTCATGTTTCACGTATTGTAATTTTGTTTATGTATCGTATTTTTACTTGTTACATATGTTCCGTCTAGAAGATCCGTGCTTCACCATCAATTCAATATTTAAATTAGTCTTCATAAAACCAGTCTTTAACGAAGCTGACTCATAGCAGAAATAACCTTATGAAATCATTGAAAACATTTTCCTTCCTTACAAGCTGTCTAGAGGCAATTGCCCTTTTTTACTTTATACTTGGATTAGTAATTTCACTTTAGTTTCCTCAATTTGGCACGTTCTGATAAATTCAAAGAGTATCGTAAACGTATTGCCTGCTGCGGTCGAGGCCTTGGGTATTTCCCGCATAGGTCGATCATCGGTACTCGCACTACCTAAAAACAGAACAGAACTAACTGTGCTAGTTTTACTTCCGCGTTCCCGCCCGAAGGCTCTACACAGAAGGCCGGATTCGGCAACCCATTGAGATACGCCCAATGAACGCATAGGGAACATACGCCTTAAGACGTAGCTCAAACCTACTACCTGTGCGATAAAGAGCCGGAAGGGCTCTAGACCACGTTACAAGTCGAACGGGACCCCTTTCCTAGGTCCTACCACTTCTGGAGAGTGGTACCCGTGTACTGAGGCACCACAGTGGTACCCGTGCGCCACGAGTACCCTAGTACTCGCACTACCTGAGGACAAACGTTAGAGTGGAGGCGGTTACTTTGCAAGACTCGCATTAAAAATTGACAAATGAAACAAATCGATCGCCTTCCCTTCGCAGATTTCACATTTCCAACGAGCCAATCCGCGTTTCTCACCCCCTTCGCTATTCCTTCACCGAGAAAAGGGCATAGCCGGATAAGGGGGTCAAAAGTGCCCTTGAACCAAATTAGACATATGATATCATATCTTCCTGGACCAGCAAAGCCGTTTAAAAATTTCCGAAGTTATCGATCAAAGAAGAACAGCCGAGTTTGTCGCCGGAAATAGTGTCACCACAACCCCCCCCCCCCCAAAAATAAATAACGTGTTCTCCGGAGTCAATCGACAATTTCTCCGAACCTCCGTCGTATTTCAAATCCCAAGTCGTCGTGGATCGAGACGACAGAACAACATATGTTTTAATTTTAACTACCAATCATCTTCAGCTTCAGTAACAAAATTTTCTGATTTTGACGCTTTAATGGTTTTAGAATATTCGTGGTGAACGAGTGTCTTTCCAAATACATTGCGTCTTTATATTTTTCTTTTGTACGTACACGCAGGTATACTCTCTTGTTTCCATTTAAATAAACGACTTACATTGTTATCGAAAGGAACGTGATACTGCTACGGATCAATATGAAAGCGACATATGTATGTATGTATGTACATATGTACATGCCATTGCTTATTTTACAGCTATTCCACAAAAATTCTTCCACAATATTGAAGTATAGACGATCATGACATAAAACAAATAAAAATCCTCCGCATTTTTGGTTTCTTGACTTACACCATTTTCATAATCATACGGCACATATAATTTTCTTCAAATCCTAGTTCCAACAAATTTTATGGTATATTTGCTAAACATTGACTTCTAGATTGCTTAAATATTCGAATTATTCACGATGTTAAACATTAAAATTTCCACAACTTTATTACGATACACGCATTTTTATATCACAGCCAATAATATCTTCTTTAACCCTTCTATGGGAATTACTGAACGATTATTCAAAACAGAAGAGCTGTCCACTCGTGATTATTAGACTGTAGATCTTTATGCATTTTTAGAAAATGTAAAATTGCAAAAAGGTGTACATAAATAAAAAAAAAAAAAAATAAAGGAATATTTTAATATTGACTTGCAAAATTTAAGATTAATAATTTTTCACTGGACAGGAAGTAAAGAGGAGAACCAGACAATCCTGCAATTTGTGGTTTTTTATAAAAATATAATAATGGAACTAGTTAATGACGAAGACTAATGAATGACGAAATTTTTCATTGATATGCATTTTTTAAAAAAGTATATGGAGGTCGTCAACACATCTCGAGTCACATACAAACTCGTTTACGTCTGATAGAAGCAAGGTGCTTTGCAATAATTCTGATAACATTTGCTTAGTGTCCATCGGCGTTAACTAGGGTAACTGACCTCATTACTGCCACCTGTAAGCTATGTTGTCTAAAATACCAACGAAACCCTAAAATGTTATACATGAAAAAATCCAACATTGAATTCTAAGCGCAGTGAATATCATAAAATAGTGCAGCGCTTAACATTCTTTATCATTTTTTTTTTATATAAAATGATGAAAAGGTGTGTGTCGATTAAAAGAGAGAGAACGACAACTGTTCTACTATCAAAGGGAAGGTTTTTATTGCAATAGTTGAGTTATAAATATAAGGAAAGATCATTTTCTTAGATTCTATAAGCTTCGTAGAATGTAACAAACACGCGTAGTTTAACGATTTATTGAATTATTTTGATTTAATATTTAAGTGACGGTAACTGGTACAAACAATTTACGGAATTTGCACGTACCGCCATGGCACTATTTGTTGTTGGAAACGAACGTATTAGAAAAAGGTGAATAATGAATAACACTTATCAACCTTCCAAGAATTTAATGATAATTTTCTGTCTTTCTCAAGATACAAAATTGCTCGAGTTCCGTTTAGCTCGGATGCTTCCGTAACAATGCCTGGTCGGCAGATTCCCTTTCCTTGCCCGAAAGGGCGCTCAGGTAGAGCTTATCGCCTAAATACGTATTGTTTACGTCTGGTAGTCGTCTGGAAACGCATGTTTGCCGACGCAGACGTCTCAAAACACATTCCCGCTGACAAACGTGTGTACTGTTACCGTTACCAATGATTATTGTACACAAGAAATATACGTAACCATAATTCGGCTAGTTTAATTCGAGGTTTTCAATAAATGTTTCTATCATATGGCAGTAAGTGGAGTGGCAGTACGTGAATTAGGGATGACAGTATTAGCTCGGCCGTTGTTTTCGTTAAATTATCGAACTTGTAAACAAAAATAGGGTTTTCAAGAGTCTTATTATTTTTTTCCTTACAGTAGAGACACTGGATCGTAACAGACAGGCAAGAAAAGAAACGCGTGATTTTAATAAATAAATAAATAACAAAAATAGTGCAATGAAATCATAGTTGATCATTTGGGTGGCAGTACGTGGGTCATTTACCCTATTACTTTCGAAAAAATGTGAAGGAAGCGCCTATAGGCGTCAATCGCTTGTAGCGAGCAATGTGAAATAAATGCCTATAGGCGCCAACAGTATTAACCCTTTGCGGACGATGAATAGTAACACTTAAGAGAGTATTTTGATTTTCAATTCCAAGCCTTTAAACTTTCCAAGCTTCTGAATTCTAGACCGTTCCATTCCCAAAACTGTGAAACGTTTATTAACGATGTTAATTTAAATTTTCTGCTTTAACATCAACGTGCGTCCACTGAACCTAAAAAATGATCAGGCGGCTATTTGTAGACACTCGTCCGCAAACGGTTAAAAGGGTTAAAGAATGAATTCTCTATATGAAACATTTTTATCCCAAGATCATTTGTTTGAAACTTTCATTTTTTTATACGAGCACATAATATGAAAGATAAAATAACTAAATAACTAAAAAATAATTAGGTGTCCTGTTTTAGACGGGACACCGTGTAGAATCATGTAAAAATTATTTTAACTAAATAAATGTATAGGATTTTCAAGAATTTACTTGTGTTTGAACGTTTTACTTTGGAAAAACGACATTTCGTATACACCAATCTAATAATTAGACTGCAGATTTTTCATACATTTATGGGAATCTTAAATGCGCAAAAAAGCGCGAAACGCATTTAACCTGTAATGATCGAAAGGCCCCGCTACGAGGACAAAACACTTACGTCATAGAAAACGAAAGACCCCAATACGGAGTCATGTAAAAAATTTGATTTTCATTTCATTTATTTATCATTGCTGTATTTCTTTTTATCAAATATTGCCACTTATTACATTAGATACTTAGTTGATCATGCACTGACAAGAAATATTTACAATTACGCAACGTTTTAAGGCGTAAATATTATGGCATTTGTATAACAGTTCTGTCGCAATGATAATCAGTGTAGTTTTGTTATTTAGAAGGTTACAACGTGTAGATATTTTATACTTGTGATTTCTAACTTTCGAATATTTTCAATATTACAAGCGTTAGTTTATTTTTATTTAAAAAATAAATACACGCAATCAAATTTTGAAAATATATAATGTATAAATGAAATACATAAAGGCAGTGATTATAAAACTATAAATCAACTAAATATCTTGAATTTACTTCTAAATAAACCAGTTTAAATGTGTCATTTAAGTTCTCATTTGTACAAACGTTTTATAAGCTTTCACCTAATTTTCTGTCGTAATTACGTTCTTATTGATATTAGCAAGTTCGGAATACAGAAAGAATTGATGTTTTTTTAACATAACGTTAAGATCAATATTTGGAAAAATTTTTCCTTTTTACTTTGCGAATATCTTGAATAAATAATCAACATCTGATCTGATCGTTAAGAACATCAAAGTTAGCAAACATATTTACATTATATACATTCGAAACCGTTTCAGAACCTATATAGAACCTAAAAAATAACAGCTATGGCACCTATGTATATGAGAACTGATGCAAGAGCTTTAACTTAAACTAATATAGTCAGAAATATAAGTTCTTTATAAGAGTTATTTAGAATAAAGTTCTTTTTAACTGTTTCAAGAAGCTAAACCTATATTATAACAATTTTCGAGTCCTGCTTTTTACACATTTAAGTTTTCCATAAATACATAAACATCTGCAGGCTAGTCATAAATATTCTGATTTAACAATAGCATTACCAACGGTTTGACGTATTCCCACTTCTACTGGAAGGATCAAAATAACTTGTTTGTGAAAAAAACAATTTACTTAATAAACAACATGCATTTATCTATTTTTCCCTGTTTCATTTAACGAAAATTGGGAATGGACTCAATAATAATAACAATAGTGTGTAAAAATAATAATCGTAGAAATATAGTTAAATGTAAATTTTAGTTACGTTGAATGCTTTGTAGAAACGCATTTACCACAAACGCGTTTATTGCATGTCACACAAATATTGTTCGTTCTACTATTTATACAACATCCTATTTAACGTCGCTCGGAAGCATCGAAAATAAAAACATATCGACAGATAAGACCGTTTCACGCTTTACAAGCAAGCGAGAGATATGCAACAATGTAGCAAAATAAAATTTACTTACGTTTTATGAGGAGGCAAAATGACACATCCTGGTACATGTTGCTATACCACATACAAATTTTACAGAAAAAAGAAGCTCACTTCACAGAATTAATCGTTTGGATATTTCAATAAAAGTGACAAAATATAGGGTAGTACAATAACCAGTTACTGCCACTTTTAGATTCGCGCTTAACTTTACTTAATTATTTTAGAACGTGTTTAACATAAAGATCGTTCCAGTTTGGAGCATAATATTGTTCAACCGCTCTTTTATTTATGAACATTTTTTTAATATGTTCAATACAATAAATTCATTACTACCTAATTGAAATTGTACAACAAAGTCCAATGTCCTTATTAGTGTCACTTGAAAGTCAAATTTTAGTCAAACGAAGAATTAAAATTGCAATAAAATTGGATTAATATTAGGTTAGGATTGGACTAAGAATGGAATAAAATTAGAATAATATTGAATTAATATTAAACTAAAATTGGAATAATATTGGAGTAGTATTGGAATCATATTGGATTAATATTGGATTAATATTAGATTAATAATGGATTGATATTGTATTAATATTGGAGTAAGTTTGGAATAATATTGGATTAGATCGTTCCAGTTTGAAGAATAATATTGTTTAACCGCTCTTTTATTCATGCACTTTTTTTTTATATGTTCAATACAATAAATTCATTACTACGTAATTGAAAATGTACAACAAAGTCCAATGTCCTTATTAATGTCACTTGAAAGTCAAATTTTAGTCAAATGGAGAACTAAAATTGCAATAAAATTGGATTAATATTAGATTAGGATTGGACTAAGATTGGAATAAAATTAGAATAATATTGAATTAATATTGGATTAATATTAAACTAAAATTGGAATAATATTGGAGTAGTATTGGAATAATATTGGATTAATATTGGATTAATATTGGATTAATATTAGATATTGGATTGATATTGTATTAATATCGGAGTAAGTTTGGAATAATATTGGATTAGATCGTTCCAGTTTGAAGAATAATATTGTTCAACCGCTCTTTTATTTATGAACATTTTTTTATATGTTCAATACAATAAATTCATTACTACGTAATTGAAAATGTACAACAAAGTCCAATGTTCTTCGTACTGTCACTTGAAAACTTTTCATTTAAATAGAAACACGTTTTACATATATTAACACGTCAGTCTGTGTGTGTAACAGATATAAGATGAATAGTAAACGTATCGCCTTGCTGAATTATGACACGTTCCATACTTTATAATTACACTGGTCACGTTTTAATGTTCAACAGCACATTTACCTTCTAATATTTATTTATAAATATTCAGTGTACACGAATGTACAATGTCTATGTGTTGTTACATAAACCGAAGTCCAAATTTAGTATGGAAATTTGTTTACTTACGATTCTTTGTACATTACTTTGCTATTAAATAAAACGAATTCAAGTGGCAGTTATAGGAACAATGACAGTACGTGAGTCATTTACCTTATTAACACTTTGCACTCCGAACATTTGTTGATACTACCTACTAGCAACTCTAGCACACCTTTACAGTAAAGCTTAAATTCATCTCGCATAATTAAAAATCAAATTCTTCTTTGTTTTCACTCACTTCCAAATTTTCGTACTGTGGCGTGCAAAACTCGTAGGTACGATCAGTTGTACGGCCGGGAGGGGTGGAGTGATCCAGTCCGTCTTACGGAGGTACGGGGACGTTTTAAGGGATTGGGGAGTGGGGTGAGTTCTGGAAGGGAGCAGTTTAGGCGAGTGAGATGTGTAACAATAGAAGGGAGCCGGGAAATAGAGCCGAGTTGCCGTGTGGGAGTCGTCTGCTAAATCTTGGTATAAGGAAGGTGAGGAGAGCCGAGTTTTAGGTAGAACCGTCTGCTAGTCACCAGGTATATGGGGAGCCGCTGAAACACGTAGCGTAACTCGTCTGCCACAAAGGAAGGTAGAGTGGTGGGTATCATTCGAGGCTTATCCTCAACGCGGATCGACAAAACCGTAGTGGCTTGAGCGTCTGCACGTTAGGGAGGTTACTGAAGGATTGACCGTCTTACAATTAGCCAGGGAGCGGGCCCTTTTTATACTGCCGCGCGGCGGGCACGGACCCTGAAGAGGGACCGCCGCGCGGATTTGCACGCTTGGGGTCGATTTTACGCACTTTCTGTGTTTATCACGCTCACTATTTTCTTAAAAACTAAATGTTCAGAGTCTCTATTGTTACAGTACTGGTTCTCTCCTCTTCTTATTTTTCATTCACAAAGAAGGAACCGAATAACACCGCAATGTCTATTTTTATTTACAATGCATTACAAATGACTGTGTTGCTCCTAATATAATAGTAATAACAACAATGTAAAACTGCATAGAGAGGCGAAATATGACAAATTCCGTCTTTGTTTACGTATTGCAAAATACTTGAATACTTGAATGAAAAAAAATCAGATTTAAGCATTTTAAATTGTTTTAGAAATTGCATCGTATAATATCGAGTCGAATAAGGATTAAAAAATATGCTGCATTGAAAATGAGTAGTGGTTATAAGAAATAACGAAACAAGTAATTTTTTTCCTCATTGGTAGATTTAACTTCTTTTGTTTTTAACTTCTTTTGCCTTTGTTTGAAATGTCTGGATCCCGAATACAATTACATTGATCCAAGGAACATTCTATCAATAATTACTTTATCACTAGGCTGCGGATCTTTACGCAAATTCATATTCTTATTAACAAAATTAAGGGATGGAAGCGCATTTGAATTTTGCATGAACGCATAAAAATCCGCAGTCTAATTATTGCCAATCGTGTTATCGATCACACTGAGAGTCAAAAGTAAGTATACATGTAACAAAAATAAAATTGAGTGAAGTTATAGGATAATTAGTGTCTGACTATAATATTACTTATAGCAAAAATAAATCAGTATTATGTAATAATAGTATAATTATATTAGTACTCATAGAAAATGCATTATACTATAATCGCGGTACAATTTACAGTAAACAAATTACACCATAATCTTACGTATTTTTGATATTTTGTATACCTCCGCATTTCATATAGTTTACAATGAGAATCAAAAGCGAGTACAGGTAACCCTCGCACAACACGGTACTTTGAGAGCACGATTTTCGTACCATACGGTAATAATAATAATAATAATAATAATAATAATAATAATAATAAGTGATGAAGACTTCCACATTATTAAGAGAAAGAAAATTATTACATTTTTGGACACAAGTGAAGATGAAAATGAGTAGACGTTTTAAATTTTTACGGTAATAAATATAATTTCTGAAGTCAATATTTTTTAAACTGAATTTCTATTTTATTTTCACCATTACAATATCATAGAAAATTCTTGTGTTGAAATTTTATTTGTGTTCTTTCATTCTATTACCGTGTATTATTAAAATGATTAAAAATGTTTTGAAAAATATTCTGTTCTCTTTTAAGAAATGAACTTTAACTATTGTATGCGCGAATTGTATATTATTTCGATACATATACCTTTCATAAAATGAGCTTATGTTGAATGATTTTTTGGCTGACACGGTTTCGCGTAACACGGCTTTAATATAACACGGTACTAAATTTCGTGTTAAACAAGGGTTACCTATATACACCTCACAAAAATGAAATTATAATACAATTATAGTATTTATTACAACACAAATGAAATTGCAGTATAATATTATAGTATTACTTACAGCAAATAAATAAATTTTGTATATATAATAGTAGTGGATTATTTATTGAGGTACACCTAATACTTACAATTAGAGGAGTTGGTCCAAATATGGGCTAGTTAAAGTACAGTGGAATCCTATTACTACAATCACAGATGATGTTATCAGTCGGCCATTATTATTATAATCAGTCGGTTCCAAAACACTCTATATAAAATTAATTAAAACCAATCCGCCTATTGCAATCAAACTTCGGTTATTGGTATCACGTATGATAATTACACTTGAACACAAACGATAAGAATTCCTAGCAAAGGGTATAGTCGATTAAGGGGGTCAAATGTGCCCTTCAGCCGATTTTGATTGTGCATGGATCATTCGATAGGTTACCAAAATAGGACAAGATATGCGAGAAAAGACGCGGAGTCGTAAAAAGCGCTCTAACATTATTTTCATACATATTTTAGGTTAAAATATTTTTAACACATTTATAAACCGATACTGATCATTATTATATTATTAGAAATTGAAAAAAATAATAATAAATAAAAAAAGTAAAAAGCCCAAGAAGAGACTCGAAACAGAGTCTAGTCGTTCTGAAGTAACATACTTTGCCGCCGAGCCAGCGCCGTTGTTGGAAACTAACTTAATATTTCAGAAGATAACGTTGTCATCGGAACTTTCATTAATTGGATTTATTTACTTTCTATAATTCCTCTGTTATTCTGCCGAATGTAAAAATGTTAAACATTGCATGGAGCACTTATATACCAAAGAACATCAAAAAATTCGACGTCTAACACGCAGAAAATAACGAACGAATCGGTTTTTAATTTTTTTGACTACGGCGCACCAAAACGAAAAATCTGAAAAAAATTGAGAATAATAGTAACAACAATATCTACTTACTGTAAAAATATAATCGTAGTTCTGGAACTGCATCAATGCTTCATCGGCATTTTTCCGCTTTTTTTTTGGTTTTTCATTTTTCACAACTTAGCTATTCAATTTAAAAATATAAAAAAATTCCTAAATACGTAAGCCGATATCAGAAATGCCTCTGATTTTTTTCTATTTTTTTCATGCTATAGAATAAGAGACATGACGTAAAAACGTGATTTTCATTTTCACCCTGTTACTACCCTCCAGGTCGAGATACAGGGCTAAAAATTTGCACGAAGTGTTTTTTTTGATAAGCTATCGAATGACTCATTGCACGTTGAATTTGGTTTGGGGGCACATTTGACCCCCTTAACCGGCTATACCCTTTGTCATAAACGCATGACCTGAGGTCAATAATGAACATTTTTTATCATTCGCGTAATATTATCAGCCGGCGATTCTTATCAACAATTGCAAGACCCAAAGTGATCAGAATAAGCGGATTCCACTGTATAGAACTTATTCAGCAAAGCCCTGTATCGGGAATGGTGCAAAACTACGACCGAGGAACAAATAGATTTGCACGAAAGAAATAAAGTAGATGTACCAATTACTGTCAGTGTCCCTATAACTGACACTTTAATTCATTTATTTAATAGTAAAATAATGGACGAAGAATCGTAAGTAAACAAATTTTGATACTAAAATTTGGACTTCGCTTTACGGAACAATATGTAGTAGACATTTTATATTCATTTACACTTAATATTTGAAAGCGAAATATTAGGTGGTAAATGTTCTGTTCAACATTAAAACGCGACCAATGTAACTATAAAGTATGGGGCGTGTCATAATTCGGTAAAGTTGATACGTTTACTATACAGCTTATATCTGTTACACAAACTGGCATGCTAGTATATGTAAAACGTGTTACTATCTAATGAGAATCTTTCAAGTGGCAGTACGAGGGACATTTGACTCTGTTGTACATTTTCAATTACGTAGTAATTAATTCCTTACATTCAACGTATAAAAAGAAGAAAACAATTTTCGTTTTTATTTTAAATTATTTTATGAACAGCCCATAATTGAACCACGCTGACAAAAAATGGAAAATTCATTTTAAATTTAGTTTAAATTTTGTAATTTGTAACAAACATTACGATTTGTTCAGCATACTTGAATTCCACATCGGTACGCTTAACACGTTAAAGATACACATTGATGCGTAAAAGTTTAACCCTTCGACTGCGGCGCGATATTCGCATGATTCGCTAATCAAAAATGTGCATATAGTTAATGTACGCTAAACAGTTACTTGTGCATTGATTATTCGGAAATATAAGATACTAAAATGTTGGATTGTTGTTAACATGAACTTTCAAATATTGTTATGAAATAATAAGTTAGGAAATTAATCTACTATTATATATTATGTATTATATAGGGTGTCCCGTAACTAGTGGTACAAGCGAGCAGGGTGTGATTCTACGTGAAAAATTGAATCGAAAATTTAGAATAAAATTTTTTCATACGACGCTTTATTTTCGAAAAAAAATAAGTTTGAAAATTTGTCGAGTACGCGTGCACTTGGACCAGCTTCAGCTCGAGAGATTTCATTGTAGATCACCTCCATTCTTGTTCGTAAACGTTGTCAATGTTTGTATACACCCAATGGATCGATGAACAGATTTCCAGAATTCGTCTAATTTATGAACCGTTGGAAGCGATGTCCACGTTGTTGCAAACATAACTGTGCTCTCCTTATTAAATTGCATCGAACGATTTCTAATGTGTCGTTGTGCAATTTTAATTGTTCAAACGCTATAATAATATTTTGTTTTAATTGTTCAACGCCCGTCACGTCAACACTGTACACAATTGACTTAACATGACCCCACAAATACTGAAGCTGGTCCAAGAGCACGCGTACTCGACAAATTTTCAAACTTATTTTTGTCGAAAATAAAGCGTCATATGAAAAAATTGTATTCTAAATTTTCGATTCAATTTTTCACGTAGAATCACCCCTTACTCGCTTGTACCACCAGTTATGGACACCCTGTATATATAATAAATAATAGAATATATATACATATACGCCCCATAGATATTGTATAATACAACACACGTAGATTAATTTCCTAAGTTATTATTTCATAACAATATTTGAAAGTTCAGGTTAACAACAATGTAACATTTTATTATCTTAAATTTCTATGCATATTGATGGTAGATGTACCAATTGCTGGTCACTTTAAGATTATCGCGCAGTCATTTAATTATTTTAGTAGCTATTTAACCTAATAATCATTTCCGGTTTGGAGCACAACATTAGTTAACATTTCTTTTATTTACGATGATTTCTTTTTCTCTGATAAATATGATGCATTAATTAGTCATTCATTGACTATATATAGTAAAGTCCAACGTCCCTTTAACTGTCATTTGAAAAGTTGTCACTTAAATGGAAATGATCCTTACATATTTTAGTAATACTGTATGACAAACAGAAGATAAATCGTAAACGCATCACCTTTAATGCATTATGAAAATTTCCTTACTTTCCACGGTACAGTACAGTGCAGAGATGACTTGTTGGCGAGCGTCCTTCAAGCTGAACAGCACAGGAGCAAGGGGAGCTGGTCACTCGCTCCGCCCATTAGCCAGTAGAAAATCTTTCTTCCGAATTCTTAGATGCTACATGCATAGTAGTGTGGGTTCAGTGCGTGCCTGGGGGCATGAGGGAGTGTGGAGCATGGTGCCGCGTGTGAAGGTAGACTCATTCCCGTGTGCCGTCGTTCCGCGAGCGTTCGGCGGCATCGGCAATCGTTTGGCGGCGGAATTGAAAGACTCGCGCGGACCCGGGCGGCCCGAGCGACACCGTAACGTTCGGCATCGGGCAGTTCTCGTCGGGACACAGAAGAGTGTGCTTCTTGTATTCTTTGTTACCTTATTGCTTTTCTTTAAAATATATTCACTATGTCAATTCCGTGGTCCGTATGATCCTACAGTAGTAGGTCCTTCATATTCGCTAAGGATTCGCGAGAGCGGACCCTGTCAGGTATCTTCTTGAAGATTTCCCCACATCCTCGCGAGAAAAAAAATAGGTTTACACCAATGTGATTCAGTTGTAGTTCCAAGTCGTCCTATCTCACTCAACCTCGTCGTATTTTGTTTCGCGTTCTTTGTCACGCAGTAGACTTGCAGTCGTGACCGATTCAGCCAATGACTATAATACGTGTGACTGAAGGTGTCGCTAATATGCGACAGCCAATCGGTTTGCCTCGCCAACAAGTCATCTCTGCACTGTACATTAGTCGCGTTTTTATGCTCAAACGACGCATTCACCTCCTCATATTTATTCTTAAATATTAAATATAAACATATATGCAAAGTCCATTTGTTGTTACATAAAAATCAAGTCCAAATTTTGTTATTCGAAATTTTTGTAGTCTCGATTCTTCATACATTTGTTGGCTATTAAATAAAATAGTTAAAGTAACAATTATAGGGGTAGCAATTGGGTCATCTACCCTAGTATGACAGTATAAGACAGTAATTGGCTCATCTACCCTATATAATGGGTTGGGGAAAAAGTATCTTCGTATTTACGCGGTAAATGTAGTTGCAGTCAATTGTTTTTATGGCAACATTAGTCGTACTTATCAACGTGATCGACTATTTCAGAGGTTATAATTCAAAGAGCAATTTGAAGTAAAAGTTAGTGAAATCCGTTCTTTCAATAAAAAATTATTTACTTGGAAAGATGTGTGAAAATAAGGAAGAAATTCGAAAAATACAAGAAAATATTGTTTGAATTTCGTTATAAAATACAAAGAAACTTTTTCCCCTACCCAATATATATATACATAATGTTTTTTGCAGTGAAAGAGTCAAGTATCCTCAACATGTTCGGCAATAAACACTAGAATAAAACTGATAGCCCATATTTAGATCACCTCCTTTACTTCTCTCTCTCTCTTTCTCTTTCTCTTTCTTTTTCTCTCTCTCTTTCTGTAAATGAAATTGATATTAATTTCAGGAGTGGGAAATCATCGATACAGAAAGTAGTTTTTCATAAGATGTCGCCGAACGAAACGCTGTTCCTGGAGAGCACAAATAAAATCATTAAAGACGATATAAGTAACTCGAGTTTCGTTCAGTTCCAAATTTGGGACTTTCCAGGCCAGATCGATTTCTTCGACCCGACTTTCGACAGCGACATGATATTCGGCGGTTGCGGGGCGTTAGTTTTCGTTATCGACGCCCAAGACGATTACACGGAGGCGCTCAATAAACTTCACTTAACGGTCACAAAAGCGTATAAAGTTAATCAGGCGATAAAATTCGAGGTGTTCATACATAAGGTCGACGGTTTGTCGGACGATTGCAAAATGGAAACGCAAAGAGACATACATACCAGAGCGAACGATGACCTTGCGGATGCTGGTAAACAAGAGAATGATCAGTGAATTAATCTGTTAATTCGTGTGCAACTATTTACAGATATATATAATCGTTTCAGAATGCGACCAAATACACCTAAGTTTCCATTTAACATCCATATACGACCATAGTATATTCGAAGCATTTAGTAAAGTTGTACAAAAATTGATACCACAGTTACCGACACTAGAAAATTTACTTAACATACTCATATCAGTAAGAATAATATACATCAATCTATTTACCGTTGGGTTTCTCGGAAAGTTCGTAGCGTTTTCCACGATATCGGCGTTATATCACACATTTTACGAATCGCACAAAAACGAGTAAAGTAGATTATTCACCCTTTGTAACTAGAATATTATTTTTAGTTGGGAGGAGAAAATGTAATCGATTGGAGTTTCTTTTATTTTCTACCTACAAGCTAGGAAATAGTCTGATCTTTTGTTAGCAGCATTATAGGATACAAATTGATTCAAACTGATATTTTCAAATTTCCAACTACTATTTCAATGCTAGTAAAATAAATGTTCTATCATCGCGCTGTATCTTACAAAAACTTCTGATAATCGTTAGTAACACCTCTATAAAGATAAATACCACAGCATGTTTAGGTTGTCGTTTAATATATCTTTTGTTCACAGTAACCAGCTTAAGTTCTGCATTTAACTGCAGTATGTCCGACGTTTAATAATGATTAACACACGTATATTCAAATTTCTTTTTTTTTTGCTGTATCCAGTAACAAATTGCATTATATCACGAAATACATTGTTTTTCATTTTGTTATCAACCAGTTAGCTGTGTTTGCCCTCTTTTAAACGCGTGTACCTAAATTGTGTCGCAAAAATGAAGGGATGACGAGTATACTCGTCGAAACACAGAGTACGCGCAGCTGCTGTAACATTCAATTAAGTTGCAATGAAACAATTGTTTTATTCTTTTGTAAAATCAATAATTTTATTACTCGCATTCATTTATTTGCTAAACTTAAACGCGTATCGTTTGCGTATGAAAAAAAAAGAACAGGAAAAATCAAATTCTTAAAACAATGATAAATTAGAAATTGAATCTGCTGTTGTAGAATGATATTGAGTAAAGCAGGGTACAATACATTACGGAACTTCGCAAGTCGAGCACTGGCATCTTGATTCTTTCCGAATATTATTTGTGTAACAATGCGAATAACTACTTTCATCACACTGCAAACATACAATTTTTTCATAGTAACTTCGTATATTTTTTTTATTTGCTCATTTTATTTCGGCTTTGTCCTTAAATATTTAAAAAATCTTGGAATTTACGAATATATTTCAGTTTACTCGCCATACATATTTTAGTTTCCACTAAAATTTTAATTTAGATAACAAATGGTAACTATTTTTCACGCATGACGAATATACTCGTCGTAACGCTAAAAATTGCTATTTTCTTCATGAATCGGGTTTGAGTCATCAAAATACTGATTAATTCTATTAATCTCTGAAATTTAGCATATATAATTATTTCCTGGGGTATTTTGAACGTAGTAATATTATATTGTCATGTATTTCTGTTATTAACAATGCAAGTTTTGTTGACAATCAGGAATTTAATACATCGGAGGAACAGAGAAACTACTTAGATGAATTCATTTGCGAGAAAGATGAAAATTAGGTTAAGAAAAGGGTCTATAAAACTACATTATGGAATAATACAAAACATAATCATTATTTTATATTGCTTTTGAATATTCTTCAAATATCGCTACGAATTTTCCAAACAACCTAATATACAGAGTGTCCCTGAAAGTTGATACCAAACTTTGACGGCATATAATACTTATCAAAGCAAGCATAAAAGTCTTAACACGTTTACTGTCCCAAGTATCATATGTGATACACAACCGGTGCTAAATGAATTTTATTGAAATGAAGTTCGTTGAAACTTATAACTGAAGAAAGCAACTACGATGAAGAAACTACGATAAATTGTATTTGTATTAGTGTTGGAAGGAAGTCCAATATATACTTTTGAATCCAAATCGGATCCAATATTCAAGGTTCATTTCATAGGGTTCGAATAATAGTAACAAGATATAATGATCATATATGGTAGATGCGAAATATTCGATATTCACGTGATAATTTCGAATCTTAGAATAAGTACTTTACAAGTTTCGAAAATCTACTTGCATGTACTTCGATACTCAAATGAATCGAGTCTCCTACAAGTACTGTTCGAATCATGAGTGTCAGTAAAGCATTACCATTTGACAGTTTTAGAAAACTTATACAGAAATAACGATAATAAACAACGTAACACATAATTTACTCAATTTTATTTCATAACTTACAGCTGTTTAAAAATGATATGTGATATACTGTATATATTTTTAATCTATTCCTTTTCTTTGTTTTAATATTGCTTGCTTTGGAAAATATCGTTTCTGCGGGTAACAGATGTTGCCATTATACGTGGATAGTCGCGTATAATTCTGGATAAAATAGGATATTTGTTAACATCTAATGACCAAAATAGGTTTCGTTAAATGCGTCTGAAGTAGTGGACGACTCACCGTGTATCGTGTTAACTGTTTCAGTCAGAACCGATAGGTATATAACAGTTTGAAACAGTTATTTTCGGAACTGTTTCAACTCCTTAATACACACTCCTAAAGATTGGCAGCAACTTTCAGGGACACCCCGTATTTATCTTCAAAGGATAATATATACATTCTAATTCATTTTACAGAATTCTGCAATTGAAAAGGCATTTTTATTTGACGTAGTATCTAAAATTTATATCGCAACCGATAGCTCTCCCGTAGACATGCAAAGTTACGAACTTTGTTGTGATATGATCGATGTTGTTATTGATGTATCTTGCATATACGGGTACGTTTCATCACAATTATTATAATAATCCTTTGCACTCCGTTGCCTCTGCTACGGAGACACGCGTAAATTTCTTCAAAAGTCAAGATTTAAGATTTTCATTTATTTTCGCCAATTCGATTCTCACGTTTCTTTCAAAAAACGAAACAAATCAAAGACAACTTTTCTCCTCTTTCCGAAATACGTAATACTTTAAATTCTCACAAGAGCCATAAAAACGTGTTAGAATTACCGTTAAATCATATTATTAAAACAGTTTTTTGGAGCGCAAAGGGTTAAAGTGTTATACTTTATATCAGCGTTACTCGACTATTTTGTCGTGCCGCCAAATATATTTATTTTAATTACTTAAGAGGCGAAACTCAAGTAAAACGTTAAAAAGATGGCGATGACTTTCAAATCTTGGACAAAAATGATATGGAGAGACGAAAAACATGAATCGTAATTAGAGATGGGTCGCAATCAAATTTCTGGATTCGCGAAACTCGAATCCGAAATTTTGCGAGGCCTCGAAAAGTCAATATTTTTGGAAACTTACTTCTATTCGAAGCCAATCTGCGACATTAGGCGCATGTATTGAGTTTAACGGAAAGTTCGTGCCGCGTTACATTGATATTATATTTCACAATGTTTTTTAAATATCCAACGGTTAGATCTGAATTTACCTTAATTTAGCTGTTCGAGTTCGGTTTAAGAAACACCTTTGGGGTAGCAAAATGCTTCTATTATAACTATAAAACTAACTATAAATATATAAACATAGTCACGTAAAAACTTAAATAAAAAATTGGCTTTTCCAAATGTTTTAATATTCGATTCTGCGGTTAAAAAAATTTGAGAAAATTTCAAGATGTATATGTAACTTGATAAAGCATCTCTGATTTTTCTAACAACTTTTTATGCGACGGATTAAAGAAAATGGAGCTTAAACAGTGAATTACGTTTCTGCCTGTAATTACTCTAGTAACAGGGTGGGGAGGTTGAAACTTATCCGAAAATGTTCCATTTGAAACACCTATTTATTAACATGTCACAAATGGAATTTCATTTAATGGTACCATTGACTAAGTGTAGTATAGAACATCCATTTATAAGAGACGACATAAATTTCAAACTGAAATTCGGCGTGCGTAAAAAAGCAGAGGTTTTTTTACGCCCCTTGCGATTTAGAATGGTTCGTTTAAGAGTTTTATTCAATCTGACCATCAAAGTTGCGAAAGTTAATCCTCTACCCCGTATTAAATATAATTGTACGTTTGTTCATATCATAAAAGTAAATGAAATTCGGGTTATAGAAGATTAAATGATAGAAGTCCAATACATATGAAGATATACTTCTATATTCGTTATTATAAATCTAGCTATTATAAATGGATTATATCGGAAACAATTCATTCGCGTAATATTTATTTAGAATTCCTTTATATGTTGTTTTATTTTAGCCAGGTAGCTCCCTCATGATTTCACTATTCTATGTTTCGTCAATGGTGATACTTTCATTACGTTTATTCGACTATATACCTTTTCAATAGAAAATTCGGCACGAACTTTCCGTTCAACCCAATAATTCGCCTTCTTTTTACGCGCTAAGAAAGAATCGATTTTATTGGACCCATTACTTGCGTCTCTCCGCTTAAACGTAAAAACGCTGCTTCATGCGATATCACGTATATCACACTAAGGATTCATTTTATAGATTAAGGGAGGATTCAGCGGCTGCAGCATTTGATAATCAAAGTTCTAGCTTAATCAAATTAAATAACGGGACAATTTTATATTTACGGGAAGTTAATAAATTCTTGGCATTAGTCTGTATTTTACGGGAAAACAATTTTGATAGGCAAGGTAATATAATTTCTCTTGCAACTTTATTAACAAACGAAGAGTGGAAATGAAAAGAAAAGCTGAAAGTGGCAAGAAAATTCACGTTTTGGGGAAAACACAATTGTTGCGTTTGCCAAAATGTCAACTTATTAACGAAATAGAACAAAACTCGTTTATTACATGTATCGCATTATTCTATGTAACTTTAAGTTTAATATTTTCAAGTTCTGTTAACCTTTAACGGTGGAAAGGCTCCGCTACGGGGGTATAACAGTTATGCCATAAAAAACGTAAGGACCTGTGAAGAATTTAGTTTTCATTTCATTTCTTTATCATTGCTGCATTTCTTTTAAATCAAATATCGCAACTTATTACATTGGACAGTTAGTTGATCACGCGCTGACAAGAAATATTTACAGTTATATAACGTTTTAAGATGTAAATATTATGGCGTTTGCATAACAGTTTTGTCGCAATGATATTCAGTGTAGTTTTGTTATTTGGAAGGTTACAACGTGTAGATATTTTATATTTGTGATTTTCAACTTTTGAGTATTTTCAATATTACAAGTGTTAGTTTATTTTCATTTAAAAAGTAAATACACATGATCAAATTTGTAAAATATAAATAATGGGGGAAATACACAAAGACAGTGATTATAAAATTATGAATCAACTAAATATCATTAATTTATAACCAAATAAACCAGTTAAATGTGTTATTTAAGTTTTCATTCGTATAAACGTTTTATAAGCTTTCACCTAATTTTCTGTCGTCTTATGGGCAAGTATTACAAAAAAAGCTCTCGATCGTTAAGAGTTAAATTTGGTATTAAGTAACCAAATGAAGAACATAAGGTCAATCGAAATACGCGATTTACGAAATATCACTCAACGTTATTTTAAAATGATCATTTTTAACTTACTATTTGAATTACATTTTGCCCGGATCTACTTTCAGCTTTTTTCATTCCTATTGTTCGAATATACAAGCCGTTTATTTTGAAAGTGGCGCTTATGTCTATTTATTTTTAAATTGAGATGTTTAAGGGCTTGTGTTTGAATTAATTTGAAAACAGTGGTAACTAATAAGTTATTAGTGATAACATGGTAGTATGATATTTTTATGTTTCTCGAAATGTGTGATTCACGAATCCAATCACCTTATTCATTACGTATTATTATTTAATCAGTTAGCTGTGTTGACCCCTTGTCAAAGTGGGTCAATATACCTAAATGTGTCGCGAAAATGAAGCGATGACAAGAATACTCGTCGGTCACAGCTAACCGGTTTAAAAGTAAAACGTTTTTGGAATCCATAAATGGACTTAGACCACTTTCAAAATAAATGGCTCATATATATATATATATATATATACAGTGGCGTGCAAAAGTTCCCGGCCAGATGGTTTTTGCGATTTTTCTTCCAAAAGGAAAGCGTTAAGACATTTTCTTCACTATCATATATGAGGACATATTACGTGAAAAGATACTACAAAAGAAAATCGACGCTGTTTATTTTCCTTACGTGTTTATTTGCAGAGTAAGTAAATTAATGTGTTCAAAAGTTCCCGGCCAGTTTTGATTTATGTACAGACTGAGGACTGTAAAAGGTCAGTAAGTGTTTACACGTTCAAATAATAGTTAGTAGTATTACGACTTCAGTTGGCAATCAGTCGCTAAAACGTAAACACGGCTCGAAAGACATCTGTCGAAGTGCGCAAAATTGTGATAGATTTGTCGTTAAAGGGAAAGTCGTCGCGCGAAATTGCTTCAATATTGCCAATCGGGAAAAGTACAGTGAACGATATAATCAACAGATATCGTGCAGGGAACGGCGTAGAAGATCGGCCCCATAGTGGAAGGCCCCGAAAGACCACTAAAAGAATTGATAGGATAATAAAACGTAAATCAATTGCAGACTCAAAGAAGACAGCTAGCGATATTGCAGCAGAACTACGACAGGAAAACGTTGCTAATATTAGTCGATGTACGATATCAAGACGACTACATGATGTAGGACTATTTGGCAGAGTCAGTGTTAAAAAACCACTAATCAGTAAGAAAAATAAAGTAGCCCGATTACAGTTTGCAAAAAAGTATTGTAACTGGACTGTTGAAAATTGGAAAGCTGTTCTTTTTTCGCATGCATCTAAATTTAATCTATTCGGCAGCGATGGAAGACAATATGTACGACGTTCAGTGGGCACAAGAAATGATCCTAGGTACCAAACACCTACTGTTAAACATGGCGGAGGAAGCATTATAGTATGGGGAGCTTTCTCCGGTCAAGAAATTGGTCCTCTTGTAAAAATTGAGGGTATCATGAATGGTGTGTCATGTATAGACAGATTTTAGAAACGCATATGCTACCATATGGCGAACGAAAGATGCCAGAAAATTGGTTCTTTCAGCATGATAACGACCCAAAACATGCATCGAAAATCGTAAAAAGATGGTTATCTACAAATAAAGTACAAGTTTTAGACTGGCCTTCTCAATCTGCGGACTTGAATCCAATAGAGCATCTTTGAGGACAGGTGAAATGTCGAATGAAAAATCATAGAAGTTCTAATAAGACACAATTTGTTCAAAATTTAATAGAAGAATGGAATAAAATACCACACGACTACATTACTCGATTATTTCAATCCATGCCTCGTCGCTGTGCTGCTGTTATTGCTGCAAGAGGCATGGCTACGAAATATGAGTTATAATATGTTAAACAATGTACCGCAAAATTGTTACACAATGAAACACAAGCATAATTTTTTTTTTAAACACACTGGCCGGAAACTTTTGAACACATTAATTTACTTACTCTACAAATAAACACGTAAGAAAAATAAACAGCGTCGATTTTTTTTGTAGTATCCTTTCACGTAATATGTCCTCATATATGATAGTAAAAAAACTTTCTTAACGCTTTCCTTTTGGAAGAAAAATCGCAAAAACCATCTGGCCGGGAACTTTTTGCACGCCACTGTATGCGATCTGTGTACATATTATAATACCTTCTCTTTTCGATTTATAGGTGTAATCGATTATAATTTCCTTTGCTTCCGTAAAGCCATACAACAGGTGTTCGAATTGCGTAATAAAGCTTTAACTAATACAAATGTCAATCATTCGACACCGCCTATTAATTTGAGCGAGACAACGAACGCTCCTACGGTATCACAAAGCGGAACAATGGGGCAAAATGGTACCGTTGTACTTGCACAGAGTTTTGCTCAGAACAGAATTTTTCTTTAAGTTTTCCACGTTTGTTTTATACAGGTTGTACCATATCTAAACCGACGAACTTCGCCAACACATTTGGGAGGTCATTTTGAGCAAAATATGTTATATACACTAGGAGTTGATTCGTTTTCATTATTCGATATACAGGGTGTTCGGTAAATGCCTGTCCAGATTGGGAGACTTTTGTCCGCCAACACTGTCCGCGGACAGTGTCCGCCAACACTGTCCGTGGACAGTGTCCGCGGACAAAAGTCTCCCAGCCTGAACGGACCTTAAGAAGGCGACTCCGCGTGGAAAATAAATCGAAATATAAAATAAGTCGTACAATAACATTTCTTCGTATGAGGCTTAATATTTTTTTTTTTTTTTAGAAAATATGGATTTTAAATAGGTCTGTGAAACAGTAGAGATTGGCTACCACGATCTTCTGATTTAATTTCTCTAGACTTTTATTCACGGAATTACATTAACACTTTATGGACCGGGCGGTTTTGCTACGAACCTGTAATCTGTTACCAGCGGCATTTTCATAAAATAGGAAAAAACATTGGCCGTTTTCTCCAAATTCTTGTGTGTATTTTGAAGTCATTTTTATTCTTATAATAACGAAATATTGATTCAGATGTTTTGATAGCTCCACTACAAATCTACGTGTATTTTATTGCAATTCACGCTACGGTTTACCATGAACTGAACTCTACCTTACCTTAAAAGTCTTACGTCCGAATTTCCCGTACTCCAGCGAAAACAATGAGGGGTTCTTGGCTCATACTCTCTTGACTGCCGAGCCCTTGGGGGCCGGTCTTATTGCTCTGAGCATGCAGGAGAGGGGGTAGGTGGGGAAAACGAAGGTGTATTTTGTCTCAGGACTACTAGCCAGACTCATCAGTAGGGCTATTGCCAGTGGTCCCTGCCCCAGACGCTGTGATATTGTTATGATTTCGGAACCAAATATATGAACTGGACTTGGGATCGAGTACTTGCGAGCAACTCACAACTTGAGTGGCCATCTGGAGGCGCCCTTTAAGGAACCAACTCAGACGGCCGACCGACCACTTGCGAAAACTTGCGGTACCGCTGGACCCAGGCGGTCACGGGACGTGACACTAGATAGCTTCAATTTTCACAAAATACAAAATGATGCGATGATAACGGTTGTTAAATACGATGCTGCTTATTTCCTAGAACATCGCATTTTTGCACTTTTTAGCGAGAGTCAAAGCGCTTTCAATGATTACACATCGCAATATGATTATTTCATACGGGATGAAAATTTTTCCGGTAGATAACGCTAGTTTCAGTTAGGATGTCAATTGACGTGCCCGGTTTTTAAAGCGTTAAAGTAGCTGTACATTTTGATGAAATTGTAAGCGTCGAACAATTAACAGATAGTATTCGCCTTTTCGGATTTGATAAATTAAAATGAAGCAAAAAACGCTAGAGAAACGTTCGCAGAAATTGAATTCGCAAAGTAGAGCCGTGTATTTGCAAGAATGGACATCGCCGACAGTTTATGTAATAATCAAATTCATCGTATACAAACATCTTGTGTTTTATTGCGTGTTCTTAATTATCCAGTACAATAAACATGAACCTGAGTCGAGGCAGTAATTTATCGCGACATTCGTTAAGTGAAGACATAGTCGAATGCACGCATAACCAGCGAATATTTAACCCTTTGCACTCCGTTGGCGCTGTTACGGCGACACGCCGTAAATATCTTTCGAAAGTTTAAATTTAAGCTTTTTCATTTATTTTCATTAATTTGATCTTCATTTCTATTAAAACGAGACAACTCAGGGGGAAATTTTCCCCTTTTCGACTTTTTACGAGAGTTTGAGAAACGTGTTGAAATTATTGATAGGTAATACTATTAAAAAAGTTTTGGAATGCAAAGAATTAAAGTCGATTACCTCGAAAACCAAACTTCATACGAACAAATGTTATTCTATGTTTTCGACTTACTTCTTCATATAGAGTCACTTTCTTTTTGGTTGTTACCAAAAAATTACCGAACACCCTGTACAAAAGTGGAAGTATTAACCATTAACTACTACACCTATTAAAATTTACGTCTGGAAGACCGCTAATAATCACTCGTTTATCTCTATTTTCCAGGTTCGATTTTAGTAATTGAACTTTACACTACAGTAGACTCTCGTATAACTCAGTTAACCATTTGCATTATTAGCGCATATATGCGCGCAATTTTTTTGTGCATTACAGCCAGAGCAATATGCACGCAGTTAGCGAAGAGTGGTGATTACGAATATAATACTGGTGAGGAAATAATTAGTTCTGAAGAACGCAAATGTGTTATTGCGATATCTTCTAAAAGCGACGATACTGACAGCGATCGAAGCGCAAACGATTTTGAATAAGAGGAAAAGAATGAGGAACCTATATTTGCATAAATTTATATCTGTTAGTAGTGTAAATAAAGATATTACAAAGGTTACTATAACGAACTTTTACGAAGTATTACAATAATTCACATCGTAATGGAAACTAATCGATTTGGTAAAAACGATCCGAGTTTTAGAGAAATTTTTCTAGAGGAATTGAATGTTTATTTTGCACTGATATTATTGAAATATCTATATTATACATGTTGAAACATTTTTATTGCTATACAATAAAACGAATTGTTGGTGGTAAGTGACACGTTTCCACTTTTCCGTATCATGCGAATGGGTTAATATGTTTAAGCGTTGTACGAATTCGCGTTATACGAGAAATTATCTCGTATAAAATTATCTAAGTAACATGTTTGGAATTATTGTCATGCTACCTATTGTTTTCGATGTGTTATTAACGGGGACAATTTTTTTTATTGATTTCTCAAATGTTCGATTATTTTACAGATTCTCATGTTACTTAATAAAAGATCTAATATCTATTTAAATTTTATTTACTATATATATATATATATATATATATATATATATATATATGTAACACTATTTCTTGTTTTCATTATTACATGTAACTTCTAATAAGTAAAACCGAAAGTTTTTGATTTATAAATTAGGTTGGCTATTCAGTGCTATGATGCAAACGAGTTAAGAGTGGTCGAATAAAAGAATAAAACAATTCTGAAACTGAAGAAATCGATAGCAATGGAGATGACAATATTGTGCTCAACTGCAACAAATTTAATTCTTAAACGCGTGAAATGTTCGCATTTCATTATTTAGCGCGTTGTACAAGGAATCGCGTTATATGGAAACAGTAGTCGTAATATTGTTAGCGTGTTGCAGGAATTCGCGTTATAGAAACTCGCGTTATACGGGAGTCTACTGTATAATTGAGAAGTATCCAGAATGACAAGCTCGTAAATCATCCAAAAAGTAAAATAGCGATGAATAAGAAATTATTATTAGCGAGATCTCGCAGACCGACAATAGCAGTTAACCCTCCGCCAACCGTGCCTGGGTCTCCTCTGACCCATGTCCGCACGAGCCTGGTTAAAACTGCTCGACTCGTAATGAATGATTTCAGCCAGCAACTGTTTATATTAGGACCGATAAGGCGATCCGCATGCTTCGAAATGTATTCTTTTGATCAGTTCCCAATGTTAGTTCTCGAAAGAAAGATGCACTCGTTCGCACCAGGAATATAGGTGCGACGAATGTCAAAGACACACGTATGCAAAGAACATCCGATATCAACAAATTATTTATTATGTATACATTTTAAGGAATAGATATCGTTTTCTATGTTTCCCTTTGTACACATTGTTTATATTTTATTTGTAAGTTTTTATTTTACTCAAATACTGTACGTATTTACGTTATTAAAAATATAATATAAATTTCAGAGTCTCAACTTGAAAATATTATTTACTACAACATAAGAACTATAAATCCAAATGATAGTAATAGAAAAAATGGTAGACGCAACTCTATACCGCCCGGGCACGGTTGCCGGTAGCCACTAGAAGCGTCGGTTGTCGGAGAGTTAGGGGTTAAGCTGTCCGAAAATAAATTGTAAGATTTTCTGTAGTCTCATGTTTAGAGCTTTGCGTAGCGCAACTATTTGACGCAGCTAATGCGATGCGGCAATCACCAGAAGTATGTAAAAAGAAATAGAATTTTCTCGCAGGTGATCAATCAAACCACCTTGTTGTTTATACAGGATGTTTCCAAACTGGTGGTAGAAGACGGAAAGGCGGCGAATCTACATGAGAAAAGTAATTTGAAAATGTCGAGTAACATTTTTTCATACGAAGCTTCATTCTCAAGCAAATCAATCTTTTAACCCTTTCGTTACCGCACTCTAAAATTAGAAACATCCTCAATGTACAGATAGGAATTATTTTCGTTATTAAAAAAGTAATATGGCAATGTTTGCATATGTCAGGTAATTAATTATGGTAGACTATGTCTAAATTATAGTAAAAATAGTATCAATAAATAATGGCTATAGAACCTATGCGAAAGGTGGATGCAAGAGCTTGAACCTAAACTGACATAGTTCAACTTTTAGGTTCTTCGTAACAGTTATTCAGCATGAAGATTCTTAATAACGGTCGCGACCAGAATTTTTATATAGTTGAAACAGTTAATTTCGGAACTTTTTGAAGCCCTGGCCACGACATAGTACACGCAGCCACATTTTTCTGTTGCGTATAAAGGTCCGAATTCTGTACTTATAAAACACTTTATAACTTATTCCAAACATTGTATTTTTTTTTATAAATATATTGAACTATCACATCGTATTGGTATAACTATTGAGTTGTCCGGAAAGTTCGTGCAGTTTTATATTTATATTGTATTTCACAATGTTCTTTTGAATATCCAACGCGTAGATCTGAATGTACCTTAGTTTAGCTGTCCGAGTTCAGTTTCAGAAAGGCCTTTGGGACTGAAAAATGCTTCTATTGTAACTATAAAGTTAACTATAAAAATATAGACACAGTCACGTAAAGACTTCCATAAACAATTGGCTTTTCGAAATCTTTTAAACGTCGGTGTTTTGCGATTAAAAAATCCAAGAAAATTGCAAGATATATGTATGTCCTTGGATAAAGCATTTCCAATTTTTTTTACAACTTTTTATGCGCGAGATATTAAAAATGGAGCTTAAACAGTAAATTACGTTACCGCATGTGGCTACTCTAATAATAAGGTAGGGGGATTGAATCTTACCCGAAAATGTTGTATTTGGAAGACCTATTTATTAACATGCCACAAATTAAATTTCATTAAGCGGTATTCTTATTTGAATATACCTTTTGAATAGAAAATTCGGCACGAACTTTCTAGACAACCCAATATAGTTTCGTTAGTAATAAGTGATACAATATTTAAGCATTCAGAAACAGTGTTGTATTTATAAGAGTTGGTGATTAAAATTGTGCTTTATTAACAGTATATAAGATTACGGTTTATAATCGATACAATAATGATATTCTTTATAAAAATATCAGGCTGTACGTATGCAGATATGAACACATGAGACTGCTAGTCTCGTTTCGTATGGGTCAAAGCGGACGCCTTTGCTTTTCCTTTCCTCCCCCTCTTTAGCGCGTCACAGCAGTAATAAAATAATCGCAGGGCAAAGGGTCAACAATGTCAGAATGAAAAGATTTGTCCGATCTATGGCGTATGTAATATTTTTTGCTCGGAATGACCTCCCGAATGTGTTAGTAAAGTTGTCGGTTTAGATCTGGGACGATGTGTACACTGGTAATCAGAGTTGGGCATCAATCGATTAACATTTTTAACCTTTAAGCTACGGCAAAATTAATCGTGAAATTGTAGAAACGTTACTATCGCAATTGGTGTTTTATGATTTCTATTATACCTTTACTCGTGTTTGCGTTAATATAGAATTGCAACTGAATAAATTATAACATTGCGAGAAGAGAAATGCAAATGGAAACGTACAGAGACATTTTCATACATGTACTACAGAAAAATGTACACGGCTTTGAAAACGATATAAACTGGGCCACTATAATGGGGCGTATCGTCCTAAAAGGTTAGCTTCATCGATGGATAATGCTTGTGATTAACCTTTTAGGGACGACGCGGTTTTCTTTCCTTCTCTCACGCAATAGAGAAAGGTTTTTCTGTTCTAACAAATTTACTCCATTATGCTACTTCTTTAGTTCACTATTTGTAAAATATGCAAACTAACTGCGTGTCCCATAATCGCCAATAAATACAGGTGGGCCTCCTACAACGCGGTACCTTTACAACGCGGTTTTGCTACAATGCCACAATTCTTTAGTGTATTTTCAAGGAACGTACTATCGCGTTGCAGGAGGCCCCCTTGTAGTTCTATCTACTTTAAGTAAATATTAATCGTTTTATACTAATCGTAAAAAGAAAATAGGGTCCGCACATCGTACTGATGCCGTCCCTCAATTGTTAAACAAATTAATCGTCGAAAAGTCGGTAATCGATGAAATTAACCAAAAAAAAAATCAGCGATCCATTTAATCGATTGATGGAATTAATCGTCAAAAAATCGACGATTGATTTAATCGATTGATGAAATTAATCATAAAAAAATCGGCGCTCGATTTGATCAATTGATGAAATTAATCAATCAGTCATTGATTAAACAAATAAAGCGTTGAAGAAACGGCGACTGATTGAATCGATTAAAAAAATTAAGCGCCGAAAAATCGGCAACTGATTTAATGGATCGATGAAATTGTTAATCGTTGATTGAACAACAAATTAATCAAATATCAATTTCTAATAATTAAGTAGAATTTGAACGAAATTTTGGTATAATTCAAATTCCGTTACAAGTTATTAATTGCACTGCAAAAAGAATATCCAATCGACGATTAACATTGAATTTTTAATCTACAGTCGCAATTTTATTGTTAATCACGACGAACGATTAAAATGCATTGAACTGTTAATCGCATTAAACGATTGAAGTAAAAAAAAAAAGTTTAATCGTTGGTCGTTGATTAATTCATGCCCAATTCTGCAGGTAACAGTGTACCGCAATCATGCTAATGCATAACTTAATTTCGTAAATATTTCCTTAACACAGGATGTAACTATTTTATTATTCCTTATCGAACTTTTTTTAATAGAACTACGTTAAACTCGAAGTACATAAATGTGTATATAAATAAATATATATATATATATGTATTAAAATAAATTATTATCATCTATTAAAATAATGTTTAGTAGACTATTGTTATAAAGTCTTACCATTTCCCTTCAGTTTCTTTTAGTATGAAACTTAACGATACAAAAATGATCTCATAATCCTCATTTCATAATTTTATTTTTTTTCCAACTGTAGCGTATATTCAACTAAAGTTTCGGTATAATTTACAGCGAGTCTCAAAAGTCTACATACACTTCCAAATTTCAAGTACAGGAAAAATACTGAAAATATATGCCAATTATTATCGTTCATCGATTGTTAATGAAAAGAAATAATTCTTTATATATACGTATTATATATTACAATATAATCTAATTTGTATAATTTAAGTAATGTAAAATTTAATGAACCAGTTAGCTTTGTTGACCCGTTTTGAAAGTGTGCATCTAAATGTGTCACGAATATATTTTAGTTTCCACTAAAATTACAATTTAAATAGCCAATGGCAACTACTTTCTACGCACCACGAGTATACTCGTCGTAACACAAAATATTGCCATCTCTCCATGACGAGTATACTCGTCAATCATGGATAACTGGTTAAATAGCCAATGGTAGCTACTTTTTATGCACGATGAGTACACTCGTCGTAACACAAAATATTGTCATTTCTCCATGACGAGTATACTCGTCAATCACAGCTAATTGGTTAAAAGTAATTGTACAGGGTGCCCAAAAAGGTCATGTTATAGACACGGCAAGAATCCCAACTATCCGACTTTGATTTTAATACCGATTCCTGATCACATGCATGAAACATTAGGCGTAGTTACTTAATATTTTTAAACGTATAAACTGTTAAAGTTGTATACCTGTTGTAGTGCCATTAATGAGGCGCACCTGGCAAACTAGCGAGTGGTAGTTGGCGAATAATGGAAGACGCACGTGTTAACTGTAATTGTTAATAACTTTTACACAATTAGCCATCTGCCCACTAAACAGGTTATATACCTACGTCTTCATTTTGACGAACTCTTATAAGTTTGGCAAAGTTTGGTAAATATGCGAGTGAGACACTTGTGAATCATCAATGCTCATTTTACGAAACGCCGTCTAAGAATTTTTCTCATTTATAATTTTATATTCTATACATTTTCGCGCTACTTTTATCGCGCTATTTTAAAACGTGTTCTACGATATGAAAAATATTTGAAATTTAAAATGTGCGTAATGTAGACTTTTGCGACTGACTGTGTATTTATTGATAGATATTTTATAACTTATTGATAGTTCATTTCTCGCATATCATCGTCAATAAAATCTTGCATTTCACGGTGTATGGAATACGGTGATAAATTGGAGGCAACTATACTTTCTTCCAATTGATACCAACGTATGTATGAAAATGTTTGCTCGTACTCGTTTAGAGTGATTTCGCTTGGAAGACAATCGTCCGAATTTAAACTGAAAAGTGCAAGTTTTGAAAGTTTAATTTACAGTGCGTAACCAAATTATTATAGACACTTCGAAATTAATACTTTTTTAAAGTTTGAAGAATTACACTTAAGATGAAACTCGCTTTCATTCCGCGAAGTATTCTGATGTTTTTGATAACGTATAATAAGGGTTTTATGACTTCTATAAGTTAATCCAAATTTTTAGCAGTATACTCAATGACAAAATTAAGGTATCACATGAAATTTTTACCGAAAACGTACTGATATTTCAACTGTTGAGTACATATGTTTAATATCTACGTTTAGGAACGAGTATCGTATCATTGGATGAATTCATTTGCGAGAAAGATTAAAATTTGTTAAGAAAAGTGTCTATAAAACTACATTATGGAATAATACAAAACGTATCCATTATTTTATATTGCTTTTGAATATTCTTCAAATATCGCTATGAACTTTCCGAACAACCTAATATACAGAGTGTCTCTGAAAGTTGAGACCAAACTTTGAAGGCATATAATACTCATCAAACCAAGCATAAAAGTCGTAACACGTTCACTGTCCCAAGTATCATATGTGATACACAATCGGTACTAAATGAATTTTATTGAAATGAAGTTCGTTGAAACTTATAATAACTGAAGAAAGCAACTACGATAAACTGGTATTTGTATTAATGATGGGAGCAAGTTCAATATATACTAATGAATCCAAATCGAATCCAATATTCAAGGATCATTTCATAGGGTTCGAATAATAGTAACAAGATAAGACTTGGCTTCCGGGATGGAGTCGCGTTGGATGACGGTTTGTTGCCGACGTTTCGTAAACATTGCAGTTTACTTCATCAGGGCGAGAGACAACCTGATACTTAGTATGTAATGTGAAACTGGAAAGATGCGAACTCAGATGTGAAGATGTAGTGTCGGGAGCAACAGAGAAGGGAATTGTAAATTGGTTAGCCGAGGTGGAGAGAAAAAAGAGAGAGAGGAGTCAGTTAGGTGATATGAGTAAGAACAGTATGGAGGGATGAGAGTGGGTTAAGACAGAATGTAAACCAAGTCCATTTTCTAAGCCGAGAAGGCTGAAAATTGAATAAACAACTACTACTACTACTACTACTACTACTTAGTATGTAATGTTTACGAAACGTCGGCAACAAACCGTCATCCAACGCGGCTCCATCCCGGAAGCCAAGTCTTATAAAGAATCTTACCGCGGAAACCTCAAATACCTTAATAATAACAAGATATAGGGTAAATGAACCACGTACTGTCACTGTTCCTATAACTGCCACTTGAATTCGTTTTATTTAATAGCAAAGTAATGTATAATGAATCGTAAGTAAACAAATTTTCATACTAAATTTGGACTTCGGTTTATGTAACAACACATAGACATTGTATATTCGTTTACGCTTTATATTTAAAACGAAATATTAGCAGGTAAATGTGCTGTTGAACATTAAAACGTGATCAATGTAATTATAATGTATGGACATGTTATAATTCAGTAAACGCGATACGTTTACTATACATGTTATATCTGTTACACAAACTGACGTGCTAATAAATGTAAAAACATGTTTCTATGTGTCGCTATTAAGTAAAATAATTCAAGTGACGATTTTAGGGACACTGACAGTAATTGGGACATCCTACCCTATTTAATGCATATCGTAACTCAAATTTGATCAAAAGTGAACATACAACATGTATGCATTAAACACCATCGATATGTTTGCATATGTTCTTGAGAAAATATAGACAAAACATATATTATATGCAAATCGTGCAAAATAAAAGATATATACACGGTTGATGAAATCCTCTAAAAACGAAATGAATTTCTGTTCAGGTCCGTTCTAATTAACAACTTCCTATGTATAATTTGCATTTGCGTAAATATCCGCCGCCCAGGAATAAGCAAATTCCACTATAATTATAATGGATTCTCGCAATGTTGCGCGAGCGGCATGCAACATTGTTAACCCTTAACCTCTTAGGAACGATGCACCACTATAGTGGCTTTCGCGGATGTCATCTTATATTACGACGCGCCACTATAGTGGCTCACTCTAGTGACTCACTCGCTCACCGTTTGAATTAACTGATCGTTTCCATATGTCTCGTTTCACACTTTTCTTTGCCTTCACAACGTTTTATAACAGTGTTAACAATATACAGACAGAATATACAGCCTTTATTTTTGATACGCTAGTGTCAGGTATGAATTGTTGCAGTGTTTTATCGTTTACGCGTAATTAGCGTCGAACTCTGCCGTACAGGGAAACAGCACCGCGCAAAATTCAGCCGTGCCTAAGAGGTTAAGGGTCCAGAGGTATTTGAAGTTTACATATACCGCCGGGCTCAAGCTATTTTTCATACAAAAAGATTATTTGTTCTAAAGATTTTTATATCGATTATAGAAACAAAAATATTTATTTTTTAGTTAAAATTCATTGATTATAGAGCAATAAGATAATGACATGATTTAAGTTTTAAAATGATTGATGGCACAATATACACGGCATTCGACCCTATAAGCAAAAGTGTAATATCGCAACTGTTGCAACATTGGACCGTTAAGTGTTAAGATAATTGAAATATAAATTTTCTTACCTGCTGCTGTACCAGTTGACCTTATGTATAATTTTTGGTATTGGAACAGGCAAGCCTGACGGTGGTAAATATTGATAAGCTATTTCAATTAGTAAGCCGCGGCTCAGATTATTAAACGGACATGCAGTGGAATTATTTTCTATATAAACATTTTTCGTCCTAATGTAGTATTGCAGCATTAATTCATCTGAAAGGAATTCATTGGGATTGGATAGGATTTTGCAACAACGAAGGGAATGAATCTTAAAAGAAGAAAGAAAAGGGGAGATTCAATTTTTATTACACAGTTACATCATATCGTTGCGTACTTTCCAATGTACAAATTATTTAACAGAATGCGTGTAACGATACGATTCTTACAAAACTCACGTAAATTGTAATATACACGTTGAAATTGTTTAAATATGATACAAGGTGTACACAGGCTGTCGATTAAAAGAGATCCGTAGCGTAATTAGTTGTAAAGCATTAGTAAGGACGATATGTTAATGAATAGCATTTCACGTTGCTGTTTCGACGCAAGATTTAGTTAACCAGTTTGCTGCGTACGGTAAGTATACACGTCATGAAGTGGCGATATTTAGCGTTACGACGAGTATACTCGTCATGCGTGAAAATTAGTTACCATTTGCGAACTAAATTACAATTTTAGTGGAAACTGAAATATATTCGTAACATTCAAGATTTTTAAAATATTTAAGGACAAAGCCGAAATAAAATTAGCAAATAAAAAAAATATACGAAGTTACTATGAAAAAACTGTATGCAGTGTGATAGAAGTAGTTATTCACATTGTTACAAAAATAATATTCGGAAGGAATCAAGATGCGAGTGCTCGATTTGCGAAGTTCCGTTATGTATTATACCTTACTTTACTCAATATCATTCTAGAACAGCAGATTCAATTTCTAATTTATCACAGTTTTAAGAATTTGATTTTTCCTGTTCTTTTTTTTTTCATACGCAAACGATACACGTTTAAGTTTAGCAAATAAATGAATGGGAGTAATAAAATTATTGATTTTACAAAAGAATAAAACAATTGTTTCATTGCAACTTAATTGAATGTTACAGCAGCTGCGCGTACTCTGTGTTTCGACGAGTATACTCGTCATCCCTTCATTTTTGCGACACAATTTAGGTACACGCGTTTAAAAGAGGGCAAACACAGCTAACTGGTTGATAACAAAATGAAAAACAATGTATTTCGTGATATAATGCAATTTGTTACTGGATATAGCAAAAAAAAAAAAAAAAAAAGAAATTTGAAAATACGTGTGTCAGTCATTGTTAAACGTCGGACATACTGCAGTTAAATGCAGAGCTTAAGCCAGTCACTGTAAACAAAGCAATTAAAAAAAAAAGATACATTAAACAACAATCTAAACATGCTGTGGTATTTATCGTTATAGAGTTGTTACTAGCCATTATCGAAAGTTTTTAGAAAATATAGCGCGATGATGGAACATTTATTTTTGTAGCATTGAAATAGTATTAGCGAATTTGGGAATATCAGTTTGAAATGTATCGTATAATGCTGTTAATAGAAGATCAGACTTACAGTAGTTTGCATCCTTATTCTGTACCGCGTTATGCAGGGCTAAAGCAAGATACGTGTGATATTTATTATAACTGCTTTCTAACACATCTAATTCTTCCCTGATGAACATTAACTTTTTATGATTCCATCGAGCTCTGACATGGCTGCACATCTCCAGTAACTGAAATCAATTGAGTAGCTCTGTAGATCATGTGCTCTTCTCGAGATTGTCTCGTTTTCTGATTATCGTATTTTTATAATCTTCAGTAGAGCCAACATCATCGCTATTTTTACCGGCATTTTTGTAAGTACAGGTGGGCCTCCTACAACGCGGTAGATACGTTCCTTGAAAATACACTATAGAATTGCGGCATTGTAGGAAACGTTCCATATTTCCTAAACCGCGTTGTAGGAAAATTTCCGCATTTCTCTAACCGTGTTGTAAAGATACCGCGTTGTAGGAGGCCCTCCTGTACCTATTATCATAGACGAAGCATAGAATAGACTATCCATTCTTATATGAAATCGTCAGACGACTACCTGACCTCCATACTAACATAAAACAACAGCGTTTTTAAGGCGATTGGAATTATAAATAAATATTGCGCGAATAAATTATTTCCGATATAATCAATCTATAATAGCTAGATTTATATTAACGTATATAGAAGTATATCTTCATATATATTGGACTTCTATCATTTACTCTTCTATAAGCCGAATTTCATTTACTTTTATAAGATAAACAAACGCATAATTATATTTAATACATGGATACAGGGTTAATTTTCGCAACTTTGATGGTCGGATTCAATATGATTCTTAAACGAACCATTCTAAATCGCAAGGGACGTAAAACCCTCTGCTTTTTTGCATACGCTGAATTTTAGTTTGAAATTATAATGTTTCCTACAAGTGGATAGTCTATCTTGTACCTAGTCAATATTATTATTACCGGAAGGAGTCAAATGATCCGTTTGCATTTGGGTGCAGATAACTATGCAAATAAATGTTCGAAACAATAAAAAACGAGATTTTTAATGTTTTTGGTTTAAGTTATAAAGATTTCGATTTATTGATTTATTTTAGAAGTTATTAAACTTTGTAAAACTTTGTGAACTTTTGTCAAACGCTGGTTCGTAACAGACTGAAACACACTGAACTACAGCTTGGATGAACGTAAACACACTATAAGTAGATATAGACGTATAGTAGCACGTTGTATTGATAAGAAGTCAACATTACGAACGATATTAATGCTGTTTATGAACGACATATGGTTTGTATCGAAATCCATTCAATCATGCCGAAGTTAAGTGCACGCGTACTCGGAGAATATTCAAAGTTGATTTTCTTGAGAACGAATTCTTCGAATGAAAAAAATGTTATTCTTTCTTTTAGATTTATTTCCTTATAAAGAATCACACCTTTCTCGGTAGTACCTTCAATACTGGGACACATTGTATAGATAATTTTATAACTATAATTAGACTGCGGATATTTAGGTATTTATTGCAAAAAAAAGACAGAGTGCACATGATACGGAGAAATATATAAAACATTCAAAGTAGAATACATTTTATGATATTTACTGCGTGAAACTGATTTCTGTTTAGGTGTGTCGCATTTCTTTAAGTGCTTTTACACAAAAATATGAATTTACATGAAAATTCGCAGTCTAATTATAATCGAAGCATTAAACTCAACTTCAATCGCTAAATTAAAATACGTATGTATGCTGTAAATACTTTAGTCGCTCAATATTTAAAAAAAAAGAAAAAACACTATCAAATGCAGTATGAAGGTATTGCAACTCGAACTTATCAGACGACCTAACGTAATAAAAATGATTCACGTGTATACGTACGTTATTTATAGTCGCCATTAAGTCTTCGTACTCTGTCGTTAACAAGCAATGTTCGTGAACCTTTTTTAGATATTCGTTATGAACTGTAATCGTAATCATAAATTTATTATATGTAATTGGAATCTATAGATGTGTTAAAATATTTGATACGTTATAAGCATTGACGAAGCATAGAATAGACTATTCATTCTTATATGAAATCACCAAGGGGCTATCTAGCCCCCTTACTAAAATAAAACAACAGCGTTTTTAAAACGATAAGAATTGTAAATAAATACCGTGAAAATTAATTGTTTCCGATATAATCGATCTATAATAGCTAGATATTATAGATAGACGTATATAGAAGTATATCTTCATATTTATTGGACTTCTAACATTTACTCTTCCATAAGACGAATGTTATTTACTTTTACGATATGAACAAACGTATAATTATATTTAATACATGGACAGAGGATTAACCCTTTGCGGACGATGAATAATAACACTTAAGGGAGTATTTTGATTTTGAATGCCAAGCCTTTAAATTTCCAAGCTTCTGAATTCCAGACCATTACATTCCCAAAACTCTGAAACGTTTATTAACGATATTAATTTAAATTTTCTGCTTTAATATCGACGTGCGTCCACGAAACCTAAAAAATGATTAGGCGGCTATTTGCAGACACTCGTCCGCAAAGGGTTAACTTTATCAACTGTGATGGTCGGATTGAATATAATTCTTAAACGAACCATTCTAAATCACAAAGGGCGTAAAAAACCCTCTGCCTTTTTACACACGCCGAATTTTAGTTTGAAATTTATGACGCTCCCTATAAATGGATAGTCTATCGTGTACTTGGTCAATGTTGTAAGTTTTTACCTGATACGATCGCGTCCAAACTGTCCGCTTGCGCTAAAGATTTCTCCAATATAAGGCTTAGATTTTGTAATACCTGACCCGATAAATACGTATGTATAGACGTAATTGCATGTAACAAACAGAATCGTAAGCTTTCGATACGCCTTATGTGATACTGTTCCAATTTGTTCCTTTTACCCAACGATTTTGAACCTTCTAAATCTATAAAAGTGCCACCTTACTTATACAGGCTGTCCCATGTAACTGGGAAAAGCCGTACCTCTAAATCGGTTGGAGATAGAAAAAAATGTGACCAGACAAAATTGAATAGTTTTAAATGATGCACAACCCGAATGTAATCTCTTGCATTGTTACGCATCGGTGCATCTAAAACATGCAATTGCATGTTCTTTTTTTTTAAACGGAACATTATCGATTTGATTGAACCCTTCGATGCAGTTTTTTTAGTCTACAAAGAACGTATTAAGGTACTTATACCCTAAACCTAATAAAAAAGTTTATTTTTGCCGAAATTAAAGTAGCGCGTCGACATTTACATCTTTATCGCGAAAATGAAGGAAACGCGACGAACTTTGGATTCTTCTCGGCAAAATTAACAAAAACGCATCGAAATTCGCAACAACCGAATGGCTTTCGTGACAAAATGCAAAGTTGCGTGAAGATTCGCCATTTGTTAGTTATTCGGTTATTACGAATTTCGACGCGTTTCTTTAATTTTAGTGATAGAAATCTAAATTTTGAAGCGTTTCCTTCATTTTGGCGATAAAATTGCGAAGTCAGTTATTTTCGCGGGATTTTGTACCATTAATAAAACTATATAATGAAATGTATTAATTAAACGCACGAGCACGAATTTTTTCATCGCTGTAAAGTGTACACTATTAATATTTGACTTGCATATATCTTGCATATATGTATGTTGCATGTTTGCTGATTAATGTACCTGTATAAACTTCCGCAGTCTAGTCATAACTCTTGAATTATTAGGTTTAGGGCATAAACAGCTTAATAATTTTTTTTGTAAAGACTAAAAGATTGCATTGAAAATTGCAGTCAAAACCATGTTGTGCCGTTTAAAAAAAGGATGCGGTTGCATTTTTTAGATACACTGATGTATAATAATGCAAGAGATTACATTCAGCTTGCGCATCATTTGAAACTGTTTAATTTTCTCTAATGACATCTTTTCCTATCTCCAACCATTTTAGAAATATAGCTTCTCCCAGATGCGTGGAACACCTTGTATAATATACTAGGTGCATGCCAAAGTTTTAATGAATTTGATCATAAATAGATTACACAAAGTTACACACTCCGCAGTCTAATGACACTGGTCAACAAATTTCCAATAACAATTTGTATCCTCCACTTTTAAGCTATTTTCGCATGTATTTATGTATATTGAGACAAGGAACGACAAAGAACAGAATGATTTGGTTCCAGTTTCGAAAATGTAAATCAACAATTATTTACTTCAAGTATGGTAGAATAATGATAGTATATATAAGTGCAACATTCAAATAAAATGAATTATTTTTAATTTTTGGTACTAAAAATGTTACATTTATATAAATTTATGTTTCGTTAAGGTTAATGTCGTTTACGCTTAATTTGTAATTTGTAGCGAATTTGCCAATATTCTACTAAAATTACGGGACTCGAGTTCCTCTGATATCTTTTCTTGGTAGCAATGTGTTGATAAAAACGTTCCTATATCGTTAACGTCATATGTTAAAAATCCCGAAACATCACGTAGGGTAGATGTACCACGTACTGCCACTGTAAGCTTATCGCGTAACTTTATTTAACTATTTTAGAACGTATTTAACCTAATAAACGGTTCCAATTTGGAGCATAATATTGTCCAACACCTCTTCTGTTTATGAACATTTTTTTATATGTTGAATATAATGAATGAATTTCTAATTAATTGGCTAACATTAGGAACTGATCAAAGAATACATTTCAAAGCATGCGGATCGCCCTATCGGTCCTAACATAAACACAGTTACTGGCTTAAATCACTTACAGCTTGCTGTCGTGGGTCAAAGTAGACCCAGGCACGGTTGGCGGAGGGTTAATCGTATTAAAATGAAATTGTATCGCGAAAATGCCGCGTTATACATGGGTTGGCTGTATATTAACACGTTGACTGCCATGGTGGTCACCGGAGACCGGCTACGCTACGATTAACTAAAGCATTCCAATTAAATAAACAATCGCATTTCTAGAAATTTCACTGCGTTTGATGTTACACCAGCAATATATAGTATCGGAAGTATCATAGAAAAGTTAAATAACTACATTTCTTAACAAAATATAAAGCATTCCAATGAAATAAACAATCGCATTTCTAGAAATTGCACTGCGTTTGATGTTACACCAGCAATATATAGTATCGGAAGTATCATAGAAAAGTTAAATAACTACATTACTTAATAAAATAATTGTAATACATGCATAATTATAATGTACCCTACTGAAATAAGTAAAATCGCCGTGGCGGTCAACGTGTTAACTTTCAGCATTAACGAAGCATAGGATAGACCGTACATTCTTATATGGAATCATCAAGCGGTTACTTGGCCCCCTTACCATTTTGCTGTCCATTACTAGATCAGACTAAAATAAAGACAGCAGCGTTTTTAAAACAACGGCAGCGATTGCCTACCATGGATACTACGATCAAGAAATAAATGGAACGAAGATAAATACAAATGAAGAATAATACACAAATAATGAAGTAAGAATACACAAATAAGATAAAATTCAACCTAATCAAACATGTGGGCATATAACTTCTAAGTCACATGATGATCTTCTAATCTGTGATGAATTCTAAGTCATATGATCAACTTTGGTGGTTAGATTGAACATAATTCTTAAAATCATCATTCTAAATTGGGTGTAAAAAAACCTTTAATGTCTCAGATGTAAGCAGTATTTCAGCTTAAAATTTATGATGTTTAGTATAAATGAATGGTCTATCCTTTCAATGCTTTCAGTTTCATGATTGGGGTTTATAATACCATTGGCTAAGTACAAGATAGACTTTGTCCGAAACATCATAAATTTCAAAATGAAATTCGGATTGGGCAAAAAAGCAGAGATTTCTTACGCCCCTTGAAATTTAGAATGGTTGTTGTAAGTTGTTATAAGTTTAAAGTTAATAAAGTTAATCCTCTATCCATGTATTAAATATCATTACACGTTTGTTCGTATCATAAAAGTAAATGAAATTCGGGTTATAGAAGATTAAATGATAGAAGTCCAATACATGGGAAGATATACTTCTATACACGTTATTATAAATCTAGCTATTACAGATCCATTATATTGGAAACAATTAATTCGCGCAGTATTTATTTACAATTCCTATCGTTATGAAAATGCTGTTGTTTTATTTTAGCAAAGGAGCCAAGTAGCCCCCTGATGATTTCATATAAGAATGGGTGGTCTATTCTATTCTTCGACAATGATAATACGGACTAGAATTGGCTTCTTGTATGAAGAATACGTATTTGCTGTTGACCAGTGTAATTATATTACCAGGAAAATTGATCAAAATTTGTTCTCACCGGTAAACCTCAAATTATTCAACGTCCATAACGCCCACTTTAATTTCAGTTGGAACCTAAATATTTCGTTATACTTTACGAAAGTGTTTTCGTTCAATATAATATTTATAGGCCAACCTATTGCATAATGTAACGTTAAATTATCTACAGCGAGTAACACTTGATCCGTATGAATGTTAGCAACTGTAATGGACCAACGGGAACTTGAATCTGACCACCATTGGGAAAGCGTTTCCTCGAGTATAGATGACAAAAAGTATGAATTGTTCCACATATGATTGGTTTCGATCTAAACAAAATTGATGCGATTAACCCCTTTACTACCAGTCCCAAATTCATGATACACACTACCGTCCATAAGTAAGTCAGGTAACCCTCGAATAACACGATACTTTGCGAACCCGATTTTCATACAACACGGACTGAAAATTGCGGATGCCCTCGCATAACACGACACTTTGAGCACACAATTTTCGTACAACACGGTATTGCGAGTATTACGCAACTTGTTAGCGAAAATTTATCAAGTGATGAAGACTTCCACATTATTAAGAGAAAGATAATTATGAACATTTTTGGACACAAGTGAAGATGAAAACGAGTAGAATGTTTAAACTTTTACGTTAATAAATACAATTTCCGAAGTCAATATTTTTTAAACTGAATTTCTATTTTATTTTCACACGTACAATATAATAGAAAATTCTTGTGTAGAAATTTTATTTGTGTTTTTTGATTCCATTGCATTATTAAAAATGTTTTGAAAAATATTCTATTCTCTTTTAAGAAACGAACCTTAACTATTGTACGCGCGAATTGCATATTGCTTCGATATATATACCTTTCATAAAATGAGATTATGTTGAATAATTTTTTGGCTTACACGGTTTCGCTTAACACGGTACAAAATCTCGTGTTAAACGAGGGTTACCTGTACCACATATAAATTTTACAAAAGAAAACAAGAAAGAAGAAAATCACTTCGCAGAATTAATCGTTTGAATATTCTAATTAAAATGAGAAAAAATATTAAAAAATCAGTCGCACTGAAAATGGGTAATGATTATAAGGGATGACGAAACAAGTAATTTCGACCTCCGTACTAGATTTAGTGCTAAAAAAAAAGTGATACATTATGTATACTTACCTCATGAAATAGTCTTTGATAGAATTTATTCATAATGTGACCTGCTTCCATCATGTAAACGGATCTCATTAATGTCAAATGTGACTCCAATTTATATTCTTCCAACATAATGTTTTTAACTAATTTGCTAGCCCCGTTATATCGAGTGATTAAAATTTCTGCTAAAATATTTTCCAATATTTCCCTGAACGGTAGTATATAATCCGATATACTTTCAAGTCTAAAATATAAGAAGCAAATTTAAATTTATAACGAAGACTTATATACGGTGTTCCACCTAACTTTATCACCTGAAATATTTCTTTTATTTTTGATAATATCATTGACGAAGCGTTGATTAGACTATCGATTCTTATATGAAATTATCATGGCGCTACCTGGCCCCCTTACTAAAATAAAAAAAACAGCGTTTTTGAAACGATAGGAATTTTAAATAAATACCGCGCGAATTAATTGTTTCCGATATAATCGATCTATAATAGCTAGATTTATAATAACCTGTATAGAAGTATATTTTCATATGTATTGAACTTCTATCATTTAATCTTCTATAACCCGAATTTCATTTACTTTTATGATACGAACAAGCGTCTGATTATATTTAATACACGGGTAGCGGGTTAACTTTCGTAACTTCGATGGTCGGATTGAATATAATTCTTAAACGAACCATTCTAAATCGCAAGGGGCGTAAAAAGCCTCTGCTTTTGTACAAAATCCGAATTTCAGTTTGTAATTTACCATGTTTCTTATAAATGGATAGTCTATTCTGTACTTAGTCAATGCTACAAGATTGTTGAAAATACGTTTCTTTAAAGTAGATAATAGATGTACCTTCTGAATATATCCTTAGTTTTTATCTCAGTATTTTGAAGGGTAGAAATCCCAGCATCGTCAGTATTTTTTTTTAATAACTCAGGAGGAAGGAAGTCTTCTAAAGCTTTTAATAGAAATGGATTATTGAATGTAGTTAACTGTTGTATAATATTTTTCTCTATATCTTCATCATGTTCACGTTCATGTTTTTGAGACTGAGCCGCTCCTTCTTCTTTTTCTACTTCTTCCTCCTCCTCCTGCTCCTCCTCTTGTTCGCGTCTACAGTATTTCGAAATTTCCGTATCTAATTTAGTGTAAAATTCATCGACCAAAGATCTTTTCGAGTCTGGAAAGATTATACAATAATACTTTAAGTGAAATCGAAGATCTTGATAAAAAAAATTGGTCCGCTTCACTTTTACCGAAATACGACGTTTCAATTGATCTTTAAATCTGAAGTACTTTGTGCAGTTTAACCCTTAAAGGTCGAGAATTTTTTTTTGTAATACTCGCCCATAAAACGACAAAAAATTAGGCGTACGCTTATAAAACGTTTATAAGAATGAAAACTTCAATAACACATTTAAACTAGTTTATTCAGATATAAATTCGATATATTTAGTTAATTTCTAATTTTATAAATAAAATTGTTAATCAAACATCCACTCGTCTTCACTGCTGTTAATTTCATTATCTTGGTCTTCATGTATTTTCGCCATAATTTATATTATGAAAATTTGCTTATTTGTATTTATTTTTTAAACAAAAATAAACTGACACTTGTAATATTGAAAATACTCGAAAGTTGGAAATCGCAAATATAAAATATCTACACGTTGTAAGCTTCTAAATAATGAAGCTACACTGAATATCATTGCGACAAAACTGTTCTGCAAAGACCATAATATTTACATCTTAAAACGTTATATAATTGTAAATATTTCTTGATCAGTACATGATCAACTAACTGTCTAATGTAATAAGTTGCAATATTTGATAAAAAGAGAAAAAACTACAGCAATGATAAATAAATGAAATGGAAACTACATTCTTCACATGTCCTCATTTTGGGACCTTTCGTTTTCTATGGCATAAGTGTCTTATGCCATAGAAGGGCCTGCCGCAGCAGGGCCTTTTGACCGTTAAGGGTTAATATAAGAAACGAGTGATTCCAATAATTAACCATTTAACTGCGGCAGACACGAGTTAACTCGTCATTTAGATTGCCAATATCTTTTACTTAACTCCTTGCACTACGATTATTTCACTACTCACGTATGCTAGCATTAGTTAATCACTGCTTTCATATCACGTTACGTATGTATGTACGTATTATTTGAATGTTATGGGCAATTTTTATTTAACAACTTCCAATATTACAACGCAAAACTAAACTTGGGGTTAAACTAAATTTAACCGCCGATAGTAACCATTTTTGTCGAATCTACAACATAATTCATAGAACGAGTTCAAGTCATTATTTTAGTGCAAGAAATTAACCCTTTGCACTCCATTGGCTCCGCTACGGGAGACATTTATGATATATTAGGTGTATCAATAATTAATCCACCATTCTTTTACTAAATGACTGTGGTTCACATTCAAATTATTGTTAGATACCCAGCCCACTGTCCACCATGAAACATCGAGTAAACATAGATAAATCTACACTCAAAACAAATTACTCATCGCGGAACTAATTTTCCGACGTTCCGAAGCCTGTCACCTAGTCACCACTAACCGAAAACAAGGCTGAATCACCAAACACCTCCACCCCTTACTTAAGGCTCAAACTACGGTCCTCCGGAGCATTCAGTGGTCAGAAGCTCGAGAGCAGATACACAATCCTTCGCACATTTAATTCCATTCGCACCGACTTGTTGGCTTGGTGATCCGTGGATCGGAAACACTTATTCAATAAAGTTTTCCTCTACAAAATCCGCACGCAATATTCACTCAGGCTGTTCGGACCAGTTTGTACACGGTTTATGGTAGGGTTTAGAAGCACCGCTATTTTTGAGGATTCCTTAATTTAACTTTTTTACCATCTGGACGACACTCGCCAGGTGGTCTGTTACTTCAATTTTTTCTCGTTGTTATACCATTTGTATAGTATCTTTAGTTTCGTTCGCGTAGTTTCCCGTTCGACTCAATAGCTATTACCCTGTCATAAACCTTCCCAGCCCGAGCAGTCAGCAACGACCATGGTCACCTAACGGTTTCCGCGTGCGATGCAAGAATCAAGGAACCGTCTCAGCTGTTGGCCAGATGTGTCGCCCACCCCCGTCGAATTTAGCGTTTACCTTTCCTTGGAAATTCTCGCGACCCCTTCCTCAAGGAAACACGTCGAGGGCGTAAAGGAAGGTGTGTCCGTCACATTGATTGGATCTTTCTAAATTTTGGAAAGAACCAATCAGTCGGCAGTTGCAAATTCCAAGAGGGGGTTCAGAGACCCTCGCGATCGAGAGACACATTTTTGCCACCGTCGAAGCCAGTTGCATTTTAACCGCCAGATAGAGCAGACACAAGACTAAAGTCAAGAGAACCAGTTTCGTATCGTACTTGGGAATCAGTGAAATCATTGAAACTCCCACTTCACATTAAACTAAATTGTGAAGAATTAACATAGGCATCCAACATTATTATTCCACTCCTTTTTTATTTATTAAGGCCAACTTTATTAAGAATTCGAAAATTTAATGTTCCGATGCTTGCAAATTTTATGGCTTGGCATTCGAAAGCTTGTAAATCTTAATAAAGGTTGAGTAATTAACAGCTTGACATTTTGATGGTTTGGAATTTCAAAGGTTTGGAGATTCAGAAACTTGGAAATTCGAGACGTTGTAAAATTAAAAGTTTAGAAAAATCTAGTGATACAGACTTTCCACGATAAATGCACATCGTTCAGGGTCAAACGTGTGCAAATATCGTGGTAGGGTAGATGTTCCAATTACTGTCAGTGTCCTTATAATTGTCACTTGAATTGTTTTATTTGATAGTGAAATGTAGGTTATGCAAAGTGAAATAAAACAAAATATTGTTTGAATACTGTAAATGTAAGCGTAAAATAATTTTCTGGCGCAACGGCTCGCTCCGTCCGTCCGTTTATGCTCTTGACGACATCTGGAAACGATACGCTGCGCTGACGTAATCTGTATACAAGTGGAGGGATGAAGGACAAAGGACGACGGAGGAGTCGAGTCGAGTTCGACGTGGCAACAAAGCCCTTGCATTTTCGGCGGAGTGATTCATTCTCTTCCGTGTCGACGATCGAGCAACAATCGAACATTTTTCCTTTTTCTAACCGCTAGGTACAGAGTGCAGTTGGCCTCAGATGGAGGCGATTGACCGAATATAGACTCTAAGTAGCATATTTGTGTACGACCGTGTTTTAACCGAATACAGACTCTCAGTAGCGTATTTGCTTACATAAACTAAAATTAACTTTATTATTTTAAGCACTAAGGAAAGGCTACGTGTTTTCCCTGTCTTTAAGATAGTAATATTGATCGTTCAGATCGCTTTCTTCGACTGACCGTCTTTTCTCTGCGAAGCAAACTGTTAGAATGTTGCGCAGAAGTTCTCAGAAGGTATCACGAGTTATAAGGTATCACGAGACGTGAATAAGTCACTGACGAAGAATTCGTCACGTTCCCACAGATCCTATCTCTCTTATTCTTTGTCTAAATAAACAAAGAAGGGACACGGTTGCACCCTCTTGACTTGTGTCTCGTGTATTGAAAAGAGAAACATGCAGTCGATGATTTTTATTAATAGTAAGAAAACTTTCTCTTCTTGAATAAGAAACCAACAGTATCGCACGGATATTCAATCCCGGGCCGTATTACATTAATCGCTTCGCTAGTTCCAAAGAAGACCCTTTTAAAGAGGGGGGGGGGGGATAAAATTTGTGCAATTATCGTGTACCTCTCGTACGCACGTATCGTGGGAAGTTTATAGTAAGGAAGTAAAATAATACGGAACATTGCATACCATTGTCTCCAATATTTATACTCCATATGTCTGTAACTCGATCCAAGGACACCAACAATTCGATACTTTGCGCTATATGTTGTACCTTCCTAATTAGGAACTGCATAATTGGATCCGCTAAACATATACTATCCAATGGCCTCAGGGAAAATGTTTCATACTGGGAGCTACTTTCCGAAGCTGCGCTACTTGATAATCTAGAATGAAGAATAAATGATTATAATTAGACTGCGCATTTTTATGCATTTATGAATGTGTAATTTAAATTTACAAAGAGGCACCAAATGCAGATAGGAGGTAGATGTCCCAATTACTGCCGCTTTAAGCTTATCGCACAACTTCATTTGATTATTTTAGAAGCTATTTAACCTATGAATCGTTCCAGTTTGGAGCACAACATTAGTTAACATCTTTTTTTACTCACGATGACTTTTTTGTATGTTAAATACGATGTATTAATTACTAATTCATTGACAATATATAACAAAGTCCAATGTCCCAATTACCTGTCATTTGAAACGTTGTCACTTAAATGGAAGTGATCCTTACATATGTATATTAGCAGTTCTGTTTGTACGACGGATAGAAGATAAATTGTAAAATCATCGCCTTTACTGCATAATAAAAATTACCATACTTTCTACTTGCAGTACATTAATCGCGTTTTCATCCCCAATCGACACATTCGCCTCCAAATATTTATTTTTAAAATATGAAATATAAACATATATGCAATGCTCATGTGTTGTTGCATAAAAATGAAATCTAAATTTAGTATTGACATTTTTTTTGTCTCGACTCTTCATACATTACTTTGCTATTAAATGAAATAATTAAAGTGTCGGTTACAGGGTCCCTGACAGTTATTGGGCCATCTACCATGATATACAAAAATATACAAAATATTATATGTGTTTGATTGGTGTCGTTTTTTCGAAGTTTAATATTAGGGGATGAATACAACTGTCTTATTGGGTTGTCCGAAAAGTTCGTGCCGCATTATATTTATATTGTATTTCACAATGTTTTTCGAAATATCCAACGAAAATGCGCCTTAATTTAGCTGTTTAAGAAAGGCCTTTGGGGTAGCAAAATGCTTCTATTATAACTATAAAACTAACTATAAAGATATGAATACAGTCAGTGAAAACTTTCATAAACAATTGTCTTCTCGAAATATTTTAAAATTTGGTTCGGCGGTTGAAAAATCTGGGAAAATTTAAAGATATATATCTGTTCCTCGATAAAGCATCCCCGATTTTTCTTACAACTTTTTATGCGCGAGATCAAAGAGAATGGAGCTTAAACTATAAATTACGTTTCCGTCTGTAGCTACTCTAATACAGTCACTTCTCGACTTACGACGGGGTTCGGTTCCGCAACTTCAGATGTAAGTCGGATTTCATACAAAAATAAATAATATAATTATAATCGACATATGTACATTAAAATTAATAGCTTTTCGTTCTCATTTTTAATTGTTAACTACATATAAGTAAATAATTATATATGTATATGATATATATTTGACGAAAACTTAGAAGTTACTGTAATAAGGTGGGAGAATTGATGCTTACCCGAAAATAATTTATTTGGAGGACCTATTTATTATTAACATGTCACAAATTGAATTTCATTCAGTGATACTGTTACAATGCTTATTCGACTATACCTTTTCAATAGAAAATTCGGCACGAACTTTGCGGACAGCCCAATAAACATAATTCATATTCAATCCAATAATTTATCATTATGTTACCTCGTAATCACAAATTCCTCTCTCCAATCTTCGAATCTACCCTCGCTCAACCACGTATCAATTATGTTTAGATAAACGGTAAGAGTAGATAAGTATAAACTGATACAAATATTCGTCCTTTCTCGGTTGTGCGAGTTTTGCATCTCAAAGTACAAATGCGACAATAACTTCGATGCGCATTTCCAATTCGGATGAGCTCTCCAATTACACACGGCCTTCTTATGGACTTCGTATAAAATTTTCAAACTGTACAATCTCTTTTTTAACATCGACGATAAAGATAAGAATGTAAAAGTGCTATCTAAAATTCGACATAAATTTTTAAGTTAAACATTACAATTAATTAGAATTAAAATTATACAGTAGAATTCCGATTATCCGGCATATATGCCCACCCGTCACTAATTTTATTTTATTTATTTACTTTCGACTGAGATACTCTTTAGTTTACAGAAATTACTGGAAATATAGGTGGTGGAATTTTATAAAATAGAGAAATACAGATACTTTTGATTCTAAACTTTGTCTTTATTTAAACACGTGGAAGGGCACGTCTTTACAGCACGAAAGAAACTGTTGGAATGACGAGAGGTCAGTGAGTCAGTGAAGAAGGATTCGTCACGTACCCATAGATCATATCGGTCCCAAACTTCGTCTAAACAATTCAAGACGAGGCACAGCTGCACCCTCTTGAGCTGTGTCTCGTAAAGAAACTCAAGACACGCAGAGATGGTTTTTGTAAATGAAAAACTTTCTCTTCTTGAAAGAGAAAAACCAACATAAATAGATTAACGAATAGTATTATTAAAGTACTAAATGTAGGATGACAAAGAAGAGGAGATCGCACGTTTGAAAGCGCATCGCGAGCAGAAGAAATCGACTGTTTTCTAATGCTTGTTAACAGTTATAAGAATACGGTTTATACAGTTATCCTACCCATATATAATGACCGATGTGATTTAACACTAGGTTTGCGGACATTACGTGCATCATTTGACAGGCTTCCAGAAAAATACGTATACTGCATATAAATATTCGAAATTAGAAGCGTGAGGATGAAGAGAATCAATTAAAATACATATTCATACCATTGTGTTAATTAAAGCTAGCATAAAGTACTGAAAAATAATATTTATGGTCTCTATAATTTTTGGTATGAAATTTGAAATGCATCAACGTGACGAGTTCCGTAAACCTAGTGTTAAAAGAAAATTCAAATCCAGTTCGCAGCGAGCAGGCAAAAATATTTAGTTTAAGTATACTCAGAATCTCGGGGCATGATATGATTCCGTTTATAATGTTATAGAACGTAACTAACTCGAAAGTGGTCGAACGCTTAGCAAGGGATGGTAAGTTTAATTGAATTTGTATATTTGACAGATCATGATCAAATTCAGATCAGAAAAACACATCATTCACGAGTTTTTTTGTACATTACTTTGCTATTAAACATAATAATTAAAGTGTCGGTTATAGGGGCACTGACAATAATTGGGACATCTACTATCTATCATCTATAATTAATTGTTTAAATTATATTTCTTTTATCACTTCATATGCAGGTATTGTGCAATTATTTGACACTGCCTTGGTCCTAGGTATGCCGGATAATTAAAATTCTGCTGTAGTATGAAATAATATTATAATTAGACTGCGGATCTTTATGCAAATTTATATTTTTGAAGCTGAAATTAAAAATGGTTTCATCATTTAAATATACAAATTTCTACAGTATTTCGAATACTTTGTACATTTTTGCATATTCTATGGATTATGTGAATTTTTAAACGTTTAAGCATTGACTAAGTACATGATTTTAGACTCATTTATAGGAAACATCATAACGTGTGTGCCTGGTCAGACTTGGATCAAACTTATACAAAAGAAATTGTACAAAAGTTCGCGTTTACAAGTGCAACAATCGAATAATGAACGACGCAACGTGTGCGTCCGCTATTCGCCAGCTAAGCCTCACTGGTTTGCCATGAATTTTCATGCAACTTTACATTTCTCTCGCCAAAATTAAAGAAACACTTCGACATTCGCATCTTTATGGCCGAGATTAAGGAAATGCAGGAAAATTTAGATTCTTATCGCCAAAATTAAAGGAATGCAACTCAATTTGCAATAGTCGAATAGAAGGCAACGCAAACGATGCGTCGTCCACTATTCGCCGTCCATGTCTTACTAATAGATCCTGAATATTCGTGTAACTTCGCATTTTGTTGCCAAAACTACTCGATTATCGCGAGTTTCGACACATTTCTTTAATTCTGACAATAAGAATCCGAATCGAATGATTGAAGTAGTAGAAAATAAAGAGCGGTCTACTCATTATTAACATTCAGAAAAATGTAATACTTTTAATCACTTCTGTATATTCTTTTAATTATCAAACATAGCGTCATAATTTTGTCCAAGTGAACGTGTATTCGTCTGATTTAAATTGGATATTCGTTGTAATATTTGATTAATTTACAAAGATATTGGTCAATAATAAATGGTGTTTTATTTTATGCGTGACGCTCTTTAATGTAAACATGAAATTAAGTCCTCATCCCAGAAATTTTCAAGGCGTCTTATAACTTTGCCCACCAGAATATATATAACGCATTGTTATAAATTTGGATTTTAGAGATCACGTATGTCGAAAACAATTAATTATTGCACAATTCAATTACAATTCCCATCGTTTCAAAAATGTTGCCTTACTCTACTCTAAACTATACTTTAGAATAGGCAATAAATCCATGAAAATAGGCAGTCTAATTATAATATCATAATTCATATTATAAATAATGTATAAAGCTAATAAATCTAGAAACATAATTTAATATACCTTGTTTCATTAAATCCCTTTCTATGTCAAGTATATCATTTTTAAATTCCATCAAATGTTGCCTCAAAATCGCGTTATACGTTTCATACGTTAAAGGCGGCTTTTTACATAAGTCATCTTGATCTGGATACAATTTAAGTGAAAATTCTTCTATTTCGCGTATCATTGAAAAATACTCGCAAAATGACGAAAGAATACTATTGAAAGCAACCTGAAATTTGTTACTTTTAAACAATTAAAGCTCGTACATGTCAGTCCTGGGCGAAATTTATTCCAAATATTAATTTGAAAATAATCATTTCAAATAACGTTAATGGGTGTTTCAATACTAATATTTATTACTTTAATATGTTCATATTTTATTATAGTAATACAGGTGAACCTCCTACAACGCGGTTGGAAAAATGCGGAAATTTTCCTACAACGCGGTACTTTTACAACGCGGTTTAGGAAATATGGAACATTTCCTACAATGCCACAATTCTATAGTGTATTTTCAAGGAACGTATCTACCGCGTTGTAGGAGGTCCACCTGTATATATATTTCACACTTTAAAATTAAATGCAAATAAATAGCTTCAAGTGCGAAAGCTGATTTAATACTGAACGTCTTTCTATGTTTGATGAATAATAACGTCTAACAACAAACACAAATTGTGACAGTGAATCGGTTTTAAGAATCGTAGTAACAGTCGAAGCGTACAAAATGACCGAGAATTATCATTAATAAGGAATGGTAATAATATAAAGAGGAATGAAGCATATTAAGATACTAGTTACTTTGGTAAAAACCAAATAACAAATTACGATATCAAATAAGAAGTAATTCATTATTCGAAATACCAAATAAGTCATTAATTAGAAATACATTCGTTCATTTTCCATATGAAATTATTTACGAAATAATTCTAATACTTCGCAAATAGATTATTCTTTAAGTAATTCTGGAAACTTATTTTAAAATAACGTATTTTGTCAACTTCACAAAACGCCCAGGTCCGGTACATGTATTAACCCTTAACGGCCGAAAGGCCCCGCTACGAGGACATAACACTTATGCCGTAGAAAACGAAAAGCCCCAATATGAAGCATATAAAGAATTTGGTTTTCGCTTCACTTATTTATCATTGTTGTAGTTTTTTTTTATCAAATATTGCAACTTATTACATTAGATAATTGAGCATGCACTGACAAGAAATATTTACAGGTATATAACGTTTTAAGACGTAAATATTACGGCGTTTGCATAACAGTTTTGTCGCAATGATATTCAGTGTAGTTTTGTTATTTAGAAGGTTACAACGTCTAGATATTTTACATTTGCGATTTCCAACTTTCGAATATTTTCAATGTTACAAGTGTTAGTTTATTTTTATTTAAAAAATAAATACAAATAAGCAAATTTTCAAAATTTAAATCATGGCGAAAATACATGAAGACAACGATTGTGAAATTAACAGCAGTTGAAGACGAGCAGATGTTTGATTTACAATTTTATTTATAACATTATAAATCAACTAAATATCTTGAATTTCTATCTAAATAAACCAGTTTAAATGTGTTATTTAAGTTTCCATTCTTATAAACGTTTTATAAGTTTTTACCCAATTTTCTGCCGTCTTATGGGCGAGTATTACAAAAAAAATCTCTCGACCGTTAAGGGTTAAATTCGCATCAAGATAGATGATTTGTTAAATACTCACGGTAGTCAAACTGGGTATGGATATATCGGGTCGAATAGAAAATTCTGTTTCTCCATTTTGTTGAAACACTACCATTTGCATTGGAGCATAAAACATCCACAATAGCTCTCTGCATACTAAATACTCACTGAGGGTCCCAAGTGAGTAATAATCTCCCCCATTTGCTTTGTGCCTGTTATATTAATATTAATATATTAGCCCTCCGATAATCGACGCTTCTAGCGGCCACCAGCAACTGTGCCTGGGTCAGTATAGACCTATGTCTACCATTTTTTTCTATTTTTATCGTTTGGATTTATAAGTTCTTATATTATAGTAAATAATATTTTCAAGTTGAGACACTGAAATTTATATTATATTTTTAATAACGCAAATAGATACGGTATTTGTGTAAAGTATAAAAGATACAAATAAAATATAAACAATGTACAAAGGAAACCATAGAAAACGGTATCTGCTCCTTAAAATGTATATATAATAAATAATTCGTTGATATCGAATGTTCTTTGCATACGTGTCTTTGGCATTCATCGCATCTATATTTCGGTGCAAACAAATGCGTCTTTCTTTCGAATGCTAACATTGGGAACTGATCAAAGAATGCATTTCGAAGCATAGGATCACCTTATCGTTCGCAACATAAACAGTTGCTGGCCTAAATTACTCATTGCGAATCGAGAAGTTTCAACGAGTCTTGTGGACGTGGGTCAGAGTAGACCCAGGCACAGTTGGCGAAGGATTCATATTGACATACCAAAAATGCTTGTGAATAAACAGATGCATATAAAAATACAGGGTGTCCCAAATTTTAACGGCCAAATTTCGTCAGCATATCCTTTGGGTCTAAATAAGAGAAAAATGTTTCGTAAACATATGTCGTTTAGAACTTTATCCAAAAGTTATGATACAAATTAAATATTCACATGTAGTTTATCTTTATCGTTGACTAAGCATAGGACAGACTATACATTGTTATATAGAATCGTCAGGGGGCTATCATTTTAATGTCACATCATGCGACATTAATAATTTAGACTAGAATAAAATAACAGTGTCTTTAAAACAATGGAAATTGTAAAGAAATTTTGCGCGACGCAAATGTCTTCGACATAATTGATCTGTAAAATCCAGATCTATAATAATGTTGATAAAAGTATATATCTTCATGCGTATTGCGCGTCTATCATTTAGTCCCCTATAACCCGAATTTAATTTACTTTTACGGTGGCACTGTAGAAGGTAAACTTTACCAATATTAATAGTCGAATTGAATATAATTCTTAAAACGAATCCTAACGAATTCTAAATCGTATCCTGTGATAAATCAATGTCTTTATCTAAGCTAGTGGTATATTTCTACATTGTATCGTAATGTTACTATTTCATTACTATCTCATATTTTTATCGTAACTCTTAAAGAAGGTTCTATGCTTATATAACATATTTTTCTTATTTAGGACCAATGAATACGCTGACGAAGTTTAGCCGTTAACCCTTTGCGGACGAGTGTCGGAAATAATCGCCCAAGTTCTTCGGTGTTTTGGACATATATTAATTTTTAAAACAAGAAATTCAGCTTAAGATGATCACTATACGCCGCTGTTAATACGCGGACAAGTATTTGTTTAATAACGTCTTCAAAATGTTAATAATCGAACGAAAATTCGTTAAACATTATTTTGCTCCGTCCGCAAAGGGTTAAAATCTCGGACACCCTATATCTTAGGTGTACCAATACATAATCCACTATTTTTGAGTGGATTAATGAATTTATTTTGTAAAAAAATGCATAGCTCGCCCGGAAAATACAGTAAACAGCAGCAATTAAATTTAAGGTCAAATGGATACTGAATTTTCTTAAAAATAAATGTCAAATTAAATAAACAAAGTGAAATATCCATTGGTACACGCTTAATAGATTATAAAGGAACATAAAACAGGTAAAAAAAAAAATAAGAATAAACAGGAAGAAAAAATATAATTGATAACTAGACTGCGAATCTTTATGCATTCATAGGAAATTGTTTGTAAAATTCGCGTGGCAATATGTTTATACTGCATTTCATAGATTTTTTTGAATATTGAACGATTAAAGTACAACACGCACTTCAGTTTAGTGATCCAATTTTCATTTAAAATTCGCCAATTATAATTAGACTGTGGACTTTTGTGCAAATTCATATTTTTATAAAACACTTAAAGAATGCAACATACCTGGACAGAAATCAGTTTAACGCAGTAAATATCATAAAATGTATTTCGTACTTTGAAAGTCTTCTATATTTTCCGTAGTATGTGCATTCTGCCATTTTTTTTTGTACATATTTAAATTTGAAATAAATGCCTAAATATGCACAGTCTATTTATAATTACAAAATTAACTATACAGGCTGTCCCAGTATTAAAGATACAACCGAGAAGGGGGTGATTCATTATGAGGAAACAAATCGCAAAGGAAGAATAACATTCCTTTCATTTGGTGAATTCGTTCTCAAGAAAATCGTACTCTGAATATTCTCCGTTTACGCGTGCACTTAACTCGGCGTGATTGAATAGATTTCGATACAAATCGTATGTCGTTCATAAACAGCATTAATATCGTTCGTAATGATGATTCCTTATCAATACGACGTGCTACTATCCGTTTCTATCTAATTATAGTGGGTTTACGTTCAACCACGCTGTATTTAAGTGCACGCGTATTCTGAAAATATTCCAAGTCGATTTTCTTGAGAACGAAGCCCCGAATTAAAAAAATGTTATTCTTTCTTTTTGTCGTATCTTTGTTCGTAGAATCGTCTTCTGAGTCACAAAGTTCAATAATCCCCTTTCCAGTCTTTCTTCCTCCGAAATGAACCCATGCAAATAATTCTTCTCGACTTCTAATCTATTCCATTTTTGGTCATTAATAGAGTTTTACATTGTAATAAGTGATAATAGTAAAATATCCCAGGCAACGATTAACAATTGTAACGATCTCACTATTGAAACATTAGTTCGTTCAGCGTTGTCTAATGGAAAAAGTTGCCTTTGCTTTTAACTATGTATTATCCGTTAATCATTGGATTTTAAGTAGCCCAAATAGTAATAGGATGTGCTCAGATTAAGAATGCTATCATTTAACCAGTTAGCTGTAATTGGCGAGTACACTCGTCATGGAGAAATGGCAATATTTTGCGTTACGACGAGTATACTCGTCGTGCGTAAAAAGTAGTTACCATTGACTATTTAAATTGTAATTTTAGTGAAAACTGAAATGTATTCGTAAATGTCAAGATGTTTAAAATATTTGGAGGCCAAGACGAAATAAAACGAACAAATAAAAGATATAAATAATTATTATGAAAAAACTGTGTGCAGCGTAAACAAAGTAGTTGTTTTCTTTTCGCTTTCTAAATGAAACCACCTGGCATTCATGTTTTGTTTTAACCCATGCTAATAAATGGCTCGCCGGGCAATAAAAATATAATTTTGTCTAACCTGTTATGTATTGTACCTTGCTTCACTGAATATCATTGCACAACAGCAAATTGAATTTCTAATTTTTATAAGTAATTGATTTTTCTTGTGCTTCTCCTTTATTGTGCAAACTGTATATGATTATGTTAAGCAAATAAATAAATATTAGTAATAAAGTTATTGATTTCTTAAAATGAAACTGTCTTTTTAGTTCAATATTTTAACAACAACGCTTACTCTGTGATTGACGAGTATACTCGTCATCGCTTCATTTTTGCAACACATTTAAGTGCACACCTTGAAAAGGAGTCAACACAGCTAACTAGTTAACTAAAGTTTATAAAAAAAAAAAATAATCCCCCTCCAATTTACCAATTACACATCAGGATTGATTATTATCAAAAGCGTTACGAATTTTCCGAACAACCTGATAGTATCGAAAGATACAGTAAATATCGAAAGTAAAATACAAACTGTAATATTTAGAGGATGAAACAACCTCCTATTTAGGTTCCTTTTCGTTAGCTTTATTTGGAAGGATATGAATTTGCATAAACATACGCAGTCCATCGTTTACGATAATTGCAAATAGGTACCAAATTTCACAAAGATGGGCATCACAAAATCGACTCTTAACTGGATATTTTCGCCACTCTAATTCGTTCCACCAAGTATTTTGAACGTTTGAAAGTAACCAATTTTTAGACTTAAGTTCCTCGTTCAGAGCTATTGACAATTTATTTAATTCTTTTTCAACGGACGGTATGCAAACCGCTTTATCCGAATCCGTAATGTTTACCGTTTCTTCGAAGTTTGTGCAAATATCCACATTGTCTTCCGTATCATTGGACCATTCCTATTAATATGAAAAGGAGCTTGAGTAAATATATATCGAATGCAAATGCATTCAGAAGTAAGTACAGCGGAGCCCAATTATTACAATTACAGATGATATTATTAGAAGAGAGCTCCACTTTAAATAATATGATATATGTTTTTTATATAAAAGAAAGCCGCGTAAAAATTTTACGAAAAATACTGGTCCGCGGTCGAAAAAGTTTGGGAAACGCAGTACTACAATGTATTTCTACGACGCACGTCGCAATGCACATCGTAACGCACGTCGTTTCAACGCTCGTGTACCCTCGGCCTGAGTAACAAAATGTAAATGTAAAACCGAGACCATTTCTCGGCATAATTGCTGAAACAATGATTACATTATTATATACTTACGCTCTCTGTGTCGCTTTTATAATCGTCGAAAAAGTTCTCTTGCCCTTCTCTTAAATACCCGGCCCAATCGATTTCCTCTGTAATTTCGTTCTCATTTTCACCTGTTACGTTGAGGGTGCATTCTCCGTGCGTTAATTTCAAACATTCTAAATCGGATTTGCAAGTTTCCTTGGACAACTCCAGTAACAGAGTCAACAGATACCATTGTAAATCGTATTGCGGATGTTGTTCGAAATCGAAGCTCGACAAAAATGTGTTTACAAGTTCCTCGAATTTCCTTGCCACGTCGTATTTTCCGTGGATGGAGAACTTCGTGATCAGAGCTTTAATGGCTTCTTTCGTGCTGCTACTGTTGACGGATAGATATCGATGGTGCTTGATATTTGTCATGCAGAATCGTTCACAAATTCGAAATCCTTCTTCATTTTCCTAAATACGAATAGTACAAAAAATTTTATGTCTATAATTGCAGTATAGGTATATTGGTAAAGTTCGTAGCGATATTTAACCAGTTAACTGTGTTGACCCCTTTTCAAAGTGTGCACTTTAATGTGTAGCAAAAATGAAGCGATGACGAGTATACTCGTCCATCACAAAGTAAGCGTTGCTGTTAAAATATTGAATTAAAAAGACTGTTTTATTTTATAAAATCAATAACTTTATTACAAATATTTATTTATTTATTTAACATAAACATATACAGTTTGATGTACTTGGCGAATTTAAACGAATTTCTGTAGTTTCGACGATAAAAATTCAAATTTCGACGCGTTCACTTAATTTTTGCGATCTAACATGCGAATTTAGACGCGTTTTTTTTTTTAATTTTGGCGAGAGAAATACGAAATCGTACGAAAATTTACGATCTATTCGGCTATTGCGGATTTGCACACAAACTTTTGTGCAACCTTATTTTACGCAAGTTTGGTCCAAGTTTAACCTGGCACGCAATTTATTATGTTTCCTATAAATGAGTGGCCTATCCTGTACTCAGATAGTAATCCTTTTAAAAATGCTACGAACTTTTTAAACGACCTAATAAACTAATTAACATTACCTCGAAAGAAGTGATCGCTGTTATTAATTGCTTCAAGTCATTATGAATATCGTTTAATATCTTTGTACCCATACTTGTTCAAAGTCCCATCCTTGGCAGAAGCTCAGTTTTACACTAAAAGTTGAAACAAATGTATACAGAAAAATAAATTAAGATGAAGGTGTACGATTAACACGTTGAAGTAACTACAATTAATTAAATCATTCAAATTAAACAATTATATTTCTAAAGATATGTTTCCATGATTATTATTGTTACACTATTATTATAATTATTATTATTCTGAATTATATCTATTCTAAATTTTCGTTAAATGAAACAGGAACAAATAAAGCACACGTGTTTTTAATCAAATAAGTTGTTTTTTCACTAGCAAGTATTTTTTTAGCTCTCCAGTAGAAGTAGGTATATTTCGAACATTGATAGTTCTACTGTTAAGGGGCAAATGATATAGAAAAGCAGTATAATATGTATGTTATTAGCCAATCATGAAAAAACATGCAGTGAGTCACAGAAATATTTGCACAATCAGAAATGTAACAAAAATAAATAAAATAATGAAACAACAAAATTTAATATTCTTTTACTTTGGAATACACAGTTTAGACTTCGAGATAATAAACCCATCGAAGAGACATGAAAAACAATTGTGGTTTTGCAATTATGCAAAGTGCATCATTTAAGAGCATCGCAAAATTATTGGAATGTTTGATAAAAATGATTATCCTGGAAGAATTAATATATTTGATATTACTTGCTGTCTTATAACTTCAGTGTATCTTTTTAAGAACGATCCCTCTATTGTTTTTAAATAATCATCTTCCATCTTTTGCCATTCTTCTTTTAAATCTATCTTTCAAATCAGATTTATTTTAGAAAAGATGTCAGCGTATTTCAACATCAAGCGTTTTCTATGCTATTTCAGTCGGAATTCGTCTGAGCCCGAGCTATGTATTTCTAAATAAAGTAACATTAAACAGTCCTTTGTTGTCTCATTATTTCATCACCATTCAACTGGGCGAATAATTTTCTCGCTCACTGTATAGTGTCGAAAATATCGTAGAAAGGTTCAATAATTACAATTTTTCAATAAGATAAATGTGATACACGCATAATTACAATATATCTTCCTGTAACAAGTGAAATTAATTTTGGTGGACCAACATATAAAATTTATCCGGCATTCAACGTGTTAATATCGAAAGAAAATATTTCAATTCTAACCTTTCAAAATGTGCCTTATTTAGTTTCATACAAATAGTTCTCTGACAGAAGTTGCGCAACCTTTTAATTGTTTTCTACACGTAAACGTTGTTAAGTCCATAGATAATTAAAGGGGAATATTCGTTTGGTTTCATTGAAGTCAGTTTCAAATTTCCTTCGAGACGAAATAAATTATGCGTAAAGGCGCATGCGCACAACTCCATAATTCTTGACATTTGTAGCGCCATTCATTTTCGCCGCGTAAGTTTTGACCTTCGTCCGTTTGTGACAGTAGTTTTACGATTAAACCGCCATCTCTATGTCGTCTTAAGTTGTCGTCCAGCACGGAACGTATTAAACGCTATTTATAATTTAGATAAAGGCAGGCAATTAATATTTTAAGAGAACATTTAAATTCTGACCTTCTAGATTATTCCTTATTTAATTTCATATAAATAGCTTTCTCACGAAAGTTATGTAACCTTTTAATTGTGTTCTTTTACACGTAAATGTTATTAATTCCATAAATTAAAGGGAGAATATTCGTTTCATTTAATTGAAGTCAAATTCAAATTTCTTTTGAGGCAAAATAAGTTGTGATTAAAGGCGCATGCGCATAAATGTTTACATTATTTTTCGTTGAGTAAATTTTGACCATTGCGCGATGCAATTTTAATCATGGCTTGCGGCAATTATTTTACTGTTAATACGCCATCTATGTCATCTTAAGATGTCCTTCCGCACGGAATGTATTAAACACCATTTATAATGAAATAATTCTCTTTTAAACTAGAATTTCAAGTAGGGGTGGGTAAAAACTTAATTTTTCGATTCGCGAAACTCAAATCGGAAACTTTGCGAGACCTAAATGTGCAAAAAGCTACGGAATATAAATAATTTAAAAACTACGCGAAACCCTATACAAATTAAGTACAAATAATTCTATTTTATTTTCACCAATACAATATTATAGGAAATTCTTGTGTAGAAATTTCATTTGCGGTTTTCAATTCTATTGCCATGTATTATTAAAATTATTAAAAATATTTTGAAAAATTTTGTTTTCTTTTAAGAAATGAACCTTACCTATTGTATGCGCGAATTGCATATTATTTCAATAAATATACCTTTCATAAAATGAGCTTATGTTGAATCATTTTTTGGCTTACACGGTTTCGTTTAACACGGCTTTAATATAACACGGTACAAAATTTCGTGTTAAACGAGGGTTGCCTATATTCTCGTTATTTATCCAAATTATTATTCAACTAAACGTTTTAAGAGTGTCGAATCACAAAAGTAGCACAAAAATGTTTCAAAGTTTCATATGTTTCATTCCTAATATTCAACTCTTTTCGATTGCTTCACGATTAATTAAATATACTGACAAATGAATAAATTAATTTATTGTCTGCCAATAAAATAACGCAATAAATATACGGTTTAACATAAATTGTAAAATTAAATACAACGTGAGAGACATGTATATATATATATATACACACACATATACATGATATGATTTTATAGCGAAATTTATTTAATAAAAACGTATATACTAGGAGTACAATTAGTTAAGTATAAATGAGACGATGTTTCATGTTCACATATACACATATAAACATATTTCATATCATAATGTTTTACACAACAATATAAAATCTGTTTTCTATAAATCACGATGGAAGACGTGACACGTAACTCAGTCAAACAATGAGATCTTAATAAACTTAATGATGGTATGCGATAAATGCTGTAATTACAATACAAATCGATGACTGTACTAAATTTTGGTCCCACACCAGGGAGAACCAAAAGTATCCGTCGTTATGGAATGCGCTTTTAGCATGTTATGTATTATCATTAATAATCGTTAAGTTTACAACATCCCCATATAAAAGTTTCCATTGAACTACACAGTCGAAGGACAAATACATATTTCACTTTATTTTTGCCACGAAAGTTTCGCAACTTCGCGCGTATCCTACTGCTCTCTTAAAATGTACAAATAATTGCTTAAAAATACTTGGATTGCGTCTCTTACTTTATACTTCTTTTGCTTTTCGTTTTTAATTCTGTACAACAATGAAAGCAACGATCGATAAGTTGAAATCAATCCAAAAATACAAAAAAAAAAAAAAAAAAGTAAATTACGCATGATTCTATCGGAATATGAATTCTGTGTAAGATTGACTTTGGGCGTGGAAGAATCGTGATCTAAGCATTTATGATTTAACTCGTATTTAGAACTTCCTGAGAATCGCGACGTACGAATAACAAAAAAAAACAAACGATGACACACATTTCTGTTCAGCTGTGAAGAAAGAAATATTCCTGACGCTATAATAACGATGCCATATTATTATTGTACAATTAATATATGTTATGTAATCATTATATCAACTGAGAATAATGTTATATAAAAATAAGTATCGAGTTATTTCACTAGTACATGTATATGAGGGTGCATATGTTTCTAAGAAAGACAAGTTTTATAATTACAATTCGTCCTTCTCGTCGAGATCTATATCGCTTAGGTCGATATCTTCTTCTTGCGGAAGTTCGGCATCTTTGCCGTCCCATGGTATAGTTTCGATGATTTCGGGTAACTGAGCTCCCTTCAACGGAGCTGTACCTCCTCGTCCGTAACTCAAATCCCGTAAGAACTCGTTTATTCCGTCGTAAGAGAAACTACCTTTCAACAGAGAGTATTTCATCTTCTTTATATTTACAGCAGCTAGCGCAGGATAACCAAAACCTCCGATTTCTAATGCTTCTTCGATGTGCGGCTGAGAACCGGCTTCGGCCCAAACCCATCTGTTAACAATTATGTATTCATATATATATAGTTTTAGTGATTGTAATACAAGTATGGTAGACGTCCCAATTACTGTCAGTGTCCCTATAATCGTCACTTTAAAGTCCAATACATATGAAGATATACTTCTATAGGCGTTATTATAAATCCAGCTATTATAGATCGATTCTATTCCGAAACAGTTAATTCGCACACGGTATTTATTTACAATTCCCATCGTTTTAAAAACGCTGTTGTTTTAGTTTAGTAAGGGGGCCAGGTAGCCCCCTGATGATTTCATACAAGAATGGATAGTCTATTCTATGTTTCGTCAATGTAAGTAGATACATACCCCCACATTTTCTGTTTATATTTCTCTCCAAGCTCGTTCAAAGTCTTCAGGTATTGATTTCTACATGTTGATTGACAATCCAAAATGTGTGGTAGAACAGACACCACGCATAACGGCTTATCCTCGCACGCTTCCCGTAAGCTCTTCTCGTTTATAATTTGAGCCACTTCTGGTGCCGGAACATTTTCTGCCAACTTCTCCAGCGACCAATTTACTATATCGTTACTTGTGCGGCCGCCATCGTATTCTTGCACGGAATCGAAACTCTTTTTGCCAGGTGGGAAGTATTTGATAGTAGGATATCCTTCTATTTGGTATTGAACAGCCTACAAAATAAGTGGACTTACAAATCAATGGCTTCGTACGACACAGATGTTGTATGTCCATTTTTGGTGACTACGAGGCGAATATATTTTCTAATGTTTAGTGGTATTTTATAATTGAATAAACACTCTCTTTTTGTTGCATGTATGATGTTACATTTACAAAACAAATATCAACTAGTTAACTGTGTTGACCTCTTTTCAAAGCGCGCACCTAAATGTGTCGCAAAAATGAAGCGACGACGAGTATACTCGTCAATCACAGAGTAAGCGTTGCTGTTAAAATAATGAAATAATATCTTCTTTTATAATAATTATTTATATTTTTTATTTGCTTGTTTTATTTCGTCTTGGCCTCCAAATATTTTGAACATCTTGAAATTTACGAATATATTTTAGTTTTCACTAAAGTTACAATTTAAATAGCTAATGGGAACTACTTTTTACGCACAAGTGTACTCGCCATAACACAAAATATTGCCATTTCTCCGTAACGAGTACACTTGTCAATCACAGCTAACTTGTTAGAGAAAATTAAGTTTTTATATTATTGTCAATATCTTCAAAATCATATACGATGCGGAAAAAAAGTTAACTTCAAAGTTTTATGGCATTTGGATGTGCCACTGTATGGCTGTAAAGAATTTTTGAAACACCTTCCTTTTTTCAAAATTTGCCCCCCCCCCCCCCCCCTCCCTAAATATTTTCAAGTTCTATCTGCCATACGTGGGACGGACATCAAATATTATACGACTTTGAATTTAACTTCTTTTCAATATCACATATGTTTTTGAAGAGATTGACAATTATATGAAAATTTATATTTTCTTTAAGGGGCTGTTTTCACCCCTCGAATTGTTTCTTTGTCACAACAAAAAGTAGATCCATTAAGATTCACTTGAATAACTTTTGTCTAAAGTTTCAAATTTTTTTAAATTTTCGGGTTGCCAAAAGTTCCTTGTTAGCGCGTATTGTGACTCAAATTTGACTAAAAGTGGGCATACAAGATGTACGCCTTAAACCATCGAAATATATTGTAGTGTAAGCTTAATTGTCGCAGAATTGTAGATGACACAATTACTGTCAGTGTCCCTGTAACCGACACTTCAATTACTTTCTTTAATAGCAAAATAATGTACGAAGATGCGTAAATAAACACATTTTTATAATAAATTTGCACTTTAGCTTACGTAACAACACATAGACATTGTATATTCGTTTATATTTAATATTTGAAATTAAATATTGGGAGGAAAATGTGCTGGTGAACATTAAAAATTGACCAATTTAATTATAAAGAACAGGACGTCTGATAATTCACTAAAGACGATACGTTTACTTATACATCTTATATCTGTTACACAAACTGACATGCTAATATATGTAAAACGTGTTTCTATTTAAATGAGTCGTTTTCAAGTGACAGTACGAGGGACATTGGACTTTGTTATACATTTTCAATTACGCAGCAATTAATTCATTATATTCAACAATAAAAAAATGTTCATAAACGAAAAAGCGGTTGAACAATATTATTGCTTCAAACCTGGTCAATTTTTAGCTTAAGTAATTTTTAAAATAGTTAAATAAAGTTACGCCATAAACGTAAAGCGGCAGTGATGGTACGTCTATCCTAAGCCTAAAACAAATTACTTACTTGAACTCTATTTATGGTGGCATCAATAGCTCCCAGTTTTACTTTTCCTTTAAGCTCGGTTGCCGCGGATGCCCAAATGGGCTCCAAATTTTTACAATGGCCACACCAAGGTGCATAGAACTCGACCAACCACATATCCTCTGAATTCATGACTACTTTTTCAAAATTATCGTCCGTTAATACGACCACATTCATGGAATCTTTGGACTGTAACAATGACAAAAATTATTATTAATCAACCGTTCTTCTATTGATATTTTTCTTATGGTAACGTACTTTATGTTTAGACTGCAGATTTATTATTTGCAAATTCATATTTCTACGAGCGCAATTAAATAAATAAGGTTTGAATAAAAATCTATTTCACCCTCTAAGCATTGTAACTTGTATCACTGACGAAGCATAGGATAAACTATACATTGTTATATAGAATTATTAGGGGGATACCTGACCCCCTTTACCATTTTAGTGTTACATATGACATTATTATAATAATTTAGAGTACATGAAGACAGCAACGAAATTATAACTAAATATTGTGCGACGCACAGTTGTTTTCGACATACGCGATCTCTAAAATTCAAATCTGTGATAATGTATTCAGGTATATACTTGTGGACAAACGTATAAGACACCTTGAAACGTTCTGAGATCGGGGCTCAATTTTATACTTATATTAAAGAGCGTAGCATATGAAATGAAACTAGTTATTGTTAACCAATACTTTCGTAAATTAAACAAATATTACAACAAATATCCACGTAAAATCAAATGAATACACGTTCGCTTGGACGAAATTATAAGACACTTTTTTTGGCAATTAAAAAAATATATATAGAACTAATCAGGAGTAGGCTTCACTTTTTCCTGAATATTAATTATGAGTAAACCCTCCCTCCTTCATTTTATACTACTTCACGCATTGGATTTGGTAAACTTTTGTACAATTTTTTTATATAAATTTAGTCCTAGCCTGGCCAGGCACACACGTTGTGATGTTTCCTATAAATGGGTAGACTATCCTGTAGTTAGTCAATGTTTGTATTTTACTTCGATTCTCTGGCATAGTTTTATCATTGACTAAACTACAGGATAGACTACTCATTTATAGGAAACACCCAAATTGTGTGCCTGGTCAGATTAGGTCTAAACTTATATAAAAAAAATTGTAAAAATTGTATATCGTACTCCGTGCGATAAATTAAAGAAACGACATTCGCATCTGTATTACCAAAATAAAGGAAATGCGTTGAAATTTAGATTCTAATCGGCAAAATTAAAGAAACGCGTTCACAATTGCAATAACCAAATAGCGGTCGTCGCACATGTTGCCTTATTCACTATTCGCTAGCTACGATTCACTAATATATCGCGAATATTCGTGCAACTTCGAATTTTGTTACTAAACACAATTGTGGTTATTGCGAATTTCGACGAATTCTTCTTAATTCCGGTGATTAGAATCCAAATCGAATGCTTGAAATAGTAGACAATAACAGGCGGTCTACTCACTATTAACATATGGAAAAAGAGATATCCTTGATTAGCTATGTATATTTTTTTAATTGCCAAAAATATTGTCTTATAATTTTGTCCAAATAAAATTGTATTATATTGATTGAAATTGGATATTTACTGTAATGTTTCTTTAATACTTTTCTTAATATAAGTATAAAATTAAGCCGCCATCTCAGAAATTTTCAAGGAGTCTTATACGTTTGTCCACCAGTAAATGTGATGCTGTAAAAGCCCGAAATATGACAAACATTGGGTTTTACCGATCAATGGAACCATTCCATTTTACCAATTCCAATTTTACCATTGGACGTGGTAAAAGTCCGAAAACATCTTGTAAACCGTTTCATTTCGGAGTTTATCAAATCATTCTGATAAATGATTTACCAACACTAATTAGTAAAAGTACGTTCTGTCTGATTTTAACTGTGCTATTTAAGCGTGTGTTTTCTTCATTTTTAATTACTTTTTAACAGGGTTTCATACCGGTATGCGAAATGCCGATATTATATCGGTATACTAATACTCCTTAACAGATGTTAAACATACTAAACATTTTTCTCTTCACGAAGTAGTAACAGTTGAAATATTAGCAATTTTTGAAGCAAAAATTTGGTGATCCTTTAATTTCCTTTTTATGTACACCTCTAAAAATTTGAAATAATTTATACAACTTACAAAATCCTTGTTACACGTTACTAAAAACATCAGAATACTTTGTGAAATGAAAACGAAGTTGATCTTAAGTGTAATTGTTCGAACTTCAAAAAAATGATAATTTTGAAGTGTTCATAATGATTTGATGAGCCACTGTGGTCTAAACTAGTAATGTCGCTTATAACACTAAAATGCTAAAGGAGCTAGGTAGCCCCTGGATGATTCTACATGAGAATGTATAATCTATCCTATGCTTTGTCAACGATTTTATACAATAAATGCATTTTGCATCTGTTTGCAACTTTAAATCTCCTATAAATGCATAAAAATTCGCAGTCTATTTATATTTTATAATATTTACCTTCGAATCTCCACCACTTTTTCCTCCTCTCAAAGCTTTACGTGCTTTCTGGCCAGCTGCATTTAAAGCAGCATCTACGATTCCTGCAGCGGTTCTCGACCCATTATAATCCTCAGGCTTGCTGTCAACACCGAAAATTTTAATCGTTGGGAAACCTTGAATTCCATATCTTGAACCCAAAGATTTATGTTCATCCGCGTTCACTGCACCAACTTTTACAATACCCTATAAAAATTTGCATTAGAAATAAAGGAATATAAGGTAGATGTCCCACATACTGTCAGTGTCCCTATAACCGACACCTGAATTCATTTATTTAATAGCAAAGTAATGTACAAAGAATCATAAGTAAACAAATTTTTATATTAAATTTGGAGTTCGGTTTATGTAACAACACAGACATTGTACATTCATATATACTTAATATTTAAAACAAAATATTAGGAGCTAAATGTGCTGTTGAACATTAAAACATGATGAATATAATTACAAAGTATGGAATGTGTCAATTCATTGAAGGTGATACGTTTACTATACATGTTATATCTGTTACACAAACTGATGTGCTAATATATGTAAAACGTGTTTCTATTTAAATGAGAACTTTGCAAGTCACAATACGAGAGACATTGGACTTTGTTGTACATTTTCAATTTAGTAATAATTAATTCATTATATTTAACATATAGAAAAATGTTCATAATATAACAACAATATTATGCTCCAAACTGGAATGATTTTTAGGGTAAATAATTTCTAAAATAGTTAAGTTACACGATAAGCTGAAAGTGACAATATGTGGTACATCTGTCCTAAATAATGTTTGACATGCAAAAGTCTGAATTATATATTTTCCTGACACGAGGTCGCACTGTAACTGATTCTTAAGATAATAAAGGAGAAGGAGAAGAAGGAGATAAAGGAGAAGGAGAAGAAAATTACCTTTAAGGCTATTGCAGCTTTGTCATACTCCGGTGTCAACTGTTGACAGTGTCCACACCATGGTGCAAAGAACTCCACCACCCACACATGATCGCCATTTAACACCAAACTGTCAAAATTTTTTGGATTAAGCTCCACAACATCCGAGTTGGATGAGTACAAGGAATGAGCTCCAGAAATTAGCAGCAAAATACCTGAATAAGTCCCACATAAAAGAACGTTAAATCACGTGCTAATAATATGAAACAAGGTACTGAAATTTCCATAAAATCATAGGAAAAATGAGTATTTAACGTGGCATTGGAAAACAACGGTGTACGTACATATGCCGGCAAAGTTTAGTTGCAATAAATCGCGCAATATGTTGTTTTCTAAAACTCACCTAAGAATCCTTGCATTTTGCTCGGCAAGATAACGACGAATTTATAATTACTTTCGAACAACCATTCACCAAAAGATGTTTCAAATTTAAGAATTGAAACGAATACAACCTCCTCTTCTAATGTTCTCTAGCCCTGCTATTTCCCCCCTCTTTATAACCAGATATAACTTTTCGTGGATCGTTCTGATTGGTCGCCTGTAATCAACAACCACACGTTACAAACGATATAACCATTGACGAAACATAGAATAGACTATCTTTTTGTTACGGTTTCGCGTTTGTGTTATTTAGGGAATTTGGGTTCGATGCCCATAGAGTGCTAAAGCACTTGCTCGTGCAGCGCGAAAAATGAATAAACACTTGATGCTTAAGTAAACTAGAGTTTTATTTTCCTTGTAAAACTTGTAATTCAAAAGAGGAGCTATCAACCGGTTATATACCGTTACAATAACAAATGTCGAAAGTTAATGTTGAAGGATGATTGTCGAAATGTCGAATGTATAATGTTGGAAGATGGATGTCGAATTGTCGAATGAATCAAAGTCGATCGAAATCTTCCTCGAGCCGCTGGATTCTCCCTTCTCTTCGGGATTTTTGAAATTCCCTCTCCAGGATCTTCCGTCCAGTCCTGGGTCTTCTTGTGGGCCAATTTTCATTCCGATTGGTTAGCGCTTTCTTCTCCCACACTTACTCTACCCCCGATCCTTCGTTAGTAGATAGTGGTGGTAGCGCTGAACCATGGTGGAAGGGATCACGTTCGACGAGAGCGTAAATAATTAGATTTAGCGGCGAAGGAGGTACGCAATCATTTCGGATTTTTGTTTTAGCTTTGTCTACGGGAGATAAGAAGCAGACGGTTTTCTGAGAATGCTTATACGAACTATAACGCGATCAATACTTTCCAAGGATAAAACGGAACCTTGGAGAATTTCCTGTTCTTCATACGAATCGCGTTTTCAATTTGGTGTCTGCGCAATAACTATTTGTATTTAAAGCCGTGTTTACATGATCGAATGGGGCAGCGGGGGGGGGGGGGGTACTTAACGCTTTCTTATATGAAATTATCAGGGAGCTACATGGCCACAGAGTAACTACAGAGGCGAAGCTTACTGTCGGCACCTTTGATGTTCATGTCCTCAGTTTTCCGCACACCATACAAACATCGTTGCCACATTTCTGGCTGGATGTATTTTTATCTCTTTCTATTGGTTATTGCATAGAAAAGGATGGAAATGCATTGGAGAAACAGCGAAAAGCGCAGCAATATTTCAACATAATATTTGAAGAAGTAATTTTTTTCTAGTACTTTTTTGCTAAACAACATTATAAATAATAATTCGTTAAAAAATAGAAGACAGTTACTATATATACGTTCATGTACTTTATTTTTGCTGAGAATGACTTTCATTGTATTGTATATATAATTAAATCTTAAAAACTGAAAAGAATTGATATGCTTGTACTTTTATAAATATTAAGGTAAAACAATATACAATTATAATATTTTCTTATATTTATTTAAAGTATAACAACATTACAGTAGTTATAATATTTTATATTTTACATTAAAATAGACGTAGTAGTTGGTAGCGATTGTATTATAGCTTCAGGTAGTAAAGTTCATGCACCGTATGGATCCTAATTTCTTTGTATGGGAATAATTTAATAATTATTTAAGATAGAATAACTATTCATTCGCGAGTATGTTGACGCGATCTCCATCTCTATGTTTTAAGTTACGTCATATTGCGTTACATTACTGGAATAATCTACCAATCTCTTTAAATGCATAAATTTCTTCAATCCGCATAAGAGGAACAGAAAACTGCTTCGTCATTGAAGAATTAAATAATTTTGAAACCAGCAAAATGATTACTTATCCCCCCCCCCCCCCCTTTTCGCATATACTATAATATATTTCAATTTGAATCAAATCGCAGAAATCGAATACAAAAATGATCGATTTAGCGTTGAAAGACCCATACGCAGTATTTTGAATTCATGGTGCACAATACTCAAACGCATGCGCAGTATCTTGCGGTTTTCTTAACAGTGCAAACCACAGCTTCTGCAGCTCCCTTCATGACGCACACCATACTTTTGCAATTCCCTTCATGGCGCACACCATAAATTTGCAGCTCCCTTCATGGCGCACACCATATTTTGCACTCACTTTATGGCGCACATCATAAATTTGCAGCTACCTTCATGGCGCACACCATAAGTGACGCATACGCAGAAAATAACGGGGACACAAAGTGGGCGGACCCTCGCTTCTGCAGTTACTCTGTGTTTGTAATTACTCTGTGACATAAGCATCAAAGGTGCCGACAATAAGTTTCGTCTCTGTAAGTATCTTCGTATTCTGTGTTCTGTGGTAGAATTCCCATTTCTACCCCAATTGCTGAAAGTTAGTCGTAAAAATTCCGCTCGTTCGGCATCTCCACGTGGATACGATAATCGAGATGAGGAAACAAGCCACTATCCCATCTTCATGGAACCACCCACAAATAAGCGCCGGAACAGAAAGAAGGCCTGGAAAGGCAGGAGTAACTTGAAAAATCCTCCGCTTTAAAACGCCAAGTACCAGGTTAAACAGAAAGAAGTGCCAGAGGCTGATGTCATGTACGATATGAACTTTATTCAAGGCATGGTCCGTCCATTACATGGAATCCATGGACAGAACATGGATTTTTCAACTTTTCCACTGCTGTGTGAGTGCATATATCGCCATTTAATGGCCATCGACTACCGTTTTTCCCGGAAAATGGCATACTCTGGATTTTAACACTACTGTACGGTCGCACTGAACCTAACTCTGCTGAATGTGATGTGGAACAGAATTGGCGGCAAGTTCCGGAACTTTTCGGAGGGTTCGCCTAAATGTTTGCTCGAACAAATGAAAATATCGAGTTCCATCGCAGACTATTTGTCATATATTACACACACAACGACTGTATCGGGTTACGACGTTCACCTTAACGTACCAGAAATTGCCACGCCGAAGCTGCAGGAATACGCCGGCACTTTTGGGGCACTGGATGCGACCACTCATAATATCTATGAGTGCTATGTTGCGCCCCGCGTCACTAGATGCCGGATAGAAGCAACCATTGCCAATACACCTAATTGGACGCCGCTTCCCGCTGACCTACTTCCCGAAGGGTTTTCTGCAAATCAGAACTTTCTCGGTTTCGGACCGATCGACACACTCAGTGTTGAGTCTCAGGAGGTTTTAAATGGTTTGCGATTCTATGATGACAATATCAGTAAAAGTATTGAGAACCGTGTGCAATTTTCTAGGGATCTAACAGCAAGATGTAACATGGCTTTTGAACACATCAGTAACATATACAGGATAACAACTGCTGCTGTCAAAACGAAGAAGACGACAGGACTAATTGGTTATGTAGAAACGGAACATAGATATAGACCTGATATATATATATATATATATATATATATATATATATATATATATATATATATATATAAGTGACAAGCCCAGGATGCTTTTCAGCTCCAGCCACTGTGATGAACATATGGTCACTATCCGATATATTTATGGCTATAAACGACGCCGACAAGAGCACTCTGCAGGACTATGCGGACTAATCATAGGTACCGCCCCTGAGGGTTGGATAGAAACACGGAATGACAATTTCACATGTCACGGCCGTTCCGCCCTTCTTGATATGGTAGACGGTTTGGATCTAAGGATGGGCCATATCATCAATTCAACCAGCTTACCACAATCAATTGACATGTACCTCGATTTATCTCAAAGAACATTATGATTTCAAAGTAATTACAATCTCCGTACCCAGTAACGGATTAAGGTCGATTGAGACCCTGGGCGCAGAAGAAAATATTGGGCCCTTCAAAATAAAGAGTGAGACACGTAATAATAATAATACATGTTAACCATATCTTTAAATAAATTAAAAATATTATGTACTATTAATGTTTTACTTCTAATAAAATTTGAATATAATATATGTGTAAGAGCTAGAGGTACAAGTGTTGGGACAATAGATTGTCGAATACGAAGATGGATTGCCTTCGGCAACCCTGTCATAAATTAAGGACAAGAGTCCCAATACTCGTAGCCCGCGTGACACAGCGAGGGCTGTCGCCGAGGCCGTGCGAGACCTGGCCACTTCCACCCCCTCGCAAGAGTGACGTAAGTCAGTCCCAAACTTGAGACAGCGTGGGGCTCTTTCCCAAGAAGAGAGGGAACGGACGACCTGTTTTTAAGGACGGGGAAACAGAGCGAGGACAGAGATTCCTTGGGTACGGAGAGAAGCGGTGATGGCGAAACGCGCGTTAATAAAGTATTTGTTTTCCCGAACTGTCAAAGTAATTTCGGCCCCTATCCTTACACATTATACAAATGGAGAGATCGAAAAGAGGCGGCAAAATATACACCTTCTTCATGGATCTTAAAGCAGCGTTCGACACAGTGAACAGGGAAAAGTTGTGGCATGACATGGAAAAAAGGGGGTAAGAAAGGGATTGATAGGGAGTGCAGTAGAGATCTATGAGAAAGTGAGAGTGGAGGTGTACAGAAGGAGGTAACAGTGAGGAGTTCTGGCTAACTGAGGGCGTGCGACAGGCTTGTCCTCTGAGCCCAACGTAATTCGCGCTATATATAACGGATATGGAAGGTCAATTGAGGAAAACGTGCATTGTAGGTGTAGAGACAGGACGCAACAGAATATGGAGTCTGGCATACGCGGATGACGTTGTATTACTTGCAAAAAAACGAAGAGGCCTTAAAAGAGACGATGAAAGTAGTGAAACGTTACCTAAAGAAGAAGAAATTAGTATTAAGCTGTGAAAAATCTAAAGTGACGGTGTTTGAAGAAAGTAGCTGAAGGAAGAAGAACAGAAAATGATGCTGGGGAGATAGGGAAATAGAAGAAGTGAAAAGCTTCACATACCTGGGTTACACCGTTAATAAGAACGGAAACAGTGTGACGACGCCCGTTATCACCCTTAGTCACCGATCATCCACCAAAGTGTGTCTCCTGGTCAATCATCGTCTGGGTATGCGAAGTTGTGCGAACTAACCGCGAATAATAAAAACAAGATAAGGCGTTTCCTCGAGAACCCCCATTCTGCGACCGGGGTTCTCTTTGTTACCGATCCATATAAAAGACCCTCCCAAAAATCCAAGCGACAGTTAATGAGCCGTATTCCGGAGTTACCGGTTCTGTAATTGTGAATAAAGGTGTCAAAGGATTATTAAAGAGTCTTTCTTCCTTTGTGCACAGTGAATTGTTCTTTATTTGACATTTTTTAAAACCTTTACACGTTTTCCGTGACAACAGCAAGGATCACATAAGCAATCTCGCCAGAAAAGGCACGCTAGCAACAAGGCAAGTGTGGGGTCTAGGCGAAAGGTTGTTTAGGGATAGCTTTAGGAAAAGAATGTGGCTATACGATAGACTGGTTGCAAGTGTAATGAGCTATGGAGCGTAGGTTTGGGGCTGGAAAGAATGGGAGGAGGTGGAAAAAGTCCAAACGAAGTACATAAAGTGGTGCCTTGGGCTGGATAGATGGACGCCAAATTATATAGCGTGAAAAGAAACCCTAAGGAGCAAAGTACATACTAACACGGTAAATCGGGCTGCAAGATTGGAGGAAAAGAACGAAGCAGAAAACAAAAAGCCACTGCTAAAGAAGTGCGTGGAGGAAAGAATAGAAAGCCAGACAGAAACAGAGTGGGGTAGACAGAGGAAGAAATGCATCAACGAATGCAGATTCAGCCAAGAAGGTTTAGAAGTGTTAAAAAGGAGAGGAGCAAAAGTATGCGACAAGCTAAAAGAAAGAAGGAGTTGAACAGAGAGACAAATTTTATACGAGAAAATCTAACAGTCGAGATACAACGAGAGGTATAAAGAAATAGAAGCTCATACGCATCTACCCACATATCTACAGATCGAAGAGAAAAAGATGATGCAAAAAATAAAAGCAAAGGTCAGATGCGGAAACATGGAAGATGATAATAGATATTGGGATAATGAGGAAAGGAGGAAATGTATTCTATGCAAAGAAAAAGCAAGGACATAATGGCACATGTTTAAAGAATGCAAAGAATTAGACAGAATAGATTTCAACATACAAAAAATAGTATCGAAGGAATACACAGAGGAAGCCGTAGAATGGTGTAAAATATTAGATATGAAAAGAAAAGAAAAGAGCTTAACAACTGGATAACATTGTATAAAATAGCGGAAGCGAGATAGTGCGATAAGAGGATAAAAAAGAAGGAACGAATGCATATAAGAACAAGAGAGTGTGCGTGGATGAATGAGTGGGCGCAGGAGTGCGTGCGGAGTGATTATACAGGTAGATATATAAAAGTAGGTTAGAACAGAATTTAATAAAGGGTACAAATACCGAAACACCAATCGCAATAACAAAGAACCAAAGAAAACGAAAGATGTAAATAAAATAACTATATTATATTGTAGCGTGTGAGATAAATCTTCTATTGGCGAGATAAGTGATGAATGAGAGACACAATGACTACTTAATACTAGATTTACGGAACCCGTCAATTTGACGGGTTTTCAATTTTATGCTTAAAAATTCTGAACATGCAAATGTTATTCTTTAGACATTACATATTGGTTTTTAATGATATAATGTAGGCAAATATATATTTATACTCGTTTTCTCTGGAACACCTACAGTGAATCATAAAAATATTCGGACGCTAAGGTATGTTTAACTTTGACGCTTTGCATCTTTGTTATTTATACATGATATGAATTCGAAGTTATTGCTTTCGATAGATTACTTATTGATTTTCAAAATGTGTAAAAATTATTAATTTATCTTAATATACTTATATAATATGAAAGATTAACTGAAATTACATGCAATTTACGCGTTACAAAAATATTCGCACAGTTACTTCGTTTCTCAATATATATATAAATAGTGCTTGACTATTTTCCTAGAAATCTTCGATTTGAAACGTAGCATTTTTTTACAAACACGTGTTATTGGGTTTAGTACCAAGCGGCCAGTGTTATCGTAGATTTCAATCTTTATACTGTTATTTATCATGAAAATGTATTGGAAAAGTAAAAACGTTTCATTTAATCTCCGCCAACTTGTAATTCTTCATCGGGAAGAAGGAAAATCGTATCGTCAAATCGCTGCAATACTTAATTACAAAAAAGCACCGTGACAGAAATCGTTAATAGATATAAACATGAGGGTAGGATTGAATCACTTCCACAAAGTGGCCGCTCCAAAATAATAAATGAGAGAGAAAAGCGAAAGATTATTCGGAAAGTGAAAGAAAATCCACGATTGAGTGCTACCACATGAGCAGTAGAACTACGAGAAAGAAGTGGGAAAAGTGCAAGCACATAGACAGTTCGGCGAGTGCGTAAACAACATGGTTACAATGGGAGAATGGCTGTTAAGAAACCGTACATCAGCGACACAAATGGGAAAAGACGTTTAACTTTCGTAAAAGATATGATTTCGAAAGAAGAGTCATAGTGGAACGATGTTATTTTCGTTGATCAGGCTAAATTCAATATATCGGGATCGGATAGTCGACACATGATATGGCGTAAGCCTAATACAGCTCTAAATCCGAAAAATTTGCGAGGCACTGTTAAGCACGGTGGATGAAACGTTATGGCTGGGGCTGTATATCAAGCAGAGAAGTAGGAAAACTTGTTTTTATTGAAGATATCGTGGACAAGCACAAATATTTACAGTTGCTCGCAAAATTGAGTGTACACCTATGTTGCCAATGAAAACTATTTAAAAAGAGAATATACGCACGCGTATTCAAAAGTAGAAACACAATATATATATATTATTTTAAGGTAAATCCCTCGTGTGTTGCTGTAAGGTGCGAGAAGGGAAGGAAAAAGAAACTCAGCTTTTGAAATAAGTACTAGTTTATTAATAACAATGTCAACGCACAATCTTACAGAAAAAAAACTCTCGCTTCACCCGCATCGTCCTCTCGCACTCGACTCTTTTTCTCGACTCCTTTCCCCACGCATTCTCCACCCTTGCACACATTCATTCTTTCTCCTTATCTCTCTCTGCTCCTCTCACTCGTCTCAGCATTCGTAGAAGCCAATCAGTCACGTTCACCCGGAACCTTGCGCGACCACGCACTCTTCGACCACACGTGAACTCAATCGCTCTATCCCAAACACTTCTCATTCACGCCTCAGCCAATCTTATCCGAATACAACACCGTTCGCTCAGCAATCGCTCTGGTCCAAAACATTCACACGACATTCTGTCTTCCACAATATATATATATATATATATATATATATATATATATATTTCATTCACATATTCTAACAGACAGTACATACAAGAATCCTAAGATAAAATATAATAAATTATTTAGACATACTTAATAAAGAATGTAAAGGTATAACTATTTTTCCGACACAAACGTGGACTCATTGATATTTTTGTTATTGTACACATACGATACACGTAGATTATTATTTTGTTAACCACCTTCGATCTTCGTGGCATAGAATTAATTTTGCATAAAGGTGAAACACTGTCCACCTTCTTCTCGTAATTCCATTTCGAAATCTTCTCCATTTGTAAACGTATAATTTATCATTTTAAATTTCAATTTTTCCAAGCGATGTCCGATCAGTTTTAAAACGGATGACTAAGTTTAATAGTTTTGGGCACATTGAAAATTAACCATTTTTTAGCCATCTCTTTCATTGAGTTTTAAGGTGTACGCTCAATTTTGCGAGCAACTGTACATATTTTAAAAGAAAATTTAATGCCGAGTTCAGTCGGTATGAGCATTGAAAGAAGCTTCAAATTTTACCAAGATAATAATCCGAAGCATAAAGCTCGGATTGTACAAGAGTACCTACTGTATAGTTATCTGAAAGTCCTACAGCCTCCTCCTCAGTCCCCAGACCTTAACCCTATAGAAAATCTATGGAGTAATTTAAACAGAAGAATATGAACAACACCGATAAAGAATAAAGAAGAATTAAAAATGAGATTGCGAGACGAGTGGGAGAAAACAAACATGCAGTATATTAAAAAAATTATATTTAGTATGCTGAAACGTTTGAAACATGTGATAACACAAAAAGGTTATGCTACTAAGTATTAACCCTTTGCGGACGAGTGTCGAAAATAATCGCCCAAGTTCTTCGGTGTTTTGGACATATATTAATTTTTAAAACAAGAAATTCAGCTTAAGATGATCACTAATACGCCGCTGTTAATACGTGGACAAGTATTTGTTTAATAACGTCTTCAAAATATTAATAATCGAACGAAAATTCGTTAAACATTATTTTGCTCCGTCCGTAAAGGGTTAAAAGTTAAATTTGAGTTTCTAAAGTATTAATTATTTATAGTGTCCGAATATTTGTGTAACTCGAAAAATGACTGTGATCTCATTTCATTTAAAATATTATTTTATTACATCAAGTTAGTTGAATAAGTTGTACATATTTGTAAAGTACAATAAATACTCTATCGAAAGAAACAAGTTTGAATTCATTTCGTCTATAATTAACAAAGATATGGACTGCTAAAGTCAAGCATACCTTAGTGTCCGAATACTTTTGTGATTCACTGTATATTTTATTATTTCTAGATGTATATCTATTTTTACGAAAATCCGTCAATTTGACGGGTTCATTTATATAAATCAATTATTGCGAAATAATAAAATTTTACAAGTGCGAGGTTAATATTCTCGACCAAATGGCTAGAAAATATACCGTGAAAGCAGGATCCCGTAGATGGCCCCTTCACGTGTTTTATAATATTTTATATAGACCACTGGTGTAAACATATCTCGAAAGAATTTTCTCTTTCAATTAGCTAAAGAATTGGGCACTGACCATCACGACGAACAAAATACTAGCTTCAATTCATTGTCTGATGTACGAAATCCAAATGTGCGAAAATCTTGCCAAATTGGGTTATGTAAGAATAATAGGTCTAATTATATTTGCATTAAATGTAATAAGTATGTATGCGGAGAATATACATCCAAGATAGAGTTTACATGTAAAAAATGTATTGAAGATAACAGTAAATAAAAATCTATAGATTTTAAATAAATAATTTACCAAAAAATTCCATTCTAATATACCCGTCAAAAAGACGGATTTCACTAAAAAAAGGTATATATAATGTAAAACCGAGTCCATTCCCTGGCATTATAGGCTGACATAAATAAATCTATCTAAATTTTAATGATCAATTCTATTAGGCGCGCCTGATAAAGTCGATTCAAAAGAGATTACCGATTTTTTTAAAAAATTATTTGAAGTGTCCATGTTCGCGATGTATCAATAGTTAAAGTATCGATGTATCGAAAGTTCGATGCATCGATATCAAAATTATTAATGTATCGAAAGTTTAATGCTTCGATATCGAAGGTATCGATGTATCGATGTTGGAAATATCGATAGCGTGTCGCCCATCACTAGTTTCATGACCAATGGTCAATGTTACGGAGTGGCCTCGACGCGGCAAATCTCGGCGTCGGACGTGTTGAAATTAAAAGCAACTTCCAAAGAGCGCAATTTGCCCATAAATATGTCGTGCTAGTATCGTGAAAGCAAGGAACGATGAGCTTCTCTAGCGATGAAGTCAATTTCTTGGTTTACCGATACCTTCAAGAATCCGGTATGTCTTTGCAACCGTTTCCCCTAACCTTCTACAATGTAGTTCCCGTAGAAGAGAATTCTTCCCGCTATTTTCTACGTTATTCCACTGAGAAATTGAATCATTAATAGGTTCATTTTTATCGCGCGCTACCGGATCGCAAATTTTCATGCAATATTTTATATTTTTAGAAGCAGCCTTAAACAAACGGATCGTCGGTGGAGAGGTCGCATTTATCTTACGAATGCAACAACGTGCACTTTGTTTTCTCCGGATATTTTATGCTCATTCGAATATTAAGCTCATCTTCTTAACTATCTCATACAGGAGTGCATACAAAGATCACTCTTTTCAATGATTAGCGATTAACACAGAGAAGATTAATACTTGAAATTCCTAGGATTATTCGTGATGCAGCTTTTATAAAATTAACTTGAATGATTAGCTTGAAAATGTTTCACTTAAGATCCTACATTTATTATTATTATTTATGGACTGTGGATCTTTATGCAAATTAAATTAAGGCAACTAAATCTAAATAAGGGGTTGTTTACCCCCCTCCCAATTTAAATTTCTTGCAAGCATACAAAAGGTCCATAGTCTAGCTATTTTTTTCATGCATTTAATTCTACGAGTAGACTGCAGATTTTTATGCAAATCCATATTTTTATTGGCAATGTTAAAAGGAAGTGAAATACAATTAAAATGTTGATCCATTCTCAAAATGTAAAATGATGTACTTTGTTATTCATACATTTGAACATTTTTGGACATTGCATAAAAGTGCATAACAAATCTGCAATCTATTTTATGACAATTGCTTTATTGCCAAATTAACCAGCTTCTCACATTTCATTTCTCCTTAGCCTCTACTTTTACTCGGAAATATTTATTAAACACCGCTACAATTATTGTTAACGCGTGCTATTAGAAATGAAATACAGAATTTAATCAAAGAACTGTTTATTAAAAAAATTCAGGTAACATTCACCAAAGTTTCCAATCTATTCAATCCAGAATCTTCATTTCAATGGATCCAATATTACTTTTATTATTAAACAACAGTCGAAAGTAAATAATTATCTCAAATAGTTATTATATAATTTCTTTTATTTTTATTTCAGCTAAACGTTCTCTAATCCCAAGTACAGATTAAACTGAATGTGTTCCAATGAATCAAAATGAATTCCCTAAATGTTTAACTAACCGTCTGATATAAATAATAATGTTAAATAATTCGTTTCTATTTTTATTTCAGCTAAACGTTCTCAAATCCTGGATCTAACTATATCTTACAGCAAAAATTAAATTGAATGCGTTCGAAATGAATCAAAATGAATCAAAATGAATTCCCTAAATGTTTAACTAACCGTCCCGATATAAATAATAACGTCGAATAGTTCGTTCTTATTTTTATTTCAGCTAAACGTTCTCAAATCCCAAGTGTCTAACTGTATCTTGCAGTGCAGATTAAAATGGAAGCGTTTCAGTGAATCGAAATGAATTCCCCCGAATGTTTAACACTCTTTTACAATCCTTTAGTTAACTATATATTACAGATTGCAGATTGAATTTTATGAAGCAAAGAAACTCGTAAAACCACTCTGCGACGTTTGCCGTAATTTGCTTTAATTATTCGTTTATCTCGCTTAATATATGGGACGAATGCTATAATAAAAATCGCCGATGCGAAAGATAGCCGAGAAATCGGTACAAGCGGAATAGGAAAGCTTAACGTTACAAAGATTTTTATTATACTTCGAAGCTAATTATCCGATTCTACGCGTGTCATTATCTTTTGGAAACTTTCAAACGCAGGATTTCAGCATTCCGCGTACACCTTCGGCATCGAGTCGCACATATCGCAGAGCAACATAAACGGAGCCTTAGTCCCACCGGCAGCGCTATTATCGATCCTTCAAAAAGGATTGCAATACACGGAAGCGGAGATATCTATAGGAGAAGATGGGACGGAGCAGAGGATGGTGGAATCTTTGTCTCTCATCGACGCGGTCATGCCGGACGTTGTCGCGTCCAGACAGAATCAGATCAATCAACAGAAACAGCAGGTGAAAACGGAGGTGCAGGATACGAACGGGGAAGAAGGTAATTTTATTTGATCAGCTTTTGTCGCTTTCAGCGAGAGACGAGAAGTCGGATGCAATGGTACCTCGGTATATACACGTCCCGTTAATCCCGTAACAAGTAAAAAGGAAAACGATTAATTCGTTCCCTACCGTTATCGGTATATATTGGAACAACCTAATACCACTCGCACGAAATATTTCTAAATCTTCGAAAATGCGCTGCTACAAATTTATATACGTGCCCATAATTATGAAAGTGGTCTAAGTAAGAATTTAAATACCACTTTCATAATTATGGGCACATATTATACAATTTTTAGAAGATATTACAGACGCCGTCACAGGTTTTGATTATCTTGGTAATTCTAGTGTTAATAAAATTCTTCAACTAATCAATAAGATGATACAATATTTTACCAATTCGTTTAATTGAATTCGTTCTATGTACGAGAAATCGAGACCAACAGAATTTCAATATCAAATTTGGATCTTATTTTTATGTAACAACACAGATGGACGCGTTGCATGTGTGTTTATATTTAACCACTTGCGCTGGCAATTATTTAACAAGTATCTATGATAAACCCATCTATAGCACGTTGCAGCGCGTTGACACTTGAAATTATTTCTATAACATTTTCAAACCGATTTTTACAGTTAACGCTTAAAACATGCTCGTGATAATCCTTAATTCACCGCATATTTATTAATTTGCGAAACGTTCATGGTTTCTAGTAGATCTAATACCTACTAATCGACGTGTATATACGTTATTCCAACGCAACTGGTTAATATTTCAAACGAAATGGATTTGAGCATAAAAACGCGACTAATGTATTTGTAAGTAGAAATCTTTATCTACGACAAGACGGCCGTGTTCGAGAGACAATATACCGAGCTACCACTGTACGATATATCCTGGTACACCCTGGTCTGTGGAACTATTCGCATTTTATAGACCTCCTCGATTAAACCAGGTACATTAAAGGACTGCTTTGGTTGTCGGGCTCGTCACCAGCCGACGCGTTTCGTTGCGACGTTTTTTTTTTGGTGGTGAAATAGCTTTAATTCGACTAGCAGTCGAATGAAATTTATTTTGTAGCGATATAGAGCAGAACGAAGCTCGTCGACTAATGGTTGTGACGGGTCCGTGAAAACCAGGAGCAAACAGAGTACCGACATCGATCAAGAACAGGACAGACCCTATTCGTTCTTTAGATACGTCTACGTCGATACTTTTAACCGTCGACTTTTGCATTATACAGAATCATCCTTGCATTACCGTATTAACGTCGTATCGTATTGCGAAGTTCTAGACTGGAATAAGCAGAACGGTGTCTTTCAAACGATGCAATCAGATGTAAAACGAGTTCTGATTCAAGACGCGACCACGATCTCCTATTCTATACCTTTAAAAAAAAAAACGGCATATCGACGAAAGATTTCTTCAGTCGTTGTACGGCGCACGCGGTGTGTATCAAAGTCTGCCGTAGCCAAAGGGTTAAATAAGCATTCTAAATCGCGTAAGAGTGGTAAAGAAAGCTCTTTTTCAGTTTCCTATGAACGAACGGTCCATATCCTGTCCTTCGTCGATGCGCGGAGCATAGAATTAGACGAAGGAGAAGAGGGAAGAAAGAGTTTTCATTGAGTAATGGTTATTAATTTTCAGTTGTTACCTCCAATGAAGGTGTAGGCACGAATGAGAGGGGAGGAGATAGGACAGAGATGGAAGTAGACGAACAGCAACAGGGTTCGGGCAGGGGAACTAATGCTAGCGCTGTTGAAATTCCAGACACTAAAGCTACGATATTACGCGGTCATGAATCGGAAGTTTTCATATGTGCATGGAACCCGACAACTGATCTTTTGGCTTCTGGTTCGGGGGACAGTACCGCTCGTATCTGGGATATGTCCGGTAGCTCTCAAGCCCCGAATCAGCTTGTCTTACGACATTGCATACAAAAGGGTGGCACCGAAGTACCTAGCAACAAAGATGTCACCTCGTTAGATTGGAAGGTGAGAGCTACATTACGAGATTTTCTTGGCCAAGCTGATATCGGTAAAACGAGGATTGTTAATCCTTTAACGCTTCAGGGATGTACGTACCCTATGCTTCCGTTTACGCGTAGTATAAAACGATTATTATTTATTTAAAAACGGAGAGGACTAGGATAAATGACCAACGTACAGTCACTGTTCCTATAACTGCCACTTGAATTCGTTTATTTAATAGCAAAGTAATTGTATAAAGAATCGTAAGTAAAGAACGTTTCATACCAAATTTGGACTTCGGTTTACGTAACAACGCATAGACATCGTGTATTCGTTTACGCTTGTAATTGCCATTGGAATCGGTACTTTTTCGCAGTGCGACGGTACCTTGCTGGCAACGGGAAGTTACGACGGGTATGCACGAATCTGGAAGACGGATGGCAAGCTAGCGTCCACGTTGGGTCAACACAAAGGACCGATCTTCGCGTTGAAGTGGAACAAACGCGGCAACTACATACTGAGCGCAGGAGTGGACAAAACTACGATCATATGGGACGCGGAGAGCGGGCAGTGCACTCAGCAATTCAGCTTCCATTGCGCGCCCGCTTTGGACGTCGATTGGCAAACCAATACTTCGTTCGCTAGCTGCTCCACGGATCAATGCATTCACGTGTGCAAACTTAACGTTGATAAACCAATCAAGAGCTTCCAGGGACACACGGTACGCGTACAAGGTTTTTACATTACAAATTCTTCGCTATTTTGTAGTTTGAATGCTCGGGAACTCGAGCACTTTGATGAATCGAACATTTGCAAATTGTTGTCGCGCGTGTAAATTGGAACGCTTAGAAATCGGAAAGCCTTGGAAATTGAAGCCGCGGGAAAATTGTAGAATATTTGAAAATTGAAGCCGCGGGAAAATTGTAGAATGCTTGGAAATTAAACCGGTTAGAAATTAGATCGCGCGAAAGTTTCAACGCTTAGAAATTCGAAAGCTGGTAAATGAAACTCTTGGAAATTGCATCGCTTAGAAATCGAAAGGCTCCTCGCAAAATAGAATGCTTAGAAGTTCGAGAGCACGGAGATCGAAAAGTTTGCAAATATAGAATGCTTGGAAATATCGAAAGGCTTAGGAATGGAATGCTTGATACGTATGATCTACAAAATGGTGAATTTCAAGTATAAAACCTATATGTATAAAATTGCATCTCGAGAAACTTCTAAAAAAGAAGTCTTCTAAAAAAAAAAAAATTGTATGTTTCCGCTTTATGATCGTAGAACGAAGTGAACGCGATTAAATGGGACCCTCAAGGCAATCTGTTGGCGAGTTGTTCGGACGATATGAGTCTAAAGATATGGTCGATGAAGCAAGACACGTGGGTGCACGATCTTCAAGCTCACAGCAAAGAGATTTACACGATCAAATGGTCGCCGACGGGGCCGGGGACCTCGAATCCGAATATGAATTTAACTTTAGCTAGCGCGTCGTTCGATTCTACGGTGAGGTTGTGGGACGTGGACAGAGGCGCGTGTATACACACGCTCACGAAGCACACGGAACCGGTGTACAGCGTAGCCTTTAGTCCCGATGGTAAATTTCTTGCTAGCGGAAGCTTCGACAAATGTGTTCATATTTGGTCCACTCAGGTAAGAATTTCTTTCCTCTTCTTTAACCCTTTCGTTACGGTGGATTTTAATCGAAGAATAAACGCGGAACTCGTTGAAATGCCGAATTGCGTCGCGGTTAAATTTGTCCTTCTTTTAATTCTTTCCTATCCTTCGAATAAAGAATTTTGAAGCGTTTTCAATTAGCAAAATTAATCGGCGAAAGTTCTAACGTAACGCGATACTCGCGAATTTCCTGAGGTAGTAATGAAAGGGTTCGTTTGTTATTATTAGTAGACTGCGGATTTTTATGCGTTTAGTGAGAATTTCAAAGCGCGTGAAAACATAGGAAAATATAGAAAAATATATTTACGAATAAAATTAAGGAATGAACAACTGCCGATGGAAAAATTGTCGACCTTCGACCTGCTGCAACTTCGAAAAGAAACATCTGTGTTTCATCTCCTATGCGAAAGTAGAGACTCGAAGCTTTAAAATGAGCCCAAAGTTGATCGTCGTACGATGCTTTTCGGCGAAATTACAGCACTTCAAAGATCATCGAGCATTTTTCCATCCTTTAATTTCACTCGCCGTTTTGAAAAAATTTCAAGAATTTGCATAAAAGATCCGCGATCTAATTGTTACTTATTATCGCAAGGAGAGCCGTTTTCACGCGTGTATTTTGTCCGAATTGCGCAGAGCGGTCAACTGGTGCACAGTTACCAAGGAACCGGCGGAATCTTCGAAGTGTGTTGGAACAGTCGAGGGGATAAAGTTGGTGCTTCTGCGTCCGACGGCAGTGTATTTGTTCTTGACCTTCGTAAAATGTGATCGCGATCGAATTCCGATAGACTATTATATTACACTTCGTTTCCTCCGCTTCTTACTATTATTATCGGTTACCTTCTTCGGTACTTCTTCTTCTTCTTCTTTTTCGTCACTTTTTACTTCCAGTTTCGATTGTTTGTTCCCCGGAATGCTGCTGGCCACGCGTCGCTTCTACTTCTTCGATATAGTTTCACGTAGTATTAATTATTTATACAGATATATATTAGGAGGGGCTAAAAAGAGGATCGCGTTCGATTAGGTGAATTACGAAACGTTGAACAAATCCCATGAGTAACGTTGCAACGTCGCGTAAATACGTAGCAATTATTCGGCGCAGAAGAATTGTTGCTTGTTCGCAATTACTTTCTACAATTTTGTATCTCGAATATAAAATTATGAATTTGCAGCGTAAAACATTAGCGTGTCTTCGATCTATAGATCTATGGTTTTCAATTACCTCCAAACCAAATATGGTTTAAATGAGCAACCGATAAACTGTAAACGATAATTGCGTACGATTCTAATTCTAAAAAGATAGATGAATAAAAAGTTCCGGTGAAGGAATGAACGTTACTTATGGGATGAGTAAATAATAAACAAAAGAACGTCGTGGCTTTCCTTCGATTATCTTCCCCCCCTTCCCTAGCCCCGAGAAATTGTTCACAAAGTAACGTACTTGTATATTGATGAGATATTTTCAACGATCGACCCACTCTGTACAGTTTCGACAGACGTTATATTTGCAAAGAGAGAAAGAGAGAGAGAGAGCGAGCGAGAGAGAGAGAGAGAAATAGATAAAAGAAATACTATCTTCATTCACTGCAAGTGGATGAGGTGAAAAAAATGTTGTAATTTTAATACTAGATAATACTAAGTATTACGATGTATGAACTCTTCGCTAAACGATAAGGAATGAAAATAAAACTTTTTTAAAGAAGAACCAGTCGTTGTGATTCATTAAACCAGCTCCATTTTATTTCATTTCGGCTACAATATTTTTTTTTTTTTTGTGCGGTCAACTGATTAAAATCGGAAGTAAATAATATAACCGTATACATAATATATATTATATATATATGTATATATTATAATACTTGTATCTGTGAGAAGAGCCAAAAGAAGGCACCGGAAGCAATCGTATTTATTACGCTCCTCCGGTTCTCGCGAAAATAAATAAATAAACCTACGCGTTACGCATATATGTACGTTTACACGGTTCCTTTTGTACAAGTTACATCACATAAATAATACGTTTACGAATCGGCGCGAAACGCTTTGAACGCAGGGTTTGCACCAGAGACGGGATGAAAAAAAGTTCATCGTGTTCGGTTCGCGAAACTCGAATGCGAAACTTTGCTAATATTCGAAAGCCTCGAAACGTAAGTTAAACAGGTTCGCTGTTTCGTGTATCGTATGCGATACACGCTCAGCGTTAAGGGGAAATTTGTAAAATAAAACTCGTCGAAACTTCTTACCGACTATTTATCCTATAATTAAAGACCTCAGAGCCAGGCTGGTGACCTAAGCGCTGCATCGTAAATTCACGGCAGAGCGAAAAGAAAAATGAAAGCTACGTAAGAGAACATTGCACTTGAGGTAATGAAATTTTCTTTATGTATTACGTAACGTATTAGAAAACTTCCAAGTTTCGAGGTTTCGTATATCCCGTCCCTAATTTAAACACATAATTAACCCCTTGCCGAACTTCTCCGAAGACTATACATTGGGACGTCGACTATCCTGAAGTGTTAAATTAAAATACTATTAATTGCTATTAAGTAATTTGTACTCGGCATTCCTTCGTCTTACGAGCTGAAACTATTACTAGCTAGAATGAAACTTAAAGCTTGGGCTAATCGAAATCCGATTTCTGGATTCGCGAAACTCGAATTTTTCGAAACCTTCGAAACCCTGATTGCTTATTTCTCCCTCTTGGTTTTCAAACAGTTTATCAGGAATGAAAATCTTGATAATAAATCTCTAATAAATAAACGAGTAAGCCAATAAATAGCTTTACTAGAAATTGCCAAAAGTGTTTGTGCGAATGTAAACAATCCAATCGCAACGATTTTCATCTGTTTGGCTTACAGAAATTCTATTCTTGTACGCTTTATCTTTTCCCGGTCTAAACGATTCTAATTAGTGAACGTGTAATAATTGAAACGAGTTTAAAGTTTAAACGCAAGCCCTATTGGAATACTGGTTAAATAAATCCGAATCGTGACAAAATAAAGCTACTATATATTTGTCTAGGTTTCGAGAGTTTCGAGTCACAAAATTAGCAGAAAGTTTCGAGTTCTTCTTGAACTTCGAAGGGTTTCCAAGTTTCCAGATTACCAACTGTCCCATCCCTAGGTTTTTTTTTATTGTAATCAAGAAGCCTATAGCTTGCACGTCGTGGTAGGCAAAGGGTTAATTTTTCCGGCACGCGTAAAAGGAACTATTCACCGATTATGGTTTCATTACACAGTTCAGTTTCTCTTTACGAAATGAATAAATAAAACTCTGTCTGAAATTAAACTCGGTGGGGGACATTTCTCGCCGCAACATTTATTCTTAAAACTACGCTGCTGCTGCTTTTCTTCGTTTTTCCATTCGCGATTGAAATTCTTGTCGAGGAGAACAAAGCGTTTCGTTTCTCTATATGTATATATTTCGTTATATTTAAATAATTACAATTGCGCGTTCAATTCGCTTTAACCCTTTCGCTGTTAAGCCTAATTGTAACGACTAATAATCGTTGAATTGTTAATGATACCAGGATAAATGTCCCGCGAACTGTCAGTGTCCCTATAATCGTCACTTTAATTCGTTTTATTCGACAAGGCAGTCGAAATCAAGACTGGTCGTTAATTTGCAATCAAAATTATATAAACTTGCAGCCGTACATTTTTTAGAACGTTCCGTAGAAGTTACGAGAATAAAGATTCGTCTCAGTTGCATCATCGTATATCATTTTTATTTCGTTTCACTTTTTTTAGTCGCCGGTAGTTCTACAGTTAATAGCGAAACGAGACTAAACAAATTTGGACTTGATTTTTATGCAACAACACGGCTGTGTGTTTATATTTAATATTTAGCCAGGCGAAGCATAAAAACGTCACTGATATACCGCAAGTAGAAAGTATGGAAAACTTTACTAACGCGCGGCGTTCACGATTTATTTTCTGTTCGTCGTGCTAACGTACGTAAGAGATCATTTCCATTTAAGTGACAACTTTTCGAACTTCGTTACAAATAAAAGAGACGTTAACTAATATGTTGTGCTCCGAACCGGAAATATTGCGAAGTTAAATAATTTCCAAAATAATTCAATAAAGTTGCTTGAAAGTAGCGATAAGCTTTGGGACATCTACCACTACTAATTGAACTATTAAGAGACGAATTATAGAAGCGTTTACTTACGCTTCGTTTATTTTGTCACGAAAACCGCGTAGAATTTTCGAATTTATCTATTGCAACACGCATATCGTTAACTCAGTCCACAGCGAAAGGGTTAAGCCTACGTTTGTAGGATGAAATGTCGGCTGGAAACGACGCTACGAAACGAAACTAGCTAACTTAAAGAGAAGAATACTGATACTTAGGCAGAGAGGGAGATCCTTTTCGTCGAATTATTATCCGATCAACCCTCCTACGACGAATGCACGATCACTTTGACCCGTGAACCGTGAGACTGCTCGGAATACATACATATTATACAACATATGTGTAGAATCGTACAGAAAATACAATTATTTCGTGCATCTGGTAAAGCTACAAGGAAATAGGAATACGTTGTTCAAAATGCATTTTTACATATATGTAATTCCTTTCCAGTCTATTACAGTTATTATTTGTTACTCAGGATAGTTTGCATTATCAACTGGTACTCGTTGAACGTGAAACTATATTACGTATTACGCGCACGAATAATACTATATACGTAATAAATATATATAAAGGGTTATCCAAAAGTACCTTTAGGATGTTGAATGAGAATATCTGTCGAACGCCATGTTTGTTAGTAAAATAGAGGTGAAAAAAATAAAAATTGAAACGAGAACGAACGAAGATAATAGAAATAAAAAAAAAACAGATCAGAAAAGGGTAAAGCAGAAAGGGAAAGAAAAAAAGTGAAGATAGGTGTTCCTATAGTCTGTTTTGGATAACTCTATATATTATAATTAACTATATATTAATAAATATATATATAATTCCCTTCCAAAGCTAGTTTGCGATACGGGTGAAAATGACCCAGCACTCGTCTTCCGCGTGCATCGAAAACTATTCGACTTCCGAGGGTTAATCTGCTACTACTGTGCGGTGGTAACTCGATGCGCGCAAGCTCCGCGCTTTGCACATAATAATTTATAGTCGAATCAAACGCACGGTATGAAACGGTCAATTTTGCACGCCAATAAATTTTTAGATACACGTAAGTATGCTTGTCTCTGTTTGTATGCATTTGTGTCTGTGTTTGTGCGTGTACGTTTATGTATTTGTATTTGTGTGTGTGTGTGTGTGTGTGTGTGTGTGTGTGTGTGTGTGTGTGTGTGTGTGTGTGTGTGCATGTATGTATATATATATTGGTGGTGAAACCCGAGGAATACGAATACGAATAATAGATAACTTATACGCAATTCATTAGCTTGTTAGATAAAAAACCGTAATATAGCGAAAGTTGATTGTGAATTCGTCTTCTTTTTATCCTTCGTGTCCTCCATTACAGTAAACGCAGCTCGTTCGCTTGCACCTGCAAATTGAAATTCGCTTCGCGTTACGAAACGATCCGTTAAACGTTATCTTGCATTATATTAATCGAACGTAACTTCGACGACTAGCTTCTAGCGAATTCTAATTCAATAACTATTTCAATAAATTTGGTGTTCAAATATAGTATGAAACTATTTCAGTACGTTTTTATAAATCCTCGCGCAACTTCTTTCTTATTCAAGATCATAGTTGAATACGAAATTAGAGTACTCGTTGCAAATCTAAATTCGTTCTTAACCGTATTCTGAATAGAAATGTATTTAACACTAGGTTTACGGAACGCGTCACGTTGACGCATTTCAGATTTCATACCTAAAATTATAGAGACCATAAATATTATTTTTCAGTACTTTATGTTAACTTTAATTAATACAATGGTATGAATATGTATTCTACGTGATTCTTTTCATTCTCACGCTTCTACGTTCGAATATTTATATGCAGTACACGTATTTTTTCGGAACCCTGTCAAATTATCCACGTAATGTCCGTAAACCTAGTGATAATGATAAGTATATGTAATTTTTTTTATTTTGCAATTCGAGTACTAGGGTAAATGTACCACGTATAGGCCCCCTTAAGGTTCGCGCTTTAAGTAACTTTCGTTAACTATTTTAGAAAATAGTTAACATAAGGATCGTTCCAATTTGAAGCATACGATTGTAAACCGGAAGTCCAAATTTAGTATGAAACGTTCTTTACTTACGATTCTTTATACGTTACTTTGCTATTAGATAAACGAATTCAAGTGGCAGTTATGGGAACAGTGACAGTAAGTGGGTTAGGTTTGCGTTAGGTTTGGGTTAGGTTTCATCGCTAATATAATGGAAACGAATTGAAGTGGCAGTTATAGGAACAGTGACAGTACGTGGGTTAGGTTTGGGTTAGGTTTGAGTTAAGTTTAGATTAGGTTTGGGTTAGGTTTCGTCGCTAATATAGTGCAAACGAATTAAAGTGGCAATCACAGGAATACTGATAGTACGTGGGTTAGGTTTCATCGCTAATATAATGGAAACGAATTAAAGTGGCAATCAGTGGAACAGTAACAGTACGTGGGTTAAGTTGGGGTTAGGTTTCATCGCTAATATAATGGAAACGAATTAAAGTGGCAGTTACAGGAACAGTGACAGTACGTGGGTTAGGTTTGGCTTAGGTTCGGGCTAGATTTGGGCGAGGTTTGGGTCAGGTTAGAGTTAAGTTTGGATTAGGTTTGGGTTAGGTTTCGTCGCAAATATAGTGAAAACGAATTAAAGCGGCAATCAGTGGAACAGTAACAGTACGTGGGTTAGGTTGGGGTTAGGTTTCATCGCTAATATAATGGAAACGAATTAAAGTGGCAGTTACAGGAACAGTGACAGTACGTGGGTTTATGTTCGGGCTAGATTTGGGCTAGGTTTGGTTTAGGTTTGAGTTAGGTTTGGATTAGGCTTGGGTTAGGTTTCGTCGAGAATATAGTGCAAACGAATTAAAATGGCAATCACTGGAACAATGATAGTACGTGGGTTAGGTTTGGGTTAGGTTTCATCGCTAATATAGTAAAAACGAATTAAAGTGGCAATCACAGGAACAGTGACAGTACGTGTGTTAGGTTTGGGTTAGGTTTCATCGCTAGTATAATGAAAAGTAATTAAAGTGGCGGTTATAGGAACAGTGACGGTACGTGCGTGATTTACCCTAGGTTGTCGGTACAATTATAATTACCCTTCGCGTTTGATCGTCCTGCCTTTCATCGGATTGCAGCCAGTCGTGAACTCTGCCGGAAATTCTTTCCGGCGTCATGCCTCGATCGTGACTTTTCTCTTCTCGTTCGATCGCGTACTCGACTACTCCGTTCCTTGCTCTCGAGTCGACAGCTTTCGACGCGTCCCCATTGTAAAGCGGTAACGATCTCTTGCCAATCGTCTCCAAGATACGTCGATTCGCGTCAATTTGTCGTTGATCCTGCAACGCTTTGCGCCGTGCCAACTCCAGAAGCACTCGTTGTCGGAGAACATCCAAAGAGTTGACGATAGACAACGAGCCGATCCGTTTGCTTCGAATCACCGTGGATCCAGGATCGTTACCCGAATCGAACATCTCGTTCTGCAATTTCATTTATCTTCACTGGCTACGGTAAGACGGCGAAACAGCGGAATATTCGAAGTCACAAAGATCCGAAAAGATTGCGTAGGATACGCCGAGAGGAAGAAGGAGATTTGTATTTCATAATATTCAATAGCATACTATTCGTCCGCGACAAGAAGGCACGCACAAGTATTTACATTCCCGTTCTACGTACAATCTATTAGCGTGCATACACGCGCGTGCCGTGTTCGCTATTAATCGAGAACGTTAAAGATCGACAGTGGTTTAACCCTTTGTGGACGACGAATAATAAAACTTAAAAGAGTATTTTGACTTTGAATTCCAAGCCTTACGAATTTCTAAGCTTACGAATTTCAGGTCAACAAATTCCCAAAACTTTGAAGCGTTTATCAACGATATTAATTTAAACTTTTTGCTTTAACAATAAAAGTGCGTCCACAAAAACCAGGAAAGTGGCGATTATTTGCAGACACTCGTCCGCAAAGGGTTAATAACGAAGGCACGGCGTGTGGCGATAGGGAAGACATTAAACCAATGTTAAAAGTAATCGGCTGGGTATAACACAACGGGGAGACTTGAGACTGAAGCTAACTAAATTGGGAACCTAACCTAAAATCTCTTTGCAGCAAGCATCAAGCGCAAGGATCTCACTAAATTTGAAAACGAGATACGTAGTAATAATTCAAATAATATAGAAAAATCTTTCATTAAAATTATTTGTACTTTTATTTCAGCTCTCCATTATATGTTTTGAAAATTTACTTACTGTGTTTCCTCAACAATTTCCTAGCGATTTCTTCTTAAAACGTATCATTTAAGTTTCTTCAGTGAACAATTGAATTTTTGAAAATTAAAACGTATGTATATGTTACATAAGGGGCATAAGAATTTTAGAAAGGCTTAGATGGGACATGGCGCAAAAAAAGTTTGGGAAGCACTGCAGTAGACCATATCTACAACGAGGATGTAAAGACTCGTCTGCCTTTTTTTCGTGGACGGACAGTACTACTTTGATCGTGATCCGTCGAATATATGTACAAAGTCAATTAAACCTACCATCCCTTTCTAAACGTCGGATAACTTTCGAGTTAGTTATGGCCTGTAGCGATTATAAACGAAATGCAACAATTATACACATATGTACGTTGGTTTAAAAAGCTATCAACTTTCTAGTAAATCTACTTCCGGTAGCCAGCGTTCTCTACAGCAAAGTGTACTTCGAGTGCAAAGGATTATAGAAAGCCTAATTGTTTTGCCAAGCTTTCAATACTTTGCGTTCCATATTACCAACGTTCGCTTAATCGTTACTTAACGTTACGTAATCCCGCGAAAAGAACGGAGTAGGAAAACGAACGAAACGAAACGATCGACTAGAATTAAATATGGTATTGCGAATATTCGCGACGAGAAACCGAAAGAATGAAAAGTCTAGGTTAAATTGAAAAGGATAAAATTGAACGATCGCGAGTGTAATATCGCGTACGATATTATACGGGCAGGGAAATATCATTACGAATTACAGTTAAAGTGCATCGAGGATTGGCCGGGCGTGCATGCATATTCGCGGGCGTAAAAAAGAAAAAAAGGAGCAGGAGAAGAGAGAAGCGTAACGCCTTTCATATGTGCAAACCGCAAGCCTATCCCGCGTCATATTTCCCTGCTTTTATTGCCACTTTTACGGAACACGCGCTTCAAGGATATGAAGAAAAAGCGCTTCAGAAGCCCTACACTGACGACCAAAACTTTTCAATCGCTAAATACGCGTTGCCAGAGAAATATCGGTTAAACAGAAAAGAAAGAGAAAAATTTAGATATCTATTATCGTGGAAATATTAGGTTGGCCAGAAAGTCCTTTCGTATTTTGCAGACAGATAGGAACGAAACTTTAATAAACAATGTATCGTCAATTTGCTTTCGACAATTTATCGCCCATATTATATAATCCCTCTTAGTTCCTTCTTTAAAAATTTTTCATCTTCTTTAGCAAAATAATAATCTTTCGAACGATTTTCTCAAGTTTCTGATTCGTCAATTTTCTCCTGTTATAGAATTTTATAAGGACTTGGTACGAGGAATATATTTTAATATTAACATATTCTATTATTCACGCTACTGTTTTCTGGCTTATACTGCATTTTTATTTTTGCAGTAGCAATTTAATGAACCGCGTCGAAACGGCATCTGATTTTCTTCCATTTCGAGCTTACGTGAACTGGAATAAATGCACCCACCACGTTTTACGATTTCTTCTCCACAAAAAATAGCGCGAAATGTTTGTTTTATATCTGTTTTGCGAGGTTAACATTTTTGGCATATTTATTCATGTATCGTGCAATTTAAACACGCGCTATGCAAAAAATGGAAGGACTTTTTGGCCAACTTAATACTTTAGCGGCAAAGATCTATGAAAATAGAGAAAATAGAGATAGTTTGGTCATCCTCTAATTTTGTTACCAGATCGCGGAGCTTTGCGCAATTCTGAATAATTTGAATACGTAGAATAGACAAAAGTGTAAAAGGATAAAGGTATCAAAAATATTCAAAGAAAAGTGCGACTTGTAATATTCGGAAGATGATGCTAATATGCATTTATGGTGAGTTTCTTTATTCGCATTTACAAACATGCGAGTTTGCATAAAGATCCGCAGTCTAGTAATTTATTCGTTACTCGTTTCGAAAGCCTTCATTCGTTTTTTTACTCGCGTTTATCGTTTCAAGATTCACCGTAAATGGGGAATTTAGACAGGTATTTTATCGCGTTAAAAATAAATGCTAACCTGTATTTAGTTAAATGCTAAAAGTACCTAACTAAATATAGTGAAGCTTAGCTAATTTAGATATACTTTGATAAAAGATGCGGATTATCCATTGCTACACCAACTAAGAAAGAAAAAATACGTACTAAATAAATTTAATTCAATATAATTTTCTTACAAATAAATGCTCAATATTTATAGGAATAAATTAAGCTAATCGATGCTGAACGCGAGTTACATAAAATAGAACGTAATACAACGGAAACTCGATCTAAACGGAAGCTAATAAAATGAAGTTGGGAGAAGCGAAGAAGAAGACGGTTGCGAAGTTTTGGCCGGAAATGTATGAAGGTAGGAATTGTTTGCGCGCAGCGACGCTTCAAATTTCACGCACGCTTTTCGCCGCCAATTTATGCGCCATTATACGCGAGCATGTATACGGCATATACGGGAACGTTAATTAAGAGTATTTCGCGAGACTCTGCTCCTGTCTTTGCGGCTAATGTTCGCGACAATGAGATGCTTTTAATTAAAACGACCACGGAACGAATAGAATAGGAGAAGTTCCCTCATCAACCGTAACGCGACATTTATACGGGCAATTTGAATCTCCCTCTCATTATTGCAAATATTAATACTCGCCCAGTTTTATTAATATGCAAGGGAGATTCGCGAGATGGATGAGATTTCAATTATCTACGCGGAGTTGCGTTGCAATTTCACGCGTAAGGTAGATGCACCGCGTACCGCCACTTTAAGGTCTCGCGCTTCAAGTAACTTTCGTCAACTATTTTAGAAACGTCGTTAACGTAAAGATCGTTCCACTTCGAAGCATAATAATATATTGTTCAATCGGTCGCTCTTTTATTTATGAACATTTTTGTTTTTGATATATTCAATATAATAAATTCATTAAAAAAAGTTTACGATTCTTCGTACTGTCACTTGAAAACTTTTCATTTAAATAGAAACACGTTTTACATATATTAACCCTTTGGCTTACAACAACTAGCTACACTCGTGATTTAATGGTGATTTTATGGACCACGTACAACGAAAAAATGCTGTATTTTCTAATAAATGTTAATTCATCTCATTTCAATTTGCAGGATTGAGAGATCGAAGATCACTAGGTACGAATTACGTATAATATTTTAGTGTTTTGCATTCGATATAGTGTTATAATAAAAAGTAGTCAAAATTCCAGTGAATACGCATTGAAAAATTCGTAAACCAAGGGATTAACGCGTCAATTTGTGCGACAGATATAAGAATTATCATAGACGTATGACGCTTTATAAATATACTTTATACGTATATCGGTCACGTTTCAATGTTCAACAGCACGTTTACCTCCTAATATTTCGTTACAAATATCAAGTGTAAACGAATATACGATGTCATTCGTTGTTACGTAAACCAAAGTTCAAAGTTTAGTATGAAACGTTCTTTGTATATTACTTTGCTATTAAGTCAAACGAATTCAAGTGACAGTTATAGAAACGATGACAGTACGTAGGTTAGGTTTTGGTTAGGTTTCATCGTTAATGTAATGAAACACGAATTAAAGTGGCAGTTATATGAACAGTGACAGTACGTGGGTTAGGTTTGGCTTAGGTTCGGGCTAGGTTTGGATTAGGTTTGAGTTAAGTTTGGTTTAGGTTTGGGTTAGGTTTCGTCGCTGATATAGTGAACACGAATTAAAGTGGCAATCACAGGAACAGTGACAGTACGTGGGTTAGGTTTGGGTTAGGTTACATCGCTAATATAATGGAAACGAATTAAAGGGGCAGTTATAGGAACAGTGACAGTACGTGGGTTAAATTTGGGTTAGGTTCAAGCTAGATTTGGGCTAGGTTTGGATTAGATTTGAGTTAAGTTTGGATTAGGTTTGGGTTAGGTTTTATCGCTAATATAGTGAAAACGAATTAAAGTGGCAATCACAGGAACAGTGACAGTACGTGGGTTAGGTTTGGGTTAGGTTACAGCGCTAATATAATGTAAACGAATTAAAGTGGCAGTTATAGGAACAGTGACAGTACGTGGGTTAAATTTGGGTTAGGTTCCATCGCTCATATAATGGAAACTAATTAAAGTGGCAATCACAGGAACAGTGACAGTACGTGAGTTAGGTTTTGGTTAGGTTTCATCGCTAATATAACGAAAACTAATTAGAGTGGCAGTTATAGGAACAGTGGCAGTACGTGGGTTAGGTTTGTTAGGTTCGGGCTAGATTTGGGCTAGGTTTGGATTAAGTTTGAGTTAAGTTTGGATTAGGTTTTGGTTAGGTTTCGTCGTTAATGTAATGAAAAACGAATTAAAGTGGCAGTTATACGAACAGTGACAGTACGTGGGTCATTTACCCTATACATTCTATTTCCAATAATTTGTCCGATGCGTATGCGTACAACTAAGTCAAGAAAGAAAGAGAAAGAGAGATAGATAGATAGATAGAGAGAGAGAGAGAGAGATATATCCATTCATATTCACATTTAGAATTATCAGATAACTGATACACACAGCGGCCACGTATGCAAACCGATCTTGAAACATTTTGCACGCGACGCGACGCGATTATTCGTTACATGCACGCGCGAATCACGCTCCGCGAGAGGATGTAGGATGCAGCTGCACACGAGCACTCTTGTCGATCGTTCGCCGACGATTTTGAATAGTTATACCGAACAAAGATATTTGCACGCTTTTAATACAAGTGGCGTAAAAAATCCACTGTACTTCTGTCGTTTTAAATTAGCTTCCCATTTGGTGATAATGTTATCGAATTGGGCGATGAAAAGTTCGCGCGTTTTATTTTATCATATTTCACGCTTAATTCTTCACGGTGACTCGCGAAATTAATCTAACGCCTTCGTTCGTTATATATTGTCGATTGATCGAAATGCAATGGTTGATTGTATAGAGTTTTGTGGACATATTTGTGCTCATAATTATGAAAGTGGTATCTAAGTGATATATTCCTTGTGTGCGGGCTTTCCTGCACTCACCACTAGAGGGACATACGAAATAGGACTTTCTCGAAAGTACTCGCTTCAACCACCTCGTCCATATATATACCGCTTTTAATCTTCCTTTCAATATCCAATTCAATAATGTCTAACCAAAAGCAATTTCAGGAAAAACACAGACAAATATTGGTGGCTCGAGTAGTAGACGTACAAACAGAACCCGTAGCATTAATAGAAAACTATCAAACTGCAATCCTGCAAATAACACCACAGCAGCCCATTGTACAAGTATTAAAATTCTACTTTCATACACTCCCTTCCCCCCTTATATACAAGTTAAGTATAGTTTTAAGCCTTTCTATACTCTTAAAGCTACCACTATAATTATATCTATATAATTATATCTATGTAAATAAAACAAACCCCTCCTACCGATAAGTGTAAATAAATATTATTACTGTACATTATTTAGGCTACGCATACTCTTCCGTAGAGTCATTAGTCTGTAAGATTTTCTGTTAATATAGCTTTAGATCCTATTTGTACGTTTAACCCTTTGCGGACGAGTGTCTGCAAATAATCGCCACTTTCCTGGTTTTTGTGGACGCACGTTTACTGTTAAAGCAGAAAGTTTCAATTAATATCGTTGATAAACGCTTCAAAGTTTTGGGAATTTGCTGACCTGGAATTCGTAAGCTTAGAAATTCGTAAGGCTTGGAATTCAAAGTCAAAATACTCTTTTAAGTTTTATTATTCGTCGTCCACAAAGGGTTAAGGAACCTGTTAATCTGTTATGTATATTTTATGGCTAATAAACGTATGTTACAAAACAAAAAGAAAATTCAATAGTGTCTAAGGCAGGGCCTGCTAGGTAGCCTTACTGGATGAGTCCACTAGCAGGCCCAGGACGAAACGCACAACATTTTTCCTTTTTCCTATCCTATCCCCTCTCCTACAGCTCCACACTTGTTTCGAGATATAGACCGCTTTCGTAATTACCACTAAATGAATTCCATATAATGTTGAACGAACAAGAAGCGCGCTATCTAACGGTTCATTTTTCACGATATCGTAAAACGTGCATCGAATTAATTTTAGTTCAACATAACGCGATGTGAAATAACTGACAAATTCATGTTTATTTTTAAATTTTCACTTAGGCCACTTTCATAATTATGGGCGCACGTTTAACCTTCTGCACCGCGTTAGCGCTGCTGTGGAAAGTTAAGGAACACAACTTTCTTAATTCACTTGCAGTCGTTTAACTTTAGAGGCAAGTCGAATGATAAGTTCTCCCCTTTTCAAGATACGCGAGTCCTTTTGATTCACCGGGAAATCGGGAAAGCGTGGCGAAATTATTGATAGAGTAATTCCTTAAATTGTCTTAATAAAGTTATACTTCGGACGATTTTGTCGTTCGATTAATTTCGCGGAGTCGTTAGTTGCGAGGCCGTTGATCGTAACTCGCGTTGGTAATCGGAAGAAGACGTTCTACCTCCAAGTCGGGAACGCGATGATCGACGAGAAGCAGAAGCGGAGGGCGATCCCGAGATAATTCTCTTTCGTCGTACGCGTTGTACGGTACGGGATGAGATTTAGCCATAGCGACAAACAATAGGGACACCAGCACGCTTGTAAACGTCATTACGATGCGGACCACCGGGCACGAATTGTATCTGAAACAGATCGAAAGCAACTGGTTATTACACCACGCCTCCGTAAACACGCCTCGCAATTATATATCTGCATTTGGAACATCAACGATTTTCAATCTTTCTCAACTTCTGGACGCACGTCTGAATTAGTCACCGAATTATCGAGGCGAGAAAAATATACTAGGGTAAATGACTTACGTACTATCACTGTTCCAATAATTGCCATTTTAATTCGTTTTTCATTATATTAGCGATGTAACCTAACCTAAACCTAACCCAAACCTACTCTTGTTCTTCTAATGTTATCTAAAATAAATTCCCCAGTGCGAAAAGTTAACGTTAACCCCTTGCCATACCATTCTTTTATAATCAATGCATGCCACGTAAGTTACTCGTTTTTTTTTATTTATCGTAATCCGCACCTTTCGGCATTGAATGACTTCCGATATACAAACTTTATATAATCTTAATCTCTAAACTTAACCTACTTAACGGCTACCTACATCTAATGTACATTGCAGTTAACTTTACACTCTTTGGTTTTCCTATCACTTAACTTATCTTCTAACTTTACTAGGTTTTTATTTAGGTTTAACACCTTCCCTCCTCCCCCATTCAGACTACATCTTTCCAGACGTTCGTGTCTTTTCTCTTCCTTCTCCTTTCCATTATCCTTCTCAGTTCTGCCAGTCCTTCTCCAAGTTACTCGTTAGCTTTATACGTTATCACAATATATACAAAGTATTCGAATGTTGTATGTAATTTTTAAGTAACGATTCTCAATCGTATTAACCGAAACGAAAAATTGTGTTAAAATTTAACGCTGTTGCAAGTACTTAGAATCCCTTTTTATTGAACCAACACAATGATTCGTGTCACGAGTACGACTCGTTACTGTATGCAATGGGGTTAAGGCACGAAGAGTTTTGGTTGCACTAATGAAAGCAGTTCGGTTCATTCACGATACGTTAGCGATTGCTCTTTGGCCAGGCATTGGATTGCAGCTATTCGCGAGGCTAGATTTCAGGGTTTCAGGTGCGGAAGCTACTACTTTGAACCACGCCTGTTTACTCTGTTAACATCCGGTAGAAGGATCCCGTCCCTTTTGGCACCCTTCCTGATGGAAGTGCCGTAGTGCCATTAACCTCTTCCCCTTACAACCTATACTCGTCACATTAACGCATTACTCTGCGCTTTTATCATCCGAGCTGAAGAATTTGATCTTTCTATTTTTAAGTGGAACATTTACCAGCCATATATAATATTAATAATTGTTGTTTAGTTGGAAATCGAAAATCTTCGAAATTCAACGGCTTGGAATAGGGAAAGCTTGGAGATTTAAAGGTTTGGAATTGGAAAGCTTAGAATTAGAAAGCTTGCAAATTGAAATATTTAGTAACAATTGAAAAACTTCGTAATTTCAAGACATGGAGGATCCTCAATTTTAAAAACTACAACGTTTTAAAATTCGATGGCTTCTTGCAATTTGGAAGCTTGGAAATTCAAAGGCTTAGAATTCGAAAGCTTAGAAACTCAAAGCCTTGGAGTTGGCAAGCTTGGAAATTCGTAAGCTTGAAATTTCTAAGCTTCCCAAATTTAAAGGCTTGAAATTCTACAGTTTAAAAATTCAAATCGCTTAGTATTCGAAAGCTTAGAAACGCGATGGTTTAGAATTCGAAAGCTCAGAAACTCAAAGCCTTGGAATTCGCAGGCTTAGAAATTCGAAAGCTTAAAATTGCACGGTTAAAAAATTCAAATGGCTTGGAATTCGAAAGCTTGGAAACTGGAAGGCTTAGAATTCGAATGCTTAGAAACTCGTAGACTTAGAATTCGAAAGCTTAGACAGTCGAAGGCTTAGAATTCGAAAGCTGAGAAACTCAAAGCCTTGGAATTCACAGGTTTGGAAATTCGAAAGCTTAGAAACTCAAAGCTTTGAAATTCGCAAGCTTAGAAATTCGAAAGCTTGAAATTGCACGGTTAAAAAATTCAAATGACTTGAAATTCGAAAGCTTGGAAACTGGAAGGCTTAGAATTCGAATGCTTAGAATTCGAAAGCTTAGACAGTCGAAGGCATAGAATTCGAAAGCTCAGAAACTCAAAGCCTTGAAATTCGCAGGCTTAGAAATTCGAAAGCTTAGAAACTCAAAGCCTTGGAATTCGCAAGTTTAGAAATTCGAAAGCTTGAAATTGCACGGTTAAAAAATTCAAATGGCTTGGAATTCGAAAGCTTGGAAACTGGAAGGCTTAGAATTCGAATGCTTAGAAACTCGTAAGCTTAGAATTCGAAAGCTTAGACAGTCGAAGGCTTAGAATTCGAAAGCTTAGAAACTCAAAGCTTCGAAATTCGCAAGCTTAGAAATTCGAAAGCTTGAAATTGCACGGTTAAAAAATTCAAATGGCTTGGAATTCGAAAGCTTGGAAACTGGAAGCTTGAAAATTCGAGGGTTTAATTGGAATACGCGAGGCTCTATTCTATATATTTATAGGGAAAGCGTGGGCGTAGGAAGAGAGGAGAAGGTCAAGTTCGCTAGAGAACGACAGTGAACGAATCTGGGTCGATTTTCGAGCGATATAGCGGAGGCGATCGTTAGAGCATCGTCGGAAGCATCGTCATCGACGAGTTCATTAACACCCGGGGCTTAATTTGCGCCTCTGGTAATTTAGGGTTGCCGGTGGCCGCTTTCCAATTACGCCGCTTCGCTTTCGCGTCTCTACGACGAGAACTCGTTTCCTCCTTTCTGTCATTGTACTTCCTCTCCCACTCTGCACTTTCTAATTGGCCAAATTATTAATTAATAGTCGAGCTCCGCTGCAACTCGAGAACTATCATTTGCGAACGCAAAAATATTCCACCGCTGCGCTCTGTACTGTGAGCCTCGAAAATAGTCATTTGCCACACGGCTAAATATCAGGGTACCGGATCTTTCTTTCACAGGCAAATTCAACTTTAAATTTGTGTCGAATTTCTCGCGGCGCTTCTCTCTGTTGGCCGTAAATTTAATGAATAAATAACGACGTAAAATAAATCAAATAAAATAAGATAAGATAAGGTACAATAAAATAAAGTAAATAAACCTGCTAATTTTATTTCTATACCTGGTTAAACGTACCGATTAAAATGAGTCTAAAGTCTAAACGCAAATTCAATTGAAATATCAATCGAATGATTTCAATTCGTGACAATATTCTCTCTATTTATACAAATGATTATTCACCTACGTTTCGATAGTATCGAATCGGAAAGATAGCGCGCAAAGTTTCGATCTCTCTTTCCATATAATTTCTCGTTACGCGGCGCAGTTAACCCTTTGGCTTGCGATGACGAGTCACAGGTTCGTGGCACGTATTATAAACAGGTTTATTAAACGTAAGTTCTGTTTGCTATACAGTGTTACACTTTTATTCTACTGTGGGGCTGTAGAGAGGGGATAGGATAGGAAAAAGGAGGGGTGTTGCGTTTCATCCTGGGCCTGCTAGTGGATTCATCAGTAAGGCTACCTAGCAGGCCCTGCCTTAGCCACTGGCATATTGGAAGGTTTTTTTTTTCAGCGAGATACTATTGATGGTGGGGGGTGTACCGTGCCTGGTAGCTAATGCCACCTTACCGGAGGAACGTGATGGGTTGGGTTGGTATTACCTGCGTGGGGTATGAACCGCTTGACGGTAGTGGAGTTAATCTAGGATAAAATTTGCAAAAAACCTAGAACATGAATCAAAGGGGTGAGATAGAGTGTGTATGAGAGGGGTGAGGGGTTTGAAGAATTGAAGGGGGGAGTGTGAATGAAGGGGAGTCAACGTGACATTGGGAATTGGATTTTGAGCCACTGCCATATTGGAAGGAAGGTTAAAGGCGATATATATATATGGACGAGGTAGTTGGAGCGAGTGCTTTCGAGAAAGTTATATTTCGTATGTCCCTCTAGTGGTAGGTGCAGGAGAGCCGCCACACTACCTTTAGTTTCGCTTCGCAAGACCAAGGATCCGCTAAATACAACGTGCGTAGAATATTTGTAATATTTCGAAGAAATATGGAAACTACTTAATGATAACTCTCTGTTAATGATAACTTATGTGAAATAACGGTAGTATAAAAATTGTAAGGGAATGGGTTAAAGTTCAAGTTAAAGGTGAAGCGTTGAAAACGTATTTCGCATTATCGTTGCGCGTACGAATTTTGCCGCGCAACCCGATAGATTCCTCTGCGGTTGTATCTTCATTATCTATGCGTTAACGACTTCGACGGCTTTTACCCGGGGCGCAAAAATGAGGAGGTAGGGGCTCGTAAAACGCGCGGAATGGAATTAACGTTATCTAACGCGAATTTGCATTTATTGGATTGCAGGTTTCGGATTGGTTGCGAGTACCAATCTTCCCCGTGTATCCGTGCTCGCCCAACTTTCCCGAATAACGCGCGCACTACGGAGAGTAGAAACTGGCAAGCCCATCGACCGTTTGTTCAATTACGTTCTTCGTTAATGGAAGCCCCGACTTAATGGTTGAAAAAACGAAACCAAGTACCTGTACGTACACTTCGATAACGATTATTAATTTGATTTGCCCGGCGAAGCTGCAACGATGGTAGAACACGCGTGCAGCCGAACATCGTTGCAAATTTCATTAACGCCAGGCCAAGTAGAAGGGTCAACATTTAAAAGCTCCGAGGTCGTTAATAAAAACAGACGGGAAACGAAGTTCGGTTTGCTTTCAAGTTACTCTTCGGCGAAATGTTGTACACGGCATCTAAAACTCGCCCACCAGAGAAGCCGAGAACTTAATTACCTAGCCGCCTGACGACAGAGCGGAAGAAAACGCAGGTGGGGGAGGGGGGGATAAGGAAAAGATTTCGCGAGGCAACAGGCGTGAAATTATTCGCGGATAAGAAGAATTAAAAGCCTGCCTACGGATGCCGATGCGGGCGATGAGTTTAAGCGTAAAACTGCGATGCAAGCCGAGAATAACGTTAAGAGAATAGTGGAATATATCAACGCTGACAAATTTGAATTCCGTTGGGGCACGCGATCGAAGAGACGAATTTTTCGATTCGAGGAAGATTCGATCCTTCGAGAACGACACGATGGAATGTAAAAGCGAGAGGTACGAGTGTTGGGACAAGGGATTGTCGAAGAAATGACGATGACGTTGGCCAGGGCCGCCTTTGGTAACCCTAACATAGATCAAGGAGAAGAGTCCCAACACTCGTAGCTCGCGTTACACAGCGAGGGCTGTCGCCGAGGCCGTGCGAGACCTGGCCACTTCCACCCCCTCGCAAAAGTGACGTAAGTCAGTCCCAAACTTGGGACAGCGTGGGGTTTTTTCCCAAGAAGGAAGGGAACGGACGCCCTGTTTTTAAGGACGGAGAAAAGGAGCGGAGATCAGAGATTCTTTTTGGTACGGAGAGAAGCGGTGACGGCGAAGCGCGCGTTAATAATGTATTTGTTTTCCCGAACTGTCCAAGTAATTTCGGCTCCTATCCTTACAGAAGCTGCTCGATATGACAGAGAATCGTTGATCAAACTACGCGTGTCAAAAATTCTTATTAACAATTTCATACACTAATGCGTTTATTAGCCGTATATTAATACGAAATTAAATAAATTTCAATTCCAGTCGATTTTGCCTGTTGATTATTATTTATTCATCTATTTAATAAACGGGGGTAAAAGGGAACCCTTTGGGAGTGCAATAGTGTTTAGTCGTAGGCAGACAAATCGCGAATCAATATTTATTTATTTTGTTGGGGTTATGCTTCCAAATATAATTTTTATTGAAACGAAATAAAATAAACGTTTAATAAGAGTAAAACTAAATACAAAGCTGGTTGATGTTTCCTTGCTGAGGGAACGCAGTGAAGTGACGAAAAACGCCTGCATGAACGTGCGGCTCGTGTACAACAACGGCCCATGCCATAAAACGACGGTCAGGGAGGGAAAGCAAGAGCCAAAAATGCACGTGTACTAATGTAGAAATTCAGCCTTCGCACCAAATGTGCAAATGTCAGAAAACATGCTGTCCCTCGGACACCCAACTCCAAGTATGCCTATGCCTGCTAGTCTAAAAACGATCAAAATACCCAAACACAATTCAAAGTAAAATCAACATATTTATTTATTTATTTTATTAACGGGGGTAAACCCTTACTTATTGACGAAAGTTAAGAAACATGGTACGTATTTGCGAAGCTTTATATCGTCGTTCGCTTTTCAGATAGGTACATGGATTCGAATTAAAAGTAGAAGAACTTATTGTTTATCGATGTACGTAATAGTATATTTTTATGCTACTGCGAATTCTAAGCTACGAATCTTAGAAGCGAAAGGATACGTAAATAAGAAAAATTCGTAAGGGACTACTTTGTTTCTTAACTTTTGTCGGTAAGTGTATTATAGCTGGAGAATCGCTTCGAATCGGATGATCGCCGTTAGCTAAGAAAAAAGTTCGACGCGTGAAAAATGGGAAACAATAGAGAACGCGATGAAAAGCGAAGAGTAGAAGAGGTCTAAGAATAAGTTAGGAACGCGGCATCCTCCATTATATTGGTAATCTTCTGTTTGGTGTTTGCGGCTTACTGTCGCCCTCGAAATGCCGGAGTATCGAGACACTATCAATAGAGTTTACGATACGTTAACGTTACAATGAGAACGATAGCGGTGCAGCTAGTAGACAATAAGCAAACGCGATTCAATAACAGTTGCAACACCTACCGCTGCGCCAGTGGGGTGGATCTTGTTCGCGCATTACCATTTTCATTCAGCTACGAAACTGTCGATTCCATTCGATTCGCGCGCGTATCAAATTTTCCGCCCACCTGGGCAAACTTCATCGCAACGTTCTCAAGGATTACGTAATCTTCTCGACTTCTTTGCGCGAAACAATTGAAACGATCCGTTCGAACCTAAACTTCGCAGCTTTCTTTACTAATTGTACGCTTCATCTTGGCATTTTCAGTTTAACCCTTTGCGGACGAGAATTAATGACACTTATGGGAGTACTTTAGTTTTCAATTCTACGACTTTGAGTTTTTACTCTTTTCTGATCCAAACCATTTCATTTCCAACGATTTCAAATGTTTATCATTACGTTAAGTATTCATTGTATTAAGTTTCGTGCTTTAAAAATCGACATGGATTCGGAAAGCCAAAAAATGATTAGGCGACTATTTGTCGACGCTCGTCCTCAAAGGGTTAATTGTACAGTTGCTCAAAAAATTGACCGTACACCTATGTTGCCAATGAAATATATATGTATATCTAAAAAGAGAATATACACAGGCGTATTGGAAAGTAGAAGCACAATATACACACATGTATTTCATTCGCATATTCTAACAGACGGTACGTAGAAAATTCCCCAGAGAAAATAAATTATTTATACGTATTTCATAAAATACTATGCAAAGGTGTAACTTTTTTGCTGACACAAACGTGGACGTGTACTCATCGATATTTTTGTTACTACACACGTATCATACACGCGGATTACTATTTTGTTAACCACCTTCGATCTTCGTGGCATAGACGTACGTACAGTTGCTCACAAAATTGAGTGTACACCTATGTTGCCAATGAAAACTATTTAAAAAGAGAATATACACAAACATATTCAAAAGTAGAAACACAATATATGTATATATATGTATTTCATTCACATATTCTAACAGACAGTACATACAAGATTCCTAAGATAAAATATAATAAATTATTTAGACATACTTAATAAAGAATGTAAAGGTATAACTCTTTTTTTTCTGACACAAACGTGGACTCACTGATATTTTTGTTATTGTACACATACGATACACATAAGATTATTATTTTGTTAACCACCTTCGATCTTCGTGGCATAGAATTAATTTTGTATAAAGGTGAAACACTGTCCACCTTCTCCTTGTAATTTCATTTCGAAATCTTCTCCATTTGTAAACGTATAATTTATCATTTTGAATTTCAATTTTTCCAAGCGACGTTCAATCAGCTTTAAAACGTATGACCGCGTTTAATAGTTCTGGCACATTGAAAATTAACCATTTTTTAGCCATCTCTTTCATTGAGTTTCAAGGTGTACGCTCAATTTTGCGAGCAACTGTACGCAATTGTGTACAGAGAAGGTGAAATATTGTCCCCCTCTTTCTTGTAATTTCATTTCGAAATCTTCTCCATTTGTAACACGTATACGTTATCATTTTGTATTTCACGTTTTCCCAAGCGTCGTTCAATCGGATTTAAAACGGATCACTGAGTTTCATAGTTTGGGCACATTGAAAATTCACCATTTTTTAGCCATCTCTTTCATTGAGTTTCAAGGTGTACGCTCAATTTTGCGAGCAACTGTACGCAATTGTGTACAGAGAAGGTGAAATATTGTTCCCCTTTTTCTTGTAATTTCATTTCGAAATCTTCTCCATTTGTAACACGTATGCGTTATCATTTTGTATTTCACGTTTTCCCAAGCGACGTTCAATCGGATTTAAAATGGATCACTGAGTTTCATAGTTTGGGCACATTGAAATTTAACCATTTTTTAGCCATTTCTTTCATTGTGTTTCAACGTGCAAAGGAAAATGGGCCGAATATATATGTGTTCGTATTGCATCCCAATATTGAACAATAATTTGGGATCTTTGTAATATATTTCATGGAATGTAATATGTTTTTGCGCGTAGAAATTGTTTATCGGCAAGACAGGTTAACAAGCAACGGTTGACCACACGCGCTACGATAATTATTGCGAAGTTAATCAAGGTACAGCGGAAATTGCTGAACCATGCAAGGGTGCAACGATTTGATCCGCCATATTGATTCTAGAATGCAGCCCTGAAATTCGTTCGTAAAGCAAAGTGAATTCTAATTTGGATGAAGAGAAACTTGAACACCTAATTTAACGCGAATGCTTTATATTATAGTTTTTCCTTCGACATCCTTGAGACGCTTCTCGCGTATACTTAATAAATATTCATTATCGCAAATTAACTTGTAGAATTCGATTAGTAAGTTGGAATAATCGATACGAAACTTGCGTAGATCCCACGGGAAGAATCTTTCTTTCCATTTCCCTGTTAATTCTGTTAAAGTTATTGCTGCTCATTTTGAAGAGTTACGCAAGAAATCTGAACATAATTATAGCGTCGAGTTATCCTAACTTCTACCCAATTTTATCCTAACTTGCTTCATTATAAATTATCCTTGATAAAAATATGAGGTTTAAGAAGACGATGTAGTTTAATTCCCCTTATAACAATAGAATTAATTTTAGCTTGCAATTATAACGTCCAGTTACCCTAATCTCTACTCTATATTATCATAATTTATCGTACTTTGAATTATCTCTACTGCATGCAAAAAATCTAGCAATTTGTGAACAGAAATAAAAGATTTAATAAAACGATATATTTTAATTTCCCTTACAATAATCGAGTTAATTTTACTTCGCAATTATAGCGTATAGAGTTATCCTAATTTCTATCCTATTTCACCCTAATCTACCCTAATATAAATACAGCGACTAATGCGAACAGGGATGCAAATTTTAAACGGACAATATGTATTTTAATTTGCTTTCCAGCAACGCGATTAATTCGATTCGACGATAATAATTACGTTAGGTTTATGCTAACTGCGAGAAAAGAGTTGAGGTTCGATATTGAACAGGAATATGCATGCGCAATTTACAAGGTTAAATGAAAATGTCGTTGATTGTCGGAGCACTTCCGCCACTTGATATTTAGTCCCTCTTTCTCACCGCAATTTTCCTCGTCAAGCTCGCAAATCTCATTTTCGAATCACTCCGCGTCGCTTCGAGTGTCGGATCGACTTTTTCCATTCAACGACACGCGCTCCAACTATCGCCGCAGATTAAATAGGCGCCCTTGTGCCGCAACATAGTCTCTCGCGCCGATAAAAATGGTAATTATTAGCATGAATATGAATAATCCATCGAAGGAACGAGATGCAAGTGCGATGAAACGCGGAAATAGTACGAATCGCGGCATTGGGGATACGTCGAAACGTAATTAAAAACGACTGGATTAGTATTAATGCTTCTAGCTTTAATAATAATCGTTCCAGTTTGGAGCACACAATTGTTCAACATAGAAGAGTATTTACGAACAGTTTGGTGTATCTTAAATATAATGAATTAATTACTAGTTGATTGAAAATGAAGATGAAAGTCTATTGTCCCTCGTGCTGTCACTTGAAAACCTTTCATTTAAATAGAAACACGTTTCACATATATTAACACGTCAGTTTGTGTAACAGATATAAGAATTATCATAGAATTATGACACTTTCCATACTTCATAAATACATTGGCCATGTTTCAATATTCAACAGCACATTTACCTCCTAATATTTCGTTATAAATATTAAGTGTAAACGAATATACGATGTCTATGCGTTGCTACGTAAACCGAAGTCCAAATTTCGTATGAAACGTTCTTTACTTACGATTCTCTATACGATTACTTTGCTATTAAATAAAACGAATTCGAGTGGCAGGTATAGGAACAGTGACAGTGCGTGGATTACGTTTGGGTTAGGTTTAGGTTAGGTTTCATCGCTAATATAATGGAAACGAATTAAAGTGGCAGTTATAGGAACAGTGACAGTACGTGGGTTAGGTTTGACTTAGGTTCGTGCTAGATTTGGGGCTAGGTTTGGATTAAGTTTGAGTTAAGTTTGGATTAGGTTTGGGTTAGGTTTCGTCGCTAATATAGTGAAAAGGAATTAAAGTGGCAATCACAGGAACAGTGACAGTACGTGGGATAGGTTTGGGTTAGGTTACATCGCTAATATAATGGAAACGAATTAAAGTGGCAGTTATAGGAACAGTGACAGTATGTGGGTTAGGTTTGGGTTAGGTTTCATCGCTAATATAATGGAAACAAATTAAAGTAGCAGTTATAGGAACAGTGACAGTATGTGGGTTAGGTTTGGGTTAGGTTTCATCGCTAATATAATGGAAACGAATTAAAGTGGCAGTTATAGGAACAGTGACAGTATGTGGGTTAGGTTTGGGTTAGGTTTCATCGCTAATATAATGGAAACGAATTAAAGTGGCAGTTATAGGAACAGTGACAGTATGTGGGTTAGGTTTGGGTTAGGTTTCATCGCTAATATAATGGAAACAAATTAAAGTAGCAGTTATAGGAACAGTGACAGTACGTGGGTTAGGTTTGAGTTAGGTTTCATCGCTAATATAATGGAAACGAATTAAAGTGGCAATCACAGGAACAGTGACAGTACGTGGGTTAGGTTTGGGTTAGGTTTCATCGCTAATATAATGGAAACGAATTAATGTGGCAGTTATAGGAACAGTAACAGTATGTGGGTTAGGTTTGGATTAGGTTTCATCGCTAATATAATGGAAACAAATTAAAGTGGCAGTTATAGGAACAGTGGCAGTACGTGGGATAGGTTTGGGTTAGGTTACATCGCTAATATAATGGAAAACGAATTAAAGTGGCAGTTATAGGAACAGTGACAGTACGTAGGTTAGGTTTGGGTTAGGTTTCATCGCGAATATAATGAAAACGAATTAAAGTGGCAATCCCAGGAACAGTGACAGTACGTTGGTTATTTACCCTACCTTCTAAAACAGTTAAAAGAAAGTTACTTAAAGCGCGAACATTAAAGTGTCAATACGTGGTACATACATTTACCGTATTTCTTTGCAATGCGAGCGCATTGTCGCGGCAACGCGTTAACAAAGGCGCGTGCAGCGTTGAAACTTACAGCGGCAAGTAGTACAAGTGCGTTCATCGTCAGACATTCGCGTCTCGAGTCGGAATAGCTTCAGGAGTGTTGCGTGTCGCGAGACCTCCGCAACTAAACGGAAGTTTCCCAATTTCGCACCGAGAAACTTGTCTCTCTTATTGTAAGCGTGTATCGTTGCAGCAAGTGTACCGTGTAGCGTACAAAGTTACTCGCGTCAAGTAGAAATTCCGAATAAACTTCGAGTCGAATCAGTCTTTGATCGCTTCTTCTTCTTCTTCTTCGTATCGGAGAAATTTACTATTCACGATCGAGATGTTGAACGCCAAACGGCTTCGTGACATCTACGGTCAATGTACCGCGTACTGCTATTTTAAGGTTCGCGCGTACCTTGCGTTAACAATTTTAAAACGTCGTTTACCTAGAAATTGTTCCAGTTTCTCGTCATAATATTGTTCAACAATCCCTTTCATTTATGAACCGTTTCGATACGTTGCATCTAACGAATCAATCACTACGTATAATTGAAACGGCACAACAAAGTCCAGTGTTCCCCGTACCGTCGCTTGAAAAGTTATCATTCGCAGGTAGAAACAATTTTTATACGTGCACCAGCAAAATTTATTAAATCCAATAGCAAATCGATCCCGGCGAATCTCTTTTCCGTTGTCGGTTCTTTTTATTAGCCGAGGAAACAAGTAATCGACGAATCGCTACGCGAGAGGGTTGGCCACTTGATCAAACATTGTTTACGTTGAAGAAAGAGCGGACGATTCAATGAGGGTAATAAGAAAGTGGAACGAGCCGAACCGCGCGCGATTCTTCCTTCGTTCAATCCCCGGAGCTCTCTCGATTCTCCGATCGTATTCAATAACATCGGCAAACAGACTCGACGTCGCGCCGTGAAATAATTCGTTTACGGCTATTCTCATGCGAGTCATCCGCCATTGATATATCTCTCGATGGGGAATACAGGCGGAAATTTCTTCTCTTGGATTCCACCTTCCAAATTCTACGAGAGTCGCGCCTATGAGATTATCGTTGGATGATTTTCATCCCGTAGGAAGGGAAACGTGACGGGATAGTAAAGAGAAACGAACGAACAGCGAGCGAAAGCTGGCGTAATTTAATAAAAGTAAATAGACACGGCGTGGAGAATTTCCACGGTTTAAAGAGCGAAACAATTAACTCGAAAGGCGTCGGCTATAATAAGAACGGAAAGGTTGAAAAACGCGACGACAGCGTGTTCCTCTGGAAGGAGAATCAGCTGGGAATGAATTTAAAGAAGAAAATTATGCGTTTAATCTTTCACGCTAATTGTAAAGGGCGACGAGTCTGTCCTACCGGGAATGTCCTTTTTTTTTTTTTTTTTTTGGAAACTAATATAAGAGGAAACGAATTTAGCCCCGCTGCGACTCGCCAACGATTAAACGTTACGGCTACGACGCGATGCGCCGTTGACGTAACGGAACAGGAAAACGAGCGAAATTAATTTCCATTTAGCAGCCCGCTCTCGCCGACTTGTTTTCATCGGCCAGAGCAGCAATTAAATGTTTACCGAAACTTCGAGGCGGAACGGGTTCGGTTCTTTCAGCTTCGTCGCGTTCACAGCGATATTCGAACGAATGGCTTTTCGTATCGCGGCGTTTATCGAATTCTTCCACTTCCGGTCCGCGGATCAAACAGCGGTCTGCCGTTTATTTCAAATTATGCCTCGTCGATGTTCAGCGATATTTTCTCATGGTATATCGGTTTCGTAATATCTCCCGCGATACGCGCGGTTCAATTGCCAAACGGTGAGTTCAACTTCTCCGGACGAGCGTTGGCAATTGTATTCAGCTTTTATTGGAATTCGAATGCTCGGATATTTGAAGATTTGAAATTATTTGAACGTTTAAAAGGGATACGAAAGCTTGCAAATTCGAACATGTAAAGGAAATGTTCATAAATAAAAGTGCGGTTAAATAATCGTATGCTCCAAACTGGAACGATCTTTACGTTAACGAAGTTCTAAAATAGTTAACGAAAGTTACTTAAAGTGCGAGACCTTAAAGTGGCAGTACGTGATATTTACATCTACCCTATATTTAATTTTTCCCGCACGATTTTGATCTCTGAAGCATCCGTGCGTTAAATTACATTTACATCGTTTCTGTTAGACCGAAAACTTTGCATCGCTTATAGTGTTTTGAGCGTGGGATTTTTGAGAGCGCGCAAAGAGGCTCTATCGTATTCGAAAGTTGATCCACTATCGCCTGCGAATGTAAATCGGCGAAGAAACGAGGAGAAATTGCTAAATGTAGCGCGCCATTCGGGAAAAATTGTTAGCACCGCTTCGAATGCGTTCAAGTGGGACGAGTCTAAAGTGCAAACAGGTCGTAGACGCTCGCCAAATGGTCGCTCGCGTTAAACAAATGGCACGATTGTTATACCATTCGCTGCTTAATGTTGCCTGCAACATTCCGCGGGGATCCATATAGCGTTCGAGGCGCGAACGGTTCGCTTCAATCGGGACACTTGTTGAGTCGGTGCTGCGCTTCCCTGAATTCGTCTGGCAACGAGAACGTTTCCCGTTTCTAAATACGATTGTCAAGCGATTACGAATATTGTAAAATCGTGGCAATCGATGACCATAATATGACATACCCAACGCGTACATCTGATGAGAATACCTTAATTATAATAAATAGCTGTTCAAGTTCAGTTCACTGTTCTTTAAACCGTTAACTTAACATTTCTTAGAACCCTTCTTCTACTCTCTTTATTTCTTCTAGCAGCAGCGAACAGAGTTGCGAAATAAATTGTAAATGTCTCCGCAAAGGGTACAACGGAGTGTAAATGGTCGAAAATACGTTTTTCCTGTTGTTTTTCATCGTAAAAATAATGTTGCACTGTCAGAGTCACGTGTACGAGCAACCAAATTCCACTTTTGTTAGTCAGTTAAAAATGCTCCTCTTTTATTCTTCGTCAAACTGCTGACTGCTGATTTGAATTTCATGGGGGAAAAAAAAGCGACGAAGACAACATAGGCGTAACGAGCGAGCCGGAAGAGAGGGAAAAAAAAAAGGGCGGAAGATGCGCGGAAAGTGTTTAATGTGGCGTACCGTTGCGAACGCTAGCCGGTCGTTCCTTTCGGTAAATTAAATTTCGTCACGTGCGAGGGCGAACGCGAGAGACCGTAAAGCTACTATTTCCGAAATTAAATCGCAAGATTGCTTGTCCGAGGTGAGATTATGAATGAAAGGCCTACGGGCGCCATTCTTTACCGCCTACGACTCTTCCAATCCCTCGCGCAAACCGTCGCAATACAGTTATTTATTAATTATTTATTTGTTTATTTATTTACGGTCGAGATACCCGCTACCCTCTACCCGGAATCCAACAATATCGCGTTACGGGCAAATCAGTCGAACCTGCTAGATGTCCTTTGTTTTAATAACATCTATAGGAACAGTGACAGTACGTGGGTTAGGTTTAGGTTAGGTTTCATCGCTAATACAATGAAAACTAATTAAAGTGACAGTTATAGGAACAATGACAGTACGTGGATTAGGTTTGGGCTAAGTTTGAGTAGGATTGCGCTAGGTTTTGGTTATGTTTGGGTTAAGTTTCATCTCTAATATAATGGAAAACAAAATAAAGTGACAGTTATAGTAACAGTGACAGTACGTGTGTTCGGGATTAGCGGATCCCGTTAAGAATATTCTTTATGACACGGACGTGCCTAGCTGACTATTTTTAAGATTTAGGAATTTTCGTTTACAGCCGGCATGCAATTTAGATTTACCTATTTCCTGGCGAGCAACGGCGCAGTTTATTACTTAGTTTTAGAAATCCGCGTTGCTCGTCCTCAATAGTCGAAGACGTGTCATAAACGGGGAAGGCTCCGAAGGGTACCCTGACATCTGTTTGTAACGGTACAGAAGCCGCGGTCAATAAGTACCTGGAGGAACCTTCCCCGCGTTGTCAGATATCGCCACCACCCCACTCCCACACATAGGGCCCACGGTGACACTCTTCCCCAGGGTAGCGCGCCCAGGGCGCAAGGGAGGGTGCGGCCAGTGGAGTTCGACTTGCTGATTGGTAATTTCCAAACCATTAAGAGAACCAATCAGCAAGCAGTAACAAAAATAGGAGACATGGCAGCTTCGCCAAACAAACGTAAAGACCAGATTAAAAAGAGACTCCTCCGCGTACACCTCGGGAGAAACAGATCTCGAGTCGCGTAAGATACAAAAGAGACGACATCCTCGTGGATCGACCGCCGATCACGAGCGCGAAGTAATTATTGAGAAGTAGGGACAGTCCCTAAATAGACAGCGTACCGGATTACGTTAACAATTATACAGTTCACTTTGTTCTACTGAACTTTAACGTCATTTGGATACAGTAGTTCTCCGTAATCTTAGATACATCCGAAACCGCACGCGTTCACGAATCAACGTTATTTCCGGGCGCGAACAACGTGGGTTAGGATTAGGTTAGGTTTCATCGCTAATACAATGAAAACTAATTAAAGTGACAGTTATAGGAACAGTGACAGTACGTGGATTAGGTTTGGGCTAAGTTTGAGTAGGATTGGGCTAGGTTTTAGTTAGGTTTGGGTTAAGTTTCATCGCTAATATATTGGAAAACGAAGTAAGGTGGCAGTTATAGGAACAATGACAGTACGTGGTTTAGGTTTAGGTTAGGTTTCATCGCTAATATGACGAAAACTAATTAAAGTGACAGTTATAGGAACATTGACAGTACGTGAATTAGGTTTGGGCTAAGTTTGAGTAGGATTGGGCTAGGTTTTGGTTAGGTTTGGATTAAGTTGCATCTCCAATATAATGGAAAACGAAGTAAGGTGGCAGTTATAGGAACAGTGACAGTACATGGGTTAGGTTTAGGTTAGGTTTCATCGCTAATACAATGAAAACTAATTAAAGTGACAGTTATAGTAACAATGACAGTACGTGGATTAGGTTTGGGCGAAGTTTGAGTAGGATTGGGCTAGGTTTTGGTTAGGTTTGGATTAAGTTTCATCTCTAATATAATGGAAAACGAAGTAAGGTGGCAGTTATAGGTATAATGACAGTACGTGGATTAGGATTAGGTTAGGTTTCATCGCTTATATATAATGAAAACTAATTAAAGTGACAGTTATAGTAACAGTGAAACTACGTGGATTAGATTTGGACTAAGTTTGAGTAGGATTGGACTAGGTTTTGGTTAGGTTTGGATTAAGTTTCATCTCTAATATAATGGAAAACAAAGTAAGGTGACAGTTATAGTAACAGTGACAGTACGTGGATTAGGTTTGGGCGAAGTTTGAGTAGGATTGGGCTAGGTTTTGGTTAGGTTTGGGTTAGGTTCCATCGCTAATATAATGGAAAACGAATTAAAGTGGCAGTTATAGGAACAGTGACAGTACGTGGGTTAGGTTTAGGTTAGGTTTCATCGTTAATATAATGAAAACTAATTAATGTGGCAGTTATAGGAACATTGACAGTACGTGGCTTAGATTTGGGCTAGGTTTTGGTTAGGTTTGGGTTAAGTTTCATCGCTAATATAATGGAAAACAAAGTAAGGTGGCAGTTATAGGAACAATGGCAGTACGTGGGTTAGGTTAAGGTTAGGTTTCATCGCTAATATAATGAAAACTAATTAATGTGGCAGTTATAGGAACAGTGACAGTACGTGGGTTAGGTTTAGGTTAGGTTTCATCGTTAATATAATGAAAACTAATTAATGTGGCAGTTATAGGAACAATGACAGTACGTGGATTAGGTTTAGGCTAAGTTTGAGTGGATTGGGCTAGGTTTTGGTTAGATTTGGTTTAGGTTTCATCACTAATATAATGAAAACGAATTAAAGTGACAGTTATAGTAACAATGACAATACGTGGATTAGGTTTGGGCTAAGTTTGAGTGGATTGGGCTAGGTTTTGGTTAGGTTTGGGTTGTTTCATCGCTAATATATTGGAAAACGAAGTAAGGTGGCAGTTATAGGAACAATGACAGTACGCGGGTTAGGTTTCATCGCCAATATAATGAAAAGTAATTAATGTGGCAGTTATAGGAACAGTGACAGTACGTGGATTAGGTTTGGGCGAAGTTTGAGTAGGATTGGGCTAAGTTTTAGTTAGGTTTGGGTTAAGTTTCATCGCTAATATAATGGAAAACAAAGTAAGGTGGCAGTTATAGGAACAATGACAATACGCGGGTTAGATTTCATCGCTAATATAATGAAAACTAATTAAAGTGACAGTTATAGGAACAGTGACAGTACGTGGCTTAGGTTTGGGCTAGGTTTAGGTTAGGTTTGGGTTAGGATTCATCGCGAATATAATGAAAACGAATTAAAGTGACAGTTATAGGAATAGTCACAGTACGCGGGTCATCTACTCCAGCGTCCACTTCTATCGAATCTATAATTATTTATTCGGTAAACGGGAAAAAGGAAAATCCTTTCGTGTAGAAGTAGCGTTTTATTCGTAGGTGGACAAGTATCTACGCTATAATTAATAGAGTTTCGAGTTGTTAAAGCGAGTGCGACTCGTTGTCGTAGCGCAAGGAGCAATTCTATGCTAACGAAAGATTGTACGAGAAAAGTTGTAGGCGACTTCGTTAGAATGTTTTCGAAGCCACGCGGCGAGGTAAAGGGAGGCGAAATTACGATACTGCGCGTGGAAAATAGAATTTAGAAAGCTTGATTTACGGCGCTCGGCTAAACTGAGTTTAGTCACGTTTCAACGCTGATGCAGCGCACGTTTCAAACGCTCATCTCCGACTAACGTGTAACTTGCTCGTGTAATCTACCTCGCCGTTTTATTTACATTTTTTTTTCCACCGTTTCGCGCGCTAGCGGAGATCGCGAAATTGTCCACTGCTGACGAAGTGTGTAGAAATTCGTTACCGTTGCATTCGTCGTCGACGAAAACGCGAGAATTTCATTGCGTTTTATACTAGCAACAGGACAAAAAAAAGAAACAGTTCGCGTTTGCATTCAGCGGTGGAATCGATTCGTTTAGCCATACGCAAGAATTTTCGCGATTAACAACTAGAATTACCAAAGCAGTCAAAATGACTGGGTACAAATTTACCATAAAAATTATATATAAAATGATGATGAATTTTTGATTTTACGAATAGAGAAGATTTCAAGGTGAGATTACAAGAAGAAGGAGGACGACGTTTCATCTTCGATAAAAGATTGGCTTTTGGAGATCATTTAAAATTCACCCCTGCGTCTGCGCTGGAAAAATCCGCGAACATTCCCAGATATGGATTCCACTAAACGAAGTATTCATATTAGATAATTGAAAATTGATATTAAATGTATAAATTTAGTAGATTTCAGTAGATTTGATTGATTCTCTCACAATCGAATGTATTGATATTAGATAATTGAAATTTGATATTAAATGTATAAATTCAGTAGATTTCAGTAGATTTGATTGATTCTCTCACAATCGAATGTATTGATATTAGATAATTGAAATTTGATATTAAATGTATAAATTCAGTAGATTTCAGTAGATTTGATTGATTCTCTCACAATTGAATGTATTGATATTAGATAATTGAAATTTGATGTTAAATGTATAAATTTAGTAGATTCGAAGTATCTCTGATTTTGTTCATATCGGTTTGCGCGACTACGCGAATGTCTGTGTAAAATCGAAGAGAAAGGCCAAGTTCGAAGGTTCGAAGCTAACTCCTCAAGGTCCAACTTGAATTTGCCATAATTACGAAGGTTTAGCATAATAATTGGAAGGACCTTTGACGTTCGGCGTGTAAATCGGCCGAGTATTAAAAAGGATTCGGGTAACGGCGTGTAACGCGGTGAACGGAGGCGTTCGAAACAATTATACTCGTCCCGAAGGTGCTTCCCAAGATCGTTTCTAAAGGGAACGTACAGCCTTGTATTTAATGCAAATTGCGAGGATTATGAAAATTCAACTCGCCGTGATTCCAACGCCAACTTCTTCCCTTCGCTTTCCGAACTCCTTCGACAATTTTTAAAACCTTTTACTCCCTTTGCCGAGATTACACGAAAATTCCGCCTGAGAGCGGCTTTGCAACTTTTCCTTAATTAACAAAGTCGATGGACAGTTTTTTTGTCGCGGAAATTTTACTCAGCTATATATATATATACGGAATTATTCCGGAGAAAAGCTTAATTTTCATTTTTCTCTCCTTAGCGAAAATTGTGGCGTATATTAAGCGCGAGCGGGAAAAGTTTCAGCCTTCGGATTGTCATTTTTTTTACTCGATTTATATGCAACATTGAACGTTTTAAATCGTAAAGCTGTAATACTGTAACCCATTGCACGTACGCGAATTTGGTACAAAATTAAGGTAAGCCCTTGGCTTACGGATTTTTTAAAGATCCACTCAAATGTTCACTATTTGTTACTGTAACATTATATCCAATGCAAAAAACTAAAATATTGTACGCGATTCTTATCTATTAATCCTACATCTCACAATCTTACGAATTGGAAAAAGTAGCTGGAAAAAGCGTTGAAGTCGGACACGGGAGGTAGTTATCTGCGGACGATCGAAGCGAGGAAGTTGCACTACGATCTCGAATCTTGTATCGTTTCTCTAACTTTGTGTTTTCATTAAATAGCGTTTTCATTTAACCCTGCTCGAATAATTTACACAGCCTGTAAATATTCAACAATTACAGTACTATAAATTACACATTACAATACTATAAATTACAAATCACAATATTACAAATTACAAAGTACAATTGCTATAAATTTGAAATTACAATATTCGCAATACGCAAATCGCATTATTATTGTCCGCAACGTTCCGCGATATTCCCGCAAACTTTTCGATTCCACCGGCGAAACGCGAAACTATTTTCGAGGCAACGCCGAAACTTTTGCTCGCGGCTATTAATAATAATTGGTACAGCGATAAAACGGTGACGTTTATTTTGATAAAATCTGGCGGGAGAACTCGCGTAGGTCGCGAAGAATTAATAATGCGAAGCATCCGAGTACGTGTTTCTTCTAGCTATCTGTCAAAGTTACGGCGAAAATTTGAGGAACTTCGCGACCGAGTCTCGCCGCAAACTTTCCATCGAAGCATCGTAAAGGGAAGCATTCGCGGAACCAAATTCCACGCGATACTCGCGCTTTTTCACCTATCTAGGGTAAATGACCCACTTATTGTTACTGTTCCTACAACTGCCACTTGAATTCGTTTATTTAAGCGGTTAGATACACCTAGATGGGTAAAAAAAATCGATTTTTTAAAAATAGGTTTGTATAATTGTACGACATTTAAGTTATATACAGTTCAAATTTTATTTAAATATTCGTAAAATTGACATAGAACCTACCATAGACAGGTACCTCATCGAACACTTCGCGCTTCGATCGATTTAAACGCGTTTTTCTCAAAATCATGTTTTCCAAAACGGTGCCCAAAATATCTCGGGAACACATAAACCAATCTTGTTAAAATTTTGCACAGAGTTTCTTTATATAATTGTCTAGTAGTTGTCGTAGGATTTTTTTTAAAGTATCGTTTGTTTTTAGAAACAAAGAAGCACGATTTTTTCAGTAAAAAATCGTACGTCCACATTGGAATAGTCGCCATTTCATGAAAAATCAATATATATAAAAAATCGGCTACGACAAAAACTTCCTTTTTTTATATATTTTAAGAAAATTTGTTCATTTCTTGTTTTAGATAAAAAGTACATGAGATATCACGGGCACCATAAAAGCTTCTACCACAAAATAGCCTCTACAAGACAACTTGTACCAGCTGCATTATTGAAGATTTTCAAATGAAATTTACTGGAAATATACGCTAAACTGTATACTATAAGATGCAGTTGGAGTTTTTTCAATCAAATATTTCTTTCACAAAAAAGAAATCGTTAAAGTTGTACCCAACTTTTCCTACCGCTAGGTGTATGTAACCCCTTAAGGAAGGAAGCAGAATGAAGAACGTGGAAAAGTTTTTATAGAGGAAATGGGAATAGAGGGCAGGGTTCGCGATGTGGCAAAATTCGGGGTGCACAGTAAGCAAGGCGGCATGATAATAGTGCAACTAGAGTCAAAGAATATGAAAACTCGGATAATGCAGCAGAAGAAGAAGCCGAGAGGGTCATCAGTATACATTCACGATGATCTTACAGTGAATGAAAGAGAAAACCAGAAGAGGATCATGGAAGTAGCGAAAGAACTAAGGACAAAAGGTAGGAAAGTAAAGTGGAGATATATGAAATTGGAAATTGCCCTTAATGGCAATGCAATGTAGAAAGAATCGTAAGTAAAGAACGTTTCATACTAAATTTCGACTTCTGTTTACGTAACAACACATAGACATCGTATATTCGTTTACATTTCTTGGATTAGGTTTGGGTTAGGTTTCAGTTAGGTTGGTTTAGGATTGGATTAGGTTTGGGTTAGGTTATAGTTAAGTTACGTTAGGTTTCAGTTAGGTTGGTTTAGGATTGGATTAGGTTTGGGTTAGGTTATAGTTAAGTTACGTTAGGTTTCAGTTAGGGGCTACCCTGTAGATCGGGATTAGAATAGCTCTACAGTAGTCCACCGCTTGTCGTAAGAGGCGACTAAAGGGGAGCCGTTGAAAGATCCGCAGGGAGCCCGGGGGGGCAGGAGGCTCCCATTGCACGGCGAATCTTGGGAAGGTACGCCGTCGATCGCAACGTGACTGTGCGATGGCGTAAGTACGCGTAGTGATGCAGGGACGGAGATTCTCTATCTACGTCCCGCGGGTAAGGAGCCTCGACAGTCCTCTACTGTCTTTGAGGCTACGGAAGAGGAGCACCGGAGCAATCTTAGAGTTCCCGGGGCTCCCAATATTTTCCGAGGGAGGGCGGTCACCGTTGGGGTTTTAGTCGGTAAGAATCCGACACCCTCCTGGGTCAGGGCCCCACTGGCCCCGGATGTCTTTTGAAGATTTCCCCAACGAAAAAAAAAAAAAAAAAAAAAAAAGGTTGGTTTAGGATTGGATTAGATTTGGCTAGGTTTGGGTTAGGTTTGGGTTACATTTGGGTTAGGTTTTTTTATAAGGAAATATTAGGAGGTAAATGTGCCGTTGAACATTGAAACTTTACCAATATAATTATAAAGTATGGAACGTGACATAATTCGCTAAGACGTGACGTTTACTGTATACACTTACCGACAAAAGTTAAGAAACAACGTAGTCGCTTAAGAATTTTTCTGTATCCTTTCGCTTCTAAGATTCGTAGCTTTGAATTTGCAGTAGCATAAAAATACAGTATTACGTACACATCGATAAGTAAATAAATTCATCTACTTTTAATTTAAATGAATGTATCTGAACAGCAAACGACGGTGAAGCTTCGCAAATACGTACCACGTTTCTTAACTTTTGTCTATATATACTTTATACGTATATTGGTCACGTTTCAATGTTCAACAGCACGTTTACCTCGCAATATTTCGTTACAAATATTAAGCGTAAACGAATATACGATATCTATGCGTTGTTACGTAAACCGAAGTTCAAATTTAGTTCACTTTGCTATTAAATGAAACGAATTCGAGTGGCAGTTATAGGAACAGTGACAGTACGTGATCCATTTACCCTAGCCGCTTACATTTACATCCTCTTTACGAATTCGAGTTTCTCACATATGCGCGGAATCACAGATTACCCATAAACGCAGCCCAATTATACATTTTTCAACGCCTTACGTGTCGCAACGAAGATCGGCAAATTTGCAAACGGTTGCTTGCGCACACGAATTGCACGTTGTTGTAGCGTAAAAAGTGTACACACACGTGGGAGGCTGCGTACACGTCCATAAAGTGCATATATCGTAGGCGTTAAAAGTTTTATCTCGGAGAAAATATATTCCTTGCAATATTCGCGGCATATCGAATGTAAGCAGGTGATAGGAATGTTGTCGGCGCACACGGGGGAATAGATTATTCTATTACTACGAGGTTTACCTTGCAAAGTTCTCCCGCGTGACGGATGGAAAATGCTGGCAACCGGAAACGTGCGCATCGCGGCTGTTTTTATTCGAAATATTCCGCAAAGAATTTCCTTAGCCGCACGATACGTTACGTTAGATCGACGCATTAAAGTTTGCACGCCAATGGAAATTCGTGCATCTCGTTTCGCTATATCTTTTGCAACATCGAACGATCGCAGCTTATCGAACGTTAATTCGGCTGTTTAATAATATAATTAACCTCTTAGGCACGGCTGCTGAATTTTGCGCGGGGCTGTTTCTCTGTACGGCAGAGTTCAACGCGAATTAACGTGTAAATGATACGGCACTGCAATGTGTGACGGATAATGCTGTTCTTTACACGAGTACATTGGAATATGAAGTGTTCGATGATTAAATTATAATTTTTCTTAAAGATATGATACACGCATTTTAACTTTAACAATTTATAAATACTTTAACAATTAAAGCCACTATAGTGGTGCGTCGTACAGAAAGATGACATCCGCGAAAGCCACTATAGTGGCGCATAGTGCCTAAGAGGTTAATACCGCGTATTGCCACTTTAAGGTTTGCGGAGCTGTAGAGAGGGGATATGATAGGAAAAAGGAAGGGTGTTGCGTTTCGTCCTGGGCCTGCTAGTGGACTCATCAGTAAGGCTACTTAGCAGGCCCTGCCTTAGACGTTGGGATATTGGAAGGGAAGTTAGAGGCGGTATATATATGGACGAGGTAGTTGGAGCGAGTACTTTCGAGAAAGCCTATTTCGTATGTCCCTCTAGTGGTGGATGAAGGAGAGCCGCCACAGGTTCTTTCGTTAACTATTTTAGAACGTCGTTAACATAAAGATCATTCCACTTTTTGAGCATACGATCGTTCGACCGTTCTTTTATTTATGATCATTTCTTTATACGTTCAATATAATATATTCATTACTAACTAATCGAAGATGTACAACAAAGTTCACGGTTCGTCGTACTGTTACTTGAAAAGTCGACGATTAAATGGAAATGATTCTTACATATAATTAGCAGCTCAGTTTATTGTAAGAGATAAAAGATAAATGGTATCACCATTATTCTATTACAAAAGTTTCCATACTTTCTATTAGCCGCGTTTATTACGTTGAAAGTTGCATTCGCCTTCTAATATTTATTTTTAAATATTATCAAATGCAAACAGATATTCGTTGTCCATCTATTGTTAAGCAAAAAGCAAGTCGAAATTTAATATTGAAATTATTCCATTCACGATTCTTCGTACATTCGTTCTTAAGTAAACGAATTCGAGTGACAGTTATAGGAACGCTTACGGTACGTGGGACGTTTACCCTAGCGTATATCACGGTGCAACAGTTGATATCCGGTTTAAGGGAAGGCAGGGCGAAATCCCGCGAGCATCTTTCGAGACTAAGATAGACTCTCGTTTATGAATTTCCCATGCGACGAAAAGTGTGAGGCGTTGCTTTTACGCGAGCCGTGCCGCACCGTTTCGCATTCGCGGCGGATGTAACCGAAGGGATATTTCAAAATGTCAGGTGAACTCGCCGCGTCGTCGCCGCGTTGCACACATTCGTTAGCAGCGCGGCTTCCGTCTTCCTCGGTGCGTTATAAAATTTTGTTGCGCTAGCGCAACGTGCGGGATTTGGCCGCGTTAACGGGCCACGGCTAAAGGTTTATAGGTAGTTGCCAGCTAACGTGGAAAAATTGTTGCCGTGCTCGCCCGCCTTCTATTCGCCCATATTGCTTCGCCGACGCAACTTTTACAATCCCCTCGGAACTTCCCTCTCGGACATGCGAAACTTTGCAATTGCTGCGCGCTTTTTAAGGAACGGGAGAAACGATCGGAGAAGGCGAATTTGGGGTCGGAGACGTTGCTCTAGGGGCGCATAGAGAATTTATTAACGAACGTTACTTGAAACCGCGAACCTTAAATTGGCAGTACGTGATACGTCTACATACTTTATTCATCCAAACGATGAATTCTACTGTTTCCGGTGCTTCTACTGAACAGGTGATACACGAAGGTGTTTCAGATGTTTAAATATTAATTCGCAAGAATTAAAACCTTCCTCCAATCGCTCGATTAGTGAAAAGATTCAACGTCGATTAGACATCGGTGGGATAAGAATCGGTAATTTGTGAGACGATGATAGCTGATGAAATATCAGCGGGAAAGATGTTGGAAATTGCTGCAACGCCGAGATAAAGACGCCGCTCCTTTATGCAATCTTATCGGGCGGCTAAAAGCAATTTAACAGCGGTGGGCTAGAAGACTCGAGTTCGCGCGATTACTATGCAAACTCCATTTCCGATTACGCCTCGAGGAGCGTCTTAAAATCGCGGCCAATTTCTTTTGTGCTCCGCTACCCAGATACGCACTTAAATGCCGGCGATTACACTCGGTATCTCTTTTATATACGCGTTCGAACCGGAGTACTATTCATTTCATTTCGTAATGCGTCTTCCCACTTTCCCTCTGCCTATCGAAATATTTTCGATGACCCTTAAGTGGCCAGGAGGGGGTTTATCCAAGCCCGCCGTTCGCAACATTTACGAACGTGACTCTTCGCAGTAGCAAAACGCTCCAAACGTCGACCGGTATAAGCGAAAGCTTAGGCATGGCAGAGCGGGGCTCCTGTAGCCCCCTGAAAGGCTCAAACTAGACAATAACCTGCCTATCGAAATATAGAATAGGTCCCAGTTTGGACCACACGATTGTTTAACCGCTCTTTTATTCGTGAACATCTTTTGCATAAGTTCAATATAATAAATTCGTTACTACGTACGTGAAACGGTACGACAAAGTCCACGGGACTTTCGTACCGTCACTTGAAAACTTTTCATTTAAATGAAAGCGCGTTTTTTACATACGTATATTAACACGTCGCTTTGCGTAACAGATATTAGATACAGTCTTGGATATTGACCGACGTTCGGGACTGAATCTGGCCAAAGTCGAAGGGAGGTAGATCTTTCAGGAAATCCTGAGTGTCTCCTTGTTCGTAGAGAGCGAGTGAGATAGAGATACACAGCACAGCTCATCGATATTTCATGGTAGATTTAAAAACATATAGATATGCATATCTTAAGTGGATAGGGTCGGAGGATCACTCCGCGAAGCCAGTTGGAAAAACTGGGGGGGATAGCGACCGGCCAATATCCAAGGCAATACTGTTGTGGAGCTGTAGAGAGGGGATATGATAGGAAAAAGGAAGGATGTTGCGTTTCGTCCTGGGTCTGCTAGTGGACTCATCAGTAAGGCTACCTAACAGGCCCTGTCTTAGACGTTGGGATATTGGAAGGGAAGTTAGAGGCGGTATATATATGGACGAGGTAGTTGGAACGAGTACTTTCGAGAAAGCCTATTTCGTATGTCCCTCTAGTGGTGGGTGCAGGAGAGCCGCTACACTGTATAGATTAGTAGTATAGTAAGTTGTATAGTAAACGTCGCGCTTTACCGAATTATCACGTGTTTCATACTTTATATTGGCCACGTTTTAATGTTCAACAGAGCACATTTACCGCCTAATATTTCGTTACAAATGTTAAGTGTAAACGAATATACGATGTGTATGCATGCCACTCGTATCGGTATCCTTTACAGCCATCCGAAAAAAAGCAATTGTGGCGGCTCTCCTGCACCCACCACTAGAGGGACATACGAAATAGGACATTCTCGAAAGTACTCGCTCCAACTACCTCGTCCATATATATACCACCTTTAACGTTCCTTCCAATATCCCAACGTCTAAGGCAGGGCCTGCTAGGCTCTATTAAAAATTAATTTGTATTGCGATGTGCCATACCCTACAGATGTTAAATACCCTATACTGTTTAAACCTTAGTTTAAGAACGTAGCCAAAATAATACTGTAGCAATAAGTGCAATGACGAATCCACGAAAACAAACAGATTGCGAGTGATCTATGCCAGAGCCAGTAATCTAGATTTAAGTACCTAGTGTAACTCCTCGGAAAACTATTTGTGCGTTTTTATAGTTAGTTGAACCCCCTTGTAAATATTCTGTTTTTATCATCGGCACAATAAACGCTCGTTAAAAAAAAAAAAAGGGCCTGCTAGGTAGCCTTACTGATGAGTCCACTAGCAGGCCCAGGACGAAACGTTAACTCCCTTCCTTTTTCCTATCCTATCCCCTCTCTACAGCTCCACAGCAAGCATTCGACAAAATGCAAAAAAACACCCGCAAACTTATGAATAACCTATGCTTTCCATTTTTTCCCCCGAAGGTGGTTTTGCGCGACGATAAAAAATTGATCATCGCGCGGGAAGAACCAAATGGGTAGGAGGAAGTGGTAAAAATGTTACGATGTCGGATCGCTGCAGGTGGGAAACATTACCGAAAGCGGTTAATCCGGTTTAAGAGAAGACGTATCGCGATAATTTCGTTAAGGCGAGAGCTGTCAACGGCAGCATTGTCGAACGGCGAACAATCCACGATACATTCTATACCGGATCTGTAGAGAAGCATTTGCCGCGGGTTGTGCAGAGAGCGGAATCGGAAAATCGATGCGGCGCACTGTTCGAAACTTTCGACGGGTTCTCGATTGTCGTTGATCGGCGGATTGAAATTCCGAAAGAAATTGATTTAACGAACGCGCGCGTACACTTGTCGCGCGCCGCGAGTCGTGAGCTCTTCGAAACGCAACTTTCCGGTACGGAGGAGAGGCAAAGAATTTTCTTTCTTTCGCTTACAATTATTTTCATTTATTAACGGGGCTAAAGCCTTTACAAAGGGCAAAGAAAAATTCAAATTAATCGTAAGAGTTAAAGCAACGTAACGATTGCGATTTAAAGTGGAAAAGAAGTCGGTGGATTTAAGATACGCGTTAATCCCTTGGCTTACAATGACGAGTCACACACGTTGCACGAATTAATAAATAAGTTTATTAAACGTAAGCGTGGCGGCTCTCCTGCACCCACCACTAGAGGGACATACGAAATAGGCTTTCTCGAAAGTACTCGCTCCAACTACCTCGTCCATATATATACCGCCTTTAACCTTCCTTCCAATATCCCAACGTCTAAGGCAGGACCTGCTAGGTAGCCTTACTGATGAGTCCACTAGCAGGCCCAGGACGAAACGCAACACCCTTCCTTTTTCCTATCCTATCCCCTCTCTACAGCTCCACAAGCTAAAAAGCGTCCCTGAGCATCGACGTTCGGCAGCCACTTACAGTACTGCCTTGGATATTGGCCGGTCGCTATCCTCACCAGTTCTTGGAACTGGCTTCGGAACTGTCCCGGTGGCCAAGTACATATGTTCTTACACGTACCGTGAGATGTCGATGAGCCCTGCTCTGTGTATCTCTATCTCACTCGCTCTCTGTGACCAAGGAGACACTCAGGATTTCATGGAACATGTACCTCGCTTCAATGTTGGCCAGATTCGATCCCAAACCTTGGCGAATATCCAAGGCAACACTGTATACCGCCTTTAACCTTCCTTCCAATATCCCAACGTCTAAGGCAGGGCCTGCTAGGTAGCCTTACTGATGAGTCCACTAGCAGGCCCAGGACGAAACGCAACACCCTTCCTTTTTCCTATCATATCCCCTCTCTACAGCTCCACAGTAAGATCTGTTCGCTGTACAGTGTTATTCTTATTCTACTTTTAGTTTCACTTCAGAAGATTAAGGATCGTTAAATAAAAATTGCGTAGGATATTGTAATATTTCGAAGAAATATGAAAACTGTGATCTGTTAATGATAACTTATGCAAGTATTGTAGTCTAAAAATTGTAAGGCAAGTGGTTAATACCGTATAGCGTAGTATAAGCTTCCTCCAACGTAAAAGTTTGGCGTCGAATAGCTGCGAAAGACATAGCGGTAAACTTAAAGGACTTCGATACGCGAGAACACGTAACCAATACCATTGATTACGCTACAAGCGAAACAAAGTCCAAGTACGATACGACGTTTCTCAAGCGGTAATAAATTGAGATCAGACAGGAGTCGCGCATAATTAGGAAGTAAACGAGAGAATCAGACGAATAACTTTAGGGAATTTCACGTGAAAGGTGTTATGAAAATGTCGCCATTCGACGATCATTCCACGCAGAGATTTGGGTGACCATCTTTCCGCTCATATATCACCATGGAGACCAATATTAACCCGTTGCGGACGAGAAGTAGTAACACTTGTGAGAGTACTTTAGTTTTTAATTCCACGACCTTGAGTTTACACGCTTTTGAGTTCCAAACCATTTAATTTCTAACGATTTCAAATGCTTATTATTACGTTAAGTATTAATTGCATTAAGTTTTGTGCTTTAATAGTCGACATGGGTTCGAAAAGCCAAAAAATGATTAGGCGACTATTTGTCGACGCTCGTCCGCAAAGGGTTAACCAAAATAGGAGAAGATCGGCGAACGCGACGCGGACGAGCGACGCACAGTGGTTCAAGCGAGGAAAAAACCCTTTTTTTCAATGTCAGAAAAATATTTCCTTCTATTGGGATTTCAGACACGGTAGTAATAAAAATTAAATAAAAAAGATAAATAAAAATTAATAAAATTAATAAAATTACGGTAGTTCAAACACGAAAAGTAATAAAAATTTCCTATAAATTTCATTGACTTATAAGAAAATTTCAATATGAAAGTTGTGGAAGAAAGCAGCTGCAACTATACGTCACAAACGCACCACCTTTTGAGTAAAATGTTTTAAAAGGTTTTTATAAATGTGTTTTAGGGGTTTTAGGAGTTTTAGGGATATAAAAACGTTTTATAAATATAATATGTGTCGTAACTCGGTGAAATTATTATTAATTTTAGTAAGATACGAGTTCGACAAGGAAATATATTTAAAAAGGAGTACAACTTTAATTAGCCATAACTTTTTTCAAAGCTAACGTCATTTTTAATTAGCCATAACTTTTAGCTGTTTAACAGCTAGCGTCAAGGTTAAATTTGAACTAATAATGAATTATACTTGTGGAACTATAATGAAACAGATTTTAGCTGCGAACTCGGTGTTTGGAGCATTTTGACAGAAAGCATAGTATCTTTATATTCCTCGGTATCTATTCTTCGATAACGCGAATTATTGTTATATTTTACATCGACCATTTTATTTTTAGCAGTTCTGTCCTCAGATTCGATATTAGCAGACTCCAAAACTTCAAAATATAAATTTTTGTGTACAGATGAAAATTTGTAAAGACATCCAGTCATTATATTAAACCCGCCATTTGGCTGGAGGTGATGAAGAAGATCCAGCGGGAAAGGAAAAGGAAAATCGAAGAAGTGGAAAACGTGCATGTTGAAGGGAAGCGGCCAGAGAGGGGGAGAGGGGAAGGGAAAGAAAAAAAAACAAGGAAAATAAAGAAGAAGCAGAAACACAAAACAATACCAAAGGAAAAGCAATATAGAGTACAGAATTACAAGAGCATATAAAGTACATAAAGTAGTTAATAAGATGTAAATATTAATAACTAAGGATAAAGTAGGAATAAGTTATAGAAATAGAAATAGAAACAAGAAAACGTATGTAAGCATTGTAAACAAGAAGTCATCCTAAGCCGTATAGGCAGGGATTAAATAAAATAATAATTAAGCCCGCCATTTTGTTTTTAGTAATTTTCGCCTCAGATTCATAACCAGCGACCTCGAAAACACCCGCATACGAATTTTTACCAAAATCAAAGCTTCCATATTAATGTTTTAACATTTTTTCCACGATTTGGGTAATATGAACCACTGTGCGACGGTTCGAGCGAACGAGGCAGATGCTCTGTAACTATCGGCGAATAAAGTACGTTTACCAAGACTGTGTTGTTTGACTTTTTCAATCTCATCACATATTCCGAAACAAACGTAAATATTGGCCACGTCGCAAAACTTGCGAATTAGAGAAGAAAGGGTTAAAGGATGAAATAAACGAAACAAGGGATGAAAATTAAATCTGTGTAGAAATTCGCGGTCTACTTTATAGTTACAGTAGAAGCCACTGCGATACTGAATTTGAACAGTTAAATTAAGACACTTTCAGATGTACGCGTTGGATATGTTAAAAAATCTTTAAGAAATAGGGTGAATGACCCACGTATTTTCGCTGTTCCTATACCTGCCACTCGACGTCGTTCATTTAAAAGCAAGGTAACGTATAAAGAATCGTAAGTAAAGAACGTTTCGTACCAAATTTGGACTACGGTTTACGTAACAACGCATAGACATCGTGTATTCGTTTATAATCAATATTGGGAGGTACTAAATGTGCTGTTGAACATTAAACGTGTCCCATATACGTATAAAGTATGCAACGTGTCATAATTCAGTATTATATCTTAAATCTGTTACACAGACTGACGTGTTAATATATGTACATATGTAAAAACGTGTTTATATTTAAATGAAAAGTTTCCAAGTGACAGTACGAAGGGCCGTGGACTTTTTTTTAATGAATTTAATGTATTGAACATATTAAAAACGTGTTCATAAATAAAAGAGCGGTTGAACAATATTGTGACGAGAAACTGGAACGATCTTTAACGTCTACGACGTTCTAAAATAGTTAAACAAAGTTACTTAAAGCGCGAACCTATTATAATGTGGCAGTACGTGGTACATACACATACATCTACCCTGTATCTTTTCTGTAACGCAAATATATTTTCTGGCATCATTCGTACGCCAATGTTACGGTTCAATTAACAATCTAACCCAAACCTAATCCAATCCTAAACCAACCTAACTGAAACCTAACGTAACTTAACTATAACCTAACCCAAACCTAATCCAATCCTAAACCAACCTAACTGAAACCTAACGTAACTTAACTATAACCTAATCCAAACCTAATCCAATCGTAAACCAACCTAACTGAAACCTAACCCACCTTAACTGTAACCTAACCCAAACCTAATCTAAGAAATGTAAACGAATATACGATGTCTATGTGTTGTTACGTAAACGGAAGTCGAAATTTAGTACGAAACGTTCTTTACTTACGATTCTTTCTACATTGCATTGCCATTAAGGGCAATTTCCAATTTCATATATCTCCACTTTACTTTCCTACCTTTTGTCCTTAGTTCTTTCGCTACTTCCATGATCGTCTTCTGGTTTTCTATTTCATTCACTGTAAGATCATCGTGAATGTATACCGATGACGCTCTCGGCTTCTTCTTCTGCTGCATTATCCGAGTTTTCATATTCTTTGACTCTAGTTGCACTATTAGCATGCCGCCTTGCTTACTGTGCACCCCGAATTTTGCCACATCGCAAACCCTGCCCTCTATTCTCATTTCCTCTATAAAAACTTCTCCACGTCCTTCATTCTGCTTCCTTCCTTAAGGGGATACATATACCTAGCGGTAGGAAAAGTTGGGTACAACTTTAACAATTTTTTTCTTGTGAAAAAAATATTTGATGGAAAGAACTCCGACTGCATGTTATAGTATGCAGTTTAGCGTATATTTTCAGTAAATTTCATTCGAAAATCTGCAATAGTGCAGCTGGTACAAGTTGTCTTGTAGAGGCTGTTTTGTGGTAGAAGCTTCTATGGTGCCCATGATATCTCATGGAGTTTTTATCTAAAATAAGAAATGAATAAATTTTCTTAAAGCATATAAAAAAGGGAAGTTTTTGTCGTAGCCGATTTATTATATATTGATTTTTCATGAAATGGCGACCATTCCAATGTAGACGTATGATTTTTTACTGCAAAAATCGTGCTTTGCCACATTGGAATGATCGCCATTTCATGAAAAATCAATATATAATAAATCGGCTGCGACGAAAACTTCCCTTTTTTATATACTTTAAGAAAATTTGTTCATTTCTTGATTTAGATAAAAACTCCATGAGATATCATGGGCACCATAAAAGCTTCTACCACAAAACAGCCTCTACAAAAGAACTTGTACCAGTTGCACTATTGCAGATTTTCAAATGAAATTTACTGAAAATATACACTAAACTATATACTATAAGATGCAGTTGGAGTTTTTGCAATCAAATATTTTTTTCACAAAAAAAAAATGTTGAAGGTGTACCCAATTTTTCCTACCGCTAGGTGTATGTAACCCCTTAATCGTTACAGAGTGTACGATTATTTATACCAATATCATTTTCGTGTCAATAAAAGCTATAATTACCCACGCTTTTAATCTTTAGTTCGAACGCGGCGTCAGGGAAAGGGTTAAACGGCGGAGAGGCGCAAGATGCGCTGGTAATTGTGTTTCATCAAAATGCATACTGCAACGCGGCGAACACGTGAACGCGTGTAAATTGAGTGCGACAGTAGAGGCAGAAGTTAAATAGGGTTCGAACATCTAGCCTGGAATTCTAGTCAGGCAAATAGAGCGCGAAATAACTGGTTTGGTTAATAATTTCGAGGATAGCATTGCCGTTGTTAACGGCAGGTTAGACACTCGCGCGCGCACACACACGTAAACAGAGAATAGGTAAAGCATTATCGAACTACCGGTTATTATCCCCTAATAATGGAATAGGTTAGGCGTATTACGATCGCCTAACTGGTTTTCCAGATAGACCGGTAATTAGTCACTATCCCCATCGCTCTGTTATGGAATATATCATTCCCTCGAGAATCTCTAATTATCGTACTTGAAATGTCCAGCTGAACGGGATAGGGTAAATTGACCCGCGTTTGTCACTGTTCCTATAACTGCCACTTTAATTAGTTTTCATTATATTAGCGATTAAATCTAACCTAAACCTAACCAAAACCTAGCCCAAACCTATTCAAACTTAGCTCAAACCTAACCCACGTACTGTCACTGTTCCTATAATTGTCACTTTAATTAATTTCTGTTATATTAGCGATGAAACTTAACCTAAACCTAACCCATGTACTGTCACTGTTCCTATAACTGCCACTTTAATTAGTTTCCATTATATTAGCGATGGAACCTAACCAAAACCTAACCCACGTACTGTCACTGTTCCTATAACTGCCACTTTAATTTGTTTTCCATTATATTAGCGATGGAACCTAACCCACGTACTGTAACTGTTCCTACAACTGCCACTATAATTCGGTTTCCATTATATTAGCGATGATACCTAACCCAAATCTAACCAAAACCTAGCTCAAACCTAACCAAAACCTAGCCCAAACCTACTCAAACTTAGCTCAAACCTAACCCACGTACTGTCACTGCTCCTATAACTGCCACTTTAATTAGTTTTCATTATAACAGCGATGAAACCTAACCTAAACCTAACCCACGTACTGTCACTGTTCCTACAACTGCCACTATAATTCGGTTTCCATTATATTAGCGATGATACCTAACCCAAATCTAACCAAAACCTAGCTCAAACCTAACCAAAACCTAGCCCAAACCTACTCAAACTTAGCCCAAACCTAACCCACGTACTGCCACTGTTTCTATAACTGTCACTTTAATTAGTTTTCATTATATTGCCGATGAAACCTAACCAAAACCTAACCCACGTACTGTCACTATTCCTATAACTGTCACTTTAATTAGTTTTCATTATATTAGCGATGAAACCTAACCAAAACCTAACCAAAACCTAGCCCAAGCCTATTCAAAGTTAGTCCAAACCTAACCCACGTACTGTCACTGTTCCTATAACTGCCACTATAATTAGTTTTCATTATATCAGCGTTGAAACCTAACCTAAACCTAACCCACGTACTGTCACTGTTCCTATAACTGCCTCTCGAATTCGTTTTATATAGTAGCAAAATAATTGTATAAAGAATCCTAAGTTAAGAACGTTTCATACTAAACTTGGACTTTGGTTTACAATCGTATGCTCCAAACTGGAACGATCTTTACGTTAACGACGTTCTAAAATACTAGTTAAACAAAGTTACTTGAAGCGCGAACCGCTTAAAGCGTCGGTACGTGGTACATGTACCCTACAATATAAATATAATGCTGCGCGAACTTTCCGCACATCCTGAATAATTTGCGACGAAGCTAAGATTGGCAGCCCGGCTTTCCCGATTGCCGAAGCCGTATCGCACGATTCCGCGAAAGGGAAAAGGTAAAGAAAAACGAAGAAAACTGGAGTTCGCGGCGAGTCCAAAGAATCTTCCAACTTTCCAATGACGCACTACGTCCGCTTGGAAAATAAGAATTGAATTTCCAATTACAACTGGAATTGCACGGCGTGCACGGTGCGCAAGATGTTTAGCCAACTTTTTTCTCTTACGATCCGATTGTTCCGGCTTCTCTGTTCCCTCTAAATACCGAAGCGAAGCTATAGAGAGAAGTTTCTTGTTTTCCTTCCTCTTTTCGTTGCAAAACAAACGGAGTAATGTTGTCCATTAACGTTCGAACGAGTTCAGAAGTTGATCGATAGTCTTGGCGATGCAAAGGCTTAGAATTTAAATATTTGCAAATGTAAAAGCTTCGCATTTGAAGGAAGCGTGGAGATAGAAATTTTTCAAATTCCAACGCTGGCAAATTCGAAGGCTTGAAAATTCAAACGTTTCGATACCTAAAAGCTTGACAATTCGATAACGTGGAGAGGGAAATTTACAATATTATAATGCTTGGAAATTCGACGGCTCGATGTTTAATTGCTTGCAACTCGAAAGCTTGAAAATTCGAACGCTTAGAAATCTAAAAGCTTGACAATTCGAATGTGTGAAGAGTATCGAAACATTAAGAATTTGGATGCATGGAAATTTCAAGGCTTGGAAATTCCAATGCTTGGAAATTCCAACGCTTGGAAATTCGAGAGCTTGCAAATTCATACGTTTGAAAATTCTATGGATTGCAAATTCTAAGGCTTGGAAATTCGACGGCTTTGCGATTAGAAAGCTTGCAAATTTGAAAGCTTGAAATGTCGAACGTTTGGAAGTCTAAAAGCTTGACAATTCGAAAGCGTGGAGATATCGAAACTTTAAGAATTTGGGCGCATGGAAATTCTATGGCTTGCAAATTCCAATGCTTGGAAATGCGATAGCTTGCAATTCGAGAGCTTGCGATTCGATAGCTTGCAAATTTATACGTTTGGAAATTCTAAGGTTTGAGAATTCGACGGTTTTGCAATTAGAAAGCTAGCAAATTTCAAAGCTTGCAAATTCGAACGTTTGGAAATCTAAAAGCTTGACAAAACCACGAAGGCGTGGAGACGGAAAATCTGAAAAATTCCAACGCGTGCGAATATCCATGGCTTTCGATTGATGTGCCGGTTATAGTACGCGGCACGTCTACGCCATACACGAAATAACTTGCGATTAGAGACGGACTGGTATTATCGTGTCGAGAAATAAGATTATCGTTCGGATAGATTTGGGGAAACTTCTGACACGGTAGGCCGCCCGTTACAGCATATTAAAAGCTTCGCCGGATCCGTATATCATTGTAAGGGTAAGTTTTTGCCGAGTGACGGAACGAGGGAAGAATACCTGATCCTTGTAAATCCTTAACGCTAACATTTTTCGTGCAACTTCACTTTTATCGCCGAGAGCAGCAGGAAGAAAAAGACAGCTGTTGCTCCGTTCTGATAAATGAGGGCAAATATTTCCCTATGGATTATATTCGGTGACCGGCAGTGTAAATAAGAAAACACTCTGTTAACCCTCTGTGCATCACTCGTGATACAATGGTAGACGTAGCACGTAACGCCGCTTTATTTTAGAACGTCGTTAACGGTGAAGATCGTTCCAGTTTCTCGCCATACGATTGTTCAACGGATCAAGTTCATTTATGGGCATCTTTATTTATACGTTCAATATAATAAATTCATTAAAGGAAAGGTCCACGATCCTTCGTACTGTCACTTGGAAGCTTTTCATTTAAATACAAACACGTTTTACATATATTAACACGTGTGTTTGTGTAACGAATATAAAATACACACTTATTGACAAAAGTTAAAAAACATGGTACCTATTTGCGAAGCTTTACGTCGTCGTTCGCTTTTCAGATACATGAATATGAATTAAAAGTAGATGAACTTATTACTTATCGATGCGTGTAATGCTATATTTTTATGCTATTGCAAATTTTAAGCTACGAATCTTAGAAGCGAAAGGATACGGAAAAATTCGTAAGCGACTATTTTGTTTCTTAAGTTTTGTAGGTAAGTCTATTTATAAAATTATTCACGCATATTTCTCTTAGATTCATCTTTTATGCTCTTTGAATCTCTTTCAATATTTACCCAATATTTATTTATTTACGTCTCTTTAAAATAGACATTTTTATTTCTTTATTTAAAAAATATATCCTGATTTATTTGTTCCCCTAAAATATGAATTAACATTCGTTATTTAAAGATATTCTCATTTAGGCTTCCTTGAAATAGGAATCCAAATTCTCTATTTAAATATGCCCTAATTTAAATATCTCTTTAAAATACGAGTTAAGATTTATTATTTGAAAAATTGCATTTCAAAATCCTTGCTTAAAAGTTTCCTGTATTTAAAGTGTTTCAAACGTACCACTTTATTTGAACTGTTCATTTAAAAATATCTTTAAAGATTGACAAATTTCCAGATTTAACCGTTTTGAAAATACCCCACTTCTCGCCACTATTGCAAATTTTAAGCTACGAATCTTAGAAGCGAAATGATACAGAAAAATTCGTAAGTGACTACGTTGTTTCTTAACTTTTGTCAGTAAGTGTATATAGTAAACGTCGCGCCTTACTGAATTATAACATGTTCCGTGTTTTATATGTTACGTATATTGGCCACGTTTTAACGTTCAACATCACATTTACCTTCTAATATTTCGTTCTAATTATCAAACGTACACGAATATACGATGTCTGCGCGTTGTTACGTAAACCGAAGTCCAAATTTTTTTACTTACGATTCTTTATACAATTACTTTGCTATTGAATAAAACAATTCGAGTGACAGTACGAAGGACCGTGGACTTTGTTGTACCGTTTTAACCCTTTGCCTTATAATAACGAGTCACACTCGTGCTATGAATTAGGGCGCAGATTTAACTAAACCGCATAATATTGGCGCGAAAATTTAAGTTGATCCTTAATTTTCGCTTCGTTTTATAGGATTGGAGGTTGTTAAACAAATGTTGCCTAAATTATTCGAATGATTTCCACTTGACATTAGATGAAGTCACCGATCAGTTAATTCTACCATACGTAGGTAATAAAATAATCGTAGGGCAAGGGGTTAATTACGTGGTCATTAATTCGTTATATTCAACGTGTAAAAGTAATGTTCATAAATAAAAGGAGCGGTTGAACAATATTATGACGAGAAACTGGAGACGGGAAACTTGTGAAATACATAGTTGACGAAAGTTACTTAATACGCGAACCTTAAAGTGGCAGTACGTGGGTACATCTACCCTACAGTTTTGCGGTGCAATATATGTCGCAGACGGGTATATAGAGGAATCCAATATTGGCGATATCCCATGGGAGCCATAGGTGAAGGTCCGGCAAGTCCCGTTGGGTCTAAATCCAATCGCAGAAAGGAAGAAGAAATCGCGAACTATTCTCGATAAACGCACTTTCTACGATTCCTACTACTATTTTGCTTTCGGGTCATCTTTTATTCGATCGTCCATTACGTTGAAAAATATTACGTTCAACCCGAAGTCCGTGGGAAGCGCGATGAGGAAAAGGGATGAAAGAGAGGATGGTTTTATCGTGAAAAGTTAAAATCTCATTTCGAGAAGGGATGCAGTGGAAGATTACGTTAATTGTACGGCTTAGAGGCGGACTTATGAGAAACGTTCGGCAAGATTTGAAACTTTGTTAAGGAACGTGCTTTTATTTTCAATTCCTTTGTTTTCGCAACAAAAATTGTTGGTATTCCTGTTATTGGATATAATAAGGGATTGGAATTTATTGAAACGATTGTTTAATTTGAATAAATAATTCGAATTCGGTGAGATAGTTATTGAATTCGAACGAGTAACTGGAAACTGTTGAAATAATTATTTAATTGGGACGGGTAACTGGAAATTATTCGAATAATTATTGAATTTGAATGAATGATTCGAATTCACTAAAATAGTTATTGAATTAGAACAAATAATTGGAACCTACTAAAATAGTTATTGAATTCGAACGAGTAACTAGAAAGTATTATAATAGTTATTGAATTCTAACAAGTAACTGAAAATTATTAAAATACTTATTGAATTAGAATAAATAATTAAAATTCACTAAAATAGTTATTGAATTAGAACAAATAATTGGAACCTACTAAAATAGTTATTGAATTCGAACGAATAACTAGAAAGTATTATAATAGTTATTGAATTCTAACAAGTAACTGAAAATTATTAAAATAACTATTGAATTAGAATAAATAATTCAAATTCACTAAAATAGTTATTGAATTCGAACGAGTAACTAGAAACTATTATAATAGTTATTGAATTCTAACAAGTAACTGAAAATTATTAAAATACTTATTGAATTAGAATAAATAATTCGAATTCACTAAAATAGTTATTGAATTCGAACGATTAACTAGAAACTATTATAGTAGTTATTGAATTCGAGCAAGTAACTGAAAATTATTCGAATAATCATTGGATTAGATTGAATATATTCGAATTCATTAAAATAGTTATTGAATTCGAACGAGTAACTATAATTTACTGAAACGGTTATTTAATCTAAATAAATAATCGGAGCCCACTAAAATAGTTATCGAATTCGAACAAGTAACTAGAAATTATTCGAATAATGATCGAATTATAATAGACAGTTCAAATTTGCTAAACTGGTTATCGAATTAGAATAAATGATTGGAATCTGTTAAAATACTATTTCCCGACTTATAACCGAATGAATAATAAAAACTAAAACGGTTTCCAAGTCACAGTTGAATGGTGTAATACAAAATAACATCGAATTGTAGCACGAAGCAATTAATATTTCTCTATGCATTCGAAATTTGACGTGACCCAATATTGAGTAACGAAATATTTCCTTGCGATTTAATTATTACACACCTTTTTGCGTTCGCTTCGGCGTATTTGTTTATTTGCATCATTACTTCGTTGCAACTCCATTTGTTTCTACCGAATAATTACATAAATATTCAATCTTCAATATTATTTTAATAATTTCTATTTCCGTTACGTTCGTTAATCCTATCGATGCGAAAAACCTTCGAAATCGAATTGCACGTTTTCTCGACTTGGAAATACAAAAAAAAAAGAAAGAAAGAAAGAAAGACAAAAAAACAAACTAAGTCTTCTATAATGATAAAAAAAAAGAAGCAAAGGAATCTTGTCGGCCATCTTGGAAGCAATTAACCCATTGCCGTATTTATTTTTCAATCGCTGTAGAACGTTAACTTGGATATTTACTGCTTTAACACCGTATCGAATATAAAATAAACTTTCCATAAACGACTGTGTATATCAACAAGAATGAATCCCACAGTTTCGTAACACGTTTAGAGTTCAAATTATAGTTGATTAGAAAATGTAGCGCGTTTTTCAAGTTTGAATTCAAGTGGCAGTTATAGGAACAATGACAGTAAGTGTATCGTTTAACTTACGTTTTAAGACTATTAACCCCTTGGCCTACGATTATTTTATTACCCACTTTTAGGCTAGCATTGGTTAATTACTAGTTTTCCATCGTGTCACATACAAAATTTTGAATACTGTAGGCACGTTTTCTTTCATAACCTTCTATCTTACGATGCAAAATTAAAATTACAGTTCAAACTAAATTCTATCCTTAGTAATAGGCATTTTGTTCTTCAACCTGTGCCGTAATTTATAGAACCAGTGTAACTCGTTATTTTTGCAGAGAAAAAGAGTTAAATAAAAGCTACGTACCGCGATATTTTAGTCTCTTGCACTCGACTCATCGTTGAAATAGGAAACGGAATAGCCTTTGAGAAATTCGTACGGCAACGGGTTAACACGTAAACACCGTATCTTTTTCTCGCGAATTCTTATGTCACGACTTACGAGAAAATTCGTGAGTCGAAGAAATGAGTCACGCGGTGTTTGCCGCGAGTTACGCGTCCCAACGAAGCGAGACAACAAAAAGCAAACACTTTGCACACCGCGAATCGAGCGGTAAAAAAATAGAAGATCGATGATATTTTTCGGCATTCGAGTTCCGTGCATATTTAAATGCCTCACGCGGAACGGTTATCCTATTTAATGGCAACACCCACGCGCCTGTAATCGCATAATTAATTACCCCTCTTTACACAATGCCGCGATCGTTGGGAACAGTTAAATGCCACAGCATTCGTACACACGAATTCCTCTCGAAACCCACGTATTCCATTTCATTCCATAATCCGTCTTCGCCTTTTTTTCACATTTCGCGTATCCTTCGCGACGCGACGGATGCGAGTCAAGCGAATTTCGCTAACGCTGTTGCGTTCGTTCAATGACAAGGAATTCCACTTGCAACGAAGTTAACTTTCTAGTTTCGATTCGCAAGATTGAGAATCGCCGATTAAACGTTACAATACATGTAACGATTCGAATAGTTCGCGTGTAATATCGAATAAAGTTAATGGGTAACTTACGTGGCATTAATAATAAAATAATCGCTACGGCACGGAGTTAAAGGAGGCTGCGAAAAACCGTGATGCGAATTATTATTCGAACCCTTCGCGAACAGCCGTGGACAAAGATGTTTTTCTATTTTACAAACTCGTGGCAAATAAATATTCCGAAGTGTTTCGTTCGTAAACGTTTCGAAACCTAGACAATTTAGGTGATAACAATTTTAATTTTCCGAAACGACGTACCCATAAGATGTATGCACAATTCAAAAAATGCCAGGATAACGTAAAATCTTTCGCGCGAAAAACGGGTGAAACTGTTACGAGGAACGAGTTTGAAACGTTGTACCGAGCCAAAATTCGAGCTGACGGCTCTTTGCGTGGAACCCTTCAATTTCAGGATATCGCGTCGCGATTTTAACGTAACCGAAAATCAGGCGAAAAGAAGGGGGGCGCATGAAACGCGCGAAATTATCGACAATATCGTGTTGCATTCGACGCGGTGCGGCGTTGAAATAATAAATATGTAGCTAACGTTGCTGTGATTGCCGAAAATTCTGCTTCTTACCAAATTTTACGGGATTAAGAGGATTACGGAGAAGAACATACTCGGCTACCTAATATTAATCGAATGAACGGGATTCGCGTCGATTTTAATCCTTTAAGTAATTAATAGTGTTAAGTAATTTTCGAGGATCGCCGCGTTTCCAACATTTACTTTACGAATGACGCGTAACTCACGCGTGATTTTTAATACCAATATCGTCATCCTTATTAACATTAGAACTACCTAACGATTAAGGTGTGCCTATTTGCGCGAAAGAAATTGAAACGATAGATATCGAAAGAAATGTGTAACGCGATGGAAATAAATCTATGCTACATCCTCTTTACGCAAAGCCGCAGCGAATTTGAAAAACTGCACCGTAGTAGCTCTAACGTTGATCATTGCCACGTTCTTAACGCGTTCGGGAAAAAAACCACCGCGAGTATTGCTTTTCGTATAGCGAAGAAGGCAAATCGCGTCGAGACCGGAAACGATTAAGAGTCGAATTTCACAAACGTTTATCCTTTGCACGAAAGAAGAATGTAAGTATAGAATCTATGAACCTTCTTTTCTAACCTTTGTACTACCCAAAACCGTCTCCTATTGCAAGCTTGCCTCGTCAGCATAATCAACGGTGAGAAGGTTGTTAAAATGTTACGAATTTTTCGAGCAATAGTTTCAATTGAACCCGTGGCTTGCCTGAAATTAGACAACTAGGGTGGATGTTATTTTTCATTTTATTCGCGCAACAGTACTGGATCGCAATCGATAATACGAGGCATCCGAATATCTGTACTTGTCCGATTCTTGTACTCAGTTTAGCTTTATTCGTGAACGGGTTAAAATCCTTTGGTACGCGAAAATACGAGTAAGATAAATTATGCAGTGCCGTTTGAAATAGCCAACAGTCGCGTAACGTTACTACTGAAAGTAACGGAGGAAGCGAAATGGTTTATTAACCCTCTACAAGCCTACGTAACTTAAAACTTAGCCACGAGTTTAACACTGTAACTACCCTACACTTACTTGTACCAAAGAAATAAACATAACGGATATCGATAGCGAAATCTCCGTTACTATTTTGCATAAAAAATCACGGAGTATTCTATGTACAAATTGCATCGTTGCAAATTTATAGAATAATTATTTATGACAAATTTGTAGACAATTTTTATTGCAAACGTGTAGATTACTATTTCGTTAAGCACCTTTAATATTCGTGGCATAGACGCGCGTAATTTTGCGTAAAGAAAGTGAAACGTTGTCCTCTTTCTTCTTGTAATTTCGTCTTGAAATCTTCTCTATCCGTAAAATTGAAATTCATCATTTTATATCATTTTTATGGTCAATCTACAATCATTCATTTTGACTGGTTTTAGTAGTTCTAGTGTTAAATTCGTTGAGTTTCGTCTCACGTATTTGCGTATCAGTGTTTTATTATAATACCAAGTAGTGGTGAAGTAATTATTAAGTCATGGTCTTCGGATGGAAACGAAACTTTTGGCTCAACTATGATTACTCTCACCGTGGAAGTAAATAAAGTTCGGATTACCGAGGGTTGAGTTTTAGTTTTCACTTGCCGGAAGCCGCGGCGAAAGGGTTAAACGGTTTCCTTCCTCTTCTCCCGCCGTATAACGAAAGAAGCGACTAAAAATTATAGTCTAGTATAACGAAGAACACTTGTGCACTTTTATACGGTCGTTATTATACTGCGGATCTTTATGCAAATTCAGATTTTTGCATATAAAATTGAAGAAACGAGGGCGGGGTAAATTTGATGTAAATCGATAAGCGGAAAAACTTGGCCAGATATTAACTATTAGTTTTTATTCTTCCGCTTTAATTTTTCCCGTTAGAAACGACCGTACGAAGTTACGACTATCGATAACATAATCGTATCGATTGAACTGAATCCAAAATTTAAACGCAAACTCTATTACATTATTATTTAAACAAACTCCGTATATATCCTGCTAATATCCTTCCCATTTATACAAGCTATTATTTACACCTAAGTTTCGACAGTTCCGAATCACAAAAAGTGGCACGAAAGAATTCGAAACTTCTTCAACCTTCGAACGGTTCGAAAAGTTTTTCATCGCCAATTTTTTTTCCTCCCCATACTTCTCACCGTTTCACCACCATTCACGCGAACAGCCAAATAAATAGACGACCACTTACTCGTTAAAAATTGTGTTCAACCCGTACGACTTCGAAGAATGTTGCCTCGTCGACGATGGCGGGCGATTCCTTATCTTCGGCGTTTCTCTGATGTTCCCAGGGCGAAGCGGAAAAAGTTGTCGGGATGCGGATGGCGTTTGATATTCGTGGGGAATGCTGTCGGTGGTCGATTAGGATGTCGGTGTTTCGCTTTGGCCGAAGATAACCGAACTGTTTCCGTGGTGGGATAACAGGTGGTAGGTCGGAGTTCCTCACCGTGCAGAGTACTAACGACGTGTGACGTCGACGGCTCGGTGCGAGAGGGCTTTTATAGGCAGCCGACACCGACTCCGACTCCGACTCTGCTCCGCGTACCTTCGCCATACCATTCACCAACCATAGGGTAGACTTATCCATTCTTATATATGTGTAGAATCGTTAGGAGAGGCGGGGGGGGGGGAGGTTTGGGTAAATGTAGCACGTATTATCACTTTAAGGTTCGCGATTTAAGTAACTTTCTTTAACTATTTTAGAAGGTAGGGTAGGTATTTCAATTACTGCGCGATTGAAAATATATAACAAAGTCCAATGTCCTACAATACTGTCACTCGAAAACTTTTCATTTTGATAGAAACACGTTTTTCCATATATTAACGCGTCGGGTTGCGTAACATATATAATATGTATAGTAAAAGTATCGTCATAACTGAATTATGACACGTTCCATACTTTATACGTGTATTGGCCACGTTTTAATGTTCAACGGCAGCACGTTTACCTCCTAATGTTTACAATTTCTAAATATTAAGCGTAAACGAATACACGATGTCTATGCGTTGTTACGTAAATCGAAGTGCAAATTTAGCGTGATACGTTGTTTACTCGCGATTCTTCATACGTTACTTTGCTATTAAATAAAGGAATTCAAGGAACAGTGATGGTACGTGGATCATTTACCGTGGATTATAAAAATGCGACGAGCTACACGATTAACCATCTCCTGGCTGCGTTGCCTTCGTTCGTTTGTTCATTTCGATCGCGACCACATTTAAGCCCTATTTATTATCGTCACATTAAATGTGCGCGCACAATTTCAATTTCATCTAATTCCTGAATCGCGCGCGCGTTACGCATGATGAATCTGTAATTTAACTATTTGCATTCTACCGACGATGGCGGTTATTATGAAAATGCAACATCTGCGCCGGCATCAAACTTTCGGTAATGAAGTTAATCAAGACGAGCACTGCCGAGTACTGTAAAATACCGCCGCGCTATTTCTACTAATTGTATCGTATCCTAATATCGAATACATCCGCAATTATTTCGTCGAGCCGCGTTCGCCGAGTATCGCCAAATCCTGCCTTTAAATAAATCCAATTTCTCGTTACCCTCGAATAGCAGAGCATCACGTTGTTACGAATATTATAGAAATATGTCACCGTTATATTTAGCTCTATATACGTGTAGGTATTATTTAGATACAGGTGGGCCTCCTACAACGCGGTACCTTTGCGGACGAGTGTCGGCAGATAGCCGCCGAAACTCTCAATTTTCTGGGTAAATGTCGATTTTCAAAACAAGAAATTTGCGACACTAATAGAAATGACATAATAAATATAAGAAACTAGTGATACTAATAAGCACTTTTGATAATAATTCGGCGAAAATTGGTTAAGTATTATTAAGTTCTGTCCGTGATTAATTCATAACTGAATGGAAATTTGTTAAGTGTTATTTTTTTCGTCGTCCGCAAAGGGTTAAAACGCGGTTTCGCTGCGACACGGTTGGAAAAATGCGGAACGTTTCCTACAACGCGGTACTTTTACAACGCGGTTTAGGAAACGCGGAACGTTTCCTACAATGCCGCAATTCTACAGTGTATTTTCAAGGAACGTATCTACCGCGTTGTAGGAGGCCCACCTGTACTCTATTCGCGTTAATACACTGTAGGGACATTCTATTTGAACGAGAAGTATTCAAGTGACGGTACGAAGGACCGTAAACTTTGCTGTATATTTCCAATAACGTGGTACGTAATACTACATCATATTTAACACACAAGAAAATCGTCATGTATAAAATAGATGCTAACTAATGTTGTGTTCGAAACTGGATTGATTTTCAGGTTAACGACGTTATAATATAGTTAACTAAAGTTCGAACCTTAAAGTAGCGGTACGTGGTACCATCTACCCTACACCTAAAATTAGCATACATTAAAACGGTAACGTGTGTTTGTCGTGTCTAAACCATAATCAGTTTCACGAGCTACGATCGTCGTTATAAGACAGAACAGTTGATAAACTGCGAATAATTGGGTAGTTTAGATTTCGCCACCGAGCCGTTTCTTCGAAAGAACCTTTTCAATTGATCGAAATGCACGCTGCAATTTGAAATTGAAATAGAAATGCTACAAATTGATACGCTAATTCGAAACTAATCCGATGAAAATACGATAAAGCGTATTTTAAGGGGGCGTGAGATTCCATCGTAAAGCAATTAAAGGCCGTGATCTCCGAGTGGGGAGTTTGTCGTTGTGGCAAGAGTATAGCAGTCGTGAGTGGTGCTAATAGTGCTCTTAACGTCTAGACCGGGGCTCTGTCAACTAATTCCCGCAGTGGAGTAACTATTGCACTGAGCCGACGCCACGGAATCGCCTGTTGCCTTCCTCTCTCTCTCTCTCTCTCTCTCTCTCCTTCGCTCTTTGCATCGTTTGCGGCTTTCCAATTTCCAAACTTTCTATTTCTCTTTCGAGCTTTCCTGCTATGCGTAGCCGCGACACCTGCTATGTATCTCTGACCTTTCGACGTTTCTATGCTTGCAATTTGCAAGATTCGGCCATTCGCCAGCGCTGCAATTTGCAAATATTGGAATTTACAATCGTCGCTGTTTTTCGTACCTTGCCGATATTTCAAGCTTCGGAAGTTGCAAAAATTGCGAAAAATTGGCGAGCTTCGGAACGTACGTACGATCGAAACTGTAAGCATCATTGCAATTTCTAAGCTTTCGTTATTCGTCGCAACATTGTCATTTCTGACCTATCGACATTCCGAGGCTTGCGATTCGCAAGATTCCGCTGTTCGCAAGCGTTGGAATTTACGGGCGTTGAAATTTGCGCGCGTTGCAATTTGAGAGCTTTGGAATTTACCAATGATCGAAATTGTAAGCCTTGCAATTTGCGAACATTGAAATTTAGAAGTTTTGGAATTTGCGAGCTTTCATATTTGTAAACGCTGTAACTTGCAAGCGTTGTAATGTACGAAAGTTGGAAGTTGCACGCCTTAGAAGTTGCAAGCATTGCAAGTTGCAAACTTTGGAATTTCTAATATCTGAAATTTGCAAGCTTTGCAATTTGCACACTATGCAATTTACAAGCTTTAGAATTTGCAAGCTTTGAAATTTGTAAGCGCTGTAACTTGCAAGCGATGCAATGTACAAACGCTGGAACTTGCAAGCGTTGCAAGTTGCAAATTTTGGAATTTCTAATCTTTCAAATTTGTAAGCTATGCAATTTGCATACTTTGGAATTTGCAAGCTTTAGAATTTGCAAGCTTTGAAATTTGAAAGCGCTGTAACTTGCAAGCGTTGTAATGTACGAAAGTTGAAAGTTGCACGCCTTAGACGTTGCAAGTGTTGCAAGTTGCAAACTTTGGAATTTCTAATATCTGAAATTTGCAAGCTTTGCAATTTGCATGCTATGGAATTTGCAAGCTTTGCAATTTGCATGCTATGGAATTTGCAAGCTTTGACATTTGTAAGCGCAGTAACTTGCAAACGATGCAATGTACAAACGTTGGAATTTGCACGCCTTAGAATTTGCAAGCGTTGCAAGTTGCAAACTTTGGAATTTCTAACCTCTGAAATTTGCAAGCTTTGCAATTTGCACGCGTTGCAATTTACAAGCTTTAGAATTTGCAAGCTTTGAAATTTGTAAGCGCTGTAACTTGCATGCGTTGTAATGTACAACCGTTGGCATTTGCAAGCCATGGAAGTTGCAAGCGTTGCAAGTTGCAAACTTTGAAATTTCTAACCTCTCAAATTTGCAAGCTTTGCAATTTGCACGCTTTGCAATTTGCAAGCTTTAGAATTTGCAAGCTTTGAAATTTGTAGACGCTGTAATTTGCAAGCGATGCAATGTACAATCGTTGGAAGTTGCAAGCCTTAGAAGATGCAAGCGTTGCAAGTTGCAAACTTTCGAATTTCTAATATCTGAAATATGCAAGCTTTGTAATTTGCATGCTTTGCAATTTGCAAGCTTTAGAATTTACAAGCTTTGAAATCTGTAAGCGCTGTAATTTGCAAGCGATGAAATGTATAAACGTTGGAATTTGCACGCCTTAGAAGTTGCAAGTGTTGCAAGTTGCAAACTTTGGAATTTCTCACCTCTGAAATTTGCAAGCTTTGCAATTTGCATGCTTTGGAATTTGCAAGCTTTGAAATTTTTAAGCGCTGTAACTTGCAAGCATTGTAATGTACAAACGTTGGAATTTGCAAGCCTTAGAATTTGCAAGCGTTGCAAGTTGCAGACTTTGGAATTTCTGACCTCTGAAATTTGCAAACTTTGGAATTTACAAGTTTTGGAATTTTCAAGCGTTTCAATGTACGTGTACAAACGCTGGAACTTGCAAGCGTTGCAAGTTGCAAATTTTGGAATTTCTAACCTTTGAAATTTGCAAACTTTGCAATTTGCATGCTTTGCAATTTGCAAGCTTCGGAATTTGCAAGCTTTGAAATTTGCAAGCGATGCAATGTACAAACGTTGGAATCTGCAAGCCTTAAAATTTGCAAGCGTTTCAAGTTGTACACTTTGGAATTTCAAACCTCTGAAATTTGCAAGCCTTACAATTTGCAAACCTTGGAATTTGCAAGCGTTGCAATGTACAAACGTTGGAATTTGCAAGCGTTGCAAGTTGCAAGCTTTGGAATTTCAAAGCTCTGAAATTTGCAAGCCCTACAATTTGCAAACCTTGGAATTTACAAGCTTTGGAATTTGCAAGCGTTTCAATGTACAAACGTTGGAATTTGCAAGCGTTGCAAGTTGCAAGCTTTGGAATTTCTAACCCCTGAAATTTGCAAACCTTGGAATTTGCAAGCCTTGGAATTTACAAGCTTTGGAATTTTCGTGCCTGAGAATTTGCAAAGTAAAAATTCTAATCCTTCGAATCTCAAACACGGCGAGTGGAAATTCTCAACCTTCTCGATTGCAATCCCTGAAATTTGTCTCTCGAAAGCTACTTATTTATACGTACTCCAGTGGTTTAAGCATTTTCGAGCTTGTACGCCATTAGAACAGCAGAAGTACGAAGCTGATAGCAAAGGAATTCCCGTTGGGGAACGATAAAACAAATCTCGATTCCGTAGCAAATAGCCCATAGTTTGCGTTACAGGCTAACAACAACGCTGCGCGTTTTCGTTGTTTAGCAATTAGGGGAATGGAAAATTACGATACTCCTCGGATATACACATACGTTACACGCAGCGTGTGGGATTGCAATATAGTTACGTTCTTTCAACGCTATTTGTACAACGAATGAAATTCCAGGCTTATTAGGGAGGTACAGTGACTGCCAAAAGTTCCCGAACAAACTCAAACTTTATTATTTACCCCGTACAGGAAACAAATCTCATCGTTGGCGAAAGAAAAATACGGATGAATGCCGAGAAGTAAAATAGAGAAACGACGACGGAAACGTAATGCACGCTGACGGAGAAATATTCCCTCTACCGATACATAATTTACTCTCCGACGATGAGTTACGTTATTTCGAATAAAATCAATTATCACGCGCTCCATACTTTACACGTATATTGGTCACGTTTCAATGTTCACCTCCTAATATTTACCTATAAATATTAAATAAGCGTAAACGAATATACAATGTCTACGCGTATGTGTCGTCACGTAAACCGTAGTTCAAATTTTAGTATGAAACGTCCTTTACTCACGATTCTTTATACGCTGCTTTGCTATTAAATAAAACGAATTCAAGTGGCAGTTATAGGAACGGCGACAGTACGTAGGTCATTTACCCTACTTCTGGCAAGATTAAGACGTAGCTGCGTCGCGTACAAAAAACGTAGTGGCACGATGGCAATTTTTGTTTACAGGGTACTTGCACGGCAAGTATCAATTAATCTGGCTGGAATAAAGACAGCCATTGGTTGGTATACAGCCACCCCCATAGGTCATACGTTCAACATTCTTGCTGGACGTGTCTCCTCCTTTCGTTACGAATAACGCGTAACCTTTTTGTGCGCCACCCATTACAGCTACGTTTACCGATACGGCTGAAGAAATGAAGCGCTCTCGCTCGCCACGTTTTCTATATTCTTTATCCTTTCAGATACAATCGAATCCGGTTACTATAATCCGGCTATAGCTATCGCAATAAGTCAATTCAAAAACTCTCTGTACAAAATTAGTCGAAAATAAGCCGCCTATCGTGATCAAACTTCGATTAAGGTAACTGCCACTTGAATTCGTTTTATTTAATAGCAAAGTACTGTGTGTTATAAAGAAACGTTTCATACTAAATTTCGACCTCGGTTTAACGTAACAACGCGCATAGCTAATACATACTTAATATTTGTAACGAAATAATAGGAGGTAAATGTGCCGTTGAACATTGAAACGGAAACGTGATCCAATATAGTTATAAAGTATGGAACATCGTTGTTAACATAAACATTGTTCCAGTTTCGAGCATAATATTATTTTGTTCAGCATCCCTTTTTTTCTTTCCGAACCGTTTTTATATAATATTGTGTAGAATCCTGCGGGCCGTATCGCTCTTGTATAGCCGAAAAAGGGAAACTGCGTCGCCGACGGCGGGGATCGAACCCAGATCTACGGGTCACTAATCGATCGCGTTAACCATTACGCCACAGTCCCACTGGGCCTTATATTGTGTGTTAACGTTCTTCTTCGGCATAAAAATTCGAATCTTTGAAATACTGCATTACTAGAGAAAGAATGTAAAGAACAAAGAAAACGCTTGGATGACAACAAAGAAAACTCTCGATTGCACAATGCTACATTTGCCCAAGTTCGCGCTTTATCAATGAAAAAGATAATAGTAGACATATACTTCAAAGCAAGATTGGGTCTAGAAGGGTCCACCATCCTACAATTGAATACAATGAATTAATTACTACGTAATTGAAAATGCACAACAAAGTCCAGTGTCCCTGGTAATGTCATTTGAAAACTTATCATTTAATTGGAAAGAATTTTTACATGCATTAGCGCTTCAATTTGTGTGACAGATATAAGATTGTATAGCAAACGTCGCGCCCTCACTGAATTATGCAAAGTTTTCAAGTGATAATACGAAGGATCGTGAACTTTGTTGTACATCTTCACGTACGTAGTAATGAATTTATTATATTGAACGTATAAGAAATATGTTCATAAATGAAGGAGCGATTGAACGAAATATTACGCTCCAAACTGGAACGATCTTTACGTTATCGAAGTTTCTAAAATAGTTAACGAAAGTTATATAAACGCGAAACCTTAAAGTGGCAGTACGTGGTACATTTACCCTACGTTAAGCCATCTAATTTAACAGCGCTGTTATTGCTATCACTGTGGCTAATAGATTAACGCTAGCGGTCCTCCAGCTCTCTAGCAATATTAAAATAAACTTTCGCGCTGAAAATGTGCATAACAGGCAAACTTTCGCGGAGTGATGTATGAGAAGAAGATACGTTGCATTGCGGCGCGGTAGGAAAATGTTAAATCTACCCCCATAGTATGTATTAGCAATATGCTAATGCAACGTCCATTGCTCGCCTCTTACCCATTTGTTTCTTTCTACGCAAAATAAACATTAGCGCAAGCTGAAATTTCTGCATTTATAAATAGACTGGGAATTTTTCGGGGACTTATAATAGAACTACAATATACTTTATAATTCAACTATATTAATCTATATTCTATTTAGACTATATTCTGTCTAACTATATACAATCTATGTTCTATGTAGACTATATTCTATATAACTATATACAATCTATTTTCTATGTAGACTATATTCTATATAACTATATACAATCTATGTTCAATCTAGACTATATTCTGTCTAACTATATACAATCTATGTTCTATCTAGACTATATTCTGTCTAACTATATACAAGCTATGTTCTGTCTTGACTATATTCTATATAACTATATAGAATCTATGTTCTATGTAGACTATATTCTATATAACTGTATATAATCTATATTCCATCTAGACTATATTCTGTCTGACTATATACAAGCTATGTTCTATCTAGACTATATTCTATCTAACTATATATAATCTATGTTCTATCTGGACTATATTCTATCTAACTATATACAATCCATGTTCTATCTAGACTATATTCTGTCTAACTATATACCATCTATGTTCTATGTAGACTATATTCTATATAACTGTGGCGGCTCTCCTGCACCTACCACTAGAGGGACATACGAAATAGGCTTTCTCGAAAGTACTCGCTCCAACTACCTCGTCCATATATATACCGCCTTTAACCTTCTTTCCAATATACCAAGTCTAAGGCAGGGCCTGCTAGGTAGCCTTACTGATGAGTCCACTAGCAGGCCCAGGACGAAACGCAACACCCTTCCTTTTTCCTATTCTATCCCCTCTCTACAGCTCCACAATTGGTGACCACGACAAGGAACACAACAACAGCAGCCTTCCACGGAGGAACAACGAACCAGCCAGCACAGAGCATATACACGTCGTCGTCAACTACCTAGGCCAGCAGACTCTACTACTACGCAGCAATCCGACGGACTTGGATACAGCCCCTCTACATAGCCGGGTCTCGTGACCCCTCTCCTAGGGTGGCCCAGCATTCGAGTACTACGACCACGCCGCCGGTCCCAGCAGATCGCAGCATTTACGTCGGGGTCTACAACGCCGATCACTGGGATGTCTTAGGCGCAGCTCCGAGTCTTTCCTCAACGTGGCCATGCTAGGACAGCAGATGTACACGACTGCTTTCGCGGTTTCTGACGCGCTCGCCTCAATTCATGGCTTCAGAGCAACGCGTACCCGCAGCATTAAAAAGCAGCTATAAAGGCACTTATGTATCACGGCTCCAACATCCACCGTCGCAGACACGGCCTCACGACGAATCAACTTCGAAGATCAAAAGGATTATTAGCCGCTGGAATCAACATATCGTTCATCACTGGCAGGGGGGTGATGTGGCGGCTCTCCTGCACCTACCACTAGAGGGACATACGAAATAGGCTTTCTCGAAAGTACTCGCTCCAACTACCTCGTCCATATATATACCGCCTTTAACCTTCTTTCCAATATCCCAAGTCTAAGGCAGGGCCTGCTAGGTAGCCTTACTGATGAATCCACTAGCAGGCCCAGGACGAAACGCAACACCCTTCCTTTTCCCTATTCTATCCCCTCTCCACAGCTCCACATAACTATATATAAACTATGTCCTATCTAGACTATATTCTGTCTAACTATATACAAGCTATGTTCTATCTAGACTATATTCTATATAATTATACATTATCTATGTTCTATCTGGACTATATTCTGTCGAACTATATACAATCTATGTTCAATCTAGACTATATTCTGTCTAACTATATATAATATATGTTCTATCTAGACTATATTCTGTCTAACTATATACAAGCTATGTTCTATCTAGACTACATTCTATATAACTATATACAATCTGTGTTCTATCTAGACTATATTCTATATAACAATATATAATCTATGTTCTATCTAGACTATATTCTGTTAACTATATACCATCTATGTTCTATCTAGATAATATTCTATCTAGCTATATATAATCTATGTTCTGTCTTGACTATATTCTATATAACTATATATATAATCTATTTTCTATCTAGACTATATTCTGTCTAACTATATACCATCTATGTTGTATGTAGACTACATTCTATATAACTATATACAATCTATGTTCTACCTAGACTATATTCTATCTAACTATATATAATCTATGTTCTATCTAGACTATATTCTGTCTGACTATATACAAGCTATGTTCTATCTAGACTATATTCTATCTAACTATATACAATCTACGTTCTATGTAGACTATATTCTATATAACAATATATATTTTATGTTCTATGTAGACTATATTCTATCCAACTATATATAATCTATATCTATATACATACAATCGAGTTTATATCGACGAACGAATTTATTTGCATCCCTCTTTATTCGAAAGAAAAGCGGGATTGGAATTTCTCGTAAAGGTTATTCGTAGATTCGCGATACGTACATATATAGGTTCGATCGAATCACTCGAGATTGTTCGAGCACCCATGCAAATAGACAACTCGACAGGATATGACGTACTATATATGCGCGTGTGTGTACCCATAACACGCGTACAAGCGTTTACACGTTTCCACGGGTTTACACGCGTACATATATCGACAAGATGTATCTATGCGGGCGAACCTAACACGCAATTGAAAAATAGGGTAGATGTCAAGCGTAATGCAGCTTTAATATTACCGCGTAACTTTGTTTAACTATATTTTAGAGCGTCGTTAATCTAAAAATCGTTCCAGTTTGGAGCATAGTAATATTGTTCAACGTGAAAGAGTTCATTCGTGAACATTTTCGATAATACGTTGAATATAACGGATTACGTGCTGGTTAATTGAAACGTTTAACAACGGTTGCTCGGGACACTGAAAATACGCGGCACGTCTACCCTATCTTTCGAAACGCTTTTCTACGATCGCGATTCTGCATTAAATTTAGAGCGAAATTAATGAACTATCGAAGTACGAAGTTGAATAAAGCACGCAAGCGCGGCAACATATACAGAGACTCTTCCGTTTCGCGGAAGTTTATCGGGAGAACCTCGCAACAAAAGGGATCAATCATTCCGGCTCGCAGTGATTTCGAAGGCTAGAATTATATTTCTCGTTTGGCGGTACGTTTCGTCCTAATTTCTATCGTTAGTGTACGTTTTACGGTCCGCGTGCTACAGCAAATACGCGTAGAATTATTATATAGGGCAAATGACCCACGTACCGTCACTGTTCCTATAACTGCCACTTTAATTTGTTCATTTAATAGCAAAATAACGTAGAAAGAATCGCAAGTAGAAGAACGTTTCATACTAAACTTGGACTTCGGTTTACGTAACAACTCATACGCATCGTATTACCGTGTACGATTAATATTTGTAAGCAAATATTTATGCAATTATTGTATTTTACACGAATAGAAAATATTTTATATATTATGCAATTTGCAAGTTTAAAGGTGCAATTTTTCTGGATTTCGAAGCCTTTGGAAATTAGCAAACTTTTGGACTGCAAAACCTTGAAATTTGCAGGCTTCTGAATTTTCAAGCCTAGCCAAAAATACGATACTTGCAAGTATATAATACATTAAGATAGGCTAATTATCCTGCGCGAATAATTATCCCGATTCGATTTGATTACATCGATCGATCAGGTCTTAATGAATGTCTCCTATATATTTGATCGATGCCTGCAGCTGAATCCTAATTGTGAACCAGCCATTATTATCCTCCGTTACAAATTAATTAAGCTACTCTTCTAAGCTCTAACTGAAACTTTTATTACTAAAAAATTAATCCCCGGGAATGGAAAACTCTTCCTATTTTGCCTCGCCTCGTTCGTTCATTTTATACCGCCAAAAAATATTACAGATCCGTACGCGAAACTGGACTAAAAATTCGTCCTTTCAAAATGAACAAAAATGTACTTCAATACGTTCGCTGTTTTGCCAATTATTAATATAATATTGTATAATATTAATTGTCTTCGCATAATATAATATTGTAAAATATTAATTCTCTTCTTCTAATGAAATATTATGTAATATTAATCCTTTTCTTCTAATAGAATATTATATAATATTAATCCTCTACTTCTTATATAATATTATACAATATTAATTTTCTTTTCGTTGTAGAATATTATACAATATTAATTCTCTTCTCCTAATATAATATTATATAACATTAATTCTCTTCTTCTAATGAAATATTCTGTAATATTAATCCTCTTCTTCTAATAGAATATTATATAATATTAATCCCCTACTTCTTATATAATATTATACAATATTAATTTTCTTCTCCTTGTAGAATATTATACAATATTAATCCTCTTCTTCTAATAGAATATTATATAATATTAATTCTCTTCTCCTTATAGAATATTATATAATATTAATCCTCCACTTCTTGTATAATATTATACAATATTAATTTTCTTCTCCTTGTAGAATATTCTACAATATTAATTCTCTTCCCCTAATATAATATTATACAATATTAAGCCTCTTCTTCTAATATAATATTATACAATATTAAGCCTCTTCTTCTAATACAATATTATATAATATTAATCCCCTACTTCTTATATAATATTATACAATATTAATTTTCTTTTCCTTGTAGAATATTATACAATATTAATTCTCTTCTCCTAATATAATATTATACAATATTAAGCCTCTTCTTCTAATAGAATATTATATAACATTAATTCTCTTCTTCTAATGAAATATTCTGTAATATTAATCTTCTTCTTCTGATAGAATATTATATAATATTAATCCCCTACTTCTTATATAATATTATACAATATTAATTTTCTTCTCCTTGTAGAATATTATACAATATTAATCCTCTTCTTCTAATAGAATATTATATAATATTAATTCTCTTCTCCTTATAGAATATTATATAATATTAATCCTCCACTTCTTGTATAATATTATACAATATTAATTTTCTTCTCCTTGTAGAATATTCTACAATATTAATTCTCTTCCCCTAATATAATATTATACAATATTAAGCCTCTTCTTATAATATAATATTATACAATATTAAGCCTCTTCTTCTAATACAATATTATATAATATTAATCCCCTACTTCTTATATAATATTATACAATATTAATTTTCTTTTCCTTGTAGAATATTATACAATATTAATTCTCTTCTCCTAATATAATATTATACAATATTAAGCCTCTTCTTCTAATAGAATATTATATAACATTAATTCTCTTCTTCTAATGAAATATTCTGTAATATTAATCTTCTTCTTCTGATAGAATATTATATAATATTAATCCCCTACTTCTTATATAATATTATACAATATTAATTTTCTTCTCCTTGTAGAATATTATACAATATTAATCCTCTTCTTCTAATAGAATATTATATAATATTAATTCTCTTCTCCTTATAGAATATTATATAATATTAATCCTCCACTTCTTGTATAATATTATACAATATTAATTTTCTTCTCCTTGTAGAATATTCTACAATATTAATTCTCTTCCCCTAATATAATATTATACAATATTAAGCCTCTTCTTCTAATATAATATTATACAATATTAAGCCTCTTCTTCTAATACAATACTATATAATATTAATCCCCTACTTCTTATATAATATTATACAATATTAATTTTCTTCTCCTTATAGAATATTATACAAATATTAATTTTCTTCTTCTAATGGAATATTAGGCATAATTAACTTTCTCTTCTCTTCGTATAGAATTTTATATAATATTAATTGTCTTCTTCTAATGGAATATTAAACAATATTAATTTTCCCTTTTCTTCTTATAGAATTTTTCATAATATTAATTGTCTTCTTCTTATAGAATTTTTCATAATATTAATTGGTTTCTTCTAGTAGAATATTGCAGAATATTAATTTTCTTCTTCTAATAGAATATTGTATAACATTCATTTTCTTCTTTTAATATAATATTATAGAATATTAATTATCTTCTCCTAATATAATATTGCCTATGTAACATTAATTCACCAATAAATGCATAAATATTCGCAATCAATTTCCCTTTAATCACCGCTTTATTCCTCCTCGATTTTCCACATTAAAATCATCCATCGCGTGTTTAACAAACATCTAAATGTCGAAGCGCCACGACGAAACATCGCGAAACGTCAATGAAGAATTAAAAAGAAACACACGCACACACACACATACAAAAAACAAAAGTTATTACAAGCAACGGGAAGTTTTACTATTTCATTAACGTCAAACAGAGTAATTGCACGTGATTTTATATCGACGAAGAATATAATTCAGCGTAGCGTAGAGAGAGAGAAAGAGAGAGAGATACGAATATAATTCGATTAATTGTCTCCGTTGAAAGAAATTCTAAATTGGAAGGGAAACACGCGATTCGTTCCTTTCTTTTTTAACAAATCTACAGAGCTCATCAGCTAATTATTAAAAAAAAGCTGCGTGTAATAATTGAAGCGTTGCCGGTTCATCAAACGCCGATACAAGACGGAACACCATTTTTAATTGGAAGATAAATACAAAGGGAGAAAGAATTTTATAAATTACAGCTTCGACTCTAGGCACTCTCTATAATACCCTTGGCTGCGCGAAAATCTATTTAGCAATCGAGCAGACGTAACACGCCAAACATCCACTAACGATCTTTAATTAAGATTCCTCGCGCTATTCATCAATCGGATCGATTCATCGATGCTACATTTCAAATGGGACAACCATCGGAACGTTCTACCCTGTCTATTCTTTCGTTTAATAATTGATTCGTCCTCGAAATAATTGTTGGAAACGTTGTCGATTTTCGAAACGCGCCAATTACAGACGCGATGGATTTGCGATAACTTTCGGCAACTTAAAAAGTAGCATCGATATATTCTTCGAGTGTTTGTCCTCGAAATAATCGTTAAGTAAGACAAAAATGTCGATTTATGAAATATTCGTTAACTCGCAAGATTCATCGTTTATCACGTTTCTTATTCGATAAAAATATTTTAAGTGCGATTAATTATTATCGTTATCAATTTGAACGTTTTCTCGTTCGAGTCTTGATTGCTCTAAGTCGTTTCGCGAGTCCGCTGTATTTACAATAATTTGCAAACTTAAAAGCTTAACGATTGAAAAACAAAGAACAACGCGATGCCTGCTTAATTGCGATTTAAAATGATTTAATATAAGTTTACGCGTTGGAACATCCACCAGAAAGACGCTATTTTATTTATAGCTTTTTATAGACGCTATTTATAGCTTTAGTAAAAAAGCTATTTTTACATTGATCTTTATTTCACAACAATATATGTAATAATATGGGTCTCAAATTATTCGAAGCTCATGGCAATTAATTAACCTATGGAAATGAAACTATCTATGGAAATTAGAAACCTTGTTAGGCGATTATTCCGACACTTCTCTTTCACGTATTCATTTGCGCGTTCATTTCATTTACGTGCACAAATAAACGAATCGTATTTCAAATTATGGATCCCTTTGGTTTGCTACGAATTCGAAAACTATCGACGCACTATCGGTACTTCATTTGAAGCTATCGATAATTTTCCACCCCTAGTGAAACTTACGATTCGACGTTGGTGTTCCATCTAACAGTTGCTACAATTATTAGCAAAATTACCTTTCGGGTAGCACGGTTATCGACGAGGAACACCGTAGACACAGACGAGGTACAGGAAAGACCGATCATCTTATGGGACGCCGAGTCACATGCTCTGAAATACCGATAACCTAAAAATTCAAACTTTTGGGAAGAATATCCTTCGTTTTATTACCTGACAAAGAATGTAAACACTTCTAAAGTATTTTAATATGCAAAATGTAAGAGCAAACGCAAAAGTTATACATTTTGGACAATCGAGAAGGTAAAAATGAAAACGGATTTGGGGCTCATGAGCCACAAATCCGGGTGACAAAGATAAGCATTGAATAAGTAGTCTATCCTGTTCTTAGTCAATGCTACTACTAACTCCTCTTATACCTCACCCGTATTCTAATTTAACCCTTTGCGGACGACAAATAGTAAAACTTAAAAAGAGTATTTTTGACTTTGAATTCCAAGCCTTTAAATTTCTAAGCTTTCGAATTCCAGGTCAGCAAATTCTTAAAACTTTGAAGCGTTGATAAGGGAAGGCATTGGATAAGTGGTCTACCCTGTTCTTAGTCAATGTTGCGCGTTGCATCCTGAAGTACCGACGATGGACGAAATCTGGAAGATGCAAAACGCGCCCCCTTCGATTTCAAACGATTATTTAGTTATTTACTGAACGAGTTTAGAGAGATTAACCCTTTGAGCACCAACCCCTATGAGTATTGTAAAATCTGAGCTACGATGAGTAGCACAATTGCAAATGGAAAACGAATGAATTTGAACAGTATTTCTAACAAAAGACGTAACTTAAAAAAAAGAGAGATAATGAAAGAAAAGTAGCCGCAAGGGGCGCTGAACAAAAATTAATTTAGTGGTCAGAAAGGCCACCCTATAACAGTGATAATTATCCACTCGCTGTACACCCGATCAAACCGAGAATGGAATACTATTTCTTCCGCGCAACGCTACTTTACTGAATTTATTTATTATATATATTATATATATAATTTTTACCGAATTAGGAAGTTGTGCAAATGAATCGCGAAAGGTGCTTTATTATAGCGAGAAATGCTAATTTATCTAATCTACTTTTAATTAAAGAAACGAGAAGCTAGCAAATACGCGAAAGCGTCCAAGTTGGGACGTTTTATTTATTTTTTATCGCAATTCTACTAAATGCTACGCGATGCACCCATTATTTTTCAAAACGCAACGCTAATGGCGGCGACGCAGCTGCTTGCATATCTGCGGATGAAGAATCAGGAACACTGCAGTTGATTTCCACTTTCTCAGTGGAAGATCATTGGGCTTTTGTTACAATCGCAACGCTACTCGAAAACACGCGTTTGTTTGTCGACGCAACGCTAATTAGAAAATTGAATAAACGCGATTTAGACGAGTGTCGCGACGCTAACTGTTCAAACTAATTGTTAGAGTTCTGCACGTGGGTAACTGAGCACATAGCAAAATACATATATGTAATTATATGAATAGAACAAAGATACTTTATTGTATATGTTTTAGATATAAGCACCCGTTAGGGTTTGCACGTGGTAATATTCTCTACTCGACGATTGTAAGGTTAGTATGTAAAGACGACTCATCTACCTATAGTCAGCATAAACCAAACTCCGAAGCCAGCTGACAACTAAGAAAAATACCCCCTCCATAAGCCAAAAGAAACATGTATAAGAACCACCTCTTCTCATAATAAAGTCAGTCTCTGCTTCACCATAAAATATTAACGTTTATTAAACACCCTTTCATCGCTCTATCTACGAATCGCGATCTATTTGTAGAATTTAGAAGAGTAAAACGCTTTGTGCCGAGAAGCCTTACTTACTATTTTATTTAGATAAATTTGTCATTCTATTTAATTAATTAAGAATCACGTATTCGTTAAGTAGCGTCATCCTCATTTCTGAGATCACGCAAATTCCCCGTGACAAGTACAGTGCAGTGATCACTTGATGGCGAGGCAAGCCGATTGGCTGTCGCATATTAGCGACACCTTCAGTCACACGTATTATATTCATTGGCTGAATCGGTCACGAGTCAAGTCTACTGCGTGACAAAGGATGCGAAACAAAACACGTCGAGGTAAAGTGAGATAGGACGACTTGGAACTACAACTGAATCACATTGGCGTAAACCTATTTTTTTTTCTCGCGAGGATGTGGGGAAATCTTGAAGAAGCTACCTGGCAGGGTCCGCTCTCGCGAATCCTTAGCGAATATGAAGGACCTACTACTATGCATGTAGTATCCAAGAATTCGGAAGAAAGATTTTCTACTGGCTAATGGGCGGAGCGAGCGACCAGCTCCCCTTGCCCCTGTGCCGTTCAGCTTGTAGGACGCTCGCCAACAAGTCATCACTGCACTGTACATCGTTTTGTCTCGCGCGCTTTGTAGCCGCATCCCCACGCTACTGTGACACCCAAAATACCTTGTAATCACGACCACAACATCCGTTCAGGAGATAAAGAATCCCCTTTGTTCCATCCACTTCAAAGAAAGTGCACACGGCACCTTCTCCCACCAAGAAAGTGCACACGACACTTTCTTCCGCTAGCACAGGACCCGAAAAGATATAACGAGTTAGTCTCCCTGCCGATCACCATTAGAGTGATACTCTGTCATTTTATTTGGCTACTACGAAGAGATTAACTCTGTCAGTCTAGAATAAGAGCTTGAATATTGTAACCATATTGTAATAATTGAGGGAAGACGTGAGGATAAAAATCAACTGCACTACTCTTACGATTCACGTTCTTTTTATTTAATGCGTGCGTTCGGTTCGACCGTTACGAACCGTCTCGTCGAACACGCCCGTGCTCGTTTCTGCGCGTCGCTTTTGCGAGGGAGCTACATTCCTTTGCTTTTGGGCGTTGGAAGGGATGGTGACTCGCTACGGAAAAATACCGATGGTGTACGTGCCAACGATTTTCAAAATTGATGCTCGCGCAAACGTGGCAATCCTCGAACGCGTTGGCGACTTTAACCCTTAGCGAACGGATACACGTGCCGATCCTAACACCTCGCTGTTGAGTAGCCAAATATGACTCTGCTGTATTCTACTTTCAACAAAAATGATTTTACTTTATTCTACTTTAAACAAACTTGACTCTATTGTGTTTAACTTTAAAGAAAAATTACTTTACTTTATTTTAATTTAAACAAACATGACTTTGCTCTATTTCACTTTAAAGAAAAATGACTTTACTTGATTTTACTTTACACAAGCATCATTGCAATAATTTAATTCAATTGTGAAAATTCTGTAAGCAAACGTGACTCTAGAAAGCTAATATATTTACTCTGCAAAGAGAGTCCAAAGAAAGTTGAATTCAATTAAAAACTCTATGCAAGAAAATTATTTGTAAGTCTCTATATTGAATTTATTTTGAAATATTCTCGAGTGACCCCGTCGTCGAAGCACATTTTCTAAAATACTAGAATGATATTAAAGTTTGCGCTACGACTTCGAAATCAACCCGTCGCGAATTGTCTTCTTGCGCATTTTATTTAACATGATTTTTGCACGAAAAAAGGAACATAGCTAACTCTACGTGAATAAAATTTAAATTTAAGCTACTATAAAAATTGAAAGATCGCATTATTTAATTCTTTCAATAGCTATGCTACAACAATAAATTATGCTTACACACATACATGTATCATATGTATATATAGCAATAATAATTCTTTAATAATTATCGACGAATATAAAGGAACGAAGTCAGATGGTGTCCGACTTCACCGTTAACTATTTAAACTACTTAAATTAAATCATTCTGCAATATTGCATCATTCGTATTTGGTCCTTACAAACATTACACATTAAAATTTAAAATTAAACATTATCATGCAACTTCTACCTCCTCCACTTTTCATTTCACAAATATTTCAAACAATATTCGAGACTACTAAATCGAATCATTCGTCAACTACTATCGACTCGAAACTTTCATTGATATACAGTTCCTCAGAAAATTGAGCGTACACGATGAAAAATGACTAAAAAGTAAATATACACACGCGCATGTTGAAAAGTATAGAAACTCGATATATTTCGCATATTCTGACAGACACAGTACGTAAACAAAAATTCTTGAGATAAAATTATATGTACTTAATAAGAAACGTAAAAGTAGAACTTTTTTGCTGACGCAAAATTGTTATTATACATATGATACATGTAGATTACTATTTTGTTAACCACCTTTAATATTCATGGCATAGAATTAATTAATTTTCCATAAAGAAGGTGAAATATTGTCCTGTTCTTCTTTTAATTTCATTTTGAAATCATCCCTATCCGTAAATGTATAATTTATCATTTTTGATTTCAATTTTTCCAAGATATATTCCAATCGGGTTAATAGTTTGAGTACACTGAAAATTAACCATTTTTTAACCATCTTTTTCATTGACTTTGAAGGTGTACGCTCAATTTTGTGAGTAACTGTACGTATCGGCAAAATGCTTACACTGGATCCCGATTTGCAGTTGTAAATCATTCATAATTTGTAAAATGAAAGTGTATCCTTCGTTAAACACGCCGGCGGCCAAATATGCAGCAATTTCGATGATTGTTGAGCCACAGTTTAGATGCTTAGGGGCCAGACGCCACACAGTAGAGTTAAAACTTTCATTTGCGTTTTGCGTGTAGCCACCTAAGCATTTCTCAAGCAAATCATCACGACACAAGTCTTTGTATATTGGAAGAATGGCCTTCTGCACGTCTAGATGTAACGGAGGAAGGCCTGTAAATTATTTTGTGCTTCGGCATTGCGATAAACACACCATGATTCGACAGACGGACAACACTGGTGCTGCGGCTAATCGTCCGTTGAAATCATGTGGTAATAAGTAGCCATAATTGTTTTCTTCATATCTTCCACAGACGTAAAATTTCGTCTTATGGCATGTTAGAAGACAAAAAACTGAGCGGCTTTATAGCTATTAAAGCCGTGCATAGAATATGCTCCTTCAATAATTGCACATTTACTTGACATTTTTTCAACATTTTCATTTGAATCAATCCGATACATGAATTCTAATTATATATCATCTGTTGCTGCTAAAATAGGTTGATGATAGCTGAAATATGAAACGAAATTTACACACGGCAATGATCACAGATGAGACCGCACTACAACTTCACCTTGCTACGAGCCACTTATATGAATATCGTTTCCTGCGCCACTTGTGACAACATCCGTACAGCTTCGCGCATGTCATTCCATATTCACAAATACCCCCTCCTACTATTGATGAATCATCAGCGTTACACTTTTCGTTTCATCGAAAAGCGTTACAGAAAAACCCGGTACCCCCCCAGCATAAGCATATTCTATGCTAAAAGTTTGAACATAAGCAACACGCGCGTGAATATGGTTCGCAGTCGAAAACTCCGGAAGGAATGCCCATCTCGGCCCAAGAAGGTTTTCCTTCCCCTCCACGGAAACTCGGGGGCCCTCAATTGTTTTATGGCGAGCCTGGCATCGTAGCGTCGGCCCCTTCCCCGGTCCTCGCGTCAAGGGTGAGGATTTCGCAGCCACGTGCGCTCCGTTCGAGGGGGGGGGGGGGGGGGGGTTAAAATTTTTTTCAACAAGCAAGTTCATAATATTTTGTTAATTTTTTTATGAGTGCGTCGGTGAGCTTCCCCTTGCCTCCGAGCTTAGCAGTTTCTTTTTATGTTTCGGAGCCGACTGCCCATTCTCTTCTCGACTCTTTATTATTTTAAAATCTTCACCATAAGGTTGCTCATCCAAAATAGCCTTGAATGTTTCCGTATCACCGTCGCCGACGTAATTACAATATTTAACTCCGATAAGTTTCTCGGATCTTTGGAACATTTCAATTATAGCGTCCACTTCCATCTTGCCAGCGGATCCATCATGGTTTATTGGACAATTTTCCTTATGTTCCATGTATTGTGGGTCATTTTTGTCCGTATTTTTATAATATATACATGCTTGGCAGTAACTACTTTTTACCACAAGATCAATCACTTTGCCCGCATGATAACCAATAAGCGTAGTTACGCCATATAAAGACGAGAATCCTCGTTTTTTCCACGATCCGTCGCCTGAAACTGTTATATTCAAAAGCGGCCTTTCATTTTCTTCGTTTAATTTTATTTCGTCCTCGATCGCCTTTTTACAAGTAAAATCAAAAATTTTTTTTGGTGACCCACTTATATGCTGCACGATTCCTTCGTAGGATTTTCTCTTTCAAGAAGAGAAAGTTTTTCATTTACAAAAACCATCTCTGCGCGTGTTGGGTTTCTTTACGAGACACAGCTCGAGAGGGTGGAGCTGTGTTCCGTCTTGACTTGTTTAGACGAAGTATGGGACCGATATGGTCTATGGGTACGTTACGAATTCTTCTTCACTGGCTCACTGACCTCTCGGCATTCTAGCAGCTTCTTTCGTATTGTAAAGACGTGCCCTTCCGAGTGCTTAAATAAAGACGAAGTTTAGAATCAAAAGTATTTGAACTTTCTATTTTATTTTATTCCACCACCTATATTTCCAATAATTCCTTCGTAGGATGTTGAATTATTACTAATACTAAGCTAGCAAACGCAATAATGCCCAACGTTCCTATATCTGATAGACTAAACTAAGGCGATAGAAAGATGTGTCTGGATTTCGTTACACGAAGTCAAGAGACTTCGTCGCCAGGCAAAGCCATGAACAGTCTCGTCAAGAAAAGCGGTCCCCGACCTTCTTTTGGGTGTTCGTCCCATTCGGTTTCGAGAACTAGAAACAGTCAGACGTGTTTTTTTAAAGCCGTATTAATAAAGTGAGACTAAAAGATATAAACTGTTTCATTATTTCATAACCCATTTCCAATATAGGATTTCTTACTTAGTCCTTTTCCCAAATCCATAATGCCACGAAAAATATTGATGCCTTCTCTTGCAATACCTAATAATCTCATCACAAACACCGTTCTTCGATTTATTTCGTAACTATTACGGATAAATGGTCCCGAATTTATAAGCGTGGTGCCACGCCGACATTTTACCGCTATTTTAAAGCCGAGTCCTCTATTATCCGTCTGGGCAAATGATAATTTCTGTTTGCACGTTTTACAAATAGCAATATCAGAAATAGCGGAATAAACACTCACAAATTAAATAATTTTGTAGCAGAAACTTAAATTTACAACAACATCGGAAACCGATGCTTTCAATTTCTTGGCAGAAGTACTTGCTCCGGTTTCATACGATTCTACTTCGGCCTCTTCGGCGTTTTCACTTGACGTAAACTGATTTCCACAAAATTTACGCCGACGTGGACGGCTCGAGCGATAGTTCAGCTAACTCTCACTCACTTTTCGACTCATTTTCATCCTTACAAAACGCGAAGAAATAACGTGACACGACTGTTTGGTATGAAATGTAGCGATATACTGAACGTACGCCACCACTCTGCTATTTGCTTTGGGACGCTATCTGTTCGAAAAATATTGTATTACATAGCTAACATAAGCTATTATGCCAAGGGATCGAAGGGTAAACCATTCCTGCGCGCGGTCGTATACCTGCCCTCCGCACCGTTCGGAGCGCTGATCTTTCCATTGCTACAATTTCTCCTTCTAGGAGTTCTGTGCTTGGAATGTTCAGTGGAACATACTTAATATCCTTGCGGATAACCAGTGCTGTTTCTCTTCCATTTCTGTTGCTTGTACGGTCTTTCCTTATAATATTGTATTTAGGAGTTGAGAAATGCGTTCCTTGTTTGAGCCAAATTTCTGTTAAAATTATTATGTCGTACTTGCTGCAGGTGTTGGTGAATTCTTCCTTTTTCATTGAGGATGTTGCGACAGTTCCATAATAGCACAGACGAGGTACAGAATAGACCACTCATCTTATGGGACTTCGTGTCACATGCTCTGAAATACCGACCTCGAAAAAAATCCGAGTGTTTCATACGCCCCCTGCGTTTTAATGCGGCGAGTGTAAGAAATATCTGTGGAAATGTCGCTGACGACGATAAAGTCAACAGACTCAAGTAGATCGTTCTCTTTCGCGTCACGAAGAAATCTGTTTGACCACTATACACGGTGTCGCATTTAAATAAATCTATTTAAAAATGTTGTAAACCGCGAATGATGCCAAAAACTGTTTCAGACAAATGTTGAATAGTTTCAAAGGGTACACAATTTAATAACAGTGATTTTTTCCAAGTAGATGCGAACAAAAAAAAATTGTGGAGATTATATGCACACTCTGTGCGTATGAAACAAATATAACTGTGATTTATCTTCTTACATTTTGTAATACTTCACAGTAATGTTATCAATGCATACATAAAATTTTTCATGTAAACGATAAGCAAAAATCCGAGCTCACTTAATTAATTTTAATTTCTTTGCACGGCTGGAGTGTATTTTTATAATGTCGTTATCAACTTACAAAATTAATTACGTTGCTGTAATGTCATAATTATATGCTCGGAACCATTATTGCAGAAGAAAGCTCAAACTTCTGATAAATTTCTAGAAGTTTGTAATAAAAAATATAAAACCATGAAATTAAAATACAAATAGTTTCAAATGTAATTCTTATAACTCTTATTTATTATGCTTGTAAGGCCATTGTGTTAGAAACATAAAAATATCACATGAAAATTTGTTTAAGACTCATCTACCAGAATATATTTTCCAAGTTATGCCTCCTCAATGCAAGGCTCGTTCTTCAACATCTAGGAAAAAGTAAGCAGAGGTATACTTACGCAGTTTTGATAAACGCGGTTTTTTGTGATCTTTGTAGTCACCGCGACTGTGAAGAATCACAAAACGTACAATATACTTTCGTGAAATATAACTAACATATGCACACAATATATAATAAATTCACTACAAATTTTTATGCGTTTATAGGAACTTTAAATGTTTGAAAGAATGGAGAATACGCGTAATATGCAAAAATATATAAAATATTCAAAGCGCTGTACATTTTATAATATTTAAAAGATGAAGGAAATTCTATTTAGGTTACACCTGGGTATATATTTATATTAGGATTGCCTATTCGATTTTTATGAAATTGAAATATGTTGTAAAATTCAACATTTTGAGAAACTTTTCCCGATTTGTGCCTATGATTGGCATTAAAGGATAGATCCTCGAGTTCTGGGAATTGTAGAATAACATTATTATTTTCTCAACATACATTTGTTAGTAAATATATAAAATGCAACACATATTTAACATTTTTAAACAATAGTATGCGGCTCCACAGTGAGGTAGGCGGTATATCCTAATAATCGGAAGCTTATGTGTCACGAAATAGTAGTGGTTCTAACTTAGAAGTTTAGAAATATTAGCAAAAATATATTAGTACAATTGCATTGTATTCTGCCAATACGTACAATAGCAATGAGGACACCACAAATAATGCAGTCGCATTGTGCCACAAACGGAGTGCCGCTTCGCGACGAGATGAAAAATAAGCAAACCAAATCCGCCGGCGAGCGAAACGTCTAACGCGTCGACTGGCTGAGTACGCATTGTGTACATATACATACACATATACATATACACATACTAATATGTTTTTGTTAAAATCTTGGAACCTATACAAGAACCCTGTTACTACCATTGTAATTAGTATTTATTTAGAAAAAAGAGGGTGTCACCGATTTCGATGATTTTTTAATATGTTGTAGAAACCAACATTTTAAACAACTTTTTCCTATACATATAACTGCCGCTGGGTCTTAGTTTCCGCTATTTTTTCGAAGGATGATCGGTACTACACATTCAATTCTTTCTACAAGTACGCGTCCGTGGCAGCGTATGCGGAAATGTTTGAACGTTGATTGCCCACTGTTTCTTTAAATGCATCGAGGCGGCCCGCAACGGATATGTATAATGGGAGTGCTTTCGAACTCGATTCGGGTAGCCGACTGTCTCACGGCGCCCGGAATAATAATCCGGCCCAAATCTTAGTCAAATCGAACTGCTCTATCTAGTAACTAATTTAATGAAGTTTAGGTTCGTGCCGAAGTATTCATTCCGGCCGCCGTGTGGCGGCCTGCCACACATTCATTTGTGTTTTAATGATCTTTATTGATATTATCCAAAGTTGTACACATTTCAGTCATTATTGCGAAAAAGTTTTTTACACATTGTATAATGTTCGTCGCTGGTCGCTACGCTGTTATATATATTAACGGTAGACAGTTGCCGATCAAACGCTTACGCATACGCTCCCACGGACGCGTGCGTATAGGCAGAATTCAATTTAGTAGTACCGATCTCTTTTGAGACTTTCGGAAACGAAGGCCGAGCGACGGTTATATGTATAGGAAAAAGTTGTTAAAAATGTTGATTTTTATAACATACTCGAAAGTCTTAGAAATCGATGAGACTCCCCCTTTTGGAAATAATTACCTTGTATTTATTCAGGCATATCTTTCGATTAATATCATCCCCATTCCCTCCTCTTTGTCCCAATAACTAAACTTCTACCCAATCTGTAACTATGTATGTAATATAAATTTGTGGTAGGAGTGAGAAGGGATGTCTAAAAATTAGGCGAGCCTTTATTAACGCGATACGTCAATGTTCAGAGCTCCCGCGTATTTCGAGGGACAACTGTACATTGTATATTGTGTCGTTCAACGTCTGGTTCGCACCTTAGTGATCATACATGATCCATGAGTGATGTGGGTGCCCGATGCATACACATACAATGTTTTCTCGCCAAGATTTTGCGGCCGGGCCCAAGTCCGCTGAGGACACGAAACTCAAACCTCGTCTAATCTCTGTCATCAGAGAGGTCAACGAACGAAAGACAAAGTGAGAATGAGAATCCGAGCATTCGAAGAAGTTTAAATGCCCATGTATCGCTGCGCTAATGCAATGCAAACTTAAAAGTTTTTTATTTTTTTATCTTTCCTTACGGTAATTTATTTATCATATTAATGCAATTTTTTTTTTTTATTAAAATGAAACCAAACATGATGTAATTCGGACCACTTTTTTTTAATATTTATGGAATAATTACGCTGTTTTGTAGCTTCTGACAAATTGCAGAAATGAATTGTTTCTAGAAGAGTACATAATTTAATAACATAATGGCATTGGATATGATGTACTCACTTAAAGTATACAATATATAAGTTTTTCAAAGGTAGCTGATATGTACAATACATGGACTACGCACTTTACTCCCTGTAGCTTTCTTTTACTCTGTACAATATATCTATTCCAGCGATTTACTTCTTTTCCATATCCTACTTCTCTTATCTCCTCTATTAATACAATTCTTTTACATTTGAATATATAAATGTAATCTGTACTATATTGTATTTCGTCTTATTTTAACCAGAAAAGTTTCACGAATATGTTAAAAGAAAATTTATTCAGAAAAAAATACAAGAAAAAAAATTTTTATCTTGGATTAACGTAGCCAACATTGAATGGGGATTTAAACCGCTCGGCTCTGATCAAAGGCCAGCCGAACTTATTTCGCTGGTCGAGAATCGTGGTTCCAAGAGAGGTATTCCTCACGGCCTTCTCGAGTGTAGGGTAGAACACGAGAAATTTGGCAACGCTGTCATCAGTCCTACGACGACTGATCGGACTGATGATTTTTATGTTTGCGGTGCTGTGATACGTACAATGTATGTTTTGGCTTTTGTGTAGCGATGGACGTTGGGTCCCCCCCCCCCCCCCAATGGGGGCTAGGGCTGAACTCGACGTATTTATCCGCAGAATCGCTCGAGTTCTTGGCGAGAAAATATTGTAACAACTGTACGATATATGTATATATACATATCGAATTATATACATACATATTAAACAAATCTTACATGCTGAAAATAAGCTCTCGTTGGAATTCCGATACGAACCTGTTCAGCTGCATGAAAGCATTCACCCTAATAAATCGCCATAGTGCCTAATTTAAAGCACACCATACTACTTGTAAAGAAGAATCAACGTTACATTGTTGCAGTCTAGGTCATTCACATTTGTTATTACATCACAGAGTCCTAAACGTAGCTGTGATCAATAGTAACCGTTCACCCAACATGAACGAATAATGGTAAAAAAATTATTACATGGAGACAAAAGTTTCAATTCCCATAATATTTATTTTCGCTTTACGAAAACGATATTAAGGGATTATTACATATTCATATAACTTGTACTTGTTTTACTGGTAAACAGTATTGAAGGAACTCAAAAGTTTAACTAAAAAATTATTTGTATGTTATAGTTACTCATTTATTAGGAGTCAAAATTTTGAAACCACTTTAATATAATTACTATACGCGGGATGCGATTTTTGGTTCTCATTCATTTATGCTTAGCTTCGGCATTTTTTTTGTGCTATGTAAAGGTTTATTTACAGCTCGTTCACACAATACGGTTTTTGACCGACTCGGTTATTTTACCACATCAACATTAACCGAAAACAGTGGTCCACACATTTCCATGTCTCCACAGAAAATTTAATTTTTATGCGTATACATATATACTTATTAAATTGATTGCCATGCTAACTTGTTCACAGTTTTATCTTTACATAAATGTATTGACTACGTAATACTTTTAAATTACGTTGTTTAATGTGGTTAGCCGGAACTTTACCTTATACATAATGAATATGTTGTTTGAATACCTATATGAGTTTGTTATTACCGACTATAATTGCACTTTGTGGTATACATGATACAGGTGCTATTCCGATACGTGACAATAGTAAGCATAAAAAATAACCGATTTAGTAATTTTATTGTGTATACACATACAAAATATAAATAGTATTTCGAAAGGTGATAAAAATTTGATTCAGCAAATAATTGATTTGCATGAATGCAATAGTTTGTACATACTTCAGTAAATCGGTTAATTCGGTAAACTAACTATCGAAATGAATCCGCATCGTATGACCGAACTATTGTATCCATGTTTACGGCGGCCGAGTATACACGGTAGTTTATCGCCACTCTGTACATTTAAATACTACTGACTATCGCTTGATTTAATTGTCCTTTTCGCCGTTTCAATGGCTCTGTGGTCTTTTCTAGTGCTGAATCGATAACGTCGTAAGTGACACGGAAATGGTAATGGGGCTCAAGAGCCCCAGAACCGTGTGACAAACAAAAGCATTGGATGAGTGGTCTATCCTGTTCTTAGTCAATGATAATAGTATCTTTAAATTTTCCATGTTTTATGTTGATTTTTTTTGCTGAACCTTTGTATTGTGTCAGGATTCTTACCAATAATCACCGAGCATCGGGCGTAGAAACAGAACAGATTAAACATAAGAGAGGGAACCAGGAAACACAGTCGAAACCTTGCTACGCTACCATGCCGCACCCTGTCGGCAACACATGAGCAACTTCATCGATCAACCATCACACCCTCTATCGATAATAGGTCATCACAGGGAAATACTATCATTGACTAAGAACAGGATAGACCACTTATCCAATGCTTCTCTTTGTTACCCGGATTTGGGGCTCATGAGCCCCAAATCCGTTTTCATTTTTACTTTTTCGATTGTCTAAAATGTATAACCTTTGCGTTTGCTCTTACATTTTGTATATTAAAATACTTTAGAAGTGTTTACATTCTTTGTCAGTTAATAAAACGAAAGATATTCTTCCGAAAAGTCTGAATTTTTAGGTTATCGGTATTTCAGAGCATGTGACACAAAGTCCCATAAGATGATCGGTCTATCCTGTACCTCGTCTGTGATACTATTCTATATTCTTTAGTAGATTGCATATTTAACATTTTTACACAACGCTCATATTTATCTTTGGTTAATGACTTCGTATGAATGTTCGCAATCATGCATTCTGTTTTTAAATACTCTATCACAATTTTACCTCATTCCGCTAAATTTCGCGTGAAATGGTGCTTAATGTCTACATATTTGCTACGTTTATGGAACACCGAATCTTTTACCAACTTAATTGCGCTTTGATTACCACACCATATCTTATTTGGGCTGGCCGCGTATTTATTATCTCCTATGTGTTCTAACAGTCTTTTAATATAAATAACTTCACGCGACACATCTGTCAAAGCCATATATTTGGCTTCAATAGTCGACAGTGCGATTGAAGATTGCTTCTTCGACTTCCAACTAACTGGTCCGCCAGATAGTGTCAGCACGTTGCCTGTACACGATATTCTGTCGTCTGTGTCTCCGGCCCAGTCTGAGTCTGTGTATGCCATGAGATTTTCTGCATTCTTGCTGTAGGTAATACCGTATTGAAATGTTCCAATTAAGTGTCTCAATACTCGCTTTGCCAGGGTCCAATGTATTTTTCCCGGATCGGAACAAAAACGGCTTAGAGCGTTGGCTTCAAATGCTATATCAGGCCTTGTTGCATTTGCTAAATATACTAATCCGCCAATCAGCTCTCTGTAAGGTCGTTGTTTTATTTCGCTTCTTTCCTCCTCCGTCATTGGAGTTTTTTTCTTAATAATCCTTGTATTCGACTCGATTGGTGTAGAAGCTGCTTTAGCATTTTCCATACCAAACTTTTTAATCAAAAAATTATTTTTTACATAAAATCACATCCCATATTTGTCCACCATGGGTGCCCAGTGCTCCTCCTGAAAACAGCCATTCCCAAGTAAACTACTTCCTAGACCAACCATTCAACTATACGGAACTCCTGCTAGCCATAAACCAAAGCAAATCCTCCTCCACTCCAGGCCCAGACAAAATCGAATACACCATGATACAGCATCTAACGAACAGGTGCAAGCTAATTCTTTTGGACATATACAACGACATATACAAAGACCAGACACTACCACATGAATGGAAAAAATCCTCAATATTCTTTATACCGAAACAAAACGGCAAAAGTCTAAGGCCAATCACATTATCCTCCTGCGCCTGTAAACTAATGGAAAGGCTAATCAACAACAGGCTACAACACTGGTGCGAATACAATAAGCGAATTTAAAAAAATCGAAGAACGAGGAAGCGGACAGACAAGCCAAACCAGCAGCACAATCAAAAGAGAAGCAGCTATACCACATCCCTTACACAGATACTTTTCCTCATCTTAAACAAAGATTGAAGTAAATGCACAAACTGAACTGGCGAGACAAGCCAAGTACAAAGGAGAGATATACTTCAGGAAATTCCACTCAAGACCCAGTGCCCACCCATGGTTCTACAATAAAAAACTAAGGAGGCACTTAACAATATGGATAAACAGAGCAAGATCCAACCACCATAGCCTCAACGCTTCTTTGGCAAGGACCAAAATAGTGCAGGATGCTAGCTGTCAATGCAGCTATCCAGTGGAGGACATAGATCACATTCTATTGATTCTATGGCACTGCACCCGTACACAAAAACACCGCAAAGAAATGAATCAACGACTCAGAGTAAAAGGACTGTTCCCACCCTACAAAATAGACAATTGTTTAATAGGACCCAATATTATAGCTCTGAAAATCATAGACTTGATCCAAAACAAAATAAAACTGTGATACTGATAATAACTGCCGAATAAGGCACTTGTACATATGTGAAAACATGAAACAAGTAGGGCATAGAGTAGGCATAGAATGTATAAGGATAGATTTAAGGTTATATTTACACAAGTCAACAGCCTGAAACAAATGTTGCCAACAAGAGCAACCTATCAGAGGGATACATATAATAGTATGTGTAAAAATTTTATATATTTGTATCAATAAAGGCAGGCACACATAGACCCGAGACGGGCCTCAAGTGTATTTCTCTCTTTATTTGGTCAATACTTTTGCAACTTCGCTCTTAGGAAAAATACTATCGGACAAAGCTTTTCCAGTTTACTAAAAATGCTAATTTCTCGGCTTCTAGACGTCGGATCTGGACAAGCGACGACTCAAATTAAAGGAAAGTATTGCCGCTACAATGTCCGATAGGTTTTATGACGCTAAACGCTGCCGTTTGCTTTTACAAACAAATGTTGAATCCCCGGGTCCCTTCTTCGAGCTTGTTGACCTGGAAAAACAATTAAACCTTCCAGAAAATGCAGAAAAGCCGTTTAAAAATCCTATGCCTTTTGGGAAAGTGCAGTCAACCCTTTCGTAGTCGTTTATGATAAATTAATTAAATTACATTGCTGCACTTGTGTTCCTACTTATGACGGACCTTCTAAAGCCATCCGCGATCCGTTTCCTATATTAACCACTGCACCTCGCACTATCATTTTGGGCCGGCTTCGTTAAAATCAAACGATTAGCAACCGCGATCTAAACACTTTTCTAATCCTATCGAGAATCGCGACTTGACGCGTCACGCGAATTTCTTTATGTTTTACGAATCGACGCACGTATCCGAATAAAACCAATTCATTATTAATCACTGCACTCCGCATTTTCGTATCTGCCAGTTTCGTTCGAAACAAACTATTAGAAGCCAAGATCTAAGCACTCTTCTAATCGCATCGAGATCGAAGTCTTGACGCGTCACACGAATTTCATTATATTTTTCGAACCGATGCACGTATCCGAATAAAACCTTGGATTATTGTCCACTGCACTTCGCACTTTCGTTTTTGGTCGGTTTCGTTCATGTCGCGCACTTAGATGCCGAGATCTAAGCATCTTTCTAATCTCATCGAGATCGAAATCTTGACGCAACACACGAATTTCCTTATATTTCGCGAACCGATACAAATGTTGGAATGAAACCTTGGATTATTATTCACTGCACTCTGCACTATCGCTTTTGTCCGGTTTCGTTGAAATCGCGCGATTAGATCTCAAGATCTAAGCATTTTTCTAATCACATCGAGATCGAAATCTTGACGCATCACACGAAGGTCCTTATATTTTACGAACCGATGCACGTATCCGATTAACCCTTTGTGGACGACGAATAATAAAACTTAAAAGAGTATTTTGACTTTGAATTCCAAGCCTTACGAATTTCTAAGCTTAGGAATTCCAGATCTACAAATTTCCAAAACTTTGAAGCGTTTATCAACGATATTAATTTAAAGTTTTGGCTTTAACAGTAAACGTGCGCCCACAAAAACCAGGAAAGTGGCGATTATTTGCAGACACTCGTCCGCAAAGGGTTAAAACCAACTGATTATTGATCGCGGCACTCCGCACATTCATTTTGGGCTAATAATTAAGTACTACAGTCCGTACTTCCATATTAGTCCGGCGCAAATGAACTATTAGAAGCCGAGCACTTTTCCTTTCCTAACTTTAGGTTAGGTTTAGCGGTTAGTCGTTTCCCGCGTAAAAATTGCGAATGCGCAGTCTCGTGCAGTTTCGTGCGCGCGCAATTTGATTTTACCTTCGACTAGTAACACGATTGTATTGGAGGATGGGAAGATTATTTTCGTTCATTAAACGAAATATTTTAAAGAAGCTACGTTACCCTTTCATTTATTCTAATTTTAATCCTACTACCACAGACGAGGTACAGGATAGATCGATCATCTTATGGAACTTCGTGTCACATGCTCTGAAATACCGATAACCTAAAAATTCAGACTTCTCGGAAGAATATCTTTCGTTTTATTATCCGACAAAGAATGTAAACACTTCTAAAGTATTTTAATATACAAAATGTAAGAGCAAACGCAAAAGTTATACATTTCAGACAGTCGAAGAGGTAAAAATGGAAACGGATTTGGGGCTCATAAGCCCCAAATCCGGGTGACAAAGAAAAGCATTGGATAAGTAGTCTATCCTGTTCTTAGTCAATGCTACTACTAACCTCTCTTATACCTCATCCGTATTCTAATTTAACCCTTTACGGACGACAAATAGTAAAACTTAAAAAGAGTATTTTTGACTTTGAATTCCAAGCGTTTAAATTTCTAAGCTTTCGAATTCCAGGTCAACAAATTCTTAAAACTTTGAAGCGTTGATCAACGATATTAATTGAAATTTTCTGCTTTAACGGTGAACAGTGCGTCCAGAAAACTAGAAAAGTGGCTATTATTTGCAGACACTCGTCCGCAAAGGGTTAACTTCGAATTTCCGCGGAGTAGAAGATACCTATTGCACCGACAGAATGGCGATTTCCATCGTCTTAGTGTCTGGTCTGCGATTGTAGATAGCGTAAAAAGCAGTTTAATAAAATACCAGTAATGAAATGCTTCGCTAGATGACGCAACGTGTTTGACTTTATAATATTTTGCAGCTAATGTTGCACACGTGTCTCCGCATCCGCCATTGATACGCTACAACATTTTTTCAAATTTCTTCGCTACGATTCAATACATTTTTACACTTTCAATGAAGCTACGTGTTACTGAGGATTTCTTGCAACCATACGGAAAACAATTTGTACAATTATTGTTCATATTTTACGTTGCTATTTTCGGTGGTACGAAAGATATCTATTTTACTTGCAAAATGGCCGTTCATATTAATTTAATTAATAGGAGGATTTGAATTGGATTTTAGTAGCATTTAGGGCTTAATTAGAACTATCAACGAATAATAGTATACGGTATACAGTTTAATGATGTTTTAAAGTCATATTGGTTAGAATTTGAAAGTTACTAATTATAAGGATTACAATAACAATGTTAGTAATAACATCGACTAACTATAAGTCCAGGATAGATTACTGATATAGAATCATTAATTATATTTAAAATAATGGGATATTTGAATTAATATTGGATTAATGTCGAATTAATATTGAATTAATATTGGACTAAAATTGGAATTATATTGGAGTAGTATTGGAATAATATTGGACTAAAATTGGAATAATATTGGATTAATATCGAATTAATATTGGATTAATATTGGGTTAATATTGGATTAATATGGATTAATATTGGATTAATATTGGATTAATATTGGATTAATAATGGATTGATGTTGTATTAATATTGGACTAAAATTCGAATAATATTGGAGTAGCATTGGAATAATATTGGACTAAAATTTGAATAATATTGGATTAATATTGGATTAATATTGGATTAATATTGGGTTAATATCGAATTAATATTGAATTAATATTGGATTAATGTCGAATTAATGTCGAATTAATATTGAATTAATATTGGATTAATATTGGATTAATATTGGATTAATATGGATTAATATTGGATTAATATTGGATTAATATTGGATTAATAATGGATTGATATTGTATTAATATTGGACTAAAATTGGAATAATATTGGAGTAGTATTGGAATAATATTGGATTAATATTGGGTTAATATTGGATTAATATTGGATTAATATTGGATTAATATTAGATTAATAATGGATTGATATTATATTAATATTGGACTATAATTGGAATAATATTGGAGTAGTATTGGAATAATATTGGACTAAAATTGGAATAATATTGGATTAATATTGGATTAATGTCGAATTAATATTGAATTAATATTGGACTAAAATTGGAATTATATTGGAGTAGTATTGGAATAATATTGGACTAAAATTGGAATAATATTGGATTAATATCGAATTAATATTGGATTAATATTGGGTTAATATTGGATTAATATGGATTAATATTGGATTAATATTGGATTAATATTGGATTAATAATGGATTGATGTTGTATTAATATTGGACTAAAATTCGAATAATATTGGAGTAGCATTGGAATAATATTGGACTAAAATTTGAATAATATTGGATTAATATTGGATTAATATTGGATTAATATTGGGTTAATATCGAATTAATATTGAATTAATATTGGATTAATGTCGAATTAATGTCGAATTAATATTGAATTAATATTGGATTAATATTGGATTAATATTGGATTAATATGGATTAATATTGGATTAATATTGGATTAATATTGGATTAATAATGGATTGATATTGTATTAATATTGGACTAAAATTGGAATAATATTGGAGTAGTATTGGAATAATATTGGATTAATATTGGGTTAATATTGGATTAATATTGGATTAATATTGGATTAATATTAGATTAATAATGGATTGATATTATATTAATATTGGACTATAATTGGAATAATATTGGAGTAGTATTGGAATAATATTGGACTAAAATTGGAATAATATTGGATTAATATTGGATTAATGTCGAATTAATATTGAATTAATATTGGATTAATATTGGATTAATATTGGATTAATATGGATTAATATTGGATTAATATTAGATTAATAATGGATTGATATTGTATTAATATTAGACTAAAATTGGAATAATATTGGAGTAGTATTCAGATAATATTGGACTAAGTTTGGAATAATATTGGATTAGATCGTCCCAGTTTGGAACATAATATCATTCAACAGCTCTTTTATTTACGAACATATTTTTTATATGTTCAATATAATAAATTCATTACTACGTAATTGAAAATGTACAACAAAGTCCAATGTCCCTATTACTGTCACTTGAAAACATCTCATTTAAATAAAAATACGTTTTCCATATATTAAACACGTCGGTTTGTGTAACTGGTATAAGATATATAGTAAACGTCGCGTCTTACTGAATTATCACACGTTCCATACATTATAACTATTAAATTGATCACGTTTCAATGTTCAACAGCACATTCACCACCCAATATTCATGTACAAATATTAAACGTAAACGAATATACGTCTATGTGTTGTTACGTAAACCCACGTCGAAATTCAGTACGAAAATTTGTTTATACATTACTTTGCTGTTAAATAAACGAATTCAACGTGGCAGTTGTTCGGAATAATGACAGTAATCCGGTCACGTTTACCTTATCTTTACGAAATTCAAATCAATTCGAATCCCGCGCCCAATTCCATCCATTCTATCGATCTCCAGCCCCTCTCCCCAAACTTTTCCCCTTCCCGTCAGATGTCTCTCGATCTTCCATGACGTCACTCGTGGAAATTCGCCAGCGTTCCAAGCGGCAGTCGCCGGAAATACGTTCACTCGATAGTACGACCGTCGTCTGGCGCACGGACGACTCGGGTTCAAGCAATATGGCGAAGTGTGTCATGGGCTCGGTGAGACGTAGTGCCGTTTGAAAGCGATGAAAAAGTTCCGTGGTGATGGGTTGAAAGTTGAATAATGTAGCGCTACGAAGATCGTGTGAATATCATTAACCGTGTGTTCGACTGATAAGCATCCGAGCGGGCTGTTGTGATTCGGTTGCGATACAAAAGTGCGCGTCGTCCCTTTTGTTACCGGTGTGAAAATCATGGCTACGGATAAAATAAAGGTTGCCGTTCGGGTTCGCCCCTTCAATCGCAGAGGTACGTGTAACCGTTTGCCCCGTAATACGATTCGAACGAATCGCCGTATTCGCGACTATTCGCGTACGCGTCGCGTTTTACTCGAGCATCGCGAGCCCGGAGCGTTTTGCGCTAGCGACCTTCGCGATTTCTGAGAGAGTTTTGACAGCGGAGACCGAGAGAATGTGTTTTCACCTGAATCCGTTATCGCTTTACTCTCTCGCTTATCAGCGATCCACGGATCGCTGTGGGTGCTCCGGGGAAACGTGCAGAAGAGCCTGTTAGCTATCGAGACCCTCTTTAGAATGTTTACCAGTTGAATCTTTGTGTCCCCGGGAATTAAGGACGCGTTAAGTGTTTCCATACTTTGGTCAATCAGGCTCCGTGTAGTGGAGATGTATCCTCTACTTGTGAACGTTTATTAATTTGTGACAACGCGTGATTTGGGAATTTTCACGATTTTAATAGGAGATCGTTGGTTGAAAGGAAAATTCGGATACTTGATGTGTAACGATAATTATTATATTATTCGGATAAGGAAGATCGAAATTGGAAAGTTTGCGAGTTTAAATGGCTCGGATATTTAAATGCTTCGGAATATAAAAGCTTGGGAATTTGAAGGCTTGGGAATTTAAATGCTTGGAAGTATAAAAGCTTGGGAATTTAAATGCTTAGAAGTATAAGAGCTGGGAAACTTTAAACGCTTAGAAATCGAAAAGTTGGGAAATTTAAACGTAAAGAAATCGAAAAGTTGGGTAATTCAAACGCTTCGCAATACTAAAAGCTTCTAAATTCGAACGCTTGGCAATCGAAAAGCTTGCGAATTTAAATGCTTAGAAATATGCTAGCTTGGCTATTATTTAAAGGCTTGGAAATTTAAATGTTTGGAAGTACAAAAGCTTAGGAATTTAAATGCTTAGAAGTATAAGAGCTTGGAAACTTAAACTCTTAGAAATCGAAAAGTTGGGAAATTCAAACGCTTCGCAATACTGAAAGCTTCTAAATTCGAACGCTTGGCAATCGAAAAGCTTGCAAATTTAAATGCTTAGAAATATGAAAGCTTGGGGATTTAAATGCTTAGAAGTATAAGAGCTTGGAAACTTAAACGCTTAGAAATCGAAAAGTTGGGAAATTCAAACGCTTAGAAATCGAAAAGTTGGGAAATTCAAACGCTTCGCAATACTAAAAGCTTCTAAATTCGAACGCTTGGCAATCGAAAAGCTTGCAAATTTAAATGCTTAGAAATATGCAAGCTTGGCTATTTAAACGTTTGAAAATTTAAATGCTTGGAAGTACAAAAGCTTGGGAATTTAAATGCTTAGAAGTATAAGAGCTTGGAAACTTAAACGCTTAGAAATCGAAAAGTTGGGAAATTCAAACGCTTCGTAATCTAAAAGATTGGAAATTCCGATGATGCATAGGAGATAGATTATTCGTTCTTGTATACAGTGAAAGTTAAATTCGAATATTTCAATTAGCGATAATTATTTGAAGCAAAAGCATAGCTTTTGTTAATATACGGAAGTTTGAAATTCGAAAGTTTGGAGATTTAGTGGTTTTTGGGAGTTTAAATGACTAGAAGTAAGAAGCTGGGAAATTTAAATGTCTAGAAATTTAAATGCTCAGCGATATAAAAGCTTGGGAATCGAAAAGCTTGGAAATGTAAATGCTTAGGAATCGAGAAGCTGGGAAATTTAAATGCTTAGAAATGTAAAGGCTTGGAAACTTTAACGCTTAGAAGTCTGAAAGCTTGGCAATTCCAATGGCAAGCAGAAGATGGATGTTAGGTTTTATATATAGGGGTTGAAAGTAAAATTCGGATATTTGGAGTAGCGATAATTATTATATTATTCGGATATTTGGAGTACCGTTAATTATTATATTATTCAGATATTTGTAGTAGCGATATTAAAGTCGATGGCGTAGCTTCAGTTAATGGGAAATATTGAAATTGGAAAGTTTGAAAATTTAGTGGGTTTGGAGTTGAAATGGTTGGGAATAGAAAAGCTGGGAAATTTCGAGGCTTGTGGAAATTTAAATGCACGGAAATTTAAATGCTTAGGAATATAAAAGCTTGGCAATTTAAATGTTTAGGAATTGAAAAGTTTGGCAATTTAAATGCTTAGGAATATAAAAGCTTGGAAATTTAAATGCTTAGAAATCGAAAGGCTGGGAAATTCAAACGTTACGGAATATAAAAGCTTGGAAGTTTAATGGTCATATATATACACGTGTATAAACAGTGGTTGAAAGTAAAATTCGCATACGTAGAGTAGCGCTTGTAATTGTTTGAACGATTTTAAAATTCTATAGAAATTTTAGTGATTTTTGGAGTTTAAGCGATCGGGAATGGAAAAGATTGGAAATTCAAACGCGTACAAATACAAAATTATGGAAATTGGAACGCTTGAAAATCCAAAAGTTTGAACATTCGAATGCTTGTGAATTTAAATGCTTTTCGCGACTCCAAACGCTTATCAATCGCTTCTTAAAGCATGGGAACACACGATGCATTACTAGTTTAGAAGTAAGGCAACAATGCTTTTAAAAAGATGGGAATTATAATTAAATACCTATGCTAAAGTAGAGACTCGAAGCTTTAAAATGAGACCAAAGTTGATAGTCGTACGATGCTTTTTTTTAACGAAGTTGTAGCAGTTCGAAGATTGACTATTTTGCAACCCAAATTTTTCACAATCTCTTCATTTTGGCCATTAGCGTATTTAGAAGGAATTTCCTATAAAATTCTCCTGCGCCTCGTAAAAACATTCTTCTGCAGCTGATTAACCGAAACCTAACCCAAACTTAATTCAAATTAAGTTTGTCACTTTTCCTCTGTTTCCCGATAGTTTCCTTTAGACCTTGTATTAGAATTATAGCAATGAAATATGCTTCCACTACTTCTTGTATACGCGAATAGGCATCTTTTAATTACCATCTCGCGTTTAATACCGATACGTCATTGGTTGCGATTGATCACCAACTTGCGCTACGATTATTTTATTACTCGCGTATGCTAGCGTTAACTAATCACTGCTTTTTTATTACGTTACGTACAAATTATTCGAATATTACGGGCAATTTTTTTTTCTAGTAATCCCCACTATTATAATATAATTATAAAGCTGAAATTATCGTTCAAATTACATTTTCTCGTCGCCGGTATCCATTTTTATCAAATCTACACCATAATTCATAGAACGAGTGTGACTCGTTGTTGTAGTGCAAGAGGTTGATAATAATAGTAGTAATGTTTTAACTAACGAATTAAATTAAACCGAAAATGCTAGGATGAAGTTTAGTAGAAACATCTGCCAAGTTCAGTTCACAAAAGGAATTAAGATTTTTTAACGTAGACATATATATATTGGGATATGTTATAAAAGACAAGATTTGGAATAATTTCTTCCTCTGCACGTACACTGTATATTTATTTAATTATTATAATCCATTGCCTCGCGGCTTAGGATGACTTTCAGTTACACATCTTCCTCATGCCACTTAATTACACTTACGTTACTTATTATCCACTTATATCACACCTATGTTATTCGATGTACACTGAATTATTTCAAATCTTGTCTTTTATAACGTGTCCCAAAATCATCGAAATCGATAGGCTAAACTTCTAAATAATTACCCGAACTTTGTCCAATTAACTAGGATAAAAATATCCAAAATAAGAAAAAAAAAGGAAGAAAGGAAGAAATCGATTTTGTCCACTTTGCATTAATGTCTTGTGGCTTCCTCCCTTACTCCCCTAATTCGAGGAACAATCGTAAATTATGAATTGCCGCAAGTTTGTTTCGCGACGCGCGTGACGCACAGTGAATAGTACGAATCGTCGACATGTGACCGAACCAAGTGACGTTTGCTCGAACGACCTTCGAATTATCGCGATCGACCGACGGTAGAACTGGGAAAACTCGCTGCTGGTGTTGGATCATCGCGATTTCTCGCGATGAGCGATCGATGGATCGCCGGTGCGTGTCGAGTAGACCGCGATGACGTTAACGCCAGGGAGAAATGGAGATTTCTTCGATGGATTAAAAGTCTCCTAATATCGGACAGAGCAAACGTTTCCCTGTTCTCGGGCAGCAAAAATGCTTCTTAACACTAGGTTCACGGAACGCGTCACGTTGACGCATTACAGATTTCATACCTAAAATTATAGAGACCATAAATATTGTTTTTCAGTACTTTATGTTAACGATAACCCTTTGCGGACGAGTGTCTGCAAATAACTGTCTAGTCGTTTCTTAGTTTTCTGGGCGCACGTCGATTTTTAAAGCGAAATATTCAAATTAATATGGTTAATGAACGCTTCAAAGTTTTGGGAATCCGATGGCTTTGAATTCGATAGCTACGAATTTGAAGGTTTGCAACTGAAGGCCAAAATAGTTTCTTAAGTGTTATCATTCCTCGTCCGCAAAGGGTTAAAAGTCTCCTAATATCGGACAGAGCACACGTTTCCTTGTTCTCGGGCAGTAAAAATGATTCTTAACACTAGGTTCACGGAACGCGTCACGTTGACGCATTTCAGATTTCATACCTAATATTATAGAGACCATAAATATTGTTTTTCAGTACTTTATGTTAACTTTAATTAATACAATCGTATGAATATGTATTCTACGTGATTCTCTTCATCCTCACGCTTCTACGTTCGAATATTTATATGCAGTATACGTATTTTTCCCTAAGCTTGTCGAATTATACGCGTAACGTTCGTAAACCTAGTGTTAATTGAGGTACAGTTGGACCTCCTACAACGCGGTGGATACGTTCCTTGAAAAGTACACTATAGAATTGTGGCATTGTAGGAAACGTTCCACATTTCCTAAACACGCGTTGTAAAAGTACAGCGTTGTAGGAGGTTGACCTGTACTTTCAACGTTTCGAAGAATCGTCGTAATAAACTAATCGATAAAGGGGATCGTGGAACGAGGAGGACTGAAAAGATGCACTGAATAAAATCGTGGCAAAGAAAATTGCCAACCCAATACACGAACAAGGAAACCACCTGTGCAGGTTGTTTGAAATCTTTTAACGAACACTGGATACAAAGCTGAAATTGTAAAGAGCAGGCTTTGGAAGCGTGTGCAGATATAACGGGGTATTCGGTGTAACACGTATTGTGATCGTTGCAAATTCGTTCAAATTTTTCACAAGTTACATCACGAATCTTTGTTGCGTTTGGCAATAGGGGTAGTTCAACGTTGCTTCACAATTTGAAACCAAAGTTTAAGCTCAATCGAAGCCAATATTACGACCACGTTGCTTATTTCGTTTATTTTATTTCAAGTTCAAATAATGTTCGTTCAAAGTTGACGCAAAATAAAACGAGCAAAGCATCGTCTTTTCTTATTCGTTTAGGGGAAACTTTAAGTGTCCGGTAATAGACGAATTCACTCTAATTTTTGGTTCATAGAGATTGGTTGTCTAATTTTAAATAAGCTTGTTTCGAATAATAGGGGATTATAATAAATTTTAGACAGGGATTTTTTATGTGTAGAAATATATATTTAATTTTAAATAGCTTTTCTTTGAATAATAGGAGATTATAGTGAATTTTATCCAGGGATTTTTTATGGGTAGAAATATATATTTAATTTTAAATAACTTTGTTTTGAATAATAGGAGATTATAATAAATTTTAGACAGGGATTTTTAATGCGTAGAAATATATATTTAATTTTAAATAACCTTGTTTTGAATAATAGGAGATTATAATAAATTTTAGACAGGGATTTTGTATGTGTAGAAATATATATTTAATTTTAAATAACCTTGTTTTGAATAATAGGAGATTATAATAAATTTTAGACAGGGATTTTTTATGTGTAGAAATATATATTTAATTTTAAACAACGCTGTCTGAATAATAGGAGGTTATACTGAATTTTAGTTAGAGATTTTTCACTTGTAGAAATATTTATGCTAAGTTTTAAATAAGGATGTTTGAATAATAGGAGATCATAATGAATTGTAGCCAGAGATTTTTCATTTGTAGAAATATTTATGCTAAGTTTTAAATAATGATGTTTGAATAATAGGAGATTATAGTGAATTTTAGCCAGAGATTTTTCATTCGTAGAAATATTTATGCTAAGTTTTAAATAATGATGTTTGAATAATAGGAGATTATAGTGAATTTTAGCCAGAGATTTTTCATTCGTAGAAATATGTATGCTAAGTTTTAAATAAGGATGTTCGAATAATAGGAGTGACTTTTCGTTCGTTCAAGTGAACGACTGAAATAAAACTTCGCATTCTAGTCATGTTTATATAAACGCTTGGTGTACGGAAGGAATCGTAAATCCGTGAATTTCTTTTCCCATTTCTTGTTTCCCGCAGCTGACAACCGCTAAACGCAGAGACGCGCACACATAGGTAGCTTACCTTTTTGCTTTCGTTTTCCATCGCGAACTGTCCTTCGAGGCTTCAGCTGCTTACCACAGCTGTGAGAGCACGCGTAAAGTAAAGTAAGTAAAGTACGTTTGTCAACGATCGTGTTTTGACGTAACGCGAGCTGTTTTATAATCGGTATATTTATCGGTTAACGTGCGCGCGCGCGCGCTGATCGCAAGCTACGTTAAGGTGGCGGCGTTGTGTTGTCATTGCCATTGCCGTGACTTTTACGCGCAGTTTAAATGCGATTGCCACCGGCTGTCTCATATACATATTTGCTAAACAGATTTTCTTTATGAAAAATTAGTCACGGAAGGCATACGCAAACTGAACGCTGAAAAATCTGGGAAGATAGATTTTGGAAGATTAGAAACTCTTTCAGAAGCTTGGAAATTTAAATCTAACGTAACCTAATATAATATAGTTACTATAATTAATATAATATAGTACCCGAATCTAATATAATATAGTTAATGACGTATAGTAAACCAGGAACTAATCCAAATTGAATCCGAATTTAACTTATCCTCTTAGGCACGGCTGAATTTTGCGCGGGGCTGTTTCTCTGTACGGCAGAGTTCAACGCGAATTACGTGTAAATGATACGGCACTGCAATGTGTGACGGATAATGCTGTTCTTTACACCAGTACATTGGAATATGAAGTGTTTGATGATTAAATTATAAATTTTCTTAAAGATATGATACACGCATTTTAACTTTAACAATTTATAAATACTTTAACAATTAAAGCCACTATAGTGGTGCGTCGTACAGAAAGATGACATCCGCGAAAGCCACTATAGTGGCGCATAGTGCCTAAGAGGTTAATGAACCTAAACCGAAACCGAACTAAACTAGAACCTAATCCGAACCTAACCCGAATCTGTATTTATAATAATATAATCCAGTAATGAAATTAATATAAAGCAACAATAATTGCCCTGAAAATTTTCATCCTTCGAATTCAAGCTAAAAATCCGCGCACGATGTTTTAATGTAAATGCATATTTCTAAGCGGGGTATTATTGAAATTATTTGCACGCTAAGATGCATTTGACTATGTTGATACTAGAAATTATAATAGATGTCCCAATTACTGTCAATGTCCCTGTAACCGACACTTGAATTCGTTTATTTAATAAAACTAATTGTACGAAGAATCGTAATGAAAGAAATTTTTATACTAAATTTGGACAGCACATAGACATTGTATATTCGTTTACACTTAATATTTAAAACGAAATATTAGGAGGTAAATGTGCTGTTGAATATTGAAACGTGACCAATGTATTTATAAAGTACGGAAAATGTCATAATTCTATGATAATTCGGATATCTGTTACACAAACTGACGTGTTAACATATGTAAAAACGTGTTTCTATTTCAATCAAAAGTTTTCAAGTGACAGTACGAGGGATATTGGACTTTCATCTTCATTTTCAATCAACTAGTAATTAATTCATTATATTTAACATATACGAAACTGTTCATAAATACTCTTCTATGTTGAACAATATTATACTCCAAATTGGAACAAGATTTTTAGGTTAAACACGTTTTAAAATAGTTAAATAAAGTTAACTATTAACGCGATAAGCTTAATGTGGTAGTAACTCGTACATCTACCCTAAATAGCTAACTCAACGAAATAAATTCTTCATCCCTTAACAAAGTACCAAACTGATGTGTTAATATATGGAAAACGTGTTTCCATCTAAATGAGAAATTCTCAAGTGACAGTACGAAGGATATTAGACTTCGCTGTACATTTTCAATTACGTAGTAATGAATTCATTATATTTAACATATAAAAATGTCTTAACAAATAAAAGAGACGTTAAACAATATTATACACCAAACTGGAACGATTATTAGGTTAAATACATTTTAAAATAGTTCAATAAAATTACGCGCGTACCTTAAAGTGGCAGTACGTGCAACGTCTACCCTATCGACGACTAAACTGTATTTATTCGTCCCAAAGAGATAAGAATGGTAAACATTTGATTAAAGCACAATAAATCTTCGTTTATATTTCGCATAGAAAATCGCGGAGTATTCTAAAAAAAAATGCACAGTGGCAAATTTACATAATTGTTATGGTGAACTTTTAACCAGTAATTTTGACTTGGTAGTCGTAGGGTTAAATGCAACGGGTTAAAGATATTTTACTGAGACGGTATCGCGAGAAAAGTCGCATGGATCGATGATACGCTGGCACAGGGAGGCTGCACTGTAATAGCGCGGATTATCAACAGGCACCGCTATTCAGAGCGAAGTGCACTTTCCCCGATAATTACTCGCCGTCGTCGGATAATTAAGGAAATAAAAGTAAACCGAGTGGAAGCGTTCGACCGAAAGCAATCGATCGATACCGTTTCTTTCTCTTTCCGATCGTTTGGCTACTCTAATGGCTAATTTTTCTTTAACAGTTGTCACTTTAAATAACAAATCTGTTCTTACTGAATATAGAGTAGACGTAGCACGTACCGCCACTTTAACGTTCGCGCTTTAAGTAACTTTGTTTAACTGTTCTAGAACGTCGTTAATATAAAGATCGTTCCAGTTAGGAGTATACGAATGTTCAACATCGCAGTTTATTTATGAACATTTCTTTTATATGTTCGATGTAATAAATTCATTAAAAAAAAGTCCAATGTCCTTCGTACTGTTCTTTGAAAACTTCTCATTTAAATAGAGTCACGTTTTACGTGCATATATTAACACGTCAGTTCTGTGTAATAGATAGAAGATATATAGTAAACGTGTTATGTAATTTTTGGATCTGTGTTGTAACATACAGATTATAATACGGAATGCTATTAAATAGCTAATTATCAAATAAATAGCAATTAGGTATTTAAAACATTATTAAATTTGAACCATAATTTTGTCAATACAGTATATAATACTATTAAATACCTAATTATCAAATAAATGGCAATTAGGTATTTAAAATATTATTAAATTTGAACCATAATTTTGGCTCTGTATTGTAACATACAGATTGTAATGCAGAATGCTATTAAATACCTAATTATCAAATAAATAGCAATTAGGTATTTCAAATATTATTAAATTTGAACCATAATTTTGTCAATACAATATATAATACTATTAAATACCTAATTATCAAATAAATAGCAATTAAGTATTTAAAATATTATTAAATTTGAACCACAATTTTGGCTCTGTATTGTAGCATACAGATTATAATATACAATACTATTAAATATCTAATTATCAAATAAATAGCAATTAGGTATTTAAAATATTATTAAATTTGAACCATAATTTTGGCTCTGTATTGTAACATACAGATTATAATATATAATGTTATTAAATACCTAATTATCAAATAAATAATAATTACGTATTTAAAATATTATTAAATTTCGACCATAATTTTGGCTCTGTATTATAAGATACATATAATATTATTAAACAGAATAATAAATATTACTTGGAATATTTAAACAATATGTAAATATACGTGACACGATAAAAAAAGCAGCGATCAGCTAACGCCTAGTATACGTAGATAATAAAATAATCGTAGGTCCAAGGGGTTAACGATCAAACAGTCTAGTAATTATTTATCGCAATGCAAATTCGTGGATCTGTGGGGGGGGGGGGGGCGGTCTGAAAATGACGCGGATTTTCTGTGTCATCGTTTTCTCATCCTATAAAACGGGGGTTGATCGATTACGTGGAAACGCTGACCAGGCATTCGATCACGTGCCGAATATCTGGGCCAAGGATCCCGCGGAAGGTTTCCGCGAGTTCAAAGCTACCGATTGATTCTCTCTCCTTTTTTTTCGGATCCATGCTTATTTCGATGTCCATAGGGTAAATGTACCACGTGCTACTGCCACTTTAAGTAACTTTATTTAACTATTTTAGAACGTCGTTAACATAAGGATCGTCTATATTGTGTCAAAATATTCAATAAGATTCTAAATATTTTCACCAAAAAAAAAATACATACAAAATTCACCAAAAATTCCTTTATTAACACTATGTTTACGAACGTTACGTGCATAATTTGACAAATACCATTGTATTTAATTAAAATTAACATAAAGTACTGAAAAATAATATTTATGGTCTCTATAATTTTACGTATGAAATCTGAAATGCGTCAACGTGACGAGTTCCGTAAACCTAGTGTTAATTTCCTTAGATATTCATTTATCTTGTTTCAAAATTAATTTCCAAAGTCCGAGAAAGGGTTGAAAATTGATTATTATTTTGCCTTTCACTGTTATAGCGCTTCGATGCGCTGTTTAAGTTTATCGCGAAGCACTTATATATCGGCAAGTAGAAGTTGCGGGAGGAGAGAATCATGGAATTTTGTATCACGCGATAAGCGTTATCAGAGATTAGTCGCTTGGTATCTCGCCGACTTCGAGAATCAACAACGTGTCCCCTATTTCGCGTAACGCTGGTGGAAATTATTCACCTGAGTAGCGAGTAATTTCTCTTGGTAGTTTCGTAGAATTATTCGTAAGGCATTCTAAAATTGAAAACATTATCGATACACAGATAGGAATTGTTTTTGTCGCTACGAAAGCTTATGAAAGATTATGAATATTCGCATATTTCGTGTAATCATGGTAGAATAAATATAAATTATATTCTTAGGTAAATTATTGTCGTAGATAGGTATAAATAAATATTATTGTAGTCGGGTTTTTATAGATGGATTTATTTTTAAATGCTTTGGAAATTACTAATAAGTTCAGAAATCAGTTGTTAAATCACGAAATAGGATAAAATTTTTCTTTGTAGATAAGGTAAGATATTAAATAGAGTTTTATAACAGGATATTAATTATAGTAACACAAAACGATGACATTGATTAATATTGTACAATATTATGATTTTGTATCGTCAAGCTTATAAAAGCAAATTTTTGCTGCTAAAAGTTTTAGAATGTAAATTGCAAAATGTCGAACGCTCGCAGAATTTTACTAACAATATTTGGTCGCTTATTTAATTAGATTCAGCTTAAAATATTTCATTTAAAAAATAGATTTCGGTTTATTAGAATGGTAGAATTTACAAAGAATATCTGCGATATTATAATTTGATTTAATTAAGACTAAGAAGAGGACAAAATTCAGCGTTAGGATGTTTATAATATTAGTAACGATTAAATATTTGTGGGAAGCATAAGACGTAAGTATATGAGTAGAAGGCTTCGGAGAATCGCAAGAAAATCGCAGATATCTCGAGTTACAGGGAAAGCAATCGAAGCAGAATTCATTAGCCGATAAGAACTCTTCTTATTATCAGCAATTCGAGCCATACTTAAGTTGTCGAGGAAACTCGGGAAATCGGTAAAAAGCGCGTCGATCGATCATCATATTGCAAAATTAATGACGTAAGAAAACTTCTTATCCAACGAGCATTAAAAATTCCAACACTCAATTATTAAGATAAACAAAATACCAATCTCTTACGTAGCTCGAAAGTTTCGTAGTAGTTAATTAATTAAAAGTAACGTTAAACGATATCTACTGTACGCGAAAACGAAGCTTGAAGCTTGCTTAATTTAACGCTATCGAGAAATCATTGTTTTAAAAAGGAATAGCAAACGATGGAATAAAATGATGAACCATGCGTACAAATTAAATTCGAATGTCTTTAAAACGTTCTTTAAGATTGAAGTTAAGCTACAATGCAATGAAAGTTCCTTTATTATTAATATTATTTACGCGTGGACAGATGTAATTTGCGAATCGAACAATTAAAACGTTACTTCGACAAATTTTATACCGAAAATATAACAGCTTGAAAATGTATCTTAATAGTCGCGTAAAAGAAACGATTCGCAATGGTGAACTAAACACATTTTACTCGAATCTGATATTCATCGATGCTTTCGAACCACTGCACAGAAATTAGAAACGCGCGCTTTTTAATTAATTAACGAGTCTCAGCAGTTTGGGCTACGTAAAATCATTTAAAGCCATTTCATATGCAACAACTTAACATATATATATTATTATTGTTATATATGATATATATTATATAAGATAAAGTACAGTAACAGGAAGAGATATATTTATATTTATTATTATGACAGAAAATACAGTAAGATAGTTTAAGGACATAGTTTATAAAATGATAGAAATGAGAAATTGAAATTAGCGGAGGGGAACAAAATGTGCAACACGATTTTCCATTTCATGGCTTGTAAAAGCAGAAATTAATGATATACTATATATATATTATTATTATGTTATATATACTATATATAGATTATTATTATATGTTATATATACTATATTGTTTTGAACTACGTAAAATGATTTAAGGCCATTTCATATGCAACAACCTAATATATATATATATACACTATATTATCATATATTATATGAGATAAAATACAGTAACAGGAAGAGATTTATTTAGATTTATTATTATGACAGGAAATACAATAAGATAGTTAAAATAATATATATGTAGTATATCCTTATTAATTTCTGCTTTTACAAGTTATGAAATGGAAAATCGTTTCTCATCTGTTATCATTTTATAAACTTTTTATATTATTTTATATATACTATATTGTTTTGGGCTACGTAAAATGATTTAAGGCAATTTCATATGCAACAACCTAATAAGACACCCTGCAGAATAACTCAGAATCTCTCTCTGTCTCGAGGAGAAGAAGAAGAGTTGCTCGCTATGCATACGAGCTTCTTTTTAACACGGTTTGCTTCTGGCTCGGCAACAGAATCACCTCGAGTGGCGTTAAAAAATAACACAGCACTTGAACTGAAGATGGAAGCAAATATTCCTCTGCTCCTAGCTAGCAGCGTACGTGTTCCAAAAATATAAACACACAGTATACACGTGTGTATGTATATAAAAGTAGTTAGGCACAGAAGGCAATTCGAGTGGGGTTGTCGTTGGAATTCGTTATGAAATTGATTTTCGTCGAGGGCGAATTTCTATCCTTGACGGAAGACAAGTTTTCGGCCGAACACGGTAACATAAAATTGACTAAAGAAAAAGGGTAACGATTTGCGATGCACAGTGTTATAATACTGTAAAAGGTAATAGAGAATTTGTAAACGACAAGGAGCAAAATCAATGTCCCCAAAAGTGATAATCAGCTTGGAGATAATGATAGAATTATTGTAAAAGCGAAACTCCATTTACCGGTTCTAACAGTCTCGCAATGTATCAAAGTAATTATATTTGTGGACGTAGAGATATTAGAAAATATTAGGTAATATAAATAACAGGCGAAGTATCGTTTTATTGTTAAGCAGTAAGTGAATGAAACTTTCTTCGGTCCTCCACCTGTATTTACGTTTAATAACCGGTTGAACTCGTTGATATCCCATCGTTCGACTACTACTAATCACATTAATGTTAGTAGAATTGTGGTGATATAAAAATTAGTAGAATTGTAGTGATATTAAAATTAGTAGGATTACAATGATGTTAAAATTACTAGAATTGTTAGGTTGTTAAAATTATTAGAATTGTAGTGATATTAAAGTTAGTAGGATTATAGTGATGTTAAAATTCGAAGAATTATAATGACATTAAAATTAGTAGGATTACAATGGTGTTAAAATTAGTAGAATTGTAGGGTTGTTAAAATTATTAGAATTGTAGTGATATTAAAGTTAGTAGGATTATAGTGATATTGAAGTTCGTAGAATTATAATGACATTAAAATTAGTAGAATTGTGACGATATTAAAATTACTAGAATTGTAGTTATATTAAAATTAGTAGGATTACAATGATGTTAAAATGACTAGAATTGTAGTGATATTAAAAACAGTAGAATTGTGGTGATATTATAATTAGTAGGATTAATATTAGTAGGTGTTAAAATTAGTAGAATTGTGGTGATATTAAAACTAGTAGGATTACAATGATGTTAAAATTACTAGAATTGTAGGGTTGTTAAAATGATTAGAATTGTAGTGATATTAAAATTAGTAGGATTACAATGATGTTAAAATTACTGGAATTGTAGTGTTGGTAAAATTATTAGAATTGTAGTGATATTAAAAACAGTAGAATTGTGGTGATATTGAAATTATTAGGATTACAATGGTGTTAAAATTAGTAGAATTGTCGTGATATTAAAACTAGTAGGATTACAATGATGTTAAAATTACTAGAATTGTAGTGATATTAAAAACAGTAGAATTGTGGTGATATTAAAATTAGTAGGATTAATATTAGTAGGCGTTAAAATTAGTAGAATTGTCGTGATATTAAAACTAGTAGGATTACAATGATGTTAAAATTACTAGAATTGTAGGGTTGTTAAAATGATTAGAATTGTAGTGATATTAAAATTAGTAGGATTACAATGATGTTAAAATTACTGGAATTGTAGTGTTGGTAAAATTATTAGAATTGTAGTGATATTAAAAACAGTAGAATTGTGGTGATATTGAAATTATTAGGATTACAATGGTGTTAAAATTAGTAGAATTGTCGTGATATTAAAACTAGTAGGATTACAATGATGTTAAAATTACTAGAATTGTAGTGATATTAAAAACAGTAGAATTGTGGTGATATTAAAATTAGTAGGATTAATATTAGTAGGCGTTAAAATTAGTAGAATTGTCGTGATATTAAAACTAGTAGGATTACAATGATGTTAAAATTACTAGAATTGTAGGGTTGTTAAAATGATTAGAATTGTAGTGATATTAAAATTAGTAGGATTACAATGATGTTAAAATTACTGGAATTGTAGTGTTGGTAAAATTATTAGAATTGTAGTGATATTAAAAACAGTAGAATTGTGGTGATATTGAAATTATTAGGATTACAATGGTGTTAAAATTAGTAGAATTGTCGTGATATTAAAACTAGTAGGATTACAATGATGTTAAAATTACTAGAATTGTAGTGATATTAAAAACAGTAGAATTGTGGTGATATTAAAATTAGTAGGATTAATATTAGTAGGTGTTAAAATTAGTAGAATTGTCGTGATATTAAAACTAGTAGGATTACAATGATGTTAAAATTACTAGAATTGTAGTGATATTAAAAACAGTAGAATTGTGGTGATATTAAAATTATTAGGATTACAGTGGTGTTAAAATTAGTAGAATTGTCGTGATATTAAAACTAGTAGGATTACAATGATGTTAAAATTACTAGAATTGTAGGGTTGTTAAAATGATTAGAATTGTAGTGATATTAAAATTAGTAGGATTACAATGATGTTAAAATTACTGGAATTGTAGTGTTGGTAAAATTATTAGAATTGTATTGATATTAAAAACAGTAGAATTGTGGTGATATTAAAATTATTAGGATTACAATGGTGTTAAAATTAGTAGAATTGTCGTGATATTAAAACTAGTAGGATTACAACGATGTTAAAATTACTAGAATTGTAGGGTTGTTAAAATTATTAGAATTATAGTGGTATTAAAAACAGTAGAATTGTGACGATATTAAAATTAGTAGGATTACAATGATGTTAAAATTACTAGAATTGTAGGGTTGTTAAAATTATTAGAATTGTAGTGATATTAAAAACAGTAGGATTACAATGATTTTAAAATTCGTAGAATTAGAATGACATTAAAATTAGTAGAACTGTGGTGATATCAAAATTAGTAAATTTGTAATGATATTAAAATTAGTAGGGTTACAATGATGTTAAAATTACTAGAATTGTAGTGTTGTTAAAATCATTCGAATTGTAGTGATATTAAAATTAGTAGAATTATAGTGATATTAAAGTTAGTAGAATTGTAATGATATTGAAATTAGTACGATTACAATGACGTTAAAATTAATAGAATTGTAGGGATATTTAAGGTTAAATACTTTCTAAAATAGTTAAATATAGTTACGGGCGATAACCTTAAAGTGGCAAATAATTGGTACATCTACCTTACATTTGTGGACGTGGAAATATTAGCAGATATTAGGTAATATAAATGGCAGGTATCGTTTTATTATTAAATAGTAAGTAAGTTTAAACTTTCTTCGGTCCGTCAGCTGGTATTTACGTTTAATAACCGGTTGAATTCGTTGATCTCCCATCGTCGGACACCATCTTCGTCGCGTTATCGATCCACGTTTTACCCTCTCGCGTTATATAGCATCCGTGGAACTTGTCAGGGGGTCGTAACACGTAGTCTCTACTAGCTTCACACGCGTCGTCGATCGACGCTTATCAAGCTACAGCGAACTGGTCTTTATCGCTTCTCACCGATCGCTGTTTATCGTGATTCACGTGTCGCGTCGCCATTAGACTTCTGTCATCCGCGCGTTATAATCTATCCGAACGATCGTTTCGCGTATCGATTATGCTAGACCCTGAATAGCCTCGAATTTCTATGCGTTTGCATATGCGAGACTTTGAGTGTTCAAGCTTTCGAATTTCTAGGCGTTGCAAATTCTACGATTCGCATTTCTATGCTTTCAAATTCCAAACCTGCGAATTTTAAAGCTTTCGAATTTTTAGACGTTGCCAATTTCACGATTCGCAATTCTATGCTTTCGAATTCCAAGCCTGCAAATTTTAAAGCTTTCGAGTTTCTAGGCGTTGCAAATTCCACGATTCGCATTTCTATGCTTTCGAATTCCAAGCCTGCGAATTTTAATGCTTTCGAATTTATGGTCATTGCAAATTGCACGATTTGCATTTCTATGCTTTTGAATTCCAAACTTGCGAATTTTAAAGCTTTCGAGTTTCTAGGCGTTGCAAATTCCACGATTTGCATTTCTATGCTTTTGAATTCCAAACCTGTGAATTTTAAAGCTTCCGAATTTATGGTCATTGCAAATTCCACGATTTGCATTTCTATGCATTTGAATCCCAAGCCTGCGAATTTTAAAGCTTTCGCATTTATGGTCATTGCAAACTCCACGATTTGCATTTCTATGCTTTCGAATTCCAAGCCTGTGAATTTTAATGCTTTCGAATTTATGGTCATTGCAAATTGCACGATTTGCATTTCTATGCTTTTGAATTCCAAACCTGTGAATTTTAAAGCTTCCGAATTTATGGTCATTGCAAATTCCACGATTTGCATTTCTATGCATTTGAATTCCAAGCCTGCGAATTTTAAAGCTTTCGAATTTATGGTCATTGCAAACTCCACGATTTGCACTTCTATGCTTTCGAATTCCAAGCCTGTGAATTTTAATGCTTTCGAATTTATGGTCATTGCAAATTGCACGATTTGCATTTCTATGCTTTAGAATTCCAAACCTGCGAATTTTAATGCTTTCGAATTTATGGTCATTGCAAACTCCACGATTTGCATTTCTATGCTTTTGAATTCCAAACTTGCGAATTTTAAAGCTTTCGAATTTATGGTCATTGCAAATTCCACGATTTGCATTTCTATACTTTCAAATTCCAAACTTGCGAATTTTAAAGCTTTCGAATTTATGGTCATTGCAAAATCCACGATTTGCATTTCTATGCTTTTGAATTCCAAGCCTTCGAATTTTAATGCTTTCGAATTTATGGTCATTGCAAATTCCACGATTCACATTTCTATGCTTTCGAATTCCAAACCTGCGAATTTTAAAGCTTTCGAATTTATGGTCATTGCAAATTCCACGATTTGCATTTCTACGCTTTCGAATTCCAAGCCTGCGAATTTTAAAGCTTTCGAATTTATGGTCATTGCAAATTCCACGATTTGCATTTCTATGCTTTCGAATTCCAAACCTGCGAATTTTAAAGCTTTCGAATTTTTAGACGTTACCAATTTCACGATTCGCAATTCTATGCTTTCGAATTCCAAGCCTGCGAATTTTAAAGCTTTCGAATTTTTATACTGCCAATTTCACGATTTGCATTTCTATGCTTTCGAATTCCAAGCCTGTGAATTTTAAAGCTTTCAAATTTATGGTCATTGCAAATTCCACGATTTGCATTTCTATGCTTTCAAATTCCAAGCCTGCGAATTTTAAAGCTTTCGAATTTTTAGACTTTGCCAATTTCACGATTCGCAATTCTATGCTTTTGAATTCCAAACTTGCGAATTTTAAAGCTTTCGAGTTTCTAGGCGTTGCAAATTCCACGATTTGCATTTCTATGCTTTTGAATTCCAAACCTGTGAATTTTAAAGCTTCCGAATTTATGGTCAATGCAAATTCCACAATTTGCATTTCTATGCTTTCAAATTCCAAGCCTGTGAATTTTAAAGCTTTCGAATTTTTAGACGTTGCAAATTCCACTATTCGCATTTCTATGCTTTTGAATTCCAAGCCTTCGAATTTTAATGCTTTCGAATTTATGGTCGTTGCAAATTCCACGATTCACATTTCTATGCTTTCGAATTCCAAACCTGCGAATTTTAAAGCTTTCGAATTTATGGTCATTGCAAATTCCACGATTTGCATTTCTACGCTTTCGAATTCCAAGCCTGCGAATTTTAAAGCTTTCGAATTTTTATACTGCCAATTTCACGATTTGCATTTCTATGCTTTCGAATTCCAAGCCTGTGAATTTTAAAGCTTTCAAATTTATGGTCATTGCAAATTCCACGATTTGCATTTCTATGCTTTCAAATTCCAAGCCTGCGAATTTTAAAGCTTTCGAATTTTTAGACTTTGCCAATTTCACGATTCGCAATTCTATGCTTTTGAATTCCAAACTTGCGAATTTTAAAGCTTTCGAGTTTCTAGGCGTTGCAAATTCCACGATTTGCATTTCTATGCTTTTGAATTCCAAACCTGTGAATTTTAAAGCTTCCGAATTTATGGTCAATGCAAATTCCACAATTTGCATTTCTATGCTTTCAAATTCCAAGCCTGTGAATTTTAAAGCTTTCGAATTTTTAGACGTTGCAAATTCCACTATTCGCATTTCTATGCTTTAGAATTATTCCAAGCCTCTGAATTTTAAAGCATTCAGATTTTTTAAAGCAGTCGGACCATAATTTTTACCACGAGTGTAACTCGTCATTTGTAAGGCAAAGGGTTAATGTCGCGGTGCATATTCTACCGGTTGTTTAGAGAAAGTGAAGCGCGCACGAAAGAACGAGCTCCATTAACGCGATGCACGTGGTCTATGGGCGTGGAAAGAATTATAACGATGCCGAGATGAATGCGAACCGCCGTCAAAGATTTCCCACCAATTATTTACAATTGTTGCTCGCAATTATTTCCGTACCTTTAATTCTCTTCTTGTTTTTTCGAGCGTTCGCAGTTTAATTTCGTGCAGTTTTGTCGCGATAAATACAGGGAAATATAAAGGCAATAAAAGGAAACATAAAAATACGAAGAAAAAAGGTGGAAGTTTGATTGGAAATCGGATAAAATTAAAAAATAAAATAAGATAATATAAGAAGATTATAGGAAAAGAAAATCGTAGCGTTAAACGCGATTCTGAGTTTTAACCCTTTCGCTACGGTATCTTAAAATGGAGAACTCGAAGCGTAAATAGGGTTCGCTATTATTAATATGAGAATAATGTAACTATAAATGTTTGGAGGCTGCGTGTGATTAATTCTGGTGTTGTATTGTTGCGTGAATTAATAAAGGAGCAATATGATAATTATGAAAGTGGTCTATATCTCGAAATAAGAAATATATGACTTTGTTTGCATAAATAAAAGAGTATGCGCAGCAGGTTTGATTAAACGGAAAAGTATTCGTTTCATTAATAACTACAAAAAGGAATTAACGAAATTCTACAAAGTCGAAATCGTTATTATCCGTTTACACGCACGCTGTTACACTCTGTGTTTTGTTTGCCAGGACGGTTGGATTAAAACTTAAACGTTATTGCCTGGTGTTTACATATTTATAGCGTACCGCCAGGACTCTAGAATGTTCGAAATGTTGCGAGAAAGACAAATTTTGAATATCCCTAACAGACTTTGACCACTTTCATAATTATGGACACAATTAATGCAAGCACAGGCGAGTAATAAAATAATCGTAGGGCAAAGGGTTGTAAATTTGGATTTTTGAAAATGCCTGTAAAATAGCCTCGGAACGTTGCTACGGAATATTTATAAGCGAACGCGTGTCTTTTAGGCTTCTTATAGCACGTCGAAAACCAGCTCCAAAACACCTGTCTACCTGCCTCAGCAGCTGGGTTCAAAGAAAACCAAAACAATGTTTGCCCGAGATGCTCTTAAAGCTTGCCTCGGTTAAGATTTTCACGAGAATTCGTGGAAAACTTAGAGCCGTTCGAACAGGTATACAAGATCATCCCTTTTCTTGGCCAATAAATAATGCTTTCCCTTACTTCTTCCCATCTTATTCCTTTTCTCTTCTCTATTCCAAATTATTTCTATAGGGAAATATTTCGTGCAGCTTTTTGGTACGTTACAAATAGAAACAATTGAGTGGAATAATTTTAGGTGAATTTTAAGTTTTGGGTTGATTTTCAAGGGTATAATAGGATATTAATGTTAATAAGATTATCGTGATATTAAAGTTAGTAGAATTTTAGTGACATTAAAAGTAGTAGGATTATAATGATGTTAAAATTAGTAGAATTGTGGTGATATTAAAATTAGTAGAATTGTAGTGATACTAAAATTAGTAGGATTACAATGATATTAAATTGTAGGGTTGTTAATAATATTAGAATTGTAGTGATATTAAAATTAGTAGAATTATAGCGATATTGAAATTAATAGGATTATAATGATGTTAAAATTAGCAGAATTGTAATGACATTAAAGTTAGTAGAATTGTGGGGATATTAAAATTAGTAGAATTGTAGTGATACTAAAATTAGTACGATTACAATGATATTAAATTGTAGGGTTGTTAAAGTTATTAGAATTGTAGTAATATTAAAATTAGTAGGATTACAATGATGTTAAAATTACTAGAATAGTAGGGTTGTTAAAATTATTAGAATTGTAGTAGCGATATTAAAATCAGTAGAATTATAATGATGTTAAAATTACTAGAATAGTAGGGTTGTTAAAATTATTAGAATTGTAGTAGCGATATTAAAATTAGTAGAATTATAATGATGTTAAAATTACTAGAATTGTAGGGTTGTTAACATTATTAGAATTGTAGTGATATTAAAAACAGTAGAATTGTGGTGATATTAAAATTAGTAGGATTACAATGATGTTAAAATTAGTAGAATAATAGGGTTGTTAAAGTTATTAGAATTCTAGTAATATTAACATTAGTAGGATTACAATGAAGTTAAAATTAGTAGAATAATAGGGTTGTTAAAATTATTAGAATTGTAGTAATATTAAAATTAGTAGAATTATAATGATGTTAAAATTACTAGAATTGTAGGGTTGTTAACATTATTAGAATTGTAGTGATATTAAAAACAGTAGAATTGTGGTAATATTAAAATTAGTAGGATTACAATGATGTTAAAATTAGTAGAATAATAGGGTTGTTAAAGTTATTAGAATTCTAGTAATATTAACATTAGTAGGATTACAATGAAGTTAAAATTAGTAGAATAATAGGGTTGTTAAAATTATTAGAATTGTAGTAATATTAAAATTAGTAGAATTATAATGATGTTAAAATTACTAGAATTGTAGGGTTGTTAACATTATTAGAATTGTAGTGATATTAAAAACAGTAGAATTGTGGTAATATTAAAATTAGTAGGATTACAATGATGTTAAAATTAGTAGAATAATAGGGTTGTTGAAGTTATTAGAATTCTAGTAATATTAACATTAGTAGGATTACAATGAAGTTAAAATTAGTAGAATAATAGGGTTGTTAAAATTATTAGAATTGTAGTAATATTAAAATTAGTAGAATTATAATGATGTTAAAATTACTAGAATTGTAGGGTTGTTAACATTATTAGAATTGTAGTGATATTAAAAACAGTAGAATTGTGGTGATATTAAAATTAGTAGGATCTCAATGATGTTAAAATTAGTAGAATTATAATGACATTAAAATTAGTAGAATTGTAGTGATATTAAAATTAGTAGAATTATAGTGATATTAAAATGAGTAGGATTATAGTGATGTTAAAATTAGTAGAATTGTAATGACATTAAAGTTAGTAGAATTGTGGTGATATTAAAATTAGTAGAAATGTAGCTATATTAAAATAAGTGGAATTGTAATGATATTAAAATTAGCAGAATTATAGTGATATTAATATCAGTAAGATTGCAGTGATATTAATGTTTATAATTTCAATATTACATTACAATGAAAATAGTAGATAACAGTGTTGATAAGTTGCAGTATTATGTACAATAAACGAAACAGGGAAGATTAGGACATTCTAAACTAATTGGCGATTTTTATAAACGTAGAATAACGAAACCAGATAATTACTTGAAAATTGTAGCAATTATTTTAATTAATCATATACAATGTATGGAAAGAAATCTACCCATTTGCGTTTAAAATGTTGCCTCGAAAACGTCGAGAAACTCGGGAAACATTTCACGTGCACCAACGTAATAACAAATTTATTAGCCTTTAATAAAAAAAATAGGTCACCATTTTACCCTTGAACTAATTTCATTCTTTAATTCTAACCTATTTCCTGTTAACCATGTTGAGGATTTTTACACGTTTCGTATCACGTTTTTGTCGTATCTCGTTTAATTTATAGCTGCTTACTATTATATCTTCACGTATTGTTACGTTTCTCGTTTTACGTATCCTTCAGCAGCGTTCGAAACTACAAAACGTAGCGTGGTCAGCTTGAATTGATATTTTATTACTCGTCTGTTCCGCGTCTCGCCGTTTGAAATGCAAATATTTCGCATTTCGCGCCAAAAATCGTCAACCAACATGCAGCAGCGTTATTGCATTATTAAATTCGCCTTTAAATTAAGAGGGTTTTGTACCGGCGATTAAAAGGGTTCGCTGGTCGGAAACCAATTAATACGTTCCATTAGTTCTACCCCGGTTCAATTTTCATTAGCCGTGCTCGAGGATTCCTTCTTTGCCTTTCGTCGACCTCCGCAAGCAAGGAAAAACTGAGAACAGATGGAAAAAAGGGACACAAGTGCTTCCTTCAATTAATTACAGTCCAACGAGGCTTCTTTGGTTTTGTTCGCAGCCTCGTTCGATCTAATCGTTCAAATTTTTCCTAAAATTCACCCCCACCCCCTACCTAATCTTTCCATCGACCCACATTTTTTTCACCTCGTACTTACTTAATGATTAAACGGTTACAATTTCGTTCGCTAAAATGGACGTTAATTGGGTTTGAATAGATATGTATTGGTATATTGATAGATTGATATATCGATATATTGATATATTGATGTAGTGGTATATTATTATATTGATATATTGATGTATTGGTATATTATTATATTGATATATTGGTATATTGATATATTATTATATTGATATATTGATATACTGTTACATTGTTATATTAATGTATTGATGTATTCATATAATGATATATTGGTATATTGATGTATTAATGTATTGATATATTAATGTATTGATGCATTCATGTATGGATGTGTTGATACATTGATGTATTGATGCATTGATGTACTGATGTATTGATGTATTAATGCATTGATACATTGATATATTAATGTATTAATATATTAATGTATTGACATATTAATATATTAATATAGTGATGCAATAACATATTGATGTATTGATACATTGATATATTAATGTATTGGTATATTAATATATTAATGTGTCGATATATTACATATTAATGTATTGATATATTAATATATTAATGTATTGACATATTAATATATTAATGTATTGATGCAATAACATATTGATGTATTGATACATTGATATATTAAAGTATTGGTATATTAATGCATTGATGCAATAACATACTGATGTATTGATACATTGATATATTAATGTATTGGTATATTAGTATATTAATGTATTGATATATTAATGTATCGATATATTAATGTATCGATATATTAATATATTAATGTATTGATATATTAATGTATCGATATATTAATATATTAATGTATTGATATATTAATGTATCGATATATTAATATATTAATGTATTGATATATTAATGTATCGATATATTAAGATATTAATGTATTGATATATTAATGTATCGATATATTAATATATTAATGTATTGATATATTAATATATTAATGTATCGACATATTAATATATTAATGTATTGATATATTAATGTATCGACATATTAATATATTAATGTATTGATATATTAATATATTAATGTATTGACATATTAATATATTAATGTATTGATGCAATAACATATTGATGTATTGATACATTGATATATTAATGTATTGATGCAATAACATATTGATGTATTGATACATTGACATATTAATGTATTGGTATATTAATGTATTGATATATTAATGAATTGATGTATTGATATATTAATATATTAATGTATTGATATATTGATGTATTAATGTATTGATATATTGATGTATTGATATATTGATACATTGATGTATTGTTATATTCATATATAAATATATAAATATACTGATATACTGATATATTAGTATATCGATTATTCCAAAAAAAAATGTCATCGTCCAATTGTTATTTCCATGAACACCACGCAATTGTATTGGATCAATCATGCATGTAATTTGCTTATTAATTTAGCGAATTTCTTCATCTACGATTCTTCGTACCATTGCTTTGCTATTAAATAATTCAAGTGTCGGTTATATAGGGACACTGACAGCTATTAGCACATCTACCCACTCTGAATTTGTCCCATTCCACCACTAGCCATTAAAAGAAGAAAGATAATCTATCTATCTATTTCTCTCGGTATCGGTATCGAGCTCATCGAGTCATGAATGAAAACGCCGCTGTGCGTATCGATCGAATCGTTCGAGGCGAACAATGGCTACTATATACGCGCCCGACGCGTTTCAATAAAATTAAACCGACCAGAAAGAGAGAGAGAGAGAGAGAATGAGAGAGTAAATGTATGCGTGTTTTGTGTGTGGGCAGTAGTATAGTATTCGATCGTTTAAGTATGGATTTGCCGCGTTGCACGATTACGTATGCAAGGCGGAGTTGAACGTTATGAGCGTTATGACATTCGGTGCCTCGCCATACGTAAGACGTTGCTAGTCTCATGCATGGCTTCCGCTTCTATTCTTCCCCTCGTCACCCTTTTTTTTATACTTTTTTTTTTATTTCTTTACACCCTTCTTCCGTGCGTGTATGTGTTTCTCTTCTCCACGCTTCCGATAATCGTATCGATTATCTACAGCTGCTCGTGTCGTTGCTTCTTTCGCTTACCTTTTTATGCGCGCTGTTTGCAAAGCACTTTTTCGTACGGCTTCTTCTACGATTTTTTTTTTCTTTTATCATAGTCTAACTCCCTTTTCGAACTCTTTATCATTGACAGCTTTCGAGTCTTCTTTATTTATTATTGAGAACTTTCGAATTTCTTTGTTTGTTATTAACACGGTTAATAAATATTATTAACACTAGCTTTACGGAACGCGTCGCGTTGACGCATTTCAGATTTCATACCTAAAATTATAGAATCCATAAATATTATTTTTCAGTAATTTATGTTAACTTTAACCCTTTGCACTCCGTTGGTGCCTTTACGGCGACGTACGTAATTTTCTTCGTAATTCAAGATTTAAGGTTTTTATTTATTTCCACTAATTCAATTTCTATATCTTCCAAAGCAAAGCAAATTAAAGGCCACCTTTCCTATTTCTGAAGTACAGAATAACACTTCAAATCGTCAAAAACGCCAAAAAATAGTATTCAAGTTACTAGTAGATTATATTATTAAAATTGTTTTCGATTGCAAAGGGTTAATTAATACAATGGTATGAGTATGTATTCTACGTGATTCTCTTCATCAACGCTTCTACGTTCGAATATTTATATGCAGTATACGTATTTTCCCGGAAGCCTGTTGAATTATACACATAACGTTCGTAAACCTAGTGTTAATCGCAGCAGCGGAATTTTCTCTGCACTTGAATTAACTTCGCTTTTGCTTCATTTTTTTCAGAGCTGGAACTCGGTACACAATGCGTGGTCGAAATGTCCGGACAGCAAACTATCTTGCAGCATCCCACCACGATGGACAAGATAGAACGGTGAGCGATCTTCTTATAGTCAGAAGTTTTCGTTCAATTTTCCTTCTTTTATTTCTTTTTTTCTTAGGTCGGCTATTGCGGGCATCTTTCAAGTATGGCGATAAAAAAGTAGCGAATTTTTCTCGTCTTACTTGCGTTTAGTCGCCAATTTACTTATTTATTTATTTATTTATTTATTTATAAACTTCGTTGTCTTTATCTGTTGGTAGAATTGCTACAACTTTGGAACGAATCATAATCGTTGTATGGAAAAATTCGTATATATAGCTTACATATGGGCAAATAACTCCACCAAGTATCAGATTAATATGTTCATTATTTTGGTTGGAAAAAATTCCAGAATATCGTCGTGATATACAGAAACTTTCTTAAACTTCGTCAAACTTTGTAATTTTCGTCTGCCAATTGAATTTGCTATAACTTTGGATAGAGTCGCAATTTTGGCATGAAAAAATTCACACTTATTGTTTTTACATCGGCAAACAACTCCACCATGTATCAAATTAATATGTTCATTAATTTTGTTGATAAAAATTCCTGAATATAGTTACAATACACACGAACTTCATTAAACCTCATCATTTCTTCCTTCTAGTAAAATTACTCCAGTTTTGGACACAATCGTAATTTCTATACGAAAAAATTCACACATATCGCTCAAGTGTAGATAAAGAACATACCGAAATTTAAAATTGATATGTTCGTTAATTTCGTTGCAAAAAAATCTCAAATATAGTCGCGATATACGCACGAACTTCGTTAAACTTTCCTGCTTTCATCTGCTGCTAAAATGACTGTAATTTTAGACCAGATCGTAATTTTGGCACGGACAAATTTACACATATTGTTTACACGTCGATAAATAACTCCACCAAGTATCAAATTGATACACCCATTATCTTCGTTGATAAAAATTCTCGAATATCGTCGTCCTATATCCACGCGAATTTCATTAAACTTTCTCGTCACTAGTTACACTAAATCGGTATAACTTCGAATAGAGTGCTAATTTTCGCATCAAAAAATTCACACGTGTTACTCAAGCATCCCTAAATTAGGCCAGCAAATTTCAAATGTACACGTTTATTAGTTTTGTTAAAAAAAAAAAAAGGAATTCACAACTATTATCATTAAACTTCGCTGGCGAAACTAGGAGGATGCATTAATGTTTCGTCAAAGTTTCGCGATTCACAGGATTACTTGTGGCTATGGTTAAATTTCAAGGCTCCAGCGATAAGATAGTAAGTAGGTGTCTCATGAAAGTCGAACGAGATACATTCCGAAAGTTTTTATCTCGCGGCTAGTCTTCCAGCTACTGAAGTTGCAACTTCATTTTATTCATTAATATTAGATCGTTGCGTGTGAAATGGCCTTAAATGTTCTACTCGATACGTAATTAAATTAGTTTTATTCGTTTCCCTACGGTTTTCTTGACTTTTACACATTTTCATTAAACTCTATTCAGTTTCACTCGATTTCATTGGGCTTCATTCATTTTTACCCAATTTTATCGAGTTTCATTCGTTATTCTTCTCTCTTATTAATTTTTACTGCATTTTATTGAGTTTCACTCATTTTTACTTCATCTCATTGAGTTTCACTCATTTTTACTTCATCTCATTGAGTTACACTCATTATTCTTGTCTCGTATTAGTTTTTATTGTATTTTATTGAGTTTCACTCATTATTCTTGTCTCGTATTAGTTTTTACTGCATTTTATTGAGTTTCACTCATTTTTACTTCATCTCATTGAGTTTCACTCATTTTTACTTCATCTCATTGAGTTACACTCATTATTCTTGTCTCGTATTAGTTTTTACTGTATTTTATTGAGTTTCACTCATTTTTACTTCGTCTCATTGCGTTACACTCATTATTCTTGTCTCGTATTAGTTTTTATTGTATTTTATTGAGTTTCACTCATTATTCTTGTCTCGTATTAGTTTTTACTGTATTTTATTGAGTTTCACTCATTTTTACTGCATTTTATTGAGTTTCACTCATTTTTACTCAATTTCATTGAGTTACACTCATTATTCATGTCTCCTATTAATTTTTACTGTATTTTATTGAGTTTCACTCATTTTTACTTCATCTCATTGAGTTTCACTCATTTTTACTTCATCTCATTGAGTTACACTCATTATTCTTGTCTCGTATTAGTTTTTACTGTATTTTATTGAGTTTCACTAATTATTCTTGCCTCATATTAATTTTTACTGCATTTTATTGAGTTTCACCCATTTTTACTCAATTTCATTGAGTTACACTTATTATTCTTGACTCTTATTAATTTTTACTGCATTTTATTGAGTTTCACTCATTTTTACTCAATTCCATTGAGTTACACTCATTATTCTTGTCTCGTATTAGTTTTTACTGTATTTTATTGAGTTTCACTAATTATTCTTGTCTCTTATTAATTTTTACTGTATTTTATTGAGTTTCACTAATTATTCTTGTCTCTTATTAATTTTTACTGCATTTTATTGAGTTTCACTCATTTTTACTTCATCTCATTGAGTTACACTCATTACTCTTGTCTCGTATTAGTTTTTACTGCATTTTATTGAGTTTCACTCATTTTTACTCAATCTCATTGAGTTACACTCATTATTCTTGTCTCTTATTAACTTTGACTGTACTTTACTGAATTTTATTCGCTTTCGCTCATTGCTACTCAACTGTATACAATTTTATTCACTTTTTCCTAATTTAATTCAGTTTCATTCATATTCACTCGATTTCGTTGGGTTTTATTCACTTCTATTCATTCGAACTCAATACCATTGAATTTTATTTATTTTTGCGTTTCATACATTTTCAGTCGATTTTATTGGGCCTTTTTACTCATTTTTATTAGCTTCTATTTAGTTTCGTTCATCGCTACTCAAACTGTGTAACGAGTTTCATTCATTCTTTCCCGACTTTATTCAATTTCATCTGTTTTCTTTTTTTTTTTGTTCAGTTCTATGCGATTTTATCCACTTTAATACAGCCATGCGCCGTTTTCATTCCTCTTCGTCGCATTTTTATCCGATTTCATTCGATTTCGCGTTCGAAGGGCGTTGCGAAAATTTTTCACGGTTTCTCATCTGCTCTCAATTTCGATCTCGTTCGATGTTTCACGGATATTAGTAAAGGTGCTCGACGCAGCAAACCGATACAAGTGCCACTCGAATGCTAATGAGAACTTGAACGCAGTCTCCCGAGTTATCTAATGAAAATTCAAATTTCGCCGTGCAAATCCGTCGATCCTCGAACGTTTCGTTGATCGTCGTTACAGAGGCGGATTAAAATTTTCGTGGCTTGCAGGTGAAATAATACTAACAATGATACATATCCCCCGTTTACATGAAAAAAGTTTCTACGATCGATTTATAGCGGAATTAAACTGATTAAAATAATTCTTTGAACTAATTTGAGAGGGACATGAATATTTTAACCAGTAAAATTAGTATAATTTTGAACAGAATTATAATTGACATTTGAGAAAATTCGTACGTGTTACTGATACATCGGTGAATAACTTCGCTAAATTTTAAATTGATATGTTTATTAGTTTCGTTGATAAAAATTCGTGAGTATCGTTAATAGATCTGAACTTTATTACAATTTGTCATTTGCTAGTTAATTTGGCAAAATTAGTGTAACTTTGGATAGAATCATAATTGTTATTTGAAAAAATTCGTACGTGTTACTCAAGTATCTATAAATAACTCCACTAAATTTCAGATTGATACACGTATCACTTCCGGCGAAAAAAATTCTAGAATGTCATTGATATATACATATAAATTACATTAAAATTTGCTAGTTATTTTGACAAAATTAATGTAATTTTGGATAGAATTGTACTTTTAACACGAAAAAATTCATACGTATTGCCAAAATATCGATAATTAGTACTGTCAAAGTTCAAGTTGATATATTCATTAACTTCGTCGATAAAAATTTCTGAATATCATTGATAAACATGAACTTCATTGAAATTCGTCGTTTCCCAATTATACCGGCAAAAATATTGTAATTTTCAACGGAATTGTAATTTCTACGTGAAAAAATTTGTAGATATTCATTAAACGTCAGGAAACAGGGTCATGAACTTTCAAATTGATTTGTTGATTAGTTTCGTTGATAAAAATTCCCGAATATCGTGTCAATACATATGAAAATTCTTAAATTTCGTCCTTTTTATCTTCGGAAACAACTTACTATAATTTCGGACTGAATCATAATTGTTATATAAAAATATTCGTACATATTGCTATGGTGTCGATAAATAACTTCGGTAAGTTTCAAATTGATATGTTGATTAGTTTCGTTGATAAAAATTCTCAAATATCATCTTGACGCGGACGAACTTCGTTAAACTTCGTCATTTTCAACTTCGAATAAAAATTGCTATAATTTCGAACAGCATCGTGATTGTTATTCGAAAAAATTCGTAAGCATTGTTAAAATATCGATAAATAACTCCACCGAATCCCAACTTAATATATTCATTGCTTTCCTGGCAAAAAATTCCCCAAGATCGCCTTATTCATCGTCAATATCCGCCCACGCAGAATCCAATTTCTTAAACCCCGCAATGCAAATTAGCGTGCCTAATTCGCGATAAAAAAGACTACGTATCGCACGGGTCTCTTATAAGGAACGCATTACGCGTTTTCCTTTCCGTAAAAAGCCGGTGCACGCTAATGAATTTCTCCTTCGAGTCCGAAGGAGCACATTTTACTCGAAACAAGTAACGCGTGGGCGGATTGTTCGTTCGCGGCGAATAATTGCAAACGGTGTCACCTTTGTTGACGTCATCGCATGATTTACATTTACCATTCATGAAACTTAACCAATGGATAGCATTTTCGCCTTCAATAAATCAGCAGTCTTATTCCTATCCTCGTTTTCAATTCAGTTTGGCGCCATTTTTTATTCATTTCATTTTTACAGCTACAAAATTAGTTCGGTTTACGTATGCATATATTTATTTGACCAATTTAAACGCTTATCCCGTTTCTTTCACGTGCTTATATCGTTCGCGTGTAAGAAGATTATCTTGTTTTTCTATGTATCTTTATAAACATTTTTCGAGTAATAAAATAATTGTAGGTCAAGGGTAGGAGGTTAAGTTGATATCTTACCCTAATTCTTTAATTTCACTTTGCGCCTGACGAAACGAAAACGTGCAGAGACAGTGGCATAGCGAAACACAATAGTCCGAATGTTTGAAGTTGGAAATCGTGTCAGCGGTGTGTCGTCCGCCGCATACGCAGCGTAGGCTCCCTTGTTTCGCGTTGTTTTCATCAGGAAACTTTGCGAGCAAAGTGTCCTCGAACGAGGAGATCTCTGCCGGGGGACAAAAGTGCGTTTTGACGAGAGAGAGAGAGAAGCTTGAAGCGTCGCCGACGTCGAGAGGATCGATAGAACCTAGCGTCCTACAGCCGTTTCCAACGAATTTCGTACGTATGCACGTCTTTCACGCGAATATTTATGCAAATTCACGTTCTATAAAAAGCCAAAATAATAGAGGCTTGCCTATACTGCGATGATTGAAGTTTTTTGGTTTTTTGGATCATCCTTTCGCTGCGATTTGTACGATTTAGGGCAGTTAATCCGTTTCACCCGTTAATTGGGCATTCGACGAGTTAACTCGTCTTGTAATCGGAAGTTTTTGATGACTGGAGTTGGTTGGTTAATAGCAAAATGTTGTTTATTTTAGATAACTTTGGATAGAGTCGTAATTTTTGTATGAAAAAATTCACACATATTGTCTTTACATGGATAAACAAGTCCACTAAGTATCAAATTAATATGTTCATTATTTTGGTTGGAAAAAATTCTAGACTATCGTCGTGATATACGTAAACTTTGTTAAACTTCGTCTTTTTTATATGTGTTAATTAGAATTAGTATAACTTCCGGTAGAATTGTTATTTTCGCGTGAAAGAATTCGTGCATATTGATAAGATATAGCTACATAATATCGTTAAATTTTAAATTGATATGTTTATTAGTATCGTTGATAAAAATTCCTAAATGTGGTCGTGTGATTCACGAATTTCGTTGTCTTGCTTTTTTTATATGCGATGATAAGAATTAATATAACTTCGAATGGAATGGTAATTTTGGTATGAAAAAAATTGGACATATTTATAAGATGTAGCTAAATAATATCGTTGAATTTCAAATTAATATGTTCATTAATTTCGTTGAAAAAAATTCTTGATTATCGTTAATATGCAGGAATTTTGTTAAAATTTGTCGTTTAACAGTTATACTGGCAAAATTAGTGCAACTTTCGACACACTCATAATTATGGCATGAAAAAATTCATACATATTGTTTAGAAGTTGGTAAATAACGCCATTTAAGTACAAATTGATATGTTTTCTAGTTTCATGGGAAAAAATTCCCGAATAATGTCGTAATATACACATACATGAACTTTGTTAAACTTCGTCAAACTTGGTCATTTTCATCTTTCACTAAAATTACTATAACTTCGAAACGAATCATAATTTCTGCACGAAAAAATTCACGCATATTGCTTAAATATCTGCAAACAACTCCACCGAGTATCAAATTAATATGTTCATCATTTTCGTTGGTAAAAATTCTCGAATATTTGCGTAACAAAAATCGCTGCATATTCTTCATTTTCTGTCCAAGGAAATAACAGTGTTTACTTAGGAATCGGTAACAGAAACGGATACAAGTCTAATAATATACGTCAATCTTCCTAGCAACAATTCAGAATAAAGATTCTCATTATCAGCGACTATTTCAAAAGAACTAAAATCAATATCGCAACAATTTTCAATCCCAATGTAACAATTAATCTTATTATTCGCTGTATAGTTTAACAAAAATCGCCGTAAAAATCTGTTGGGTTATAGAAAGAAATTCCACTCTTTTCAAGCAAATCTAGATCTATTTATTATTAAACTCAAAAGGTATGACGAAGTGAGATTACACACAAGAAAAAAAAAGGGGGGATATATATCTTAGAAACTCTACATATCGTATAGCTTTCTTTTCGACGCGATGTTCTGAGGTCAAAAAATGAGAGTCGAGATTGCAAATTCAACGAAATCGTTTGCCAATTATTCGTGCTATTTTACCATTACATCGACACTGACATTTCGACAGCGATTACTCGCGCTTTAACTATCCCACGTGCTAATTACTACGGGCGTGTTAATAAACGTCTCGCTACGTGTTTCTGTATTCCACATATCGAAGCACGAGAAACGCGTCGCGACTTTAGATATGATAAACAGCCGACGGCTTGAAAAACAGCCGACGTAATTATTATTCAGCGCGTGCATTCGCTCATTAACGCGAGACCTTGCATCGTAACGAGTCACCGATCCGATCAAGTTCAATACTATCTGCTTTTGCTCGACTTTTGCGCTTCCCAGAACTGTCCGACTGATCGATTCCTCTTTTTCCCTATTGCCTGGGAATAAATAGGGTAAACGACCCAATTACCGTCACTTCAATTCGTTTATTCGTAGCAAAGTAACATAGTTTTTTTTTGTTTTTTTTTTTGCTAATGTTTCCAAGTTTCGATTGATTTCCTGCCTTTGGCGTATGATTGGTGTTACGTGAAATCTGCGAGATTTTTCGATGCCTGTCTCCGTGATGGTTTTAAGCTCGATCAGAGCGTGATAACGAGGCCACCAAACGATTGTACAGACATTCATAAATTATGGAACGTTCGACCTATCGGAGCGTCGACGTTTCGCTTCTGGCACGTGTCGAGGATAATCGAACCGGGGGATAAAATATTCGCAAATAGGTCACGCTTGGATTTTCAATCCTCTTTTGCCAATGTAAATCGAACCTTTCCTGCTTTATTAAAGCCGCGAAGTTAAAAGCCCCTTGATCTATTTACATATAGATCTATTGATATAGTGTTATATTGGTATATTGATATATATTGGTATGTTGATATATTGATATATTGATATATATTGGTATGTTGATATATTGCTACATTGATGTATTGATATAATGATGTGTTGATATAATGATATATTTATATATTTATATATTGATATATATTGGTATGTTGATATATTGGTACATTGATGTATTGATATAATGATGTGTTGATATAATGATATATTTATATATTGATATATATTGGTATGTTGATATATTGGTACATTGATGTATTGATATAATGATGTATTGATATAATGATATATTGATATATTTATATATTTATATATTGATATATTCATATATGGATATATTTATATATTGATTTATATTGGTATGTTCATATATTGGTATATTGATGTATTAATATATTAATATATTCGTATATTGATATATTTATATATTTATATATTGATATGATGATATATTGACATATTGGTATATTGATATATTAATATATTGACAGATTTATATATTTATATATATTGGTCTCTTGATATATTTATATAATGATATATAGATATATTGATATATTAATATATTGATATATTTACATATTGATATATTGATGTATTGATATATTTACATATTGATGCATGGATATATTGATATATTGATGCATTGGTATATTGATGCATTGATATATTGATGCATTGATATATTGATGCATTGATATATTGATGTATTGATATATTTATATATTTATATACTGATGTATTGATATATTAATATATTGATCCATTGGTATATTGCTGTATTAGTATATTGAAATATTGATGTATTGATATATTGATCCATTGTGATATATTGATAATTGATATATTGATCATATTGATATATTGATATAAGGTGGATGTTGCAAGTCGAAAGTTGAAAGTTCCTAGGATTTAGCGTTTACAACGCGGTTTGAATGTGCGAAGGTTTGTACATTTCTAAGCTTTTACATTCCTACTTTTTATTTTACTTATTCGTCCAATTTCCATTTCGTTGTCCCCGACGTTATTAATAATCGAATCAATTAAAGTCGACGCTAAATTGCCAACAAAAATATCGAAAAGAGAAAAAAAGGAAGCAACGATCCAAATTTCACCTCCAATATTTACCTACGTTTCCAATTTTTCATTCACAATTCGAATTGTCACTGGGACAAGGTTTCACAAAGATACTCGAGAATACCAAAGACACGCGAAGAGGGGGGGAGGAAAAAAAAATCCATAGAACGTCGCGTTTAAGAAGATGATGATATTTTACGAAGAAGGAAAACAAGGAAATCGACCATGACACAGATGAGAATTCATAAAAGTTGGTGGACGAGTTTAGAGACTAATCGATGACGATGGGGGGGGGGGGGGAGAAACGTTTTTCAATCCGTCCTCCAGTTTCCCAGCGATCTGTTCAGCCGTTAATAAAACAGTAAATTGCATCTTGACGGACTGTGTTAACTCGTGTTCTCTATAACTGACCTAATTTCCCCTGCATGCACCGTCAAATAAACCTCTTTTCCATAGCTATCCTAATATCCGGATCGGTTATTTTCCATACGTTTTAACGTTCGAAGGATAGCATTGAAATTGGTAAGCGAAATAAATACAAATAGGGTAAATGTAAGTAGCACGTTCTGCCACTTTAAATTTCGCGCTTTAAGTAACTTTCGTTAATTATTTTCGAACGTCGTTAACGTAAAAATCGTTCCAATATTGACGCGATCCTACGATAAATGATCAAGAATTAAATGAATGGTTCATTTGATCGTTTCAAATTCGCATCTCTTCTCGAACGTCGAATATGGTTGCTCGCAGTTCTTATCGATTAGAGTGTTAAACAGCGTGTCTTAATAGGCTTAACTTTCCTATTTAGTTTTCCTTCCACGGAACCTTGTAATCATTCTCACTTTCCTTTCTGTGCGTCGGAAAAACCTGCACGCTCGCTTTGTTTGTTTTCACCTGGCTCGCAAAGCTGTTTCGCAAGAGTTACGCGATCCTCTCTCGTTGGCGATGAAAAATACCGCGAGGAAAATATGAAATAGGGCAGGATGTGGAACGTGTGTGCCGCCGCTTTAAACTTTGTTCAACTGTTTTAGAACGTCGTTTAACGTAAAGATCGTTCCAGTTTGGTGCGTAAGCGAAGAAAAACTGCAGCGAAATATGAAACATATAAGTCGAAGTTTAAAATGAAATTCGTTCTTCTTTTCGCGCAGACGCATTTTTCTTGTCTCGGCAATTTAGCTTCGCGTTTCTGCGTTTAATTGTCGTTTGACGGTCATAAGCGAAGATAAATGGCGCGAAATATAAAAGGAAGCGAGTTTTTGAAGGAAATTCATTCTTCTTTTCGCGTTCATGTTTTTCTTTTTTACTTATTCTCTCCCCCCTCTAATTTTTCTTATTTTACGAATTAATCGTTGTCCATGATTGTTGTCTCTGTTTATTCAATTGTCATTAGGTTTGCCATAAACGAAGAAAAATGGCGCGAAATACGAAAGAAGTCGAGTTTTAAAAGGAAATTTATTATTCTTAACGATTAGATAAATTTCATGCTGTATTTCTTATTTTCTTTATTCCTTTTTAATAAAGATCGTTGTCTTCGTTTATTCGACTGTCGTTTGACTCCATTTCTAATTAAAAATTGGTGCAAAATACGAAAGGAAGCGAGTCTCGAAAGGGAAATTCGTTCTTTTCGCGTAAATTAATTTTTCTTCCATCTTTCTTTTTTTTTACGATCTTTCTTATCTTACCAATTTATCGCTATCCATGATTGTTGTCTCTGTTTATTCAATTGTCATTCGGTTGCCATAAGCGAAGACAAATGGCGCGAAGTAAGAAAGAAATCGAGTTTTAAAAGAAAATTTATTCTTCTTCGGTAGATGCAATTTTTCCTCCTCATTTTTCTTACGTTATCGCTTTAGTCTCGATAGAAACTGTCGCATTTGTTTATTCAGGTGTTGTCTAGCGACCATAAACGAAGAAAAATAGCGCGAGAGATGAGAGGCACTTGTTAAACAAGAATTCATTTTTCTATCTTTCATTTTATCAATTTACTTTTAGTAGAAAAATACAATTTTACCGAAACAATAGAAGAATATAATTGAAATGAAATAATGGAAAAATAGAATTTAAATAAAATAATAGAAGAATATAATTTAGATAAAATAACAGAAGAATATAATTGAAATAAAATAATAGAAGAATATAATTTAAATAAAATAATTGAAGAATATAATTTCGATACAATAATAGAAAATATGATTTTAATAAAATAATAGAAGAGTATGATTTTAATGAAATAATAGAAGAATATAATATAAATAAAGTAATGGAAAAATAGAATTTAAATAAAATAATAGAAGAATATAATTTAAATAAAATAATAGAAGAATATAATTTAGATAAAGTAACGGAAAAATAGAATTTAAATAAAATAATAGAAGAATATAATTTCGATAAAATAAGAGTAGAATATGATTTTAATAAAATAATAGAAGAATATGATTTAAATAAAGTAATGGAAAAATAGAATTTAAATAAAATAATACAAGAATATAATTTAGATAAAATAATAGAAGAATATAATTTAGATAAAATAACAGAAGAATATAATTTAGATAAAATAATAGAAGACTATAATTTCGATAAAATAACAGAAGAATATGATTGAAATGAAATAATAGAAGAATATAATATAAATGAAGTAATGGCAAAATAGAATTTAAATAAAATAATAGAATATAATTCAGATAAAATAACAGAAGAATATAATTTAGATAAAATAATAGAAGAATATAATTTAAATAAAATAATAGAAGAATATAATTTCGATAAAATAATAGAAAATATGATTTAAATAAAATAATAGAAGAATATAATTTCGATAAAATAATAGAAAAATAGAATTGTACAATTAAACAGAAAAACAGAATTTTATACTCCCTTTATTTTTAACAAAATTATCACATGAATTTTAACCCTTTCGCGACTAGAATTGCTTTTACTCTGGCCTAATTTATTTCTGTAATTACTAAATAATAAAATCTACGACGGATTCCAAGCTGAAATTAATCTTTTAATCATCAGTTGTTAATTAAGCGAAATATGCGCGGTTTATCAGTTATTAAAGGGTTAAAAAGTAGAACTTATTTCTCGTTTTTCGATTTGTTTTCATTTCTCTAAACGCGTTTCTTTACGTTTCCAGAAAATGTTTGTAAATTCGTCTCGCCGTTTGTTTAAATGTTGCCGTTACGTAAGAGAAGTATTTCACGCACGATAAAAATCTTCTTCCTCGGCTGCCATAAATTTCGCGCATTCTGACTCATTTCCGCGCACGTGCGCGTTCATTTTCGTTACTAAACTTCATTTTTACGTAACCGTAAGCGTTTTGTAATGAGCCGAACTTCTGCAACTAGAAATCTACAATTGTTTAATTAGTGCAAATTTACAATACGATAGCTATCCTTTATTAAAAGATTTCCACTCGTAACGTTAAGTTTCTTAACCTTCGAATTTCTACGCTTCGAATAGCCAAGCATTCAAATTTAATTCCATCAAATCTCCAAGCTTTGAATTTCTCAGTTTTCGAATTTTTAACCGTTCGAATTTCCAAGCTTTGCAACCGAAATTTTGCGCAAGTTTGCATTTAAAATTCACGGTCCAATTACACTACGTTAATCCTGTAATCCTACGTTCAATTTCTACCAGACATATTCCACGTTTCCACGTTTTCCATCGCGGGATAAAAATAACTTCAAGCGTTCGAAGGATTGTAAATTTGGACGCACAAGAAAGTTGTTAATTCTTTCCGTTTCGCGAATAATTGACTCGCGTCGATTTCTAAAGATCGCGGGTATCTTTTTTAATGGGAATTCTGCATAAAACGAGACGTCGGATTGTTCTAAATAACGAAGAAAGCGGATGATAGCCTCGTATCTGAGAAATTGCATCGCAACGAATAGGCAATTAAGGCAAAGCTTGATGATTATGTCGTTGCGTTTAAGTAAAAGCACCTCATACGGCACCGAGTAACGATTACCATCGTAAAGTAATTATTAAATGGTCACTTTCCACATAAGCATCTTTTGCCTGTCCGCCGTAAAATTAATAACATCGTATGGTAATAATTTTGTATTCTTAATTTCCGCAGGCCATTCGAGAAAATCGCTGACAAAGTCAGCTATTATTTATAGAAAAATCAAAGTAGTGGTCAACTATAGGAAAGTAAGCAGATGTAATAAGTATTAATCAATAGTAGTCGCACTAATTTTGGCGTGAAAATTGTTTGGTAATCGTGAACGAAGCTTTAAGTACGCGGATCGTTTAATTACGATATTTTTGGGTGATTATAATCGGCGTCAATTTTTGGGAATATTTTATCAGGAAACTGCTTGTAATTTTTTAATGAAACTTTAGATACTTCTAATTAGTAGATTGATATACATGATCAATTTTTTTTGTGAGGAAATATTTGTTAATAACGAAGATATTTAGAATTGCATGAAACTGTATGTTAAATCTGAAAGAGGTTAATTTTGGTTGACTAAAATTGGGGCCGATTTTTGGGAATTTTTTATTGAAAAACCTCTTCGAGTTTCTTAATGAAACTTTAGGTTCGGGTTAGGTATAGTTTACTGTATTGGCACAAATTTTTTCGTTGCAAAGTAATGGTTAATAACAAAGTTATTAACAATTGCACAAACCTTTGTATTATAGCTTAAAGATGTTCATTTTGGTAACCTATATTCCAAGCCGATTTTTGGAGATTTTTCACTAAAAAACGGCTGTCAATTTTTTAATGAAACTTTAGGTTCTTCTAAATAGTAGATTAATGTACACGATCAATTTTTTTTTGTTAGGATATAGTTGTTAATAACAAAGTTATTTACAAATGCATGAACCTTTATACTATACCTTAAATGGGTTAACTTTGACGGGCTAAAATCAAAGCCAATTTTAGGGAATTTTTTACTAAAAAACCGCTTGCAATTTTCTAACGAAATCTCAGGTACTTGTTAATATTTGTTCAATATACCTGTGCAAATTTTTATGTCTGAAACCAACTGTTAGTAACAATGTTATTTACAATTGCACGAATCTTTATATAAAACCTTAAAACTGTAAATTTTGGTAGCTTAAAATTGAAGTCAACCTCAGGGAATTTTTTTCTAAAAAACCGCTTGCAATTTTCTAATGAAACTTTCAATACTTTTTAACAGTAGTTTAATGTATCTGCCCACATTTTTTCGCCAGAATTCAATTGTTAATTCCGGAGATATTTGCCACCGTGTAAACCATTATATTATTCCTCAAAACTGTTAATTTTAGTGCGTTAAAATCAAACCCAATTTTGAGGAATTTCTTACTAGAAAACTATCCGCAATTTCATAATGAAACTTCAGGTACTTTTTAACAGCAGTATATCGCATCTGTCCAAATTTTTGCGCCAGAATTCAATTGTTAATTCCGGAGATATTCGTCGCCGTGTAAACCATTATATTATTCCTAAAAACTGTTAATTTTAGTAGGTTAAAATCAAACCCAATTTTGAGGAATTTCTTACTAGAAAACTGCCTGCAATTTCGTAATGAAACTTCAGGTACTTTTTAACAGCAGTATATCGCATCTGCCCAAATTTTTTCGCAAGAATTTAATTGTTAATTCCGGAGATATTCGTCGCCGTGTAAACCATTATATTATTCTTCAACACTGTTAATTTTGGTGGGTTAAAATCAAACTCAATTTTGAGGAATTTCTTACTAGAAAACTGCCTGCAATTTCGTAATGAAACTTCAGGTACTTTTTAACAGCAATATATCGTATCTGCCTAAATTTTTTCGCCTGAATTTAATTGTTAATTCCGGAGATATTCGCCGTCGCGTAAACCATTACATTATTCCTCAAAACTGTTAATTTTAGTGCGTTAAAATCAAACCCAATTTTGAGGAATTTCTTACTAGAAACTATCCGCAATTTCATAATGAAACTTCAGGTACTTCTTAACAACAGTATATCGTATCTGCCTAAATTTTTTCGCCTGAATTCAATTGTTAATTCCGGAGATATTTGCCACCGTGTAAACCATTATATTATTCCTCAAAACTGTTAATTTTAGTGCGTTAAAATCAAACCCAATTTTGAGGAATTTCTTACTAGAAAACTATCCGCAATTTCATAATGAAACTTCAGGTACTTTTTAACAGCAGTATATCGCATCTGTCCAAATTTTTGCGCCAGAATTCAATTGTTAATTCCGGAGATATTCGTCGCCGTGTAAACCATTATATTATTCCTAAAAACTGTTAATTTTAGTAGGTTAAAATCAAACCCAATTTTGAGGAATTTCTTACTAGAAAACTGCCTGCAATTTCGTAATGAAACTTCAGGTACTTTTTAACAGCAGTATATCGCATCTGCCCAAATTTTTTCGCAAGAATTTAATTGTTAATTCCGGAGATATTCGTCGCCGTGTAAACCATTATATTATTCTTCAACACTGTTAATTTTAGTGCGTTAAAATCAAACCCAATTTTGAGGAATTTCTTACTAGAAAACTATCCGCAATTTCATAATGAAACTTCAGGTACTTTTTAACAGCAGTATATCGCATCTGTCCAAATTTTTGCGCCAGAATTCAATTGTTAATTCCGGAGATATTCGTCGCCGTGTAAACCATTATATTATTCCTAAAAACTGTTAATTTTAGTAGGTTAAAATCAAACCCAATTTTGAGGAATTTCTTACTAGAAAACTGCCTGCAATTTCGTAATGAAACTTCAGGTACTTTTTAACAGCAATATATCGTATCTGCCTAAATTTTTTCGCCTGAATTTAATTGTTAATTCCGGAGATATTCGCCGTCGCGTAAACCATTACATTATTCCTCAAAACTGTTAATTTTAATGCGTTAAAATCAAACCCAATTTTGAGGAATTTCTTACTAGAAACTATCCGCAATTTCATAATGAAACTTCAGGTACTTCTTAACAACAGTATATCGTATCTGCCTAAATTTTTTCGCCTGAATTCAATTGTTAATTCCGGAGATATTCGCCGTCGCGTGAGCCGAATAAGAACGAGCGAACGGCGCTAATTCATATTTACACCCAGCGACGCTGACTAAGGCACGGTACGCACCGTAGCAATAAATAATCAGTCTTTGTTGAAAACGTCGGCCTGTAACCGTGTGCATTTTTCCACGTTAGTCATCTCAATGCAACCGCATTGACTTCACACAAAGGCCCTTTCCGGATAGTATCGCTTTCGATGTACAGTCGCCTTGTGACTCATTCCGACGCTCGATACAAACGCGCCTTTTTCTACTTAAGCCAACGTTTGCTTCTTGCCCATTGCCAACCAGCACGTGTTCGTATCTCTGCTCGTGTGTCATACGTTGTCCACTAAATTTTGTAATATTACGCACGGAACAAAACTGTCGGAAATAAGCTCGCGTAGTTTCGTCGAACTTCTCGTAATTGGAGTGATTCGTGAAAATAATTTAACACAGGAATTCGGTAGCATTTTTCACTTCATTAAATTTCTTCCGCTAACCTGTGAAAAAGTTTATAGCATGTTTCGCACCGAATTAAAGAAACGCGTTTAATTTTGCATTTCTATCGCTGTAATTAAGGAAACGCGTCGAAATTTGGATTCCTGTCACCAAAATTAAAAAAAAACTGCGTCTAAAGTTGCAATAACATCATAGCTTTAAAAATACGAAGCATTGAAAATTCGCGTTCATTTAGAATGTCAATCTTTGGTATCTAAATAGAAAAGATAGAAAATTTATAGTATTAAATATTCGAAGTTAATTTTGCTAACGCCTAAATTCCTAAGTTCCTCTGCGTTTCTTTAAATTATTCCACGCTACTTTCTCCGATTTTCTAGGAAGCTGAAAACAATAATAGGAAGGGGGGGTGCTTATAGTACGCGAATCGGTCGCGTTTATCGACGAGTTTCGCGTAACGAAAATCCGCCAGACGGAAATAATGAACTCGTGCATAATAACGGCATCGGTCTGCCAATAACAGCGGACTTTTATTGCGCGGTCCAAGGAGCCATTCGGGGGCCATAAATTCTTTTGCTCCTCCGGCAAACCGCGGCCCATAAAATCCGCTATAAGGGATCTTTATACGAGAGTTTCGCGACGAAAAGCGTTGTTTGGTCCCTTTGTAATAAACGCATCGGCGGCGGAATCCTTGCCAAAACGTTTTCCAGCGAATCCATTTGAAAATCAAACGAGAGAACCCGAAGCGACATAGATGGGAAAAATTGTGCGCGACTAATAAAAGTGAAAGTTACGCCAACTCGAAGAAGATCCAATTTAGAATTAGACTTAGAATTTTGTGAGATTTTTTTTTTTTTTTTGGTTAAATAAATTGTGAAATAAATGAAACGCTAAAAAGTCTTGGAATTGGAAGAACTTGAGAATTTAAAAATTTGTGAGTATAAAGATTTTGCGTTTCGATGGTTTGGAAATTTGAAAGCTTAAAAATTCGGTGGGTTAAAAATCGGAGTTTGAATATTCGCAAAAATCGAGAAATTTAATTCATTCGTAATTTATATTGTATACGTTATATTGTGTTTAATTATTCATACGTTACACGTTTAATACACTGTAATTCGATAATCGAAACTGTCAATTCGTATAATTGATATAATGCTCGTAAATTAAATAAAGTCTTGCACAATTCGAAAGCTGAGAAATTTAGAAGTTTCGAGAAAACTCGCTTTTTTAACGTCTTTATTATAAAGAAACGCGAATAATTACTATACAATAATAATAAACGCGAATAATACACTATTCGATCCAACAGATTGATGAATCGAAATTTCCAATTACGAATATTCATTGAATTTCTTTAAACGAGTCGCGCGCAACTTTCGAATATTAGAGAAACCTAATATACAAATGTTTTATCATTCTGAAATCGAAGCGGAGATGATTTTTCAATAATAATCCTCGTTTATTAGCCTTTATTAAGAGAAACTCTGAAACGTAATCCTGCCCATTCGAAGCGCAGATATTAACAATGAGAGTTTAAACTTTCACGTCGTACGATTGGAGAAAGTTGTCGCTTTTCGGTGAACTGGTTTTGCCGTCAAACTTCTAGATTCCGTTGCAACTTTGCGAACGTCAATTCTATCGTTCCACTGTTCCATTCGCCGTCATTCCAACCAACAGCGTCTCTTCTCTTCTCTTGTCCGTCTTCATTATGCAATTCAATCTCCACGTGTGCGCGCAACTTCGTCTCGTTTTCCTCGATAGAATAACGCTAAGCCGCGACGAGTTTTCCTCTTTCGCGTTGCCGGGCAAAATAGAAATTCTTGCAGTGGAACTTTGGATAATAATCGATTAATCGTTTGTTCTTCCAGCAATCGAGTCAATTTATTTGTTTTTTTTTTTTTTGGAGCTTTCGGAATTTCCAAGCGTTTGAATCTCTGAGCTTTTTAAAATATTTGAATTTTAAGTATTTCAATTACTAAGGATTCGAATTTCGAGTATTTAAAATATCTCACGATTCGAATTTCGAGTATTTAAAATATCTCACGATTCGAATTTCGAGTATTTAAAATATCTCACGATTCGAATTTCGAGTATTTAAAATATCTAACGATTCGAATTTCGAGTATTTAAATATTTAACGATTCGAATTTGAAGCATTTAAATTTTTCAGCGTTGCAAATTCCATGGTTTGAATTTTTAAGCTTTTACATTTGGAAGCGTTTGAATTTTGATGTTTTCCAATTCCAAGCCACCGAATTTGAAAGCTTTTAGATTTCCAAGCTTTTTAATCATTTCCACTATTCAATCTTCGTCGAAGGCGAATAAATTCCATTTTATCCAATGTATTATGTTCGAATTAAGTCCATATTACATCCAAAATATCCAACTTATGTTTATGCGAGTTGTGCAGAATCAAAGTACAAAAATTCTATTTATATTCTAATGAAAAGTAATGATACTTACTTTTCCTTTAATTATTCTTCACATCTAGGGAATATGTACCACGCACTGCCACTTTAATGTTACCGCGTACCTTTATTTAACTATTTTAGAGATTACTTAATCTAAAAATCGTTCCTGTTCGGAGCACAATATTATTCAACGACTCTTTTATTTACTAACATTTTTCTTATACAGGGTGTCCCGTAACTGGTGGTACAAGCGAGTAGGGGGTGATTCTACGTGAAAAATTGAATCGAAAATTTAGAATAAAATTTTTTCATACGACGCTTTATTTTCGAAAAAAATAAGTTTGAAAATTTGTCGAGTACGCGTGCACTTGGACCAGCTTCAGTATTTGTGGGGTCATGTTGAGTCAATTGTGTACAGTGATAACACGACGAGCGTTGAACAATTAAAACAAAAAATTATTATAGCGTTTGAACAATTAAAATTGCACAACGACACATTAGAAATCGTTCGATGCAATTTAATAAGGAGAGCACAGTTATATTTGCAACAACGTGGACATCGCTTCCAACGGTTCATAAATTAGACGAATTCTGGAAATCTGTTCATCGATCCATTGGGTGTATACAAACATTGACAACGTTTACGAACAAGAATGTAGGTGATCTACGATGAAATCCGTCGAGCTGAAGCTGGTCCAAGTGCACGCGTACTCCACAAATTTTCAAACTTATTTTCTTCGAAAATAAAGCGTCGTATGAAAAAATTTTATTCTAAATTTTCGATTCAATTCGTCACGTAGAATCACCCCCTACTCGCTTGTACCACCAGTTACGGGACACCCTGTATATTAAATATAACGAATTAATTACTACGTCATTGAAAATGTACAACGACGTTCAATGTCCCTATTATTGTCACTTGAAAGCTTCTCATTTAAATGGAAACACGTTTTACATTAACTTCGTTAAAATTGTTCTATTATTAGTTACCGTTGCTATATTGTACAGTTCCGGTTACCCTATATAAATACTTTTACTTTTCTTATTCCCTCCTCAATTTCATCTCTTATTATACATATATAGGTCTTACTTTCATTAACTTTGCTGGCGGCGTGGCAGAGGTAAAAGGGGTACGAACGAGGTTCGCGGGGTTGGAAAGGAGGCCACTAGACAGGGTAGAAGGGCGAAGGGAGGGAATCCAGGGGGTGGAAAGGACATCTAATGCGGGCTTTTCTCGGGTCGAGGACGAAAATGGCTAGGACTGAAGGACGACGCTCGATGCCTCTCTATATTTCTCTCCTCTTTCTCTCGCAATTTTCCCTTTTCCTTTTACCTTTCCCGTGTCGTCTGCATCCTCCATTCAATTTCTCTTCCACCCCTGTCTTTCATTTATCCACCATTTCTATCTTCATCCTTTCTTTCAACCCTTCCAATTATTATTTGCATTCATTTTTCTACATCCTTATGACCATTTTTCCTTTCTTCACCCCTTGTTTATTTTCTATTTTTGTCTTCATTATGCTTTATAGTCCTCCAATTATTCTTTGCATTCCTTTTCTCATCTCTCTTTTTTCTTTATCCATTATTTATATATTCAACTTTTCTTCAGGTGCTTTCTATATACTGTTTATTTTTTATCTTCATTTTTCTACCTCCTTATGACCATTTTTCTTTTCTTCACCCCCTGTTTATCTTCTATTTTTGTCTTCATTATGCTTTATAGTCCTCCAATTATTTTTTGCATTCCTTTTCTCATTTCTGTGTTTCCTTTATCCATTATTTATATATTTAGCTTTTCCTCAGGTGCTTTCTGTATGCTGTTTATTTTTTATCTTCATTCTTCTACCTCCTTATGACCATTTTTCTTTTCTTCACCCGCTGTTTATCTTCTATTTCTGTCTTTACCCACTATTTATTCCTATAATTGTTCCTAGAATTCTTCTTTTTACTATTTCTATCCCCCTCCAATTATTATTTGCATTCCCTTTTCTACCCCTTTATGACCATTTTCCTTTTCTTCATCCCGTATTTATCTTCTATTTCTATCTTCATCCACTTTTTATTCCTGTAATTGTTTCTCCTATTCTTCGTTTTTACCGTCGTCTTTCCTTTATCCACTATTTCTATCTTCTTCTAATTAATCTTTGCATTCATTTTTCTACCCCTGTCTTTTCCTTTATCCATTATTTATATACTCTGCTTTTCTTCAGTTGCTTTCTGTATGCTGTTCTTTTTTTATCTTAATTTTTCTACCTCCTTATGGCCATTTTTCTTTTCTTCACCCCCTATTTATCTTTCCTCTCTATCTTCATTATGTTTTCTATTCCTCTAATTATTCTTTACATTCTTTTTTTCCCCTGTATTATCCTTTGTCCATTATTTATATATTCAGCTTATCTTCATTTTTCTATTCCTTTACAACCATTTTTCTTTCCTTCATCCCCTCTTTATCTTTCCTCTCTATCTTCATTATGTTTTCTAGTCCTCTAATTGTTCTTTGCATTCTTTTTTTTCCCCTGTATTATCCTTTGTCCATTATTTATATATTCAGCTTATCTTTAGTTGCTTTCTGTAGGCTGTTTCTTTTTATCTGCATTTTTCTACCTCCTTCTGACCATTTTTCTTTTCTTCGCTCCCTATTTTATCTTCTATTTCTGCCTTTACCCACTACTTATCCCTATAATCGTTTCTCGTATCCTTCTTTTTCACCGTGTCGTCTTTTCCTTATCCACTATTTCTACGTTCACCTATTCTTCAACCCCTCTTTATACACTGTGGAGCTATAGAGAGGGGGTAAGAATAGGAAAAAGGAAGGGTGTTGCGTTTCGTCCTGGGCCTGCTAGTGGACCCATCAGTGCGGCTACCTAGCAGGCCTTGCCTTAGACGTTGGGATATTGGAAGGAAGGTTAAAGGCGGTATATATATGGACGAGGTAGTTGGAGCGAGTACTTTCGAGAATGTCCTATTTCATATGTCCCTCTAGTGGTGGGTGCAGGAGAGCCGCCACATACACTGTTCCCCTTTCCATTTTCTTTCTCCACCCTTTTCTCGATCATTACTTCACCCTTTATCCACTTTCATCCCTTATTTCCCTCTTGCAATTCTTTCAATCTCACTCCTCCTCTCGCTCTCTCCATTTAGTTCCTCTTTTTTTCTCGCATTCGTCGTTTCTCGTTTCGCGATTTCCACCCTCGCAAGCTCCTCTTTCGCCCCCCGAGCCCCTCTTCCACCCCCCCCCCCCCCCGTCCCATCTGATTCGCGTAATGCCGGCGAACCTGTTCCATTACCGTCACGGACTGTTTCTTCCACCCTAACTTCGACTCCAGCTCGATTTCTCCCCGTCGACTTGCACCTTGTTACTCGCTACGAGCCAAACAGGCTTTTACTCTGAAAATTCCTCCTCCCCCCTCCCCGTTCGCGTTTCTCTACTTATGTACTATACTATACGTACACGTATATTTATGTACCACGTACACTTATCGACAAAAGTATCATTATACAACGAACATCCAAAACGATATTTCTCAGAGCTGCGAATTTTCAAAGCTGCGAGTCCTCAACGCTACGAATTTTTAATCCTACGAATTGTCAAAGTTGCGAGTTGTCAAGTCCACGAATTCACAATGCTCGAAGCTTTGAAACTTATAAATTCTCAAAGCTACGAATTTTCAAAGCTACGAACGTCCTAAATGATTTCTCTAAGCATCGAGTTCACAAAGCTACGAATTTTTGATCCTACGAATTGTCAAAATTGCAACTTATCAAAGCTACGAATTGTCAAAGTTGCAAGTTGTCAAGTCCACGAATTCACAATGCTCGAAGCTTTTAAACTTATAAATTCTCAAGGCTGCGATTTCTCAAAGCTACGAATTTTCAAAGTCACGAACGTCCTAAATGATTTCTCCAAGCATCGAGTTCTCAAAGCTACGAATTTTTGATCCTACGAATTGTCAAAATTGCAACTTATCAAAGCTACGAATTGTCAAAGTTGCAAGTTGTCAAGTCCACGAATTCGCAATGCTCGAAGCTTTTAAACTTATAAATTCTCAAGGCTGCGATTTCTCAAAGCTACGATTTTTCAAAACTACGAACGTCCTAAATGATTTCTCTAAGCTGCGAGTTCTCAAAGCTACGAATTTTTAATCCTACGAATTGTCAAAGCTATGAATTGTCAAAGCTGGGAGTTGTCAACTCTACGGATTCTCAAAGCTATGAATTATCAATGTATCGAATTATCAAAGCTAAAATTATCATTGCCACGAATTGTCAAAGTTGCACGTTGTCAAGTCCACGAATTCACAATGCTCGAAGCTTTTAAACTTATAAATTCTCAAGGCTACGATTTCTCAAAACTACGAACTTTCAAAGCTACGAACATCCAAAACGATATCTCAGAGCTGCGAATTTTCAAAGCTGCGAGTTTTCAACGCTACGAATTTTTAAACCTGCGAATCTTCGAAGTTACGAATTATATCAAAGTTACAAATTATATCAAAGTTACAAATTATATCAAAGTTACAAATTAACAAATTCGAAGGCTCAAAAATTGACCCTAGTAACAGCATCAATTCCTTTGTATCCTAAAAGTTGCCTTAAAAGCGGCAACCTAAAAAGCACACGATTAGGTTAGAAAGAACATAGAACACCTGAGAGTTGCCTCGAATAGTTAAAAGAAACGAACTCGCGAGGAGAAATCCTCAGCAGGAAAAAAAAAAGGTAGAGAAGATCTATGAGAATTAGAGACGAAGTCTCGGATAGAGAGGCGGCAAGTATTGCAATAGGCAAGAGGCAAGAGGCAATACGTGGTACAATTATCTTATATATCTCGCTATTAGAAGGTTGAAGGGATAGGAAATGGAATAAAGTTACACAGCTTCGCTGCGCAACTTTTCTTCTGGTTATCATCGAGGCAGCCGAAAGTGGAGTGCGCTTCGCCTCGATCATTATTTCCTGCTACTCTCTCTATCTCTCTTCCCTTCTTCCGGTTTCTCTTCGCCGCGTTTAGTTCATTCAGTTCCATTTCAAGCTTATCGCGTAACTTTATTCAACTATTTTCGACATTATATTCGGTAAAATATACGATAAATGGATCCTAAATGTTCAATATCTAATATTGCATAAATCATGTATTTACCTAAATAGCTCGTAAAAATCGTTTTTTTTTTTTACAACTTTCGATTATAGTAATGTCAGAAGTTAATGCAAATCATGGTAAATATAAGAATGTACAAACTTTTGGATGGGCAAAAAATCAACGTAAATGTTGATAGAATATAGGATCAAAGAAATTAAGTATTTATATTTCTGTTAAACAGTAATGTAATAATTTGATAATCGCTGCTGATAAAACTGGTGACGATAGTAACAATAAAATGTTATAGTATTATATGAAATACTATAATAATATAGAATACTACTAAATGGTATAATTATATAAGACACTACAAAATACTATAAAATGCTATAATAATATAAAATACTACGAAATGGTATAATAACATAAAATACTGTATAATGATATAATAGTGTAAAATACTACAAAATACTATAATAGTATAAAATACTACAAAATACTATAATAGTAGAAAATACTATAATAATATAAAATACTACATAATACTATAATAACATAAAATACTGTATAATACTACAATATTATAAAATACTATATGATACTATAATAGTATAATATGCTGTAAAATACAGTAATAATATACAATACTATTAAATGCTATAATAATATAAAATACTATAAAGTGCTATAATAATATTAAATATTATAAAATGCTATAATAATATAAAATACTATAAGACACTATAATGATATTAAATAATGTAAAATACACGAATAATATAGAATACTATAAGATACTATAATAATATAAAATACTACAAAATACTATAATAATATAAAATACTACATAATACTAGAATAACATAAAATACTGTATAATACTACAATAGTATAATATACTGTATAATACTATAATAGTATAACATGCTGTAAAATACAATAATAATATAGAATACTATAAAATGCTATAATAATATAGAATACTATAAAGTGCTATAATAATATTAAATATTATAAATTGCTATAATAATATAAAATACTATAAGACACTATAATAATATTAAATACTGTAAAATACAAGGATAATATAGAATACTATACGATACTATAATAATATAAAATACTACAAAATACTATAATAATATAAAATACTACATAATACTATAATAACATAAAATACTGTATAATACTACAATAGTATAAAATACTATATAATACTATAATAGTATAACATGCTGTAAAATACAATAATAATATAGAATACTACAAAATGCTATAATAATATAAAATACTATAAAGTGCTATAATAATATTAAATACTGTAAAATACGAGAATAATATAAAATACTACATAATACTAGAATAACATAAAATACTGTATAATACTACAATAGTATAAAATACTACAAAATATTATAATAGTATAATATACTGTATAATACTATAATAGTATAGCATGATGTAAAATACAATAATAATATAGAATACTACAAAATGCTATAATAATATAAAATACTATAAAGTGCTATAATAACATTAAATACTGTAAAATACAAGAATAATACAGAATACTATAAGATACTATAATAATATAAAATACTACAAAATACTATAATAATATAAAGTACTACATAATACTATAATAATATAAAATACTACAAAACACTGTATTAATATAAAATACTGTAAAATACAAGGATAATATAAAATGCTATAGAATACAAGAATGATATAATAAAATACTACAAAATTCTATAATAATACAAAATACTATAACAATATAAAATACTATAATAAAACAGCTACTTTTCTGTGTCGTTCGAATATACTGCGAATTCGCGTTCAGATTGAATGTAACGCGAAAAAATCCACGTTTACTCGACTTCCCTCGAGATTTCCATATATCGCTAAAGGGTTGAAACGCCGTTGGTTGGCGAAAAAGCGGTGGAAAAACTTGGAATATCTGGAGTTACTTACGAAAGGAGGAAGAAGAGATTATCGCGTGAATACTTTTGTCGATTCAAGCAGATTTTCTTCGTTACGCGATCATCTCTTGGGATGCAAATACTTGGGATATCGAGGAGAGAAAGATTTTATCGTTTGCAAGAGGGGAATTTTAACGTCCCTCGATGGGATCTTTGCGATCCTTTGCAATTCAATTGCGATTAAGCCAAGTGTCCATTCAAGGTTTCTCTCTATCTTCTATTTTTCTCGTTTACTTTTCCCTCCCTTTGGATCGCCTAGACAGTCGCGGTTTAAAGATTAGATTTATTTCTTGTATCTTGTAAAATCGCGCTATAAAAGTTTGCATTAATAAGTAATATTTCAAACGTTTAGTCTAGTAAAACTATCGAACTATTTTTCTTTATTTCGACGATGAAATGAAGCAAGCAGAAGAAATATATTAAAGTGTTTGTGTATAAGTGGATAACTCGCGTAAATAAATGGAAATAATAATAATAATACGAATTACAATTTTGTTGTATGAAAACATTTATTTTTATACTGAGTCGAATATAATTTAATATTGTATTAAACGATAATTATTTTAAAACTTATTCATTTAAATTTCTCATTTAAAAAACATCCTTACAATATAATCTACGTAAAATAACAATCATGTAAAGTGAATTACAATTTTGTTGCATACAAAATTTACCAATCGTTTCTGCAACAAATCTAAATTTAAACATCAGTTTGTATTAATATTAACGAATAGTAAATCTAACTCTGTAATAAATCAAAACATTGCGTCGTAATAAATCCTAACCAATAAATTGTATTTCAATGCGATTGTAATAATTTACAAAATGCAAGTTTATCCTTTCTTTAAATGATACGAGATTCGATAGAATTGAGATTTGCTTTCTATCGAAAGTAAAAGTTTAATTATTCCGTACTCTAATCCCTTGACGTTCAAAACTCTCTCCGTTCCGATTTAATGAAGCAGAAACAGTTTATGCTTGTGTATGTATTTGTGTGTGTGCGCGTGTGTAGTACCGTTTGTAATGAATCACAAGGGATCTTGTCGAACATGCGATGTAACTGTATCTGCGTTGCTATCTCACTGATTGAGCCTTGAAACGGATGTGTTTTATCAATCATACCACGTTAATTGCAATTTGCTTTGAATCCTCCACTTCATTTATTTCAATCTATATAAATATGCACCTCTCTGTTACAATTCTTTCCATTCCAATTTTCGATTCTAAATAAATATAGGTAATTATACATAGACTGTATTTAATATAGATAATCACATTAACTATAATTGTTCGATTCAATTTTTATCCAAATTTCCTTTATTATCCGCGGCCTTGTGTTTTCTTTTTTGCACAATTAAATTTGCCATAAATGCATCAAATGGACATCAGTAGAATTTTAATAGAGTGTAAAGAAAAATTGATTTCATCCCCTAAATGTAAATAATAACACATGCTACATTTTATATGTATATATCATATATAATATAGATATTGTATATATATTATATTACATTGTATTGTATTATATTACATTATATTATATTGTAGTATATTATATTGCATTATATTATATTATATTGTATTATATTATATTATTTTATATTATATTATATTATATTATATTGTACTATATTACATTGTATTATATTACATTGTATTATATTACATTATATTATATTGTATTATATTACATTATACTATATTATAGTATATTGTATTGTATTATATTATATTATATTATATTATATTGTACTATATTACATTGTATTATATTACATTATATTATATTGTACTATATTACATTGTAGTATATTACATTATATTATATTGTATTATATTATATTATATTGTAGTATATTATATTGTACTATATTACATTGTATTATATTACATTATATTATATTGTATTATATTATATTATATTGTATTATATTACATTATACTATATTATAGTATATTATATTGTATTATATTATATTATTTTATATTATATTATATTATTTTATATTATATTATATTATATTATATTATATTGTACTATATTACATTGTATTATATTACATTATACTGTATCATATTATATTACACATACATGTAATACAAATATATATCACGTATTATTATCCGCATTGAAGGGTTGAAATCAATTTCTCTTTAGCTTTTACTAATACCAATAAACCACTTATTTTATTATCACTCTTTATATACGTATACATACTGCAATAAACTCTCCTCTCCCATAAATGCATTAAAAAGATCCCCAATCCATTAAAGCGTACTAATCATCCCTAAGACTCGATCTTTATCATCCCCTCATTCCTAATCTCTTTCTTTCTCAAGTGCGCGTCCCTTATTACAAAACCGAAGAGCGCCGAGACAACTTGCTCGTTAGAGCGTCGCGCTCTTGATCGTTCGTATGATAATGAAGCGCAGGGTGGGACTCATTAAGCTACCTACTAGTCGTTTGAAGCAACTTTTACACACGCCACGATCGATGACTCCATTCTCAAGAGTCATCCGTGTACGTAACACTGTCCTCTTCTATCTTTCTTTGCGCTCGCGCGCGTGCCTCTGTGTTTAGCTGTGTCTGTGTGAGTATATTCGTGACATCAGAAGAGGCCAAGAGGGTTCTATGCACTTAACACGCGTGTCAAGTGGTGACTCTCGTCAGAGGGGTGAGAATCGCGAAAAGTGGAACACAGCGCGAGGAAAAAGAAGTAGAGAGAGAGAGAGAAAGCCTTCTGACGGTTGTTAGAAAACTGTGTACTGGGTGTTCCAGATCCTTCAACGCGAACTTTGCGGACGCGTTTCAATTCGTGCAGTGAAATACTACGCTTATCGTGATCAATTTTTCACTAGAATAACAGGTTAAGTGTACGCGGAGGATGGCAAATTTTAATTGTTACGAGTAGTTGACAACTAAACTACGAATATATATATATTAAATCCGAAAATGTAAAATATGTACAATATATAAAGTTTTGTAATCTACCATTTAGTTTGAAATCAAGTTAATCAGAATAAAGTAACCATAAAATTCAAGAGTTAAACGAGTCGAAATTAGATCAATTAGGCACCTATCGCTATTTTTATTTGCGTTCATATAAATAATACATAATATAAAGTATAATGTCTTAATAATATATATATATATATATGTATAAAATCCAAAAATATGAAATATATATAATATATAAAATTTTGTAAACTAATACTTACCTCATAATGCACTACAATATACATATATATATAGACTTTAATTCGAACTTAAATAAATTGAAATAAGATAACCATAAAATCCACTTGTTACTCAAAATTAGCTAAAATTGGGTCAATTACTCATTCCGAACACGAAAACGAATCAGAGTTCAATAATTATCCATTACCCAAATGTTTGCAAAGTTACCGCAAAGTTTGTTATTTTTAGAAGTTTGAACACCCTGTGTGCATAACTTTGCCAAGCAAAATTTCCCTTTGCCTTTGATTCGCCGGTTTCCTCTTCTTCGTCGTCTTTTGTTTCCACCCTCCTTTGCATACTGGGCCGCCCATTATTCCGACTTTTTCCCCTTCGCCGAGGAGATAAAGGAAGTCGCGGGGTCAACCTCTGTGAACGTCCCATTGTCTTCCGGAAGCTTTCCAAGCTTTCACTCTGCCGATTCTTTTTTTCTTCTTTTTTTTTTCTTTCTATTTTAACAGGCGAAAAAGGCTCGAATCCTTGATCCGTGGCTAAACGCGCGACGCGCTGCGATTCCGTTTAATGTAAATTTCTTTTTCACGCTTTGTTTAAACGCTTGGAACGGTGAAATGATTGAGATTAAGATCTAAGCTATTCATTCACGTTAACGTTGGCTTCATGATTCACGATTAGGTTACGCGTGTTTGGTTTAAATCTATTTAGGGTTGTTTTCAGTCGAAAGTTTTCGACGGTTTCTACTTTTTAATTTCCATCGTATTCCTGTATCAATTTGAATTTAATTCTATTCGAAATGAAGCATGCGGATAAATATCGGAGTACTTTATTACGAGAATAATTCGTGTTTGTAAAATTATGCAATTTGCACGAAGAATTAATGAAATTAAAAGATTCTTAATCAAATATTTAAATACTTTTGTATTGTTACACTTTAATCAGCATATAAGAGTGATAATAAAAATACATGTACACATTTAAGAAACGATTGTTCAATTTTTGAGAGCGTATATATACGCTCATCGTAGCGAAAATGTTAACTATTTTAGAACGTAATTGATTCCAGTTCGAAGCATAATATATTATTCAACATAAAAGAGCTTATTTATGAACATTTTTGTTGTATGTTGAGTGTAATGAATTAATTACTAATTCATTGAAAATGTACAACAGAGTTAAATTATCTCCCTATCACTTGAAAGCTTCTCATTTAGAAAGCTTCAATTTTCCAGATTTTTGAATTTTGAGGCATTCGAATTTGCAAGTCTTCAAATTTCTAAGCTTTCCAATTTTAAATCCACCAAATTTCCAATACTTTGCATTTCCAAACCTTCGATTTTCCACGTTTTTCAATTTTGAGGCTTTAGAATTTGCAAGTCTTCAAATTTCTAAGCTTTGCACTTTTAAATCCATCAAATTTCCAATACTTTGCATTTCCAAGCCTTCGATTTTGCAGGTTTTTTAATTTTGAGGCATTCCAATTTGCAAGTCTTCAAATTTCTAAGCTTTGCCATTTTAAATCCATCAAATTTCCAATACTTCGCATTTCCAAACCTTCGATTTTCCACGTTATTTAATTTTGAGGTCTTCGAATTCACAAGTCTTCAATTTTCTAAGCTTTCCAATTTTAAATCCATCAAATTTCCAATACTTTGCATTCCCAAGCCTTCGACTTTCCACGTTTTTTAATTTTGAGGTCTTCGAATTTGCAAGTCTCCAAATTTCTAAGCTTTGCAATTTTAAAGCCATCAAATTTCCAATACTTTGCATTTCCAAACCTTTGATTTTCCAGGTTTTTTAAATGTGAGACTTTCGAATTTGCAAGTCTTCAAATTTCTAAGCTTTCCAATTTTAAATCCATCAAATTTCCAATACTTTGCATTCTCAAACCTTCGATTTTCTAAGTTTTTCAATTTTGAAGCCTTCAAATTTCTAAGCTTTCCAATTTTAAATCCATCAAATTTCCAATACTTCGCATTTCCAAACCTTTGATTTTCCACGTTTTTCAATTTTGAGGCTTTAGAATTTGCAAGTCTTTAAATTTCTAAGCTTTGCAATTTTAAATCCATCAAATTTCCAATACTCTGCATCTCCAAAACTTTGACTTTCCATGTTTTTTAAAAATTGACGAAGAAAGAATTAATATTTGAATCGAAGCAAGTAGAAAAATATCGAAGTTTCTTATTATTCGAGTAATTTGCATTCCTTAAGTTTCGAATTTTTAAGCGATTAAATAATTTCCAAGCCTCTAAATTCGAAAGCTTTCGGATGTTCTCGCTACCAGAAGCGTATGTTTCTCTTCCGCGAAGGTTCTACTCGTAAATCTTTCCAACATCCCCATGTCCTAAAATCGCTACATTCGCCAGGTTACCTAAACTACGTTAATATTACACTGTACCCGTAGCATTGTTTCCCTTGGGCAAGGAAATTACGCCTAGGAATTTCCGTCGTTTCCACAGGACTCAACACGAATCCACGTTCCACGTGAATATATATCTCCTACCATATTTCACGAGCCCGTTCTACGTATTGCGTTTGTTACAGCCTCATCTCTGTTCATAAAACGTCGGCATATTTACGTACTATATTTTATCATTAGAATTAATATATAAAATATACGTAGTATATATAATGTATAATATTTGTTTTTGGGGGGCAATTCCTCGTCAAGTATAGCGATAATGGAAAAACGAATTAAAAGCAATGGGATTTTATCAAATGTTTGGAGGAAAGTAGTAGAAATTTTCCTTTGTGAAGTAGGAAAAAATATGTGTATCATGTGTATCACAATTATGTGTGAACTGTCTCGAGATATAGTATATATTGATATATTAACAAAGCCATATAAAAGTATATCAGTATAGCAGTATATCAATGTGTCAATGTATCAATATATTAATATATTAATGTATCAATATATTAATATATTAATGTATGAATATATCAATGTATCAATATATTAATGTATGAATATATTAATATATTAATATATCAATACATTAATATATTAATATATCAATGTATGAATATATTAATATATCAATGTATCAATATATCAATATATTAACATATCAATGTATCAATACATCAATATATTAATATATTACTATAGCAATGTATCAATCTATCAATATATCAGTACACTAATATATTAATATATCAATGTATTAATGTATCAATATATCAGTGTATCAATATAGTAATATATCAATGTGTCAATCTATCAATATATCAATATACTAATATATCAATGTATCAATATATTAATATATTAATGCATCAATCTATCAATATATCAATATATTGACATATCAATGTGTCAATGTATCATTATATCAATGTATCAATATATTAACATATCAACGTATCAATATATAAATGTATCAATACATCAATATATTAATATGCTAATATATCAATATATTGACATACCAATGTGTCAATGCATCAGTATATCAATGTATCAATGCATCAATATATTAATATACTCATATATCAATATATCAATGTATCAATATATCAATATATTAATATATTAATATATCATAGTATCAATCTATCAACATATGAATATACCAATACATTAATATATTAATATATCAATGTATTAATGTATCAATATATCAATGTATCAATATAACAATACATCAATGTATTAATGTATCAATATATTAATATATAAATGTACCAATCTATAAATATATTAATGTATCAATATATGAATATATAAATCTATCAACATATCAATGTATCAATCTATCAATATATCATCATATTAATGTGTTAATGTATCAATGTATACATAAAACCAACTTATCTTCGATACCCTTTACAAACCCTAATAATTCCCTTGCATCGTAACATAATCCAACACGCGCCGGCAGTTTCAAACCCATTTGGAAAAAGCAAGACGATACAATGTAGCCGTAGATCGGTCACCGAATCCTCCTTTTTGTTCCCCTCGAATGCTAACAGAGCGGCAAGATTGATAACGAAATGGTAGAAGAGAGAAAAGGTGGGACGCGGAATAGGTTGGCCTAAATACCAACACAAGGGCTTGACGTTAATTTAACGGCAAGGGTTGGGTGGCAGGTGTGGGCGTTTTCAATATGTCGGACGTCGAAGGATCCTCTTGTGCACTTGCACACCTCCAGCTAGCGAACAAAACCGTGGCAAGGTCTTCGCTTCGAGATTAAACCCGCGCCAAAAACCTCCCGGGAAATGATGCATTGATGTGCTTGGCGAAATCCGATGCACGGAAAACCGTGTGCTTAGAAAACGCTTCCACCTGTACTGCATAAATAAAAATGAATATGGCAGATGTACCAATCACTGCCACTTTAATGTTATCGCGTAATTTCGTTCAACCCTTTCGCTACAAGAGTTGGAAATTAAAAGATTCTTAATTCTTAAATGAAGTTAGCTTCTTATTAGTGTTGTATTCCGCTGAGGTTGTCAGTTTATTATATATAATAAGTTACAACGTCGAGCGAAACAAAGACGAAGTTTAACGTATACCAGAGTGTATTCGCGTTTTACAAGTGTAGTTGCGCGTCCTAAGACGGTCCGGACTGTTCTGGCGTGTCAAGAGAAAAACTGTGATTTTGGTGACTCGGAAAATAGAGAGGTAGGGGGTTATCTTGGGTTCGATGGTCAGTAAGGGATGAGGTAGCAGGATCGAGGTTCGGAGGTGACTAACTAGGATGAAATCATCAGCTATCGAAGGATTTTCGAATGTTTGCTGCTGGGGTTTGGTTTATCGTGTTTGAAGGAGGATGAGAAGGCCGCGTTGTCTTAACTAAAAATAATATAGTACTAATGATTACGTTGGCATACAACATTAGTATGAGATCAAATATTTAAATACTTTGTATTGTTATACTTTAATCAGCGTATAAGAGTGATAATAGAAATACATGTACACATTTAAGAAACGATTGCTCAAATTTTGAGAGCGTATATATACGCTCATCGTAGCGAAAATGTTAACTATTTTCGAACGTAATTGGTTCCAGTTCGAAGCATAATATATTATTCAATATAAAAGAGCGTATTTATGAACATTTTTGTTGTATGTTGAGTGTAATGAATGAATTACTAATTCATGGAAAATGTACAACAGAGTTAAATTATCACCCTATTGTTGTCACTTGAAAGCTTCTCATTTAGAAAGCTTCAATTTTCCAGATTTTTGAATTTTGAGTCCTTCGAATTTGCAAGTCTTAAAATTTCTAAGCTTTCCAATTTTAAATCCACCAAATTTCGAATACTTTGCATTTCCAAATCTTCGATTTTCCACGTTTTTTTAATTTTGAGGCATTCGAATTTGCAAGTCTTCAAATTTCTAAGCTTTGCAATTTTAAATCCACCAAATTTCCAATACTTTGCATTTCCAAGCCTTTGATTTTCCACGTTTTTTTAATTTTGAGGCCTTCGAATTTGCAAGTCTTCAAATATCTAAGCTTTTTCTAATTTTAAAGCCACCAAATTTCAAATACTTTGCATTCTCAAGCCTTTGATTTTCCACGTTGTTTAATTTTGAGGCCTTCGAATTTACAAATGTTCAAATTTCTAAGCTTTCCAATTTTAAATCCACCAAATTTCCAATACTTTGCATTTCCAAGCCTTTGATTTTCCACGTTTTTTAATTTTGAGTCCTTCGAATTTACAAATCTTCAAATTTCTAAGCTTTGCAATTTTAAAGCCACCAAATTTCCAATACTTTGCATTTTCAAGCCTTCGATTTTCCAGGTTTTTCAATTTTGAGACCTTCGAATTTGCAAGTCTTCAAATTTCTAATCTTTGCAATTTTAAATCCACCAAATTTCCAATACTTTGCATTTCCAAACCTTCGATTTTCCACGTTTTTGAATTTTGAGGCCTTCAAATTTACAAATCTTCAAATTTCTAAGCTTTGCAATTTTAAATCCACCAAATTTTCAATACTTTGCATTTCCAAGCCTTCGTTTCTCCACGTTTTCCAGTCGTTAATCCTCTGAACTTTCCCTCCCCCAAAAATATCCTCTCCTTCGTCTCAGTAATCCACCGTTTCTCTGTGATATTGGAAAGAATCCAAACGATTGCGCGAGCAATACTTACATTCCTTGCATTATGTATTATCGTGGCTGGGGGGTTCGGTTTGGTACGCGCATGAATTTTCATCGCCGTATCGAACATCGGACACGCGGTGGCAATAAATTTCGCGTTAAACCCAAACCACCCTCGAGCCTCCATCTTTCTCGACTCTCGTGTGTGTGTGTGTGTGTGTATGTTTGGATCGGTGGAATTACCGGTCGGAAAATAGAAAAGCAGAGGATTGAGAAAAGAGATCCACGAGCATCGATCTTGAGAGAATGGGAAAGTTCGTGCGCGAATTTTCTATTGAAAAAGGTTTATTCGACGAAGCATTGATAAGAGTACCGTTAACCGAGTGAAATTCAATTTGCGATAGATTAATGAATAGGGTAAACGATCCAATTGCCGTAGTAAATCTAAATTTAAGGGAAGTACGTATATAGAGATTAATTTCTTTTGCATTTTTAGACGGTTCATGTAAAATACATAGTATATAAAATTGTAATAGCATAAACATTAATATACTTAGGCAGTTCATTTAAATTAAATGGTATATTAATTTGTAATGGTATAAACATTAATATACTTAGGCAGTTTATTTAAAATAAATAGTATATTAATTTGTAATAGTATAAACATTAAAATACTTAGGCAGTTCATTTAAAATAAATGGTGTATTAATTTGTAATAGTCTAAACATTGAAATACTTAGGCAGTTTATTTAAAATAAATGGTGTATTAATTTGTAATAGCATAAACATTGAAATACTTAGGCAGTTTATTTAAAATAAATAGTGTATTAATTTCTAATAGTGTAAACATTAAAATACTTAGGCAGTTCATTTAAAATAAATGGTATATTCATTTGTAATAGTGTAAACATTGAAATACTTAAACAGTTTATTTAAAATAAATAGTGTATTAATTTGTAATAGTCTAAACATCAAAATACTTAGGTAGTTCATTTAAAATAAATGGTATATTAATTTGTAATAGTATAAACATCAAAATACTTAGGCAGTTTATTTAAAATAAATGGTATATTAAATTGTAATAGTCTAAACATTGAAATACGTAGGCAGTTCATTTAAAATAAATGGTGTATTAATTTGTAATAGTCTAAACATTGAAATACTTAGGCAGTTTATTTAAAATAAATGGTGTATTAATTTGTAATAGCATAAACATTGAAATACTTAGGCAGTTTATTTAAAATAAATAGTGTATTAATTTCTAATAGTGTAAACATTAAAATACTTAGGCAGTTCATTTAAAATAAATGGTATATTCATTTGTAATAGTGTAAACATTGAAATACTTAAACAGTTTATTTAAAATAAATAGTGTATTAATTTGTAATAGTCTAAACATCAAAATACTTAGGTAGTTCATTTAAAATAAATGGTATATTAATTTGTAATAGTATAAACATCAAAATACTTAGGCAGTTTATTTAAAATAAATGGTATATTAAATTGTAATAGTCTAAACATTGAAATACGTAGGCAGTTCATTTAAAATAAATGGTGTATTAATTTGTAATAGTCTAAACATTGAAATACTTAGGCAGTTTATTTAAAATAAATGGTGTATTAATTTGTAATAGCATAAACATTGAAATACTTAGGCAGTTTATTTAAAATAAATAGTGTATTAATTTCTAATAGTGTAAACATTAAAATACTTAGGCAGTTCATTTAAAATAAATGGTATATTCATTTGTAATAGTGTAAACATTGAAATACTTAAACAGTTTATTTAAAATAAATAGTGTATTAATTTGTAATAGTCTAAACATCAAAATACTTAGGTAGTTCATTTAAAATAAATGGTATATTAATTTGTAATAGTATAAACATCAAAATACTTAGGCAGTTTATTTAAAATAAATGGTATATTAAATTGTAATAGTCTAAACATTGAAATACGTAGGCAGTTCATTTAAAATAAATGGTGTATTAATTTGTAATAGTCTAAACATTGAAATACTTAGGCAGTTTATTTAAAATAAATGGTGTATTAATTTGTAATAGCATAAACATTGAAATACTTAGGCAGTTTATTTAAAATAAATAGTGTATTAATTTCTAATAGTGTAAACATTAAAATACTTAGGCAGTTCATTTAAAATAAATGGTATATTCATTTGTAATAGTGTAAACATTGAAATACTTAAACAGTTTATTTAAAATAAATAGTGTATTAATTTGTAATAGTCTAAACATCAAAATGCTTAGGTAGTTCATTTAAAATAAATGGTATATTAATTTGTAATAGTATAAACATCAAAATACTTAGGCAGTTTATTTAAAATAAATGGTGTATTAAATTGTAATAGTCTAAACATTGAAATACTTGGCAGTTTATTTAAAATAAATAGTATATTAATTTGTAATAGTGTAAACATTAAAATACTTAGGCAGTTTATTTAAAATAAATAGTGTATTAATTTGTAATAGTCTAAACATCAAAATACTTAGGCAGTTTATTTAAAATAAATGGTGTATTAATTTGTAATAGTCTAAACATTAAAATACTTAGACGATTCACTTAAAATAAATACCTATGTGATCTATTATCCTTTCTGCGATATGAATAAACCTAATTTATCTTCGGTGTTAGGGTTGGGCTTAAGGGTAGCGTGACTTCCGGGTGCGTGTTGGATTTAATAAGAAAAACTGATAGGTTTTCGTGATAAATGGGCGATGGATTTTTACGTTTACAATATTTATATATACATACACATATATACATATATTTATATGTACATATGTAGACACACGTACAGAGAGACGAGGCTTCGAAACTTTAGAAAGGCTGACCCACATCGCGACACCGTTTAAATTCCTCAGGCCGAATAAATTTCGTTTCGCCAGCGGGGGTGGTTTTCGTATCTTAGACAGCCTTATCATCGCTTCCGGGACGAATCCAGGCCAGGTTCCACTTTCCAAAACGCTTCCAGCCTATCTGAAACTCCATTAGATCGAATTTTCACCCCCCCCCCCTTTAACACTCGGTGTTATTTTAACGTACATTACTTTATTCGTGGAGCGGTTTAAATAATTGCATGCAAGCATTGAGCAGTTTTATATTCGCTTCGCTTTAAACGAAATGGATATTTCGTTTTTTTTCGTTTTTTCTTTTTTGTACGGGTTGCACAAAAGAGAACGGAGAGAAAAACAGAAAAGTTGTTTTACAACGCGCTACAATTAACCAGCGAATAAAAGCTATTGTATTTCGTACGATACGCGTTGCATTGTTGCGTTCGGTTGAAAACAGTGCACCGAGTCTCTTTATTTTGCCAAGGAAAATTATTTTTATTCAACGATTTTGTTATTCGACAAAGTATAGTGCAACTTTGGACAGAGTCTTCATTATGGTATGAAAAAATTCGTACATATTGGTAACATGTTGCTAATTAAACCCACTAAGTTTCAAATTGAAATATTTATTAGTTTTGTCAAAAAAAATTCCAGAATATGAACCTAGTAGGTGCAAATTTTAGCGAAGTTCTTCATTAGCCAATCTTGCTACTTATTACTATAACTTTTTACAGAAACATAATTTTCGCACGAAAAAATTCACGCTCATTAGTCAAGCATCGCTAATTAAACCCACCAAGTTTCATCTTCAAACGTTTCTTAATTTCGTCACAAAAAATTCTCAGAATGCCAATTTAATACAGACAAACTTTAGTTAAACTGCTTTATTTGCCAATTACAACAAATGAAAACAAATTCGAACAGAGTCATCGTTATAACATGAAAAAATTCGTACGTACATTTCAAACATTGCTAATTAAACCCACCGAGTTTCAACTTCAAACGTTTATCAGTTCTATCGTAAAAAAAAAATCCCGGAATATCGACGCGAATATTCGCCGTTTGCCAAGAAATTTTGTTTCGAACTTTCGAACGACTTTCCTACAAAAATACGGAAACGATACCAACACGGTATGCAAGTAAAGATTAATTCCGTGTATTCCTTTCAATAATTGGCCATTTTTATTTTCCGTAAAATTCGCGTCTAGTTCAGCGATCGTTTAAAAGCAGGCGTGGAATTCATTTTCCGCGTAGATGTTGGTAAAATTAGCTAACAATTTCGATTGGAGCTCGTCGTTGGCGCGTTTAATCGCGTCACCCCTTTGTGTGTCGATAATTCGAAACGAAATTATCGCTTCCGTCGAAGGAAATTGAGTCGAGCACAATGCATCCATGTTACCCGCAAATTGTCGCGATAAACGATAGAAAATTGCCACGCTAGGACCTTCAACGTATCTTTTTTCCTTTTTTCTTCTTTGTCTATTTTTGTACAAAATCGAACGGATAATGTTTGACAACGAGGAAAAATAAACAAAAGGAACTTTAAATATAGACGATTAACAGAAGTGAATGTTAGTAAAGGAAATTACGGCAATTTTTTAAATAAATGGTTTTTATTCGAGATTTGAGAGACGTTTGATTCATTTGACGTATTTGATTAATTAATTCGGTATTTGGAGAAAGCAAGCTTATTTTTGCACGAAACAATTTGTGACCGTTGTTGATATATCAACAAATATGCTCGTTGAGTGTTACATTAATAGGTTTATTAGTTTCGTTGAAAAAAATTCCTGAATATCAACTTAATACATACAAGTTTTATTAAAATTCATGCTTTACCGATTACGATGAATTAAAGTATAACTTTAGACGGAAGCATAATTTTTGTATGAAAAAATTCGTGTATATTATTCAAACATTGCTAATTAAACCCACCAAATACCAAACTAAAATATTCATTAGTTTCCTTGATATTAATTCCTGAATATCAACTTAATACATACAAATTTTATTAAAATTCGACCTTCACCAATTACAATGAATTATAGTATAACTTTAGATAAAACCATAATTATTGTATGAAAAAATTCGTATATATTATTTAAAGATTGCTGATTAAACCCACCAAATACCAAACCGAAATGTTGATTAGTTATCCAGAAAAAAATTCCAAATTCTGATCGGCCAAATTAAAGATCTCAAGATCTCATTATTATTACATTTACTTTGTTTTATTTATTTTATCTAATTACCGGTAAAAAAAAAAAAGAGGCGTATTACCGATAAAATTCTCGCGCTATTCTTCGCATTTTACCGCTACTACAATCACTCTAATTAAACACGCAGCCTATAAACTTTGCATCGCCAAAGTTTTCCTCCTCCACTGTGAAAACGCTGTAATCGTATTATCATTATTATTAACCCTTTCGCTACGGCAGCTTAAGACTGAAATGCGTTTCTGATGCAAAGATGAAGGTAACTTTTCTTAATTTAGAAATAGTTTGTGTGCAAATAATTACAGGTTTAGTACCATTAACTAAAATCCAATATGTACCACTGATAACAAAAGTATTACCGTGATTTGAAAAAAAAGAATAGATGTATTTCAGCAAATAACTGTGGGTAAAGTAATAGTGCTTCCTTTTGTTAGACGATACAATTTAATATATTCATTATTAAAGACTAAATTTAATGATATAACACATTTAGTATGACTATCTCTATCTCGCTCTTTAGTTCTCTCGTTCTCACTCTAGATTCGCTCTCTCACTCCATGTACTCTTTCTTTACTGGTTCGGTAACCACTGACTCTTTTTCAAACAGACATTCATCATAATAACGTACACAATATAACGAACTCTCATGCATCTCTCATGCATCTCTCATTTTTATCATAGACTATACAGTTCTGGACAAAACATTCATACTCATTTAACATTGTGGAGCTGTAGAGAGGAGGGGGTAGGATAGGAAAAAGGAACGGTGTGTTGCGTTTCGTCCTGGGCCTGCTAGTGGACTCATCAGTAAGGCTACCTAGCAGGCCCTGCCTTAGACGTTGGGATATTGGAAGGAAGGTTAAAGGCGGTATATATATGGACGAGGTAGTTGGAGCGAGTACTTTCGAGAATGTGCTATTTCGTATGTCCCTCTAGTGGTGGGTGCAGGAGAGCCGCCACAAACATCATTCATACATATACATATAAAACCAATACTCACAATAACAGCCCAATTCTTCAGCACGTAAATATGCGTCCTTCGTAGCGAAAGGGTTAACGAGTAAAAGCGCGCGAAGTACAAAAAAAGAATATACATATACACATGCGTTGACACGGTCAAAGTCACACACAAAAAACGTAGATCATAAAAAATTCGATGGACAGTTAAACGCATCTTGCTCGTTGCGAAAATAATTACTCTCGCGGGCGATATGATAAATAAGAACGTGTCCGCCGCGTTGCGCGTCGGGAGAGCGTCATAAATTAACGAAGAAGGCAACACGGGCGCGACACTCGTAAACGTAATTATCGAAGGAAGAAGAGAAGAGAACGACGCTCCGGCAGCTTGACGAGCTCCACTTTCGCGGTGTTCGTCGTAGTTAGAGGGTAATTACTGGCGGCACGCTTCGGTGAACGAAAAAATCATCGGCTCCTTTGCCTCTTCTCCATGCCCGTTTTTATACAGGATTGATGCTTTTCCGCGCGTTCATCGAGCATTCGTGGTTTCAGCGTATCATTTTTCAGACTTTCGTAATAAACGTAATCGCGAGCGAAGTACTTAATTTCTAATCACCGCAATGCATCGCGTGCCTGCTTTGCTTTGCAACTTTGTCCTGCGATCGGCGTTTATAGTTTCCGGTGAATTCGGTTTGTTAGAGTGGGGGGGGGGGGGGGATTAATTAACCGAAGAGAATGATTTTTGTGAAAAGTGGTGTGGATGTCGCGCGTTGATGTTTGGGAATTTTTTCCTGGAAAACTAATGGACGTTTGATATTGAAACTTGGTGGCATTAATTGGCAATGTTTGAACAGTGAATGCGAATTTTTTCAAGTAAAAATTTTGATTTTGTTCGGTGTTATACCGGATCCATTATAAATGGCAAATGACGAATTTTAACAAAATTCCTGCGTATTAACGATATTCAAGAATTTTTTTCAACGAAACTAATGCACGTATTAATTTGAAACTTGGGGATATTGTTTAGCAATGTTTTATCAATATACACGAATTTTTTCATGCCATAATTATGATTCTGTCCAAAGTTGCACTAATTTTGCTAGTATAATTGTGGAACGACAAATTTTAATGAAATTCGTGCATATTAGCAATATTCAAGAATTTTTATCGACTAAACTATTAAACATATCGATCTGAAATTTGGTGATATTATTTATCCATATTTTACCAATAAACAAGAATTTTTTCATACCAAAATAATAATTCTACTTAAAGCTATACTAATTCAAATTAACACATGTAAAATAGACGAGGTATAACGAAGTTCGCGAAGTACACCACCACATTTAGGAATTTTTATCAACGAAACCAATTAACTTATTAATCTGAAATTTGGTGATATTATTTATCCATATTTTACCAATAAGCAAGAATTTTTCCATACCAAAATAACAACTCTATCCGAAGCTATACTAATTCAAATTAACACATGTAAAATAGACGAGGTATAACGAAGTTCGCGAATCACACCACTACATTTAGGAATTTTTATCAACGAAATTAATAAACGTATTGATTTGAAATTCAGCGATGTTATTTACCTATATTTTACCAACACGTACGAATTTTTCCATACCAAAACAACAATTCTATCCGAAGCCATATTAATTATAATTAACACACATAATAAAGACGAAGTTTAATGAAGTTCGCGAATCACACCACTACATTTAGGAATTTTTAACAACGAAACCAATTAACTTATTAATCTGAAATTTGGTGATATTATTTATCCATATTTTACCAATAAGCAAGAATTTTTCCATACCAAAATAACAACTCTATCCGAAGCTATACTAATTCAAATTAACACATGTAAAATAGACGAGGTATAACGAAGTTCGCGAATCACACCACTACATTTAGGAATTTTTATCAACGAAATTAATAAACGTATTGATTTGAAATTCAGCGATGTTATTTACCTATATTTTACCAACACGTACGAATTTTTCCATACCAAAACAACAATTCTATCCGAAGCCATATTAATTATAATTAACACACATAATAAAGACGAAGTTTAATGAAGTTCGCGAATCACACCACTACATTTAGGAATTTTTAACAACGAAATTAATAAACGTATTGATTTGAAATTCAGCGATGTTATTTACCTATATTTTACCAACACGTACGAATTTTTCCATACCAAAATAACAATTCTACTCAAAGTTATACTAATTCAAATTAACACATGTAAAACAGACGAGGTTTAACGAAGTTCGCGAATCACACGACCACATTTAGGAATTTTTATCAACGTAATTAATAAACGTATTGATTTGAAATTCAGCGACGTTATTTACCTATATTTTACCAACACGTACGAATTTTTCCGCGAGGAGATAACAATTCTACCCAAAGTTACACTAATATAAGCTAACATTTGCACGGGAACCGCTCGCAACGTTCGGTCCTCTCTATCCGTAGCACTTACGCGAATTATTCGAGCGCGAGATGTTACTCTAGAATACAGGATGAGAGTGTGATGCGTTCAGGCCAGCGGACACACAATCGACGAGACCCAGTTTTCGCGGCCAATTGCGTCCGCGGAATTTGAAATTGTGAATTCGCGCGGCGAATCGATCAATCGAATAAAAACCAATGCTCATCCTTCGGATACGAATTAGGTTAATAGATAAGACCAGCCGAACGCTTCCACTCGATCCTCCACTTCAGAGTAAATTAACCCTTAACCCTTTCGCTACGCTTACAGCTTCTGAAAAGGCGCGTTTACCTGATCGATATTCGGTGAAAAGAAAATTGCTTAAATTCGCTCCTCTCAAAAAACTATTTAGTTTAACGTTTATATTATCACAATTTAATATACCATTTATTTTAAGTGAACTGCGTAACTATTTCAATGTTTATACTGTCACAATTTAACAATAGCTTTACGGACATTACGTGCATAATTTGACAAGCTTCCGGAAAAATACTTATACCACGTATAAATATTCGATCGTAGAAAGTTGAGGATGAAGAGAAACACTTAAAATACATATTCATACCATTGTATTAATTAAAGTTAACATAAAGTACTGAAAAACTATATTTATGGTCTCTATAATTTTACGTATGAAATCTGAAATGCGTCAGCGTGACGAGTTTCGTAAACCTAGTGCTAATACACTATTTATTTTAAACGAATCGCCTAAAGATACGAAAGAAATTAATCTGTATACTTCCCTTAAGTTTAGATTTGCTACAGCAATTGGGTCATTTACCTTATTCTACGCTACAACCTATCAAAAGTACGCAGTACAGTGAAAAAGAATCGGTAGTTCCACAGATCCTAATTGAATTGTTCGCGCACGCAACGGAGGTAAAGAAAAAGAAAAAAAGAGGGGGGGGGGTGAGTTTAGAGGCGCGTGTCGGTTTGCGTTTCGTTCTATTTTCACCGTAACGAGATCGATAGACGACGAATGTCCGTAAACCGTGGCTGCAGTACAACGCTTGGACGACCGCATAACAGCATAGTAATGCAAACTGTCGCATGGTGCATTGACTAAGAACAAGATAGACCACTCGTCCAATGCTTTTCTTTGTCACGCGAATTGGAGGCTCATAAGCACCCAATCCGTTTTCATTTTTACCTTATCGATTGTCTAAAATGTATAACTTTTACGTTTGCTCTTACATTTTGTATATTAGAATACTTTAGAAGTGTTTACATTCTTTGTCAGATAATAAAACGAAAGATATTCCTCCGAGAAGTTTGAATTTTTAGGTTATCGGTGTTTCAGAGCATGTGACGCGAAATCCCATAAGATGATCGGTCTATCCTGTACCTCGTCTGTGCATGGTGTTCGGTTAAACGTTGGTAACGTCGAACAGACGACTTCGAGATCTTACCGAAAAACAGGGAAATGACCGATTTTATGTGGCTCAAAGTTTTGTAGCGATTGATTAAGCGAAAGTAACGTTAAATGACATTTACCGTGCGCGAATGTAAAGCTTGAATCTTGTTGAATTTAACGCTATCGATGGATCGTTAATAGCTTTAAGAAAGTAGTAGCAGTGATTAAGAACAAATTAGACTACTCATCCAATGCTTTTCTTTGTCACGCGGATTTGGGGGTCATGAGCCCCAAATCCGTTTTCATTTTTACCTTTTCGATTGTCTAAAATGTATAACTTTTGCGTTTGCTCTTACATTTTGTATATTAAAATACTTTAGAAGTGTTTACATTCTTTGTCACCTAATAAAACGAATGATATTCCTCCGAGAAGTTTGAATTTTTAGGTTATCGGTATTTCAGAGCATGTGACGCGAAATTCCATAAGATAATCAGTGTATCCTGTACCTCGTCTGTGGTAATAGTAAACAATGAAATAAAATGAACTATACGTACAAATTAAATTCGACTGTCTTTAAAATGTTCTTTAAGATTGAAGTTAAGCTATAATGCGATGCAAGTTCCTTTATTATTAACATTATTTACGCGTGGACGGATGTAATTTGCGAATCGAGCAATTAAAACGTTAGTTCGACAAATTTTATACCGAAAATATAACAGCTTGAAAATATATCTTAATAGTCGCGTAAAAGAAACGATTCGCTATGGTGAACTAAACATTTTACTCGAATCTGATATTCATCGATGCTTTCGAACCACTGTACGGAAATTAGAAACGCGCACTTTTTAATTAATTAACGAATCTCAGCATTTTGGGCTACGTAAAATCATTTAAAACCATTTCATATGCAACAACCTAACATATATATATTATTATTGTTATATATGATATATATTATATAAAATAAAGTACAGTAACAGGAAGAGATATATTTATATTTATTGTTATGCCAGAAAATACAGTAAGATAGTTTATGGACATAGTTTATAAAATGGTAGAGATGAGAAATTGAAATTAGCGGAGGAGAACAAAATGTGCAACACGATTTTCCATTTCATGGCTTGTAAAAGCAGAAATTAATGATATACTATATATATAAATATATATTATTATCATAATTATATATTATATACACTATATTATTTTGGGCTACGTAAAATCATTTAAGGCCATTATTCGTACACAACAATCCCGATAAAATAATTCGAGAATAAATTCTAGAATAATTCGACGAAGTTGCTTTAAATCGACGAGCTCTTAAAGTGACAATAATTGGTACGTCTAGCGTAGCTAGCTAAAATTGAATCTGAAAAGGACAATCGGATGGGCTATTAATCCTTATTCGATAAACCAGCTGTCGCCATTTCAACGAATTAACACGGCCAGTTAATTAAGCGTCCCTTTCTCTGTACTCGAAACACAGCTGTTTTGCATTCTCTGGCATCGAGCCATTCGTTATTCAGCCGCCATAATTCGTCCTCCATCTCATTATCCTTCTATTTCGACCTCCATTTTCTTTTCAATTCCGTTCGTCGATTTCCATATTATGGGAAATCCGCCGTGTGTATTCGAATAATAATACTGCAAAGATATAATCAGTATCAAATTGAACGATTACAAGTAACGTATTCGAGTGACAATCGCCAATTTGAATGAAATTTATAGTATGTAAAAAATATTCAAGGGATTCGAAATACGGAGCTTTGAGAATTCGAAGCATCGACAATTTGTAAGCTTGGGAATTTTGAGTATTTGAAAATTCGAAGATTTGATAAACCAAACTGTATTTCTAGTAATCGATATTGATAATGCTAATTTGACTGTTGAATTATTACTAATGCTAAGCTAGATAATAGCAATAATGCCCAACGTTCCTTTAATAGATAGACTAAATTTGGCGATAGAAAGATGTGTCTGGTTTTCATTATACGAAGACAAGTGACTTCGTCGCCAGGCAAAGCCATAAACAGTCTCGTCAATAAAAAGCTGACTCTAACCTTTTTTTGGTGTTCGCCCCATTCGTTTTCGAGAAATAGAAACAGTCAGACGTGTTTTTTAAAGCCGTATTAATAAAGTGAGACTAATAGATATAAACTGCTCCATTATTTCATAACCCATTTCCAATATTGACTAATTACGTTCATACTAATAATCAATCGAATTGGATATTAAACAAATCTAGAATTTAATTCAATGAAACGATTCCAATTTGTTAATGCTTGGAAAAATGTGTTGAAGCCGGATTTTATAATTACCCTCGTCGTGAAAAGCAGATAAAATCCAGGTTAATAAGAACAGAAGCGGTGCGAATGGGTGTAAAAATTCGCGGCTTGCTAATTATTCAAAGTAATAATATTAATAATCTCTGTGAAAGGCCGGAGAAGAAGAGTCTCGAATTATTATTTCGGTGCAAAGTGCTTTCACTCTTCGGCCTCTGCGCTGTCCTCGTATGTATAATTAATCGCGTGAAGTTTTTCGACCGGAACAAGTATCGGGGAAATTACGTATTCATCGTGTAGCGATCGGGTTCGGCCCTTCGAAATTTTCCCTCGCAAAAGTTGCGAAACGTGTTAAAAGAAGAAACGGACGGAAAAAAATGGAACGCCTTCGATCCTTTAATCGATAGAGAAAATAGAAGAAACGTTCGATAATTGAACATGAAATTAAAGTAAAATTAGTGGTTAAACTAACCTTTTAAATTATCCACTTCTTAAAATGCTTGCCTTGTATTTAGATCCATATTAGGTTTAGGTTAGGTTTTGCCATTATTAAATTTAAATTTAAGGCAAGCATACAGACTAATTTCTATTGCATTTTTAGGCGGTTCATTTAAAATAAATGGTATATTAAATTGTAACGGTATAAACATTAAAATACTTAGGCAGTTCATTTAAAATAAATGCTATATTAATTTGTGTTGAAAGTGGTTAGATTGTCGTGAATGCGTGCAGATGTCGCGCTCTTAGATGATGGTACGCACGAATATTATAATGCGTGCGTACACCTAGATTAGGTATACGCATAGATTAATGAATGTACGCGTCCTAAAACGGAATTCTTGTAAATACGTTACGCTGCGTTAACCATACTTGTAGTATTACAGTAAATCTACGCATACAACCCGTAACGTGAGTGAAATCACTACTTATATTATTTCCATCACGCAGTACCTATATCAGATTGCCCGAGCCAGGTATAGTCTCAACGATTTGTAATAGTATAAACATTAAAATACTTAGGCAGTTCATTTAAAATAAATGGTATATTAATTTGTAATAGTCTAAACATTGAAATACTTAGGCAGTTCATTTAAAATAAATAGTATATTAATTTGTAATGGTATAAACATCAAAATACTTGGCAGTTTATTTAAAATAAATGGTGTATTAATTTGTAATAATCTAAACATTGAAATACTTAGGCAGTTTATTTAAAATAAATGGTATATTAAATTGTAATAGTCTAAACATTGAAATACTTGGCAGTTTATTTAAAATAAATGGTATATTAATTTGTAATAGTCTAAACATTGAAATACTTAGGCAGTTCATTTAAAATAAATGGTATATTAAATTGTAATAGTTTAAACATCAAAATACTTGGCAGTTTATTTCAAATAAATGGTGTATTAATTTGTAATAGTCTAAACATTGAAATACTTAGGCAGTATATTTAAAATAAATGGTATATTAGTTTGTAATAGTATAAACATCAAAATACTTAGGCAGTTCATTTAAAATAAATAGTATATTAATTTGCAATAGTCTAAACATCAAAATACTTAGGCAGTTCATTTAAAATAAATGGTATATTAATTTGTAATAGTCTAAACATTAAAATACTTGGCAGTTTATTTAAAATAAATGGTATATTAAATTGTGATAGTCTAAACATCAAAATACTTAGGCAGTTTATTTAAAATAAGTGGTATATTAATTTGTAATAGTCTAAACATCGAAATATAATAATTCAGTAAGGCGCGAAGTTTACTATATTCCTTATATCTGTTACACAGAACTGACGTGTTAATATATGGAAAAACGTGTTTCTGTTTAATTGAAAACTTTTCAAGTGACCGTACGAAGAACATTGGACGTTGTTGTACATTTCCAATTACGTAGCGACGAATTTATTACATTGAACGTATAAAGGAAATGTTCATAAATAAACTCGATCCGTTGAACAATATACATATTATGCTCCAAACTGGAACCAATCTTTACGTTAACGACGTTCTAAAATAGTCAACGAAAGTTATTTAAATCGCGAACCTTAAAGCGGATACAAAGTTGTATCACAATTGAGTCATTTAATATTCGAAAGTCTTTACCATTCACTGTAAAACTATTTACTTATATTACTTTGGAATACTTTTTATTGCACCGTTTTCAATTGTGGAATCGCGGAGAGCGATAATATTATCATCGTTGCGCGTGAAGTTTCTAGTGTTGGTGTTAAAGTGTAACACACTGGAGTATTATTCCACGTTTTAGCGCAATCAGCAGCGCAATTAACCCCCGTCTAATTAAGTCGAAAGAAAGGCGTCGAGACGATAACGATTATTATTGTCACGAGACCAAAGATCAATATATTCCCTGTGCGATTTTCGCCGCGAAATCGCGTGAAACGCTTCATTCTAAATGTTAATTCAAAGCCTGTGTACATACACTTACCGACAATAGTTATGAAACAAAGTAGTCACTTACGAATTTTTGTGTGTCCTTTCGCTTCTAAGATTCGCAGTTTAGAATTTACGTTATTAAAGTTATAATAATTTTACTGGAAGATGAAAATGACGACGTTTTAAAGAAGTTCGCGTTGCATCGCGTCGATATTCAAGTATTTTTATCAATAAAATTAACGAACATATCGGCTTGAAATTTACCAATGTTTTTTCATCAATGCACGAGTAGTATGTGCGAATTTTTCCATACAAAAATTAGGAGACGATTTAAAGTTACACTAATTTACAGCAACTAGTTAACGATGAATTTTAACGAAGTTAATGTAAAAATTGTTTCGATTTAAATGCGAAGCTTTCAAGTGGCAATAATAGGGACATTGGACTTTCTTCTACATTTTCAATCAAGTAGTAATTAATTCATTATATTCAACATATAACAAAAATGTTCCTAAATAAACTCTTTTACGTTGAACATTATATTATGCTTCGAAACTGGAACTGGATTTTTAAATAATTTCTATCTAACAAAATAGTTGAATAAAGTTGCTTTAATATAACTTTAAAGTGGCAACACGTGCTACATCCACCATAGAACACGATAAACCAAAATAAAAAAAGAAGGAATGGAAGAGGATAGAAAATTGTCATGAAACGAACAAAATGGAATTTATAATTTCTATATAACAAAATAGTTCAACAAAGTTGCTTTAAGATAACTTTAAAGTGGCAACACGTGCTACATCCACCATAGAACACGATAAACCAAAATAAAAAAAGAAGGAATGGAAGAGGATAGAAAATTGTCATGAAACGAACAAAATGGAATTTATAATTTCTATATAACAAAATAGTTCAACAAAGTTGCTTTAAGATAACTTTAAAGTGGCAACACGTGCTACATCCACCATAGAACACGATAAACCAAAATAAAAAAAGAAGGAATGGAAGAGGATAGAAAATTGTCATGAAACGAACAAAATGGAATTTATAATTTCTATATAACAAAATAGTTGAAGAAAGTTGCTGTAACATAACTTTAAAGTGGCAACACGTGCTACATCCACCATAGAACACGATAAACCAAAATAAAAAAAGAAGGAATGGAAGAGGATAGAAAATTGTCATGAAACGAACAAAATGGAATTTATAATTTCTATATAACAAAATAGTTGAACAAAGTTGCTGTAACATAACTTTAAAGTGGCAACACGTGCTACATCCACCATAGAACACGATAAACCAAAATAAAAAAAGAAGGAATGGAAGAGGATAGAAAATTGTCATGAAACGAACAAAATGGAATTTATAATTTCTATATAACAAAATAGTTGAACAAAGTTGCTGTAACACAACTTTAAAGTGGCAACACGTGCTACATCCACCATAGAACACGATAAAAGAAAATAAAAAAAGAAGGAATGGAAGAGGATAGAAAATTGTCATTAAACGAATGGAATGGAATTTATAATTTCTATCTAATAAAATAGTTGAACAAAGTTGCTTTAAGATAACTTTAAAGTGGCAGCACGTGCTACATCCACCATAGAACACGATAAACCAAAATAAAAAAAGAAGGAATGGAAGAGGATAGAAAATTGTCATTAAACGAATGGAATTGAATTAATAATTTCTATCTAATAAAATAGTTGAACAAAGTTGCTGTAACATAACTTTAAAGTGGCAACACGTGCTACATCCACCATAGAACACGATAAAACAAAACAAAAAAAAAGGAAAGGAAGAGGATAGAAAATTGTCATTAAACGAACAGAATGGACTTTATAATTTCTATATAATTGAATAGTTGAACAAAGTTGCTTTAAGATAAGCTTAAAGTGGCGATACGTGGTACGTCTGTCCTATGCGGTAGATTTGCGTCGCTGCGAGCGGCTGAATTCGCGAGTAATTACGCGTACTTTGGCCAAACATCGATGGGGGGGGGGGGGGCGTTAAACGCAGAATCGCGCAGGATTTCAGGTTTTCAGGCGACCGGGGAAAGCCAGAGAGACGCTCGAAAATCCAACGGGTCACGAAGTTGCGTACACTAATTAAGAATCTGGGTTAATTACGCGCGGCGCGGCTCCAAACGAGCCTGATCCAAACTTCTCTACGTTTTCCTACACACCGCCGCCGCGAGCTTTCCAACTTACCGCGGAAGAGAAACCGCTGACAAAAAAAATCGAACCAGTGGAGAGGAAAAAGCTTTCCGAAAGCCATTTCCAAATTTCTACTTTTCCTTTCCGCCGCGTTATTTCCTGCGACCTGGAGTTAGTTTTAACGAGGGATGCATTTTAGGTTAGTTTCCTTTTAGGTTTATTTATAAATATATAGAAATTGATTTAGGGTAGAGATTTGAGGGTGGAATTATTTGGGTGTTTTATTATTAAGCGTGTAAATTAATTACGAGTGTTTTGAAAATGATTTTTTAGACCTGCGAATTTTCAAAGCTGCGAGTGTGTTCAAAGTTACGAAGCTTGAAATGGGCGAATCGTTTATGTTGCGAGTTTAGGAACGTGTTTTATTGCTGCGATTTTTCATAGCTACGAATTTTCAAAGTCTACGAACTTGTTAAATGATTTGTCAGAGCTGCGAGTTCTCAAAGCTACGAATTTTTGATCCTACGAATTGTCAAAGTTGCAACTTATCAAAGTAACGAATTATCAAAGTTGCGAGTTGTCAAGTCCACGAATTCACAATGCTTGAAGCTTTTAAACTTACAAATTCTCAAGGCTGCGATTTCTCAAAGCTACGAACTTCTAAAACGATTTCTCTAAGCTGCAAATTTTCGAAGCTGCGAGTTCTCAAAGCTACGAATTTTTAATCCTACGAATTGTCAAAGCTATGAATTGTTCAAGCTGCAAGTTGTCAATTCTACGAATTCACAATGCTAGAAACTTCTAAACCTACAAATTGTCAAAGTTGCGATTTCCCAAAGCTACTAATTGTCAATGCTGCGATTTCTCAAAGCTACGAATTTTCAAAGCTACGAGCTTCCTAAATGATTTGTCAGAGCTGCGAATTCTCAAAGCTGCGAGTTCTTAAAGTTACGAACTTTTAAATCTACGAATTTTCAAAGTTGCAACTTATCAAAGCTTCGAATTGTCAAAGTTGCGAGTTGTCAAGTCCACGAATTCACAATGCTCGAAGCTTTTAAACTTATAAATTCTCAATGCTACGATTTCCCAAAGCTACGAACATCCAAAACGATATCTCAGCTGCGAATTTTCAAAGTAGCGATTTCTCAAAGCTACGAATTTTTAATCCTACGAATTGTCAAAGCTTTGAATTATCAAAGTTGGGAGTTGTCAACTCTACAGATTCTCAAAGCTATGAATTATCAATGTATCGAATTATCAAAGCTAAAATTATCATTGCCACAAATCTTGAAAGCCACGAATTGTCAAAGTTGCACGTTGTCAAGTCTAAGAATTTACAATTCTCGAAGCTTTTAAACTTATAAATTCTCAAGGCTGCGATTTCTCAAAGCTACGAACATTCAAAACGATATCTTAGAGCTGGGTATTTTCAAAGCTGCGAGTTCTCAAAGCTACGAATTTTTAAACCTACGGATTGTCAAAGTTGGGAGTTGTCAACTCTACGGATTCTCAAAGCTGTGAATTATCAATGTATCGAATTATCAAAGCTAAAATTATCATTGCCACGAATCTTGAAAGCCACGAATTATCAAAGTTGCACGTTGTCAAGTCTACGACTTCACAACTCTCGAATTTTCAAACTTATAAATTCTCAAGGCTGCAATTTCTCAAAGCTACGAATTTACAAAGCTACGAACATCCATAACGATATCTCAGAGCTGCGAATTTTCAAAGCTGCGAGTTTTCAACGTTACAAATTTTTAAACCTGCGAATCTTCGAAGCTACGAATTATATGAAAGTTACAAATTAACAAATTCGAAGGCTCAAAAATTTACCCTAGCGACGGTATCAATTTCTTTGTATCCTTAAACTTGCCTTAAAACGGCAAACTAAAAATCACACGATTAGATAGAAAGAGCATAGAAAACCTAAAACTTGCCTCGAGGTAAAAGAAACGAACTCGGGAGGAAAAATCCTCGGCAGAAAAAAGAAAGTAGAGAAGATCTATGAGAATAGGGACGAAGTCTCGGACAGAGAGGCAAGTTAGTAGAGATAAACATCGCGTCTAGCCTTTGACCCGTTCCACGGCAAAGCAGTCGTGGAATAACAATGCCAGAAGGGTATTTTAAACGGAGTTCAGTGCACTTGAAGCGAAAAAAGGAGCCGACATTTTCTCTCTGTATAGGGTAAATCACCCACGTACTGTCGCTGTATAATGTATTCCTATAACCGACACTCGAACTCGTTTACTTAATAGCAAAGTAACGTATAAAGAATCATAAGTAAACATATTTTCATACTAAATTTGGACTTCGGTTTACGTAACAACATATAAACATCGTATATTCGTTTACACTTAATATTTATAACGAAATATTAGAAGGTAAATGTGCCGTTGAATATTAAAACGTGGCCAATGTAATTATAAAGTATGGAACGTGTCATAATTCAGTAAACGCGATACGTTTACTATATATCTTATATATGTTACGCAAGCTGACGTGTTAAATATGTGGAAAATGTGTTTTTATTTAAATGAAATGTTTTCAAGTAACAGTAATAGGGACATTGGACTTTGTTGTACATTTTCAATTAGGTAGTAATAAATTTATTATATTGAACATATAAAAAATATGTTCATAAATAAAAGAGCGGTTGAACGATATTGTGTTCCAAATTGGGACGATCTAATCCAATATTAATCCAATTTTAGTCTAATATCAATCAAATATCAATCCATTATTAATCTAATATTAATCAAATATTAATCCAATATTAATCCGATATTATTCCAATTTTAGTCTAATATTAATACAATATCAATCCATTATTAATCTAATATTAATCCATTATTAATCCAATATGAATTCAATATTAATCTAATATTAATCCAATACTAATCCAATATTAATCCACTACTAACCCAATATTAATCCAATATTAATTCAATATCAATCCAATATTATTCCAATACTACTTCAATATTATTCCAATTTTAGTCTAATATTAATACAATATCAATCCATTATTAATCCAATATTAATCCAATATCATTCCAATACTACTCCAATATTAATTCAATAGTAATCCGATATTAATCCAATATCATTCCAATACTACTCCAATATTAATTCAATAGTAATCCGATATTAATCTAATATCATTCCAATACTACTCCAATATTATTCCAATTATAGTATAATACTAATACAATATTAATTCAATATAAATCCAATATTAATTCAATAGTAATCCAATATTAATCCAATATTATTCCAATACTACTCCAATATTATTCCAATTCTAGTCTAATATTAATACAATATTAATCCAATATTAACCCAATATTAATCCAATATCCGGTTAATATTAATCCGGTTAAACAATGGTATGCTCGAAATTGGAACAAATCTTAATGTTAACGACGTTCTAATATAGTTAAATAAAGTTAAACGGGATAACCTTAAATTGGCGGTACGTGCTATATTTACCCTAGTCGAATTTCTAAGGAAACTAGGATTTATCAGTGATGTAAATATTTTACAGCTACGAATTGTTTTTGTTTCGAGCTCTCAAAGCTATAAACTCTCAAAGCTGCGAATTGCAAAAGCTACGAGTTCTCAAAGCTACGAATTTCTCAAATCCACGAATTCTCAACCCTGTAAATTTTTAAAACCATGAATTCTCAACCCTGTGAATGTTTAAAACCATGAATTCTCAACCCTGTGAACTTTTAAAACCATGAATTCTCAACCCTGTGAATGTTTAAAACCATGAATTCTCAACCCTGTGAATGTTTAAAACCATGAATTCTCAACCCTGTGAATGTTTAAAACCATGAATTCTCAACCCTGTGAATTTTTAAAACCACGAATTCTCAACCCTGTGAATTTTTAAAACCATGAATTCTCAACCCTGTGAATGTTTAAAACCATGAATTCTCAACCCTGTGAATGTTTAAAACCATGAATTCTCAACCCTGTGAATTTTTAAAACCATGAATTCTCAACCATGTGTATTTTTAAAGCCACGGATTTCTCCTTCCTTTTCCAATATTAAGCCACGAATTCTCATACGTAATTTCTCACAGCTGCAAATTTTCAAAATTACAACTAGTTCCTCTCAAAGCTGTGAACTTTTCAAGCAGGCGGATTTTCTCCTTGGATTTTATTTTCCCTTCCTATTACACCTCCTCCTTTTCTAATATCCAACCACGAATGGTCATCCCATATCCTCGTATAGAAGTCCTTTAATATAGCGAGATTGAGGGCGGAAGCTTAACCCCTGCCTCGGCGGATAGGCTCTATAACCTCTGATTCGCAACGAATATTCCTCTGCCGTATTCGACAATTTTCTATCCCGTATTAAGGCAAATGTTCCAGTTTAGTTTAGTTTATTTAATTTAATTTACGGGACACGGTAACCATTGGAATACACATTTGCCTCAATCGAGAGTTGCCAAAGGTAGATAAGACATTATTTAATCCCTTTCTTTTTATTTCTTCCCTGGAACCTCGTCCTGGAATTTAAAACACCGATCTTCGCTTTAGAGGGATTTACGTACGCTCACTGACAAATGTTAAGAAACGTGGTACGTATTTTGCGAAGCTTTCTTACGTCGTCGTTATCCTTCGAAATTTTTCAGATACCTGGATTTCAATTAAAAGTAGATGAACTTATTATTTATCGAGGTATATGTAATACTATATTGTTTATGCTGTTGCAAATTCTAAGCTACGAATCTTGGAAGCGAAAGGGTATAGAAAAATTCGTAAGTAACTACTTTGTTTCTCAACTTTTGTAAGTAAGTGTATGTAAGGGAAATATTGAAAAGTGAGAATATAATAGAGTGGCGATAAAGTAATAATGTAAAGCGATGTGAAAACTGAAGATTGCCAAAGATGGATAGATATTTTAGGGTAGATGCGTTCGAATTACTGCCACTTTAAGATTATCGCCTTTAACGCTAGCTTTACGAACGTTACGCGTATAATTCGACAAGCTTCCGGAAAAATACGTATACAGTATATAAATATTCGAACGTAGAAGCGTGAGGATGAAGAGAATCGCGTAGAATACATATTCATACTGTGGCTGCTCTCCTGCACCCACCACTAGAGGGACATACGAAATAGGCTTTCTCGAAAGTACTCGCTCCAACTACCTCGTCCATATATATACCGCCTTTAACCTTCCTTCCAATATCCCAAGTCTAAGGCAGGGCCTGCTAGGTAGCCTTACTGATGAGTCCACTAGCAGGCCCAGGACGAAAAGCCAACACCCTTCCTTTTCCTATTCTATCCCCTCTCTACAGCTCCACAATACCATTGTATTAATTCAAGTTAACATAAAGTACCGAAAAATAATATTTACGATCTCTATAATTTTAGGTATGAAATCTGAAATGCGTCAACGTGACGAGTTCCGTAAACCTAATGTTAATACAGCTACTGCACTCGACTAGTGAAAATGGCATAAATTAACAGCAGGGAATTTCTATAGATTATAAGTAATTTTATGTAAACAACGTAAATGAAGATTAATTTGTCATGCTGCACGTATCTCTGCAAATATTTATTACATTGATTATCTCATCAATGTCATCTCATCATCTCAAATAAATACATATTAATTGCTGGTGCTTCTAGCGTTAACTATAGTAAAAGAGTTTAACACGGCGTGGCTCGAGTTGCTCGTAAAATTACTCGGTTGAAGATTTTAATTAATTCGCGCGAATAAAGAGGATGGAATTTTACGAACGTCTATTTAAAATTGTCCGCAATAATTATTCTACTCAATCACGTATGAATCTCGATTTTGGCGGTGTTTCGATTTTTCCAAGTCCCTTTGAATAATTTCTCAACGAAAACTACGACGAATTCGTTCGATTCGCAGCTTAACTTTCGATTGATACTAAATATATTTGCATGGAGAAATCTTTTATCTTCGGAACCTCCTCCTTGTAAGCGTGCAAATGATTCATTATAAGTAGGATAATGTTCGTTTATTATTAATGTGCTTTTTTTCTTGCACTCGAATACACGCAAAAAGATATACCGAGAAATAAAAGAAATAAAAATGATCTCATTCGCGTTATTCGTTTGCTTACGATAATAAGAAAATGAAACGGCAAAATTCGATGATATGTATTATTATTATTATTATTATTATAATAAAAATTATAACTTACATACTTGGTGTACTAATAAAAAAAAAACTGTAAATTATGTAAAGGTAAACAGAATTTTTATTAATGAATTAGCAATGCTTTGAGGAACGTTTAATAAATAAAATAGCCGTACTTTAAACGTTTAATAATAGAATAGTGTTTTGATTTGAACTGTGTTTAATAATAAAATAGTTTTGCTTTGAACAAGGTTTAATAATAGAATGGGTTTGCTTTAAATAACGTTAAATAATAAAATAATTTTGCTTTTAATAGTGTTTAATAATAAAATAGTTTTGCTTTGAACAAGGTTTAATAATAGAATGGTTTTGCTTTAAATAACGTTAAATAATAAAATAATTTTGCTTTGAACAGTGTTTAATAATAAAATAGTTTTGCTTTGAACAAGGTTTAATAATAGAATAGTGTTTTGCTTTAAATAACGTTAAATAATAAAATAGCTTTGCTTTGAACAGTGTTTAATAATAAAATAGTTTTGCTTTGAACAGGGTTTAATAATAGAATGGCTTTGCTTTAAATAATGTTTAATAATAAAATAGCTTTGCTTTGAACAACGGTTAATAATGGAATAGTTTCCCTTTGTACAACGTTTAATAATAAAATAGCTTTGTACGAAAAATGAGCAACGTGAATTAGGCGAAAATAAATTCTGTACGAGTCACTCGCGCTTTTATATTCGACTGTAATGTTACAATATTTCGTGTAAAGCAAATTCTTGAATATCAGTTTAATCTGTGAAGCAAATTCTTGAATATCAGTTTAATTTATAAAGCAAATTCTTGAATATCAGTTTAATTTGTAAAGCAAATTCTTGAACGTCGATTTAATTCGCTTGAATTTTAATAAAACTCGTTATTCGCGATTCGCAATGAATTAGTATAACTTTGGATAGAAGCATAATTTTCGCATGGAAAAATTCGTACTTATTGTTCGAACGTCGATAAATAACTTCACTTACTTTCGAATTGATACGTTCGTTAATTTCGTTAATAAAAATTCGCAAATATTATGTTAATGTATTTACTTACATATACGAGCGTCATTCAACTTTCTGGTTTTTATACGCTAACAGAATTACTGTAACTTCGAACATAATTGTAATTTTGGCATAAAAAAATTTGCACTTATTGACAAAGTATGGTTAAATAATATACCTGAATTTCAGATTGATGTGTTTATTAATTTAGTTGATAAAAATTCTTGAATATCGTTAATATACACGAATGTCACTAAAATTTGTTGTTTCACAGTTATACTAGCAAAATTAGTGCAACTTTGGACAGAGTCATAATTGCAGCATGAAAAAATTCGTATTTACAGTTCATATATTGCTAATTAAACCCACCAAGTTTCATCTTCAAACGTTTCTTAATTTTGTCGTAAAAAATTCCCAGAATGTCAACTTAATATATACAAGTTTTATTAAAATTCGTCCTTCACCAATTACAACGAATTATAGTATAACTTTAGACAGACTCATAATTGTTGTACAAAAAAATTCGTACATATTTTTCAAACATTGCTAATTAAACCCACCAAATATCAAACTAAAATATTCATTAGTTTCCTTGAAATTAATTGCCAAATATCAATTTAATACATACAAATTTGATTAAAATTCGTCCTTCACCAATTACAATGAATTATAGTATAACTTTAAATAGGATCATAATTGTTGTATGAAAAAATTCGTACATGTTGTTCAAACATTGCTAATTAAACCCACCAAATACCAAACTAAAATATTCATTAGTTTCCTTGGAATTAATTGCCAAATATCAATTTAATACATACAAATTTGATTAAAATTCGTCCTTCACCAATTACAACGAATTATAGTATAACTTTAGACAGAACCATAATTGTTATATGAAAAAATTCGTACATATTGTTCAAACACTGCTAATTAAACCCACCAAATACCAAACCGAAATATTAATTAGTTTCCCAGAAGAAAATTCCCCAATATAAACATAATGCAGCAAAATGTGTCCTACCAAAGTTTCATTCATTTTGGGGTTACGTAAAATCGGCCATTTCGTGTTGCAACCATCTAATAGATCACAGATCTATAGGATAGGGATCAAGCCGGTCCCATAAATCTAGCCTGCAATATGCATACGTCGCTAGAACTCGCAGACGCAGCCTTAACTGCATCTAACCTCTGACATTTGCCAGCCATTTTATTGAATTCTCGGCTCCCGTGGGAGAAAATCGGAATACCGAAACGATTTTCGGCCCACAATTGTTTCCCATTTAATTCTACACGATCCCGGAGATCGAACCGCGTTACGCAATTCCTCTTCTCCCATTTTCAATATTCCTCGATTTCGGTGCACTCTTTATTTCACGATTAGATTAATCCTTAACCATTTCGCTGCGGCGTCTTGGGCCTCGAGAGAAATGAAATCATGGATAAAGAATCGTTTCTATTGATACGAAAATATGGGATACGTATTGTTGGATTTTTACATAAATCCCTAGTTCATGTTTCGAAACAATATTAAACGCTTTCTTTTCTATGTTTTTGTTGTGTAAATCTAGGGAAATAACACGATAAATTACAAATGTGCGTTCGATGACGCTGTGGCATTACCGAGGGATAGTGTAAAAAAATGGTCAGTCCCGGCCAATATCCAAGGCAGTACTGTGTATATGGACGAAGTAGTTGGAGCTAATGCTTTCGAGAAAATCCTATTTCGTATGTCCCTCTAGTGGTAGGTGCAGCAGAGTCGCCACAAATGTTTCCTTTCGCGTGTATCACATTTTAGAGTTTACTCGGTATTTTAGACGAAACAGCTTACAGTGGCAGCTATCGGGTCGTTTACCTAGTTTACCTAGTTTAGGAATCGTATTCTCGAAGGAAGTCCGCGAGATTTCAGAGTCGAAGTGACGAATGGCGGCAATTTAAGCAGGATCACAGCATGGGAGTTTTGGCGACGATTCCATGGCGTATCGCTGATCCAGTAAAACGCGTTTGAAACGTCGCCAAGGGCTCGCAAGATTATCCAAGGCAGAGAAGCTTGCTTAATTCTACTCGAAAGCGACGCAAGAATTCGCTGATCCCTGCTAAAAGACTCCTGTTATTGTCGCCAGAAATTAAACACCGTTTCCGTCTCTTCCTTAGCCAAGCTTAAATGTATCACTGAACCTTGAACGGTATTAAATAGACCGAGGATTTTTATGCAACTACAACTCTCGCGCGTTCGAATAATATTACGAATCGTTTGTCGTTAAATTTCTCCGCGTGATACGAAGGGACAAAGATTAAAATAACCGTTGAACGGTAGAAGAGCAATGACAAATAATAACGACGAAGATTCGCTACGAAAACTGTCGAGGGATGGCAGGGCGACGGTTTTGAAGAAAAATTATTTATTTTGAGTAACGCGTGATGCCTGCACGCATGACCGGAGGTGGACTGCTGGAAGCGTCCCGGCGAGGACAAAAGAATGTCGTTGAGCTACGCCCAAAGGAAAAATAGATGGCCTTAGCGGTTCAACGAAAGAACGACAAAAATTGTCTCTCCAACGAAAACGATAAACGATAATAGGAGAAACGCCGATAGAAAGTGGAAAACGATAATTAAAAGATACGAAATCATCGCTGTTATAATAATTTTATAAATAATTGTTACGATTTACGTACCGCACGTAAGATTGAGCTATAAAGTGAATGACGGAGAAAATAAAAAAAGAAACGTGGAACAGAGACAGTAAGAGCAAAGTGACAAATAATAACGACCAAGATTTACTACGAAAAAAAAAATGACAATAAGAGAAACATAATAGAAAGAAGAGAACGATACTTGAAAGATATAATATCGTTATACTAATTTAATACGCAATTGTTTCGATTGACTTACGGCACTTAAGATTGAAATATTAAATATAGCACGAACTGCCACTTCATTTTAGGTTCGCGCGTAACTTTATTTAACTATTTTAGAACGTCGTTGAGATGAAAATCTTGTTCCAATTTGGAGCATAATATTGTTTCAACATAGAAGAGTATTTATGTACAGTTTGGTATACGTTAAATATAATGAATTAATTAATAGTTGATTGAAAATAGAGATGAAAGTCCAACATTTCTCGTACTTTCATTTGAAAACTATTATCATTGAAATGGAAACACGTTTTTACATATATTAATATACGTCGGTTTGTGTAACAGATATAAGATGTAAAGTAAACGTCGCGACTTACGGAATTATCACACATTCCATACTTTATAATTGTATTAATAAACGCCTCCGTCAGGCGATAATTAATAATCATGCGATTTCTACCGAGTTACAGAAAGATATAGAAACGACTAACAGCGTGTTCATAATAATTATATTTGATTATGCAACTTATGCAGAATCATAAGTGTATTAGACATTTTGTACACAACGTTTTAACCATATATAGATTTCTTGTGTTCGCAATGTTCAATGTTCAACAGCACATTTACCTCCTAAAATTTTATTATTAATGAAAACCTAACCCAAATGTAACTCAAACCTAAGCCAAACCTAACCCACGTACTGTTACTGTTCCTGTAATTGTCACTTTAATTAGTTTTCATTATATTAGCGATGAAACCTAACCCAATTATTGTTTCTGTTCCTATAGCTGCCACTTTAATTATTTTTCATTATATTAGAGACGAAACCTAACCCAATTATTGTCACTCTTCCTATAACTGCCACTTTAATTAGTTTTCTTTATATCAGCGGCGAAACCTAACCCAATTAATGTCAATGTTCCTATAACTGCCACTTTAATTAGTTTTCTTTATATCAGCGACGAAACCTAACCCAATTATTGTCACTGTTACTATAACTGTAACTTTAATTAGTTTTCGTTATATTAACGACGAAACCTAACTCAATTATTGTCACTGTTCCTATAACTGACACTTTAATTAGTTTTCATTGTAATAGCAACGAAACCTAACCCAAACCTAATCCACGTACTGTCACCGTTCCTATAACTGTCACTTTAATTCGTTGTCACTATATTAGTGACGAAACCTAACCCAATTATTGTCACTGTTCCTATAACTGCCACTTTAATTAGTTTTCATTGTATTAGCGATGAAACCTAACCCAATTATTGTCACTGATTCCTATAACTGCCACTTTAATTAGTTTTCATTATATTAGCGATGAAACCTAACCCAATTATTGTAACTGTTCCTATAGCTGCCACTTTAATTATTTATCATTATATTAGAGACAAAACCTAACCCAATTATTGTCACTGTTCCTCTAACTGCCACTTTAATTAGTTTTCTTTATATCAGCGGCGAAACCTAACCCAATTATTGTCACTGTTCCTATAACTGCCACTTTAATTAGTTTTCATTATATTGTCGACGAAACCTAACCCAATTATTGTCACTCTTCTTATAACTGCCACTTTAATTGGTTTTCATTATATTAGCGATGAAACCTAACCCAACTATTGTCACTGTTCCTATAACTGCCACTTTAATTAGTTTTCATTGTATTAGCGATGAAACCCAACCCAATTATTGTCACTGTTCCTATAACTGCCTTAATTAGTTTTTATTATATTAGAGACGAAACGTAACCCAAACTTAACCCACGCACTGCCACTGTTTCTATAGCTGTTACTTTAATTAGTTTCCATTGTATTAGCGACGAAACCTAACCCAATTATTGTCACTGTTCCTATAACTGCCACTTTAATTATTTCTTCATTGTATTAGCGACGAAACCTAACCCAAACCTAATCCACGTACTGTCACCGTTCCTATAACTGTCACTTTAATTAGTTTTCACTATATTGGCGATGAAACCTAAACCAAACCTAACCCAATTACTGTCGCTGTTCCTATGACTGCCACTTTAATTAGTTTTCATTGTATTCGCGACGAAACCTATCCCAACTATTGTCACTGTTCCTATAACTGCCACTTTAATTAGTTTTCTTTATATTAGCCACGAAACCTAACTCAATTATTGTCACTGTTCATCTAACTGTCACTTTAATTAGTTTTCATTGTATTAGCGACGAAACCTAAGCGAAACCTAACCCAAGTACTGTCACTGTTCCTATAACTGTCACTTTAATTAGTTTTCATTATATTAGCGACGAAACCTAACCCAATTATTGTCACTCTTCCTATAACTGCCACTTTAATTAGTTTTCATTATATTAGCTAGGAAACCTAAAGTCAAACCTAACCCACGTACTGTCACTGTTCCTATAACTGTCACTTTAATTAGTTGTCATTATATTAGTGACGAAACCTAACCCAAACCTAACCCACATACTGTCACTGTTCCTATAACTCCCATTTTAATTATTTTTCATTACATTAGCGTTGAAACCTAACCCACGTACTGTCACTGTTCCTATAACTGTAACTTTAATTAGTTTTCATTATATTAGAGACGAAACCTAACCCAATTATTGTCACTGTTCCTATAACTGTAACTTTAATTATTTTACATTATATTAAAGACGAAACCTAACCCAAAAAGTGTAAATAAACATACAATGTCTATGCACACATTTACCTCCTAATATTTATTTATAAAAAAAAACCTAACCCAAGTTAACTGAAACCTATCCCAAACCTAATCCAAAAAGTGTAAACGAATATACGATGTTTATGCGTTGTTACGTAAACCCATGTCGAAGTTTAGTATGAAACGTTCTTTGCTCGCGATTCTTCGTACAATTACTTTGCTATTAAATAAAACGAATTCAAGCGACGATTATAGGAACGCCGATAGTGAATTGGGACGTCTACCATAGTCCAGCACCATGGTTGCGATAAAAACGAAGCACACAGGGATAGTCGGGACTGTTTTTAATGTTTCAAACTCGTATGAATAAAGGATGAAGTTGGGAAGTTGTGTCGGTCGATGCGAGCACTTTTCCATGGCCGTTTCTATCGAACTCGATTTACGATTCCGTCGTATAAAACCAAGAATCGCTGCGATGCAATCTGAGAACCGTCAGAACTCTTATTTATGCGAACGCGAGGCGAAAAGAACTACGCGTGTTTTCACTTTCGGCATGAAAATGTTGCTTAACGTTTTTAATTTTAGATTGTTGCATATGAAATTGCTTTAAATGATTTTATGTAGCCTTTAAACAGGGTTTAATAATAGAATAGCTTTGCGTTAAATAACGTTCGATAATAAAATAGTTTTGCTTTAAACAACGTTTAATAATAAAATAGTTTTGCTTTGAATAGTATTTAATAATGAAATAGTTTTGCTTTAAATAACTTTTAATAATAAAATAGTTTTACTTTGAACAAGATTTAATAATAGAATAGTTTTGCTTTAAATAACGTTGAATAATAAAATAGTTTTGCTTTGAATAGTGTTTAATAATGAAATAGTTTTGCTTTGAATAACGTTGAATAATAAAATAGTTTTGCTTTAAATAATGTTTAATAATAAAATAGTTTTTCTTTGAATAGTGTTTAATAATAAAATAGTTTTGCTTTGAACAACGTTTAATAATGGAATCGTTTTGCTTTAAATAATGTTTCATAATAGAATAGTTTTGCTTTGAACAGTGTTTAATAATAAAATAATTTTGCTTTAAACTATATTTGATAATAAAGTTGTTTTGAATATCAACTTAATACATACAAATTTGATTAAAATTCGTCTTTCACCAATTACAACGAATTATAGTATAACTTTAAATAGGATCATAATTGTTGTATGAAAAAATTCGTACATATTGTTCAGACATATGTAATTAAACTCACCGAATACCAAATTGAAATGTTCATTAGTTTCCTTGAAATTAATTGCCAAATATCAATTTAATACATATAAATTTGATTAAAATTCGTCTTTCACCAATTACAATGAATTATAATATAACTTTAGACAGAACCATAATTGTTGTATGCAAAAATTCGTACATATTGTTCAAACATTGCTAATTAAACTCACCAAATACCAAACTAAAATATTCATTAGTTTTCTTGAAATTAATTGCCAAATATCAATTTAATACATATAAATTTGATTAAAATTCGTCCTTCACCAATTACAATGAATTATAATATAACTTTAGACAGAACCATAATTGTTGTATGAAAAAATTCGTACATATTGTTCAAACATTGCTAATTAAACACACCAAATACCAAACTAAAATATTCATTAGTTTCCTTGAAATTAATTGCCAAATATCAATTTAATACATACAAATTTGATTAAAATTCGTCCTTCACCAATTACAACGAATTATAGTATAACTTTAAATAGGATCATAATTGTTGTATGAAAAAATTCGTACATATTGTTAAGACATATTTAATTAAACTCACCAAATACCAAATTGAAATGTTCATTAGTTTCCCAGAAAAAAATTCCCCAATATAAACATAATGCAGCAAAATGTCTACCAAAACTTCTTTAATTTTGAGCAACATAAAATCGGCCATTTCATATGCAACAAAACGCAATACTTGAAAAGATGCAAATTCGCATAAACGTCAGCAGTCTTCTTATCACATTTGTACATAGTTTAATACGCACATACAATCTTTTCTAAGAACATTCATCAACGTGTCGTAAATTTGTCTCTATAACTTCTCCTATATTATATTTACCATTACATAGTTACGATTAAAAGTAATTCTTAAAGAAAAGTTTCATTCAGTTTCAAATTTTATTAAAAATACTTATCGATTGCTAACCAAGTATAATTATCACACCTGATACCAATAACCGTAGAATAAAGTTTCCATTGAATAAAGTTTAAACCGTAGAAGATTATGTTTGCCATCGACTGATTACGATAACAGTAATCGTGATTATAATCGACCGTATTCGAAAAACAGATTTGGAATTGTGGGCCAAGTTTGGCGCAATATGGAATAAGAGTCGTGACGCTGGTAATTAGAATTCGAATGGGTAGCTGGCAGACGTCAGACGTCGGCCTAAATGCTGGCGTTTATGTGAGTCATTATAACCCAGTTGCCTGACCACCTGTACACTTTTACTACTGACAGTCTGACCACGGCAGAGCCTTGCGTGTCGAAGGCCGTTAGTTACCAAAGTTCACCTACATATATTTCCACGTACCAAGGGGGGTGTTAATAAAAAATACACGACCCCCCCCTTCAATTTTGGAAGCACGTAATCACGTACGGGGCGAACATTTGTGCAAATACAAATACGAATACGAGTAAACGAAGAATTAACAAATCGAGTGGCGTGATGAATTCGTAACTTTTGATTTTATTACCAAACTTAATAGTGACTGCAGTGATTTGTGCTTTTAGTAAAAAATTAACTTGGGTTTTGGAACATTGTAATATTATAAAGAGGCGAATATTTATGCAAATATAAATACGTATAAATGTTGAATTAACAAATTGAGTGGCGTGATGAATTCGTAACTTTTGATTTTATTACCAAACTTAATAGTGACTGCATTGATTTATTTAAGAAAATATTAAGCCGCTTTTTGGATGATTGTAGTATTATAAAAAGGCGAATCTTTATGTAAATATAAATACGAATAAATGAAGAATGAATATATTGAATGCTGCGTTAAATTCTTAATATTTAATTTTCCTATGAAACTTAATAGTGACTGCATTAATTTGTGCTTTTAATAAAAAAAATTGACCTAGTTTTTGGAAGATTGTAGTATTATAAAAAGGCAAATCTTTATGTAAATATAAATACGAATAAATGAAGAATTAATATGTTGAATGCTGCGTTAAATTCTTAATTTTTAATTTTCCTACGAAACTTAATAGTGACTGCATTGATTTGTGCTTTTCATAAAAAAAATTGACCTGGTTTTTGGAAGATTGTAATACTATAAAAAGGCGAATCATTATGCACACATAAATACGAATAAATGTAGAATTAATGTATTGAATGTTCTGATAAATTCTTAACTTTTGATTTTCTTACGAAACTCCATGTTTATACAAATATGAATAAGAGTAAATGAAGAATTAACACATTCAGTGCTACGATCAATTCGTAATTGTTGTTTCTTAATTTATGTTTATTAATACATATTATACATATTACACATATTATATACATTATATATTATATATTGTATTTTGTATATTATATATTATATATCATATATTATATATTGTATATTGTTTATTATATATTATATATTATATGTTATATATTACATATCACATATCAGATATTTCATCCTGTACTTTTTTTCCAAAATTACGTATTTTTTCCATCGATACACCAAAATTCACAGTCTAATAATAGGAGAAAATATTAGCTACCAAAAGTTTCATCAAATGTTTTCAATAAAAGCGATAAAGTTTATGGAATTTCATAGAAGACGAAATTATCGCAAATTCTTTCGTTGAATCGCCTGGAGAACATTTCAATAATTCGCGCACTGAAAATAACCTTAAGCTTCGGCGGAACATTTTCAGTGAGAAGATTAAGGCTTAAGCTTCTTGCGATCATCGGTCTTTTTATTTTAGATTTATTTCAAACTTGACCACACACTTTACAAACTACCGTACTTAAGAGCTTAGCTCGAAGCTCGTGCCTTGAAACTTCGGATCTTTCCAAACGGCTGCTAATTCTATAAACCTATCGGTCTATCAACTTTTAAACAAAACAGGGTAGATGCGCCAATAACTGTCAGTATCCCCTATAATCGTCGCTTGAATTCGTTTTATTCAAAGAAATTTTCATACTAAACTTGGACTTCGATTTACGCAACAACACGTACACATTATATATTCGTTTACACTTTTTGGATTAGGTTTGGGTTAGGTTTGGCGTAGATTTGGGTTAGGTTTTTTGTATAAATAAATATTAGGAGGTAAATGTGCGCATAGATATTGTATGTTCATTTACACTTTTTTGGGTTAGGTTTCGTCTCTAATATAATGAAAACTAATTAAAGTGGCAGTTATAGGAACAATGACAATAACTGGGTTAGGTTTCGTCGCTAATACAATGAAAACTAATTAAAGTTACAGTAATAGGAACAGTGACAATACGTGGGTTAGGTTTGGGTTATGTTTCATCGCTAATATAATGAAAACTAATTAATGTGACAGTTATAGGAACAGTGACAGTACGTGAGTTAAGGTTTAAGTTAGGTTTCATCGCTAATATAATGAAAACTAATTCAAGTGGCAGTTATAGGAACAGTGACAATACGTGGGTTAGGTTTCATCGCTAATACAATGAAAGCTAATTAAAGTGGCAGTTATAGGAACAGTGACAATAATTGGGTTAGGTTTCATCGCTAATACAATGAAAACTAATTAAAGTGGCAGTTATAGGAACAGTGACAATAAGTGGGTTAGGTTTGGGTTAGGTTTCGTCGCTAATACAATGAAAACTAATTAAAGTGGCAGTTATAGGAACAGTGACAATAATTGGGTTAGGTGTCATCGCTAATACAATGAAAACTAAGTCAAGTGGCAGTTATAGGAACAGTGACAATAACTGGGTTAGGTTTCATCGCTAATATAATGAAGAATAATTATAGTGGCAGTTATAGGAACAGTGACAATAATTGGATTGGGTTTGGGTTAGGTTTCGGCGCTAATATAATGAAAACTAAAGTGGCAGTTATAGAAACAGTGACAATAACTGGGTTAGGTTTAGGTTAGGTTTCATCGCTAATATAGTGAAGAATAATTATAGTGGCAGTTATAGGAACAGTGACAATAATTGGGTTAGGTTTCATCGCTAATACAATGAAAGCTAATTAAAGTGGCAGTTATAGGAACAGTGACAATAATTGGGTTAGGTTTCATCGCTAATACAATGAAAACTAATTAAAGTGGCAGTTATAGGAACAGTGACAATAAGTGGGTTAGGTTTGGGTTAGGTTTCGTCACTAATATAATGACAACTAATTAAAGTGGCAGTTATAGGAACAGTGACAATAATTGGGTTAGGTTTCATCGCTAATACAATGAAAGCTAATTAAAGTGGCAGTTATAGGAACAGTGACAATAATTGGGTTAGGTGTCATCGCTAATACAATGAAAACTAAGTCAAGTGGCAGTTATAGGAACAGTGACAATAACTGGGTTAGGTTTCATCGCTAATATAATGAAGAATAATTATAGTGGCAGTTATAGGAACAGTGACAATAATTGGATTAGGTTTGGGTTAGGTTTCGGCGCTAATATAATGAAAACTAAAGTGGCAGTTATAGAAACAGTGACAATAACTGGGTTAGGTTTAGGTTAGGTTTCATCGCTAATATAGTGAAGAATAATTATAGTGGCAGTTATAGGAACAGTGACAATAATTGGGTTAGGTTTCATCGCTAATACAATGAAAGCTAATTAAAGTGGCAGTTATAGGAACAGTGACAATAATTGGGTTAGGTTTCATCGCTAATACAATGAAAACTAATTAAAGTGGCAGTTATAGGAACAGTGACAATAAGTGGGTTAGGTTTGGGTTAGGTTTCGTCGCTAATACAATGAAAACTAATTAAAGTGGCAGTTATAGGAACAGTGACAATAACTGGGTTAGGTTTGGGTTAGGTTTCGTCACTAATATAATGACAACTAATTAAAGTGGCAGTTATAGGAACAGTGACAATAATTGGGTTAGGTTTCATCGCTAATACAATGAAAGCTAATTAAAGTGGCAGTTATAGGAACAGTGACAATAATTGGGTTAGGTGTCATCGCTAATACAATGAAAACTAAGTCAAGTGGCAGTTATAGGAACAGTGACAATAACTGGGTTAGGTTTGGGTTAGGTTTCATCGCTAATATAATGAAGAATAATTATAGTGGCAGTTATAGGAACAGTGACAATAATTGGATTAGGTTTGGGTTAGGTTTCGGCGCTAATATAATGAAAACTAAAGTGGCAGTTATAGAAACAGTGACAATAACTGGGTTAGGTTTAGGTTAGGTTTCATCGCTAATATAGTGAAGAATAATTATAGTGGCAGTTATAGGAACAGTGACAATAATTGGGTTAGGTTTCATCGCTAATACAATGAAAGCTAATTAAAGTGGCAGTTATAGGAACAGTGACAATAATTGGGTTAGGTTTGGGTTAGGTTTCGTCACTAATATAATGACAACTAATTAAAGTGGCAGTTATAGGAACAGTGACAATAATTGGGTTAGGTTTGGGTTAGGTTTCATCGCTAATATAATGAAGAATAATTAAAGTGGCCGTTATAGGATCAGTGACAATAACTGGGTTAGGTTTGGGTTTGGTTTCGTCGCTACTATAATGAAGAATAATTATAGTGGCAGTTATAGGAACAGTGACAATAATTGGATTAGGTTTGGGTTAGGTTTCATCGCTAATATAATGAAGAATAATTAAAGTGGCAGTTATAGGAACAATGACAGTACGTGGGTTAGGTTTGGGTTAGGGGTTTCGTCGCTAATATAATGAAAGGTAATGAAAGTGGCAGTTATAGGAACGGTGACAATAACTGGGTTAGGTTTCGTCGCTAATATAATGAAAACTAATTAAAGTGGCAGTTATATGAACAGTGACAATAATTGGGTTAGGTTTCGTCGCTAATATAATGAAAAATAATTAAAGTGGCAGTTATAGGAACAATGACAGTACGTGGGTTAGGTTTCATCGCTAATATAATGAAAACTAATTAAAGTGGCAATTATACGAACAGCGACAGTACGTGTGGGTTAGATTTGGATTAGGTTTCATCGCTAATATAATGAAAACTAATTCAAGTGTCAGCTATAGGAACAGTGATGACAGTAATTCGGTCGTTTACCCTATTTCTCTTACTTTCCCTCCTCTCGTTCAATTAGAAATTAATTTTTAACTACTCTCTCACCCGCTCGATGGTTAACTCGGAAAAGGCGAAGGGTTATTAATTCTCTTGCCTAGAATTCGAACGTATTCTTGCTAGCACACCCAGTAGATTCGCGAAAGCGAGCTCGCGAAGTGGTTTTGTCACGCGATGGTCAGCCGGCCAGCTCGAAGAGTCACGATTAAAACAGTGGGTCTATCGAGCGGTCTACGCCGTCTTTTGCAGCACACAAGCTGCTCTGCCGCCGTTGCTCCGCATCGTGCTAGAAAACGCGAAAACGAATCTCGTACTCTCCTCCCTGTGTGCGACTCGAGGTCGGCCCAATTTGCGTGTGCCAAGTGTTTCCGTGGCTATTTCTTCTTTTTTTTTTTCTTTCTTTCTTTCTTTCTTTTCTTCTCCCTCACGCTACGCGGGTTTGGAAGGGTGAACAACCCTTTGGCAAATTGGGGTTGCAGTAAAAAGAGGATTTTCCATGCCGGAAACGTACACACAGACGCGTACACAAAGGTATTCTCTCTGCATGCACGTAATTTCTCTTTTTCGCCGCCTGTTTAATAACGTCTGCTTTAACCTTTTTCAATTCTACTCACAATTTCGCACTTGCTATTGATTCGAGACCACTCACGCTGGCAATTATTCCACGACCAACTTTTCCGTCGAATAGATACGTATGTTCGAATAAACGTTGTCAGAGGGAAATTCAATTTGTGGCCGTGTTATGAACTGGTTTTGAAATCTCTATTGCGTACTCCTGTTTCACAGATAAATTCGTGACTAATATATTATCTTCAATTTATTTATTTATTAACCCGTTGCACTCTCAGTTGCCAATATTTTTCTCTGCTTCTTCCATGTTTCATATACCTATTGTTAAGTACGTTTATCTTCTATTGTTACTCGTAAATTTCGTCTCTCTTCAATTTTAGTATTCGCATTTGTCCGATAAATGAATAAATAAATAAATAGAACGAACTAGTTTTGTTAACTCTCGAGTGAAAAGAGTTAACCTTTCTAATATTATAATATATATATATATATATATATATATATATAATAATAAATATATATTATATTATAATAAAAGTATATATATTATATACTTTTATTTTTATTATATTATTATATTATAATATAATATTATTATATTATATTATTATTATATACTTTTATAGTATAAAGTATATATATAATATATATTATAATAAAAGTCAAAGATGACATTTACTCGGATTAAGGGAAGAAAATTTCTTGGCTGTCGCGCGTTTTCGCCGGAACAATTTTACCCATTCAGATCATGAGCTTATAATGACTGGGCTGTTCCCAGTTTCTCTGCAAGCTTCGCGGAACGTTCCAGTTTTTCCCTGCAGGCTGTGGAAGCCGATGGAAACTGATTACTCGCGGAGAAAACGCGACGGGAAATCGATATCGAGGCCCGATGCGTTTCCAACCATTCTTTCGTACTTTTCGACGTTCGAAACTGTGCAACCTGCTTTTCTGATATATCCAGGGCAACAGGAAATTATTCTTCTCTACCAACGATGGGCTATACCAACTCTGATCTCTTTCATCCCTCCGAGCATTATAAACTGCGCTTCAATTTTCAAATCTGGCATATGTGAAATTTTCTCTTGGAACATTAATGTATAATTCACGTATAATATTACACTTTTCTTTTTAAATGTCGCGTATCACGAAAGAGTTCCTTTTTCGTTTTTCCACGTATTAACGCGAATCGCAATAAACCAAATACAAAAATCTGTTCCAATAAAATAGATTGCAATGATCTTCGAAATTTATTCAACTCAATCGTATCGTAATTCATTTACTTATTATGACAATATTTTTTCTTTGTACTCCAAAGGGTTTATTCCTGTTAATAAATAAATATATAAATAAACAACGTTTGCTTTGAAAATGTTTCACAATTTCCAATGGAAGAACCGCAATAAAAATTGCAATTAGAATTCCTTTACATTCGTTTCAAAAATTAACCCTGACAAATATTTTCGATCGAGAATGATCGACTTGAATGACTACAGTAAAAAGATAAATAGATATTTACTGATTACCGAAAAGGATTACAAAGAGCTTAAATCGTTAAAGCAATTAAATGGTTCAAGATAAAGGCGCCGAATTAATAATTAATACAGTGAATAATTTTATAATCCTCTACGTGTTGAAATTTTAAGTAGGTGTTTACTCGTGGAGGCGAATAATAAATGAATGGTTTTCGTTGCTTTGTTACAGGAGCAAGCCAAAAACATTCGCGTTCGACCACTGTTTTTATTCCCTGGACCCGAGCGACGAAAATTTCGCCAGCCAAGAGGTGGTTTTCGACGCCCTGGGTCGCGATATTTTGGACAACGCGTTCCAGGGTTACAACGCGTGCATTTTCGCTTATGGACAAACCGGTAAGTCTATCGCAATCAACGCTACAATGTACCGTACTGTCTCAATAACTGAAAACAACCTAATAGACAAACTAGTGTGATATTTGGAATTTGTTAGAGTTTCATACAGACGAGGTTTACGACATGACGGAAGAAATTGGCCACTTTTGAATTCCACAGTTTATTATCCGTACCATCTGTATGCCAGCACTACGATGGTACGTGACATTTTAGTTTTAGCAAAGGCAGTTATGGCCATGCACTCGTTTATAGATTTTTTCGGCTTCAGCGGCACAAGCCATGTCATAAACCTCGAGGAGTCGAAGGTCAAAGGACAACTTAGACCTGAAAAATAACGATTTCGGCAGCGGTTTCCGGGAACCGTATCAACGAGTTCTTGGGAAGACGCAACCTTTTCCAAGAAACGCCGTCCTCCCCCGTAGGAACTCCTGTTCCCCTTCCAGAAGAGTACCACGCCAAGGGCGCAATGGAAGGGAGAACACAGAGGGTTTAAATATGAGAAAAAAGGCCAAAAACGGTCAGAGCAAACACAGAACAGCATTAGATAGCACAGAGTAATGTTACAAGAGACATACAGTCCCTGGCCATCGAATTAGGACCACGTACGAAAATTGCACTTTTATGCCTATAACGGTATGTTATATATGGAAAATTGTCTTAGGTCATTCAAATTATTACAAACGACGTTGATAATAATGTATATATAACAATTGATTTGTTACTATCGTGGTAATAATGAAATTGTGTGGGTGATGAGCGATTGAGGGCCGCACCAGTGTTTACGTTAGGCTCAAGTGTCGACAGCGCGTGAGGTGAGATTTGGAGAATGCAAGATTTGTTTGTACATACATGATGAGAATGTGTTGCACATATGCAGGAGAGATCTTTAGAAGTTCAAATGACGAAGAAGGGAATCAGTTGTGAGTGAATCGTTGAAGCGTTCATAAGAAGTCTGCGTTAAAAGTTTGGAAGTGCATTTTATGAAATATGGGAAAACGACAAGACATAACTTGTGAGAAAAGGGCCTATATATGTGGTCTTCTGAAAAGTGGCAACCTTTCGCAGCGACAAATCGCGAAAAATACGAATGTGTTTACGCATCAAACAGTGATGAGAATCGCGAAATGTATGAAGGAGAATGTGCCGCAGATTTGTAGTAGTCCTAATTCGATGGCCAGGGACTGTAGTTCAAACACCATTGCTGAGTACTCAGACTCACAATCATAGTTAGAATTTAGCACAACTGTTCACACACACACGTACCTGCCACATCATACGATCAAATAAACTGTTTTATTCAGTAATCAGTGTTACTAAAACGTCTTTACGGCCTCAATCCGTGTCAATTTGGGTGGTCCTTCGACAGTACATAAAACGGCACGAAGTGCAATACTCAGGGTCTTCACCGTACCCTAACAGAATGGTAATATGGAATTCGGAAATGATTTTAACATATTTGCGGGGGAAGATTTTATTCGAATTTGCGAGCTACAAATAATATAGTTTTGAATTTTACAATTTTCGAATTCTATACCTTTCAATTGTCATGGTTATAAATTTTATAGTTTTGGTTTTCCAAGCATTAACATTTCCAAGATTTGAAATTACAACCCCTAAATTCAAAGCCAAGTTTCCAAGATTTTAAATTTTAACCCTTAGAATTGAAAGACTCCAAATTTCATAGCTTTCAAATTCGAAGCCTCCAAGTTTCCAAGCTTTTGAATTTCAACCCCTAAAATTCAAAGCCTTCAAGTTTTCAAGCTTTTAAATTTCAGCCCTTACAATTTAAAGCCTCCGAGTTTCAAAGGTTTCGAATTCCAACCCCTAAAATTCAAAGCCTTCAAGTTTCCAAGCTTTCGAATGCGATCCCCTAAAATTCAAAGGCTTCGAGTTTCCAAGCTTTTAAATTTCAAACCTTACAATTTCAAGCCTCCAAATTTCAAAGCTTTCGAATTCCAACCCCTAAAATTCAAAGCCTTGAAGTTTCCAAGCTTTTAAATTTCAAACCTTAGAATTTAAAGCCTCCAAATTTCAAAGCTTTCGAATTCCAACCACTAAAATTCAAAGCCTTCGAGTTTCCAAGCTTTTAAATTTCAAACCTTAGAATTTAAAGCCTCCAAATGTCAAAGCTTTCGAATTCCAACCCCTAAAATTCAAAGCCTCCAAATTTCCTAGCTTTCAAATTCGAAGCCTCCAAGTTTCCAAGCTTTCGAATTCAAACCCCTAAAATTCAGAGCCTTCAAACTTTCATGCTTTTAAATTTCAACCCTTTGAATTTAAAGCCTCCGAGTTTCAAAGCTTTCAAATTCCAACCCCTAAAATTCAAAGCCTTCAAGTTTCCAAGCTTTCGAATGCCATCCCCTAAAATTCAAAGCCTTCGAGTTTCCAAGCTTTTAAATTTCAACCCTTAGAATTTAAAGCCTCCAAATTTCCTAGCTTTCAGATTTGAAGCCTCCAAGTTTCCAAGCTTTCAAATTCAAACCTCTAAAATTCAAAGCCTCCAAATTTCCAAGCTTCCGAATGCCAACCCCTAAAATTCAAAGCCTTCGAGTTTCCAAGATTTTAAATTTCAAACCTTAGAATTTAAAGCCTCCAAACTTCAAAGCTTGCGAATTCCAACCCCTAAAATTCAAAGCCTTCGAGTTTCCAAGCTTTTAAATTTCAAACCTTAGAATTTAGTCTCCAAATTTCAAAGCATTCGAATGCCAACCTCTAAAATTCAAAGCCTTCGAGTTTCCAAGCTTTTACATTTCAACCCTTAGAATTTAAAGCCTCCAAATTTCCTAGCTTTCGGATTCGAAGCCTCCAAGTTTCCAAGCTTTCAAATTCAAACCCCTAAAATTCAAAGTCTTGAAGTTTCCAAGCTTCCGAATGCCAAAGCCTTCGAGTTTCCAAGCTTTTAAATTTCAAACCTTAGAATTTAAAGCCTCCAAATTTCGAAGCTTTCGAATTCCAACCCCTAAAATTCAAAGTCTCCAAATTTCCTAGCTTTCAAATTCGAAGCCTCCAAGTTTCCAAGCTTTCGAATTCCAAACCCTAAAATTCACAGTCTTCAAATTTCCAAGCTTTTCAATTTTAACCCTTAGAATTCAAAGCCTCCAAATTTCATAGCTTTCAAATTCGAAGCCTCCAAGTTTCCAAGCTTTCAAATTCAAACCCCTAAAATTCAGAGCATTCAAATTTCCAAGCTTTTCAATTTCAACCCTTAGAATTCAAAGCCTCCAAATTTCATAGCTTACACATTGCAAGCCTCCAAGTTTCCAAGCTTTCGAATTCCAAACCCTAAAATTCACAGTCTTCAAATTTCCAAGCTTTTCAATTTCAACCCTTAGAATTCAAAGCCTCCAAATTTCATAGCTTTCAAATTCGAAGCCTCCAAGTTTCCAAGCTTTCAAATTCAAACCCCTAAAATTCAGAGCATTCAAATTTCCAAACTTTTATATTTCAACCCTTAGAATTTAAAGCCTCCGAATTTCCTAGCTTTCAAATTGGAAGACTCCAAGTTTCCAAGCTTTCGAATTCCAACCCCTAAAATTCAAAGCCTTCAAGTTTCCAAGCTTTTAAATTTCAACCCTTAAACTAAAACGCCTCCAAATTCCCTAGGTTTCAAATTCGAAACCTCCAAGTTTCAAAGCTTTCGAATTCCAACCCCTAAAATTCAAAGCTTTCAAATTTCCATATCTTCAAATTTCCAAACTTCTAAATTTCAACCCTTAGAATTCAAAGCCTCCAAATATCCTGGTTTCAAATTCGAAGCCTTAGAATTTGGAGACTTCAAATTTCCAAACTTTCGAATTCCAACCCCAAAAATTCCAAGTTTTCGAGTTTCCAAGCATTTAAATTTCAACCCTTGGAATTTAAAGCCTCTAAATTTCCTAGCTTTCTAATTCGAAGCCTCCAAGTTTCTAATCTATCGAATTGCAACCCTTAAGTTTCACTACGTTAAATCGAAAAGTAATAAGAGATAGGGTAGTACGATATCGAATCTATTTTCACGCGATAGCGTTCACTTTCGGTGAAACGAAATTAGCGTAAGGGAAGTGGTAATTTATAGCATGGGGGTAGAAAACTACCTGCCTACGATATTTCGACCTTGATTTCATGGCCTTCGCACAGCCACACCCATCTTAACTCCGAACTGATTAAACTCTCTTCGCGTGGAACGTTTCCACGTACTTCGATCAGATTCTCGTTTCATTAATATTGTATCAACGTGTCGGATTACGGATCTCTCGCTCCGCCTGTGGTTTTTAACTCTCTCGCGCGCAGATGGGATTCTGATCGCTCGACAGGAATGCGATTTATTTGCATATCTCATCTCACTTTTACACCCTTATTCTTTTATTCGTCTTCTTTATACACGGCCAGTCGTTTAACCGTTAATCGTGAATCATTTATCGCGTGAAATTTTGCGAAACAGCAAAAAGATTATATCGCTTTAATTAGCGAATAAAGATTGACTCAATCGATTGCAGATAAAAAACCGTTTATTGATAAAAATGAAATACAGAGGCACGGAGGCGAAAACCCGAGTGAAAAACGTTACTTGGTTCAGGGTTGTCGCACGACTGACTCAATACACGAGAAACGCGAAGTTGCGTCAGCCACGATTCTTATTTATTATATACAGATATTGGCCGATTGCTATCCCCGCCAGTTTTTCGAACTGGCTTCGCGGAGTGAGACTCCAATCGTATCCACTTAAGGATACACCGCGATTAGAATTCAATGTTGTGGAGCTGTGAAGGGGGGATAGGATAGGAAAAGGAAGGGTATTGCGTTTCGTCCTGGGCCTGCTAGTGGACTCGTCCAGGAAGGCTACCTAGCAGGCCCTGCCTTAGACGTTGGGATATTGGAAGGAAGGTTAAATGCGGTATACAGTGTTGCCTTGGATATTCGCCAAGGTTTGGGACCGAATCTGGTCAACAATTGACGGGTGGTACACCTTCCAGGAAATCCCGAGTGTCTCCTTGGTCACAGAGAGCGAGTGAGATAGAGATACACAGAGCAGAGCTCATCGACATCTCACGGTAGGTGTAAGAACACATGTACAGTGCAGAGATGACTTGTTGGCGGCGAGCGTCCTACAAGCTGATCGGCACAGGGGTAAGGGGAGCAGTTCGCTCGCTCCGCCCATTAGCCAGTAGAAAATCTTTCTTCCGGATTCTTAGACGCTACATGCATAGTAGTAGGTCCTTCATATTCGCTAAGGATTCGCGAGTGCGTTCCCTCTCAGGTATCTTCTCGAAGATTTCCCCACATCCTCGCGAGAGAAAAAAATTAGGTTTACGCCAATGCGATTCAGTTATAGTTCCAAGTCGTTCTATCTCACTTTACCTCGACGTGTTTTGTTTCGCGTTCTTTGTCACGCAGTAGACTTACAGTCGTGACCGATTCAGCCAATGACGATAATACGTGTGACTGAAGGTGTCGCTAATGTGCGACAGACAATCGGTTTGCCTCGCCAACAAGTCATCTCTGCGCTGTACTTCGCCAACGGGACAGTTCCGAAGACAGTTCCAAGAACTGGTGGGGATAGCGAGCGGCCAATATCCAAGGCAAAACCTCGGCCAATATCCAAGGCAGTACTGTGTGTCTATGTTTCTATATCTACCGTGAAATGTCGATGAGCCGTGCTGTGTATCTCTCGCTCACTCGCTTTCTATGAAAAAGGAGACACTCAGGATTTCCCGAAAGATCTCCCTCGCTTCAACTTTGGCCAGATTCGGTCCCGAACGTTTGCCAATGTCCAAGGCAACACTGTACTACGCGTCGCCGAACGGTCAGCGAACACGTGGCTTTTATGGCGCAGTGGAAGCGTCCTGGACCTATGTCAAGCAGAGAGACTCGCAATGAAAAATTCAAAAGATTCAAAATATAATCTATTGTCAATAGAGATAATTGTACGCCCCATAACGAAGATTCGTTTGAAACATTCTTCTTAATATTATAAATCGTTTACCAGTGAGTTCAGGTGAAACAGTTAAACGACGTTTCTTTTATCAAATTCGCTGTTCACTTTTAACGCAATGAAATACCCGTCTTAAAAATTGTTACTAAAATGCAGGAAATAAATTCGTGAAACTATTTTTTTTATATCTGGTCACCGTATCTTAAATATAAACTATGTTACGTTTGCTAGGAAAAAGAAGCAGTGGTACGATCTAATATATTTAAAATTATATTAAATCGTTGCACTTAATTCGTGAGAAATTTTGTAATACATTGTAATGAAATAAGTTAACATTAACCTATTTTTATATCTGGTTACGATACTGTCAATTTAAACTATACACGTTACCAAAAAAAAAAAAAAATAAATTGTGGATTATTTAGCGATACACCTAATATACATTTAAAATTACGTTAAGTCGTTGCGCGTAATTCGCAATGTTAGTTGCAATTATTCAAACGACTGCAAATGTCGATCGATCGTATCGACGCGATGTACGCGAAGAAGAGAGAAAAAACGAAAGAAAAGAAACAAGATTACGTACTTGTAAAAGGCTTCCGCGTCTTGCGCTTAGTTTTTGCTCGCTTGTCCGTCGATCAATCCGTATTTAACCTCTCCTCTTGTCATCCTCTCAGGCACTTAGCATGATAAAACGCTTCTTACGTGTATGCCTTATGAAGAACACGTAGATCAGAGTGGAAACTTAAACCTGTTAACGCGCGAGGTAGACAATAGCGTCGATTGGCGGTTAAGATTATTTGCCGCTGGATGCTTCGCTGGCAATCGTTCGAGAGAGTTGTAGGTTTCTTTAAGAGTACGTAGCGTTTTATAGCGCGTTTAGAGTATTGCAAGTACACTTATCGTAAGATGAGAATAGAAACAGAGACTTGAAAGTTGTAATTAATGTATGGAAATGGATTAATCATTTACGATGCATAGAAATGATTTCTAATCGTTTGAAGATTGGTTTAAGGAAGAAACTAATTTAACGTAGTCGTATTTTATCAATTTTATTGGCCATTTTGTTGGAAGATTGGTTTAAGGGAGGAATTAATTTAACGTAGCCGTATGTTGTCTATTTTATTAGGTTGGCGAGTATCAAATGTCGTTTTGCACAGTAGAAAACAGATTTTTCCTAATTCGAATCATTTTATGTATATATTATATATATTGTAATATTATATATATTGTAATATTATATATATTGTAATATTATATATATTGTAATATTATTTATATTGTAATATTATATATTGTATATATTATATATATTGTATATATTATATATATTATTTATATTATATATATTATTTATATTATATATATTATTTATATTATATATATTATTTATATTATATATATTATTTATATTATATATATTATTTATATTATGTATATTATACATACAATACATATTATACATCAAGTTAAACAGTCTTTTCCTAATTGGAATAATTTTTACATGATTCCACATATGATATTATATATATTACAATATTATAAATATTACATATATTGCAATATTATATATATTATACATATTATACGTCGAGTTAAACAGACCTTTCCTAATTGGAATAATTTTCACATGATCCCACATATTACATAACATATTATACATTTTATCCTGTACTTTTATCCACAATTAACACCAAAATCCCCAGTCGAATAATAAGTGAAAATATTGAGTACCAAAAGTTTCACCTAATCTTCTAATGTCTATCGATGAATTTCAAATGTATTACGCATATTATATATTTTATCCTGTACCCCCCCCCCCCCCCCATAAATGCACCAAAATCCGCAATCCAATAATAACAAAAAAATATTGCCCACCGAAAGAGTTTCCTATATTTAAATGTTTCAACTGTAACGTTGATCTTCTAATGTTTGTACGATGAATTCGATACGAATACGTTGAACAGGGTCCGGTAAATCGTACACGATGATGGGAAGCGGCGACAATAAAGGCATCATACCGCGGCTCTGCGACAATCTTTTCGACATGATCGCGAAGCAACAGAGCTCGGAGCTCACTTACAAGGTGGAAGTCTCGTATATGGAGATCTACAACGAGAAGGTGCACGATCTGTTGGATCCGAAGCCGAACAAGCAGTCGTTGAAAGTCAGGGAGCACAATGTTCTCGGCCCGTATGTCGATGGCCTCAGTCAACTCGCCGTCACATCTTTTCAGGTAATATATACGTATATGTACATACGCATACACATAATACATGTAGAATGGATATATATACCACATACATATAATACACGCATATACATATATATATATATATATATATATATATATATATATATATATATATATATATTTTTATATTTATTTGTGTATTAGGAAATATATATAAATGTAACGTATTAATTGACTAAGGTTAAATTATAAACGAATGATTTATATGCGACATAATTATACAGTATATTTAATTTGAATTTATGTACATTTATTGATACATATTTAAGATTGGCTATATATAATTGTTTCTGGATTTATACGATATCTAATACTTATATATATATATATATGTATGTATATATAAAAATGCTGATCACTAAACGAGTGTCACTTAAATTCGCTACAACTAACAAATTCAACGTGTACCTCGTTACATGCGCACATTTTTGATTATGTCCGTATTCAGTTACAATTAACGGCTTTTATTTATGAATGAATCACGAGATTATCGATACACGTACTAGAGAAGCGAATCGCTTCGCGCAGTTTATCGCTTGTTTTGACTAGCGACTGGCACAGATCCAAAGTGAGAAGGACTGTTATGATCGATATCTGTCATTATTAGTGCTTCAGCGATTTAATTTCCCCAATAATGTACTTACCATTCTCCCCTCGATCAAATTGCGAAGCAAACTGAAGCTTTATTACCCGGAATGCACTCCAAAAATTGATCCTTTAATATCTGTTTCGGTAGAATGAAATACTTTCATGTTTATGAAGCTAGTAAATAGTTGAGGTTAAGAAAGCTATCGAAAGTGTTTGCTTAATGCTTTATTAAACAATATTCCATTATTAAATGCTTCAAAATTTGTAAAATGTTTTAGGGCAACAATTATTCGATAATTAAGAAAATGAACGATAAGGAAAGGGTTAATTTATTGCGTACAATTTTACGGGGAAAGAAATGCAAATTATTCGGTAAGAATTTAACCGTATAAAATACTCGAAAATATAAAATTGAAGGGAACAAAAGTAATGGAAAATAATTAGAAAAAAGTATATTCGTTCGCAATTAAACGTGTATCTACTACATACGGTAAATACGCGCATTCGGTTATAATTTCCAAGTTGATTGAACTGTCACGATCGTGATTGATCGAATGACTTTTACCGATCGCTCGAGCGACGCATGGGCATTAAACAGACGAAGGTAATGATACACGATCCTTTCGGAAAGTAAAATCAGGTCGTTTTACATATGCCTAGGCGAAGGTAGCGGTTACCTCTTTTATGCAACAAAACACGTTTCGTGCATACCAGTAACGCGTGATAAGTTTCAATTTGCTTCATCGACTGTGAACTACATATATACCGGCTACCCTAACCTAACATTTTTTTTTCTTTAAAAACCATTACTCGGAAATAGTCGTTCGATAATAATGATCATTTACAAAACAGGAAGAACTCGAAGAGCTTTGAGTAATATTCGCGATATCAACACTAGGTTTACGGACGTTACGCGCATAATTTGACAGGCTTCCGGAAAAATACGTATACCGCGTATAAATATTCGAACGTAGAAGCGTGAGGATGAAGAGAATCGCGTAAAATACATATTCATACCATTGTATTAATTAAAGTTAACATAAAGTACTGAAAAATAATATTTATGGTCTCTATAATTTTAGGTATGAAGTCTGAAATGCGTCAACGTGACGAGTTCCGTGAACCTAGTGTTAAGTTTCGAATCGATGCAAAATATTATTGCAACTCGTTTCGCGTAATTGAAATCATCATTGTTATTATTGTTATTAATTTTTAATATTGTTATTCTTGATATTCTTACTATATATTATTAATATTGTTATTATTGAGAGCTTTGCGTAATATTCGCGATATTAAATTTCGAATCGATGCAAAATATTATCGCATCTCGTTTCGCGTAATTGAAATCATCATTGTTATTATTGTTATTAATTGTTAATATTGTTATTCTTGATATTGTTACTACATATTATTAATATTGTTATTATCGAAAGCTTTGAGTAATATTCGCGAAATTAAGTTTAGAATCGATGCAAAATATTATCGCAACTCGTTTCGCGTAATTAAAATCATTATTGTTATTAATTGTTAATATCGTTATTCTTGATATTGTTACTACATATTATTAATATTGTTATTATCGAAAGCTTTGAGTAATATTCGCGAAATTAAGTTTAGAATCGATGCAAAATATTATCGCAACTCGTTTCGCGTAATTAAAATCATTATCGTTATTATTATTATTAATTGTTAATATTGTTATTCTTGATATTGTTACTACATATTATTAATATTGTTATTATCGAGAGTTTTGCGTAATATTCGCGATATCAATCTTCGAATCGATGCAAAATATTATCACAATTCGTTTCGCGTAATTGAAATCATCATTGTTATTATTGATATTGTTGTCGATGTTATTATCGTAACTATTAACGTTAATTCGTGCCGTTGGAACAAAAATAATTTTCTATTCCCCATTTTAATACATTTTAATCATTAATAATTAATAATTAATATTAAGATTGAACATTAATAATTATATAATCAATTATATAGGAAATTTTCTTACTATATTTATTCTTTATAATAGTTTACTATTACTTTGCTATATTTACTATATAGTTATTCTTTACTATAAAGCATGAATCAGTGAAGAACAGAGATTAACGAAAATATCGTTCTAACGTGAAGATAATTGTCTTGGGTGTTAATGATAATTAACGGATGATGATTTGCACAGGACATTGACAATTTAATGGCGGAAGGGAACAAATCGAGGACAGTGGCAGCGACGAACATGAATTCGGAGAGCTCGCGTTCCCACGCCGTGTTCTCCGTCATCCTGACGCAAACGTTGACGGATTCGAAGAGCGGCGTGAGCGGCGAGAAAGTTTCGAGGATGAGCTTGGTGGATTTGGCGGGTAGCGAAAGGGCTGTGAAAACTGGAGCAGTGGGCGATAGACTTAAAGAAGGAAGCAATATAAACAAGTAATCACCCTTATTGTTACCCTTACGCGTTAATCGTGCCCATAATTGTGACAACTGGTCTAATTTTAAATTAAAATTGTTAAAACAAACGAGTATTATCGGTTATATCGCCGTCGCATTATTTTAAACTAAATTAATTTAACGTAATTTTAGACGATATCGTGAAACATGAATAGTTGGATAATGCTTGTTCGTACAACGTTATATTTTTTTCTATTCGTTTAACGTTAATTATGAAAGTGATTTCTACATCTCGAAACAAGAAATATAAGACTTAGACCACGTTCATAATTATGGGCACAACTTTATTATCCTCCTTTCTTCGGCCGTTTCGCTATTAATTAATTACGTGCGTTTGAAACTATTCAGGTTTTCCTAAAATTGTTTATAACAAATATTGTATAATACTAATTTTTAATGGAATAGCAGGAAAATTTGCAAACGGTTTTTTCTAAACTTTCTACTAATAAAATTTAACCCTTTCGTTACTATTGGCGCCAACTTTAATACCTAAAGAATAGGAAAGAGTTAGAAGAAAGCTGTGAATTCATTGCGATGCAATTTCGGTATTCCGACGACTTTAGCATATTTTTTTTATTAAAATTCACCGTAGCAAAAGGGTTAAAAAAAGGGGGGGGGGAGCGAATAAGAATACAGCAACGAAAGTATAATTTCTAAGTTTCCTATAAGCGACGATTGAATCGAATATTTTTTTGCAGATCCCTAACGACGTTGGGTCTAGTCATTTCGAAGCTGGCGGATCAGAATTCCGGAAGTAATAAGAATAAGGACAAATTCGTGCCCTACAGGGACTCCGTTTTAACGTGGCTGTTAAAGGTATCGCATTATTTCTTACTTTCATTATTCATCGTAACTTTATTCCACTTTGCAATCAATGTCTACTCTTGTAATAAACAGTTATTTGAAATACTTGGTTATTTGCTTATAAAATTGTTGCAGAAACGTTTTGCTTAATTGGAGAAGGAAAGATTTGAAAAGTAAAAGTATCGAGTAATAATTTCGTACGAATCTTGACGAAGTTACGGAATATTAACCCTTTGCGGACGAGTGTCTGCAAATAACTGTCTAGTCGTTTCTTAGTCTTTCTTTTCTGGGCGCACGTCGATTTTTAAAGCGAAATATTCAAATTAATATGGTTAATGAACGCTTCGAAGTTTTGGGAATTCGATGGCTTTGAATTCGATAGTTACGAATTTGAAGGTTTGGAACTGAAGGCCAAAATAGTTTCTTAAGTGTTATCATTCCCCGTCAGCAAAGGGTTAACCATTTATGCTTTATAATAACGAGTCACACTCGTTATGGTATGCACTTATTCACAACAGTTAAGAAACAAAGTAGTCGCTTACGAATTTTTACATATCGAAATTTTACTTTCAAGATTCTTCCAAGATTCGTAACTTAGAATTAGCAACAGCATAAAAATATAGTATTACACGCATCGATAAGTAAGTTATAATTCATTCGATAATTAAATTATAGTTCATCTATTTTTAATCCAAATCCACGTGTATCTCAAAAGATAGCGACGACGTAAAAAGCTTCGCAAATACGTACCACGTTTCTTAATTTTCGTCAATAAATGTATAATATTATGCTCTAAACGCAATAGAAATGCACCGTGTTTGCAAATAAACTTTAATTTTAACCGCGACAATAATAAGATTAACGATTACCAAGTATATATTATATAGATTATAATATAGTAACAAATAGCTAAAAAACCAATAGATTATTATAGTAACAAATAGCTAACGCTACAAAGTATGATAAGGTAAAAAATTCGTATGTCAACGGGTTAAAGTTTAAAGGTTTTTCGTTCAAAGTAATAATTGTGCCCATAATTATGAAAGGTGGTCTAAGTGATATATTTCTTGTTTCAAGATATAGACCACTTTCATAATTAACACTAAACGAATAGAAAACATATAACGTTGATATAAAAAGCACTATTTAACGATTCATTTATCACGATATCGTACAAAATTACATTGAATTAATTTAGTTTAAAATAACGAGATGCGAAACAACTGATAAACTCATCTTTTTTTTTCAATTATCACTTGGACCATTTTCATAATTATAGGCACGATTCAGATATCACTACTTTCATATCGTGCCTTGTTCAAATCATTTGAATATAGTAGGAAATTTGTATTTAATTACCTTGTAATTTTCTTGTAATTAATCTTGTAAGGCAATGCTAAAATTGGAGTTCAAATTAAATTTTACCCTCAATAATACGAATTTTTGTTGAATCTACAACGGAATTTATAGAACATTTATAGTGACTCGTTATTATTGGGGCACAAAGGTTTAATAATTCAACTCGTTTACTTAACGCTGAAATTTGACGAATTTCACGTTTCACACTTAAAGTTACTTTATGTGGCCTTATTTCGCACAATTCTACGGATTACGTGCATCGTATACCACTTTCATAATTACGAGCATAATTGAAATATATTTTGTACAATGACGATCGATAGAATTATTGGAACGTAGTAATTTCGTTGAATTAATTTAATTATAGGATAACCTCGGCGGGAATAGTAAGACCGTAATGGTGGCTACTATATCTCCAGCGGCGGATAATTACGAGGAAACCCTTTCCACGTTGAGATACGCGGACAGAGCGAAGAGAATCGTGAATCACGCGGTGGTGAACGAGGATCCGAACGCGAGGATCATTCGGGAATTGAGGCAGGAAGTGGAAACGCTCAAGGAGATGCTGTTACACGCAACTGTAAGATACAATTAACGCGCGTTAACGCCGATATATTAATTCGCGTTGTCAACAACACCGTGCAACGTTATACTTATTCATTGGAGCGAGAGTAATCGATCGATTCTTAGAAAACGATCTGAATACGCACGTTTTCTCGGGTCACAAAGAATACCGAGAAGTGGGGTATTTTCAAAACGGTTAAATCAGGAAATTTGTTAATCTTTAATGACATTTTTAAATGAACAGTTCAAATAAAGTGGTACGTTTGAAACACTTTAAATACAGGAAACTTTTAAGCAAGGATTTTGAAATGCAATTTTTCAAATAATTAATCTTGACTCGTATTTTAAAGAGATATTTAAATTATGGCATGTTTAAATAGAGAATTTGGATTCCTATTTCAATGAAGACTAAATGAGAATATCTTTAAATAACGAATGTTAATTCATATTTTAGGGGAACAAATAAATCAGCATATATTTTTTAAATAAAGAAATAAAAATTTCTATTTTAAAGAAACGTAAATGAGTAAATATTGAAAGAGATTCAAAGAGCATAAAAGATGAATCTAAGAGAAATATGCGTGAATAATTTTATAGATAGACTTACCTGCAAAACTTAAGAAACAAAATAGTCGTTTACGAATTTTTCCGTATCCTTTCGCTTATAAGATTCGTAACTTAGGATTTGCGGTAGCATAAAAATATAGTATTGCATACGTCGATAAACAGTAAGAGTTCGTCTACTTTCAATTCAAATCCATGTATTTGAAAAGCGAACGACGACGTAAAAGCTTCGCAAATACGCACCATGCCCCTTAACTTTTGCCAATAAGTGGATGTACGTGAAAATTGAATTTTCCAGGGACAAGGATCGATAGTTGGCCAGCAACGCACAGATATAACGGAAAAGCTGTCGCAATCGGAGCGATTAATGAAAGAGATGTCGCAAACGTGGGAAGAGAAGCTCGTGAAAACGGAGAGGCTACAGCACGAAAGGCAGCAAGCTTTAGAGAAAATGGGTATCAGTGTCCAGGCTTCTGGCATTCAAGTAGAAAAGAACAAGTATTACCTCGTTAATCTAAACGACGATCCGAGCTTGAACGAGCTGCTAGTTTATTATCTAAAGGTACGTCGTCGATTATTCTCCAATTTATAAACCACTGTTGGCATTCTCATAAAACGGTGCGATACGTTTCAATTTCGAATGATACTCTGAATGTTATTTCATTGTAGATGCCTTAGAAATTGCGGTCGGATTTCGTTTCGTTTAAACAAATAATATTAATATAGCATGTAATTAACAATATATATATATATATATATATATATATATATATATATATAATATATTATAATATATATTATATTATAATATATATTGTATTATAATAAATTAAACTAGAGACTTTTAGCTTTGTAGTCACGTGTTTTGTCACATGGCTAATGGTTTACACATTATATTAAATTATAATATATACAATATATATTATTATATAATTATAATATGTTAATAATATATTAGATAATATTATAATATATAATATATTCTAATTAATATAGTAATAAATAATATTAATATTACAGTAAAATATTTGCAAATTCGAAAGGGTGGAAAATGTCTCAGTTCGATTAACCCCTTGCCTAACAATTATTTTATTACCCTCGCATGCTAGCTTAAATTGATCACTGCTTTTATATCGTGTAAAGTACAAATCGTGGGAATATTCAAAGCACCGTATTATTTTACAGCCTCGAAGCTTGTAAAATGAAGCCAAGATTAAAGTTCGAATTAAATTGTACCCTCGGTAATATTTATTTTTGTCGAATCTGCGCTACAAATCGTACAACGAATGTGACTCGTTATTGTAGGCCAAGGGGTTAATGGTTTCGCGATAATGTTGATTATTAATATTGCCAAATAATATAAATTGCGTAAAATCGCCGATACGTCAACTTAAATCTAGTTTTAAAATACATATTGAAATCCTATTTATTTATTAATATGATTATCAGTACTCATTGTCGTTGGTGTGTTATTAAAAATTAGGAAAGGACTCTGGTGGGTGGTCGATCAGCGAAAACGGAGCAAGACATCCAATTGCACGGGCTGGGAATTCTACCCGAGCATTGTGTCATCACGATAGAGGAATCTGGCCTCTATATGACGCCATTAAACGGTGCTAGGTGTTTCGTGAATGGCACACAGGTGGTTGAAAAAACGCCTCTGTTACACGGCGACAGGATCGTCTGGGGAAATCATCATTTCTTCCGAGTAAATTGTCCCAGAAGCGCAACAGGTAACGTTTCGTCGATCATTGATTTAATTTTTTAATCCTTTCACCGTCAGCCACTCGATGCTCAACAATGATAATATCTCTTGCATTTCGTCTTCGGATCAGAACTCTTTTTACGTACTCTCAATGAGGAGAACGATTTTCGTCTTTATTTTAAATCATTTTACTTCTCACTTGCAATATTTGTCAAAATATTAACATTTTTTCTTGGAACATCAATGTATTTAATATCCGAACTCTATCGTTTTTTTTTTTTTTACTTTAATGATTTGTGCTCGCTCTTTGTATTATATTTGTTCATTTGAAATGGATTTTCGCCCGTAGAAATAAATAAATAAATATTTGGTCCACAATTTCGGACATGATAATATGTTCACTGATTTGTAGCAAATATTAAGTTCGTATGAGGCTAAGCTAGATGTACATTGAATATGTAAACGATTAATGAGTTCGGTACTAAATGCTAAAATAAAAATAGTAGCTTACATTTGGACCATTTTCTGCACACTATTAAAGCTTGTTAATTTCTATAGAAATTCTATACAATACAAAAATCGCGTGGCAGTGAAAGGGTTAAACCCTTGACACGTCATTTTTTATTATCAATGCACGCTACGCAAGTTATTCATTAGCTTTACGCAATACTACACGCGTACTATTCAAATTTTACATATAGATAATTTTCCCAATCTCGTGAACCGAAATCAACAATTAAGTTCAAATTTAACTCCGTTGCAAGTAGAACACCATAATTATATAATGAATAACTACTACGGCTAATAAACATTTCGTATCTGTTGACTTTTTCGATGGTATCTTTCGAGAAATTTCAACACAATTTTTGTAATTTACGCACGACGAACAAAACTTTTTGCGTAGATCAATGGGTTTATTGCCGTGCAAATGAAACGAAATAAAATAATTCGTGCCACAAATAATGTGACTCGTTATAGTATTTATATAATTTGCAATTGGTTTCTTTGGTTGCAGCAATTAACAGCGAGCCCCAGACTCCGGCTCAGAACATCGATTACACCTTCGCCAGGGAAGAGCTGATGCTAAACGAACTTTCCAATGATCCCATTCAAAGAGCCATCGCTAGACTCGAGAAACAGCACGAGGAAGATAAACAGGTACGCTATTCTCATCATTTCCCTTACGAGGCTTCTAAGATTTTAACATTCTACAAATTAAAAATCCCACGTCTTCCATTAATCAAGCGCCTCTCTTTAAAATTAAGTATCAATATCAAGGATTAACATTTTATTACAATTTAATATAAATTTGTATAAATCGAAAACCCTTGGCGTAAATTTGTATAATTGAAAAATCGCTATTTAAAATCGAACGTAAATTTCCATAACTCAAATATCCTCCTCCAAAATTGAATATAAATTTCTACAAATTAAAAATTCCGATTTAAAATTCGATACAATCTCCCATTAATCGAACGTCACTATTTAAAATTAAGTATCAATATCAAGGATTAACATTTTATTACAATTTAATATAAATTTGTATAAATCGAAAACCCTTGCCCTAAATTTGTATAATTGAAAAATCGCTTTTTAAAATCGAAGATAAATTTCCATAACTCAAATATCCTCCTCCAAAATTGAGTATAAATTTCTACTTATTAAAAATTCCTGTTTAAAATTCGATACAATCTTCCATTAATCAAACGTCACTATTTAAAATTAAGTATCAATATCAAGGATTAACATTTTATTATAATTTAATATAAATTTGTATAAATCGAAAACCCTTGCCTTAAATTTGTATAATTGAAAAATCGCTATTTAAAATCGAACATAAATCTCCATAACTCAAATATCCTCCAAAATTGAATACAAATTTCAATAAATTAAAAATCCCTGTCTAAAACAATATCGTACAATCTCCTATTAGTATAATAGAATCTCCTCGTAACCCTTAGCCATACGAATTTCTCAAATAATATCCACACAGTAACGTTCGCTATTTATTACTTTAAATGCAGAACGCTAAAACCTTGTACGTAATTTATGCTTGCAATGCTAAACCTCATCGATTGAAATTACGGTTAGAATTAAAATTGAAATTTATTAAAAAAATACCATATATTTGTATCGCAACCAGAGCATAATTTATTATATCGCAAGCAACGATAATTTTTACAAACGAGTGTAACTCGTTATTGTAGGATAAAGGGTTAATGAACCGCTTCTATTTGAAATAAAGAGATCCACTTCAATAATCCAACGTTTAATTATCGTTTCGTTTCTCAGGTTGCATTAGAGAAGCAGAGGCAGGAATACGAGAGGCAATTTCAACAGCTGCGCAACATTTTGTCTCCTTCGACGCCTTATTCTCCTTACGTACCTTACGATCCGTTGAGGGGCAGTCAAAGCGGTAAACTGCCCGCTTGCACGCCAACCACGCAAATGAGAGTGGAGAAATGGGCCCAGGAAAGGGACGAGATGTTCAAGAGGAGTTTAGGTCAATTGAAAGCCGACATACTGAAGGCTAACGCGTTGGTGCAAGAAGCGAACTTCTTGGCGGAGGAAATGGGCAAACAAACCAAGTTCAGCGTCACGTTGCAAATCCCGCCGAATAATTTAAGTCCAAATAGAAAGGTAACTTTAGTCTCGTATTAAAATGCAGCTTAAAGCTTTTCAATCGTACTAACGTTTGTTAAACACGTCTGGGGTGCACGTATGTTCGTGTATCAGATTCAATTTAATATTTTTATGTTCATCGTTTTGGGTCGTACAAAAATATTTTCACGTTCTGGCATAATTTCTGCGGTGCAGACGCTTAACCATGTATATATGTATTAGGTTGCACACGAAATGGTTTTAAATAATTTTACCTAGCTTGAAAATGTTCTGCACTCGTTAATTAATTCTCATTCAAGTGAAATGTTTATCATTATCATCCGTAAGATATATTATCGAGCTTTATATTTCCCAGATTTTCAATCAGAATTTTCTACATTTTCTGAGACAGCCAAAAATTTGTTTATAGTTTCTCGAAGCTATTATAAATTTCGAATTTTTTCTACATTTTCTCATAGCTAAAGGGTTAATTCATCCATTCGTCTGTTCGTCGTGTGTGATTATCACTCTAATTTCCTTTTGTTATCCTCTGTTATATTTTCCCGTTCACGCGTACTCTCGCGTGTTCCTAATTTTCGTACCACATTTCAGTTCGTGTATTTTGTGTTTATTTATTTGTGTTCATTTTGCTTGCACACTCTCCAATATGCAGAGTGTATTTTTTCAGCGGGGCGCGTTCGTGAGCGAGCCCGCGATTCTAGTGAAAAGGACGAACATGGGCAGCCAGGTGTGGTCCATGGAGAAGTTAGAGAACAAATTAGTCGATATGCGGGACATGTACGAAGATCGTAAGGATCCGAACAACTGTCAACGATTACCTGCCATTAAGGTATTTAACTAACGAACATAATGTTTCAATTAAACCAAAAAGTCTTTGCAGCGAAATATTAATGTATCATTCACTGGGAGCCTATAAATCTTTTAAAAAGGTGACGCGTGTCGTTCGATCGTAAAAACGCGACTTATCTACCGCAAGTAGAAAGTACGGACATTTTTCTAATGCAGTAAAAGCGATGCGAGTTACGATTTATCTTCTACTATCAGTGATTCTATCATTAGTATATTATAATTATATTATTAGTATACATTAGTGTATTTCTATTTCCATGTACCAAAGGTTTTCAAACCGTTTACAAATAAATGAATAAATTAGTGAGGATCATTTACATTTAATTGGCAACTTTTCGAGTAATAGTAATTATATAGTTTCAATGAATTAGTAATTGATCCATCCTGTTTAACATACAAGAACAATCATCATAAATAAGAGAGATAATTAATAATCTGTTGTGCTCCAAACCGGAACGATTATTAGCGGTTAAATAATCCAATGAAGTTGCTTATTAACGCTAGGTTTACGGAACGCGTCACGTTGACGCATTACAGATTTCATACCTAAAATTATAGAGATCATAAATATTATTTTTCAGTACTTTATGTTAACTTTAATTAATAAGATGGTATGATTATGTATTCTACGCGATTCTCTTCATCCTCACGCTTCTACGTTCGAATATTTATACGCGGTATACGTATTTTTCCGGAAGCCTGTCGAATTATACGCGTAACGTTCGTAAACCTAGTGTTAAAGGCGATAATCTTAAAGTGGCAGTAATTCGATCGCATCTACCCTAAAATATCTATCCATCTTTGGGAATCTTCAGTTTTCACATCGCTTTACATTATTACTTTATCGTAACTCTATTATATTCTCACTTTTCAATACATCCCTTACATACACTTACTGACAAAAGTTAAGAAACAAAGTAGTCGCTTACGAATTTTTCTGTACCCTTTCGCATCCAAGATTGGTAGCTTAGAATTTGCAATAGCATAAACAACATAGTATTACATATACCTCGATGAATAATAAGTTCATCTACTTTTAATTGAAATCCAGGTATCTGAAAAATCTCAAAAGATAACGACGACGTAAGAAAGCTTCGCAAAATGCGTACCACGTTTCTTAACATTTGTCAGTAACCGTACATAAATACCTCTAAAGCGAAGATCGGTGTTCTAAATTCCAGGACGAGGTCCCAGGGAAGACGCAGGATCCGTTCTACGAGTCGCAAGAGAACCATAACCTTATCGGCGTAGCGAATATATTCTTAGAGGTTCTGTTCCACGACGTTCGATTAGATTATCACACGCCGATTATCAGCCAACAAGGGGAAGTCGCTGGACGACTGCAAGTTGAGATTAGTCGCATATCTGGTCACTTTCCGCAGGATCGCATCTGCGAGGCTGCGTCCGAATCGTCGGCGGATTCGACTTCGTCCGAGCCCGAAGATTATTCCGGATCGAGTTTCATCGCTTGTCGCGTCACCATTAAACAAGCCACCGGCTTACCATTGTCCCTCAGCCATTTTGTATTTTGTCAGTACATGTTCTGCGGCCATCCGGATCCGATCGTGGTCCCGGCGGTGGACAATTCCGAGCAATTGTCGAACTCGAATTGTCAGACCGGCCAGAGGGACTCGTTGGTGTTCAAGTTCAATCACACGAAAGATTTCACCGTCCCGATCACGGAGGAATTTATCGAACATTGCGGCGGTGAGGCTTTCTTTTAACCCTTTCAATACTCGTGGCGCCTATAGGCGGTCCGCTTGAATTTTTAGATAGCAATAGTTAGCGACAATGGACACGCGGCAAACGTTATCATAATTAACGCAAAGCTCCTTGCTTCTGTCAGACTTAAGCGAGTTATGATTCAAGACGCGTTGACGACTTTCGTACGCTTTTTAAAAAATGCATATTAACAAAAAGTTACGTCGTTCGTAGCAGGGTGTATCGAAGTCTGCCGTAGCCAAAGTGTTAACGTTGAATTGTATCGTTAACTTTCTGATTTACGTAGATTCGCTTAATACCTGAATGCTTTATTACACGTATCCGCGATTCTACGTATGCATATACACTTATTGACGAAAGTTAAGAAACATGGTACGTATTTGCGAAGCTTTATTATATCGTCGTTCGCTTTTGAGATACACATGGATTCGAATTAAAAGTGGAAGAACTTATCGTTTATCGATGTACGTAATACTGTATTTTTACGCTGTTGTTAATTCTAAGCTACGAATCTTAGAAGCGAAAGGATACGCAAAAATTTTTAAGCGACTACTTTGTTTCTTAACGTTTGTCGGTAAGTGTACGTGTATTAAAAAAAATGGCGTTTACGAATGGATAAATGAATAAATAAATTTTTTCAAAGGTCGAAGCATTGACTAGGTACAGGATAGATTGCAATTAATCATAATTATTAATCACAATTTTAGAGTGACGATTTTGAGAATTATATATCGAAGTATAATGCATGTGTTATATCAGTGTATTTCAATTTCAATTTTATTTTATTCGCATATCATTACCGCATTTTCTTTTCTTTATTATTGTCAGATGAATTTTACGTATGTTAAAGACAATTGAATACCGCAACGTTTAATTGCATTTTCCTCGTCAAGATTAACACTAGGTTTACGGAACTCGTTACATTGACGCATTTCAGATTTCATACGTAAAATTATAGAGACCATAAATATTATTTTTCACTACTTCATGTTAACTTTAATTAATACAATGATATGAATATGTATTCTACGTGATTCTCTTCATCCTCACGCTTCTACGTTCGAATATTTATGTATGCAGTATACGTATTTTTCCGGAAAAATACAAATTATGCACGTAACGTCCGTAAACCTAGTGTTAAATAAACTAAAGTTGTAATTCTCATTTTAATGACACAATTAATACACACATGCGTTTACTTTATTGCGTTCTCTTCTTTCGGTGATTTTTTTTAATCGATTTAATGAAATTTTCCGAATACAGAAGGAGCTTTAAGTATAGAAGTCTGGGGTCATCGAAGCGCCGGCTTTTCGAGAAGCAAACCAGGCTGGGAAGTGGAGCAGCAACTTGCCAAAGCTAGATCACTGGCTGATCGATGGTCAGAATTAACCAGGAAGATCGAATTGTGGGTGGAGATTCAAGAACTGAATGAACAAGGAGAATATTCGCCTGTCGATGTCGTTGTGAAACAAGATACGTGGACAGGTATATATGTATATATATATACTTTATTATACTATTATTATATACTGTATATATTATTTTATCACAACCATTGACGAAAGATATAAATAATAAGTTTTATGAATAGTTTTACATTTCAATGTTACACGTGACGTTATTATAATAATTTAAAGTAAACGAAGACAGGAACGTTTTGAAACTGATCGAAATTGTAACTAATATTGTAGTAATCAACTGTTTTCGATACAGGTGATCTATATAAAATTCAAATCTATAATAACGTATATATAATAATAATCTATAATAGGTACATACTTTATCATCTATACTTTTCTTTTAACCCTTTCACACATTGAATACAATTTATTTTATCACAACCATTGACGAAAGATAGAATGGATTATCCAGTATTTTAATGTATATATCAGAGGACATTTCTTTTTTGACACGTATATAATAATAAGTCTTATGCGGAGTTTTACATTTCAATGTTACACGTGACATTATTATAGTAACTTAAAGTAAATGAAGACAGGAACGTTTTTAAACTGATCGAAATTGTAACTGAATATTGTAGCAATCAACTGTTTTCGATACACGTGATCTATATAAAATTCAAATCTATATAATTGCAAATATTATTTTTTAGCAAATTTATGTTGGCTTCGACTGATCGAATAATACCAATAATAATAATACTAATAATAATAATTCATTCCGCTATTGCTCGATTTTTTTAAGTATGTATAATATATTTATGTTAGCAGACTTATTTTTGTAAAATCACACTGCTAATATCCGTAAATGTAGCGTTAAATTCAATACAACGATTTGTACTTTAGTTCGAATATTCGGTACGCTTTGTTAAAGTCGTTTTATGGCTTTTTATCGATCCAAGCAACATCTGCACGTATTATCATATTTGTTTCAGGCGGGATTTATCAATTACGCCAAGGACAACAGCGTCGAATACAAGTTCGCGTGAAGCCAGTACAAAATTCCGGAACTTTGCCGATCATCTGCCAGTCGATATTAAATATAGCAGTCGGAAGTGTTTCCGTGAGGAATCGTTTGCAAATCCCATTGGACAGCTATCAAGACGAAGATTTAAGTATCCTGAGAGAGAAATGGAGCGAAGCTTTAATGAGAAGAAGACAGTACTTGGATCAACAGATACAGAAACTTATTAATAAACAAGGTACTTTTTAACTTATTTGTAATTTAATCATTAGAAATGAATCCGAAATTTGCAAACTTATTTGTAATTTAATAATTAGAACTGAATCCAAAGTTCACAAACTTATTTGTAATTTAATAATTAGAAATGAATCCGAAGTTTGCAAACTTATTCGTAATTTAATAATTAGAAATGAATCCAAAGTTTGCAAACTTATTTGTAATTTAATAATTAGAACTGAATCCGAAGTTTGCAAACTTATTTGTAATTTAATAATTAGAACTGAATCCGAAGTTTGCAAACTTATTTGTAATTTAATAATTCGAAATGAATCCAAAGTTCGCAAATTTATTTGTAATTTAATAATTAGAAATGAATGCAAAATTTGCAAACTTACTTATAATTTAATAATTAGAAATGAATCCGAAGTTCGCAAACTTATTTGTAATTTAATAATTAGAAATGAATCCGAAGTTCGCAAACTTATTTGTAATTTGATAATTAGAAATGAATCTGAAGTTTGCAAACTTATTTATAATTTAATAATTAGAAATGAATCCAAAGTTCGCAAATTTATTTGTAATTTAATAATTAGAAATGAATGCAAAATTTGCAAACTTACAAATAACTTTAAGTTTGCAATTTAATATATTTATTATATATAATATATTATATTATATATGTATATATAAATTTGTAAGTATTACGTGTAATAAAAGAAATAAATTGTAAATTTATTCGTGCACGTAAAATTCTTCCGATGCTGATATTCGGTATATATATTAGTAACAAAAATATATTAAATGTATAATATAAATACATATTAATATATTTTACCTTTTAAAAAGAATTAACTTAAATTTTATTTTATTGCTCTGTTCATTCATTCATTTATAATAATTCGAATTTACTTCGAAAAATTAACTGTTTCCTAACTGTTTTATTCTAATACGTGAACCAAACTCATACAAAATTTTTAGTCTTCCTTCAGACTACCAGCGTTGAAAGTGTTTTTCAAATTCTATAATTTAAAGAATTAACTTAAATTCTATTTTATTGCTCCACTCATTTATTCATTTATAACAGTTCGAATTTACTTCGAAATATTAACCGTTTCCCAACTGTTTTATTCTAATACCTGAACAAAACTCAAACTTATTTCCAGTGTTGAAGGTGTTTTTCGAATTCTATAATTTTGCATTCCGATTTCTATGTTTTCCAGACAAAACTGAGCAGGATATCGAGAGGGAACAAAGTCTGGTGGATCAGTGGGTCAGTTTAACCGAAGAAAGAAACGCGGTTTTGGTTCCTGCAGCAGGATCAGGAATTCCCGGTGCTCCTGCTGACTGGAATCCTCCTCCAGGCATGGAACCACACATTCCCGTTCTATTTCTTGATCTCAATGGTACGCTATCAATTTCTTTCTCACGCCTATTCATCTTGAAATAAAATTTAACGACTTATCGATAAATTCAAGCATACTATTAGAAAATACTTTTTGTAGCCGTTTTGAATAAAATCGAACAGAGTATTTATTTGTGTCCTTAAATATATTAAATTGTTGCATGATTTCTGACATATTTTATAGCAACGTTTAAATGACCAGCAGAATTTTGGAAATAAATCTAAGATTAATAACGGTTTAATAATTTCTTCACCTAAAATTGTACTTTTAATTTTACATTTATTGTTACAATTGTACTTTTAATCATTATTAAACGAGTAAAATACAGTATCTACTAATAAAGGAAGAATTCAACGTAAGTTTCAGTTAAATTAGTTTAGCCAGCATTATAAAATGTTCGAAATATTAATTAAGAAACACGACAGTAATTATTTTAGTGTTATTTTAACTGTAATTTGTAGGCATATAAGCGATAAATTCGTCGATCCAATTTTGTATATCTTGGTGGTATATTTTACCATTAAAAAATTAGTGAATTATTTGTTGATACTTCTGATAAATTGATGACAATGCAATTTTTTGAAAGGGTTCAATTATTAGATCTGTGTCTACTTATACGAAATTAATCGTTCGTTTTACAGCTGACGATCTCTCGACTCATCAGTCAGGCGAAGAAGTTTCGGTGACCGGTTTGAATTCGATCTTACCGAAGGAACACGGCAACAAGTTCTACAATTTGCCCATAATTCGACGCATAGAAAAAGACGTGTGCGCGATCGCTGCTTGGGATTCCAGTATACACGACAACATTCACTTAAACAAAGTTACCGATGGTAAATTATTATACAATATTTGGAAACTCGAAGCTTCGCGTAATTTAATCATTATAATTTGGGAATATTGGGAACTCGAAGCTTTGGGAAATTTACGTACTGAAATTTGGCAACTCTGGAAACTCGAAGCTTTGCGAAAATTAATCATTATAATTCGGAAACTTTGGGATCTCGAGGCTTGGAAATTTGGGGCTTTGAAAATTCGATGTTTTGGGAAATCTACGTGCTGAAATTTGGCAACTCTGGAAACTCGAAGCATTGCGAAAATTAATCATTATAATTCGGAAACTTGGGGAACTCGAAGCTTGGAAATTTGAGGCTTTGAAAGTTCGAAGTTTTGGAAAATTTATGTGCCGAATTTTGGCTACTTTGGTAATTCGAAGCTTTGCGAAATTTAATCATTACAATTCGGGAACTATGGGAACTCGAGGCTTGGAATTTTGGGGCTTTGAATGTTCTAAATTTTGACAAATTGTTCGTACTGAAATTTGGCAACTCTGGAAATTCGTAGCTTTGCGAAATTTAATCATTATAATTCGGGAACTTTGGAAACTCGAAGCATTGGGAAAATTAACCATTATAATTTGGAAATTCTGGGAACTCGAAGCTTTGAAAGAACGAAGTTTTGGGAAATTTACGTATTGAAATTTGGCAACTCTGGAAATTCGAAGCCTGACGAAATTTAATCATTATAATTCGGGAACTTTGGGAACTCGAGGCTTGAAAATTTGGGGCTTTGGAAGTTCGAAATTTTGGGAAATCTTCGTGCTGAAATTTAGCAACCTTGGAAATTCGAAGCTTTGCGAAATTTAATCATTATAATTTTGGAATTTTGGGAACTCGAAGCTTTGAAAGTTCGAAGTTTTGGGAAATTTACGTACTGAAATTTGGCAACTCCGGAAACTCGAAGATTGGCGAAATTTAATCACTATAATTCGGGAACTTTGGGAACTCGAAGCTTGGAAATTTGAGGCTTTGAAATTTCGAAGTGTTGGGAAATCTACGTGCTGAGTTTTGGCAACGTAGGAAATTCGAAGCTTTGCGAAGTTGTATCATTATAATTTTGGAATTTTGGGAACTCGAAGCTTTGAAAGTTCGAAGTTTTGGGAAATTTACGTACTGAAATTTGGCAACTCCGGAAACTCGAAGCTTTGCGAAATTTAATCATTATAATTCGGGAATTTTGGGAACTCGAAGCTTGGAAATTTGAGGCTTTGAAAGGTCGAAGTTTTGGAAAATTTATGTGCCGAATTTTGGCTACTTTGGAAACTCGAAACATTGCGAAAATTAATCATTATAATTCGGAAACTTTAGGAACTCGAAGCTTGAAAATTTGAGGCTTTGAAAGTTCGAAATTTTGGGAAATTTACGTGCTGAAATTTGGCAACTTTGGAAGCTCGAAGCATTGCGAAAATTAATCATTATAATTTGGTAATTTTGGGAACTCGAAGCTTTGAAAATTCGAAGTTTTCGGAAATTCACGTGCCGAAATTTGGTAACTTTGGGAATTAGAAGCTTTGCGAAATTTAATCATTATAATTTGGGAATTTTGGGAACTCGAAGCTTTGAAAATTCGAAGTTTTGGCAAATTTACGTACTGAAATTTGGCAACTCTGGAAATTCGACGCTTTGCAAAATTTAATCATTATAATCGGGAACTTTGGGAACTCGAAGCTTGGAAATTTGAGGCTTTGAAAATTCGATGTTTTGGGAAATCTACGTACTGAAATTTGGCAACTTTGAAAATTCGAAGCTTTGCGAAATTTAATAATTATAATTCGGAAACTTTGGGAACTCGAAGCTTGGAAATTTGAGGCTTTGAAATTTCGAAATTTTCGAAAATTTGAGGATTTTAAGAGCGTTAAAGCTTAGCAACAAATTCGTAGCTTCGAAAATTCTAAACTACGATATTATTCCACACTTTGAACAGCAAAGAATTGCATGAAACTGCACCTATTCCTGAATCAATACTATTTTTATGCAAAATTACGAATCGCACTCATTTCAACCGCTCTGCAATAAAACTCCCTGTTTATACAACATTTAACATTTGTATATCAAATTAGTACGTGTGTTAATAATTATGAAAGTGGTCTAAGTGAAAATTGAAAAAAAAATGAGTATCCATTATTTCGCATCTCGTTATTTTAAACTAAATTAATTCAATGTAATTTTGTACGATATCGTAAAAAATGAACCGTTAGATAATGCTTGTTATTTCAACGTTATATATTCTTTTATTCGTTCAGCGTTAATTATGAAAGCGGTTTATATCTCGAAACAAGAAATATATGAGACTTTATTTTTGAAAGTGGTATAAGTCCATTTTTTCATACATCGACATATTTAAGGGAATAAAAAGAGGATATCTATATCTTACTAAAATTACCATTAACTCATTTCTTTCCAAAAGTGGACTTATACCACTTTCAAAAATAACGGCTCACATCACTTAGGCCACTTTCATAATTATGGGCAACGATTATATTAATAATAATTATGGGCAACAATTGTATCGAAACGCAACGGTGTTTAAATTTACAAGTTTGACTTGTTCCGTAGGAACTTGGTCGTTTGGCTTCCGGATGGTTGCCGCGTCTTTCTTCAGCGTCGCGCCGACGTTTCGCAAACGTTGCAGTTTGCATCCTCAGGGCTAGGTGCTCCGATACTGAGCTTCCTGGTCGATGGCGGGTCATTTTATACCCGTGGTCGATGGTGTGTGACGATGCTCATCGAAGTGGAACATCCTTCTGTGAAGGGGGGGGAAGTCATTTTCACGTTCGGTAGAATACTTTGCCATATCTCGAGATATGGACATTTCTTTCTTCGCAGAAGAAAGACGCGGCAACCATACGGAAGCCAAACGACCAAGTTCCTACGGAACAAGTCAAACTTGTAATACCATGGACCGCGAAAGTATCTAAAATCCAAGGTGTTTAAATTTGTTTCAGCGAACGAGCGGGTTTTTCTAATTTTAAAAACCACCGTGCGCCTCTCGCATCCAGCACCAATGGATTTGGTGTTGCGCAAACGATTAGCCTTGAACATTTACAAGCGACAAAGTATTACCGATAGGATCTTCAAGAGGATCGTACGAACCGATTGCCTGACTCAAACGGGGGTCACTTACGAAGTCGTGTCCAATATACCAAAGGCGAGCGAGGAATTGGAAGATCGCGAAAGTTTGGCCCAAATCGCTGCTAGCGGCGAAGACAACAGCTTATGCGATGGCGAAACTTATATCGGTAAGAATTTACAATCAATTCGAGCGATTTAGGGTAAATTCACGTACCACGTACTGCCATTTTATTAATTTTTTTAAGGAACGGTTATTTAAAATAATGAGCGTTTCCAGTTTGGAGCATAATAATATTCTTCAACATAAAAATGTTTATTTATGAACATTTTTGTTACTTGTTTAATATAATGAATTCATTACTACGTAATTGGAAATGTACAATAAAGTCCATTGTCCTTATTACTGTCACTTGAAAGTCAAATTTTAGTCACAGGACTGAAATTGCTATAATATTGGATTAATATTGGACTAAGATTGGAACAAAATTGGAATAATTTTGGATTAATATTGGATTAATATTGTATTAATATTAGACTAAAATTGGAATAATATTGGAGTAATATTGGAATAATTATGGATTAATATTGGATTACTATTGAATTAATATTAGATTAATATTGGATTAATATTGTATTAATATTAGACTAAAATTGGAATAATATTGGAGTAGTATTGGATTAATATTGGATTAATATCAAATTAATACTGGATTAATATTGGATTCATATTGTATTAATATTAGACTAAAATTGGAATAATATTGCAGTAATATTGGAATAATATTGGATTAATATTGGATTAATATTAGATTAATATTGTATTAATATTAGACTAAAATTGAAATAATATTGGAGTAGTATTGGATTACTATTGAATTAATATCAGATTAATATTGGATTAATATTGGATTAATATTGTATTAATATTAGACTAAAATTGGAATAATATTGGAGTAATATTGGAATAATATTGGATTAATATTGGATTACTATTGAATTAATATTAAATTAATATAAGATTAATATTGGAATAATATTGAATTAATATTGTATTAATATTAGACTAAAATTGGAATAATATTAGAGTAATATTGGAATAATATTGGATTAATATTGGATTACTATTGAATTAATATTAGATTAATATTGGAATAATGTTGTATTAATATTAGACTAAAACTGGAATAATATTGAAGTAATATTGGATTACTATTGAATTAATATTGAATTAATATCAGATTAATATTGGAATAATATTGAATTAATATTGTATTAATATTAGACTAAAATTGGAATAATATTGGATTAATATTGGATTACTATTGATTTAATATTGGATTACTATTGAATTAATATTAGATTAATAATGGATTGATATTATATTAATATTGAACTAAGTTTGGAATGTAGCAATGAATTTATTATATTGAACCTATAAAGAAGATGTTCATAAATAAAAGAGACGTTGGACAATATATTATGCTACAAACTGGAACGATCTTTACATTAACGACGTTCTACAATAGTTAACGAAAGTTACTTAAAGCGCGAACCTTAAACTAGTAGTAATTAATACATTTACCCTAGCTGTATCTTAAACTTAAAATGATTCCTTGCGTGAATAAAACAACTTCGACAAGGCAACGGGTTCGAAGTATTAAATATGGTTAATCAACTAGTTTCAATTTATATCATTGCTCTTTATGCTTCTACATTTTCTTGCCGTTTCTTATACAAACACACTAATTACGTACTAATAAACTAACTAAATAATAAGTATATCGTACGATTAAGAATGATAGGAATTTCCCTGAACCCAATTGAACATAGAAAATCATTAACTCGTTAATCTAAACCGACGTTTCGACGTGTTTGTGCAGAAAAATACACACGAGGCGTTTCAGCGGTGGAAAGCATCTTGACATTGGACAGATTACGGCAAAGCGTGGCTGTAAAGGAATTACTGCAAGCTCAAGGTCAACCACTTATGCGCAAGACTGCAAGCGTACCCAACTTCTCGCAGGTACTACTGCCTCTCCGCCGTCTCGGACGCACTGTATGCTTTTCGTTTCATTTGTTTTTTTTCTCTTTCTCCTTCTCTCACTCTCTCTCTCTTTATTTTTCTAATTTCCTCCCCCCGTTTACCGTATTTTTCTTTCTCCTTTCTTTTCGCCATTTCGGAAAGAGGAGAATTTTATGGTTTCTTTCGCTGCAAGATTCACAGCTTAGAATTTACGATAGTATAAAAATACAGTATTACACCGATCGATAAACAATAAGTTCTTCTAATTTTAATTCGAATCCATGTAATTTGAAAAGTGTGCGAATGCGTAAAGCTTCGCTAATAAGTACTTTGTTTCCTAACTTTTGTCAGTAAGCGTATATACAGGTGTTCGCGGTAATTTGTACCAGCGGTTTTTTCGTAAACGGTGAACATTAGAAAAAAGCGGAAGAGGAGGAAGTTATACTGTATTTTACTGGCAATGTGATAGTGTATCTGAATTCTTTTAGATTTTCAATATCTTTCCAGCAACAAAGGTGTGACCTTCGTTTTTTTTAAATGGGATGCCATATATTTTTTTACATCGTATGAAAGCGTGCATTAAGACGAGTTCAACCATGTAGTATACTGTTGCCTTCAGGGTCATACAAGGGCAAAAATAAAAGAAATACATTTAACATTCCGTAATATTGTATTTATTAGCATGGTACAGTGATAAGACTACATAGCGTGTTAATAAACCAATTACAAAATTCACTACGCCGTGAATAGTCAGATTCCTGCAGACTTTGTACTTTGTGATATTTCAAAGGTTTAGAACCTTACAAATCTAGAACTTTACGTGTCGATGCAATTGAAACATCACATAGCCTAGCTACTTTTCTTATCGAAATGGACGGATCTTCTCGAAAATGAAGATTCACAGCTTAGAATTTACGATAGCATAAAAATACAGGATTACACCCATCGATAAACAATAAGATCTTCTAATTTTAATTCGAATCCATGTAATCGGAAAAGATTCCGAATGCGTAAAGCTTCGCTAAGACGTACTTTGTTTCCTAACTTTTGTCAGTAAGCGTATATATGTATTTATATATTTATATATATGTCGTAACTGTTATTTGCAGATTATGCGATCCGACACCTCGATGGACGCCTTAAACGTTACACGATCGGAAAGTGTGACAGATCTCAACACCGAATTAAACGGATTACTTCATTCTAGACGCGCGTCCACCGGTCACACGAGAAACGACGAGAATCTCGTTTCGGCGCCATCGAAACCATTCGGAATCGGTAAGCGAACTCTATTCGCATTATTCTATACTCTTTTTAAACCAGGCGAAACAGTTGCAATTAACGAATTCAGTCGAACCGTCGCACGTTCTATGATTTCTTAATTAATCCTTAATTAAACGCGCAAAAAGTACCGCAAATTTAATAGTAGAATAAAATAAAATAGTGGTTTCTATTCACTGTTAAATATTATCAAAGGTCTATTTAATTATTAAGACCTAATTAAAGAGTTACGTAAAATTTACTTACAAAGTTACGTTCCTATTTATTTAGACTAATATATATTACAATTTCATAGTATTTTAATCGTATAATCTAAAGTACCAAATTTAATAGTATAGTATAATAATATATAAAAGTAGTGGTTATTTTTCACCATCAAATATTAATGGTCAGTTTAATTATTAAGACCTAATCGAAGAGTTACATAAAATTGACTTACAAAGGCACGTTCCTATTTATTTAGGCTAATATATATTACAATTTAATAGCTATTTTAATAGTATAATCTAAAGTACCACAAATTTAATAGTATAATAAAATAAAATAGTGGTGTTACTTTTCACTTGTAAATATTATCAAAGGTCAATTCAATTATTAAGACCTAATCGAAGAGTTACATGAAATTGACTTACAAAGGCACGTTCCTATTTATTTGGACTAATATATATATAATTTACGAAATCATAGAAGAGAAGACACCCACGAAAAGGATAGAAAGACGATAAGAACAAAGGAAATATTCTTCTTTCTTGTTGTTTATCCTTCACACAAGATAAATCCTTCACTCATCTTATATACAAAATTCATTTTATTCATTCATCGGTTCATCGAAGTCGCCGTTGCCGCGTTCATTTTTGTAGTAATCCATTTTTTATCGATTATTATTCTATACGACGAAACCGAGAAAGAATGCTATTTTACTTAAGTCACGCGCGAAACCGTCGATGGCAAAAATATGAAATTAACAATTCATTAAATCGCTGTCGTTGTTTCGTAATTACTTTTCTTTGACGATGTGTCTCGACGCGGTACCTAAGTACGCCAACGAAAAGGTAACTGCAAAATCATTTCTCGTTCGCAGCACAGAGTCGTTGTTTTTTTTTTTTTTTTGCCTTTCGCAAGCATCTGTTTCTATCGCAGCGAAGAACCACACGCAACGCGTAGGAACTAACCTTTTTGCGTTTTCACATTTTGTTATCACTATTGCGTTGGACTGCGGATCTTCATGCAAACGCATCGTTTTTATACCGCGGAATTGCGAAATTAGTGGCAACTTGAAAACACTTGGATTACAGTATTGCTTTTAACTTTCTCGTTTCTGGTGCGTTCGAAAATCGCACGCCTTTTTTCAGCTCGCGTTACTCACATTTATCATGTAGTTCGCAATATCGCGTAATTCACACGAATCGTGAAGTTCGAATTATCGCGAAGTTTACACAATAATCGTGTAGTATGCAATTATCGCGTAGTTCACAATTATCGCGCGTAGTTCGTAACGAAATAAATTAATTTACGAGTAAAAATAACGCACGGATCTTAGTTTCGTTTTACGATTAATATTTACATAAAAAGATAATGAATAAGTAAAGAAGTATATGTTATAAAGCGACAGTAAATTTTTGTCGAAATATAAAAATCTTTTCCGTTCCCGTGAGAATTTTTTCACAATTCGCCTACGTAATTTGCATACCTAAAAAAAAAATGAATTTCGAACGCATAAATATCCGCAGTCTAGTTGTTAAACACCAAAGCTTTGCTACGAATTGAACGGCGCAAATATTTCCAGCTAAATGGATTGCTACTTATTTACTTTTACGTATATCGAACTTCTTTTCTTTTTTTTTTGTTTTTCGTTTTTAGTGTTTCTCACCTTTCTCCGTTTTTTTGTTTCCGTTTGATTTCCAGACTATTTCTATCCGTTGCGAAATTCATCGATTCGTTGAATGAATGCGACACGTTTAGTTTTGCTTTCGACCACCGATCGAATTATTATCAATTTCCAAACGCTTTTACGGACGAACTTTTTCCTCTCTTTTAATTAATCGCACTGTTGTTTGAAGGACCTTAGCTTTAGAATCGATTTCTATTCACTTTATCGTTGCATCGATTCTCGCTTTCCTTCGATTTTACTATATTTATATTCGACCTGAAAATGTGTATAATCGAAGCGTTCTGTGTGGCGAATAATTTAAGTGGCGAAAAAAAAGGAAACATTTTCAATACGACGAAATTGAAATTATTGCCAATTTCTACTTAAATATGTGAGCCAGGATAAAATAACTAAAATACATTTATTTTATGCAATTCGGTGAAAATTGTGCAAAACGTTTTTATTTGATTACGTGAAATATCATTAAGTTATAGTTAGCAAAGGAATACTCTTATTTTAATTATTAATATTTCCATATTATTTAATATCTGTCGATGTTTAAACGAATTCTAATATTTTAATTTTATCTAATATTCGTCGATATTTCATTCAATTCTAATATCTTATTTTTAACTAACATTCATCGATATTTAATTCAATTCTAATATCTCAATTTGATCTAATATTTATCAATATTTAATTCAATTCTAATAATTCAATTTGATCTAATATTCATCGATATTTAATTCAATTTAATATTGTAATTTTATCTAATATTCATCATTATTTAATTCGATTTAATATCCTAATTTTGCTCGATATTTATCAATAATTAATTTTTATTTAATATACTTCAACATGTAATTCAATTTAATATTTCAATTATATTTAACATCAGTCTATATTTAAATGAATTCTAATATTTTAATTTTATCTAATATTCATCGATATTTAATTCTATTCTAATATCTTAATTTGATCTAACATTCATCGATATTTAATTCAATTTAATATTGTAATTTTATCTAATATTCATCATTATTTAATTCAATTTAATATCCTAATTTTGCTCGATATTTATCAATATTTAATTTTCATTTACTATTCTTCAACACATGTAATTCAATTTAATATTTCAATTTTATTTAACATCTGTCGATTTTTAAATGAATTCTAATATTTTAATTTCATCTAATATTCGTCGATATTTAATTCGATTCTAATATTTTTATTTTATCTAATATTCATCGATATTTAATTCAATTCTAATATTTTAATTTTATCTAATATTCATCGTTATTTAATCCAATTCTAATATCTCAATTTGATCTAATATTCATCGATATTAAATTCAATTTAATATTGTAATTTTATCTAATATTCATCATTATTTAATTCAATTTAATATCCTAATTTTGCTCGATATTTATCAATAATTAATTTTTATTTAATATACTTCAACATGTAATTCAATTTAATATTTCAATTATATTTAACATCTGTCTATATTTAAATGAATTCTAATATTTTAATTTTATCTAATATTTTAATTTTATCTAATATTTTAATTTTATCTAATATTCATCGAATATTTAATTCAATTCTAATATCTCAATTTGATATAATATTCATCGATATTTAATTCAATTTAATATTGTAATTTTATCTAATATTCATCATTATTTAATTCAATTTAATATCCTAATTTTGCTCGATATTTATCAATAATTAATTTTTATTTAATATACTTCAACATGTAATTCAATTTAATATTTTAATTTTATTTAACATCTGTCGATTTTTAAATGAATTCTAATATTTTAATTTTATCTAATATTCGTCGATATTTAATTCAATTTAATATTGTAATTTTATCTAATATTCATAATTATTTAATTTTTATTTAATATTCTTCAACATATAATTCAATTTAATATTTCAATTTTATTTCACATCTGTCGATATTTAAATGAATTCTAATATTTTAATTTTATACAATATTCATCGATATTTAATTCAATTCAAATTTTGAATTTTATCTAATATTCGTGGATATTTAATTCAATTCTAATATCTTAATTTTATCTAATATTCATCAATATTTAATTCAATTCTAATATCTTAATTTTGTTCGGTATTTATCAATATTTATCAATATTTAATTTCTATTTAATATTCTTCAACATGTAATTCAATTTAATATTTCAATTTTATTTAACATCTGTCGATATTTAAATGAATTCTAATATTTTAATTTGATCTAATATTCATGGATATTTAATCCAATTTAATATTGTAATTTTACTATATTCATCATTATTTAATTTGTATTTAATCTTCTTCAACATGTAATTCAATTTAATACTTCAATTTTATTTAACATCTGTCAATATTTAAATGAATTCTAATATTTTAATTTAATCTAATATTCATCGATATTTAATTCGATTCTAATATCTTAATTTTTTTTAATATTCATCAATTTTTAATTCAATTCTAATATCTTAATTTTGTTCGATATTTATGAATATTTAATTTCTATCTAATTCTCTTCAACATGTAATTCAATTTAATATTTCAATTTTAATTTCCTAATTTCAGTAGACGAATTTTTCCTATAATAAAACAACAAGTGTTTTAACAATACTTCATTTCGATTTAATAATCAAAACTAAACGAAATGAAACGAATACAAATTATATAAAACCATAATGAACGAATGTTATTCAATCTTCCTTCATTTTTTTAAAGTTCGGATCTTTGTTCAATTTTTACGCACTGCAGTAGCGATTTTTAATTGATAAATAAACCAACAAGGCTTCGAATTAATTTGTACACCTAATTTGGCCCAATTATGAACCATTAAACGAATAAAATTACACTCAAATTAATCATTAATATATAATATAAATATGTATTAATTCTACAATAATTTTAATTACATTAATACACAGTAAAATATTTTTTTCTAGCCAAGTATAAGAAAGAAAATTGCGCTCAAATTAATGAATAATATTTAATATAAATATGTATTAATTCCACAATATTTTTAATTACATTAATACATGGAAAATATGTTTTTCTAGTAAAGAAAAAAGAAGAATTTCAATTCTTGCCACTTTTCCACAAGAACGCTTCGATTAATTTTTTTCTATCTTTGAATTGTTGCTTATGCAGTGTTTTTTAATATTCATATATATATATATATATATATACGTACATATATATGTATATTTTTATTATTATATATTTCACCTTGTAATGGATATTATTATTATTCTAGTCACTTTTTTGATACAAAGTTGCCCTAGTTTTTAATCCTTCTCAAACTTTTCGCACACTGTTATGTCTTCCTTTTTTTTCTTTCTTTCTTTTTTTGTTATTTGGATATGTTGGTTCCGAATTATCGAACTTATTAATCATCTCACATATGTACGTTTCTTGTTTACTTTCTTTTTCTTTCCTTTGGTTTGCGGTTTAACTTTCGTTGTCGAGAATTATTTCATTCATCCATTGCCGTCATTTGCTTCCACGACGATCAATTCGAATTAATTAGGATGCTTTGCACTGTCTTTGAAATTCTGCGCAATTTTTTCCAAGCTTTGCTCGTTCGATTTTTAAAGCAACGCGCGAATTTTGAAGCTTTAGTCGAATTTAAAGCAAGGTTTCATTTAAATTGAATAGAATATTTATTGCTAAATTAAGTAGAATATTTATTGCTAAATTAAGTAGAATATGTTATTAAATTAAATAGAATATTTCTTGCTAAATTAAATAGAATATTTATTGCTAAATTAAATAGAATATTTATTATTAAATTAAATTGAATATTTGTTACTAAATTAAATAGAATATTTATTGCTAAATTAAATAGAATATTTATTACTAAATTAAATAGAATATTTATTACTAAATTAAATAGAATATTTATTATTAAATTAAATTGAATATTTGTTACTAAATTAAATCGAATATTTATTGCTAAATTAAGTAGAATATTTATTGCTAAATTAAATAGAATATTTATTATTAAATTAAATAGAATATTTCTTGCTAAATTAAATAGAATATTTATTGCTAAATTAAGTAGAATATATTATTAAATTAAATAGAATATTTCTTGCTAAATTAAGTAGAATATTTGTTACTAAATTAAACAGAATATTTATTATTAAATTAAATTGAATATTTGTTACCAAATTAAGTAGAATATTTATTACCAAATTAAATAGAATATTTATTGCTAAATTAAATAGAATATTTCTTGCTAAATTAAGTAGAATATTTATTATTAAATTAAATTGAATATTTGTTACTAAATTAAGTAGAATATTTGTTATTAAATTAAATAGAATATTTATTGCTAAATTAAATAGAATATTCATTATTATTTATAAAACTTTATTATAGAATCCAATATAATACAAATACCATTTTCGCTTTATTTCAAAAGAAACGAAAGTTTAATTGGGCGAAAATAAATGCAGAATTTGATCAAAATATTCGCAAATATTTAACGATAATAAAATAAAAATAATATAACGATAATATAAATATTTAATCAACGATAATAAAAAAGAAAAATGCGTAAAATTGAAACGCAAACGTGGAAATGAAATCGTGGAAGCAAATGGCTGATTCATTTAGAACAAACACTATCAACAGTTTTTCATCACTATCCTTAATAATGTTTGGCGATACCGTTGACCAAGCATAGGACAGACCATAAATTTCAAACTGAAATAGCGATCCTGTAAAAAAAAGCAGTGATTTTCGGAGCGGTGATTTTAAGAATTATACACGATCGAGCAGCGAGTAAAATATATTGAATAAAATAACGATTCTATATGGGTATTTATGGTCTGTTCTATACTTCGTCAATGGTGATACCTTCTTAGCAATTTTAGACTGTGGATTTTTATGCAATCAAGTTTCATTCGTATTAATTAAATTCGGTAAAATATTGGAACGATATATATTATATATTCTATATCGTTTCGATTATATTTTATATTCTATATCATTATTATTGATTATATTATTGATTATATATTATTTATTATTGATTATATTATATATCGATATATGTATCGATTAAAGTTTCTTCGAGTTGAAATTAACCCTTTGCGGACGAGTGTCTGCAAATAGCCGCCTAATCATTTTTTGGTCTCCTTGTTTCAAGTCGATTTTTGCAGGAAAATATTTAAATCAATATCATCAATAAGCGTTTTGAACGTTTGGAAATTTAAACGCTTGCAATTCGAAACCAAAATCTTTCTTAAGTGCTTTATTATTCCTCCTCTGCAAAGAGTTAACACAACGATCGATCGAATTAAGATTTACAGTATATTTACAGTATCTAATTAATATCCAATCAATTACTGTAAATCTTAATTCATCTGAAATCAATCGTCGTGTTAATTTCAACTCGAAGAAACTTTAATCGATTACTGTACATACATTTCAATTTAAACGAATGTTAACGAATCGTGGTTAATTTTAATCCGAACAAATTTTAATCAATCGCTATAAACTTCAATTGAAACGAATTATAATCAGACGCAATGTTTGTAAGAATTTTCTCCCGAAATTTCATTCGAATGTTGCACCGATTAAAATGAAGAAAATTAATTAAAGAAACGCGCGAAATTGTCGCACAATTTACTCCATTTTTCGTTTTGTTTAAAACCTTCCTTTCTTCTATTATTCTTACTATTTCTTATATATATATATATATTAATGTTATTGGCGATTGATAAAATTAACCACGAAACAAAAAATGGAAGATTAATAAACGCAAGTTTTTCTCAACAACGCAAAATGAAAGAACGAAACTCAAAAAAAAAAGAAAAGAGTAACAAAATAACGAATGTAACGATGAAACTGGAAACACAAAAAGTTTGCATAAAGATCCGCGATCTATCGAATCTACCAGCGCACACTGGAACTTCTTCGTATTTATTCAACGCTTATCGACGAAAGTTACCGAAACGTGTTACGTATTTGAGAAGCTTTACGTCGTTCGCTTTTCAGATACGCATGGATTCGAATAAACCCTTTGCGGACGAGAAGTAATGACACTTATGGGAGCACTTCATTAGTTTTGAATTCAACGACTTTCAGTTTTCACGCTTTCGAGTTCGAAACCATTTAATTCCAACGTGTTCAAATGTTTATTATTACGTTAAGTATTCATTGCATTAAGTTTCGTGCTTTAACCTCTTAGGCACGGCTGAATTTTGCGCGGTGCTGTTTCCCTGTACGGCAGAGTTCCACGCGAATTACGCGTAAACGATAAAACACTGCAACAATTCATACCTGACACTAGCGTATCAAAAATAAAGGCTGTATATTCAGTCTGTATATCGTTAACACTGTTATAAAACGTTGTGAAGGCAAAAAAAGTGTGAAATGAGACATATGGAAACGATCAGTTAATTCAAACGGTGAGCGAGTGAGTCACTAGAGTGAGCCACTATAGTGGCGCGTCGTAATATAAGATGACATCCGCGAAAGCCACTATAGTGGTGCATCGTTCCTAAGAGGTTAAAAATCGACACGGGTTCGGAAAGCAAAAAAATGATTAGGCGACTATTTGTCGACGCTCGTCCGCAAAGGGTTAATAGCAGATGAACTTATTATTTATCGTTGTACGCAATACTGTATTTTGATGCTATTGCAAATTCCAAGCCACGTATTTATGAATCTTAGAAGCGAAAGGATACGCAAAAATTCGTAATCGGCTACTGGCGTTTCTTAACTTTCCGTTGGTAAGCGTAATTAAGCTTCTATCATATTGTTATGTCACCACGCTATGTTCAACTTTTAGCGCACGATTCTTTTTCACCGGCTGAAACCGATTTCATTTTAAATGGCTTCCCTAGGGCGAATATTTTTGCTTCGACGCTCGTTATTTGGTCGTGGCCGAAGAAAAAGAGTTGAGCATGGTAAACGATATTCGAAAAGAAAGGGAGAAAAGAAAAAGATCCACTATTTTTCTCCGATATCCGCCTAGCGATTTTTTTTTTCTTTTAGCAGCGACACTTAAAAGCTTCTCTCGGATTAATCGGATAATTATACGCTATCGCTCGAAAGTTTCCCGAAATGATTTACTTATTTCATTGATTCGATCGAACGAGTAATATGTAAGTAAATGCGTTAAATAAAAATGTAAATCAAATAAGTAAATAGTATTATTTAATAAATTTGATTAAGTTATTTAATTAATTCGATTGAATAGGTAATATGTGAATAGGTACATGAAATAGAGATGTAAATTAAATAAGTGAATATTATTATTAAATGTTATTAAATTATTATTGTTAAAAGTAAATTAAATAAGTGATTATTATTAAATTTTATTAAATTAGTATTGGTAAAAGTAAATTAAATAAGTGAATATTATTATTAAATATTATTAAATAATTATTGGTAAAAGTAAATTAAATAAGTGAATATTATTATTAAATACTATTAAATTATTATTGTTAAAAGTTAATTAAATATGTGAATATTATTATTAAATATTATTGAATTATTATTGTTAAAAATAAATTAAATAAGTGAATATTATTAAATTAGTATTGTTAAAAGTAAATTAAATAAGTGAATATTATTAAATTAGTATTGTTAAAAGTAAATTAAATAATTGAATATTATTATTAAATATTAAATTGTTATTGTTAAAAGTAAATTAAATAAGTGAATATTACTATTATCATTATTAATTTATTTTATTTGCTCTGTAAATTGGATGATTTGAATTAGATTATTTCTTAATTCGGTGAATTTTGGGAGACGCCAATTTTGATTCGAAAAATGGTTAAAATTTTAACGTTCGAAACGCGTGAGATTAAATTTTTTCACGAAACGTTCGATTTAAACCAAGTGATTTCAGTTTTGTCATCGTAATTTAACATCTTATTAATTTTGTAGAGCACAAAACAATAATAATAATAATAATTATTGTACAGTATAAAATTAATTTCATCTGCGTGTTTACGAATCTAAACAATTTTGGGGACGATAAAATTACTCACATTTTTATTCAATATTATTTCCAATATATTCTTAATATTATCAATATAAATCTAAAATTTTACATAATCCGCTTATTTAATAATATAAGTACGTTAAAAAATAACAAAGTTACTTAAACTTTTATTCATTATTATTCCAATAAATGATCGATACGAAAATGTACCGATATTACGCAACGATTGAACGCTGGAAAATGATGAAAAAACGATGGCAGAACTTCTAAGCGATAGTTTATTACGTATTTAAATTCGAGCAGCCAAATATTCGATTCAATTCGATCTTTAACTCGTCTCGAATTTAAATACTAAAAGTTCGACGAATCCGAGGGAAGCTTGAATGTTTGAAGCTCCACCACTTGTTACAGATAATTGACACTCGTTAATTAAGATCACATAGTTTGCGAGGAAAAGAAAAGAAAAAGAAAACAAAGAAATGAACGCAGAAAAAAGAAAGAAAAGAAATGAAAACGATTAATATGTATTAAGCGACTTTATTGTTTGTCTGTTCCTCTGTTTAAACACTACGTCTCTACTACTTCCTACGACTATTTCGGCCCACGCAAGGCTCCATTCTGAACTCAGGTAAAATGGAGTCTTGATTGATATTTTAATTAAACGCCCTTAAACAGGCAGTGACGATTAGTATATGATAAATATGTCTCGTGAGTGGTTGAGTCTGTCTCTCTGTTGTTTTAGCTATCGCTTACTTTTAGCAGTTCACGTAGAAACCTCGATACGCAAATTCTTCTGACGTAGAAAAGAAAAGAAAGAAAAAAACAAATATCCGCTTTTGCTTTTGTTGGACTGAGAAATTGAGAATCGTTGTGCATTTATGGCAGAAAGCTTGGAGAATTGTAGCTGATGCATGCGGTAGGCGAAAATATATTCAATTATATGTATGTACTAATATTGGTATTATATTAGTACTATATTAGTATTACATAATTATGTATTATAATTACTATATAGTATTATGTATATTATATTAGTATTATAAATATAAATATATACATATATGTATATATGTTTATATTTAGTATTATATAATATTATATAATAACTCATATTTGATTAATTATTATATTAACACAACTACTGTATAATAAAATTCTGTTTCATTATTCTATTAGATATAAATTCATATTTAGTTAATTATAACATTAATACAACTATTGTATCTCAAAATTTTATTACACTTTTGTATGAAATATAAATTCATATTTGGTTAATTATTATATTAATGCAAATATTGTTATTTCAAAATTTTACTTCATTTTTCTATTAAACATAAATTCATATTTGGTTAATTATTATATTAATAAATTTACTGTATTTCAAAATTCTGTTTCACTTTTCTATTATATATAAATCCATATCTGGTTAATTATTGTATTAATACAAATATTGTATCTCATGATTTTATTACATTTCTGTATGAAATATAAATTCATATTTGGTGAATTATTATATTAACACAACTATTGTGTCAGAAAATTTTGTTTCCTTCTTCTATTACAAATCTACACATATTTGGTCAATTATTATATTAATAAATCTACTGTATTTCAAAATTCTGTTCCATTCTTCTATTAGATATAAATTCATATCTGATTAATTATTGTATTAATACAAATATTGTATATCAAATTTTTCTCCCACATTTTTCTATTATAAATCTATGCATATTTGGTCAATTATTATATTAATAAAGCCACTGTATTTCAATATTCTGTTTCACTTTTCTATTATATATAAATTTATATCTGGTTAATTATTGTATTAATACAAATATTGTATATCAAATTTTTCTTTCATTTTTCTATTATAAATCTATGCATATTTGGTCAATTATTATATTAATAAATCTACTGTATTTTAAAATTCTATTCCATTTTTCTATTAGATATAAATTCATATTTGGTTAATTATTATATTAATAAATCTACTGTATTTCAATATTCTGTTTCACTTTTCCATTATATATAAATTCATATTTGGTTAATTATTATATTAACACAATTACTGTATTTCAATATTCCGTTTCACTTTTCTATTATATATAAATTCATATTTGGTTAATTATTATATTAACACAACTACTGTATTTCAAAATTCTGTTTCACTTTCTTATCAGATACAAATTCATATTTACTTAATTATTACATTAACACACCTACTGTATTTAACTTAAATTAAATACTACTACTGTATTAACCCAACTCAAAATCGTAAATAGTACTATTACGATTCATTTGTAGACCTTATTAAAAATTGTTTCGATTAGTATACAATTTTCTATATATCTAACGCAACGAGCTACGAATGTATTAATTACTATCGCATGCGAATGCAATTCGTTATTTATAGCACAATTTAAGCATCCGCAACCCTTTCCCATTTATTTCACCTGTATTAACAAGTAGATTTCCACGCTTTTGCTCGCTTTTACCACGACCACGATTAAAAATAATCGGGCGAATTATAAATAGAAATAGCGTAACTTTTGTGTATGCAGTTCGCAATTAAATAATTGTATTCGGTATTATTCAGATATCACACGGTGCGTAGAAAATCATTCACTGCATTCACCTCTAAAAAATCACCGATCGCAATCCAAAGCATGCCTAACAATAATAATAATAATAACAATAATTATTCTGTCTTATCGAAAACTGAATAGACATAATATTTCTCTCCTTTTTTTATTACTTTTTATACGTGTGATTCGTGGAAATTATTATCGAATCGAATCAAAGTAAAATGTTTCGCGAGACTGAATTCAAATTATAAAATTAACTTGGGACTGAATTTCATAAGATGAAAGTTTTTGTTTGAGAGAGAGAGAGAGAGAGAAAAAAAAGACAAAAGAAGGATTAGTGATAATAATGATGATGATAGCTTGTAAAGTTGTTCTAATTTTTAATGTCTCTATCTGTGAATGTGCTATTAAACGATATAATTAGCCAGATAGTAGGGTAATTGTATCATATATGTGTACATATATATATGTATATATAAATATTTGTTAAGAAATATTTAGGTGAACGCGTTTCTTTGGAAAAACAATTTGGGCTCGAATAACGAATGCTGATAATTTTCTGTTGTCTATTAGGTATAAATTCGTATTTGGTTAATTATTATATTAATAAAGCTACTGCATTTCAAAATTCTACTTCATTTTTTTATTATATATAAATTCATATCTGGTTAATTATTGTATTAATACAAATATTGTATATCATATTTTTCTTTCATTTTACTATTATAAATCTATGCATATTTCGTTAATTATTATATGAATAAATCTACTGTATTTTAAAATTCTGTTTCATTTTTCTATTAAATATAAATTCATATCTGGTTAATTATTATATTAATAAATCTAATGTATTTCAAAATTCTACTTCATTTTTCTATTACATATAAATTCATATTTGGTTAATTATTATATTAATAAAGCTATTGTATTTCAAAATTCTGTTTCATTTTTCTATTAAATATAAATTCGTATTTGGTTAATTATTATATTAACACAACTATTGTATAATAAAATTCTGTTTCATTTTTCTATCAGATATAAATTCATATTTGGTTAATTATTGTATTAATACACATATTGTATATCAAATTTTTCTTTCATTTTTCAATTATAAATCTATGCATATTTGGTTAATTATTATATTAATAAATCTACTGTATTTTAAAATTCTGTTTCATTTTTCTATTACATATAAAATTCATATTTACTTAATTATTATATTAATAAATCTACTGCATTCCAAAATTATGTTTCATTTTTCTATTAAATATAAATTCATATCTGGTTAATTATTATATTAATAAATCTACTGTATTTCAAAATTCTGTTTCACTTTTCTATTATATATAAATCCATATCTGGTTAATTATTGTATTAATACAAATATTGTATATCAAATTTTTCTCTCATTTTTCTATTATAAATCTATGCATATTTGGTCAATTATTATATTAATAAATCTACTGTATTTCAAAATTCTGTTTCATTTTTCTATTAGATATCAATTCATATCTGGTTAATTATTGTATTAATACAAATATTGTATATCAAATTTTTCTTTCATTTTTCTATTATAAATCTATGCATATTTAGTTAATTATTATATGAATAAATCTACTGTATTTCAAAATTCTGTTTCATTCTTCTATTAAATATAAATTCATATTTACTTAATTATTATATGAATAAATCTACTGCATTTCAAAATTCTGTTTCACTTTTCTATTAAATATAAATTCGTATTTGGTTAATCATTATATCAACACAGCTACTATACTCCTATATAATAAATATACTAAATATAATAAATATAGTTGTACTAAATACATATAGACAGTAATTATTACCAACCTATTTCAATTTCTATTTTTAATACTTGCAACATTAAGAATAATAAATAATCGCAAGTTGTTAGAGAATCCGAATTGTTTTTCACCGAAGCGAAAAGCTTAACAAAGAAGCTTACCGCGATGAAACGAAATAAAAATGACATAAAAAAGAAAATGGGAAGGCGTAAAAATAATCTGAAAATATTTTAACATCGATGATTGAAGGTTAATTAAGTTAATCGATTAATCGATTAATTAATGGTTGCGTAAAAAGCTTCCCATTTCTTTTTACTCACATGCGGAATTAGTTTAAAGTCAGGATGAATCCAGGAATTATCCTGGATAAAAATTTCGTGAAAAACTGAAGAAAGTAATTAGCGATGCATGAGATTATGGTGTGTTTTTCTTTTTTTTTTTTTTCAAACATAGCGAAGCATGCTTTCGTGGGAGGGTAGAATTTGTAAAAAGCAAAAAAAGGAAACATCGTCGAAGACACGTCGAGAGCCTTGATTTTAAACTAATCGCTGTGATTAGTATAAATACGTACGGCAAATTCACGGTGCACGCTGTTAATATAATTACCCGTAATTAATAACGGGATAATTATTATTTCAATTCGAGAAAATGTATTTTCCATTTACAAAATTCTTACTTTACTAGAAAAAGAAAAAGAAATTAATTCTTATTTTAAAATCTAGCATTTGGGATAATATTATTTTAGTCAAAGGAAATAATTACTATTCGATATGTTGCTGTTTTAATTAATGGAACTATTGAGCATTTAAAAATTAATATTTACTATTTGGAATATTATTGTTCGAATTAAAGAAACCATTTGTTGTATTTAAAAATTAATATTTGCTATTTAGAATATTATTAGTTTGATCGAAGAAAATATTTACTTTGTATAAAAATCAATATTTACTATATATAAAGATCAATATTTACTATATATAAAGATCAATATTTACTATTTGAAATATTAGTATTTTAAATCGAACAAGATGCAAATATTATCGCAATGAAAACTTGAAATATATGTTAAGGATTATTTGACATAAAATTGAAAAATCTTTTCACTCCTAAATATTATTATTATTAATATATTATTGAATATACTACATTAATTATTATTATATACGTTATACTAATTATTACAATATCTGTGCACTTTGGATTTGCAGTAGGATTATCAAAAAATGGCGAGTAAGAAATGTTTAAAGGAAAACAGACAAATTTCTATAAATACTATTTACGAATTTTAGAGTTCAAATGTATGTTGGCGTGATTCGCCTCTTATATTCGATTTATATCTGTGTTTCGCAGCACACGATTAATCGCTAAACTGCGAATTTCGATGCGCTTATGCGTAATTTACATTTGCATTAACAAAAAGCCGCAAAATGCATTTAATACACGAAACACTGAAAGTATTCATTAGAATACTTAAAAGAAGAGATCACTATCAGAGCAATTCATCTTAAAATCACTATTAACCGTAAAATATTCATTCAATGACAATAACATATATTGGCGAATTCACAAAATTTGTGTCTTTGGTACGAACAAAATACGTTTCATTTTAATAGCACAATAAAATTACAACGCACGTTTATTGTCTCAAAATGTTATTAATTAATAATTGGAACGAGAACTTTAATTCGGCTGAGAAATTCGCAGTCTATTGTTCCTTTTTACACGGAGAAGATAAAAAAAGGTTTATGGAACACGACTTCGCTCGCCATTGAAAAGAAATGAAATATGTGCGTGTTTAGCGTTTTTGAAGGAGAGAGAGAGTGTGAGAGAGAGAGAGAGAGAGAGAAAATGAAATGGAGCGCGATTGTAATGAGTTACGTCTATCTATCTCCTTTCAGCGAGACCAACTTTCCTGAATCTGAACCTGAATCTCAACTCATTGACACGTCTGCAACAATCCACCTCTGCCAAGTGTAGGTGACACTCGCTCTTGGTATCTCTTTCAAACTGCCAATCGCCGTCGAATCGAATTCAAACACTTCGTTAATTAACCCCATTGTTGTTAATAGCTACGATTAACGGGTAACACCGGTGCTGTGAATTATGCTTACGGATTGAGTAAAAGCACGCGTGCAGCGATAGGGAAGAATGAAATTTAATCGCGAATTCAAATTTTCGCGTCGCGTTGTAATATTGAAAGTCGTTAAACTAAAATGTTGCGTAAAATATTCAAATTATTATATATGATACTATAATAGTACTATAATAATAGTGGTATGATAATACTGCAATAGTAGTACTACAATAATACTATAATAATAGTACTACAATAATACTGTAGTAATAGTACTATAGTAATAGTACTATGATAATACTATAATAATGGTGCTATAATAGTACAATAATAGTACTATAATAATACTATAATAACGGTACTATTATAGTACAATAATAGTACTATAGTAATAGTGCTATAATAGTACTATAATAATACTGTAATAATAGTACAATAATAGTACTATAATAATAATGTAATAATAGTACACTAATAGTATTATAATAATAATATAACAGTACTATTATAGTACTATAATAATACTATAATAATACTATAATAATAGTACAATAATATTACTATAATAATACTATAATAACAGTACTATTATAGTACTATAATAGTGCTATAATGGTACTACAATAATACTATAATAATAGTACAATAATAGTACTATAATAATACTATAATAACAGTACTGTTATAGTACTATAATAGTACTACAATAGTACTACAGTAGTACTACAATGGTACTACAATAATACTATAATAGTACTATAATAATAGTACTACAATAATACTATATTAATAGTACAATAATAGTACAATAATAGTACTATAATAATACTATAATAACAGTACTATTATAGTACTATAATAGTACTACAATAGTACTACAATAGTACTACAATAGTACTACAATAATACTATAATAGTACTATAATAATACTATAATAGTACTATAATAATAGTACAAATATAGTACTATAATAATACTATAATAACAGTACTATTATAGTACTATAACAATACTATAATAATAGTACTACAATAATACTATAATAATAGTACAATAATAGTATTATAATAATACTATAATAGAATCGTGTTACTGGAATTTGACACGATTTTGGTGAAATACGAAGAGGCTTCGTTCAATGATAGAAGGAAAGTTTTATCATTTAATTGGAATCAATCTTTTTTAATATGCAATAAAGATGACTTTTATTATTGAAGTTCGCTTAATAATATTCCTTTGTAATTTTTGTAAAATGTAATGAAAAAGACTTCTCTCATAAATTGCGAATTAAATTTGGCAGAAAAAGAATCGAATTTCTATCGAAGATCATGAATAATTTTCCTAAACCGTGTTAATTAAAGTTTCCCCAAAACAATTAAAAGATTAGGGTTTTGTATTCGACGAACGCGAATATAATATTAATGTAAACGCTGGCAAGTTTGAAAGAGTCCATTGAATCATTCTCTGTAGTGATTAGTATTCTTTGTTTCGTTTCCTTATTCCTTATTTCGGTTGTTAGTATTATTGTACTTAGATATATATATAGAAATATAATCATAAGCCGTGTTGAATTTTTCAGTTTCAGTAGAGTTACTTTACACGTATCCTAATTGGAATCGCAGCCTAAACCGTATACATATGTGTTTAATGTTTTATTATTGCTTACTATTACCATTATCTCTATCTCTATTTCGTGTTTTATGTTCATTTTTTTTTGCTTTTCAGGCTGCCCTATATTCCACGTATTATCATAGTCGTACGACATTCGAACATTTACAATAATTTTCATTCTGTCCCATAAAAAATACACTAAGTAACTATTATCAGAATTATTCTATAATATGCTGGTCGAAGTTTCCAATCGTTAATTAAAGCAACCCAAGGATTATAATTAGAATTCTGTTGGACTATTTATTTGCCTACGAATTTTCTCTGAATTTATACTTACGAATTTTAAACATATAATGTATTTATTAATACGATATATTATATGTTAATATTAATATTGTATATTCAATATTATATATTAATATTAATATTGAATATTATATATTAATATTAATATTGTATATTGAATATTATATATTATATATTATATATTAATATTAATATTGTATATTGAATATTATATATTATATATTAATATTAATATTGTATATTGAATATTATATATTAATATTAATATTGAATATTATATATTAATATATTATAATATTATTCGTTATTAAATATACAATAGCAAAAGTATTTAATTATTAAGTAAGCATATGAGAATAATTAGAATATTCGAAATAAAAGATTTTTATTGCACCATACAAGAAAGGTCTACCATAGAATATTTTGTTTACGATTTCTAATAGTTATAAAAAAACAGTAGGAGAACGAATTACTTTAATCTTCTTATTTGTAATATTTTAAAGGATCCACTTATATTTAACCCTTCTAATTTAAAAAATAATTCGTACGAAGCAACTTAATAATTTGCTTCAAATTGTAATCCATTAATCTCCCTTTTTTTGTTGGTAATTAACATTAAAATAATAATTGACATTATTTAGTTAATGAGTTCATTTTAGAGAATTCTGGTTGCCTCGGAAAATATGAAAGAATACTTCAACAATGATTGCAAACTTTCGACCAGTATTTTTCCCTAATAAAAATTCCAATTCGCCAAACTTAAAGATTATTCTTATATCAGATTAACCCTTTCGCTACGGACGTATATATACGTCCTCAAACCCTGGTTCATTATTAATTAAAGCACTACTATACTTTCTTTTATATCGCGATAATATCTGAACTATTCGTTGTATTATTTTCCTATACGATCGATAATACGAAATATTCAAATATTCTCCCTTAATTAATCGAAATTATCATCTTCGTCTGTGAAATTACAAACAGTTTATCGAACGATTTTAAACTACCGTAGGGAAAGGGTTAATACCGTGTCAAATACAGGTGATCGAAATAATCGAATTAATTTAGAGTCGACGATCCTTTGTATTGCATACATCGAAACAGAAATTGCAATTGAAATTGAACTCTGTTACAAATACAGCCAAGGGAATGGTGGAATACGTGGAATATATTCTCGTATCTTTCTCCTTTTTTATTTGTTACAAAACAAAAAATAGCATGGATTATGAAAACTCCTTTGTTCGATATTTTTGTAATCACGAATTATATGTGTATCGGAACCGACCTGGCACCTCTTAATGTGATCATTAAACCCAATTAAATATGGAATGTATGTTTCGATTCCCAGGCGAAGAACAAAGAAAACGGAATAAATAATATTGCGTTCAATTATTATTAGGGGGAGTTCGCCTATTACGGGACACTAGAGGTTTTTTCTAAACGAATAAGAAAACACGACGCTTTGCTCGGTTTATTTTCCGTCAACTTCGAACGAACATTATTGGAATTGAAGATAAAATAATCCAAATAAACAACGTTGTCGTAATATTCGCTTCGATTGAGCTTAAACTTTGGATTCAAATTGTGAAGCAACGTTTAGCTGTCCTTATTACCGGACGCAACAAAGATTCTTGATGTAACTTGTGAAAAATTTGACCGAATTTGCAACGATCACATATATCTGATCCTAGGAATACTTCGCTATATCTGCACACGCTTCCAAAGTCCATTCTTTACAATTTCAACGTTGCATCCAGCGTTCGTTAAAAGATTTCAAACAACCTGCACAGGTGGTTTCCTCGTTCGTGTATTCGGCTGGCAATTTTCTTTGCCACGATTTTATTCACTGCATTTTTTAAGTCCTCGTTCCACGAACCCCTTTTTCGATTAATTCATAACGATGATTCTTCGAAACGTTGACTGTACCTCAATTAAGAAGCATTTTTGCCGTCCGATAATAGGGAAACATGTGCTGTCTAATATTAGGGCACTGTTAACCCATCGAAAAAAATCTCCATTTATGAGAATCAATCGACTGAATATACAAAATTCAAATGTGATCGATAGAGTACTTGGCAAAGTGTATAGCAACGCCTCTTATATATTTTCAATCACAAAACTTTGACATATATATATCGCTCTATAACTTACGTGATTCATTCGCTATCGAGTGCAACAATAACTTCGTTTAACACGAGTGGCATGTACCGATTCCTACGTAACTTTATTAAATCCCACTACTAATTTTCGCGGTGGTGTCGTTCAGTAATCGTTTCCGATTACATTATTATAGCCGCTGTCCGGTAATAGGCGAACTTTCCCTAATATTATATTACATTCAACTATCTTCTGAGATATTTTAATTATTCGGTCCAGATATCAACGATCTTTCGCAATTACATTGTTTATCCACGACGAGGAAACTTTTTTTTATAGATCAATTAATGGGTTTATTGCCCGTGAGTAAAGTGATATTGTTCTTTTGGTGGCCAGATCGGCCCTGATATTCGTATAAACAGCCGCAATTTTCACGCAACGCAATTTAACGACAATTAATCGTGTGACCATTATTAATTTGAACACGTTTCCGCTTTTAGCGTCCCCGAATATGGTCGGCGGAAAATTGGGTTTAAGAATGACCACTTTGCACGAGGAAACGTCGAACGTTGGAAATCAATTGTCGACGCCTGTCCGCGACGAAGACGAAGAGAAGAGCGACGCTGATTACTCGGAATACGAATCTTATCAGGTAGTACACGTTCTTAAAATATTATCACTTTCTTCTTAGCTTCTTTCGTTAATCTTTAAACTTGAGTCCTTTCGTAATAGTAATATAGATTGCATAATATTATATATTACATAATATACGAATAATTACATTATACGTTACATAATGTACAAATAATTACATTATACATTACTATTAGTTTGCTCTATTAACGGACTTAAATCTTTCAATAATAGTAATATACATTACGTAATATTATATATTACTGTTTATCTGCTTAAATGCATTGTTATTAGTTTGCTTTATTAACGGACTTAAGTCCTTTATAATAATGATATAGATTCGATAGTATTATATATTAAAATGCACAATTCGAATTTAATAGTTGCGCCTTTATAGGAGAAGAAACAATTCGTACTTAATAAAATCATCAGCGCGAAACTTTTCAATCTTTAAAATACCGATTGATTCGTGTTCCTATATTTCTTATAAAAAGAAACTAAACTAAATAATATATAATTAACCTGTTACCTGCAAAATTCTTGCAAAAGCTCGGAACCTTTTTTATACACGGAAATAAAAACGAATATTGTTTACGGTGATTTTAATTGCTGCGAGTATAAAAATATATTTCTGATACCGATACGAAAATACTTTAGAAAATAAGGAATTTTCTGAGAAAGTAAAATAGTATATCCGAAACATTAGCAACTCCGTAAGACGAGTTATCCGCAGTTAACAGTTTAAAGATAATTAACCCTTTGCCATACGACGACGAGCTACGCTCGTGGCGAATATTACAATTCAAGTAAAAATAAAAACACAAACCGTGTCTACGATAAAGTTTAGTTTCAATAGCAATTTTTCTTGCAATACGCGAGCTAGAGGATTCGTGAGTCGAAATTAATTACAATATTTCAATGTCACATATTCGACACAGTATTGACACTAGGTTTACGAACGTTACGTGCATAATTTGACAGATTTCCGGAAAAATACGTATACCGTATATAAATATTCGAACGTAAAAAGTTAAGGATGACGAGAATCACGTAGAACACACATTCATACCATCGTATTTAATTAAAGTTAACATAAAGTACTGAAAAATAATATTTATGGTCTCTATAATTTTACGTATGAAATCTGAAATGCGTCAACGTGACGAGTTCCGTAAACCTAGTGTGTTAACCACTTCGATACGACGCTCACCGGCCTCGAAATCTTGCCCACAGCCGGCACTCATAGTTAACACGATATTTTGTGCTGTGCATTGACGACTGTGTTTTGCTCTTTTGCAGAACTGAGATGAGGAAAGCTTTGAAGCACTGAAAGCTTGTTTTACATTACAGGCAGCTTTACTTGTAACGTAAATCAGCATAGCATATGTTTTTATTATGGTATTTCTAAATATTCAAAATATCGACTATAGTCGACGCTCAGCTGTGCTCGTTGATCTATGGCTGTCGACTACAGTCGACGCTCGTACCGAAGTGGTTAAAGTAACAAGTGGCTAATGTTACAAAGATAAATAGTCTTCGAAAGATTCGTAGGGCAAGGGGTTAAATAATTGAAACGAGACGCGATGCAATTGTTTCTTCTCGCGTGTTCGCAACGATGTGGAAAGAAAGATCCTTTAAATTGCCACGGTATTATGGTTGAATGAAACGTTCAGGCGCCGGCGAAACCAGTAAAACCGCTAACTTCTTCACGCACACTGGATTCTCTCGTCGAACTTCAATCGACGAAGATCAACACGCCAAGCATGAGCAGCAGCGGTTACGGTTCCCAAGCGGTGTCTACGACCAATCTAACATCCGAGGACTCGATCTCCGTGAAATCGATCAGCGTGGACGAGACGCCGGACTTGGAATACAGGAATATATTCGACAGCAAGAAACCGGAACGAATGGACAGCTCGTTGGTGGAGGAAACACCGGAGGAATACATGGGAGAAGTTTCGAACGCGTTGGGCAATTTGAGCGTGATTGAAAACGCTTGCGGAGATGGTTAGTATAATAGGATAGATGTATTGGGTTATCCAAAAGTACCTATAGGATGTTGAATGAGAATATCTGTCAAACGCCCCATGTTTGTTAGTAAAATAGAGGCGAAAAAAATAAAAATTGAAAACGAGAACGAACGAAGATAACAGAAATAAAAAATAGATTAGAAAAGGGTAAAGCAGAAAGGGAAAGAAAAAAAGTGAAGGTAGGTATGTTCCTATAGGCTATTTTGGATAACCCTTTAACACGTTTTGTCACTTTTACGGTTCCCGCTTTAAGTAACTTTATTTATTTAACTATTTTAGAACGTCGTCCACATAAAGATCGTTCCGGTTTGGAGCGTATGATTGTTCAACCGCTCTGTTATTTATGAACATTTTTTTTTTTTTATATGTCCATTACTGATTAATTGAAAATGTATCACAAAGTGCAATGTCCTTCGTACTGTCACTTGAAAGTCATAGGACTAAAAATGCAATAATATTGGGTTAGGATTGAACTAACAAGGGAACATATCCAAGTGACAATCGCCAATTTTAATATAATTTACAGGGTAGATAGCTCTCAAAAAAATATTTCACACGTATTTTTTTTTATCGGCAATGATCCATGGTAAGAGGGTGAAAACAGCCCTCAAAGCTAGGGGTCGAAAACATATTTTTGGAAATATTTCGGGATCTAGAGGACCTAGGACAACAATTTTTTTTTCAAAATGTGTCTTTTCAAATGCGGGCGACGACCACTGGAGAAATTTATAACAAAAATAATTTATTTAAAAAATATATTAAAACAATTACTTTTTTTCACCAATTCTCTTGTTAAAATTGAATCAATTTTTGTGTAACTTTATGTATGTGAAGAATGGATAAAAGTAGGCGATACGTGTTTTTGCGATTTTTTGTTTCTTGCCACGTAACATAAATATTTAGACCGAAACTTTTTCGGATCCGTGCGAATGTGAGTATTCGAGCATGCGTGGCAGAAGCTATTGTACACTGTAATAGTATTAAAACTATTAACCCTTTGCGGACGAGTGTCTACAAATAGCCGCCTGATCATTTTTTTAGGTTCAGTGGACGCACGTTGATGTTGAAGCAGAAAATTTAAATTAATATCGTTAATAAACGTTTCACAGTTTGGGAATGGAACAGTCTGGAATTCAATAGCTTGGAAAGTTTAAAGGCTTGGAATTGAAAATCAAAATACTCTCTTAAGTGTTACTATTCATCGTCCGCAAAGGGTTAATAAGTCGTCCGGTATCCCACCGATAGTCGGAACAGGTGTCGCAGATATCTATGAGACGCGATTATGGTGCCGCTATAGGGGCTATTGTGTACCTTTATGACCCAAGTTGCCTTCAATTGACTCGCGGTCGAAAGACCATCAATTGGAGTACAAGTAACAAACCCATGGAGTCTTTACCTTAAACTTAATATTTTCTACGTTTTGAAATATATGGTAGCTCTGAAAAGAGCTGATTAATTAGAAAATACTGGCTGCTTCAATGCTGTCTTCACTACTTTAATATATGGCAAAAAACAGTACAGAACAATTTTGCCAGAAAGATATCAGATTTTGCAATAACATTAAACATTGATGCAAATTTATATTCTAGAGATTCAATTATTAAATTACAATCGTTAATCCGTAATCAATTATCAGCTCTACGTTACAAAAATTTATTCCGGTATGCGTTGTTTCGATGTGTGGATATACAGATGATAGGCCAGCTGAATTTGAGAATCCAGTAGACGTTTGTTTTACTAATTTCGTTGCCATCATTTGTTCCCATTGTAGTGATGTAGTAATACTTAAATGCTCTTGGTGACAAGAGCATTTATGTTTTAGTCATTTCTTGCGGAATACCACTACTGTATCAATTATTTAGAATAATTTACGTCACCACTAGTAATGTTTTTTGCCATATATTAAAATAGTGAAGACGGCATTGAAGCAGCCAGTATTTTATAATTAAACAGCTCTTTTCAGAGATATAATATATGTTTCACAACGTAGACAATATTAAGTTTAAGGTAAAAACTCCATGGGTTTGTTACTTGTACTCCAATTGATGGTCGATAGACCGCGAGTCAGTTGAAGGCAACGTGGGTCATAAAGGTACACAATAGCCCCTACAGCGGCAACATGATCGCGTCTCATAGATACCTGCGACACCTGTTCCGACTATCGGTGGGATACCGGACGACTTATTAACCCTTTGCGGACGATGAATAGTAACACTTAAGAGAGTATTTTGATTTTCAATTCCAAGCCTTTAAACTTTCCAAGCTATTGAATTCCAGACTGTTCCATTCCCAAACTGTGAAACGTTTATTAACGATATTAATTTAAATTTTCTGCTTCAACATCAACGTGCGTCCACTGAACCTAAAAAAATGATCAGGCGGCTATTTGTAGACACTCGTCCGCAAAGGGTTAATAGTTTTAATACTATTACAGTGTACAATAGCTTCTGCCACGCATGCTCGAATACTCACATTCGCACGGATCCGAAAAAGTTTCGGTCTAAATATTTATGTTACGTGGCAAGAAACAAAAAATCGCAAAAACACGTATCCCCTACTTTTATCCATTCTTCACATACATAAAGATACACAAAAATTGATTCAATTTTAACAAGAGAATTGGTAAAAAAATGTATTTCTTTTAATATATTTTTTAAATAAATTATTTTTGTTATAAATTTCTCCAGTGGTCGGCACCCGCATTGTGAAAGACATATTTTGAAAACAAATTTTTTGTCCTAGGTCCTCTAGATCCCGAAATATTTCCAAAAATATGTTTTCGACCCCTAGCTTTGAGGGCTGTTTTCACCCTCTTACCATGGATCACTGCAGATAACAAAAAATACGTGTCAAATATTTTTTTGAGAGCTATCTACCCTGTAAATTTCATTAAAATTGGCGATTGTCACTTCGATATGTTCCCTTGTAAGAATGGAATAAAATTGGAATAATATTGTATTAATATTGTAGTAATATTAGACTAAAATTAGAATAATATTGGAGTAGTATTGAATTAATATTGGATTAATATTGAATTAATATTGGATTTATATTGAATTAATATTGTATTAATATTGGGCTACAATTGGAATAATATTGGAGTAGAATTGGAATAATATTGAATTAATAGTGGATTACTATTGAATTAATATTGGATTAATATTGGATTAATATTGCAATAATATTGGATTAATATTGGATTAATATTGTATTAATATTGGACTAAAATTGGAATAATATTGGAGTAGTATTGGAATAATATTGGATTAATATTGGATTTTTATTGAATTACTATTGTATTAATATTAGACTAGAATTGGAATAATATTGGAGTAGTATTGGAATAATATTAGATTAATATTGGATTACTATTGGATTACTATTGAATTAATATTGGATTTATATTGCATTAATATTGGAGTAGTATTGGAATAATATTGGATTAATATTGTATTAATATTGTATTAATATTGGATTAATATTGGATTTTTATTGAATTACTATTGTATTAATATTAGACTAGAATTGGAGTAATATTGGAGTAGTATTGAATTAATATTGGATTACTATTCAATTAATATTGCATTAATATTGGGTTAATATTGCATTAATATTTCGGTTAATATTGGATTAATATTGGATTAATATTAAATTAATATTGGATTAATAATGGATTGATATTGTATTAATATTGAACTAAGTCTATGTGTTGTTACGTAAACCGAAGTCCAAGTTTAGCATGAAGCGTTCTTTACTTAAGATTCTTTATACACATTATTTTGCTATTAAATAAACGAATTAAAGTCGCAGCTATAGGAACAGTGACAGTACGTGGGTCATTTACCCTACTTTCTTTCAAATAAACTAAGAATGCTTTAGATCAGGCGTGATTTTCGTCTAAATTAACGTAGAATGGCGAATAAAATGCAGAAGAGCACAGAGAGTTAATTTCAACAATAAAAAAAAAAAATGTTGATTTAGTTTGACACTGAAAAAGAAAGAAACGAACTTTTATTTTACTATTTATTGCTAAATGCAATTTATAATTTCCAAATGTATTTGTATCACATTTTGTTTGGCAAGAAAGAATTTCCAATGCGTAGACTTAAATAGACGACAGCCTATTTAATAATACGTTATTAAATATTGTTTTACTTCATTAATCCGTATTCACTGTACACTATTAATAATAGCTAACTATTTAATAATAAATATAAAGCCTGAAATAACTAATAATGGATAATCTGTAACATTATTGCACACGAAACGCGTTGCATATTAAAAATAAGGAAAGTAATAATTAAAGTAACATCGTATCGTAAGAATTCTATTTCCATTTCGAAGGAAGAAAGAACAAAAATGGTACACGCGTTTAATTTGAAATATTTCGCGCGTTGTTGCAGAGTGTAGGAGAAAAAATTTGGAAGAAACGGGCGCGTACATGGACGCGGATATGGATAGTCCTGTTTCGTCGACGAAAAGCGACAGCGAGACGAACAGCAATGCCACGCATTGTAGCTCGAATCAGAAGAAAGGCATACCGAGCCAAGTTTTGAGCAATCGAAGGAAAAGCGATATGGAAATCAGCCAGGCGTCGAATTCCGGTGAAGATAGTCCATTAGAAGGAAACTCTGTTGTGCACACAAAGCTTCCGCCCGGAAAGGTAATTTTTTATCGTTCGATTCAACGATTTTATTATTAAAATCAGAGCATCAGTGGCATAATTTAATTACAAATAAACCTACGAATCTTTGAAAAAAGTCGCGCGTTCGTATTAACAAAATTAAAGAAACTTTATTTATTAAATATTATTACCTGTATTTATTAAATATTATTACCTGTATTTATTCAAACATTATTACCTATTACCTGTATTTATTCAAGTATTATTACCCCTGTATTCTACTTTTCATATTTAAATAGCATTCTTCAGTTTCTTTTACACATTCGAATTTCTTAATAATGCATAAAAATCCGCAGTCTACTTATAAACTAAACCGAAATCTCACAGATAATATCGAATCTACCGTTATTATTTTCGCGAATAAGTTATTATTCATTTTGAACCAGTGTTTCCCAACGTGGGGCCCACGCTCCACATGGTAGCACGTTGATTTTTAAGGGGGGTATTTCGAAAATTGACTCGCCCAGAGTTTAAGTTAGTTAATCGTTTGGCAACTTTCAGTCGCTACTCGAGCTGGATAAACGTTAGGTTATAGATAATAGATGTGTGTTTCCTCAACAATTTCCTAGTGATTTCTTCTTGAAACCTATCCTTTAAGTTTCTTCAGTGAAGAATTCAATTTTTGAAAATTAAAACGTATGTATATGTTGCAAAATAGGGGGCATAAGAATTTTAAAAAGGCTTAGGTGGGGTATGGCACAAAAAAATAGGTTGGGAAACACTGATTTAAACTGTTATTCGATGGAACGATTAATAATCATTGGATGACTAAAATTAATTCTGCAAAGGTGGTGCGACGAAGGAAAGCTTCTGCCGGCGCGGGAAGGCCTACGAGTTCTCAGCACAGGGCTTCGTTCCCCATGGTCCGTCCACAACTTTCGGAAAGCAAAGCTGCAGCGCGATTGGAACAATCGATGCAACCTAATATGCCATACGAAAACGGCGATAACAGCTCCTCCGAACGAATCGATGGTGATTATCTTCTACCAGCTTTATTATTAACCCCTTGCTTTACAATTTTGTAAACCACTATACTTGTACAAGTTGCCATTAACAGATCATAGTTTTCGTGTTTCTTCGAAATATTACAAATATTCTACGCACTTTGTTGCATTTAGCGATCCTTAATCTTCCGACAAAAACGATATAGATTTGATTGATTTCTTACTATTGAATCGATTTGGTATAGGTTTATTGAAATATAATGAATAATTGTTTATTAGTATGAGATACCAATATAGATTTGATTGATCTCTCATATATATATATATATATATATATGCTATTGAATTAATATTGGATTTATATTAAATTACTATTGTATTAATATTAGACTAGAATTGGAATAATATTGGAGTAGTTTTGGAATAATAGTGGATTAATATTGGATTTATATTGAATTACTATTGTATTAATATTAGACTAGAATTGGAATAATATTGAAGTAGTATTGGAATAATATTAGATTAATATTGGATTACAATTGAATTAATATTGGATTTATATTGAATTAATATTGTATTAATATTAGACTAAAATTGGAATAATATTGGAGTAGTATTGGTTTAATATTGGATTAGTATTGGATTAATATTGGATTACTATTGAATTAATATTGTATTAATATTGGAATAGTATTGGAATAATATTGGATTACTATTGAATTAATATTGGATTAATATTGTATTAATATTAGACTAAAATTGGAATAATATTGGACTAAAATTGGAATAATATTGGAGTAGTATTGAAATAATATTGGATTACTATTGGATTACTATTGAATTAATATTGAATTAATATTGTATTAATATTGGAGTAGTATTGGAATAATATTGGATTAATATTGGATTAATATTGGATTACTATTGAATTACTATTGAATTAATATTGGATTAATATTGGATTAATATTATATTAATATTTGGGTTAATATTGGATTAATATTGGATTAATATTAAATTAATATTGGATTAATATTAAATTAATATTGGATTAATAATGGATTCATATTGTATTAATATTGAACTAAGTCTATGTGTTGTTACGTAAACCGAAGTCCAAGTTTAGTATGAAACGTACTTTACTTACGATTCTTTATACATTACTTTGCTATTAAATAAAACAAAGTGAAATTACATGGGTCATTTACCCAACTTTCTTTTTCATAAACTAAGAATGCGTTAGATCAAGCGTGATTTTCCTCTAAATTAACATCGAATGGGGGAATAAAATGCAGAAGAGCATAGAGTGTTAATTTCAACAATAAAAAAAAAAAAATGTTGGTTTAGTTTGACACTGAAAAAGATAGAAACGAACTTTTATTTTACTATTTATTGCTAAATGCAATTTGTAATTTCCAAATGTATTATATATATATATATATATATATATATATATATATATATATATATATATATATATAATCTAAAACTAGAATCAAATGTTACAATGTATCGCAAACAAAATTTACCAAAATTTAATAAAATAGGTTTCATAAACCTATTTGTAATTCGTCGTTGTATGCCAATGGGTTAAACAAACTAATTTTTCACAATTACGACGTATGGACGTTAATTAGAATACAAGTGGAACTCAATTTACAATTTATATACGTAAATTAGCTATTATTACCTTAGAAAGAAATATTAAAGTTCTAGATCTTACTTGAAAATAGATTAGTTCGATAATTGCTCAGGCAAAACAATGAACCCTTTGCCTTATAATTTTGTACCGTCTACAGATAATAGCTGTTCACTATTTTCGACACGCTGTGAAACATTGCTAAAAATCGTAATATTTCAATTAGTTTGTAAATAGAGCCCGTAATTTTATACGCCGAAGCAACGGTTGAAGTTGCAATTAAAATCTCGATTGCAAATTGCGTTATTATTGTGAAATTTTTCTTGTATTCAACGATTGAATATACTTCGTAACGCGAGGAATTCGTTAATTCTTTGATTACAGACGACGTGAGCGACAAGAGCTCGGCTTTCGGTTCGAGACACGATTTAAGCAGAGTGGAAACTCCGCTACCGGATTGGGTTGTGGTCGGCGAATCGGTTTTGGTTCGCCCGTACAGTTATTCTGGCGTGATAGCGTACGTAGGACCAACGGAATTCGCATCTGGGACCTGGACAGGAGTCGAACTTGACGCCCCGACTGGTAAGAACTTATTCTTTCTTACCGTTTAACGCGAAACACACGCTTCAATGACGAAAGCTAAGCCCCCCCAAAAAAGCCACGTCTTCGAACGTGACGTGAAATAATTAAGGTACGCGTACACCAATTCCTGCCATTTTAATAGCAATTTACAAAGCTATTAAATCGCATGTTTAGTTCAGGCTACTTAAAGTATAAAACGTGTACCGTTTTATTATTAAAAGTGCCACTTGTGCGACTGAATAAAAAGATAGCAGTGTCGGTATTGTAGGAAGATAATGGCCAAAGGATGCGGATGGGCGTGTAGGATTCGGAGATGATCGTGGGTTTTACACAAGCCAGATCTACACAGTCTCTAAACAAAAGAATTCTATCTATTTAACGCTATTCGCCTGGTTTACAGCTGTCCTGCTTCTATCTTACATCTGTCTTACCACTAACTTATTTTTCGCGTATCCGGCTTTTTAAAGCGTCCTTCGCAAGGCGGACGTTCTTCCTCTCCACCAATCAGTGGATTTTTTTAACCCGCCTACGGCCTCGAACTATGGCAGGGCACCCTCCCCTAGGAGCCGTTCCCCCGTAATTTTTCGTAGGTGCCAGGATCTATCAGGTGGCCAAAATTTCCTTCCTCAAGTCGCTAAGGATTCGAGCCCCTCATAAACCTGGTCACCGTTCCGGTCGGTTCGACCGTTACCCATGCCGGCTGTTATAAACCCCCGTAATGTTTATCTCCCTTTCCTGATTTTAGCCTACAGTATTAATATTTTGTAATTTATTTAGCTGGTACTTTTGTTTCCTGTTATTCACTTGTTGTCTTACAAGTTCTCGTATTAATCATATTAATCGTATAATGTCGCGGAATTGAATTCTTGCTTTCAAAATTTGCTTTGTCAATTTGTTAAACAGCCACTTTAAAATTAATCATATTAATCATATTCTGTCGCAGAGTTTAATTTCGTATTCAATTTCTGCTTTACGAATTTGCATAAACATTTGCAACGTATTATGTTAATAAACTGTGTTCAAAGTTGCGTTCTAAAAATTAAATAGTAATAAAGTTGTTATATTATATCGGCCAGTTAATGACTTGGAGGAGATATAATGAATTTTTGGTTGAATTTCTTGGTTGCAGGTAAAAACGATGGTGCTGTGAATGGCCATAGGTACTTCACTTGTCGACCGAAATGCGGAATCTTCGTTAAAGTGGACAAACTAATCCAGGACAAACGAGGCAGAGCACTTAGAAACTACACTGTTCCAATTTCTCAGCCTGCACCGATGCGCAGAAGCGTCAGCAGAGGTGAACAAAACCGTCTTATAATAGCGTATAATGTAATAGAATTGTTAACGTAAAATACTTTCCCATCAAATCGATTATACAATTATAAATCACTTTCTAATTCCATTATAAATTGAAAGCATTCGTACATGTTACTTAATATAAATCACTTTGGAATTCCACTGTAAATTAAAAACATTCGTACATATTGTTCAATGATAAATCACTTTGGAATTCCACTATAAATTAAAAGCATTCGTACATGTTACTACTTATTATAAATCACTTTTCAATTGCACTATAAATTGAAAACATTCGTACATATTGTTCAATGATAAATCACTTTGGAATTCCACTATAAATTAAAAGCATTCGTACATGTTACTACTTATTATAAATCACTTTTCAATTCCACTATAAATTGAAAACATTCGTACATATTATTCAATGATAAATCACTTTGCAATTGCACTATAAATTAAAAGCATTCGTACATATTATTCAATGATAAATCACTTTGGAATTGCACTATAAATTAAAAGCATTCGTACATATTACTTATTACAAATCACTTAGCAATTCCGCTATGAATTCAAATTTCTTCTTTATCGTTACTAGCTCAATCACGTGTGTCGAAGATAATTGCGTATTGCATTACCCAGTTACAATTTCTATCACTTTGTATGCGTTCCTGTCTTATTCTAGTCGAAATTAGAAACGTCGTAGTGTAACACTAAAATGTTAGCCCCCTAATTATTCTACAATAAGAATGAATATAGTCTCTTCTACGTTTCGTCGCTGCTGATGCTAAACGTTGAAATATAATTTACGGTGTTGGAATTTTCGTTGTGTTCGTTACAGGCGAGGGTTTACATTCCTTGCATCGAAGTCGAAGCCGAGGCGAGGGCCTCTCAACGACTGGCACGAGATCTTCTCCACGTGGCAAGTAAATAAACAAAACAGAAACAACAACAACAGAGAGGGAAAAAAAACAAAAGAAAGAAAAAGAACGGATCACGAGAACAAAACAAGAAACAACACCGCTTCACCGTAACTTCGTTTTACTAAAAATAAGCCACTAAATATCCTAATTGCTACATATGCCTATCGATAATGTGTAGCAGGTATAAAAGAAATATTAATGAAAAGAAAACAAAAAAAAAAAAACGCAGTGTTTCAGTCCCTTAGACGTTTTAGGGCAGCTCTATCCGATTAAATTAATGGATTAATTCATTAAAAAAAAAAAAATTATTACCTTACGAATATTACTTGGAATTATTAGGTGATTAATTATTAATAATGGTGTTATCACACACACAAAGAAACGAAAAGGAAAAAGAAAGAAAGAATGGAGGGAAAATGGAAAGCAAAGCGAAGCAAAATACACGATAAAAAATATATTGGAAGACGGGGTTGTTCTAATCGATTTCAAATTCGAATGGAACGAAAAGAGACATATATATATATATATATATATACACACACACAAACATATTTCTCGGTTCTCTGGAAGCATTAGTAATCGTTACTAATTACTATACTTCGCAATTTCAGTAGTTTAGCGTGTGCGTGAGAGAGAGAGAAAGAATGAAAGAATGTGAGAGAATGAATAAGCAAAAACGACGTTCAATCGAATATATATATATATATAAATATAATTTGTAAGCATTCCACAACAAGAAAAAGATGCGTTTTTCAATTTCGAACGACTGTGCTGGGATGACGAGCCATTTTACATTTTACATTTTACAACAAAAAAAAAACGAAGCGTCGTTTTTAAGTTCGCGTGACCGTTTAACGTTAATTAATATAATCGTTGTACATTTTCCTCTTTTTTTTCTTGAGAAACGAAGCTTACCGCGATGCGTAATTGAAATATATTTAAATTACCTTACCTATATTACTACGGGGTAATTTTGAAAGGGAGAAAACACAAAAAAATGGAGAAGATTCGGTGTGTCTTTTTTCTTTTTTTTCTTTCCGTTCAGAGATCCACGGAATTAAGTTTTGTAGATTATTTCAAGATTTTATATATATGTATACATATATACAATTACGATATTGTTTCGTATGTGTACATATATATATATATATATATATATATATACGTGATAAGAAGTACGTATATATATATATATATATATATATAGTGTATTTTTTTTTTAGCGCGCAATTCTGTTAAGTTCCTTTTTATTGTAACATATATATATATATATATTGAACACCGGTTTAACTATTAATTATGTCTTCTGTCCAGCATTTACGTTTGTAACACGAACAGACAGACGCGATTAACCGCGATTTATTTATATAATATACTGAAAAAGAAAAAAAATGATAACGCCGCGAAGTTTTTCTGTGCCACGTGTTGCACTGTAATAATAAATAATATTAATATTGTATTTTTTTCGGGGAAGAAGGAAAGGGAAATTTCAAGAACGCATCGACCGATCCTTGCGGTTAACGATGATTTTGTTAAGTAGGATACGATGTAAAGTAGTATTTGTTTAGAGTGCAACGCGCAGAGCACGTAGAATCGCAATACTAGGTTCGTAAGTTCTTTTAGCTAGTAGAAAGATTATTGAATTTCAATTTCAATTTTCAACGGATGTATATATATATATATATATATATATATATATATATATATATATATATATAGTATATATATATATAAACGTTTTGAAAAGCGAAACACGAGCTCGCTTCGATTTTGTGTCTTCGATTTGCATGTAAACCGCTGCTGTGTTCTTCGATCGACGTTGTTAGCGATTTATTTTTCAATTGTCTATGCGTTTTCAGCGATATTATCAGTGTGGTTAATTCTGTTATAATGTTTGTGGCCTCTTGCAGATTGGTTAGTCGATTTCAAGTAACTAGAGGAAGAAAAATTCTTGATCGAATTGAATACAATTAATTAGAGTTGGAAAATCTCTCAACTGAATTGAATTCAAGTAACTGGAGTTGAGAAATCTCTCAACTGAATTGAATTCGAGTAATTACGGTTTGAAAACTTCGACAGAATTGAATTCAAGTAAGTAGAATTGGAAAATCTCTCAACTGAATTGAATTCGAGTAATTACAGTTTCAAAACTTCGACAGAATTGAATTCAAATAATCAGAATTGGAAAATCTCTCAACTGAATTGAATTCAAATAATCAGAGTTGGAATATTTCTATACTGACTTGAAATCAAGTATCTGAGGTTGTGAAATCTCTCAACTGAATCGAATTCGAGTAATTACAGTATAAAAACTTCGATCGAATTGAATTCAAGTAAGTAGAATTGGAAAATCTCTCAACTGAATTGGAATCAAATAATCAGAGTTGGAATATTTCTCAACTGAATTGAAATCAAGTATCTGAAATTGAGAAATCTCTCAACTGAATTGAATTCGAGTAATTACAGTTTGAAAACTTCGATCGAATTGAATTCAAGTAAGTAGAATTGGAAAATCTCTCAACTGAATTGGAATCAAATAATCAGAGTTGGAATATTTCTCAACTGAATTGAAATCAAGTATCTGAAATTGAGAAATCTCTCAACTGAATTGAATTCGAGTAATTACAGTTTGAAAACTTCGATCGAATTCAATTCAAGTAAGTAGAATTGGAAAATCTCTCAACTGAATTGAATTCAAGTAATTAGAGTTTCAAAACTTCGAAAGAGTTGAATTCAAATAATCAGAATTGGAAAATCTCCCACCTGAATTGAATTCGAGTAATTACAGTTTCAAAACTTCGACAGAATTGAATTCAAATAATCAGAATTGGAAAATCTCTCAACTGAATTGAATTCAAGTAATTAGAGTCTTAAAAACTTCGACCGAATTGAATTTAAATAATCAGGGTTGGAAAATCTCTCAACTGAATTGAAATCAAGTATCTGAAGTTGAGAAATCTCTCAACTGAATTGAATTCAAGTAATTACAGTTTAAAAACTTCGATCGAATTGAATTCAAGTAAGTAGAATTGGAAAATCTCTCAACCGAATTGAATTCAAGTAATTAATGTTGAAAAATCTGTGACTGAAAAAATTCACGAATCCATCGGCGACAACATTAAAATCGAATGCAAATTCGAGTAATCGTAATTCGTATTCAATTAACTTGAATTCTAATCTAAAGAATCCTAATAACTCGTAAGAATATTCTCGAATTTATCGCTGCAAAGTTTCGAACTCTATTTACTCGAATTCAAATTCAAGTAACATCAATTCCAATTCAACTAAATTCAATTTCTACTTCACGTAACTTCGGTTCAAATTCGATTAACTTCAATTCCAATTAAACCAACGAATGCGAATAACCGTAAAAATATTTACGATCTCTAAGAATATTTGCAAGTTTGCTCCGAATAATTTCGACAAACGATTACTCGAATTCCATCCGGAATTCGATTAACTCGAACGCCATCATTGTGAAAGAGGCTCACACTTCAAATTTCTCGAGTTCATCGCGCGGAACTCCACCAAAATATACATATATATATATATTTGATACACATTTCACGAAAAGTATACAAAAAATATTTGCTCAGTACACCGCTACTGATTTCGACGGACTGAAAATCACCACCAAAACCAAAAGCAAAACAAAACAAAATAAAACCACGCGTATTTAGCTTAAAAAATACAAACGTGGAAAAGACGAAAAAAAAAAAAAAACAAAATGATCGCAGTACACGCGGAAAAGTGAGCGACGTCGAAAGAGAGAAAGAAAGAAAATAAAATCAAACACACGGTACGGCAAAAATATTTTTTGTTAATTCTGCGGGGCAAAAAATAGATAATTACACACACGTATATATATATATGTAAGAGAAATTAAATAACGAGAGCGAGGCGATGATATGAATGACGAAAGTATGCCGAAAGAGAAAACGAAGCGAAAAGAAGAAGAAGAAGGAGCAATTTTGAAACTGTGAATTAAAAAACACGAGATACACATCCGCTAAAAAGATGGTGGGTAAAAAATTGGCCCATGGGAAAAATTGCGAGACAACAGCAGAAAAGAACGAGAAAAAAAACAAAAAAAAAATAAACCACTGTGTGTTAAACTGATTAACAACAAAAACAACAACAACAACATGAACAACAACAATTTCTGTCCAATTAGAACAATACTAAACGCTATCAATAATGAACATATTACCGTATGTAATATTTATTGAATATAAATAATAAAAGCGCGCCGCGACGCGACGTTTCCCCTTTGAATATTCCAAAAAAAGAAAAAACAGAAAAAAAAAGAAATAGAAAAAATAAGCGCGCGTCGATTTTGCGCGTGAAATTAAGAACGAAAAGGAACGATAAGCGAGATGCGGTTTCCTTTTTTTGTTTCTTTCTCCAACGCGACGAAAAGAAAAAAATGGGAAACGTCGCGGGCGATGGTATCTCTGTCCATTTTTTGGTAATTCAAAGGTAATTAAAGATGAAAATGAATTTTTGAATTAAGACTCACAAATGTCACAGTGATGCTACCTGGCATTTAATAAAAATTTTCGTTTCAGACACAGAGAGAAGATTTGTTGTTGCGTTTTTCATTTTGATATTAAGCTGCTCGGAAAGTTCGCAACGATGCCCGAGAATTAATTAGCGTAGTGTAATTACTATACGTTAGTAATTAAGTTGGAATGCAAATTGCTGTAGTCCATTTTTAATTTTTTACTGCGATAAACGGCGAGAATTTGGTGAATATTTTCTTTTGAAGTATAAACGGTAAATTATATTTAAACGACGGTTTCAAATATTCGTGATTTACGTCGGATCATGTTTACGTGCTTCTATGCATTTTTTTCGGAAATTAATTAGTATAATGTAATTAATATTTATTGGTAATTAATGTGGAATGCAAATTGCAGTAGCTTTTCTATTTTTTTACCGTGAGTCTCAGTGAGAATTTGGTGCATTTGTTTTAAAGGGTTAAATGTGGATGAATTATTAAAAATGCGGTTTAAAATTGTTAAATTTAGTTGCGATCAATTTTACGTACTTTCATGCATAGTTTCAATAGTTGGATATTGATTATATAGTATAAAGCTTCAATAGTTTCAATGATTATATAGTATATAATTTCAATAGTTAAACATTGAGTATATAGTACATAATTTCAATTGTTAAACATAGAGTATATAGTATATAATTTTAATATTTAAACATTGATTATATATTACATAGTTTCAATAGTTAAACATTCATTCAATATTATATAGTTTCAACATTTAAACATCGATTATATATTATATAACTTAAATAGTTAAATGGGGATTATATAGTACATAGTTTCAACATTTAAAAATAGTAAAACATTGATTATGTAGTATATAATTTCAACACTTAAACATTAATTATGTAGTATATAATTTCAATAGTCAAACATTGATTATATAGTATATAATTTCAACACTCAAACATTGATTATATAGTATATAGTTTCAATAGTTAAACATTGATTATATAGTATATAACTTCAACATTTAAACAGTGATTATGTAGTATATAATTTCAACAGTTAAACATGCATTATATAGTATATAATTTCAACACTTAAACATTGATTAAATATTATATAGTTTCAACATTTAAACATCGATTATACATTATATAGTTTCAATAGTTAAATGGGGATTATATAGTACATAGTTTCAACATTTAAAAATAGTAAAACGTTGATTATATAGTATATAATTTCAACATTTAAGCATTGATTATATAACATATAATTTCAACACTTAAACATTAATTATGTAGTATATAATTTCAATAGTCAAACATTGATTATATAGTATATAATTTCAACACTCAAACATTGATTATATAGTATATAGTTTCAATAGTTAAACATTGATTATATACTATATAATTTAAACATTTAAACATTGATTATATAGTATATAATTTCAACATTTAAACATTCATTATATAGTATATAATTTCAACAGTTAAACATTCATTATATAGTATATAATTTCAACAGTTAAACATTCATTATACAGTATATAATTTCAAAATTTAAACATTGATTATATATTATACAGTTTCTACATTCAAACATTGCTTTGTGGTATATAATTTCAATATTCAAACATTGCTTTGTGGTATATAATTTCAATATTCAAACATTGCTTTGTGGTATATAATTTCAATAGTCAAACATTGATTATATAGTATATAATTTCAACACTTAAACATTGATTATATAGTATATAATTTCAACATTTAAACAGTGATTATGTAGTATATAATTTAAACATTTAAACATTGATTATATAGTATATAATTTAAACATTGATTATATAATATATAATTTCAACATTTAAACATTGGTTATATAGTATATAGTTTCAACATTTAAACATTGATTATATATTATATAGTTTCAACATTTAAACATTGATTACATAGTATGTAGTTTCAACATTTGAACATAAATATTTAACAGCACAATTCAAAAAGTCTTCGATAATCAACATAGAAATTCTCTCGGACGTAAAATAGAATTAACAAAGATTCGCATGAATAGAGAAACGTTGCGAATTTTCCGAACAACTCGATGGATTAATTAATTTCTCGTTATTTTTCAATTCCGCTCTTAATCGTTTATCGGTGGTTTCTTTCGATTATCATTGTTAAAAATGCAAAACAAAATATGTATCGTATTGTTTATCGATCGGAGCACTCAAGAAGCAAATATTGTATTTATAATTATTATCATTATTATCGACTTTTATTTTATTTCATTGCTGTAAAAATACTAAATTTATTCTGTGTTGTACATATTATATATTATACGTATATATATTTTTCTTCTTTTGTCTTGTTTTCTTTTCTTTTTCTTATTTTCATTCGTTTTATTTATTTCGTTTTATACATGCATTAATTGCAAATTTAAAGGTGCATCTAGCATATTGACGGAGCTTACACAGCCTATTCCATCCCACGATAAGACAATGTCCATTTTTATCGTTACAATTATTATCTTAAATATTGATAATCGTTCTACAAACACACACACACATAATACACTAAAGATGAACGATTCTGAATCGATTCTCTCCGATCGATTTTTCGACAGCCGATTTTGAAACGAAACGATTTTTAAACGAACGGATCTTCGATTCAAAGTCGCGATAATGAAAATGATTAACGTATACTTATCTATTTATTTATTTATTTATTTATTTACATAAATTTAATATACAATTTAGCCGTAGGTGGAATTAAAAAATGTTTAAAATTAAGTACCTATTATTAACATTTAAAAATTGAAGTACAGAAAAGCGAGATATTGATACTTCAAATAATTGTTAAATAAAGAAATATACAAATCCAATTTTCAAATTTATATATTTTTATTTATTATTTATATCATTTTCGTATCTGAATTGTAGTGTTATAAATTTTATATGCATTTAGTAGCGAATTATGTTTCCGTCTTTTTATTGAAGAACTTTTGAAGATTTTGTAAATAAATCCACGCTAAAATGCGAATTCGGATTGAAGCGAAATAAGAATGAAATTTTTAGGTGGGATTTACGAATTTACAACATTTACAAAATTTATCGATATAAAGAGTACTTTATTTAGTTTAGTTTAACTTGCTTTATTAATGGATTGAAGTGTTTTGGTATTTGCAAGCAAACGTAAAGTAAATTTTAAATCGATTTTCTTCGTTGCCGATGATTTTTCGAATCGATTCGAGAATCGATTCTTTCTTTTTGCAAGAATCGGCCATCTTGAATAAAATACACACGCATAACTATACTTTGTACCCTGAAACGGATTCTAGAATAATATTTTCGACCAAATCGGTTTTACCAATGTCTCTGGAAGACTTCCGAGTTTGACGTTATATCCCCCCTCCTCTCTTTCGAAATTTGCCGCAACCATAATTGCACACATAATTACCGACAAGTGGACGCGAAATCGTTCGTAATTATTTGGACACTTGAACGCGACTCGATTGTAAAGATTTTGTTACGTGTTTATTATACACATATATTTAAACTGCTCGAAATTGAATTGGAAACGTTTAGCAGCGACATGCAAATTCAGAAGAAAATCGTGAATTTTACAGAAATTAAAACTTAACAGAATTAAAATCGGTTCGTAGGAAGTTAATATAATAACTTACTATAGTAGCTTAATATATATTTAAGTTAATATAATGACTTAATGTATTTTAAGTTAACATAATAAATTAATGTATTTTGAGTTAATATGATAACTTAATATATTTAAGTTAATATAATCACTTAATGTATTTTAAGCTAATATAATAAATTGATACATTTTAAGTTAATACAGTAACATAATATATTTAAGTTAATACAGTAACTTAATATATTTTAGGCTAATATAGTAACTTAATGTATTTTAAGTTGATATAATAACTTAATATATTTAAGTGAATATAGTGACTTAATGTATTTTAAGTTAATATAATAACTTAATATATTTAAAGTTAATACAATGACTTAACGTATTTAAGTTAATATAATATCTTAATATATTTTAAACTAACATAGTAACTTAATGTATTTTATGTTAATATATAATAACTTGATGTATTTTAAGTTAATATAATAACAATGTATTTCAAATTAATATAATAACTTGATACATTTGAAGTTAATATAATAACTTACTATATTTCAAGTTACTATAATAACCTAATATATTTCAAATTAATATAATAACTTAATATATTCTAAGTTACTATAATAACTTAATATATTTAAGTTAATATAATGACTTAATGTATGTTAAGATAACATACTAACTTAATGTATTTTAAGTTAATATGATAACTTAATATATTTAAGTTAATACAGTGACTTAACGTATTTAAGTTAATATAATAACTTAATGTATTACAAATTAATATAATAACTTACTATATTTTAAGTTAATATAATAGCTTTATGTATTTTAAGTTACTATAATAACTTAATATATTTAAGTTACTATAATAACTTAATATATTTAAGTTAATATAATAGCTTTATGTATTTTAAATTAATATAATAACTTAATATATTTAAATTAATATATCTCAACATATTAAAGTTAACATAATTAACTTAATATATATTTAGTTAACATAATACCTCAGTATATTTAAGCCAACATAATAACTTAATCTATTTTAAGTTAACACGATACCTTCATATAAATATTTCAACTCAACATAAAAACGTAAAAGTTTAAGTTAAAATAACGATTAACTATATTTCAAATGAACATAATAACTCACTGTGTTTTACATCGATATAAATACCTTAGTATATTTCAAGTTATTATAATATCCTAGTATATTTCGAATCAATATAATAACTTAATATATTTCAAGTCAACATAATAACTTAATATACTTAAAGTCAACATAATAACTTAATATACTTTAAGTCAACATAATAACTTAATATACTTTAAGTCAACATAATAACTTAATATACTTTAAGTCAACATAATAACTTAATATACTTTAAGTCAACATAATAACTTAATATACTTTAAGTCAACATAGTAACTTAATATACTTTAAGTCAACATAGTAACTTAATATACTTTAAGTCAACATAATATAACTTAACGTATTTTGAGTTAACGTAATAACTTAATATACTTTAAGTCACCATAATATAACTTAACGTATTTTAAGTTAACGTAATAACTTAATATACTTTAAGTCACCATAATACAACTTAACCTATTTTAGGTTAACGTAATAACTTAATATACTTTAAGTCACCATAATACAACTTAACCTATTTTAGGTTAACGTAATAACTTAATATACTTTAAGTCACCATAATACAACTTAACCTATTCTAAGTTAACGTAATAACTTAATATTATCCTAAGTTAACATAACAATTTGCTATAAATATATATTTCACGTGAAAGTGTCCGAATACTTGTGAACCGATCGCATTATCGAAATACACACAAACAGAAACACGGTCTAAGTTCCAAAATATATAAAAAAAAAAAAAAAAAGAAGAACGAACGATTACAAACAAGTGAACAACAACAACAACAACAAAAATAAGAGAATAATTAAACGAAGGGTCGCACGGGTCCATTTTTTCCAGAAATAATTAAAAAAAAATAAAGAAGTACTATCGATTCCTCCTATTTAACTATAAAAAGGCTGTGAAGAAAAGAAACTGATCTTTTGCCGCCGTTTTACGCTGCTCCCTCGTTTTTTCGATCCCCGCGCCGCCATTTTACGCATCATTCGGCCCGCCATTTTGTCCCGACTTCGTTTCCATCGGAATTATACATTGAAACGTTCGTTTGAATTAGTCGAACGTTACTTGAACCCAAGTAACACGATTTATATACATAAATTTCTAAAACTCTATTCGCCTATCGATTTATCGGGAAACGTCGTTTAAATTGAATCGAGTAACTCAATTTAATCGCCAATATTTATAATTACCTCCATTTATCATCGTGCAATAATACAATTTACGACGAACGATATATTGCAATGTAACACAATTATCGTGTATTATTTTATAAAAAAATATTCGCATGGCAAAATGTTATACGAAATGTTGCGAATATTCGTAAAATACATTCAAAATTGATTACCACAAATTACTTCGAAATCACTGAGAAAATTGGCACTCGATAATTTAACCATTAAATTTCTCCCCCCCCCCCGCCTAGAAAATTGCAGGGGGGGGGGGGAATCGCATGAATCGTCGTTCAAATTTCTACGCGGAAATACGAAAAACTATGCGTAACCGATGCTTAATTAATTACGCTTAAATTAACCTGGAAGTATTTTAATTGCATAATCCGCGAAAGCCTGCATTTTCCAGTGTCGTCAATTAAAACGAAGTGCGAGCAAGTTAATATTGAATTCGGAACTCTTCTAAACTGTTTCTCCACTGTTCGAACGATCATCGTTGAAATGAACGCGTTAAAACCGGAAACACAAAATGAACGAACGAAAAAGGTAAAAAAAAAACAAAAAAAAAATAAAAAACAAAAATACTATATAGATATATAAGAGAGAGAAAAAGCAACAAAAAGAAAAAAATAATAAGAACTCACGACGTACGTGTATATGTGTAACGTAAGCGAGTCGAGATCGGTGTTATATTTTAATGTAACGTGTTAAAGAGAACAAACAAAAAGAGAGAGAAGAAAAAAAGAGCAAATAACAAAAAAAAGAAAAATGCGCGCGAAAGAGAGATGAAAAAGCATCGAACGCAAAGTATATGAATTAGTGGTGGTGAAAAATTTGCGATCATTTCGTTAATTTTATTCAAAATATGGAATAGATTTTGTTATATTACGCGTCGATTTGTTTTGGCTATTATATTTTATTCTCGTTGATTTTTAAGTGGAGGATTTTTTTAAAACGAGTTTTTAAGTTGCATCCAAATTGGATCTTTTGCATATTTTCGTATTAATTATTAGAAAGTAATATTTTCACTTTTATGTATTAATTTGCATGTATTTATTTTAATTTTTATTTAAATTTTTCATTATTTTCTGGAGATTTCGTAGATCTTCAAGTGAAATGTTTTCCAATGCAGATTTTTAAGTAACGCCCAAATATTTTAAGTACGTCTTGTCAATTTTTGTAGCGATTCTTATCAAATAATATTTTGACTATTATACTTAATTTTCGTAGATTTTTAAGGTGAATTTTTAAGTGGCATCCAAATTGTATCTTTTGCTAATTTTCATATTAATTATTATAAAGTAACATTTTGACTATTAGATATTATTTTTCATAGATTTTTAACTAAATAATTTCTAAATTAAGTTGCATCCAAATTCTCTTATTAATTATTATAAAGTAATATTGTGACTATTAAATATTATTTTCATAGATTTTTAACTAAATAATTTCTAAATTAAGTTGCATCCAAATTCTCTTATTAATTATTACAAAGTAATATTTTGATTATTAGATATTATTTTTCTAGATTCTTAACTAAATAATTTCTAAATTAAGTTGCATCCAAATTCTCTTATTAATTATTATAAAGTAACATTTTGACTATTAAATATTATTTTTCTAGATTCTTAACTAAATAATTTCTAAATTAAGTTGCATCCAAATTCTCTTATTAATTATTACAAAGTAATATTTTGACTATTAGATATTATTTTTCATAGATTCTTAACTAAATAATTTCTAAATTAATTTTCATCCAAATTCTGTCTTTTACCAATTTTCTTATTATTTATTACAAATCAATGCTTCTACCATTAATATTAACAAATTTGCTATGCAAGATCAATGCTATAAATTTAATCATAGTTTATTATATATATTTTCTATTATTAAAAATTATTGGTATTAAAATTGGTATAGAAATTGATATTCAAAAATTGCTAATTTGCTGTTCGAAATTCTGAATTACTTAGAAGCTAACGTTCACCATTCTTCGACAAAATCTTCTAAATTCCTTCTTCTATTTGTTCTTTTAGTTGTATGGTGGTTGCAGATTTTTCATCGACAGTGAACACACACAAACAAACAAAAACACAAATCTACAAAAAAACATTATACATAAAACAGTTTATCGACACAGTATTGTAAAGAAAATAGTGATTAAAAGGATGTGCACCAGCTTTAATCCCCATCCCACCATTTCCCCCATGAGATCATCCATTCGATTATTGTTATATTAGCGATATCGAAGCAGACATATTGAAATCGAATCGATCTGCACCTTCGAACTTACGATTACGGTAGATGTACCAATTACTGCCACTCGAACTTATCCCGTAACATTGTTTAACTATTTTCGAAATTATTATTGTTCGGAGCATAATATTGTCCAACATAAAAGAGTTTATTTACGAACATTTTCTTTATATGCTAAATATAATGGATCGATTGCTAATCGATTGAAAATGTACAAGAAAGTCCAATGTCCCTACTACTGACATTTGAAAGTGAAACAAAGGAGTAAAATTGCAATAATATTGGATTAATATTGGGTTAGGATTGGATTAAGATTGGAATAAAATTGGAATAATAGTGGATTAATATTGGATTAAAATTGGAATAATATTGGAGTAGTATTGGAAGAATATTGGATTAATATTGCATTAATATTGGATTAATATTGGGTTAATATTGGATTAGTATTAAATTAATATTGGATTAATATTGGATTACTATTGAATTAATATTGGGTTAATATTGGATTAATATTAGGATAATATTGGATTAGTATTAAATTAGTATTGTATTAATATTGGATTAAAATTGGAATAATATTGGAGTAGTACTGGATTAATATTGCATTACTATTGAATTAACATTGGATTAATATTAGGTTAATATTGGATTAGTATTAAATTAATATTGTATTAATATTGTACTAATATTCGATTAAAATTGGAATAATATTGGAGTAGTATTGGATTAAAATTGGACTAAAATTGGAATAATATTGGAGTAGTATTAGCAGAATATTCGATTAATATTGAATTACTATTGAATTAATATTGGGTTAATATTGAATTAATATAGAATTAATATTGTATTAATATTGGACTAAAAGTGGAATAATATTGGAGTAGTATTGGAAGAATATTGGATTAATATTGAACTACTATTGAATTAATATTGAATTAATATTGGATTAATATTGGGTTAATATTGGATTAGTATTAATTTAATATTGGATTAATATTGGATTACTATTGAATTAACGTTGGATTAATATTGGGTCAATATTGGATTAGTATTACATTAATATTGTATTAACATTGTATTAATATTGGATTAAACTTGGAATAATATTGGAGTAGTATTGGATTAATATTGGACTAAAATTGGAATAATATTGGAGTAGTATTGGAAGAATATTCGATTAATATTGAATTACTATTGAATTAATATTGGGTTAATATTGAATTAATATTGAATTAATATAGAATTAATATTGTATTAATATTGGACTAAAAGTGGAATAATATTGGAGTAGTATTGGAAGAATATTGGATTAATATTGAATTACTATTGAATTAATATTGGATTAATATTGGGTTAATATTGAATTAATATTGAATTAATATAGAATTAATATTGTATTAATATTGGACTAAAAGTGGAATAATATTGGAGTAGTATTGGAAGAATATTGTATTAATATTGAATTACTATTGAATTACTATTGAATTAATATTGAATTAATATTGGGTTAATGTTGAATTAATATTGGATTAATATTGAGTTAATATTGAATTAATATTGAATTAATATTGAATGAATATTGTATTAAAATTAGACTAAAGTTGAAATAATATTGGAGTAGTATTGGAATAATATTGGATTACTATTGAATTAATATTGAATTAATATTGTATTAATATTGGATTAAAATTGGAATAATATTGAAGTAGTATTGAATTAATATTGGATTAATATTGGATTACTATTGAATTAATATTGGATTAATATTGGATTAGTAATGGATTGATATTGTATTAATATTGAACTAAGTTTGGAATAATATTGGATTAGATCGTTCCAGTTTCTCGTCATAATATTGTTCAACAGATCTCTTTTGTTTATGAACATTTTTATTATATGTTACTACGTAATTGAAAATGTACAACAAAGTCCAATGTCCTTCTTACTGTCACTTGAAAACTTCTCATTTAAGTAGAAAGAATTTTTCCATACATTAACAATTCAGTTTTGTGCAACAGATATAAGATGCATAATAAACGTATCGCGTTTGCTGAATTATCACACGTGCCATACTTTATAATTACATTGGTCACAATTTTAATGTTCAACAGCACGTTTACCTCCCAATATTTATTTTTAAATATCAAGTGTAAACGAATAAACAATGTCCACGTGTTGTTACGTAAACCCACGTCCAAATTTAGTATAAATATTTCTTCTTTTACCTATTCTTCGTACAATTACTTTGCTATTAAATAAAACGAATTCAAGTGTCAGTTGTAGATGGACACTGATAGTAATTGGGACATCTATCCTAGTGCGACCAAAATTCGAATTGTCCACCGTGTGATTTTCGATCGACGTATTTTCTCGAATCCCTGATACGCGAAGCTACACTAATTACCATTTCGTTAGTTGTATTTTTGCGCGGTTAATATTTACGGTAAATAACTCACTTACTATCCTTAAGATTATTTTACGAGATTATCGAATAATTCATAATTTCGCGTGAGTGTAATTTCGAAATATTAAGAGCTAAGTATTTGAGTACTGGTATTTAGTGCAATTGAAACGAAGTACTTAAATATAGTATTCAATTGTTTCAGTAAAATCCGAATAAAGGGTAGCTTTACCCTCTAAATATTTTAAAGTGTACCTTTTATTTCGATCGTTGTTATATATTTTCAATGCCAATATTCAATATTTTAAGGCATTGGGATATTATACTGGTATTCAGCATTCTGAAGTACTTAAATACTAGTATTTATTATTCTGAAATACTAAATTACTATTATTTAACATTTCTCAATAATCAAACAGCTGTATTTTGTATTCTCCAATTTCCAAATTCTAATATTTAATATTCCAAGGTGTTGGGATATTAAAATATTGGTACTCAGCATTTCGAAGTATTTAAAAATCAGTATTAAGCATTTTAAGATACCTAAATTTAAGTATTTAGCATTCCGACTTACCTAAATTCAAGTATTCAGCATTTTAAGTTACTTAAATTCAAGTATTTTGTATTTCAAGTTACGTAAATTCAGGTATTTAGCATTTTAAGTTACCTAAATTCAGGTATTTGGCATTTTAAGTTACCTAAATTCAGGTATTTAGCATTTTAAGTTACCTAAATTCAGGTATTTGCTATTTTAAGTTACCCAAATTTAGGTATTTAGCATTGCAAGTTACTTAAGTCCACGTATTTGGCATTTTAAGTTACCTAAATTCAGGTATTCAGCATTTGAAGTTACCTAAGTTCAGGTATTCGGCATTTTAAGTTACCTAAATTCAGGTATTTAGCATTTTAAGTTACCTAGGTTCAGGTATTCGGCCTTTTAAGTAACCTAAATTCAAGTATTTGGTATTTTAAGTTATGCAAATTCAGGTATTCAGCATTTTATGTTACCTAAATTAAGGTATTTACTAATTTAATTTACCCAAATTTAGGTATTTAGCATTGCAAGTTACCTAAATTCACGTATTTGGCATTTTAAGTTACCTAAATTCAGGTATTTAGCATTTTAAGTTACCTAGGTTCAGGTATTCGGCCTTTTAAGTAACCTAAATTCAAGTATTTGGTATTTTAAGTTATGCAAATTCAGGTATTCAGCAGTTTAAGTTACCTAAATTTAGATATTTACTATTTTAAGTTACCTAAATTCAAGTATTCGGCCTTTTAATTAACCTAAGTTCAAGTATTCAGCATTTTAAGTTACCTAAATTCAGGTATTTAGCATTTTAAGTTACCTAAATTCAGGTATTTTGTATTTAAAGTTACCTAAATTCAGGTATTCAAAAGTTTAAGTTACCTAAATTTAGATATTTAGCATTGCAAGTTACCTAAATTCAAATATTCGGCCTTTTAAGCAACCTAAATTCAAGTATTCAGCCTTTAAAGTTACCCAAATTCAGGTATTCAGCATTTTAAGTTACCTAAGTTGGGGTATTTACTATTTTAATTTACCCAAATTTAGGTATTTAGCATTGCAAGTTACTTAAATTCACGAATTTGGCATTTTAAGTTACCTAAATTCAGGTATTTGGTATTTTAAGTTACCTAAATTCAGGTATTTACTATTTTAAGTTACCCAAATTTAGGTTTTTAGCATTGCAAGTAACCTAAATTCTGGTGTTTGGCATTTTAAATTACCCAAATTCAAGTGTTCGGCCTTTTAAGTAACCTAAATTCAAGTATTTGGTATTTTAAGTTACCCAAATTCAGGTATTCAGCATTTTATGTTACCTAAATTCGGGTATTTACTATTTTAAGTTACCTAAATTTAGGTATTTAGCATTGCAAGTTACCTAAATTCAAGTATTCGGCTTTTTAAGTAACCTAAATTCCAGTATTTGTTATTTTAGGTTACCCAAATTCAGGTATTCAGCATTTTATGTTACCTAAATTCAGGTATTTACTACTTTAAGTTACCCAAATTTAGGTCTTTACTATTTTAATGTACCCAAATTTAGGTATTTGGCATTTTAAGTTACCTAAATTCAGATATTAGGCATTTTAAGTTACCTAAATTCAGGTATTCAGCTTTTTAATTAACCTAAATTCAAGTATTTAGCATTTTAAGTTCCCTAATTCATTCATTGACTATTTTAAGTACCAACACAGTGAATTATTGATACCGAACTTTCTAAACTATTCCCATAATAATTCTCACCGTACCAAAGTTCAAAAACACCAAAATTCGCTGCTCAAAATATTCAAATAAAATAATTACACGAATACCGGTACTCGACGAAAAAACCCAGGCAAATACCACGAAATTCTCCGCTCACTTTTAATATTCTACCCAATCTTTCCACTTCCGATTAACCGAAACGAAACCTTTGTTAAATTTCTCTTATTAAAATTTCCCCTTTGTTTGCCACTTAAACGCGAAATCTCGCCGGCGGTGGAGAGAAATTTCACTTCACCCACGCGATTCTTTCCAAGCGTAATCGTTTCAGGGATTCGTGAAAGGAAATTTTCGTAGCAACGTAGAGCGAACGAAAAAGATCGAGTACGTGAATACTTGCGTAGTAAGAGTAAAAAGAAACAAAATAACGATCGATACTAGATTGTAAGGATTTTTCGGAATTCTCTGTAGATCCGTAGATCGCTGTGTCGCTCCGGTTTTAGGTGACCGGAAGTATCAAGGTCGTTGCATATGAAATGGCCTTGAATAATTTCACGCGGCCCCCAAAATAAAAAAAAAAAATGCGGAGACTCGTTGATTAATTAAAAATAACGTATCTATCATTTCCGAAAACATTCGTTCGAAATCATTACCTAATATCAAAAGTAATATTTTGAATAATTACATAAAAGTAAAATTGTTAGTTTACATTTGTAATACATTGTACATTCATTGATTCAGTGTACAATTTGCCAACGATGCATTTTCAAGCTGTTAGATAATATTTTCGGTATCAAAATTGATATAATTAACCTCTTAGGCACTACGCGCCACTATAGTGGCTTTCGCGGATGTCATCTTTCTGTACGACGCACCACTATAGTGGCTTTCGCGGATGTCATCTTTCTGTACGACGCACCACTATAGTGGCTTTCGCGGATGTCATCTTTCTGTACGACGCACCACTATAGTGGCTTTAATTATTAAAGTATTTATAAATTGTTAAAGTTAAAATTGCGTGTATCATATCTTTAAGAAAGATTATAATTTAATCATCGAACACTTCATATTCCAATGTACTCGTGTAAAGAACAGCATTATCCGTCACACATTGCAGTTCCGTATCATTTACACGTTAATTCGCGTTGAACTCTGCCGTACAGAGAAACAGGCCCGCGCAATATTCAGCCGTGCCTAAGAGGTTAATATAATTTTCGGTATAAAAGCTAACACGTTGAATTTTGTTCGATTAAAAAAATTGTATCTGTCGATGCTTAAATAATCTTCCACTGCATTCTAGCTTAACCCTTTCGCTACGAAGGACGTGTTGTATATACGTTCTTAAAAGCTGGACCAATGTTTGTTATTAAATTATTACCACGCTTTGCTTTGCATCGCAATAATATTGAAATTGTTCGTCGTCTTCGTTTACAATTCAATAAATAATACCAAGTATCGAAATAATTACCCTTACGCTATTCCAAAATTAATCAAACCGTATCCTAATCCATGGATAAGAAACAGTTCTGAATTTCGTGCTAGTGATAATGTAGCGAAAGGGTTAATTCGAATCTTAAACGCAGCATTATATGAAAAGGAAAGAAGAAAAAAGAAAAGAGTCGAATTTTACTCGTGCGTAAGCATAGTTAATTTCATTTCATTATTTTGCCGTTTCCATTTTAAAACACGTAACGATCTATTAGTAGCTGGTAAAAGTAAATTTAACCAGCTTCAAGATTTATAGTTGGCCAGAGTAAAATTTTCGTTTAACGGTGCTTTTAACCTCTTAGGAACGATGCACCACTATAGTGGCTTTCGCGGATGTCATCTTATATTACGACGCGCCACTATAGTGACTCACTCTAGTGACTCATTCGCTAACCGTTTGAATTAACTGTCATCGTTTCCATATGTTTCGTTTCACACTTTCTTTGCCTTCACACAACGTTTTTATAACAGTGTTAACAATATACAGACAGAATATACAGCCTTTATTTTCGATACGCTAGTGTCAGGTATGAATTGTTGCAGTGTTGTATCGTTCACGCGTAATTCGCGTCGAACTCTGCCGTACAGGGAAACAGCACCGCGCAAAATTCAGCCGTGCCTAAGAGGTTAATTAATGAATGGGTAGGAGGAAAATTTGAGCTGCATAAAATCGGCCATTTCATACGCAACGATCTAATAGGAAAGCCTATTTTTGCATCGCGTGATTAAAGGCAGAAAAAGGTGTGCGTTTAAGTAAGGCCAGTTCTCATTGAAATCGATATCTATAAGGTTGTAACGTTACTACAGTTGCTCGCAACATTGTGCGTACACCTACGTTGCCGATGAAAAATAGCTAAAATGTGAATATACACGCGCATATTGAAAAGTAGAAACACACGCAATATATATGTATTTCATTCGCATATTTTAACGGACAGTACATGCAAAATTTCTGAGCGAAAATAAGTTATTTATACGTACTTAATAGAAAACGTAAAGGTAGAACTTTTTCGCTGACACAAACGTGGCCGTACTCATCGATATTTTCTATTACAACTATTATAGAGATACGACACATGTAGATTACTATTTCGTTAATTACCGTTAATCCTCGTGGCATAAAATCAATTAATTTTGTATAAAGAAGGTGAAATATTGTCCGACTTCTTCTCGTAATTTCAATTTGAAATCTTCTCCATTCGTAAACGTTTAATTGATCATTTTGGGTTTCAATTTGCGTGGATTACACTTTGTGCATCACACGAATTACACAATTTGCGGATTACAATTCAGTGTACGCTCAATTTTGAGAGTAACTGTACATATATTTTCCATCCCGTTTTTCATCGTTTTAGTTACGTTTAAATTATAAATGCGTAAAAATCCGCGTACCATTGATCGATTGATTGATTGATAATACGAGTTACGGATTTCGAATCGGAATTTTGGGAAAATTCCGATGATCGACGCCAGATGTGTATAATAAAAGGTAAGGTTAACGAGAGGCGTTTAGGCGATTTTTATTTCGCGTAATTAGGCACGTAATTATTGCACGCGAAATGAACTTTTGATTTTACGCGGCTTCTCTAAACACTAAATAAATTAACTAATTTCTGTTCATAGAATTTTCTACTTCTACGTCGATGCAAGATTTAAGACTTCAAAATCTTACGAATTTTGCAAATCGTCTGCTTTAAATTTGGATAACATTCGTGTCTAAGTTTGGCAAATTTTCTAAGAAACGTTAGAAAATGATAATATCTTTGTCAGCATTAAGAAATAAGCTTTCACTGAAATAAGACTTAATTCAAATATTCTCAATTTTTCTTTAACACAGTCTTTCACGTGATATAATTGATATAATTCGTATTATCGTTGATATTATTCATAATTGACGTGATATAATTTTACGTACGATATAAAATAAATCGAATTGAAACTACGTAAATCACGTTTCCGTTTTGAAATCATTGTAACAAGATTACGAATAAAGGGTTGAAATTCGATTGAAATGGTTTTCTTCGAGAAGCAAAAAGTAAAATTCGATGTACAGAAGTAAGTATGTACTTTTACCAGGAATTATTTAGCTACGCTATTTGTTTTACACAAAATTCGCCGCGATCTTAATTAATTAATATTATATTATTAATTGATTACAATTGATATTATATTATTAATTGATTACAATTGATATTACATTATTAATTGATTACAATTGATATTACATTATTAATTGATTACAATTGATATTACATTATTAATTGATTACAATTGATATTACATTATTAATTGATTACAATTGATATTACATTATTAATTGATTACAATTGATATTACATTATTAATTGATTACAATTGATATTATATTATTAATTGATTACAATTGACATTATACTTATCACGAGATGACTTAACAATTCGAAACCAGGACTCGAAGACTATTATAATATAAGTTTAGCTTCTCGGAACAGTTACGAATCTAAAAATCGGAATGAAATGGTCAACTGATTAGCGAAAGCTACGTAAAGTTAGTCGTTTCGTGTGCAATGAACTAATCAATAATAATTAGGTAGCTTTTTCGCATGCGTTGGTGCTACTGTTGCAACGTTGCACGGAAAACGCGTTTCAGAATCGTGCGATTATTTCTTGGCATCCGCAGATACAAACACAAATGCGTTACGATATATTTGTATACTGATATATTGATGTATTGATACGTTGATACATTGATATATTGATGTATTGATACGTTGATACATTGATACACTGATATATTAATATATTAGTTTATTGATATATTAATATATTGATGTATTTACATATTGATGTATTGATACATTGATATATTTATATATTGATGTATTGAAACATTGATATATTTATATATTAATGTATTGGTACATTGATGTATTGATATATTGATATATTTACATATTGGTACATTGACGTATTGATATATTGATATATTCACATATTGATGTATTGATATATAGATACATTGATACATTGATATATTGATATATTTACATATTGATATATTGTTGCATTGATATATTTATATATTGATATATTTACACATTGATATATTGATATATTGATGTATTGATATATTTACATATTGATATATTGATGTATTGATATATTTACATATTGATATATTGGTGTATTGGTGTATTGATGTATTGATATTTTTACATATTGATATATTGATATATTTGTATATTTACATATTGATATATTGATATATTGATACATTTATATATTTATATATTGATGTATTGATACATTGATATATTTACATATTGATGTATTGATACATTGGTATATTTATATATTGATGTATTTACATATTGATGCATTGATATAATTATATACTGATATATGTATAAATTGATATATTGATATATTGATATGTGAATATATTGATATAGCAATGGCTGTGGAAACTGCGCCAGCTTGACCCTCATTAACTTAACAATGGTTTACACAGGTGCAAAATTAAAATTGCTTGTCAATAAATGCATCTGAAATTTATGATCATAAATTGAAGCTCGAAATATGTAAGAATAATATTAGGAAGTGATGAGTTAAAAAATTAATCTATACACATACGTACGTTGCTTTATATAAAATCTATTTTTTGCGAAATTATTTGTGCCGAATTATGTTGACACTTTTAAAGGGTTGTGGTTTTGGAATAGATTTTTGCAATTTCGAGAGCCATTGCTGCGAATTCTCGCCTCATTTTCATAGCACTGGTCCGCACATTAATGTACCGAATACTTAAATAGGTTTCACTGAAAGAGAAGCATCGATGCAGACGTTTTCTTTGATATTTTGCAACCATAAACGCAAACACTCGATTTTTAGTGTGCATTACTCTTAACCGTACACTGATACATATAAAGGAATCGCGTATAAAAGTATAAAAGACACGACGCACATACAGTATCGCTCATAATTAATCGAATTACTTAATAAATTAATCGACATTCTTATTAACTCTTGAAAGTTTGGAAATACGAAAGCTTATAAACTTGAATTCCTGCAAAATCTGAAAGCAACAGATTCTAAAAACTTGAAAATTTGAGGGGATAAAAATTGGAAGACTTAATAAATTCACAAGCTTTAAAATTTGAATATTGACTAGAAAAATCGAAACTTTTAAATTTCCTCACAAATTCAAACTCGCTTGGGATCTAAAAACTGAGAATTTTTTAAAGCTTCAATCTTTGGAATTTTAACAACTCGCAATCTTCTAAATTCAAAATCACAATAATTCTAACCAACGTTAGAATTAAAGTGAATAATCTGTACGAAAAATAACAAAAATCGAAACGAATTTGTCCAAAGTTGCAAACTTTAAAATTTACACAATTCGCATGCTTCTGAATTCAAAATCACGATAATTCTAACCAACTTTAGAATTAAAGTAAATAATCTGTACGAAGAATAACAAAAATCGAAACGAATTTGTTCAAAGTTGCAAACTTTAAAATTACACAACTCGCATGCTTCTAAATTAAAAATCACGTTAATTCTAACCAACGTTAGAATTAAAGTGAATAATCTGTACAAAAAGTAACAAAATACTGCAAAAGAATGCAGTAATACTGCAAGATAATTGTGGAAAGAAATAATTTCCCCTTCATTTCTCCTCAATTCTCGGTAAAAGCAAAATCTCCGTAATTCGACTAATTACGATCGCTATTTCAAACACAAAGAATCCGAAAACGTACGCGTTAGTGGCACGGCGTGCTTAGCGACGAAGAAAAAAAAAGAAGCTAAGATAAGATAACGAAACGAAACGAAACGCAAAAATAATACAAAAGCAAAAGCAGAGCAAAAAAGCGATAGAATACGATACAATAAAGATAAAAAACAGTGTAGGTAGGCGAGATACGTAATTACGTTGTTGTATATTTCGTGTAATTTCTGCGCAACAGTGAAAGCTAATTGTTTGCGTTTCGAGTTAGCGGATTCGTATGGAGAATCACGTGCCCCGTTTATCGCACAGTTAGTTGGGAGAAAATTCACGGTGTCCGTAAACCGAAAGACGACTCATCATCCTGTAATAGTATTATTTTGTAAGCCGGGTCGATAATATTTCAATAATAATCATCGAGAAGTAAGAGCAAGTGAAACGCAAAATATGATACCGTGTATCATTCGAACGAAAGGAGAGAAAAGGAAAAGAACGGATAAGAGAAACAAAAGAGAGGAAGAAGAAGAAGGAAAGAAAAAAAGAGAGAACACAACAACACGATTCATGTATTCTTTTTCGTAAGCTCGTCTCTCGTCTCGAGGGTACCTTATACCTCTATTGTTAAATATTATACATAACTGCGATGACTTGCATAGAAGCTAATAACGAGTATGACTTTAAACAATAAGGTGTGTACATTTTAATTTTTATGAATATAATAAAAGTATAATTTAATGTTCTGCCTGTGTGCGTGCGTGTATCTGCTCTTAATGTATATATCACGTCCCGTTCATCGTTAATCCACTCGCTATGGCAACTGTGTCCTCTAATCATGGCTCATTATTAATTAAAGCACCGTTATTACTTTCTTTTATGTCGCGATAATATTTAAACCGTTCGCCGTATTATTTTCCTATTCGATCGATAATACGAAATATTCAAATATTCTCCCTTGATTAATCGAAATTATCATCTTCGTACGCGAAATTAGAAACAGTTTATCGAACGATTTTAAAGCTACCGTAGGGAAAGGGTTAAAACCGTGTCAAATACAGGTGTGGCTGTGTAGAGAGGGGATAGAATAGGAAAAGGAAGGGTGTTGCATTTCGTCCTGGGCCTGCTAGGGGAGTCATCAGTGCGGCTACCTAGCAGGCCCTGCCTTAGACGTTGGGATATTGGAAGGAAGGTTAAAGGCGGTATATATATGGACGAGGTAGTTGGAGCGAGTACTTTCGAGAAAGCCTATTTCGTATGTCCCTCTAGTGGTGGGTGCAGGAGAGCCGCCACAACAGGTGATCGAAATAATCGAATTAATTTAGAGTCGACGATCCTTTGTATTGCATATATCGAAACGGAAATTGCAATTGAAAGTGAACTCTGTTACAAATACAGCCAAGGTAATTGTGGAATACTTGGAATATATTCTCGTATCTTTCTCCCTTTTTATTTGTTACAAAAAAAAAAAAATAGCATGGATTATGAAAACTTCTTTGTTTGATATTTTTGTAATCACGAATTATATGTGTATCGGAACCGACCTGGCACCTCTTAATGTGATCATTAAACCCAATTAAATATGGAATGTACGTTTCGATTCCCAGGCGAAGAACAAAGAAAACGGAATAAATAATATTGCGTTCAATTATTATTAGGGGGAGTTCGCCTATTACGGGACACTTGAGGTTTTTCTCTAAACGAATAAGAAAACGCGACGCTTTTCTCGGTTTATTTTCCGCAAACTTCGTACGAACATTATTGGAACTGGAGATAAAATAAACGAAATAAACAACGTTGTCGTAATATTCGCTTCGATTGAGCGTAAACTTTGGTTTCAAATTGTGAAGCAACGTTTAGCTGTCCTTATTACCGGACGCGACAAAGATTCTTGATATAACTTGGGAAAAATTTGACCGAATTTGCAACGATCACATATATGTGATCCTAGGAATACTTCGCTATATCTGCACACGCTTCCAAAGCCCATTCTTTACAATTTCAGCGTTGCATCCAGCGTTCGTTAAAAGATTTCAATCAACCTGCACAGGTGGTTTCCTCGTTCGTGTATTGGGCTGGCAATTTTCTTTGCCACGATTTTATTCACTGCATTTTTTAAGTCCTCGTTCCGCGAACCCCTTTTTCGATTAGTTCATAACGATGATTCTTCGAAACGTTGAAAGTACCTCAATTAAGAAGCATTCATGCTGTCCAATAATAGTGAAACATGTAGCTGTCTAATATTAGGGCACTGTTATTCCATCGAAAAGAAATCTCCATTTATGAGAAGCAATCGACTGAATATACAAAATTCAAATGTGATCGATAGAGTACTTGGCAAAGTGTATAGCAACGCCTCTTATATATTTTCAATCACAAAACTTTGACATATATATATCGCTCTATAACTTACGTGATTCATTCGCTATCGAGTGCAACAATAACGTCGTTACTTTTCTTTGCGCGAACGCGAGTGGCGCGTACCGAAAATTATTAAATACGATTCGGTAAATTAATAATATGCTTTCGTAAAGAATCGAGAGTAAAATCGCCGGCGAGTGAAAAGTGGCTAACGAAAGATAATGAACAGCGAGTGGTTTTGCAGTAGGATAATGGGAATAAGTAAATAGAGGTGTTTTGCAAGCGAAATACTGTTTACTATTGTTGCGCGCGCCTAATGCGGCTTAACGAGCTGACGTACAAAGTCGCCGGATCGAATTATCGAAGCTTAGGTTGAAACCACGCTAGATCGGCCGTTTATCCTGCACAATAAGCAGCGAATACCAACTATGGCGCCGTTGAAGGGATATTAAACGGTCAGACGATAGAAAATCGGTGCCTCGTGCTAGTTACATTACCACAATAATATAGAGACGAATTCCGGTTCGAAGCGTTAATATTGTTCGACATAAAAGAGCTTATTTCCGAACATTTTCCTTACGCGTTAAATATAATGGATTAATTATTAATTAATTGGAAATGTACATGGATGACCAATGTCCCTATTACTGTTATTTGAAAGTTTCTCATTTAAATAGAAACACGTTTTACATTAACCTCGTTGAAATTCATCGTTTCCTAGTTACGCTAAATTTAGTGTAACTTCGAATCGTCTCGTAGTTTTTGCAAGAAAAAATTTGTACGTACTGTTTGTGCATTGATAAAAAATATTGGCAAATTTCAAACTGATACGTTCATTAATGTCGTTGATAAAAATTCTTGAATATCAACGCGATGTATGTGAGCTTCGTTAAACTTCGCTATTTTCATCTTCCAGTAGAATTACTATAATTTTGGACAGCATAGTAATTTCGTCACGAAAGAATTCATACGTATTCCTTAATTATCAGCAAAAAAGCATGGCCAAATTTCAAATTGAGACGTTCATTAGATTCGTTGCAAGAAAATCCTAAACATCGTCATTGTACATACGAACTTTGTTAAACTTCGTCATTTCCATCTTCCAGTAGAATTACTATAATTTTGGACAGCATAGTAATTTCGACACAAAAGAATTCATACGTGTTCCTTAATAATCGACAAAAAAGTGTGGCCAAATTTCAAATTGATACGTTCATTAGATTCATTGCAACAAAATCCCAAACATCGTCATTGTACATACGAACTATGTTAAATTTCGTCATTTTCATCTTCCAATAGAATTACTATAATTTTGGACAGCATAGTAATTTCGACACGAAAGAATTCATACGTATTCCTTAATTATCGACAAAAAAGCATGGCCAAATTTCAAATTGATACGTTCATTAGATTCGTTGCAAAAAAATCTCAAACATTGTCATTGTACATACGAACTTTGTTAAATTTCGTTATTATCATCTTCCAATATAATTACTATAATTTTGGACAGCATAGCAATTTGGACACGAAAAAATTCATACGTATTCCTTAATTATCGACAAAAAAGTGTGGCCAAATTTCATATTGATACGTTCATTAGATTCGTTTGAACAAAATCCCAAACATCGCCTTTGTAAATACGAACTTTGTTAAACTTCATCATTTCTATCCGCTATTACCGACACTTGAAAACTTCTCGATTAAATAGAAACAATTTTTCCATATATTAGCAATTCAGTGTGCGTAACAGGTATTGTGTGTAACAGAATTACGACGCGTTCTATACTTCATAATTACATCGGTGTCACGTTTTACTGTTCGACAGAGCACGTTTACCTCCCAATATTTATTTTTAATTATCAAGTGTAAATGAATGTACAACGTCTATGTGCTACTACGTGAAACCACGTCCAAATTTAGTATACAAATTTCTTTATTTATCTATTCTTCGTACAGTTACTTTGCTATTAAATAAAACGAGTTCAAGTGTCAGTTGCAGATGGACGCTGATAGTAATTGGGACATCTATCCTAGTGCGACCAAAATTCGATTTGTCCACCGTGTGATTTTCGATCGACGTACTTTCTCGAATCCCTGATACGCGAAGCTACACTAATTACCATTTCGTTAGTTGTACTTTTGCGCGGTTAATATTTACGGTAAATAACTTTCATTTACTGTTCTTAAAATTATTTTACGAGATTCTCGAATAATTCATAATTTCGCGTGAGAGTAATTTCGAAATATTAAGAGCTAAGTATTTGAGTCCTGGTATTTTAGTGCAATTGAAACGAAGCACTTAAATATAGTATTACTTTGCTATTAAATAAACGAGTTCAAGTGTCAATTACAGAAACAGTGACAATACTTGAATCATTTACCCTATTTAAAACTAAATATTAAGAGATAAACGTGCTGCTGAATATTAAAACACGACTAATTTAATTAGAAAGTATGAGAAGTGTCATAATTCAATTGAAGCGCTACGTTTACTATACATCTTATATCTGTTACACAAACCGACCGGTTAAAACATGCAAAAACGTGTTTCTATTTAAACGAAATGTTTTCAAGCGACAATACCAAGGACCGTGTACTTTCGTCGTTTCATTTTCAATTACGTACCAATGAATTTATCATACTGAATGTATAACAAAAATGTTCATAAATAAACTCGTTCACGTTCAACGATATCCTATTACGCGGCATAGCTCGAACGAATCTTTAACGTTAACGACGTTCTGTAAACGGTTAAATGAAGTTACTTAAAGCGCGAGACCTTAAAGTGGCAGTAATCGCTACATCTAACCTATAGCTAGTCAACGGTGACACTGGTTCGCAAAATACCGACAGCCGTGTGTGGCTGTGCCGACGGTGGTGAACGCGCCCGGACATCGATACAGCTCTACCGCCACTCTGCCCCTGATCCACTCTGACCCTCTCTGATCCCCGGCAACCCTCCCACTTTTCACACACACGCAAATCGCTCACGCATACGATACCACCACACTCTCGTCTCTCTCTCTCTGTCTCTCTCTCTCCCTCTCTCTCTGCCTCTGTCTCTCTCTCTCTCTGTCTATCTCTGTCTATATTTCTCTCTGCCTCTGTCTCTCTCTCTGCCTCTGTCTCTCTCTCTGTCTCTCTCTCTCTCTCTCTCTCTCTCTCTCTCTCTCTCTCTCTCTCTCTCTCTCTCTCTCTCTCTCTCTCTCTCTCTCTCTCTCTCTCTCTCTCTCTCTCTCTCTCTCTCTGTCTCTCTCTCTCTCTCTCTCTGTCTCTCTCTCTCTCTGTCTCTCTCTCTCTCTCTCTCTCTCTGTCTCTCTCTCTCTCTCTCTGTCTCTCTCTCTCTCTGTCTCTCTCTCTCTCTCTCTCTGTCTGTCTGTCTCTCTCTAGAGAGAGAGAGAGCTCTCTATGTACTCGTTCCCGTGCCATTAGCTTCAAGAACGGAGCACAAACCTTTCGTAATACACGTACAGTGCGCGGCGCTACACACTTCGTCCTTATATTCCCTTCAGCTTTCTCTCGAGAACCTAGATACTACGCGCGTCCTTGTCGCATGCGCACAAGCTTTCGCAGCTGTGTTTTACCCTTTTGGTCACTACTGTCGCTTTATCACCGATCGCCATCGGGTCGTCGCGTGCTACCACGTCTTCGAACACGACCGACCTCTTTGCGCAATGCTCGCTTGGTTTTGTTACGATTTCTTCTTTTTTTCTTTTTCTTTTGTCTATGGAATTGGGGAAGCTTCACGGTTAGACTGGTAACTATTTCGCGTACGGTGTTTTAATAGTAGAATTATCGATGGATAACGTGTACTTATTTGTTTCATTTTAAATTGTTTTACAAGATTTATTTTAAAGAGTCGACGTTGAAGTTTTGTATTTAGGTTTATTTTCGCTCCCCCTTCCATCCATAGAATTTTGTCAAAATCGACGAACTGGGCCTATTGGAATTTTACCCTAAATTGCGTTTTGTATTGGTTAGCTTGATGTTGCGGTTGCTGTAAGAAATGTGTCGTCGAGGCGCATTAGACAGTAGTAAGGGTCAATCATACGCGAGCCATCCAAACATTAATATCTAGGGTAAATGTAGCACGTACTGCAACTTTAAAGTTCGCCCGTAACTTTGTTTGAGTATTTTGGAAATTATTTTAGTTTGCAGCATAATATTTGTTCAACATGAAAGAGTTTGTTTAGGAACATTTGTGTTACATGTTGAATATAATAAATTCATTACTCCGTAATTGAAAATGTGCAACAAACTCCAATGTCCTTCTTACTGTCACTTGAAAGTCAAATTTTAGTCAAACGAAGAACTAATAATTGCAATAATATTGGATTAATATTGGGTTAGGATTGGACTAAAATTGGAATAAGATTGGAATAATATTGCATTAATATTGAATTAATATTGGACTAATATTCGATTAATATTCGATTAATATTGAATTCATATTGGATTAATATTGGATTAATAATGGATTGATATTGAATTAATATTGGATTAATAGTGGACTAATATTGAATTATTATTGGATTAATATTGGATTAATATTGAATTACTATTGGATTAATATTGGATTAATATTGGGTTAATAATGGATTGATATTGAATTAATATTGGATTAATATTGAATTAATGTTGGATTAATAATGGATTAATATTGGATTAATATTGAATTATTATTGGATTAATATTGGATTAATATTGGATTAATAGTGAAATTATATTGGATTAATATTGGATTAATATTGGATTAATATTGGATTAATAATGGATTGATATTGAATTAATATTGGATTAATATTGAATTAATGTTGGATTAATAATGGATTAATATTGGATTAATATTGAATTATTATTGGATTAATATTGGATTAATATTAGATTAATAATGGATTGATATTGTATTAATATTATACTAAAATTGGAATAATATTGGAGTAGTATTGGAATAATATTGGATTAATATTGGATTAATATTAGATTAATATTGAAATTATATTGGATTAATATTGGGTTAATATTGGATTAATATTAGATTAATAATGGATTTTTATTGTATTAATATTAGACTAAAATTGGAATAATATTGGAGTAGTATTGGAATAATATTGAATTAATATTGGATTACTATTGAATTAATATTGAATTAAAATTAAATCAATATTGAAATAAGTTTGAAATAATATTGGATTACATTGTTCCAGTTTGGAGCACAATATTGTTTAACCACTCTTTTATTCATGAACATTTTTTTATATGTTCAATATAATAAATTCATTACTACGTAATTGAAAATGTGCAACAAAGTTCAATATCCATCGTACTGTCACTTGAAAGCTTCGCATTTAAATAGAAACACGTTTTTCCATATATTAACACGTCACATTGCGTAACAGATATACGATACATAGTAAACGTTTCGTCTTACTGAATTATTACGCGTTCCACTCTTTATAATTATATTTTCCACGTTTCAATGTTCAACGGAGCACATTTACCACCCAATATTTACTTACAAAATATTAAATGTAAACGAATAATACAATGTCTACGCGTTGTTACGTAAACCCACGTTCAAATTTAGTATGAAACGTTCTTTACTCACTTTATTCCTTTATACAATTACTTTGCTATTAAATAAACGAATTCATGTGGCAGTTATAGATGGACACTGATAGTAATTGGGACATCTATGCTAGTTTGACCAAAATTCGAATTGTCCACCGTGTGATTTTCGATCGTCGTATTTTCTCGAATCCCTGATACGCGAAACTACACTAATTACCATTTCGTTACTTGTTCTTTTACGCGGTTAATATTTACGGTAAATAACTTTCACTTACCGATCTTAAGATTATTTCACGAGATTCTCGAGTAATTCATAATTTCGCGCGAGAGTAATTTCGAAATATTAAGAGCTAAGTATTCGAGTACTGGTATTTAGTGCAATCGAAACGAAGCACTTAAATATAGTATTACTTTGCTATTAAATGAACGAATTCATATTACAGTTATAGGAACGGTGACAGTACGTGCGTCATTTACCTTATACGGGACAAAATTCTTCTCGTATTTCACGGCTGCTTAGTATCTTTGACCCTTTCACAGCGCGCGCGTTACGATGATTACACAGCCGGAAAAGGGAATGTATAAATGAGCCAAAGTAAGTGTATCCAGATATATATATATATATATATATATAGAGAGTCGGATGACTCCTCGCAAGGGAACAAACGGTTCAAAGTAAAGAAGGGGAACTAGCGGCGCACAGGTAGAGGACGCATCGATTGCACCTGCTTCAAACATTCTTCAGTGGAAAAAGCAGCTGCTTGACGTCTGATTTCTTTGAGCGCTTAGAAAAGCGAAGCCTACTTGCGCTTTAGAAGTCGTTCGCAAAAGAGAAAACAGCAGTTAACGTTTGTCTAATATTAAAAGGAAAGGGAAGGAGGGGGGGGGGGGGGAGCAAAAATGAAGTTCCAGTCAAAGGGTAGAGTTTGGCAAAGATAATCGCGCAAGGTTTAAAGTGTGTGCTTGAAAAGCTAACGATGAGGCAATCAGTTTTCCTTAAATTAGCACCGCTCGAATCCAAGTGCCTTCGACTTCCGCTGCTTGCCTCCGCTACTGCACACACAGTCGAAGCTCCTCTTTTTACGCGAGCAAAAGCGTGCCCGCCCGTGTTTGCGAGCGCGACTGTTTACACGCCACGTTCACGGACACGTACAGAAGTTGGAATCTATGGGCGGCGGTATTTTACGCGCGTACAAATTCTATAAATATGTCGCCCGATAAAACGTGAATACTACGGAGTGTATGCAGTCGTTTCTATGAAACGAAATTATTCACCGCGTTCCGATGGGGAATAGGCCAGATTATGATTTAGACGATGGTTTTTGGTAATCCGGTTGACGATTTAGTGGATTATTCTTTTCCCGATTACTGTAGTTGTTACTGTAACTGCCACTTGAATTCGTTTATTTAATGGCAAGGTAATTGTATAAAGAATCGTAGGTAAAGAAATGTTCATACTACATAAATTTGGACGTGGCTTTATGTAACAACGCATAGACGTTTTATATTCGTTTACATTTGATATTTGCAAATAAATATTGGGAGGTAAATGTGCGCTGTTGAACAATTGAAACGTAATGAATATAATTAGTGTAAATGACCCAATTACTGTCACTGTTCCTATAGCTGCCACTTGAATTCGTTTTATTTAATGGCAAGGTAATCGTATAAAGAATCGTAGATAAAGAAATTTTCATACTACATAAATTTGGACGTGGCTTTATGTAACAAAGCATAGATGTTTTATATTCGTTTACATTTGACATTTGCAAATAAATATTGGGAGGTAAATGTGCGCTGTTGAACAATTGAAACGTGATGAATATAATTAGGGTAACTGACCCAATTACTGTCACTGTTCCTATAGCTGCCACTTGAATTCGTTTATTTAATGGCAAGGTAATCGTATAAAGAATCGTAGGTAAAGAAAGTTTCATATTAAATTTGGAGGTGGGTTTACGTAACAACACGTACGCGTTGTATATTCGTTTACATTTAATATTTGTAAATAAATATTGGGAGGTAAATGTGCTCTGTTGAAGATTGAAACGTGGCCAATGTAATTATAAAGTATAGAAAGCTTGATAATTCAATAACAATTCTTATATCTGTTACACAAACTCACGTGTTAATATATGGAAAACGCGTTTCTATTTAAATGAAATGTTTTCGAGTGACAGGATGAAGAACATTGGTCTTTGTTGTATATTTTCAATGAATTAATAATTAATTCATTATATTTAACATACAAAGAAAAATGTTCGTAAATATACTCTTTTATGTTGAACAATATTATGCTGCAAACTGGAACGATCTAATCCAATATTATTGCAATCTTAATCCAATATGAATTCAATATTAATCCAATATTAACCCAATATTAATCCAATAATAATCCAATATAATCCAATATTAATCCAATATGAATTCAATATTAATCCAATATTAATCCAATACTAACCCAATATTAATTCAATATCAATCCATTATTAAGCCAATATTAATCCAATATTATTCCAATACTACTTCAATATTATTCCAATTTTAGTCTAATATTAATACAATATCAATCCATCATTAATCTAATATTAATCCATTATTAACCCAATATTAATTCAACATGAATTCAATATTAATCCAATATTAATCCAATATTAATTCAATATCAATCCATTATTAATCCAATATTAATCCAATATTAATCCAATATTATTCCAATACTACTCCAATATTATTCCAATTTTAGTCTAATATTAATACAATATCAATCCACTATTAATCTAATATTAATCCAATATTAATCCAATACTAATCCAATATTAATCCAATATTAATCCATTAGTAACCCAATATTAATCCAACATGAATTCAATGTTAATCCAATATTAATCCAATATTAATTCAACATCAATGCATTATTAATCCAATATTAATCCAATACTAATCCAATATTAATCCATTATTAATCCAATAGTAATCCAATATTAATCCAATATTATTCCAATGCTACTCCAATATTATTCCAATTTTAGTACGAAACGTTCTTTACTTACGATTCATCATACAATTACTTTCCTATTAAATAAAGTAATTCAAGTGTCGGTAATTGGGTCGTTCACCTTATACCGTAAATTCGCAATCATTCTAAATTTCACTGCTGGGAAAAGAGTATCCATAACAAACGGTGTAAAAGAGATAGGCGAAATATATATCGAAAGGGCTACGAAGATTCAAAAGTCTAAAGGGAGTGGTAAAGTAAAGGTTCAACTAGACAGTTGAATGACAAGGAATAAGAAAGGAGAAGAAGAAAGGAAGCGGAAGCTGAGAATGAGGAGGCAGAGGATCGATCGGAGCATGTGGTATACATAGGAAATGCAGCGTTTCACGTCTGGCTGTGATCCGTCAACCGGAAACGACGCAATTTACATGAGGAATCGGGCCAAGGCATCTCGAGTGTAAGTAGCTAAGCCACAAACACGTTCGTAATTCCTTCCATTTCAATCATAGTATTCATCGTAGTATCGATGAATCGATGCGTTCACCATTCGCCTCGCATATAATCGTACGTCTTTGTAAACATATTTTGGGACGTTGCTTACGTACGATAAAATCACCGAATTTACGTAGATCAAATTTTTCTAGACGTTTAAATTTAGTTCAACGCTAGGTTTACGGAACTCGTCACACGTTGACGCATTTCAGATTTCATACGTAAAATAAGGGTGAAAATAGGATTTGTTGAATATTGTTACTATTAGGCAAGGTTCTAGAGTTGAAGAAATTAGGGAAATTTATGGGTGAAAGTAGGATTTCTTGAATATTGTTACTATTAGGCAAGGTTGTAGATTTGGAGAAATTAGGGATATTTAATGGTGAAAGTAGGATTTCTTAAATATTGTTAATATGATTATTATTATGATTGTTGTTATTATTAGACAAGGCTGTAAATTTAGAGAAATTAGGGAAATTTAAAGGTGAAAGTGGGATTCGTTGAATATTGTTATTATTAGGCAAGGTTGTAGATTTGGAGAAATTAGCCAAATTTAAGGGTGACAGTGGAATCTTTTATTATTATCATTATTAGATAAGGTTGTACGTTCGGAAAAATTATGGAAATTTAACACTAGGTTTACGGAACTCGTCACACGTGTTGACGCATTTCAGATTTCATACCTAAAATTATATACATCATAAATATTATTTTTCAATACTTTATGTTAACATTAATTAATACAATGGTACGAATATGTATTCTACGTGATTCTCTTCATCCTCAACATTCTAATTTCGAATATTTCTTATATGCAGTACACGTATTTTTCCTGAAGCCTGTCAAATTATGCGCGTAATATTCGTAAACCTAATCTTGTAACGTCCTTTATTTGGTAACTTTTATTAAGTAACTTTAAGTATATGTACGTTGTTAGTAATAATTACGTAACGTCCGTAAATCTAGCGTTAATTGTAACGTCGAATCTTGACATTGAAAATTGCCGATTACCTCGTTTAACGCGGTACTTTTAGAACACGATTCTTTATACGTTACTTTGCTATTAAATAAAACGAACTCGAGTGCCAGTAATTGGCTCATTCATCCTACCTTTCGTAAAATCAGCTTACGTTCAATACTTTCCTCCCTTAACACGGTACAAAAGTTCGCGTTGAACGAGGTTTACCTGTACACGTTGTTAATAAAGATTGATATTTTATGATTACATTTTGAAATACATACTTAATGCACAATTGCGGATTATTTTTATTATTATAAAAGCAGGACGGTTATATAAGCTTTCCTCTACTTTGATACGATTATCTAGTAAATTGTAATATGATAATTTGCATATCCATGTTGCACTCGTTGAAGAATAGTTGATCATCTACCTCGTCTGTGTTGCAACATCTATAACAAAATTTCTCGGCTTCTAGTGGGCCGATTTCGATGTCCCTTGCCTTGAATTAAAGGGCAAAGTCCCGAGAATATTATCCTGTAGTCTTTTGCATCTAACCCTTGCAGTTCATTTGTTATAAACAAATATATATCACGTCATCGTAGATTACTCAGAAAGTACCTGAAGAAAAATATTAATTTCTCGATTCCTAGACGTCCAATTTCAATGCCCTTTAGCTTGAATTAAACGGGAAGGTCTCAAGAATATTACTCTATAGCCTTTTGTACCTAGCCCTTGCAGTTCATTTGTTATAAACAAATATATATCGCGCCATGGTAGATTACACAGACAGTACCTGAAGAAAAATATTAATTTCTCGGCTCCTAAACGTTCGATTTCAATGCCCTTTGGCTTACATTAAACGGGAAGGTCTCAGGAATATTACTCTACAGCCTTTTGCACCTAGCCCTTGCAGTTCATTTGTTATAAATAAATATATATCGCGCCATGGTAGATTACACAGACAGTACCTGAAGAAAAATATTAATTTCTCGGCTCCTAGACGTTCGATTTCAATGCCCTTTGGCTTATATTAAACGGGAAGGTCTCAGGAATATTACTCTACAGCCTTTTGCACCTAGCCCTTGCAGTTCATTTGTTATAAATAAATATATATCGCGCCATGGTAGATTACACAGACAGTACCTGAAGAAAAATATTAATTTCTCGGCTCCTAGACGTCCGATTTCATTACCCCTTGGCTTAAATTAAAAAGAAAGGTCTCAGTAATGTCATCCTCTTACCAATTTGCCGACACGCATTGCGGTTAATTTGTTATAAACAAATCTTTTCTATTTTTCGCGTCTACTATTCATTCGAATCCACGTGTATCCCAAAACATAACGACGACGTAATAAAGCTTAGCGAATACGTACCGTGTTTAATCATTTTTGTTAATAAGCGTGTATACAAGGGTAAATAGTTGATCCAATTTGGCAACGAGCGAAGTCTGCAATTCGGAAGAAATTAATTACTTCTGAGGGTTGTTTTATTATTAGTTGAGAAGCTTGTAGAAGAGAGGGGGGAAAGAGAGGGAAGGTCGAAATTGAAACTAACTTTATCCATACTTCAATAATTCCAGTAACTATGTTTACTTCTAGAGTTTGAAGAGGGGGGGGGGCGAAGAGAGGGGGAGGAAGAGAGACTGATATTGATACGAAGGAAAGAAGCAGATATATATCGCGGTGCTTTCTATCGATTTATCGATATAATCATATTTTTCTCGCTACCTGCAACGTGAACTATCTTTGCATCGACGTCAAACCTATATTCATTTTTTTTTACACTAGAATTTTTTCATATAAATTCCGTTCCATTCATTTAACGACAATCTTCCATCCTGTTCTTTTTTATTTTTATTTATCGTGTTCTACGGTGGACTATTCAACTATTTTCGAACGTATTTAAAAATCTAAAAATTTAATTCCAGTTTCGGTGCATAATATATATTGTTCAACGTAAAACAGTTTATTTAGGGACATTGTTGTTGTATGTTGAATATAATGAATTAAATTTTGATTAATTGAAAGTGGTGAAACAAAGTTCAATGTTCTTCGTATTGTCACTTGAAAGTTTCTCATTTAAATAGTAACACGTTTTACATTGACTTCGTTGAAATTCATCGTTTACCAGTTACGCTAAATTTAGTGTAACTTCGAATCGTCTCGTAGTTTTTGAATAGAAAAATTTGCACGTACTAATCGTGCATTGACAAAAAACATTGGTAAATTTCAAACTGATATGTTCGCTAATTTCGTTGACAAAAATTCTTGAATATCGACGCGATGGACGAGAGCTTCGTTAAACTTCGCCATTTTCATCTTCCAGTAGAATTACTATAACTTTGGTCAGGATCATAATTTCCACACGAAAGAATTCATACGTATAGCTTCATTATTGCCAAAAGTATCACCAAAATTCAAATTGATATATTCATTGCATTCGTTGGAAAAATTCCCAAACGTCGTCATTGTACATATGAACTTTGTTAAACTTCGTTATTTTCATCTTCCAGTAGAATTACTATAATTTTGGACAGCATAGTAATTTCGACACGAAAGAATTCATACGTGTTCCTTAATTATTGACAAAAAAACGTGCCCAAATTTCAAATTGATACGTTCATTAGATTCCTTGCAAAAAAATCGCAAACATCGTCATTCTTCATACGAACGTTGTTAAACTTCGCTTGTTACTTTCTCGCTTAACCCGGAAACAATATTTCCATACATTAGCGCGTCGGTTTGTTTCACAGTTTCCTGAGATTAATCAGCCAGCATAATCGAGGCTCGCGTACAGCAGTCGTCGCGAAAACGGAAAACGGCTGCAGTGAAATGATCTAATAACGCGGCGAAAGGAATTTTAGACGCGCCGTTTATTGCGGATTTATAATTCGCCTGTCCGCTAATTGGGATGAAATTGCGTCGATTCGATTGTGCAGAAGTGCGAGCACGCGGAAACGTTATAACGTACCCGATATCGTGGCCATCGTGGCCACCACCTTGGCTTCGCCCGTGCACAATTAATAACAGCCGAATTCGCCGGCCCGTTATTAATGTCGTTCGGTATTCTAATTTGTACTCCGTGGCATCATCGATTTTCGCATTCGCGCTAATTAAATACTAGTACGCATCGAATACGGCGAACAAAAGGCTATGCCGATTCTCCGTCGATTACGTCCAGATTCGCGGCGATTATTAATCGAACGTTAAACGTAAAAATCGCGGAGCGATCGGTAAGGTTAATGATTCCTGTGGTGCGGTAGAGGGGGGATATGATAAGAAAAATGAAGGGTGTTGCTTTCGTCCTGGGCCTGCTACTGGACTCATCAGTAAGGCTACCTAAAAGGCCCTGCCTTAGACGTTCGGATATTGGGAGGAAGGTTAAAGGCGGTATATATATGGACGAGGTAGTTGGAGCGAGTGCTTTCGAGAAAGTCCTATTTCGTATGTCCCTCTAGTGGTGGGTGCAGGAGAGCCGCCACAGAAAGAATCGTAATAAAGAAATTTTCGTACCAAATCTGGACATGGATTTACGTAACAATACGTAGCACGTTGTATATTCGTTCACACTTAATATTTATGAATAAATATTGGGAGTTAAATGCGCTCTGTTTAACGTTGAAACGTGGCCAATATAATTATAAAGTATGGAACGTGTAATAATTCAGTAATACCTTATATCCGTTGCACAAACTAACGTGTCAATATATAGGGAAAACGTGTTTCTATTTGAATGAAAAGTTTTCAAGTGACAGTACAAAGGACCGTGGACTTTGTTCTACATTTCGAATTAATTAGTAACGAATTTATTACATTGAACGTATAAAAACAATGTTAATACATAAAAGTGCGGTTGAACAATCGTATGCTCGAAACTGGAACGATCTTTATATTAAATATGTTCGAAAATATCTAGTGGTGGGTGCAGGAGAGCCGCCACAGTTCCTGTAACTGCCACTTGAATACGTTTTATTCGATGGGAAAGTAACGCACAAATAAAATAATGTAAGCGAAGGAATTTGCATACTACATAAATTTGGACGTGGCTTTATGTAACAAACCATAGACGTTTTATATTCGTTTACATTTGATATTTGCAAATAAATATTGGGAGGTAAATGTGCGCTGTTGAACAATTGAAACGTGATAAATATAATTTGGGTAAATGACCCAATTACTGTCATTGTTCCTATAACTGCCACTTGAATTCGTTTTATTTAATCGCACGGTAATTGTATAAAGAATCGTAGGTAAAAAAAGTTTCGTATTAAATTTCGACGTGGGTTTACGGAACAACACGTACGCGTTGTATATTCGTTTACACTTAATATTTGTAAATAAATATTGGGAGGTAAATGTGCTCTGTTGAACAATTGAAACGTGATGAATATAATTAGGGTAAATGACCCAATTACTGTCACTGTTCCTATAGTTGCCACTTGAATTCGTTTCTTTAATGGCAAGGTAATTGTATAAAGATTCGTAGGTAAAGAAATTTTCATACTACATAAATTTGGACGTGGCTTTATGTAACAAAGCGTAGACGTTTTATATTCGTTTACATTTGATATTTGCAAATAAATATTGGGAGGTAAATGTGCGCTGTTGAACAATTGAAACGTGATGAATATAATTAGGGTAAATGACCCAATTACTGTCACTGTTCCTATAGCTGCCACTTGAATTCGTTTATTTAATGGCAAGGTAATTGTATAAAGAATCGTAGGTAAAAAAAGTTTCATATTAAATTTCGACGTGGGTTTACGGAACAACACGTACGCGTTGTATATTCGTTTACACTTAATATTTGTAAATAAATATTGGGAGGTAAATGTGCTCTGTTGAACAATTGAAACGTGATGAATATAATTAGGGTAAATGACCCAATTACTGTCACTGTTCCTATAGTTGCCACTTGAATTCGTTTCTTTAATGGCAAGGTAATTGTATAAAGATTCGTAGGTAAAGAAATTTTCATACTACATAAATTTGGACGTGGCTTTATGTAACAAAGCATAGACGTTTTATATTCGTTTACATTTGAGGTTTGTAGATAAATATTGGGAGGTAAATGTGCGCTGTTGAACAATTGAAACGTGATGAATATAATTAGGGTAAATGACCCAATTACTGTCACTGTTCCTATTGCTGCCACTTGAATTCGTTTATTTAATGGCAAGGTAATTGTATAAAGAATCGTAGGTAAAAAAAGTTTCATATTAAATTTCGACGTGGGTTTACGGAACAACACGTACGCGTTGTATATTCGTTTACACTTAATATTTGTAAATAAATATTGGGAGGTAAATGTGCTCTGTTGAACAATTGAAACGTGATGAATATAATTAGGGTAAATGACCCAATTACTGTCACTGTTCCTATAGTTGCCACTTGAATTCGTTTCTTTAATGGCAAGGTAATTGTATAAAGATTCGTAGGTAAAGAAATTTTCATACTACATAAATTTGGACGTGGCTTTATGTAACAAAGCGTAGACGTTTTATATTCGTTTACATTTGATATTTGCAAATAAATATTGGGAGGTAAATGTGCGCTGTTGAACAATTGAAACGTGATGAATATAATTAGGGTAAATGACCCAATTACTGTCACTGTTCCTATAGCGGCCACTTGAATTCGTTTATTTAATGGCAAGGTAATTGTATAAAGAATCGTAGGTAAAGAAATTTTCATACTACATAAATTTGGACGTGGCTTTATGTAACAAAGCATAGACGTTTTATATTCGTTTACATTTGAGGTTTGTAGATAAATATTGGGAGGTAAATGTGCGCTGTTGAACAATTGAAACGTGATCAATATAATTGTAAAATATGGAACGTGTCATAATTCAATAATAATTCTTATATAAGTTACACAAGCTGACGTGTTAATATATGGAAAACGTGTTTCTATTTAAATGAAAAGTTTTCGAGCGACAGTACGAAGGACATTGGACTTTGTTGTACATTTTCAATGAATTAATAATTAAATCATTATATTTCACATGTAACAAAAATGTTCATAAATAAATTCTTTTATATTGAACAACATTATTTTCCAGCTCCAAGTTGGAACTGGATTTTGTAGATTTTTAAATAAATTCTGTATAATAGAATAGTTAATTTATTAGTCAAACGCTTCTAATTTACATAAAGGATGAAAACGTTTGAAGATTTAAAATTTACTTTCATAAATCAACTAAATACGCAGCGAAGCGATTGAATTATTTTTCCCAACGGAATTAACATTTAGCGTTTAACGCGAAAGCAACGCTTTACGATACATAATTGTGGATAATGATATAATTTCCTACCTGTCAATTATCTATCGTGTTCTTCTCGATACGAGTAATCCGACATTAATGAGCATTTCACTATTGCAATACAAATGAAAGAAACGCGTAGAATCGACGAGATAATTAGTTAATTAAATTAAATTAATCTATGCTTCTGATGTTACAGGCAAAATATCGACGCGTTTAATATTTCACGTTTAGTGGAATTACGCAAGCTCAAATTTCACTCTTCTCTAGTAATAATTGTAAATAAAGTTATTAGTTCGATCGTTGTATAAAATATGCAAATTTAGACGATTGAAGGGATTTTTAAATTCGAATCATTCGTAATTGGATACTTGAAATGTTTTTTCACGGCGTTAAAAATCGAAGCTTTGAGAATTAAATGCTGCGCAAATTTTAAGCATTGAAAATTTGAAGCGAGGAAGATTTAAGTAAATATTAAATTAAATTAGCCGCTGGAAAATTCGATGCGTTGAAAATGCAAACGTTTAAATTCGAACCATTAAAAAATAAAGCTTTGAGATTTCAAAGCTTTGCAAATTCTAACAATTGAAAATTGGTAATTTTAAGAATTTGCTACTTTGAGAATTAGCAGCCTTCAAATTGATTGCATTAGAAATCGAAACTTTGACAATTTTAAGAATTAAAGATCAAAGCTTTGAGAATTAAAAGCTTTGAAAACTCTAAGCGTTGAAAATTGGTAATTTTAAGAATTCGCAATTTTGAGAATTAGAAGCATTCAAATTCAGTGCATTAGAAATCGAAGCTTTGACGATTTTAAGCATCAAAGTTCGAAGCTTTGAGAATTGAAAGCTTTGTAAATTCTAAGCGTTGAAAATTGGTAATTTTAAGAATTCGCAACTTTTAGAATTAGAAGCATTCAAATTCAATGCATTAGAAATCGAAGCATTGACAATTTTAAGAATTCAAGATCAAAGCTTTGAGAATTGAAAGCTTTGCAAATTCTAACAGTTGAAAATTGGTAATTTTAAGAATTTGCAACTTTGAGAATTAGGAGCATTCAAATTCAATGCATTAGAAATCGAAGCATTGACAATTTTAAGAATTCAAGATCAAAACTTTGAGAATTAAAAGCTTTGAAAACTCTAAGCATTGAAAATTGGTAATTTTAAGAATTCGTAACTTTGAAAATTAGAAGCATTCAAATTCAGTGCATTAGAAATCGAAGCTTTGGCAATTTTAAGAATTAAAGATCAAAGCTTTAAGATTTCAAAGCTTTGAAAACTCTAAGCATTGAAAATTGGTAATTTTAAGAACTCGCAACTTTGAGAATTAGAACCATTGAAATTCAATACATTAGAAATCGAAACTTCGACAATTTTAAGTATCAAAGTTCGAAGCTTTGAGAATTGCAAGCTTTGTAAATTCTAAGCGTTGAAAATTGGTAATTTTAAGAATTTGCAACTTTGAGAATTAAAAGCATTCAAATTCAATGCATTAGAAATCGAAGCATTGGCAATTTTAAGAAGTAAAGATCAAAGCTTTGAGAATTAAAAGCTTTGCAAATTCTAACAGTTGAAAATTGGTAATTTTAAGAATTTACAACTTTGAGAATTAGAAGCATTCAAATTCAATGCATTAGAAATCGAAGCTTTGGCAATTTTAAGAATTCAAGATCAAAGCTTTGAAAACTCTAAGCATTGATAATTGGTAATTTTAAGAATTTGCTACTTTGAGAATTAAAAGCTTTCAAATTCAATGCATTAGAAATCGAAGCTTTGACGATTTTAAGCATTAAAATTCGAAGCTTTGATAATTGAAAGCTTTGTAAATTCTAAGCGTTGAAAATGGTAATTTTAATAATTCGCAATTTTGAGAATTAAAAGCAGTCAAATTCAATGCATTAGAAATCAAAGCTTTGGCAATTTTAAGAATTAAAGATCAAAGCTTTGAGAATTAAAAGCTTTGAAAACTCTAAGCATTGAAAATTGTTAATTTTAAGAACTCGCAACTTTAAGACTTAAAAGCATTCAAATTCAATGCATTAGAAATCGAAGCTTTGGCAATTTTAAGAATTAGAGATCAAAGCTTTGAGAATTAAAGGCTTTGCAAATTTTAAGGATTGAAAATTGGTAATTTTAAGTATTCACAATTTTGAGAATTAAAAGCATTCAAATTCAATGCATTAGAAATCGAAGCATTGACAATTTTAAGAATTCAAGATCGAAGCTTTGAGAATTAAAAGCTTTGAAAATTGATAATTTTAAGAATTCGCAACTTTGAGAATTAGAAGCATTCAAATTCAATACATTAGAAATCGAAACTTTGACAATTTTAAGCATCAAAGTTCGAAGCTTTGAGAATTGCAAGCTTTGAAAACTCTAAGCATTGAAAATTGGTAATTTTAAGAATACGCAACTTTGAGAATTAGAAGCATTCAAATTCAATGCATTAGAAATCGAAGCATTGACAATTTCAAGAATTAAAGATCAAAGTTTTGAAAATTATAAAAGCTTTGCAAATTCTAAGCATTGAAAATTGGTAATTTTAAGAATTTGCAACTTTGAGAATTAAAATCATTCAAATTCAATGCATTAGAAATCAAAGCTTTGGCAATTTTAAGAATTAAAGATCAAAGTTTTGAGAATGATAAAAGCTTTGAAAACACTAAGCATTGAACATTGGTAATTTTAAGAATTTGCTACTTTGAGAATTAAAAGCATTCAAATTCAATGCATTAGATATCGAAGCATTGGCAATTTTAAGAATTCAACATCAAAGCTTTGAGAATTAAAAGCTATGAAATCTCTAAGCATTGAAAATTGGTAGTTTTAAGAATTTGCAACTTTGAGAATTAGCAGCCTTCAAATTGATTGCATTAGAAGTCGAAGCTTTGGCAATTTTAAGAATTCAAGATCAAAGCTTCAAAAATTAAAAGCCTTAAAAATTGCAAACTTCGAAAATTCGCAATTCGAAGAAATGAAACCATTGAAAGATCACGATTTTAATCATCGATCCATTTTCGCAATTCGTTCCATCGAAATGTGTAATCTACGCAAATTGGCAGCTTTGAAATTTAGGGTCACCGAAAGTTCGATACGGGATGCATCGGAGAGGTTTGTAAATTCAATGCGTTTAAAAGCTTTGTCGGGCAACGGTGCACAAGTTAAGTCGTACAATCATAGGATCATAATTTTCCTAGAATATACATGTACCATTCGCGTGCGTGTCATGAAACGCAAATGCACATTCCTCATTGGAACACGTATTTTGATTTATGCTCGCGAACCTCACTGCCGTTTCATCTACTGTACACGCTAACAATGCTGCGAATTCTCCGCTTTTACCTACCGCCATAATTACTCTTCTCTTTGACATAGTTTAATTTCCCCCTATCAATTGTATCACATAGACACACGAAATATCACGAGTCCATCCGTAATTTTCAAGCTCCTTTCGCAGTCGAAATTTTCGAACCTTTCATACTTCCAAGCTTCCAAATTCCAAGACCCCAAAACAATTTCTAAACTATCGAACTTTAAGAACTGAAATTTCACGGATCCAAAAAGTTTTCGAATGGATTTTTTCCTTTACTATAATCGATGAATATTGCAATGATAAATTTGTGTACGTTGTACGAATACGTTTTATAGAAGGGGAAAATAATTGCGCGTATTATTATTATTATTATTATTATAATTTTGCGAAAATTAAAGAAACGCGTCAAAATTCGTACCTTTATCGCTGAAATTAAGGAAACGCGTGGAAAAGGGTGAAAGTGGGATTTATTTTTAGTATTATTCGTGTTGTTGTTAGGCAAGGTTGTAGATTTCGAGAAATTAGGGAAATTTAAGAGCGAAAGTGGGATTCTTTATTATTATTATTATTAGGCAAGATTGTAGATTTGGAGAAATTAGGGAAATTTAAGGGTGAAAGTAGGATTTCTTGAATATTGTTATTATTAGGCAAGGTTGTAGATTTGGAGAATTTAACCAAATTTAAGAGCGAAAGTGGGATTCTTTAATATTGTTATTATTAGGCAAGATTGAAGATTTGCAGAAATTAGGGAAATTTAAGGGAGAAAGAAGGATTTCTCGAATATTGTTATTATTAGGCAAGGTTGTAGATTTGTCGAAATTAGCCAAATTTAAGAGCGAAAGTGGGATTCTTTATTATTGTTATTATTAAGCAAGGCTGTAGATTTGGAGAAATTAGCCAAATTTAAGGGTGAAAGTGGGATTTCTTAATATTATTATTATTAAGTGAGGTTGTAGACTGGGAGAAATTAGGGAAATTTAAGGGTGAAAGTGGGATTTTTTTAATAATATTATTATCATTATTGTTATTATTAGGCAAGGTTCTAGATTTAAAGAAATTAGGGTTTGTATTCTGATCGACGAAATGAAAGAAATTCGTCCGAATTCGAAGTAACCGAACAGTGATCGACGCACATTATTACATTGGTCGCAAATGTATCATTCAACTATACACATCATAAATTATTTAACGACCAATTCTCCCATACAAACATAGAATCAATCAATGAATCAATCAATCATTCTAATTCTAAGACTTTAAATTTGCAATCATTCTACTTCTACCTGCAACGAATTTCCAAAAGACCCCAACTAATTGTAAGAAAATTTGCCTTCGTAGTTTGCGTGTTAAGATTGTGGAGGGGGGGAGGTCTCCAAGGTACGGTTCACATTCATCGAATAGTGGCGATTAAACGCGGCGAATGGAAATATTCTTTTTCCTCCCTTTCTTTCGCTTGCGACTCTTCTTGCGCTTGTGCCGCGCTGCTGCTCGGTAACGGGTGTGATTGGAATTTTCAAGTGAACTCTTCTTCCTCGTTCGACGCGAATGTTCAAGTGGCGTGCTGCAGGGCCCTCGAAACGATGATGATGGGGGAGGCTGCTAAGATCTTCGAAATTAATGAAACTGAAATTTTCCCAGAGAATTTCCTTTCAACGGAAATCAGGGAAATGTCTATCGATCGCCTCGTCTCGTCTCGCCTCTTCGATTTCTCTTCTCCTCCTCGTCGTCGTCGTCGTCGTCGTCGCAATTAACGAATCACCAGAACAAGACTTTAACTCTTTTATAAGCTGAAACGAGTAATAACGAGTGTAAGGGGGGGGGGGGGGGGAGAAATAATGCGAATTGAGGTTGAAACGGCGAGTTTTGGTCGAACGAAGACTCGAATCGAAGAATTTCGAGACTCGAAACCAAGGGAAATACGATTTCTTTTCTTTTCTTTTGTTATTTTCTTCTCGAAGTTGGAGAAGCGTTGAGTTAACCTTTCGATGACGGGTTAATATTATAATATTAACGCTTTGCAGATGAGCGTCGGCAAATAGTCGCCTAATCATTTTTTGGCTTTCCGAAGCCATGTCGACTATTAAAGCGCAAAACTCAATGCAATGAATACTTAACGTAATAATAAACATTTGAAATCGTTGGAAATGAAATGGTTTGGAACTCGAAAGCGTGAAAACTCAAAGTCGTGGAATTAAAAAATAAAGTAGTCTCACAAGTGTTACCACTTCTCGTCCGCAAATGGTTAAGACTAGGTTCACGGGCGTTACGTGCATAATTTGATTTGAGATTCGATGTTCGCGTGTGCAGGTAAACCTAGAAAAAATCTCAAAAAGAAACGCGAATTAAAAAAACTAGAAACCTGAAAAAACGCGAACTTTTGTATCGTGTTAAGGGAGAAAAGTATTGAACGTAAGCTGATTTTACGAAAGGTAGGATGAATGAGCCAATTACTGCCACTCGAGTTCGTTTTATTTAACCTCTTAGGCACGGCTGAATTTTGCGCGTTGCTGTTTCCCTGTACGGCAGAGTTCGACGCGAATTACGCGTAAACGATAAAACACTGCAACAATTCATACCTGACACTAGCGTGTCGAAAATAAAGGCTGTATATTCTGTCTGTATATTGTTAACACTGTTATAAAACGTTGTGAAGGCAAGAAAAGTGTGAAACTAGACATATGGAAACGATCACAGTTAATTCAAACGGTGAGCGAGTGAGTCACTAGAGTGAGCCACTATAGTGGCGCGTCGTAATATAAGATGACATCCGCGAAAGCCACTATAGTGGTGCATCGTTCCTAAGAGGTTAATAATGTTGAAGTCAAACATTTCGTGGTAATACGTGGAAAACTCCACATCTTAGAATATTGGTAGAAGCGAGTTCTTGTAGAGCTTGACCATGGAACGTCGGCTAATTAGGATTGGGGATGCCTAAAAACACAACAGGTATAAATGTACGAACTATCGCTACGTTTTCTAGGCAATGTAATATAAACATCACCGAAACTTCTTCCACCGTATTAAATATAATTATTTACCCACTTTATTCCACCACGAGTAAATTATTTAATATAACCCTTCAACAAATAACATAGTAACGTGTAAAGAATCGTGTTGTAAAAGTATCGCGTTAAACGAGGCAATCGGCAAATTTCAATATCAAGATTCGACGTTACAATTAACGCTAGGTTTACGGACGTTACGTAATCATTACTAACAACGTACATATACTTAAAGTTACTTAATAAATGTTACCAAATAAAGGACGTTACAAGATTAGGTTTACGAATATTACGCGCATAATTTGACAGGCTTCAGGAAAAATACGTATACTGCATATAAGAAATATTCGAAATTAGAATGTTGAGGATGAAGACAATCACGTAGAATACATATTCGTACCATTGTATTAATTAATGTTAACATAAAGTATTGAAAAATAATATTTATGATGTATATAATTTTAGGTATGAAATCTGAAATGCGTCAACACGTGTGACGAGTTCCGTAAACCTAGCGTTAAATTACCATAATTTTTCCGATCGTACAACCTTATCTAATAATGATAATAATAAAAGATTCCACTGTCACCCTTAAATTTGGCTAATTTCTCCAAATCTACAACCTTGCCTAATAATAACAATATTAAAGAATCCCACTTTCGCTCTTAAATTTGGCTAATTTCTCCAAATCTACAACCTTGCCTAATAGTAACAATATTCAACAAATCCTATTTTCACCCTTAAATTTCCCTGATTTCTCTAAATCTACAGCCTTGTCTAGTAATAACAATAATAGTAATAGTCATATTAACAATATTTAAGAAATCCTACTTTTACCCATAAATTTCCCTAATTTCTCCAAATCTACAACCTTGCCTAATAGTGACAATATTCAACAAATCCTATTTTCACCCTTACATTTCCCTGATTTCTCTAAATCTACAGCCTTGTCTAGTAATAACAATAATAGTAATAGTCATATTAACAATATTTAAGAAATCCTACTTTTACCCATAAATTTCCCTAATTTCTCCAAATCTACAACCTTGCCTAATAGTGACAATATTCAACAAATCCTATTTTCACCCTTACATTTCCCTGATTTCTCTAAATCTACAGCCTTGTCTAGTAATAACAATAATAGTAATAGTCATATTAACAATATTTAAGAAATCCTACTTTTACCCATAAATTTCCCTAATTTCTCCAAATCTACAACCTTGCCTAATAGTGACAATATTCAACAAATCCTATTTTCACCCTTACATTTCCCTGATTTCTCTAAATCTACAGCCTTGTCTAATAATAACAATAATAATAGTAATAGTCATATTAACAATATTTTAAGAAATCCTACTTTTACCCTTAAATTTCCCTAAAGTCTTCAAATCTACAATCTTGCCTAATAATAACAATATTAAAAAATCCCTCTTTCGCTCTTAAATTTGGCTAATTTCTCCAAATCTACAACCTTGCCTAATAGTAACAATATTCAACAAATCCTATTTTCACCCTTAAATTTCCCTGATTTCTCTAAATCTACAGCCTTGTCTAGTAATAACAATAATAGTAATAGTCATATTAACAATATTTAAGAAATCCTACTTTTACCCATAAATTTCCCTAATTTCTCCAAATCTACAACCTTGCCTAATAGTGACAATATTCAACAAATCCTATTTTCACCCTTACATTTCCCTGATTTCTCTAAATCTACAGCCTTGTCTAATAATAACAATAATAATAGTAATAGTCATATTAACAATATTTAAGAAATCCTACTTTTACCCTTAAATTTCCCTAAATTATCCAAATCTACAATCTTGCCTAATAATAACTATATTCAACAAATCCTATTTTCACCCTTAAATTTCCCTAATTTCTCCAAATCTACAACCTTACTTAATAATAACAATAATAGTAATAATAATAATAGTAACAGTATTAAAAAGTCCGATTTTCGCCTTTGAATTTCGCTAATTTCTCTGAATCTACAACCCGTCGATTCCCTATTGACACAATCGGAATAAGGACCATGAGTGCAGGAAATACACGCGTCAGACTTCGAAACGATACGTACAGAAGCTATGGAGAAGCGTTCCATCCGGCGGAAACTGCAGCCCACCGAGGGATACCGTCATTGTTAAGTAACAATCGGTTGAACGGTAACGTCGAATAATATTAAGTTACGAATTCCGTTGGGTAATACCCCGACTCTCGTCTCACGCGGTCGAAAATCGATTTCCGCGACTGCTTTCTGCCTCACAAATTTCCCTCGCCTCGAAATATAACACGCGATTCTACATCTACCTCTAATAATTTTTGTATATTTTTACGAATCGTACCGATAGCAGATAGATCCTACTTTCAACGCGATAATTGTAATTTCGAATCCTAAATACGTTATTAAATCATGAACATTTTTAGAATTATGCAAGTAGTATTTCAGTGTTTTAATAGTCGATGTATCGTTAACGGTAAGTTTCGATTTTTAACGCCGCGAATTGTGATTTTAATGGTTTCAATCTTTCGAACTGAGAAATTTCGAAGCTTCCGATTTTTAACGCATGGAATTCTCGAAAACTTGCAAATTTCAAAGATACGAATTACGGAAATTGCCGATCATTAAAATCACGATAATAGCAATAGTAGTAGTTAATAATAATCATACACCAACGATTAAATTGTAAGTTACTAATAAATAGTATTAATAGCGAAATGGTTAACAAACGACTAATCAAGCTTTCATGACGTACATATCAAACTATATACTTATTCGAGTTCATTAACTCGGTTAATTAAATTACAAAGTAACAATTATAAAAGGTATTAGTAAATTAAATGAAATAATCATAAAATGTATTAAAATATATTCAAGTAAATATTTTATTCAATCTACTAAATGATTGTGCAATTATATGCATCCCTAATCAAGTTAATATAATGAAATTATTAATAAAAACTCGGAATATAATCTGTCTAATTGGATAAACGTTATCAGTTTCTGTTAAAGATAATATCCGAAAAACTGTTAAAATATATAATATTAAAATTGATATTAATATTATACAAATATCAATCGGTTGGAAATTGAAGGGAAGAAAGGATAGATATTAATATTAGTATTAATATTAGTATTAATGTTGATATTAATATTAGTATTAATGTTGATATTAATATTAGTATTAATATTGATATTAATATTAGTATTAATATTGATATTAATATTAGTATTAATATTGATATTAATATTATATATAGTATAATATTAGTATTAATATTGATATTAATATTATATATAGTATAATATTAGTATTGATATTGATATTAATATTTTATATATAGTATAATATTAGTATTAATATTGATATTAATATTTTATATATAGTATAATATTAGTATTAATGTAGGATGGTGGACCCTTCTAGACTCAATAGAAAAAGAGAAAGACAGTATATTCCGAATAAGGACGTTAGACTCACAGTAAAGACCCAGTGGGACTGTAGCGTAATGGTTAACGCGATCGATTAGTGATCCGAAGATCGGAGTTCGATCCCCCAACGGGGGGGGGGGGGGGGGTGAATTTCCTTTTTCGGCTATACAAGGAGATACAGCTCGCCGCGATACTACAAACAAAATTAAGTAGAATTGATGAATGAGCGAATAAAAAAAGTATCATTCAGCTTTTCCATATGAATCGGAGTTGGATATTCAATTAGCAACTTTCTCTTTCATTTAATTTAAGGAGCGTTCGAGAATTACTCGTATCATTACACACATTACGTGTCTCAATACTTACAAGAATTATATTACAAACAACGCGACACGACATATTTACGATGAATTACACGCGTACAAGAATATATATAACACAGGTGTTGTACAAATCTATTTCTCCTTTAAATTTCAAGATTGGCTTCCACGGATAAAGGCTGTTAAACTTTTTCATTCAAACTAATCAACTGCATACTTTAAAAAGGGTTAAGATCGTTTCCCGTATCATCATTCGAAACGCGATCATAGCAAATTGAAGTTCACGCGACGTACCAAAAAAAAAGCCGCAAGAAAAGAAAAAGATAGCGGAGGGGGGAGAAAGGGAAATGATGAGAGGTAAATTTATTTGCATAGGCCCCTTGAGTCTCTCCCGAGCGGAAATACAACTAATTGGATTCCCCAACGTCGACGTATGCGTATGTGTATGTGTGTCAGCTGGCTTTTTCTCTATTTTCTTCTCCCCCTCCCCCCCGCGCCAGTCAAAATAGAAGAAAACTAGGAACCCCGCCAAGAAAAGTACATTGGCTAATCTAATTTGGACTGTATGCAGCCAACTCGCGCCCCACCCCCACTTTTTTTTTTCTACCCTTTCTTTCGAGCTGCTTTAGCGTATTCGTTTCATACACGTTTTACGCGCCATGGAATTTATTTTTCCCCCGGTTTCATGGTAAAACTGTGCTAAATTCTCGATGCCTGCGTGTACAGATTTAAGACGCGGCTTCTATGCTTTCGACTGACGTTAGTTTAGCTTTGTTAGGAGATAGTTTTAGGATTTATTATAATTATAATGTACAATTGAATCTTTAATTCTTGCGAATAATTTATTTGCTAACCAGTATTATTAAAAGTGGGCATTAATCACTTTCGCACCAATCTTGTTCAATTAAAAATGGACATTCATAATTTTCTTCCAAATTCTACTGAATTAAAAATGGATATTAATAAATTTGTCACCAATCTTATTCAATTAAAAGTGGACATTCAAAATGTTGTACCAAGTTCTATGGAATTAAGAATGGACATTAATAATTTTTCTACCAATCTTATTCAATTAAAAATAGACATTCATAATTTTCTTCCAAATTCTATTGAATTATAAATGGACATTAACAATATTGTATCAAGTTCTCTTAAATTATAAATGTACATTAATAATTTGTCTACCACTCTTATTCAATTAGAAATTGACATTCTTAATTTTCATTCAAATTCTATTGAATTATAAATGGACATTAATAACTTTTCTAACAATCTTATTCAATTAGAACTAGACCTTCATAATTTGCTTCCAAATTCTATTGAATTATAAATGGACATGAATAATTTTGTCTCCCATTTTATTCGATTAAAAATGGACATTTATAACGTTCATCCAAATTCTATTGAATTAATAATGGACATTAATAATTTTATCACCCATTCTATTCAATTAAAAATGGACATTGATAATGGAAGGTTCTCTTCCTTAATTATATATTCTGATTTCTGATGTTTTTATTCGCTCCCTTTATTTCAATTTACTTTATGTTATCGTTTTCACATTGCCAAAGGTAGTTCCTTAAGTCACTCGGTTCTACGGAATCACGATTAATCCGAGCGTGGGTGAAGTAGATCAACACCAAGCTGGTGCAAACTTTTAACTATCAAGGAGCTGGAGCAGGAAAGCGGCAGGAAAGTTTCAGCCGGGAGTTCGTCTATCCGGTAAGTTTCGAGAGTCCGAGATATCGTCGAGCCATCAGCTGCCCTCCTGCTCCTTCTCAAACCGTCTTCTTCCACTGACGTCTCCCCTTGCCCATTCCACTTTCTTCCACCTAACTAATGCGTGTCCTTTTGAAAATTAAATTTGCGTCGAACGCCGCCGGAGCAAATCTTCGCGCGAGTTCATTGGAATTCGTAAACTAATGGCACGCTATAATAGGAGAGCGTAAAACAAACATTCGAAGATTTGGAGAAGCTTGATATTTTTAAGGATTGACCATTGCAAAGTTTAATATGTTTTAAGAGTTGACGATTGCAAAGCTTGACATTTTTAAGGGTTGACGATTGCAAAGCTTGATATTTTTAAAGGTTGATGATTGCAAAGGTTGACAATATTAAAACTTGACGATTGCAAAGCTTGACATTTTTAAGGTTTGACAATTGCAAAGCTTGACATTTTTAAAAGTTGACGATTGCCAAACTTCACATTTTTAAAGTTTGACAATTGCAAAGCTTGATATTTTTAAGGGTTGATGATTGCAAAGATTGACAATATTAAAATTTGAAGATTGCAAAGCTTGACATTTTTAAGGGTTGACGATTGCAAAGCCTGACTTTTTTAAGGGTTAACGATTGCAAAGCTTGACACTTTTAAGGGTTGACGATTACAAAGCTTGACAATATTAAAACTTGACGATTGCAAAGCTTGACGTCTTTAAGGGTTGACGATTGCAAAGCTTGATATTTTTGAGGGTTGACGATTGCAAAGACTGACATTTTTAAGGGTAGACGATTACAAAGCTTCACAATATTAAAACATGACAATTGCAAGATTTGATATCTTTAAGGATTAACGATTGCAAAGCTTGATATTTTTAAGGATTGATGATTGCAAAGGTTGACAATATTAAACTTGACGATTGCAAAGCGTGACAATATTAAAACTTGAAGATTGCAAAGCTTGAAATTTTTAAGGGTTGACGATTGCAAAGCTTGACTTTTTTAAGGGTTATCGATTGCAAAGCTTGACATTTTTAAGGGTTGACGATTGCAAAGCTTGACATCTTTAAGGGTTGGCGATACAAAGCTTGACACTTTTAAGGGTTTACGATTGCAAAGCTTCGCAATATTAAAACCTGATGATAGTTATGGTTGATATCTTTAAGGGTTGACGATTGCAAAGCGTCACATTTTCAAGGATTGACGATTGCAAAGCTTCACATTTTTAAGGTTTGGCTATTGCAAAGCTTGACAATATTAAAACGTGATGACAGCAAAGATACACGGAAATTCGCAAGTTACCACTTTGTTTCTTAACTCTTGTCAGTAAGCGTAAGAATGAACGATCTATCTTATGCTTCGCGAATAGTTATACAACTATTCTAAGGACTGGGAGGAAAATACGCGAGGAGTGGAAGCAGCGCAGCCAAATACATCTGGCTCACGTCCCTCTGTGTTAAACGTTGTTGCCACTTCTACATACGCGTATACACACACACACACACATATCTATATACGTGTGTTCATGCACGCATACGGTTACAGATGCGCCGAATTCGGGTTTCTGATTACAAAGGAGGTAGAAGGGAGGCGTCACGCTTCGTCTGACCCTCCGGTGAGATTGCACACCGTGACCAACAAACTACCGCGCTTTACGGGATATAACTCGCGAGAGGAACGAGCTCCGAAAGAGGGAAACGAAGGAAAGTGAGAGAATGGAGGAGGGAAAGTCCGAGGAGACGCTTTCGAAACGTTTTTCACGTTTTTTGTTTGTTTTTGAGAATGAGAAAAGGAAGAAGCAGGGAAGAATATACGTATATATATAGTGTAATAATATATATTTATATTACTATAATACGTAAAAGACATATTTTACTATAATATATATAATGTACATAATAAATACATTATTATAATTCATACATATATATAACTATAATATCCATATATCATTATAATATATATAATACATATATATATCATTATAATATATATAATACATATATATATATATGTCATTATAATATATGTATATATATATCATTATAGTATATATAATAAATATATGTAAATAGTATATATACATTACTATAATATACACAATATAAATCTTAAAACATACAATCCAATACGTGTATATAATAAACGCACAAAGATCTTATTTTATTCAATCAATTGATTCCAACAATAAATTTCGTAAAATATTCATAACTATAATATGTATAATAAATATATAAATATATACAGTACTATAATATACACTACATACATTTTACAATACATGATTCAATATGTGTAATAAATACATAAAGATTTTATTTTATTTAACCAATTGATTCCAACAATGAATTTCATAAAATATTCATAACTATAATATGTATAATAAATATATAAATATATACAGTACTATAATATACACTACATATATTTTACAATACATGATTCAATATGTGTAATAAACACGCAAAGATCTTATTTTATTCAAGTAATTGATTCGAACAATAAATCTTATGAAACATGAACAACTATAATATGTATAATAAATATATACATATATACAGTACTATAATATACACTACATATATTTTACAATACATGATTCAATATGTGTAATAAACACGCAAAGATCTTATTTTATTCAAGTAATTCATTCGAACAATGAATTTCATAAAATATTCATAACTATAATATGTATAATAAATATATAAATATATACAGTACTATAATATACACTACATACATCTTACAATACATGATTCAATATGTGTAATAAATACATAAAGATTTTATTTTATTTAACCAATTGATTCCAACAATGAATTTCATAAAATATTCATAACTATAATATGTATAATAAATATATAAATATATACAGTACTATAATATACACTACATATATTTTACAATACATGATTCAATATGTGTAATAAATACGCAAAGATCTTATTTTATTCAAGTAATTGATTCGAACAATAAATCTCATGAAACATGAACAACTATAATATACACAATATAAATTCTACAATATGTAATAAAATATATACGATAAACACACTAGGATCATATACTTAACCAATTGATTCCAACAATAAATTTCATCAAATATTCATAACAATAATATGCATAATAAATATATATATATTTACATACAATAAACGAACAAAGATCTTATCCAATTTGCCGAATTAATTCCGCCTATAAATCTCCTAAAACATGTACTTAAATAATCTTCTTCCATACGCGAGTGGAAATTTGTCGAAAATCAAAAACAGCACGGGCAGAAAGATTTAAAACGTATATACAATTTGAAGGTAAAATAAATTCTTAAGGAAGCAGTAAGAGAGAGAGGGAGATAGAATGGGTAGAAGCGGACAGCGATTAGGATGCTTGTAGCATTCGCATAGCGTGGTGGAAAGTACAATAGCGGAGAGATGCTTTCGCGGTCTCTTAAGGGAAGCTGTGTCGAAACCGTTCCACATCGAGTTCCTTTCTGTATTACATGGTTTATCAGAGAAGCCCTCGGTCAAGGATGGGGCGCATTCACAAGCAACGTTTCAACACTCTCTCTCTCTCTCTCACTCTGCTACACTTTTAAGATCGATCGATGGATTTTACTTGTGGCCCTCTTCGACCAACCGAAACGTGCCTTTTGTGCACTGGAAAATCGTGTAACCCCGTGAATGTGTGTGTAGCCATTGCGACAAAGCAAGCTTCATCGATTTTACGTCCCCTTCGATTTTATCCCATTCTTTTGCGACAACAATAATAAGGCCTTTAACGTTAGACGGAATTTCGCTACACATCGAAGAAGAATAAGATATATTTCGTATTTTTATTCGCTGCTTTCGACGATTTCGAAAGATTTCCGGTTATATATGTCGAATCTCGATTCGAACTGTATATAACGCGTGACTTGAATAATATCTAAATTTGTACCTTGTAATATTCATCTTTATCGTCAGCTAACGTAAATAAAGATAATGAAAAGTTGACCTTAAATATGAAATGTAAAATAGCGTAGATGTATACTTTATTTTTATTTAGTTCTTTGTTTCGTAGCTTTCGATTTTTCGAAATCTTAATCCTAACTTTTTACGCAACTTACCTGCATAACATAATAATAATAATAATTTATATATTTACTTTTATTGCATTACAAATAGTAAAATTGATAAGTCAAGGTAAAATTATTATGTTCTACTTTGTACACAAATACGTAGAAATATTTCATATCCCTAACCATAAACAATGTAAACAGTAAATAAAAACTGTAAACTTGACCTTATAAAAAAAAATAGAAATTATTGTAACGCTAATCCTAAATCCAGAGCTGGAAGAAAAAAAACGAAAGCTAAACTTAAAATTAAATCCCCTGTACTTGTAATAATTATGTTCTATATAAACTGGTTTATAATCTGCACATTAAATATAGATTGTGGAATTTCGTTGCCTCGTTTCACGATCGGGGAAGTTTTAAGTATTGGGGGGTAGAAAAGTTGAGCGTTGAAATCGGTTTGGGGGAACGTCTAAAAGCTTGGGAATTGAAAAGGATTGGAATTCGAAAGGATCGGAATTTAGCTGAGCTACGAGCTTCAAGTGGGATAAAACAGGCATGGTTAAATAGTTTTGGTCGGACACGCAAGTTTTAAGTAGAATAGAACAGGCTTTTGGTCGGGCGAGTTTTAAGTAGAATGAGATAACACGCGTCTGACGCAGGAAATAAGAAAACTGCGCGGGAGAATTGCTGATGGGAACAAAATAATGCTAGTCAGACAAGTTTTAAGTAGAATGAAACGGTTTTAGCGAAGGCAACGTTTAAGTTACAAAGCTAGAGAAGCGATACAAAATTAATGAGTACAATTTTAAATACAATAAGGCAGTGTCAATTAGACGAGTTTCGAGTAGACGAAAACAATACCGGTCGAGTTTTAAGTAGAATAAAACAGTGCTGGTGGACAAGTTTTAAGTACAATAAACCAATGCTGGTCAGGCAAGTTTTAAGTAGAATGAAACAGTGTCTGTGTCACGTAAATGTTAAGTAGAATAACGCAACGCTTGTAATAGCAAGAAAATAACACAGAATTGGTCAGCAAAATTCCAAATTCCGTAAGTCAGTGCTGGTCAGACAAGTTTTAAGTAGAATGAAACGGTTTTTAACGAAGGCAACGTTTATGTTACAAAGCCAGAGAAGCGATACAAAATTAATGACTACAATTTTAAATGCAATAAGGCAGTGTTAATTAGACGAGTTTCGAGTAGATGAAAACAATGCCAGTCGTGTTTTAAGTAGAATAAGACACTGTTGGTTGACAAGTTTTAAGTACAATAAACCAATGCTGGTCAGACAAGTTTTAAGTAGAATAAAACAGTGTCTAACACATAAATGTTAAGTAGAATAACACAACGCTTGTCATAGCAAGAAAATAACACAGAATTGGTCAGCAAAATTCCAAATTCCGTAAGACAGCGCTGGTCTGACAAGTTTTAAGTAGTACGAAACAGTTTTGTTCGGGCGAATTCTAAGTAGAGTAAAGTAACACCTGTCTGGCCAACGAAATAACAAAATTCGTCGGTAGAATTTCAAATAAATCAAGGCGGTCGTGCTCAGGCGTGTCTTAAGTAGAGGAGAGTGGCGTTAATTAGTTTAACTTTAAGTAGAACGAGGCAACACACATCTGATTACAGAAGTAACCCAAAATTGGGTAATACAGTTTCGACTAGAATAAGACAGCGCTGATCGGGCAAGTTTTAAGTAGAATAAAACAGTGTTGCTCGGGCGAAGTTTAAATAGAGTAAGGCAACACATGTCCGACCAAGGGAATAACAAAATAGGTCAGTACAATTTCAAATAGAACAAGAAACCACTGTGAAGACAAATTGTACGTAGAACAGAATAGTGTTGAACTTGTAAATTTGAAGTAGAACGAGGCAACACCTGATTGGCCAAGGAAATAACAAATTTGTACAGTAGAATAAAGCGCTATTAGTCAGACGAGCATCGAGTGGAATAAAACAGTGTTTAACAAGTTTTAAGTAGAATAGTATTGCGTTAACGGGGTGAATTCTAAGTAGAATGAAACAGTTTCGGTAAGGCAAATCTTATGTAGAGTGAAACAGTTTTAATGCGAGAAATTCGAAGTAGAATAAGGAAACAAATGCATGGCCAAAGAAACAGTACAAAACTGGTCAGTACAATTTTAAATAAAATGGGGAGAAACTAATTAAACGAGGTTGAAGTAGAATAAAATAATGCGTGGTCGATGTTTAAGTGGAACGAGAAAATGCTGGTCGAGTTTTAAATAGAATGAAACTGTGTTAGCTAGGTAAATTTTAAGTGGAATGAGATAATACTTATTTGGCCAAGGAAGGAACAAAATTGTACAGAAAAATTCCAAGTAGAATAAAACATTATAAGTCAGACGGGTCTCGGGTGGAACAAAACAGTGCTCGGGAACTTTTAAGTAGAATAGTATTGCGATAACGAGGTCAATTTTAAGTAGAGTAAGGCAACACCTGTCTGACCACGAAAATAACAAAACTGTTAGGTACAATTTTAAGTAGAATAATACTGTGATAGCCAGACGGGTTTCACGTCGCATAAAACAGCGTTGGACAAGTTTTAAGTAGTATAGTATTCCATTAGCGAGGCGAATTTTAAGTAGAACGACGCAACACTTGTTCCAGAAAATAATAAAATTCGTTTGTTGAATTTCAAGTAGAATAAAACACTACTGTTCGGCTAAGTTTTAAGTAAAAGAGAATAGCATTAATTAGGCACGGTTTAAGTAGAATAGAATAGTTTTGGTTTTATCGGGGCAAACATTAAGTAGAACAAGACAGCATCTGTTTCGCCACGAAAATAATACAAAATTGGTTAGCAAAACTTCAAACGGAGTAAGATAGTACTCTTCATGTACATTTTAAGTAGAGTAGAACAGATTTGGCGAAGCTGGTTTTAAGTAGAATGAGGCAGCATCTGTAATACCAAGAATATAACAGAGAATGAATCAAAAGAATTTCAAACACAATAAAACAGTACTAAGCAGGTAAGCTCTAAGTAGAATAAAATAAATTTGGGTAGGAAAATTTTAAGTAGCATGAGACAGCTCCTGTCTGACCAAGAAAATAACAGAGAATGAATCAAAAGAATTTCAAACACAATAAAACAGTTAAGCAGGTAAGGTTTAAGTACAATAAAGTAAATTTGTGTAGGAAAATTTTAAGTAGAACGAGACAGCACCTATCTGACCAGGAAAATAATACAAAATTGGTTAGCAAAACTTCAAACGGAGTGAAATAGTACTCTTCATGTAAATTTTAAGTAGAGTAGAACAGATTTGGCGGTCCAGGTTTTAAGTAGAATGAGACAGCTCTTGTCTAACCAAGAATATAACACAGAATTAATCAAAAGAATTTCAAACACAATAAAACAGTTAAGGAGGTAAGCTTTAAGCAGAATAAAGTAAATTTGGGTAGGAAAATTTGAAGTAGCATGAGACAGCATTGGTCTGACCAAGAAAATAACAGAGAATGAATCAAAAGAAATTCAAACACAATAAAACAGTTAAGCAGGTAAGGTTTAAGCAGAATAAAGTAAATATGGGTAGGAAAATTTTAAGTAGCATGAGACAGCACCTGTCTGACTAACAAAATAACGGAGAATTAATCAAAAGAATTTCAAACACAATAAAACAGTACTAAGTAGGTAAGCTTTAAGTAGAATAAAGTAAATTTTGGTAGGTACATTTTAAGTAGAATGAGACAGAACCTGTCTGACGAAGAAAATAACGGAGAATGAATCAAAAGAATTTCAAACACAATAAAACAGTACTAAGTAGGTAAGCTTTAAGTAGAATAAAGTAAATTTTGGTAGGTACATTTTAAGTAGAATGAGACAGCACCTGTCTGACGACGAAAATAACGGAGAATGAATCAAAAGAATTTCAAACACAATAAAACAGTACTAAGCAGGTAAGTATCAAGTAGAATAAAGTAAATTTGGGTAGGAAAATTTTAAGTACAATGAGACAGCACCTGTCTGATCAACGAAAGAAGACTATATTCATTGGACAAGTTTCGACTTGAATAATACAACGCTAATTAGGCAAGTTTGACGTAGAATAGACCAACTATTGAAAGGCAAGTTTTAAGTAGAATAGACCAACTTTCGTAAGGCAAGTTTTAAGTAGTATAACGTGAGACTTGTCTGGCGGACGGAATATATATCTGAAAATTTTATTTATTCAGTACTATGAAAGAATTCTAATCAGTCAGATGCTGTTTTAGTCTACTTGAAATACACACGACTGTTTTGCGATCTTGCTCTGCTATTCAGACAGCTGCTGTCTTATTCTACTTACAAGACGGCTGACCATTGCGAGTTTACTCTACTTGGAAGACACGTGATACAAGAGTTCGGATTCACATGTAAATTTATGTATTTTTACGCACAGATTTACGTAGATTGTATTTCTGCGACTCGAATGGAAAAATTGTTTCACTCTCGATATATTATGATCCGCATTCTACTTTTGTATACTCGGCACGCTTTTGTATATTAAGCGCGTTCCGTAGCTTTTTGTTGAACTTCAATTTTTCCCTGGTAAATACTATACAAATCCGCGTTTTAATTGTAATCCACTTTTAAATAATAGGAATCATCAAAATGTGCATCGAGTTGCAATGAAAATTCGTGCAGACACAAAGTTACAAGAAGATCCTTAACAAATTGGAGCAAATTTTGTATGATTATTTTCATCTAAATATAGTAATGACGATCTAAGTTTGTAAATAGACTAATGATTTTCTTTTTTATTTCAAGCAATTTTAATCTCTCTTGAGATTATTTTGCATTACAATAGAATAATGATGATCTAACAAAAGTGTAATTAATCTGATCTAAAATCATGCACTCACGTTTATAATTTTCTACATGTAATTTACATATAATGAATTTTACCTAAAATCTGGAGTTTAAATAACGGAAGAATTATGTTATTAAAATACGCTCATACGTATAACAATTATAATCACTGCAACTTTATCATTTTCTACATAAATATCGTAACCAATTGTATTTAAAATTTTGCATTTAAATACAATAGGAATCTTATTATTAAAATATACTCATATGTATAACAATTATAATCACTGCAAATTTATCATTTTCTCCATAATTTTCGTAGCCAATTATGTTTAAAATCTCGCGTTTAAATGAAATAGGAATATTATTATTAACAAAATATACTCGTATATAAAACAATTATAATAGCTGCATATTTATCATTTTCCACATAATTGACATAATTAATTTTACCTAAAATCTTGCTGTTAAGTAAAGCAAAAAATTCTGGTATTAAAACGCATCCTTAAATACAACAATTATAATCACTGCAACTTTATCATTTTCTCCATAATTTTCGTAACCAATTATGTTTAAAATCTCGCGTTTAAATGAAATAGGAATATTATTATTAACAAAATATATTCGTATATATAACAATTATAATAGCTGCAAATTTATCATTTTCCACATAATTGACATAATTAATTTTACCTAAAATCTTGCTGTTAACTAAAGCAAAAATTCCGGTATTAAAATGCATCCATAAATACAACGATTATAATCACAGCAAATTTATCATTTTCTCCATAATTTTCGTAGCCAATTATGTTTAAAATCTCGCGTGTAAATGAAATAGGAATATTATTATTAACAAAATATATTCGTATATATAACAATTATAATAGCTGCAAATTTATCATATTCCACATAATTGACATAATTAATTTTACCCAAAATCTTGCTGTTAACTAAAGCAAAAAATTCTGGTATTAAAACGCATCCATAAATACAACGATTATAATAACAGGAAATTTATCATTTCCCACATAATTCGTGCAATGAATTTTCCTTGAAATCCCTCGTTTAAATAAACCATAATCTAAAAGGCTATCAAAACGTACTTGTACGAATAATTGCACGATTGCACAGAAGCTATGGTTGAAAATGAAATGAGTGTACAGCTGCGCGAGCGGAATAAAAACAACGATAAATCGTAAATAATTCTAATCAGGGCGAAATAACTTTGCACGGCTATGCGTAGCTATATTCAAACAGCGTATCTCTGTGTACATCTCTAGCAACTATATAGAGTAAATGTCCCGATTACTGCGACTTTAAGCTTATCGCGTAACTTTGTTTAACTATTTTACAAACCATTTAACATAAAATTTCCGTTCCAATCTGGAGTGTAATATTGTTCAATGTAAAAGAGTTTATTTAAGAACATTTTTGTTATATGTGGAATGTAATGAATTAATTGTTAATCAATTGAAATTATACAAGAAAGTCCAATGACTCTAATAATGGCACTTGAAAACTTCTCATTTAAATAGATACGCGTTTTATATTATCTTCGTTGAAATTCATCGTTTGCTTGTTCACTTCCAGCAGAATTACTATAACTTTGGATAGGGTGGTTATTTCGACACGAAACAATACGTACATATCGTTTAATTATTGACAAAAAAGTATCGCCAAAATTCAAATTGATATATTCATTACATTCGTTTGAAAAAAATCCCAAACATCGTCATTATTCATATGAACTTTGTTAAACTTCGTCATTTTCATCTTCCAGTAGAATTACTATAACTTTGTATAGAGTGGCAATTTCGACACGAAACAATTCGTACATATCGTTTAATTATTGACAAAAAAGTATCGCCAAAATTCAAATTGATATATTCATTATATTCGTTTGAAAAAAATTCCAAATATCGTCATTATTCATACGAACTTTGTTAAACTTCGTCATTTTCACCTTCCAGTAGAATTACTATAACTTTGGACAGGGTTATAATTTCGACACGAAAGAATTCGTACGTATTGTTTTATTATTGACAAAAATGTATCGCCAAAATTCAAATTGATATATTCATTACATTCGTTTGAAAAAAATTCCAAACATCGTCATTATTCATACGAACTTTGTTAAACTTCGTCATTTTCACCTTCCAGTAGAATTACTATAACTTTGGACAGGGTTATAATTTCGACACGAAAGAATTCGTACGTATTGTTTTATTATTGACAAAAAAGTATCGTCAAAATTCAAATTGATATATTCATTACATTCGTTTGAAAAAAATTCCAAATATCGTCATGATTCATACGAACTTTGTTACACTTCATCTTTTTCATCTTCCAGTAGAATTACTATAACTTTGGACAAGATCGTAATTTCAACACGAAAGAATTCGTACGTATTGCTTAATTATTGACAAAAAAGTATCGCCAATATTCAAATTGATATATTCATTACATTCGTTTGAAAAAAATTCCAAATATCGTCATGATTCATACGAACTTTGTTACACTTCATCTTTTTCATCTTCCAGTAGAATTACTATAACTTTGGACAAGATCGTAATTTCAACACGAAAAAATTCGTACATATCGTTTAATTATTGACAAAAAAGTATCGCCAAAATTCAAATTGATATATTCATTACATTCGTTTGAAAAAAATCCCAAACATCGTCATTATTCATACGAACTTTCTTAAACTTCATCATTTCCATCCGCCATTACTGTCACTTAAAATATAATAAAAAAAATATAACAAATATTGAGAATCACTAATTAAGCATTACATATATCGAAGATTTGAATACTTTACGTGTAACACTGAATAAAGCCAACGAGTAACTTACTTAGCGGCATAAAGAATAAAAACAAAAAAAAATGGTATAGCAAAGGATTAAGTTATTGATTATTACATTCGAATCGATATGAAAATTGAATCACTCTTCCTATTGTAACGGCTAATAAAAGCGATTAGAGCTGTTTCCGTAAAGCGACGAACGGAAAGGTATTCGCACCGTTTCGGTGTTTCAATAAATTGCGCTGCTTGTTCAAACAAAGCTTAAACTGCATAATGAACAAGAATATGTAGGAAGTAAAGAAGGAAATCCGGTACGTGCTGGAGAATGCATGAAGGTCTCACCTGTTGACAGCCTCTATTCGTGAGTATGAGCGTGCCAGAGCTTCGTAACAGTTTTACCATTATGGTAATTCAAAATCGTTTGCGGTGTCATAATCCCGGCCACCAGCCTTGCCATTTATATGATTTTTTTCCCCCTGTATTTCAATGAAAACACGGTTCAGAAATCCGGTTACCATAATCACGGATAACGTCGTCACGCGACTTTCGAAACGTCACGATTGAGAACCTCGATTACGTTTAAATTCGACAATTTTGAAGCTTGGTGATTTTAAAGCTTCACGATTACAAAGTTTCACAGGTTGAAGAATTAGTAATTCCAAAACTTGACGATTTCGAAGCTTCGCGATTTAAAAACTTCACGATTGTAAAGTTTGACGGGTTGAAAAATTAATAATTCCAAAACTCGACGATTGCGAAGCTTGATTAAGTTTAAATTCGATAATTTTGAAGCTTGGTTATTTTAAAGCTTCACGATTACAAAGTTTGACGGGTTGAAGAATTAATAATTCCAAAACTTGACGATTTCGAAGCTTCGCGATTTTAAAGCTTCACGATTACAAAGTTTGACGGGTTGAAAAATTAATAATTCCAAAACTCGACGATTGCGAAGCTTGATTAAGTTTAAATTCGATAATTTCGAAGCTTGGTTATTTTAAAGATTCACGATTGTAAAGTTTGACGGGTTGAAAAATTAATAATTCCAAAACATGACTATTGCGAAGCTCGATTATATTTAAATTCGATAATTTCGAAGCTTGATGATTTTAAAGCTTCACAATTGTAACGTTTGACGGGTTGAAAAATTACTAACTCCAAAACTTGACGATTGCAAAGCTCGATTATGTTTAAATTCGACAATTTCGAAGCTTGGTTATTTTAAAGCTTCACGATTGTAAAGTTTGACAGGTTGAAAAATTAATAATTCCAAAACTCGACGATTGCGAAGCTAGAAGATGTTTAAATTCGATAATTTCGAAGCTTGGTTATTTTAGAGTTTCACGATTGTAAAGTTTGACAGGTTGAAAAATTAATAATTCCAAAACTCGACGATTACGAAGCTCGATTATATTTAAATTCGACAATTTTGAAGCTTGGTGATTTTAAAACTTCGCGATTTCAAAGTTTCACAATTGTAAAGTTTGACGGGTTGAAAAATTAATAATTCCAAAACTTGACGATTGCGAAGCTCGATTACGTTTAAGTTCGACAATTTCGAAGCTTGGTGATTTTAAAGCTTCACGATTACAAAGTTTGACGGGTTGAAAAATTAATAATTCCAAAACTCGACTATTGCAAAGCTCAATTACGTTTAAATTCGACAATTTTGAAGCTTGGTTATTTTAAAGCTTCACGATTGTAAAGTTTGGCGGATTGAAAAATTAATAATTCCAAAACTTGACGATTGCAAAGCTCGATTATATTTAAATTCGACAATTTTGAAGCTTGGTGTGATTTTAAAGCATGTCGATTGTAAAGTTTGATAAGTTGAAAGCATAACGATTCCAAAATTTGACGAAAAGCTTGGCAATTTCAAACAATTTGACGATTTCAAAGCTTAAATACATGTAAACTTAACGATTACAGAGCTTTATATTTTCGAAGCTTGACTATTTCATGGGTTAAACGCTTAGAAATTCAATACGAAAATTAACCTCTTAGGCACGGCTGAATTTTGCGCGGGACTGTTTCTCTGTACGGCAGAGTTCAACGCGAATTAACGTGTAAATGATACGGCACTGCAATGTGTGACGGATAATGTTGTTCTCTACACGAGTACATTGGAATATGAAGTGTTTGATGATTAAATTATAATTTTTCTTAAAGATATGATACACGCATTTTAACTTTAACAATTTATAAATACTTTAACAATTAAAGCCACTATAGTGGTGCGTCGTACAGAAAGATGACATCCGCGAAAGCCACTATAGTGGCGCATAGTGCCTAAGAGGTTAAATACGAAAATATATTTACATATATGTATGTAATATTGTACATATAGTAAAGTAAAGAAGCAAAAAGAAATATAATATTCCATATTGACAATTTCATATGGAGGAAGCTAATGCAGAGGATAAATAAAGTAATTAATTTATTAATATTATTCATCCCACTTATTAACGCATCTTCTTAACAATCGAAGAAATAAAAAAGCTACGCTGTTTCATATTAACAATTTCATATAGAAGAAACTAATACAGAGTATAAACACAGTAACTAATTTACTAATATTATTCATCCCACTTACTAACGCGTCTTATTAGCAATCGAAGAAATAAAAAAGCTACGCTGTTTCATATTGACAATTTAATTCAGCGGATAAATACAGTAACTAATTTACTAATATTATTCATCCCACTTATTAACGTGTCTTCTTAACAATCGAAGAAATAAAAAAGCTGCGCTGTTTCATATTAATAATTTCATATACAAGAAACTAAAACAGAGGATAAACACAGTAACTAATTTACTAATATTATTCATCCCACTTATTAACGTGTCTTCTTAGCAATCGAAGAAATAAAAAAGCTACGCTGTTTCATATTAACAAATTTGATATACAAGAAACTAATGCAGAGGATAAATACAGTAACTAATTTACTAATATTATTCATCCCACTTATTAACACGTCTTCCTAGCAATCGAAGAAATAAAAAGAAAAGCCACGCTGTTTCATATTAACAATTTCATATTCCAGAAACTAATACAGAGGATAAATACAGTAACTAATTTACTAATATTATTCATCCCACTTATTAACGCATTTTCTTAACAATCGAAGAAATAAAAAAGCTACGCTGTTTCATATTAACAATTTCATATACAAGAAACTAAAACAGAGGATAAACACAGTAACTAATTTACTAATATTATTCATCCCACTTATTAACGCGTCTTCTTAGCAATCAAAGCAATAAAAAAGCTACGCTGTTTCATATTGAAAATTTAATGCAGCGGATAAATACAGTAACTAATTTATTAATATTATTCATCCCACTTATTAACGCGTCTCCTTAGCAATCGAAGAAATAAAAAGAAAAGCTAATCTGTTTCGTATTGACAATTTCATACGCGGGGAGCTAATGCAGATATATATATGTATATATATATATGCATAGACGGAGCGTGTACATATGTATATTATACGTATAGGGCGATTTGACCAGGAAACCCACTTGCCCCTCTTTTCACAGGCCGAAACGGCAATCCCCGTAAGCGAGGAAGTTCATTTCGGGTTTTACGTCCGTCACGAGTGTGTTCCTCCACTCGTGGCCATGGATTTAGCGCAGTAACGAGGCCTGATAAAGCCACTCAACTCCTCACTTCGTGCCACCGCGGAAGTCACAATCACCACACACGCAACGCTGCTTCCTTTTCTATATTCCGCATTTCTCCATTATTCCCATTTCGCTCGTCTCCTCCCCCCCCCCCTCCTTTTCCCCCCTTCCCTCTTCCGTTCTACGACGACGGAATTCGCATCGAGTATTTTTTAACATCTGCCGGGGATAGTTCGGTAATTGGAAACTGTTAGGTTGTTGCGTACGAAACGAACGATTTTACGCGGACGAAATTTCGTTGCAGCGATTAATTAATTAAAAGTAATGTTGAATCACATTTATTGTCATCGTAACTGTTGTAAAATAAATTGAAAAAGTTATGAGCTGTAGCAGTTAATATATCTAATTAAGTCATTTTTATTCGAATATTAATCGTTACGAGTGATTAGAATTTGTCAATGTTAGAATTATATTAATTGTGATATTAATATTAATAATTTCATCCTGTTTAAGAGTTAAGTTTAGTTGAATTAAATTAAATTAAATGGGGAATTACAGTTCTATTATGATAAGCAAAATTGCAGCATTTGTTATGTTAAACGATGTGAATATTATTTATAATAAATATGTACTCTAATAATAAAATACATTAGAATATATATTCCAATAATAAAATACATTATAATATATATTCTAATAATAAAATATATTATAACATACAATATTCCAATAATAAGATACATTGTAATATATATACTAATATTAAAATATATTATAATATATATTCCAATAATAAAATGCTTTATAACATATATTCCAAGAATAAAATACATTATAATATATATTCTAATAATAAAATATATTATAATATATATTCCAATAATAACATATATTATAATATATATTCTAATAATAAAATATATTGTAACATATATTCCAATAATAAGATATATTATAATATATATACTAATATTAAAATATATTATAATATATATTCCAATAATAAAATACATTATAACATATATTCTAATAATAAAATATATTATAACATATATTCTAATAATAAAATACATTAAAAAAACATATATTCCAATAATAAAATACATTATAACATATATTCTAATAATAAAATACAATATAATATATATTCTAATAATAAAATACATTATAACATATATTCCAATAATAAGATATATTATAATATATATACTAATATTAAAATATATTATAATATATATTCCAATAATAAAATACATTATAACATATATTCTAATAATAATATATATTATAATATATATTCTAATAATAAAATACATTATAATATTTATTCCAATAATAAAATACATTATAAAAACATATATTCCAATAATAAGATATATTATAATATATATACTAATATTAAAATATATTATAATATATATTCCAATAATAAAATACATTATAATATTTATTCCAATAATAAAATACATTATAACATATATTCTAATAATAAAATATATTATAACATATATTCTAATAATAAAATACATTAAAAAAACATATATTCCAATAATAAAATACATTATAACATATATTCTAATAATAAAATATATTATAATATTTATTCCAATAATAAAATACATTATAATATATATATTCTAATAATAAAATACATTAAAATATATTATAATATATATTCCAATAGTAAGATGTATTATAATATATATTCTAATAATAAAATATGTTAAAATATATATTCTAACAATAAAATACATTATAATATATATTCCAATAATAAGACACATTATAATATACATTATAATATTAAAATATATGATAATATATATTCTATTATTAAGATATATTACTTGTATGCAACAATGATTTGTTTCACTCCGTGCCTTTAAATATTACGTACATATTTGGTTAACGCAACGTTTTGCTATTTTCTGCTGACGAATTTTGCGCTATAAATCAGTGGTTGGGTAACAAATATTCATATGAAAACTATGTAAACGGTAGCAGCTATGCTGGCGTTGCCTACGATTTCTTTTTTTTTTTTTTTTACAAATTTTAACAACGTCGGGTTATTTTTTGGCTGAAAAATCGAGCCGCTATTTTATCATCGCGTCATCCAATTAATGTTTATTGTTAATGGCAGCTGCAATTATTTTTTTCTTTAATTCCACTGAAAATTTGCCTGACCAATGTTACTTTATTCTACTTAAAACTTGTTCTGCTTCATTCTACCTACTACTATTCTCACCTATTATTTATTATTTCGATTATTTCGTTAAATCGTGAATGAAAACTAATTACTATGTTTAAATAATTTCATTTAATATCAGCTTTATTTAATAACCATTATATTTAAATAATTTATTCAACGAGATGAGATTGAAGCAATGAAAAATCTGATAAAATGATTAGAAATAAGAGATTGTAATTGAAATTAATTTAAACTGATTTAATAGTGAAATTGAACGAAACCAAACCAGTTTTAAACGAAATTAATAGAAACTTTAAATGGAAAATATTTAAATAAGAGATCGTAGTTAAAATTTGAAAGAGAAGAAGAAAGCAATTTGATTTGGAATATCAGAATATTTTATCACCCGATTTGAAACTAGAAATTCCAATAGAAAGTTGGAATAAAAAATTTCTAAAAGAAAGATTCGAATGGAAAATTCGTAAACAAAAGAATCGAACAGAGATCCGAAACAAAGATGTAAAAAATAAAGCAGATTGTGCCGGAAAATTTGCAAATAAAAAGATTCCGATAGAAACTCGAAACAGACGAGAGAAATTTGCATCGGGAAATCCATGAATAAAATATTCGAACCGAAATTCAATGTAAAAATTAGTAGAAAGTAAAATACTGCGCCAGAAATTGTCAATAGAAAATTTGAAAATAACCAAAATTCTAACATAAACTTAAACTAATAATTAGTAAAGAGGAAAACCTTGCAATAGAAATTTGTAATAGAAAAATCTAACAGAAACACGATACAAAAATTAGTAATAAAAAAAACATTGCAAAGAAATTGTCAATAGAAAGTTTGTAAACAAAAGTCCCAAATAAAAATTGAAAACAAACGAGTGTATTAAACACTTGCCACAGAAAATTTATAAACCAATGATTCTAACGAAAAATAGTAATAGAAAATTCTTAAATAAAAGATTCTACCAGAAATGCAATACAAAAGAAAATTGGTAAGAATGAAAAACATTGCAACGTTCGTAAATAAAAGGAATGTATAAAAAGCGAAATTGTAGCAGAAAATGCATGAATAAAAGGTTCGAGCAAAAACTCGATATAAAAATGATTAAGAAAGCAAACGTACAATAGCATGGGATCAGAAATTGCCGGTAACAGAAAGCGGAAAGTAATAAATTAAAAGGGAACATACGCGTACGGCAATTTTCTCTGTCATTGTTCTCAGCTTCAATTGATAAAGCGAATCTTTGTTACGTTCTCTACCCTTTTACTATACACACTCTGTTCTACCTGTAACTATAATGGAAGGGTACATTGTATGTATTTTCGCTTGGCGAGTATCGGAGCGCGAAGATAAAAAGAAAGAAAGAAAGAAGAAGGAGAAAAAAACAAAGAGGGGAAACAAAAATAGGTAGTAAAAGAAGTGGCGACAAGAACAAATGGACAGGTTTTGTGCGGTTAGTCGGGAGTCGAAGTTAGCAAATCTCCGGGTGCGTCGGGACGATCGATATCGAGAATTAAATTACCCGGTAATTTATAAGTTCCTAACTACAGTAATTATCGGTTGAATCAGTCTACCCGACGTTTATCGAAATCCAAAGTAACTCTTAATTAACCTAAACGTACGCCGAACGCGGATCGAAGCCGGAAAATTTAGCTTCTACGGGTTGAAATTCTACGCGTGCAATTAGCTGGCCGGTTATCAGTCCACGTTTGCCGGAACGCAATATTTATGCGGCGCAGGTGTAATCGATACGGGACGATAAAGCTGGCAATCAGTAGAATCCTTGTAAACAGCTCCAATTTACCCCCCATGCATCATTAAGTTACTTATTAGGGGTTTGTGGAGAATTTATGGGGCACGTTTAACACCAAAATGGATTATAGTTGGATTAAGGTTAGGATAGGTTTCGATTAAATCAATATTAAGTTCTAACTGAGTTCGAATTAGGCTTGAACTAAATTTGAATTAACTTTGAATTGAATTTAGAATGGTTTGGATTATATTTAGAATCGTTTGGATTAAATTTAGAATGGTTTGGATTAAATTTAGAATGGTTTGGATTAAATTTAGAATAGTTTGAATTAAACTTAGAACAGTTTGGAATAAAGCTAAGAAAAAATAAGGTCAAGTTAGGTTTGGATTAAATTTGTAATAAATTCTGGTTAAGTTTTCATTTGGTTTGGATTAGGTTTGGATTAAATCAAAATTAAGATCAGGCTAGGTTCGAATTAGGCTTGAACTAAATTTGAATTAAGTTTGGGTTAAATTCCGAATGGTTTGAATTAAATTTGAAATAAATTTGGGTTAGGTTTGGATTGAGTTGAGTTTAAATTTGAATTAAGTTCAAATTAGATTTGGATTAGATTTAAATTAAATTTGGATTAGATTTAAATTAAATTTAAATTAAGTTTGGATTAGGTTTGGATTAGTTTTGAATTAAGCTTGAGATAGGTTCGAAATAGGTTTAAACTAAATTTGAAATAAAATTGGGCTCGGTTTGAATTATGTTGAATTTAAATTAGAATTAAATTCAAGTTAGATTTGGATTATATTTGGACTAAATCCGAATTAAGTTTTGGTTAGATTTGGACTAAATTTGAATTAAGTTCGGGTTAGATTCGAAATAGGTTTGGATTAAATTTGAAATAAAATAGGGTTAGATTTGAATTATGTTGTATTTAAATTTGAATTAAATTCAAAGTAGAGTTGGACTAAATTTGAATTAAATTCAAAGTAGATTAGGACTAAATTTGAATTAATTTTGGGTTAGGTTCGAAGTAGGTTTGAATTAAGTTTGAAATAAGATTGACTTAGGTTCAAAATAGTTTGGAAAAAATTCTAATTAGGTTTGCATTAGGTTCGGATTAGGTTTCGATTAAATTCGAATTATACTCGACTCAGATGCATATTACGTTTAAATTAAGCTGAGATTATATTCAGCTATATTCAACAATAATACACTTTAAACTGATTATTAAATGAATACGTCGTAGCTTTTGTATACATACTTAATTATACATTAAAACAGACTAATTTTCACGAAAATTCTTAAGATTCTTGCTCGCGATTTTCTTAAGACACAGACTTTAAGACTTTATTCCTATTACAAATTGAAGCAATTACTTTATTCTTTTTTAAACTGCGAATTTTTGTGTAGTTTTTAATTTGTAGCTCGATTGCAAACCTCCTTATTTAGGTTTCGTTTATCTAATTCTGGCGATAAAAGTAGTAATTAACTATAAATAAATATAAATAAAATAGAGAAAATAAATGTAAATGAAATAAAGGAAATAACTAATAATATAATGTAAAATTAACAAAATATATCGTATTATTTCTTTTAATTTTAGATATATATATAATATAGACAAACGGTTCTATGTTTTCGCAGTGGTCAAGTTAAACTTTCTTTTGTCCGCCAGTGTATTTTAAATTTAGGCGACCAACTGTAGTACTTTTTTGGTTCGCTTTTATTACACGGTTTACTGGGCTAATTTTGCCGGTGTAACCAGTAAACAGCAAAAGGCGTAGGAAGTTATATCGGGTTGGAAATTCGAAAGAAAATAGAGGAGCGTTCATTATTAGTTCCTGCAGCGCACGTGCAGCAAAAATATCTGGTACTTGGAGGACGACGTGACTAAGAGCAGTTAACAGTAAGCGAGTAAGGACACGTCGATCACGTCCCTAGCATTGGATCAACCGCAAAGCTTCTAATCGCAACCCAAAACTTCTCAAAACCTTTCCATGTATGCCAGATCGCCCCCACAGATTTCCTAACTTCCCAATGAAATCCGACAAACATAGCAAATGAGCATCCTAATCTTTACCCTCTTTCCTGAAGTATCAAATCGGATCGGATTTTAAGCGGTTGGAATTTTCAAGCTTTCGAATTTTAACGTATCGAATTTACAAGCTTTGCAATTGACAAGGTTTAAGAATTTTTAAGCTTTGAAATTTGAAGCATTCTAATATTTACAAGGATTTGGATTCTAAGCTATCAAATTTTTAAACTTTCAATTTTTCAAGCTTTCGAATTCTAAGTTATTAAATTTACAAGATTACGCGGATTCTAAGTTATTAAATTTCCAAGCTTTTGGATTCTAAACTATTAAATTTCCAGGCTTTCAAATTCCAAGCTATTAAATTTCCAAGCTTTAGAATTCCAAGCTATTAAATTTCCAAGCTTCTGGATTCTAAGCTATTAAATTTCCAAGCTTTCAAATTGCAAGCTATTAAATTTCCAAGCATTCGAATTCCAAGCTCTTAAAATTCTAAGCTTTCGAATTCCAAACTTTCAAATTGAAAAGCTTTCAAATTCTAAGCTATCGAAATTTTTAGCTTTCGAATTCTAAGCCCTCAAATTTCCAAGCTTTCGAATTCTAAACTATTAAATTTCCAATCTTTCGAATTCTAAGCTATTAAATTTCCAAGCTTTCGTCTTCCAAGCTATTAAATTTCCAAGCTTTTGGATTCTAAACTATTAAATTTCCAAGCTTTCGACTTCCAAGCTATTAAATTTCCAAGCTATCCACTTCCAAGCTATTAAATTTCCAAGCTTCTGGATTCTAAGCTATTACATATCCAAGCATTCGAATTCTAAGCTATTAAATTTCCAAGCTTTTAAAATTTCAAGCTTTGAATTCTAAACCTTCGAATTTCAAAGCTTCCGAATTCCAAGCATTCGAATTCCAAAGCTTTCGAATTCCTACCCTTTGAATGTCAAAGCTTTCGAATTCCAAGCCTTCGAATTCCAAAGCTTTCGAATTCCCAGCCTTCCAATTCTAAGCTATTAAATTTCCAAGCTTTGAATTCTAAGCCTTCAAATTTCAAAGCTTTCAAATTCTAAGCTATCGAAATTTTTAGCTTTCGAATTCCAAGCCTTCGAATTTCAAAGCTTTCGAATTCCAAGCTATTAAATTTCCAAGCTTTCGAATTCCAAGCTTTTAAATTTCCAAGCTTTCGAGTTCCAAGTTATTAAATTTCCAAGCTTTCGAATTCTAAGCTATTAAATTTCCAAGTTTTCGAAATCTAAGCTATTAAATTTCCAAGCTTTCTTCTTCCAAGCTATCAAATTTCCAAGCTTTTGGATTCTAAGCTATTAAAATTCCAAGCTTGGAATTCTAAACCCTCAAACTTGCATGCTTTCGAATTCTAAACTATTAAATTTCCAAGCTTTCCAATTCCAAGTTATTAAATTTCCAAATTTTCGGAATCTAAGCCTTCAAATTTCAAAGCTTTCGAATTCCAAGCTTTAGAATTCTAAGCCTTCAAATTTCCCAGCTTTCGAATTCTAATCTACTAAATTTCTAATCTTTCGAATTCTAAGCCCTCAAAATTTCGAAGCTTTAGAATTCTAAGCCCTCAAATTTCTAAGCATTCAAACTCTAAGCCCCCAATTTCTAAGCTTTCGAATTCCAAGCTGTCGAATTTTTTAGATTTCGAATTTTCTAAGCCATCAAATTTCTAAGCTTTGAATTGCAAGACTTCAATTAACTATAAAAATTCGAATTCCACTTTAAATATGCTTGCAAATGTTTCCAGTCAATAATTGCATTTTCATCTAATGAAAAATCTAATAAATCAAAGCATTACATCAATATAGACTCATTTCTGTAACATATTAACATATTTTCCTTAATAATAAAAGTACCTTCACGTTTCTTTTATTTCATTACAAAATGTATGTAATTTTACATGAAAGACAGAAAAAGGAATTATTTTTCAGAAGTAAGGAAACGATTTTTTCCTTATGGAATCATTTTTATTTTTAAACGTACATCATTATAATTTTGCAAAACAGAAATCAATTCCAATTCTAAATTCTCAATAATCGAATACGGGACCACGCACAGTGCATGCTTTTACTGTTGTAAAATCAGTTTATTATACAATACATTAACGTATTAAATAACAAAGGATTCGCGTATACAGTCTATAATGAAATAAGAATAAGTAAAGGAGCTATAGGAAACTTTGAACTTTCTGTCTTGCACGCAACGACAGTGACAAGTGTGTCTTTCGACTCTCGGCTATTAACTAACCTCAAGGGCGAAAAACCAAAACCTTGTGCGCACCACGGATAACCCCTCCACAAGGCACGGCTTAAGATGCCTGAAAGATGAGAACTATAGGCCGTGAATGCTTGACACATCTGACATCATCGTTGCATTCCAACATTTACAATTTCCAACGTTCTAAAAATATACTTTACGCACTTTTTACCGTTTCAACGAAATCTTCGTGTTGAATTTTTCTACATCCAATTCACTTTATCAACGCGTGACCAAGAATCCATTAACATAATCGCGTAATCGGTTAATGGAGGCAAAATTAACGCGTCACTGTTGTTCGTAATAACTTTCAGACGTTATCCAAGGCATTGCTAATCGTAAGTACGCGAACGAAAAGGTAATAGCAAGATTTCTTGCGCGACAGAAGTTAATTCGCAGCGCGTAGCATTTTTCCCCGCTGCGACCGCAAAAACGCGCCGGAGAATTTAGTAAACGAACAGCTTCGCGTTTTCATTTTGTTATTAGCGGACTGCGAATGCATATTTTTTTTATAGGGAATCGCTGGCAAAGCTCGCGAGCCATGGATAGAAATTTGTTTCGTATTTGAAGCATTTCGGCATTTTTTGTTCGCCGTGTCGTTTGCATATTGTGTATTTCGCATATATTTTCCTTTTTTTTTTGTTTTTGTAAGACCATATGCAAACGCGTATTGCGTATTTCGCTTATGGTACTTTTTTCATTTCTCCGGTTACAAAATACGACTATTATTTATCGAATATCAGCAGATGTTTGCTACTAAAAAAACTTCTCGTGTTTATTTTTCATATCTTTTTAGGCCTCCAATGTTAAAAAAATAAGTTAGAAAAATCGATAATCAAATTTCACAGCGTCGCGTAATTTTTTTCGATTCTTGACTTTTTTCGTAATTATTATAGTATCAATTAAGAATTTTAAACGTTTCTCCGTTACGGGTAAACGAAACGACTGCAATTATGAACACCATAGGAAGATCTTTTTAAAACGCAACTATGTCTGAAAGTGTCGAGTGCCAACAATTTTAACTTTCTTCAAAAGTTTAACAATTCTCAAATTGCGAGCCTTCGAATTTCAAAGCTTTCGAATTCCAAGCCAACGAATTTCAAAGCTTTCGAATTGGAAACCTTTGAATTTCAAAGCCTTCGAATTTCAGAGCTGTCGAATTCCAAGCCTTCGAATTTCAACGCTTTCGAATTCCAAGCCTTCGAGAATTTCAAAGCTTTCGAATTCCAAGCCATCGAACTTCAAAGCTATCGAATACCAAGCCTTCGAATTTCAAAGCCTTCGAATTCGAAGGCTTCGAATTTCAAAGCTTTCGAATTTCAAAGCTTATGAATTCCAAGCCTTTCAATTTCAAATCATTCGAATTCCAAGCCCTTGAATTTCAAAACTGTCGAATCCCAAGCCTTCGAATTTCAGAGCTGTCGAATTCGAAGCATTCGAATTTCAAAGCTTTCGAATTCCAAGCCATCGAACTTCAAAGCTTTCGAATTCCAAGCCTTCGAATTTCAAAACCTTCAAATTTCAAAGCTTTCGAATTCCAAGCCTTCGAATTCCACAGCTTTCGAATTCCAAGCCATCGAACTTCAAAGCTTTCGAATTTCAACCCTACGAATTTCAAAGCTTTCGAATTTCAAGCCTACGAATTTCAAAGCTTTCGAATTTCAAAGCTTAAGATGTCCAAGCCTTCAAATTCAAAGCATTCGAATTCCAAGCCTTCGAATTTCAAAGCTTTCGAATTCCAAGCCTTTGAATTTCAAAGCTGTTGAATTCGAAGCTATCGAATTTCAAAGCTTTCGAATTTCAAAGCTTTCGAATTCCAAGCCTTCGAATTTCAAAGCTTTCGAATTCCAAGCCTTCGAATTTCAAAACCTTCAAATTTCAAAGCTTTCGAATTCCAAGCCTTCGAATTTCAAAGCTGTCGAATTCCAAGCCTTCGAATTCCAAAGCTTTCGAATTCCTAGCCTTTGAATTTCAAAGCTTTCGAATTCCATGCCTTCGAATTTCAGAGCTGTAGAATTCCAAGCCTTCGAATTTCAACGCTTTCGAATTCCATGCCTTCGAATTTTAAAGCTTTCGAATTCCAAGCCACCGAATTTCAAAGCTTTCGAAATCCAAGTTTTCGAATTTCAAAGCTTACGAATTCCAAGCCTTCGTATTTCAAAGCTGTCGAATTCCAAGCCTTCAAATTCCAAAGCTTTCGAATTCCATGCCTTCGAATTTTGAAGCTTTCGAATTCCAAGCCTTCGAATTACAAGCATACGAATTTCAAAGCTTTCGAATTCGAAGCCATCGAATTTAAAATCCTTAGAATTTCAAAGCTTAGGAATTCCAAGCCTACGAATTTCAAAGCTTTCGAATTCCGAGCCTTCGAATATCAAAACTTTTGAATTCCAAGCCTCCGAATTTCAAAGCTTTCTAATTCCAAGCCGTCGAATTCCAAGTTTTCGAATTTTATAGCTTTCGAATTCAAAGTCTCCGAAATTCAAAGCTTTCGAATTCCAAGACTTCATATTTTCAATTTTTCCAATTCTAAACTTTTAAATTGCCAAGCCTTTGACGTTGCGATCTATTAAATTCCCAAATCCCATGAATCGTTGCTATTCTTCGACTTTTAATCATTTTATTTAGTCAACATAATTCATTACTATCAACATGAATTCACCTCTTTTTTTATTAGCGATCGGCAATTTGACCCAATGCATCGCTTTAAATCTTTCCCTTCTTTATTCCATAACGATGCACTCGCGCAAAAAGGTAAAGCTCCAAGCTTCTTTCTTCCTCTTCTCTTTATCTTCGCCCGTTTCTCGTAAATAGCGCGATAAGAATTTCCATGGAAATTTCAAGCGATCGTCTTCGATGTCGAATCCCGTCTAGTTTTTCTTTTCCCATGCTTCGCGTGTCTTTTATTGATTTTTATTCCCGTATATACGTACATACGGGGTGTCGTGTAACCGAAAACAGACGACGACAATTAACAAAAGCGACTCGCAAACGTAGAATCTTTAATTATTAATTGCGCAATAATTGATTATTAACATTAGGTTTACGGAACTCGTCACGTTGACGCATTTCACATTTCATACCTAAAATTATAGAAACCATAAATATTATTTTTCAATACTTTATGTTAACTTTAATTAATACAATGGTACGAATATGTATTCTACGTGACTCTCTTCATCCTTAACTTTCTACGTTCGAATATTTATATGCGGTATACGTATTTTTCCGGAAGATTGTCAAATTATGCACGTAACCTAGTGTTACGTAACGTAAACCTAGTGTTACGTAACGTAAACCTAGTGTTACGTAACGTAAACCTAGTGTTAATTGTGTCGTGGAATCTTGATATTGAAAATTGCCGATTACCTCGTTTAACGCGGTACTTTCAGAACACGATTCTTTATACTGTGGAGCCGTAGAGAGGGGATATGATAGGGAAAAGGAAGGGTGTTGCGTTTCGTCCTGGGCCTGCTAGTGGACTCATCAGTAAGGCTACCTAGCAGGCCCTGCCTTAAACGTTGGGATATTGGAAGGAAAGTTAAAGGCGGTATATATATGGACGAGGTAGTTGGAGCGAGTACTTTCGAGAAAGTCTTATTTTTGTATGTCTATAATCCTATTTATGTCCCTCTAGTGATAGGTGCAGGAGAGCCGCCACAATACGTTACTTTGCTATTAAATAAAACGAACACGAGTGGCAGTAATTGGGTCATTTATCCTACCTTTCGTAAAATCAGCTTACGTTCAATACTTTTCTCCCTTAACACGGTCGAAAAGTTCGCGTTGGACGAGGCTCACCTGTACACGCGAACATCGAAGCTCTAAATATCGACAATAAAAAAAAAACAAAAAAAAATCCCTATTTATTATTTTGCATTGCTACTATTGACTAAATAATTGCATAGTTAGATTAAGTTGAAAGATGTAGTATTAGAATATTATTACGTTTGCCCTGTAGGCTGGGTAGAGAATAGGCCTACAGTATTCCCTGCTTGTCGTAAGAGGCGACTAAAAGGGAACCGGGAGGGGGGCTCCAGGGACCTGGCCACTTTCAGGCGGCAGGTACGGGTAGCGAACCCGGAGTGCCCGAGCCATCAGACCGTAATCCAGTGGTCACGTTTCGCTGGACCGGGGGGCCTGACTTAACCGGCCGGCCTGCGAGGATGAAAACCTCTCTAAAAAATCCCTAGCCCCAAGCTGCGGTACGCGGTGAGGAGGGTGCGTCTGGAGTAAGCGCCAGACGTGGCTGGTGGGTGCATCAGTCGGTAGCGACCAACCCCGGGGCACCTGGCGACCCCCCGGGAGTATTAGCCTTCCCCGGGTAAGGCGGCTCTGCTCGGGGTGACAACAATTCCGACCCACTCGTGGGACGAATATGGAATCCAAGAATAATTTCTCTGAGGATGGAGGTGGAGAGGGGGAGAAGGGCGCTAGGGACCAACCTAGCGTCCTCCTCGACAGCTGCCCGGACCACCCGGTCCGGCCCTCGTCGAGGCGACCCAGCGCGGAACGGGGGATTTCCCCGGCCGCGTCTGGAAGTGGGGCGGTGACCGGTCGTCGGACCGCCGCACCGCAAGAGGACCCCATTGTGGGTAGCAGCGCGGAGGACGCTGTCGGTGGGGGGGTCCGCCGAAAGAAACCCCCACCGCCGATATACGTATCGGATTTGGAGGAGTCTGATGACTCCTCCGTCTCTACTTCGCGACCGGCAAGCCGAGCCTCGACCTCTTCGATGGCATCGGTCGGTCCGAAGAAGAGAGGAAGGCCCCCTACCACGGGGGATTACGTCGGCATGGCAGAGGCCAAGCGACGCTATATTGAGGCCTGCGAGGCGGAGGCAGATGCCAGGGAGGTCGAGGCTATCCTCGACTCCAGCATCCCGCCTCGTCAGTCGAAAGGGAGGGGGACTATTCCCCTGCCTGACGAGACCGAGCTGGCGCAGGGCTATCGGAGGAGCCCGACAGTTGACGTGGCGGCCCGCATCCTGGAGTTCCAGGATGAGGTCACCAAGGTCGCCTCGGTGTCTAAAGGGCTGAAGGGCAATTTGTCCCGAGCTCTACGTGTGGCCGCCATCCATACACGCTCCGCCGTGATGGAGTTGGCCGGCAGGTCCGCTACCGCTGCCAGCATGGAGCTGGAGCGGGAGAATAGGACCCTCCGTAACGAGTTGGCGGAGCTGCGGGCCGAGGTGGCCGCACTCCGCCGAACTCTTGAGGATCGGCGGCGGGCCCCGACGCCGCATCCTCAATCCGGGATGGAGGTCGAGGAGGCTTCCGCCCCTCCAGTGGCCGCGGACGAGGTGTTGATGCCTCCGCCCGGCCCGGTCCCCCGTACTCCACGGGTGATTGCGGCGCAGCGGCCGACGGAGGGCGACCTCCTCCAGCGGGTAAGCTCGCTGATCGATGCCAAAATGGCGTCGCTACTCAGCGAGCTGCGCCTGGATAAGCCCAGGGAGGCGGCCTCTCCCGCTGTGGGTCCTCCCAAGTGGGAGCGAGGCCGTAAGGGCAAGGCGCAAGAGGGGAAGGCGATCGTCGCGCCTGTGACGGCGCCGCCACCCCAGGGAGGTCCTCCCCAGCCGGTATCGAAACCGGCCCGGCCGGCGACGAAGCTGGCTCAGCCGGCGGCGAAAGCGGCTCAGCCGCCGCCCGCGCCACCAAAGCCTGCTCTGAAGGAGGAGTGGGCCAAGGTGGTCGGACGGAGGGAGCGGCGAGGTGAAACCGCTGCCAGGAAGGCTGCCGCGGCGAAGAAGCCCGGCAGCCAGGCGGCTGGACAGCCTCAGAAGGCTGCGGGGAAGGAGAAGCAGGCGAAGGGGAAGAAGTCCCTGCCTGCGCGCCCCCCCCGCACGGCGGCGGTGACTATCACCGTCCCGGCGGGTGGCAAGGTGACATATGCGGAGGTGATGGCCATCGCCAAGGCCAAAGTGAGCCTGGCGGAGGTTGGTATCTCCGCATTGAAGATGCGTCGGGGCGTAACTGGTGGCCTTGTCCTGGAGATCCCAGGTCGGGATGGTGCCAGCAAGGCCGACCAGTTGGCCGAAAAGGTTTCGGCCGCCCTTCGGGGCACGGGGGTGACGGTCGCCAGGCCGGTGAAGCGCGCAGAATTCCGCTTGCGCGGCCTGGACGATTCAGTCGCCTCAGTGGAGGTGGCTACGGCGGTCGCTGCGGCCGGAGGATGTAGGGCGGAGGAGGTTCAGACCGGGGTGATCCGGTCCAGCTCCTCCACCTTGGGCACCGTCTGGGTGCGGTTCCCAACATCCGCCGCCAGGAAAATGGCGGTCCTGGGGAAGGTGGCCGTAGGTTGGGCCAGCGCGACTGTAGAGTCCCTCCAACCACGGCCTCTTCAGTGCTACCGCTGCTTGGAGGTGGGACACACCCGGCAGCGATGCACTTCTGAGGTGGACAGGTCGGACCGCTGTTACGCGTGCGGCGACCTGGGCCACAAGGCGAACGCCTGCAAGGCGACCCCGAAATGTCCGGTCTGCACGGACAAGGGGATGCCTGCGGGTCACCGCCTTGGGAGCAAGGCCTGCAAGGCCGCTCCCAAAAAGAGTGGGAAAGGTAAGCGGACGGTGCAGAAGGCGGCTGCACCGAAAGCTTCCACACCCGCTGTGGCGGACAAGGATGGAGCAGCGGCGGCCCAGAAACCGCCCGTAGCGGCGCCCACTGTGGCGCCGCCGGCGGCGATGGATACCGCCGAGTGATGGGGCCCGCGGGCCCAATGCTCCAGGCGAACCTGAACCACTCGGCCAGGGCTCAGGATCTGCTCATGCAGGCCATGGCCGAGCGGGGTGTCGGGTTGGCCGTCGTGGCGGAGCCCTACCGCGTACCGGACCACCCCCATTGGGTGGGTGACACGGTCGGCTCCGTTGCAGTTGTTTGGGAGGGGAGGCCAGGGTCACCGGCGTGCAAAATCTTCGAGCGCGGCGCGGGATACCTGGCAGTCGAGTGGGGGGGGGGGGCGTATCTGTGGTAGCGCTTTACGCGCCGCCCAGATGGTCCCTCGAGACGTTCGAGCGATACCTCGACGAGGTCGGAAGATGCGTCTTCCGCTGCCTCCCTCGTCCGGTATTCGTGATGGGGGATTTTAACTCCAAAGCTACGGCTTGGGGGTCCCCCCGAACGGACTCTAGAGGGGAGCTGGTCCTCGAATGGGCGGCGGGACTGGAGCTCCGATTACTTAACTCGGGCTCCGTCCACACGTGCGTGCGGTGGAACGGGGGTTCCATAGTTGACCTTTCATGGGCAACGCCCCCGGCCGCGCGACGTGTTACGGGGTGGAGAGTGGCGGAGGAGACGGAGACGTTGTCGGATCACCGATATATCGTTCTCTTTCTCGCCGCTGCCCCGCAGTCGGCCCCCCGACGCCGTTCGCGTAGGCAGCAGCCAAGATGGGCGCTCGCCCAATTGGACGAAGACGCCCTGGCGGCTGCCGCTCGGGCGATGGCCTGGGTCGATCCACCGGAGGGGCCGGTGGACGCCGAAAAGGAAGCACTGTGGTTCCGGGATGCCATGTCGTCGGTGTGCGACGTGGCTATGCCCCGGGTCAGGGCCCACCCACGGAGGTCGGTGTACTGGTGGTCTCGCGAGGTAGCGGATTTGCGCAGGGAGTGCATCCGCGCGCGACGCCAGTACACCCGCTCGCGCCGGCGCAGGCGCGAGGAGGATGGCCGGACGGTACATTTGTACATTTGTACGGAGCCTACCGTGAGAAGGTAGTAGCTCTTCAGTCGGCCATCCGGACGGCAAAGTCTCACGCGTGGCGGACTCTTCTCGGTTCGTTGGACCGAGATCCGTGGGGGCGCCCGTACCGTTTGGTAATGGGACGTCTTCGTCCCTGGGCCCCCCCGATCACGGAGGGTCTAGAACCCCGGCTCCTTGGGCGTGTGGTTGGCACGCTTTTTCCCCCCGATAGCGGGGAGGCGTCCCGCCCGCGTTCCGAGGAGGAGGACAACTCTTCGTCCTCCCAAGGGCTGGGGGTCACCGAGGAAGAGATGGCCGGGGTGGTCCGATGGCTCCGGGGGAAGAGTAAGGCCCCCGGACCGGATGGAGTACCCGGCAAGGCGTGAGCTCTAGCCATGGGCTCGCTCGGGGACAGGTTGCGAGCTCTGTTCTCGGCCTGTCTCGAGACGGGTGCTTTCCCCACTCTCTGGAAATGGGGAAAGCTCGTCTTGTTGCCAAAGGAGGGTAGGCCGGCGGATTCCCCAAACGCATATAGGCCTATTTGCCTGCTCGACGAGGCGGCGAAGATGTTTGAACGCATCGTCGCCGGTCGCCTCGTTGAGCATTTGGCACGGGTTGGTCCGGACCTGGCGGACTGTCAGTACGGGTTCCGAGAGGGGCGGTCAACCACCGACGCGGTGGCCCGCCTTCGAGCACTCTCGGACGCTGCGGTCGCCAGGGGCGGGGTGTGCGTCGCTATATCTCTTGATATAGTGAATGCGTTCAACACCCTGCCGTGAACATCCATCATGGTGGCCCTTGAACGACACCAGGTGCCTCGTTATCTGAGGGCGGTGGTCGGGGCGTATTTGCGCGACAGGGGCATCGTTTTCCCTGTCCGTAATGGATGGAATCGGAGGAGTGTCGACCGCGGGGTTCCGCAGGGCTCCGTCTTGGGCCCGCTACTGTGGAACCTCGGGTTCGACGTCGTGCTGAGGGCGTCCCTACCCGACGGCGCCAGCGTCATCTGCTACGCGGATGACACGCTGGTGGTTGCCGTTGGGAAATCCCTGGGGATGACCCTCTGTAGGGCCGAGGTGGCGGCTGCGGCTGTCGCCCGTAGGATACGCGACCTGGGACTGCAGATCGCGCCGAACAAAACCGAGGCTATCTGCTTTCACAGCGGACCTCGGTCTCGGCCGATTCCCAGGTCGTGGGTAAGGGTGGGCGGCACCAGCGTGGAGGTGGGGTCCCGGATGAAATATCTGGGACTCACGCTGGACTCCGGGTGGTGTTTCGAGCCTCACATGGAAAGTCTCGTTCCCCGAGTGGAAAAGGCTGCGGCCTCTCTTGGCCGCCTATTGCCCAACCTTGGGGGTCCCGGGGATAGGGTCCGCCGACTCTACATGGGAGTCGTGCGGTCGATCGCTCTCTACGGGGCACCAGTATGGGCCCCCGCTGTTTTAGGCAACCGGCGCAATCGTCAGCGTTTGCGCCGGCTCGAGAGGCGGATGGCCATTAGGGTCATCCGCGGGTATCGTACGACTTCGTACGTCGCGGCGATGGCCTTGGCTGGGGAGCTGCCCTTTGAGCTCCAGGCAGCGGTACGCGCTTGCCTCTACGCACGCGTACGCGCTGTGAGTCGGGTACGAGGGCAGCCGCCGGGGCCGGATGCCGTCAGAGGTTTTGAAAACCTCGCCCGGAGGCGCGCTTTCTTCCGGTGGCGTGGGGAGCTTCGAACCCACGCTGCCGAGCGCGTCCCGGGAGCCCTTCTGCCACACCTGGAGCGGTGGCAGGGGAGGAGAGTCGGCAGACTCACATACCGAGTGACGCAGGTCATGACCGGGCACGGATGCTTTGGTTCGTTCCTGCGTCGCATCGGTCGGGAAGAGACGGCAGGGTGTCATCAATGCCGTCTCGAGGAGGAAGACTCGGCGCAACATACGCTGGAAGAATGCCCCGCCTTTGCAGCGGAGCGCCGAGTGCTTCGCTCCAAAATCGAAGTGGATCTCTCGCTGTCCGCAGTCATCGGGGCGATGCTGGACGGCGAGGGAAATTGGAGGGCAGTGGCGACCTTCTGCGAAGCAGTGATGCTGCAGAAGGAAGCTGCGGAGCGGGGCCGCGAGTCAGCGGACCCTGCTCGTAGGGACCGGGGGCGTAACCGTAGGCGCACGCCCCCGAATGAGAGGGCAGTGGGCGACCGCATTCTTCTTGGTCGCCTGCTGACTGGCCACTAATCTTCCGGTGGCCGGCTGAAATGGGGTGGTTAGCGGTGTTCCTACCACAGCGATACCATCCCCGTGATCGCAGGGCATCTGGGCGGGGGCCCAGATGCTCCCCCTGTGAGGAGGGGATTAGAATACTCCCACGGTATCCCTGCCCGTCGTAAGAGGCGATCAAAAGGGGTGGAGTGCTTTTGCGCTCCACATTAGCGATCACGCGGCGGATCAGTGCAGGGCGCGACCTCCCTGCACTTGCATTCATAACAGGATGGGGGCTTTTCTTCATGCCCAACCTTCCCCTGGGACGCGCTGGCCCTTAAATGTGGGCCGGCACGGTAAGAGGTAGTCGCGGCCGAGTTCTTTGAGAGGCCCCGCGGCTACCCAGTACTGCCTGATGCGGCAGAGCGTCCTTAAGGCGCCGCTGTGGTTTTAGCGGGTTAAAGTCCCGTACTACCGCTCGCTGTTCCCCCGAATGGTGGGCGGTGTCTTTCGACGATTTCCACAGCGTAAAAAAAAAAAAAAAAAAAAAAAAAAAAAAAAGAATATTATTACGTACAGGTACTCACAAAATTGAGCGTACACCTTCAAACTCAATGAAAAAGATGACTAAACAATGGCTAATTTTCAGTGTACTCGAACAATTAACCTGAAGTAAGCTATGAAATTCGAAAGCTTTGAAATTCGAAGGCTTCGAATTCGAAAGCTTTGATATTCGAAGGCTTGGTATTCGATAGCTTTGATATTCGAAGGCTTGGAAATCGAATGCTTTGAAATTCAAAGGCTTTCAATTCGTAAGCTTTGAAATTTGAAGGCTTGGAATTCGGAAGCTTTGGAATTCGAAGGCTGGGAATTCGGAAGCTTTGAAATTCGGAAGTTTTGAAATTCTCGAAGGCTTGGAATTCGAAAGCGTTGAAATTCGAAGGCTTGGAATTCTTTCTACAGCTCTGAAATTCGAAGGCATGGAATTCGAATGCTTTGAAATTCGACGGCTTGGAATTAGAAAGCTTTGAAATTCGACGGCTTGGAATTAGAAAGCTTTGAAAGTCGGTGGCTTGGAATTCGAAAACTTTGAAATTCAAGGGCTTGGAATTCGAAAGCTTTGAGATGCGAAGGCTTAGAATTCGTAAGCTTTGAAATTTGAGGGCTTGGAATTCGAATGTTTTGAAATTCAAAGGCTTGGAATTCGAAAGCTTTGAAATTCGAAAGCTTTGAAATTCGAAAGCTTCGAAATTCGAAGGCTTGGTATTCGATAGCTTTGATATTCGAAGGCTTGGAATTCGAATGCTTTGAAATTCGAAGGCTTGGAATTCGTAAGCTTTGAAATTCGAAGGCTTGGAATTCGAAGGCTGGGAATTCGGAAGCTTTCTTCCTTACTTTTACCGATAGGGAAGATTTCAAAATGAAATTAAAAGAAGAATAGAAACAATACTTCACCTTCTTTATGCAAAATTAATTAATTCCATGCCATGAACATTAAAGGTGGTTAACAAAACAGTAATCCACATGTATCATATATATAATAACAATTTTGTGTCAGCAAAAAAAGTTGTACTTTTACGTTTCTTATTAAGTACATATAATTTTATCTCAAGAATTTTGTACCTACTGTCTATCAGTATATGCGAAATATATTGAGTTTCTACTTTTGAATATGCGCGTGTATATTCACTTTTTAATTATTTTTCATCGGCAACATAAGTGTATGCTCAATTTTCTGAGTAACTGTATATATTAATACGTCAGTTTGTGCGTAACAGATATAAGATACATAGTAAACGTGTTTCGCGCCTTACTGAACTATCACACGTTCCATACTGTATAATTATATTGGTCACGTTTCAATCGTTCAACAGTACATTTAACTCTTAATATTTGTTTACAAATATTAAGCGTAAAAGAATAATACAATGTCTATGCGTTGTTACGTAAAGCAAAGTCCAAATTGTTTACTTACTTTTCTTTACACATTACTTTACTATTAAGTAGAACGAATTAAAGTGACAGCATTTACTTTATTAGGTCATTTACCCTGAAATTAGGTACAAGAAGTATGTATATATAGGAAGTATGTATAAAAAATGAGAAAGGTTGGAACCTTTGTAATCCAATAAGAAAACGATAAAGATCTATCTATCAATCTACTATTTACTATTCGGTATTTATGAGCTCCTTAAATTGCCCGCAGACTTTTAAATAGTTCGCAACGTAATCGCCGATTATTCGACACCTTGTATACAAAGAACCGTTTCGGAGTTACACGTGTTTCGTTGTTGGTAATTCCCTTCGTTGTTCGGGAAAACAGATTCAATTGACACGTGTGGCTAGGGAGCGAAGAATGTGTAGTAGATTTCTTTTCTACTCGTCGCGTCGCCGGGAAAACGTTCTTCTTTTGTTTTGCTTAAAAATCTTCGGGGCCAAGAATTTCCATGCAAATTCAGGAAAAACAGATGCGAACCGACCAAATCGATTTCTTACTTTTTCCGCCCTCCTCTCCCCCCTCTTACGTCCTTTTGTTTTCTTTCACATTCCTCCGTCGAAATCGCTTAAATTCAACCAGAGCCAACGCGGAACGCAACGCGAAGAAGTGTATCGAAACAATGCAAGGTTAAATGACCCGCGTACTCTCACTGTTCCTATAACTACCACTTTGATTCGCTCATTTAACCCCTAACAGTTCGTTTATTTTGTCAGCTATTTAGACCAGCATTAATCGATCGCTATTTTTACGTCACGTCACGTAGAAATCGTTTAATCATCATAGGTAATATTTATTTAACAAATTTACATCTTATAACGCGAAGTTAAATATTACAAGTTCAAATTAAACTTCTTCCTTAAACTTAAACAATTTTGTTGAATCAGTATACCATAATTCATTATGACGAGTGTTACTCGTGATTACAGGCGAAAGGGTTAAAACAGCAATGTAACGTATAGAAAGTGTGGGGCTGTAGAGTCGGGATAGAATAGGAAAAGGAAGGGTGTTGCGTTTCGTTCTGAGCCTGCTAGTGGACTCATCAGTGCGGCTACCTAGCAGGCCCTGCCTTAGACGTTGGGATATTGGAAGGAAGGTTAAAGGCGGTATATATATGGACGAGGTAGTTGGAGCGAGTACTTTCGAGAAAGCCTATTTCGTATGTCCCTCTAGTGGTGGGTGCAGGAGAGCTGCCACAGAAAGAATCGTAATAAAGAAATTTTCGTACCAAATCTGAACGTGGGTTTACGTAACAACACGTAGCACGTTGTATATTCGTTCACACTTAATATTTATGAATAAATATTGGGAGTTAAATGCGCTCTGTTTAACGTTGAAACGTGGCCAATATAATTATAAAGTATGGAACGTGTAATAATTCAGTAATACCTTATATCCGTTGCACAAACTAACGTGTCAATATATAGGGAAAACGTGTTTCTATTTGAATGAGAAGTTTTCAAGTGACAGTACAAAGGACCGTGGACTTTGTTCTACATTTCGAATTAATCAGTAACGAATTTATTACATCGAACGTATAAAAACAATGTTAATACATAAAAGGGCGGTTGAATAATCGTATGCTCGAAACTGGAATGATCTTTATATTAAATATGTTCGAAAATATCTGTGTTGCGATATTGAAAATCGCAGTGCATTAATTTGGAATTATTTCTCGTATTTTATTATATTACCATTCGAAAATATTTAATCTCACGGATTTTAATTTAATCCAATAGGTTTTATATAATAAAACATACATATGTAGATTAATTTCCTAACTTATCTATCACCTTTATAACAACATTTTCCCCATTCCATATTTTGCAATTGTTATCAAAGGTTAATTTATTACCCATTGACGAATAAATAAATTCGCAACTTCGTCGCCAAAATTAAAGAAACGCGTCTAAAATCAGCAATTATAGAATACCGTATAAAAGTACGTAAATAAATATTTGCATCGTTATCTTTATCTATCATTATCTATCTATTATATATTATCTTTGTCTAATTGCAGGTAAAATTTCCGCGCTATTTCTCGAAGTTTAGCCCGTTTAAACGTTAAACCGATTTGGGAGTATTACAATGTGACTAGGGGAGGTAATCATGTTTCGGCCCGCATTCGCGTAAACGTGCACGCGGTCCGGTAACGAAGTTTCTTTGTTGTTTGCCTTATTCAATTTTTCGTTTATTATTTATTCGCCCCGCTCTACATGATATCTCTGTTGTTCCCTCGAGGTGGATTTCTTTAGACGCGCGGAGACACAAAAGGCAGAAGATATTCTATTCTTCTTTCGACGCTAGGCACCGAAAGCTTGAATTCATTTAAGTTTTACCATCCGAGTTTACATAGAAATATTAGGGCCAGCAACTTCCCCTCTCTAGAATTCAAATTAATTTACATTCTCTACTTTCTTCCTTACCGCTGTTCAAACAGAAATTTCTCGTCCCTTTCAATGTATACAGTATTTAAATGGTATTTATACTTTTGATACCAATACGAATATTCTTCTTCAAATATTTTTTAACGCAAGTACAATAATTACTATTTAACACTATTAACATTATTACGTTTACTTAGTACTTATTTTCTTATTTTCTTTTCTTCTTGTTAACCCTGCGAATTTGCAATTTTTAAAATTGATAGTAAAGACAAGATGTTGGCTTTTATTGTATGAATATGAATCCAGTATATAATTGATTTTTGAATGTACAAAATGAAGCATGGAATTTAGGTTCAATTTCAATTATAGTTACTAAATATATGAATATACTTTTACTCTATTTACTAAATTTCCAATCTTTTTTAACATAATACTTTCACAGCTTATTTTTCTTTCTTTTTATTAACGCTGCAAATTTGCAATTTTTAAAATTGATAGTAAAGACAAGATGTTGGCCTTTATTGTATGAATATAAATTAAGTATATAATTGATTTTTGAATGTATAAAATGAAGCATGGAATTTAGGTTGAATTTCAATTATAGTTACTAAATATATGAATATACTTTTATTCTATTTACTAAATTTCCAATCTTTTTTAATATAGTACGTTTCATTTATTCTTTAACACCAAATTACTACGTTTATTGCTTTGTTAACGCTACAACTTTGTAATTTTTGGAGTTGATAATAAAAATGAAACGATAGCATTTATCGTGTGATTATAAATTAGGTACATAATTGAATTTTCAATGTATGAAATCAAATACTGAATTAAGGTTCAATTTTTATTATTGTTAGTATATATATGAATATACTTTCGTTATATTTGCTAAATTTCTAACCTGCATAGTTAATTTTATTCAATTATTTGCTATCCCTTTTTAAAGCAATTAACCATAAATCGATAGCGTTAAATTCGGCAAGCTTCATAATAAATGTAATATAATTCCCCATAAATGTCACTAAACGTTACTTTTAATTAAATAATGATTATAAAACATTGAAGAACGTAAAATCGGCCATTTCACAACCAAACAGAAGAAGACCATAACAAATTCTACTTAACAAAAGATAGTTTCATTTATGTTTTTGTTTTCAGTTGTATTCCATCGATTCCATTCGATTTTAAAAAATATTCTCGTTGTTTTTCTCCTTGTTTGGATGCGAATTCGCATTATTTTTCACACTCTATACGCCAATTATTAAACTGCGTCGAGTTATTAAAGAAATTATTTACTCAAATTATTTACTCAACTAAATAATAACGCGAAAAAAAATGAAACAATAATAAGCATAAACCATTATTCGCGCGATAAACTAAATGTAAAACAAATTCTCAACCATATTCTTCGGCAATCCAGTTTGATCTTGCTTTTATCGTCGTTTAACTTTTCAAAACTCTTGCATTGAAAATTTTTCTATTCCCCGAAAAGCTCGGATCAAGGGGAAGCGATTCTATGAAAGCTCGAAAGAGGGAAAGAAGAAATCAGTTAATTCCAGGTTAGCTACTAACTCTGCATAGAGATGCTGAAGGTAGCAGGCAAAAGGATTTGCCGAGAAGAAGACGGGAAGAGAGTCGCTAGAGAAATAAAGAGAATGAGGGAGGGAGGGAGATAAGGAAGACGATCTCTTGGCTGCTCGATTCCATAGGTGTGGCATTCTGTTTGTACGCGGAACACCGTGAATAAGGTTGAAATAGAAGAAAACCGTGTGGGTGGCAGATGTTCAAGCTTACCAGCAGATTTAAGAGGGATGCACAGTTTTCTCCGCCGCTGCGCTTCTGCTTCTGCTTCTGCACGCGTGCAGCTTTTACAAATGGAAGAATAAATATTAAACGAAAGTTGTGTGCACGCCTCGCTTGTCCCGAATAACCGAGAGGCCGATAATCAATCGATAAATCACCTTAATAATGAACGCTACGAATTTCCTTTTCTTTTTTTCTTTTCTTTTTTGTTTCGGCCAATTTCTAGTCGAGATTTAAAAATAGCAAAACCAAGTGGTTTATTACGTTGATAATTAGAAAACGTTGATATATTAGGCGGTTTTTATTTGGGTTAATTAATAAGCTATTTGCTGATCAAAAATTGGAAACGTGCACAGTGTTACTTTATATATAAATTACTTTAATAATGAACGTTACGAGTTTCTTATTTTTTGTCAATTCCTATTAAACATTTGAAAGTAGCAAAATCAAGTAGTTAATGCATTTGAAATTTTGTTCTATGCTACAAACGTTGATATATTAGGTTTTTACTTGTGTTAAGTAATAGGCAAATTATTAATCAAAAATTGGAAACGTGCAAAGTGTTACTTTATATATAAATCACCTTAATAATGAACGTTACGATTTTTTTATTTTTGGCCAAGTCTTGTTAAAGATTTGAAAGCAGTCAATAATGCGTTTGTAATTTTGTTCGATGTTACGAACGTTGATATATTAGGTTTTTACTCGTGTTAAGGAATAGGCAAATTATTAATAAAAAATTGGAAACGTGCAAAGTGTTATTTTATACATAAATTACTTTAATAATGAACGCTACGATTTCTTATTTTTTGGCAATTCCTATTAAACATTTGAAAGTAGGAAAACCAAGTAGTTAATGCATTTGGAATTTTGATCGATGCTGCAAACGTTGATATATTAGGTTTTTACTTGTGTTAAGTAATAGGCAAATTATTAATCAAAAATTGGAAACGTGCAAAGTATTATTTTATATATAAATCACCTTAATAATGAACGCTACGATTTTTTTATTTTTGGCCAAGTCTTGTTAAAGATTTAAAAGCAGCCAATAATGCGTTTGCAATTTTGTTCAATGTGATATTTCTTATATTTGTTATTTTTGTTATTTTTGTTATGTTTGTTATTTTTGTTATATTCGTTATACTTGGTATATTTGTTACACTTGGTATATTTTTTATATTTGTTATATTTGTCATACTTGTTACATTTGGTATATTTTTTATATTTGCTCTACTTGTTGCATTTGTTACATTTGGTGCATTTCTTATATTTGCTATATTTCTTATATTTTTAATATTTCTTATATTTCTTAGATTTCTACTATTTGCTATATTTCTTATATTTCTTAGATTTCTAATATTTCTCATATTTCTTAGATTTCTTATATTACTAATATTTCTAATATTTCTTATATTTCTTATATTTGCTATAGTTCTTATATTTCCTATATTTCTAATATTTCTTATATTTCTTAGATTTCTAATATTTCTCATATTTCTCATATTTCTTAGATTTCTTATATTTCTAATATTTCTTATATTTCTTATATTTGCTATATTTCTTATATTTGTTATATTTCTAATATTTCTTATATTTCTAACATTTACTATATTTCTTATATTTCTAATATTTCTTATATTTCTTATATTTTTTATGTTTCTTATATTTGCTATATTTCTTATATTTCTAATATTTCTTATATTTTTTATATTTCTTATATTTGCTCTATTTCTTATATTCGCTACATTTCGTATATTTCTTATATTTTTTATATTTCTTACATTAGTTTATATTACAAAAACGAATTACGTGCGTCAATAATAATTGACTTTATGCGAAACGATTATCGTTCCAAATAAATTAAAAAAAATGTCGCTTCACGTGTCCGCTTTAAAAATGTTCTCATTAACCCTTGGCAATTTTTACGAAGCGATTAAAATGTGTCTTCGTTAAACTCCGTTGCTTAGACATTCTTTTCAGAAGGCGAACACAACGACGTTTCGCATGCTGTTTCCTTTATTTTTAATTACAAGCACCTCCGTGTTTGTTCGGGCAATATCGTTCGTTATCAATTTACATATTTTATCTCGGCACATAGAAATATCTTTATACAGGCTGGGCGCTGTCTTTTATCTCGTATCAGAGCTGGTAACCGCAGCTACGCGAATGAAAAGCCGAGCGCCTTGCAAAGAGCAACAAGAAAAAAAAAAGTATTTTAAGAAGCGAAACGAAAAAAAAGAAGAAAAAAATATGCAAGAAAATAGGCGGAAGATTATACAAACAAGCTTCCTTTTTTCGTTAGATATTTGCACCGCAATTCAATTACTATTGCCTAGTATTACAAACATCGACACAATTGCTAGGTTCAAACTTTGGAATTCGATAGTTTAAAGAACGAAGAATTGGAAAATTCGACGCGTTCAGATTTGAAGTAGTGAAAATTGAAAACTTTGAAAATTCGACGCGATCGAATTGCAAGCATTGAAAATTTCAAGCTTTAAATATTGGAAATTTTAAAATATGGAATCTTGGGAAATTCGACGCGTTCAGATTTGAAGAAGTGAAAATTGGAAGCTTTGAAAATTCGACGCGGTCAAATTTGAAGTAGTGAAAATTGAAATCTTTGAAAATTCGAAGCGACCGAATTGCAAGCATTGAAAATTTCAAGCTGTAAATATTGGAAATTTTAAAGTATGGAATCTTGCAAAATTCGACGCGTTCAGATTTGAAGTAGTGAAAATTCGACGCGTTCAAATTTGAAGTAGTGAAAATTCGACGCAATTGCATTGCAAGCATCGAAAATTTCAAGCTTTAAATATTGGAAATCTGAAATTATGGAATCTTGGAAAATTCGACGCGTTCAGATTTGAAGTAGTGAAAATTGAAGGCTTTGAAAATTCAACGCGATCGAATTGCAAGCATTGAAAATTTCAAGCCTTAAATATTGGAAATTTTGAAGTATAGAAATTTGGAAAATTCGACGCGTTCAGATTTGAAGTAGTAAAAATTGAAAGCTTTGATAATTCGACGCGATCGAATTGCAAGCATCGAACATTTCAAGCTTTAAAAATTCGAAACTTTAAACGATAGAATCTTAAAAAATTTTCAGACAAATATAAACAAACTTCTCATTGATAGTAAATTAATAGTATATTTATATACAAGTAAATCGTTAATATTAAATTTATCTTTCAAATTTTTAAGTTCTTTCTCAAAATAAACAATCTCGATTAATATCCGTAAAAATCTACTGTTAAAACGATAATAATTAACACATCTATTTAACCCATAATTATCTTAAATCTGCCCTTAATAATAAAAGTGGTCTAAATCATATATTTCTACTATCTAACGGTTAATTTCACATAATATCGTACAAAATGACACTGAATTAATTTAGTTTAAAACACTGCGACGTGAAACAACTGATAAACTAATCTTTCTTTAAATTTTCACTTATTGTTAGACCGCTTACATAATTATGGGCACAAATAATAATAATACGTCTGTTAAAAAGCTGAACGCCTCGCAAAGTTGTTCAAGCAACGATGAATTTGTATTAGAAATTGGTTGAAAATTGGGTCGCCTATTTATCCGTGGAAACAAGTTTCTTGCTCGTCGAGTTGCTGTGTACACTGGCTGAATAAACGTAAGCAAACGATATAGTCTTATACCGTATCTCGTCGTCGTGTGTAGGCTGCTTTTCGTATCGTCACTCTTCTTATTCCGCCACTAGACTCGTATGCAAATTTTCCTACCCGATATACATTTCAAAAGAAACTTTTTTTCCTTTCCATCGCCGCCATTTCCTTCTTCGACGTATTATTCGTTTATTTTATTTATACGATTAATCCTCGCCTCGCGGTCGATCTTTGAACTGTTGTTAATTGGTAAATAATTATCGTTGCACGACGATTTTAAAGCTTCGAGTTTTCACTTATTGTTAGGCGAAAACTGTTGAAGCTTTGTAAAAATATTCAAATTTTGTAGAGTGGAGCCGAAAAAAATTCAAAGTAAAATTGTGTTTCTCTTATTGTAAATTTTGTCGACGTTTTAACTTTGCTCACGAGTGTATTTTAATAAACGATTATTACGCCCACGTTTGCGTAATTATTTTTCGCAAAATATTGCATGCTATTTTCCCATAAAAAATTGTGGGAAAAAATTCTAAGAAGATACGAGAAATAGACAAATAATAATCGATACTTTGAATACCGTTTTTTGGGGGGGAAAATTAATGCACATTAATAAGCACGCAATTTCTAAATTTTAATTGTTACAATATTTAATGTTAATTGTTATTCAATGTTATTGTCGAATAGTTAATTGTATCACCGTATCATAGACACTGAAATTATTTTATTCCCTTTTTTATATATATATAATATATAGCGTGTAAATTCAAATGACTCTACGGAATTTATATAATTATCAATAGTTTTCGTGAAACATGCGTTCTCCCGCGTTCACCCGTGCAAAAGTAGATACTTCGAGCTTTAAAATGAGCCAAAGTTGATCTCGCTACGACGTTTCTTTACGAAGTTGCAGCAGTTCAAAGTTTGACGAGTTTTCGCTGGAATTTTCTAATCCTTTAATTTCGATCATTGGTGTACTAAAAATAAAAAAAAGAACTTTTCCGTGGCTTGGATAATTACGAACGGTACTGTGAATTAATCTAGTCGAGTGATACGATCAAATAAGCCTCCGAAGTTAAATCTTCTCAACCCTTTATCCCATTCCACTATTAGTGTAGTTATAAACCGAAAACGTGGTTTACAGTTCGAGCTCCATTTCCTGTGATCTATTCGGTCGAAAAATTGCGCGCGCAAAAAAAAAAAAAAAATCAGATACTTCGTTGAATCGGACACACGTCTGGGAATTTTTGCAGATTTTTCCAGCGCGGTGCGGAATTTTAAAAAAAAAAATTCCCGAACCGTCGGATTTTTATTGACGTTATAAAGCAATCGCGTTTACATTTTTACAGTTGCAAGTTTATGTTTACAGTGACGGCAACTTGGTTAACTTAAATACCATTCTTTAACCGAACTCGGAATGTTTAATTAGGCTACGTTAATGTCCAACCGTTGGACGAGTAAGAAATATTGCGAGTTAAATAAAATGAACGACTTTGGAAAGTTTAGAGAATAATGAGACGAATATTACACGTTTGTTTAATCGTAACTTTATTACGGATTCTCTAATTTGCAAATTGTATGGTGAATATTACACTGTTCGCAATAGACTTGTATCTAAATCATTTCTAGACTGTGTCGATCTTTATGCAAGTGCTTAATTATTGTACTAATTTTTAATATGTTACTTTATTAATATATTAATACATCAGTATATCAATATATTAATATATCAATATATTAATATATCAATATATTAATATATCAATATATCAATATATTAATATATCAATATATTAATGTACCAATATACCAATACATGAATATTTCAATATATCAACAAATTAACACATCAATATACCAATATATCAATATATTAATATATCAATATATTAATATTTGAATATACTAATATACCAATCTATAAATATATGAATATATAAATATTTCAATATATCAACACGTTAATGCATCAATATAGCAATATATCAATACATTAATATATAGGAATATATCAATATATTAAAATTTGAATATACCAATATATCAATACATTAATATACTAATATACCAATACATTAATATATCAATACAATAATATATCAATACATTAATACATCAATATACCAATATATCAATACAATAGTATGGCAATATATCAATACATGAATACATTAATATACCAATATACCAATATATCAATACATTAATATATCAATATATCAATACATTAATATATTAATATACCAATATATCAATATGTAAATATATCAATATGTAAATATATCAATATGTAAATGTATCAATATATCCATATATCAATATATCAATTTATAAATATATCAATATATCAATATATCAATTTGTAAATATATCAATATATCAATATATCAATAAGCAAATATATCAATACATCAATATATCGATATGTAAATATATCAATACATCACTGCATCAGTATTCCAATATATCAATACATCAATATACAAATATATCAATATATCAATACATTAATATATCAATATATCAATATACCAATATATCAATATACTTATATCTCAATATATCAATACATCAACACATTAATATACCAAAATACCAATATATCAACACATTAATATATCAATATACCAATATAGCAATGCATCATTATATAAATATATCAATATATCAGTACATCAATACGTCACTACATCAACCATCATTATGTCAACACAATTAATATTTGATCATCCGTAAATGGAAAATTCAAAGTCATTGTAAGTCGAAGAAGAAGAACGACAAACGAAGCTCGGTTTCCTATAGCCGATCCCTTGCGATTTAAAAGTCGCTGGGCGGGTGAATTTCTACCTTAAAGGTTGTCCGACTCCTTGAAAAGGAACCGCCCTCGCCTTTCCAGAGTAACCTTTTTTAAAATTCAAGTTGATTCAAGGCTCGCTCTCTCTTTCTCATTCCCATTCGACTACTTTCAACTATTAGGTGTACCAATGAATAATCGAATTTCTTTTCCCCTTGCTAAATTCAACGATTATTTATAAACGAATCAAACACGTCTATTTAATTTATATTTACTTTGGTATCGACAACTGCGAGCTTTGCACAATTTGGACGCGTTTATATTCCAAATTTTAATACATTAAAATGGCTTTTCGTTTCGAGTCTTTGCTACTAAATTCTCATACTTAGCAAATACAATATATATATATATATATATATATATTCACATTTTATTATAGCATTTTAAAACAATTTCTCAGTGTCACTTAAAAACGGTGACCTACTTTTAAAAATAACACTAAAGGATTACTTTTAAATTACTATTTGAAATAAAACTCGCGCAGATCTGATTGATTTAATTCCTAATACATTAAGTTCCGATAGTAGGGAAATATTTATTGCTCAAAAAAGTACCAAGCAAAAATGCAGTATAAACTATGCATACATAATAAATTCCCCGATTGAAATTGTTCCTCAAAAAGGGGAGTATAATCCTTATAAAGTATAAGGTATAATTATACCTTATAAAGGTGTAATATTTAAAAAGGTTTAATTACTTATAAAGGTATAATATTTAAAAAGGTATAATTACTTATAAAGGTATAATATTTAAAAAGGTATAATTACTTATAAAGGTATAATATTTAAAAAGGTATAATTACTTATAAAGGTATAATATTTAAAAAGGTATAATTACTTATAAAGGTATAATATTTAAAAAGGTATAATTACTTATAAAGGTATAATTATTTATAAAGGTATAATTACTTATAAAGGTATAATTATTGACGTATAATATATAAGGTATACAAATTAATGTTAATATTAAAGGTATAAATTTTAAAGGTACAATTATACCTTAAAAGGTATAATTATTTATAAAGGTATAATTACTTATAAAGGTATAATTATTAACGTATAATATATAAGGTACATAAATTAAGGTTAATATTAAAGGTATGAAGTTTAAAGGTACAATTATACCTTATAAAGGTATAATATTAAAATAGGTGTAATTAGTTATAAAGGTATAAAGTTGAAAGGTACAATTAAACCTTATAAAGGTATAATATTAAAAAAGATGTAATTAGTTATAAAGGTGTCATTATTGACGTATAATATATAAGGTATACAAATTAATGTTAATATTAAAGGTATGAAGTTTAAAGGTACAATTATACCTTAAAAGGTATAATTATTTATAAAGGTATAATTACTTATAAAGGTATAATATATAAGGTATATAAATTAAGGTTAATATTAAAGGTATAAAGTTTAAAGGTACAATTATACCTTATAAAGGTATAATATTAAAAAAGGTGTAATTAGTTATAAAGGTGTTATTATTGACGTATAATATATAAGGTATACAAATTAATGTTAATATTAAAGGTATAAAATTTAAACGTGCAATTAAACCTTACAAAGGTTAAAATCGGTTCCATATTCAATTTCAGATTCGAACCAGAATACAAGCCCAGATTCGTCCGACACCTGGTATTACATTAATCGCGAAAAAGATGTGAAAATGGCCTGGTACGGCGAAAGTAGTTTTCTAATCATTTAATTAATAATGAGGGCAATGTGTAGGTGAGTGTTGCGGGCCAGTGGATCGAAAGGGTGGTTTACAGAGGATCGTGGAGTGGTCTATTGTCGTCGACAACGACAACGAGCTCTCAATTTCCGTCGGTAGGTAATCACGGTAGGAGGGGGGGAAGCCGCACAAGGTATACGGCTTAAAGCGAACTCCTTGCCGATAGTTAATTATTGCCTAGCAGAACTGATTTGCAAGTACGTCGTTTATAATCCACTTAAGTCCTAATCGAATCCTGACCGGTATCGATACACGGACAATTGTATCGTACGATTCATCCGCCAGCCAATTTCCAATCCCAAAATATAAGTCATTTACAACCTATCGAATTGTTCACTTTTCTCTTTTCCATTCGTTCGGTTATTATTTTCTAGAAAGAAAGAATAATATTGGAATAATATGGGCAAATGACAACCCAATTACTTAAGATATAATTGTTAGAATTAATCGTTAGATTAAGCGTGTTAACGTTACGTTATATTACTTGGTTCCGTAGCGAATGTTAACCCATTGGAATCACGGTACAAAACTTTCGAGATCAATGCAAAGCAGCGAACGGTTGTTATCATAAAACCCAAGAGAAATAAGAAGAAGAAGAAGGAGGGGGAATATGTGTTTAAAAGATCGACACAGGGAAAAGGAAGTCCGGAGAAAAATGGAAAATAGTTCAGTGGCCAATTACCGGTGGAATTTTTACGGACGATTTAACGCCGGTTACCTTTCCGCGCGGTGCTTTCTTCGTTTCACGAATCACGGCGAAGAAGAAAGGGAGGGAGGAGAGGGAAGAAGAGACGCGGGGAAAAATTAGCTTGGGATCTTCGTGGAAAATCTCGTGTCCTGATATTTGCATGTGATCTCTCACCGCAGGATTTACGCCGAAGAAAGGAACGAGCTCTCCGACCGGGTAACCGAAGAAAACGCTAAAGCACCACTGTCCGCATTCCTCTTCCACTTTTCGCGATTTATTAGCGGGCGTGGGGGAGAAATTTTTAAAAACTTCCCGACTACTCTTCGGGACTTTGTACTTAACTGTTTTGGAAAGTATAGGAGAATAATTCGCGTTTAGAAAATTACGCATTTGTACGAAGGATTATTATTTGAATAGGAGTAACTAGGAAAAGTATGGATGTTTGTTATTATTCGAATCATTTTTATACTAAATTTGGACGTGGGTTTATGTAACAATGCATAGACATTGTATATTCGTGTATATTAATCCAATATTATTCCAATCTTAGTTCAATATTAATACAATATTAATTCCATATTAACCCAATATTAATTCAATAGTAATTCAATATTAATTCAATATTATTCCCATATTAATCCAATATTAATCGAATATTAATTCAATATTAATCCAATATTATTCCAATTTCAGTCTAATATTAATACAATATTAATTCAATATTAATCCAATATTAATCCAATAGTAATCCAATATTATTCCAATTTTAGTTCAATATTAATACAGTATTAATTCAATATTAACCCAATATTAATCCAATATTAATTCAATAGTAATTCAATATTAATCCAATATTATTCCAATTTTAGTTCAATATTAATACAATATTAATTCAATATTAACCCAATATTAATCCAATATTAATTCAATAGTAATTCAATATTAATTCAATAGTAATACAATATTAATCCAATATTAATCCATTATTAATCCAACATTATTCCAATTTTAGTCCAATATTAATACAATATTAATTCAATATTAACCCAATATTAATCCAATATTCATCTAATATTAATTCAGTAGTAATCCAATACTACTCCAATATTATTCCAATATTAATCCAATATTAATTCAATAGTAATCCAATATTATTCCAATACTACTCCAATATTATTCCAATTTTAGTCCAATATTAATTCAATATTAATCCAATATTAATTCAATATTAACCCAATATTAATTCAATATTAATTCAATATTAACCCAATATTAATCCAATATAATTCCAATTTTATTCCAATCTTAGTCCAATATTAGTCCAATATTAATTCAATTCTAGTCTAATAGTAGTACAATATTAATTCAATATTAACCCAATATTAATCCAATATTCATCTAATATTAATTCAGTAGTAATCCAATACTACTCCAATATTATTCCAATATTAATCCAATATTAATTCAATAGTAATCCAATATTATTCCAATACTACTCCAATATTATTCCAATTTTAGTCCAATATTAATACAATATTAATCCAATATTAATCCAATATTAACCTATTATTAATCCAATGTTAATCCAATATTAACCCAATATTAATTCAAGATTAATTCAATACTAATTTAATAGCAATCCAACATTAATCCAATATTATGCCAATTTTAGTCCAATATTAACACAATATTAATCCAATATTATTCCCATACTATTCAAATATTATTCCAATATTAATCCAATATTAATTCAATATTAATCCAATATTAACCCATTATTAATCCAATATTAATCCAATATGAACCCAATATTAATTCAATACTAATTCAATTTTACTCCTTTGTTTGACTTTCCAATGACATTAATTGGCATATATTGGACATTGTTGTACATTTCCAATTAATCAATAATTAATTCATTACATTCACCATATTAAAAAAATTCATAAATAAAACTCGATGTTGACCAATATACATATTATGCTTATCCAAACTAGAACCATTTTCATCTTAAATACTTGTTCTAAAACTAATTAAATAAACTTACTTTTAAGAATAACTTTAAACTGACAGTGCGCCCTACTTACAATACATACATCTACTCTATTTAACTTTAACCCTTTGCGGACGAGCATCGACAAATAGCCGCCGAAACTTTTTCGATTCTATGGATAAATGTCGGTTTTCAAAGCAGCAAATTTGGATTAGTCACACTAAAATATGCACTTTCGATAATAATTCAGCGAAAATTCGTTTAGCGTTATTAAATATGTCCCTGATGGATTTGTAATTGTGTGGAAATTTCTTACGTATTATTTTTTCTCGTCCTCAAAGGGTTAACAGTACGCGGGTACGTTTGCGTGGGTTCGATATCGTTCGCGCGGCAACGCGGATACATTCGCTTGTGTTCGAAGGAAAATCTCGTACAACTGATGATTACGTATTCGCATAATAGAGAGGACCCGTGCATATAATTAACAGATGACATGGATGGCCGGAATAACCGTGGAAATGTGTGAAAGTAATTAATTGCTCCCGTGACGGGTGACAAGGAAACAGGCCAATTAACCATGCCGCTTTCCCAGCCAAGGCAAAAGTGTTTAATTTCTAATTGTTCCCACCCTCCGTCGGCTTAATACCAGGCCGTCAATATTCCCTGCACCCGTCGTTAACTGAACTCGTTAACGGATACGTTTGATCGGTTGCACGGTTATCCTGCTTATCACGACGTTTAACGCGTGTTGCTTTCCCCTTTCCCTTTCACTTACCGTTGCTCGGAATATTCAACGTACACCTTGAAACTCGTTGAAAGAGATTGCTAAACAAATGATTACGTTTCAACGTGCCCAAACTATTAAACTCAGCCTTACGCTTAAGGTGTCATTGGTTGTTCTGTTGTTTTGTTTTGTTTAGTTTATTTTATGCTATTATATGCTCAGGTTTAATATGAACAGGGGTAGATATTGAATTAGGAATTTTGAAATTGTCAGGGTCACCTAAGTAATAAGGAATTTGAGAAATAATAAAAAAATAAATTAATATAATAATAAGAAATCGTAAAATATCTTCAATTGTAAAATATGGATGATAAGAAACTTTAAACATATTTCTATTCGATCCAAAAGGATTTGATGACCCTGTTAAATGTAATGGAAATAAATGTATAATTGCTAAAACTAAAATGATAAGAGGTAGAATAAAATGTAAAGAAAAAGATCGATTTAACGTTGAATTGTTAATAGTGAATCCTCCTCAAATACATTCGACAAATATTTGTCCAATATAAGGAATTGATGATATTAAATTAGTAATAACAGTGGCGAATGTTTGCCAATGTCCAAGGCAAAACCTCGGCCAATATCCAAGGCAGTACTGTATTCTGTTTTCAGATAGCCGTGTCACAAAGTAGGGGAAAGCTTATTTTATTCGAGAAAACTTCAAGGGATACGACAGTATTTTTATCGAATTTTTGAAACGCGTGACCTCGAACCTCGATTCGCGACATAAGAGTTTGTTTACATTTTGCAGTGAGAAAAAACAAACTTCTTCAACTTGAGAAAAATTTATCCGAATAAGCCGTAAGGTTTACGATCAAAACAAAAAGAAAAGAAAAGAAAAAGAAGTGAAGTTCGTATCTTCTCGTTACGTAAACCGAAGTTCAAATTTGCTATCGAATTTTATTTATTTACGATCCTTTCGTGCGTTACTTTATTATTGAACGAAATAATTAAAGATTGCAATATGAACGTAAGTAAAAAGAAATACGGTTGGCAGTTTGAAATGGAATTCTTAAATCTTAATTGAAACGTTACGCCTCTATTCGTTTACATAATCCAGTTGCCATCACTTACATCAGAGATGGGATTTCCGGTTTGCAAAAAGAGGAGAATTAGAAGCGCGGCAAAGAAAGAAACGGAGGATACAAAACAAGGAATGGAGGAATTAAAACCCTGGAGATCTTCTTAAAAACGTATTGTTAATCTGCAGGCAATTGCGAAAGAAATTAAAAAAAGAAGAAAATGGAGAAGGGAAATGCAGAACATAAAACATGTGAACATATCTAATATAAATTGAATAATAGTGTAAAAGAGTCGAATTAATGCAACTAATATAAATTGAATAATACTACAATAGATTAGAAGTAATATTTCTATTGTAAATTGAATAATAGTGTAAAAGATTACAAGTAATACATTTAATATAAATTGAATAATATTATAAAACATTAGAAGTAATACATTTAATATAAATTGAATAATAGTATAAAAGATTAAAAGTAACACATCTAATATAAATTGAACAATACTATAAAAGATTAAAAGTAATACATTTAATATAAATTGAATAATAGTATAAAAGCTTAAAAGCAATACATTTAATATAAATTGAATAATAGTATAAAAGATTAGAAGTAATACATTTAATATAAATTGAACAATACTATAAACGATTAAAAGTAATACATTTAATATAAATTGAATAACAGTATAAAAGATTAAAAGTAATACATTTAATATAAATTGGATAATAATATAAAAGATTAAAAGTAATACATTTAATATAAATTGAATAATAGTATAAAAGATTAAAAGTAATACATTTAATATAAATTGTTTAATAGTATAATAGATTAAAAGTAATACATTTAATATAAATTGGATAATAATATAAAAGATTAAAACTAATACATTTAATATAAATTGAATAATAGTATAAAAGATTAAAAGTAATACATTTAATATAAATTGTTTAATAGTATAATAGGTTAGAAGTAATACATTTAATATAAATTGAACAATACTATAAACGATTAAAAGTAATACATTTAATATAAATTGAATAATAGTATAAAAGATTAACAGTACTACATTTAATATAAATTGAATAATAGTATAATAGATTAAAAGTAATACATTTAATATAAATTGAACAATACTATAAACGATTAAAAGTAATACATTTAATATAAATTGAATAATAGTATAAAAGATTAACAGTACTACATTTAATATAAATTGAATAATAGTATAATAGATTAAAAGTAATACATTTAATATAAATTGAATAATAGTATAATAGATTAAAAGTAATAGATTTAATATAAATTGAATAATACTATAAAAGATTAGAAGTAATACATTTAATATGAATTGAATAATAGTATAAAAGATTAAAAGCAATACATTTTATATAAATTGAATAATAGTATAAAAGATTAAAAGTAATACATTTAATATGAATTGAATAATAGTATAATAGATTAGAAGTAATACATTTAATACAAATTGAACAATACTATAAAAGATTAGAAGCAATACATTTAATACAAATTGAACAATACTACAAATAATTAGATGTACTCAATTAAACAGTTTAACATCTAATAAAAATTGAACAATACTTCAAACTATTAAAAGTGATACTACTAATATAAATCGAACGATACTATAAAAGATTAAAAGATACTTACATTGGAACAATTTATAACGTCTAATACAAATAATAAGAGGAGTTAAACAATTTCAGCCGTACAAAGTTGACTCGTATTTTTACTTATGCACGAACGAAAACGTGGAGTGCTGATGAACAACACCTGTCGCCTTCTGTGTCTCTGGAACAGCGGTTAGATGGCTTGTTCTGTTTCTAGACACGAGATAACGAGTTCCGTTGCGACAATTCCACGCATCTAAGAAGATCACGACCTACTAGCACTGAACTAAAGCTACGAGTACGAAGAAGGCAATGCGGAAGGTGGGTCGAAGCAGCCTTAGCTGACGTTATGAGAATACGAGAGGCGGAATTTACAATGCCGGAAGTGATTGTTCTCTTATACTTTCCCACCTAGCACATCTGTCCCATTCGCATTTTTCTCCAATTATCAATTTCTTTCACTATCACTATTACTCTTATTTTCTCTCCTTTTCTTTATGGTTGCTTTCGTAATTTTGCTTGAAATTTAATTAACAACAGTTTCTATTTACAAATTTCATATGGAATACGAAATTATTCGATTGCAATACAATTTAGTAAATTAATAATCTTCGACATGTTTACTACATTCGTTTACACGATTTTATTTTGTTTTATACGCGGTATTGGTATTCTTGTAAGAATTCTATTACAGTAATTGTATACGAGGAGTAACTCGTTAATAATAATAATAATAGTAATAATTTATATGATACAGGTTCTCTTTTCTAGTTCGTATTAAGTTTGCTCGCAATTTATAATGCTTTCAGTTCAATGCAACATAATCACACACGATTACGTAATATTGCATATTATTAACAATTGTTAATCTAATTACTATTCATACATGAAAATTATCCTGTTCACCCAACTTTAATTCAATCGAATTTTCTTTTATTCTTAGTACGTTTATAAAAGTGGCTTACGTCTTTTTTCGACTTTTAATCGTATTCCTTGTGATAATTGAAATTGTTGTAATACTCATTATTATTATAAGCAATTATACTTATTAGATTAGCTCGTACACAATCGCAGAATTGTTTCGCAATAATACTTATCATTATACTGTATTATTATTATGCTATAATATATATATATATTATAATTAATTATACTTATTAGATTAGCTCGTACAGAATCACGGAATTGTTTCGTAACGCGCAACTAAATAATCCATTCTTTCACGTTATCCAACCTATTAATGAAATCTAGCGATAAATTAGAAGCTTATGGCTATTGCAAATTTGACACGCATCGATGTAAAAGAAACGTTTAACAATACAATCGTGCGGCTATTCGGCAAAAACGTTTCGTTGTTTGTAAAGGCCGTGATATTGATGTTTGGTATTGATAAAAATCAACGTTCCGTGAAATTCGTATTTAATATGCGAATAAAGTAAACGGTAAATAGAACACGCGTATTTTACTTTCGGTACGCGGAAAATAACGCAGCTTTTGACGGGTGATTTTAAACGCGTCGCAATTAATTATGTTCGCGTGATATTTCATTACAAAAACGTGTTTTTTTTTAGTATTTACAAAGGGATATTAATGAACATATTCAAGAGATTCTCATTTTACACGTTTATCAAACACGGAAAAAAGATCGCGTTGCTATTTTAAACAGAGATAAAATGTTATCTCGATGCTAAGAGGAATTATTTTTGTAAAATCATTTGTTGCGTACTGTAATTTAGTTTAATTTCGCGGCATTATTTTTACTTGGAAAGTAATCAACTTTTAACATTTTTAATTTTAAGCATCTTTAAATGCAACCTCGGAAAAATAGTTTCTAATTTTTTAACTAAACCATGAATTAAAACACACAAGTGAACGGTTGACATTTTTTAATAAACAAAGTCAGCTTAGGTTAGTTAATAATTCGTCATATGGATATTTAACAAATTCTAGTTCATTCTTTCCTTATTTATTATTTCGATAATAATTAATTATTATTGATCTCGATTTGTCCGATTTTTCTCGCAATTATCGAACATCCCTAATAAAAAAACACGATGTTTAACCGTGTTTCGTTGCACGATTGAAATTGTAAGAGGTTACGCGAGTGGAGGAGGGACTTTGTTACAATTATTGGAAACGTATTGCAAAACGTAAGGCAAATATATATTCGGAAAATATCGCTAAGCTTTTGTTGAAAGACGATTTATTTGTTACATTTTCTCGTTCATTTTTTTCTTCTTTTTTTTTTTTTCTTAAACATCTCCCGATTCCCCCGGTATCATTTCCAATCTCCTAATGCAACATCTTCAAATTTGAACAGCAATCCTCTTAACTCAATTATATCATCGATAAGGGAGGAAATATTATATTTATTAACGGGCTACGTATTTTTATGCATTCCTGAGAAATACCGATATGCAAGTAAATTACGGATACACGAGAATTTACTATGTTCAATTTACGTTAAGAATTTTCGATTCATAGAGAAATATACGTTACTTCGTTTCGAGGGATAAAATAATAATCCTATATTGAAATTTCAGTCATTTAATTTTGTTATCGAAAATGAGAATTCGAACGAAAATCTGTCGTCCATTTATTTTACCTTTTTTTGTTATTTGTCACAGTGATTTTTCTCGCAAATCAAACGTGTCGAGATGTATTAAGTGCATCTATGATTAATTCACTTCTTCTGCTAAATTCGGCATTCATTTCGAACAATATCGACTATCCAAGCGTATTTTAAACATAACTGCTCCAATTCTACAACGTTTTTAAGTCTATTTTTGTGGAATACAACAGACGAGATTTCTACTCGAAGAAACATCGATCTATTTAAAAATAGGAGACTATTTATCGATACACCTAATAAAAGGGGTCGTAAACTTCTTGTTATTAGTATTACGGTTTCTCTTTCTCTTTTCGAAGATTTTCAATACCTCTAATATTAATTGCAACCTCCTCAAATTTAAACAGCAGCTCTCTTAACTATTTTTGTTCTTATATTTGCATTGAGATATGTTGTCTATTTATTATATAGTTTCTCTTATTATTATTGGTATTTTTTCATTATTACTATTGTTACTATTATCATTGCTCTTATTATTATTACTATTATCATTATCATATTTTTGTCCTCTCTCTTAAAATATCCTCAATACCTTGAATATTATTTTCAATCTTCTAATACAATATTTTCAAATTTAAATACCAATCCTTCTTACTAATTATATCGCCCTAAAAATATACACGTAAAAATCTGTCGCCTATTTATTATATTTTCTCCTATTATTATTGTTTTCCTATTACTATTATTACTGTTAATATTATTACTACTATCATTGCTCTTCCTATTATTATTACTACTGCTACTATTATCATACTACTACTATAATACTTCTAATATTATTTCCAATCTCTTAATGCAACATTTTCAAAAATTTAAACAGCAATCCTTTTGATTATAGCCTTATTGAAATTTGTATAAAAATCCATAATCTATTTATCATATTTTCTCTTATTATTATTGTTTTCTTATTACTATTGTTACTGTTAATATTACAACTATTATCATTGCTCTTATTATTATTATTATTATTATTATTATTATTACCACAACCATTATTCTATTTTTTTCCACTTTCTTAAAAGTATCTTCAATACTTCCAATATTATTTGCAATCCCCTAATACAACATTTTCAAACTTAAACTACAATCTTCCTAACTACTTATATCGCGCTAAAAATCTATATAAAAATCTGTCCCATATTTATTATATTTCCTACTATTATTGTTTTCTTATCACTATTGTAGCTATTAACATTAGTATTATTATTACCACTACCATTATTATATATTTGTCCCCTCTCTTTGAACTATCCTCAATACCTTCAATATTATTTGCAATCTCCTAATGCAACAATTTTAATATTTAAACAGCAATCCTCCAAACTAATTATATCGCTCTAAAAATCTACATAGAAATCTGCCCCATATTTATTATATTTTCTCCTACTATTATTGTTTTCTTATTACTATTGTTACTGTTAATATTAGTATTATTATTACCACTACCATTATTATATATTTGTCCCCTCTCTTTGAACTATCCTCAATACCTTCAATATTATTTGCAATCTCCTAATGCAACATTTTCAAACTTAAACTACAATCTTCTTAACTACTTATATCGCTCTAAAAATCTATATAAAAATCTGCCCCATATTTATTATATTTCCTCCTACTATTATTCTTTTCTTATCACTATTGTATCTATTAACATTAGTATTATTATTACTACTACCATTATTATATATCTGTCCTCTTTCTTTAAATTATCCTCAATACCTTCAATATTATTTCCAATCTCCTAATGCAACAATTTTCAAATTTAAACAGCAATCCTCCTAACTAATTATATCGCTCTAAATATCTACGTAAAAATCTGCCCCATATTTATTATATTTCCTACTATTATTGTTTTCTTATCACTATTGTATCTATTAACATTAGTATTATTATTACCACCACCATTATTATATATTTGTCCTCTCTCTTTGAACTATCCTCAATACTTTCAATATTATTTGCAATCTCCTAATGCAACATTTTCAAACTTAAACTACAATCTTCCTAACTACTTATATCGCTCTAAAAATCTATATAAAAATCTGCCCCATATTTATTATATTTCCTCCTACTATTATTCTTTTCTTATCACTATTGTATCTATTAACATTAGTATTATTATTACTACTACCATTATTATATATCTGTCCTCTTTCTTTAAATTATCCTCAATACCTTCAATATTATTTCCAATCTCCTAATGCAACAATTTTCAAATTTAAACAGCAATCCTCCTAACTAATTATATCGCTCTAAATATCTACGTAAAAATCTGCCCCATATTTATTATATTTCCTACTATTATTGTTTTCTTATCACTATTGTATCTATTAACATTAGTATTATTATTACCACCATCATTATTATATATTTGTCCTCTCTCTTTGAACTATCCTCGATACCTCCGATATTATTTCCAATCTCCTAATGCAACATCCTCAAATTTGAACAGCAGCCCTTCTAACTCAATTATATCGCCGTATTCAGCTGCGCGGCGGCACATAAAACTCTCTCAGCGTAAAGCAACACAACACAAGATAGGCTACGCGGCTCCCGTGTCACCGATTACTAGCCTGCAAGTAGCTCCGAACTCGTTACCCGCTACCAATCCCATATCCCGCTGCAACGAGAAACGCGAACGCATTCCAACCTCCTTAAACCAAACTTAACCTCCCCAGGGATATCCTAACCGCGCACATATGCGCGCGCGCGCCTTCACTTCCAACTGACGTTTGAACGCAGGAAATTAAAAACATTAACGGCCGCCGGTCAAATGCAACGGCTACGTAAAAATATTACCGTCACATTAAATAGAAGCATAGGATAAACCGTTCATTATTATGTAGAATCATTAGAAGGCAACCATTCTACTATATTAACCCTTTGCGGACGAGCGTCGACAAATAGTCGCTTGATCATTTTTTGGCTTTCCGAAGCCATGTCGACTTTTAAAGCACAAAACTTAATGCAATGAATACTTAACGTAATAATAAACATTTGAAATCGTTGGAAAGTAAATGGTTTGGAACTCATAAGCGTGAAAACTCAAAGTCGTGGAATTCAAAACTAAAGTACTCGCACGAGTGTCATTACTTCTCGTCCGCAAAGGGTTAAACCCTTGGCTTACGAATTTTTCAAAGATTATCCACTGAAACATTGACTACTTGTTACTGTAACATTACGTCGAATGCAAAACACTAAAATATTATATGTACGCAATTCTTACCTGGTAATTCTCGATCTCGCAATCTTAGAAATTGAAATAAAATAAATTCGAATTTATTGCAAAATACAGCATGTTTTTATCGTAATTGGTTCATAGTCTAAACCACGAGTGCAGCTCGTTGTTATAAGCCAAAGGGTTAATTTAGAATAGACGAAGACAACAACGGAATCGTAAGTAAATATTGTGCGACGTAATCGTTTTCTACATTTAATCGACAAACTATCGTATAAATATGATTACATATAAATGAATCGTAAATCACAAATCTGTAATAATGTATACAGGTAAATACTTAGTGAAACGTGTGAAATAGATCGAAAATTTATAGAATCACGGCTTGATTTTATATTTATATTAAAGAGCGTGGCTACGCGTAATAAAACTGTGTTCATTGTTAACCGATAGCTTTGTAAATTGAGCAAATATTGCTACAAATATCCACGGTGAAATCAAACGGGAATTATTTCTGGTAATCGAAAGAATATGTATAATTAATCAGAAGTAGATTTCACTTTTTTCCGAATCGATTAATAATAAGCGAATCCCCTTTTATTTTATACTACTCGAAGCATTGGATTTGATGCACTTTTACATAAATTTGGTCCTGGTTTGGCCATGCACGCACGCTATGATATATCCCATAAATGGTTAGTCTAGCCTGTGGGTAGAACTCTGCGTTCTATACCCAAATTATATCCATCTCAACCTTCAACCCGTTTCAGCTTCTAATGACGAAGGTTCTATCCCCAAATTAACTTCCCCTCATAATTCTACCACCAAAACTCAAAGCTTTCAATATACCCCTTACTTCTCATTCAATCAACCACCCTAAATTACAAGAACAAACACCACATAATAGCTAACCTTATAATACATAATAATCATTAATAAATTCATAAACGAAGGACCCTGTTATACGTTCTATCCCAAAGTGTCTCCATTTTATCCATTTATCAACAAAATTCAAAGCTTCCAATATACAATACTTCGACTACCCCAAATTGCAAAACCAGACACCGAATAATAGTTAACGTTACGATACATGATAAATCTTTAAAAATTCATGAAGAAAGGAAGCCATTATACATTTGTGGCGGCTCTCCTGCACCTACCACTAGAGGGACATACAAAATAGGACTTTCTCGAAAGTACTCGCTCCAACTACCTCGTCCATATATATACCGCCTTTAACTTTCCTTCCAATATCCCAACGTCTAAGGCAGGGCCTGCTAGGTAGCCGCACTGATGAGTCCACTAGCAGGCCCAGGACGAAACGCAACACCCTTCCTTTTCCTATCCTATCCCCTCTCTACAGCTCCACACATTCTACCCCAATGTATCGCCATTTCAAGCTTCTGCGAATTTTTCTACCCTCCGGTCCACAACCTTCAAACACAGAAATCCCAAATTATAAAAGTAAACACGAAATAATAGCTAACATCACAATACGTAGTAATCTTGACGAAATTCATAGAGAAAGAGATTCGTTATATATTCTACTTTAAGTGTTTCTCCATTTCATCCATTTACCCCCAAAATTCAAAGTTTTTAATACACCTCAAATATCGTAGATTGCGAATGTTAACTACTGAATAATAGTTAACATTACGATACGCAGTCTCTCAAGAATTCGTAAAAAAGAATATCATTATTCAATCTACCACAAAGTATCTCCATTTTATTCTTCCATCTTAAATTTCTATCCCCACAACTAAAAGCTTCGAATACACCTCAACTACCCCAAATTAATATACTTCAACTACCTCAAAATAATAGCTAACGTTACAGTACGTAAAAGTAATCTTTAAGAAATTCGTGAAGAAAGAACCCCATTATACATTCCACCCCAAAGTGTTTCCATCTCATGCTTCTACCCCCAAAACTCAAAGCTTCCAATATACCCCAGCTCCTCATTCGATTATCCACCCGAAATTACAAAACCAAACGCCGAGTAATAGGTAACATCGCAATACATAATGTTCCTTACAATATTCGTACAGAAAGAACCCTAAAGTGTGTCCATCTGATGCTTCTACCTCATCTTCTACTCTCAAAGCTAAAAGAGCTCCTAATATACTTCAACTGCTCTAAATTAATAGACCTCCACTACCTTAAAATAAAAGCTAACGTTACAGTACTTAATCTTTAAAAAATTCCTAAAGAAAGAACCGCATTATACATTCCACTCCAAAGTGTCTTCATCCCATGCTTCTACAAATTCTTCTACCCCCAAAACTCAAAGAGCTCCGAATATACCTCAAGTATGCCAAATGACAAAACCAAACATTCAATAATAGGTAACATTACAATACGTAATAATCCTTACAATATTTGCACAGAAAGAACCCTAAAGTGTGTCCATCTGATGCTTCTACCTCATCTTCTACTCTCAAAGCTAAAAGAGCTCCTAATATACTTCAACTGCTCTAAATTAATAGACCTCCACTACCTTAAAATAAAAGCTAACGTTACAGTACTTAATCTTTAAAAAATTCCTAAAGAAAGAACCGCATTATACATTCCACTCCAAAGTGTCTTCATCCCATGCTTCTACAAATTCTTCTACCCCCAAAACTCAAAGAGCTCCGAATATACCTCAAGTATGCCAAATGACAAAACCAAACATTCAATAATAGGTAACATTACAATACGTAATAATCCTTACAATATTTGCACAGAAAGAACCCTAAAGTGTGTCCATCTGATGCTTCTACCTCATCTTCTACTCTCAAAGCTAAAAGAGCTCCTAATATACTTCAACTGCTCTAAATTAATAGACCTCCACTACCTTAAAATAAAAGCTAACGTTACAGTACTTAATCTTTAAAAAATTCCTAAAGAAAGAACCGCATTATACATTCCACTCCAAAGTGTCTTCATCCCATGCTTCTACAAATTCTTCTACCCCCAAAACTCAAAGAGCTCCGAACATACCTCAAGTATCCCAAATGACAAAACCAAACATTCAATAATAGGTAACATTACAATACGTAATAATCCTTACAATATTTGCACAGAAAGAACCCTAAAGTGTGTCCATCTGATGCTTCTACCTCATCTTCTACTCCCAAAGCTAAAGGAGCTCCGAATATACTTCAACTGCTCTAAATTAATAGACCTCCACTACCTCAAAATAAAAGCTAACGTTACAGTAAATAATCTTTAAAAAATTCGTAAAGAAAGAACCGCATTATACATTCCACCCGATCTTCTATCCTCAAAACTCAAAGCTCCCAATAAACCCCAAGCATCAACCCCGAAACATCTCCAATCACCTTGCTACCTAAATACTGCTCCCAAGAAAACCAACCCCCGTACCAAACTCCCATCAATCCTACCGCCTTTCTTCCCAAATCCGAAAACCCAAAGCCAAACCTAAGAACCGCCGTGAAAACGACTCTCGAACGCCTCCTCGACGAGTCCTAGCGTCGCGCCGTAAGGAAACCGCGACCACGCAAGGCTCGCACGTGGAACGTCCAGCCGAGGTACAGTCGGGAGAAGAGCCCGGAGAGAAAAAAAAAAAAAAAAAACAAAAAAAGCGTCGAAGCGAGATCGGTGTGCGCTGTTTCGGTTGTACGCGGCGCGGCTGTGATAGAGAAAAGGAGGCAGGAGGAGCAGCAGCAAGGCAGCAGCCAGCAGCAGCCAACGAAACCCCGCGCGCTCGCTGCTCGAACGACGGGGAATCCGACGCGGGTGGCGAAGGGAGTAGAGGAGGGAGAGATTTGTGAAGGTACGAGAAAGCAGCAGTGGCAGCAGCAGTGCCCGGGCATCAGGGCACACGGTTTGCGAGCGCAGGCGCTGTGTACCGATGGTAGACGGTGTTCCTCCGGCGGTGTGCTGGCCTGCAGAGAGAGAGACGAGCATCGAGGAAGCGAAAGGGGGGGGATGTCAGGAGGGTGCCCGTAGGAAGTTTATCGGCGGTGGGTGGGAAAACGGTGCCTTCGGAGGAGGGGTTGTAGGCGGAGGTGGAGAGGCAGGAGCATACTCCGTACACCGAGGATTTCCAGGTAGCAGACAGTCGACGGCCCGGGACAGAGGGACCAGGACCAGCCTCGCGGAACGAGAGCTAGTCGTGGACCCTCTCCCTTCATCACCGCAGCTATCGAGAAGTGCGTCCGTGGGTGCGCGCGTGATACGAAAGTGTTAACCTTGAGATAGATCTCGCCGGTGGGACTGTCGCGGGACTGGGATATTCTTGTTCGGTGGATTTCTTTCGTTGTTTACCGTGGATGAGATACTACGTAGAGGAAGGGGGGAGGATGAAAGGAGTCGGACCGGGAACTGCTCGGAGCACGTGCCTCGCACGCAGAAGGCGCTCCGAGCGGCACCAGGTGCGCTAATCGAGGAGCGATTCTCCTTTTCTACACGACGACGGACACGAAAGTGGGAGAATAGAGGAAGAATCGGTGGAATTAGGAAGGGTTGAAAGGATCCTCAGGCGAAGAAGCAGGAATGCCAGGAGTCGGTGTTGTCAAGGCTTCGGGGACGATCTCGATGATCGCTTCGCTAACGTCTCTTTGCACGCTCATGCTAGCAGGAATCGACGGCGTTGTTCGCGTCAACGGACACATTGTTGATCGGCCTGTCTTCTATCAAGGTAAAGTGAGCTGAGAATACTTTTGTTCGGGAAGAGGTGCTTTTGGTTTCTCTTTTTTTTTCCTTCTTTTTCTTCGCCGGGTTGGAGGAGAGGCTCGGGTTCTCTTTTTGGTGGAGGGGAAGAGTTTTGTGTTTGGAAGCACTTGAGAAGAGGGGGGAAGAGTTAGGGTTCCGGGTATTTGCGTGATGCTGTGCATTAGGCTAACAGTGAAGTTTGTAGGGTTGTCGTAACGTTCGTTGGATTATTAGTGTGATTAGCGGTGGAACGATTTATTAGAGCTATTAAGTTCATTTATTCTCAGAAGGTTTCTTTTGAAGCAGGTTTCGAGGTAGGAAGATTTGGGTAACTGGTCGAAGACGAAGTAATTGTAATTGGATGATCGAATGGGTACTGTTAGGGTGATTTAATGCTATGGTCATTCGTGGTATTAGTGTACTTAATATTGTAATAGTTTACTATTTTGGGGAATTATAGTATTGTAATAGGGAAATTACTGTTATATTATCGTAGCAGATTACTATATTCGAGGCATTGTACTATTGCGATAGTTTACTATTACGGGGCATTGCACTATTACAATAGTTTAACGTTAGTATTGGGTCGCATTATACTATTGCATTAGTTTACTATTGCGAGGCATTATAGTACCGCAGTATTTTATTATTACTGTAAATTGTTATAATATGAATTGTTGAATTGTTGAATTGTTTATCAACTGTGAATTGTTATTAAAATAGTTTACCATTGAGGGGCATTGTACTGTTGCTATAGTTTACTATTACGCGGCATTATGCTATTTCTATAGATTACTATTACGGGGCATTATACTGTGACAATAGTTTACTGATACGGGCCACAAAAGTATTAAAGTAGCTTACTATTTCGGGACACTGCACTGTTGCTACTGTTCACTATTACGGGGCACTATACTATGGAAATAGTTTACTATTACAGTGAATTATACCACTAAAATAATTTACTACTGCGGGGCATTATACTATGATAATGATTTAATATTGAGGGGCATTATATTACTGCAGTATTTTATTATTACTTTAAATTATGTTGTTAAAATAGTTTACCATTGCGGGACATTTTACTGTCGCTATAGCTTACTATTACGGGGCATTATGCTATTTCTATAGTTTACTATTACAGGGCATTATACTGTGACAATAGTTTACTGATACGGGCCACAAAAGTATTAAAATAGCTTACTATTTCGGGACACTGGACTGTTGCTACTGTTCACTATTACGGGGCATTATACTATGGGAATAGTTTACTATTACAGTGAATTATGCCACTAAAATAATTTACTACTGCGGGGCATTATACTATGATAATGGTTTACTATTGCGAGGCATTATGCCATTTCTATAGTTTACTATTACAGGGCATTATACTGTGACAATAGCTTATTTATACGGGCAACAATAGTATTAAAAAAGCTTACTATTTCGGGACACTACACTATTGCTACAGTTTATTATAACGGGACACTATACTATAGCAATAGATTACTATTACAGTGAATTATGCTATTAAAATAGTTTAATATTGTGGAACATTGTACTATTGCTATAGTTTACTATTACGAGGCACTATACTATAACATTACTATTCTATTGCGGCGTATTATACTACTGCAATAGTTTACTATTGCGTGGGATTTTACTGTTGCTATAGTTTACTATTACGGGGTATTATGCTATTTCTATAGTTTACTATTACATGACATTACACTATGGCAATAGTTTACTATAACAGTGAATTATACTATTAAAATAGTTTAATATTTCGAGGCATTGCACTATTGCAACTGTTAACTATTGCGTAACATTTTACTGTTGCTATAGTTTACTATTACAGCGTATTATGTTATTTCTATAGTTTACTATTACAGGGTACTATACTATGGCAATAGTTTACTATTACAGTAAAGTATACTATTAAAATATTTTACCATTGCAGGGCATTATATCATTGCAATACTTTATTATTGCGGGACATTATATCACCGCAATAGTTCACTATTGTGATGTATTATAGCATTAAAATAGTTTACTATTGCGCAGCGTTGAACTTTCCCTATCGTTTACTATAACAAGGCAATATACTATTGCAGCTGTTTACTATTAAGATATTTCATATTCATATTATCTAAATAGTTTACTATTACTGAGCATTGTAATATTGCTACAGTTTACTATTGCAGGGCATTACATTATTGCTATAGTTTACTACTATGTTGCATTATTCTATTAACAGATTAACTGTATCAATGATTTACTATTTTAACTTAAGTTAATTATATTTGAGGCCCAAATTTTGTAGTATAGCGAAATGAATGATTAATCTTTGGGTGCTTTAAAATGTTGAGTAACTGACCCATTAAATGTCTTATATTAGGGTAATTTACTAGTATGATCCGTTATGCTATTGCAATATCTTAGTATTATGGTGCATTATACTATTAAGTTATTAACTATTGCAATGACTTAGACTTCTAATACATTAAATATTTGAGGACCAAACTTTTTGATGAGGGGAGAGAAATAATTAATTTCTGAGTGATCGATTAATATATTCATCGATTAATATATTCGTCGATTAATATATTAATCGATTAATATATTCGATCGCTCAATATATTATGGTACACTACACTATTAATAAATATACCATTACAATAATTGACTATTGCAACTATGCAACTATTTAACTATTGCAATACGTTAAATATTAGAGGACCAAATTTTCTACGAAAGAAAAATGAATGATTAATCTTTGGGTGGTCGATTAAAATGATTGAATGTCTAAAGTTGGCTACATTTACTATCATAATATATTATAGTATTCGTACGTTTAGTATTGTAATAGCTCACTATTACGGTGCACGATACTACTAATATATTAATTGTTTCAACGATATACTATTTTATTTTGTTAAATATTTGAGGAGGCAAATTTTGCGGTACGGAGAAGTGAATGATTAATCTTTGGATGATCGATCAAAATATTCGCAATTCCTCGATAGAACATCTATTGTTAGGGTAATTTATTATTACGATACATTATACCGTTGGTTACATACTGAACGGTATAGCTGTGCTCTTACAGTGATTTACTCTTTGCAATGCATTAACCCTTTGGCATGCGAGTTTTTTAACGGGCTGTGAAAAACGACCAGCTTTTGTTATAATGCATTACACCATTGCTATACTTTATCGTAACGGTACATTATACTATAAGTAGTTATAACGCTGTTACAATGATTTACTACTATCGTAATACGTTAAGCCTTTGAGAAGCAAATAATTTAACGAGACACGAGAAACATTTAACTATTGGGTAATCGATTAAAATGTTTAGTAGTAGTTCAATGAAATATTTCATATTTTGGTGCATTGAACTATTAACGTGTTTCTTATTACTGTAATTCGATCTTCGAAAATATATTTTTATAAGCAGTGAGAATTGAATGTATATAATATAATAAATACGTGTTTAATTAATCTTTTTATATCGAGGTAATTCACTATTACTATCGGCATGTTTCCTATTACGATAATTTGCTGTTTGAAAACATTTTTGTTGCGAAAGAGTGAGAAACGATTTATTTCTGAGCATTCGATTAATTTTTTTAATATATGTTCGATTGAATTTTTTGTGTTAGGAGAATTCACTGTTAAGATTGTTTACAATATTGCTATGCTTAGTACTGCAATGCTTTACTAGTTTAGAGAGCATTATACTATCAGTAGGGCTGCTGTTATAATAATCTAGGATTTTCAATATTGGGGGAATTTGCTATTAGCAGAATTACTGTTGTAATAATCTAGGATTTTTAATATTGAGGGAATTTGTTATTAGGATATATTATAATATTAGAAGAGTTGCTGTTATAATAATCTAGGATTTTTAATATTGGTGGAATTTGCTATTAGTAGCATTACTGTTATAATAATCTAGTATTTTTAATATTGGGGGAATTTGCTATCAGTCGAATTACTGTTGCAATAATCTAGGATTCTTTATATTGATGGAATTTACTATTATGATACGTTATACTATTAGTAGAATTACTGTTATAATAATCTAAGATTTTTAATATTGGTGGAATTTACTATTAGTAGAATTAATGTTGTAATAATCTAGGATTTTTAATATTGAGGGAATTTGTTATTAAGATATATTATACTATTAGAAGAGTTGCTGTTATAATAATCTAGGATTTTTAATATTGGTGGAATTTGCTATTAGTAGCATTACTGTTATAATAATCTAGGATTTTTAATCTTGAGGGAATTTACTATTAGGATACGTTATACCATTAATAGAGTTGCTGCTATAATAATCTGGGATTTTTAATATTGGTGGAATTTGCTATTAGTAGCATTACTGTTATAATAATCTAGAATTTTTAATATTGGTGGAATTTGCTATTAGTAGTATTACTGTTACGATAAACTAGAATTTTTAATATTGAGGGAATTTGCTATCAGTAGAATTACTGCTGCAATAATCTAGGATTTTTAATATTGAGGGAATTTTCTATTAGGATACATTATACTATTAATAGAGTTGCTGCTATAATAATCTAGGATTTTTAATATTGGTGGAATTTGCTATTAGTAGCATTACTGTTATAATAATCTAGAATTTTTAATATTGGTGGAATTTGCTATTAGTAGTATTACTGTTACGATAATCTAGAATTTTTAATATTGAGGTAATCTACTATCAGTCGAATTACTGTTGCAATAATCTAGGATTCTTTATATTGATGGAATTTATTATTATGATACGTTATACTGTTAGTAGAATTACTGTTGTAATAATCTAGGATTTTCAATATTGGTGGAATTTGCTATTAGTGGCATTACTGTTATAATAATCTAGGATTTTTAAAATTCGTGGAATTTGGTATTAGTAGCATTACTGTAACAATAATCTAGAATTTTTAATATTGAGGGAATCTACTATCAGTCGAATTACTATTGCAATAATCTAGGATTTTTAATATTGAGGAAATTTTCTATTAGGATACGTTATACTATTAATAGAGTTGCTGCTATAATAATCTAGGATTTTTAATATTCGTGGAATTTGCTATTAGCAGTATTACTGTTATAATAATCTGGGATTTTTAATCTTGAGGGAATTTACTATTAGGATACGTTATACTGTTAATAGAGTTGCTGCTGTAATAATCTAGGATTTTTAATATTGGTGGAATTTGCTATTAGTAGTATTACTGTTACAATAATCTAGAGTTTTTAATATTGAGGGTTTTTACTATTTGTAGAATTACTGTTGTAATTATCTAGAATTTTTAATATTGAAGGAATTTACTATTAGGATACGTTATACTATTAATAGAGTTGCTGCTGTAATAATCTAGGATTTTTAATATTTGTGGAATTTGCTGTTAGTAGCATTACTGTTATAATAGTCTAGGATTTTTAATATTGAGGGATTTTACTATGAGTAGAATTACTGTTATAATAATCTAGGATTTTTAAAATTCGTGGAATTTGGTATTAGTAGCATTACTGTAACAATAATCTAGAATTTTTAATATTGAGGTAATCTACTATCAGTCGAATTACTGTTGCAATAATCTAGGATTATTTATATTGATGGAATTTATTATTATGATACGTTATACTGTTAGTAGAATTACTGTTGTAATAATCTAGGATTTTCAATATTGGTGGAATTTGCTATTAGTGGCATTACTGTTATAATAATCTAGGATTTTTAATATTTGGGGAATTTACTATTAGTAGAATTACTGTTGTAATAATCTAGGATTTTTAATATTGAGGGAACCTACTATTAGTAGAATTACTATTGTAATAATCTAGCATTCTTTATACTGATGGAATTTACTATTAGAATACGTTATACCATTAATAAAGTTGCTGCCATAATAATTTAGGATTATTAATATTACGGTAATTTATTATTAGGATACGTTCCACTATTAACATACTTACTACTGCAATAGTTTATTAGTTTAGAGTGCATTATACTATTAGTAGAATCGCTGTTACAATATTCTAGGATTGTAATACGCTAAGCTTTTGAGTGCTAAAGTTTCGCCGCGTAGCAAAAAGCCACTAACTCTTGTTATAATATATTACGTTGCCACTATGTTTACTGTTACAGCGTTTGTTCTAACATCGCGTTAATCAGTATACTCGCTATTACAATGATTTATTATAACAGTACATTACACTATTACTAGATTTACGTACTATTAACCCTTAAAACTGAAAGGTGCATTAAATTTAAGAACACAAAGTCATTCATTTAAAAATAGCAAACGTTCACGAATTAAAAATTACAATAATAATCAAAACAATTATATATAATACATTAATAAAAATATTGTGAGTTTAAAAATAGACTACGTCGAATTAACCCTTTGCCATACGAATTTTTTCAAAGAATGTTCACAGGAACGTTAACTATTTACCACTTTAACAGTAGAATGCAAAACACTAAAATATTGTTCGCAATTTATACTTGTAATACTGAACCTTATAAGTTGAAGACTAGAGATAGAATTAGAACTGAAATTTATTAAAAGATACAGTGTATTTTTATCGCAACCAGAGCGTACGTATTACCACGAGTGTAACTAGTTATTGTACAGCAAATAGTTTAACACGTTCTTCGTAGCGAAAGGGTTAACAATAATTTACCATCGCAATATGAGAAGCAAACATTTTATATCGCGCTATGTTATAAATACTGTTGCAATACGAGGATCAAATATTTCACCGAGGGGTGAGAAGCATCTAACTTTCGGGTGATCAATCAAAATACTGCAATTGCTCGATTGAATATCTAGTGTCGAGGTAATTTACTGCTCTGCTACGTTATACTGTCGATGTGTGTGTGTGTGTGTGTGTGTGTTTACTATTACAATAGCTTACGCGTGCGGCACATTATACTATTAGCGAATTTACTGTTTCGCTCAATTTACTGTTGCAACACTCTTATCATTGATCCTTATGTTAATACAAATTGTCTTATATAATAACTTATATAAATAAGTTATTATATAAGTTATTTATATAAATAGTTATATTAATAAGCTTTTTGAGTTTCGCGAGATTACCAAATTGTTCAATTGAATAGATGTTATTAGAGCAATTTACTATAATGATACGTTACGCTAATGATAGACTGTAGTATTTAGTGTTATTATAATTTACTATTGCAATGCATTAATGCTTTGAGGTATGAATATTTTAGTAAGATGGAAAATGACTAATTTCTTTAATATTGTATTATGCTATTAGTAGATTTACTGTTGGAATACTCTTGGATTTTTTATATTGAGGGAATTTGCTATTAGGATACGTTATACTATTAATAGAGTTGCTGTTATAATAATCTAGGATGTTTAATACTGGGGGAATTTGCTATTAGTAGTATTACTATTATAATAATCTAGGATTTTTAATATTCAGGGAATTTACTGTTAAAATAATTACTGTTGCAATAATCTAGGATTTTTTATATTACGGTTATTTATTATTAGAGTACATTATACATACTATTAGAAGAGTTGCTCTTATAATAATCTGGGGTTTTTAATATTGAGGGAATTTACTATTAGTAGAATTACTGTTGCAATAATTTAGGATTTTTAATATTATGGGAATTTATTATTAGAGTACATTATACTATTAATAGAGTTGCTTCTATAATAATCTAGGATTTATAATACTGCGAGAATTTGCTATTAGTAGTATTACTATTATAATAATCTAGGATTTTTAATATTGAGGGATTTAATGTTAGTAGAATTATTGTTGCAATAATCTAGGATTTTTGATATTGAGCGAATTTATTATAATGATACGTTATACTATTAATAGAGTTGTTGCTATAATAATCTAGGATTTTTAATATTGGGGGAATTTATTATTATAATACGTTATACTATTAGTAGAATTACTGTTGCAATAATATAGGATTTTTTATATTGAGAGAATTTACTATTAGCATACGTTATACTATTAGTAGAATTGGTGTTATGATAATGTAGGATTTTTAATACTGAGGGAATTTACTGCTAGTAATATTACTGTTATAATAATCTAGAATTCTTAATATTGAGAGAATTTACTATTAGTAGAATTACTGTTGTAATAATCTAGGATTTTTTATACTGAGGGAATTTACTATTAGGATACGTTATACTATTAGTAAAGTTGTTGTTATAATAATCTAGGATTTTTAATACTGGGGGAATTTACTATCAGTAGCATTAATGTTATAATAATCTAGGATTTTTAATATTGAAGGATTTACTGTCAGTAGAATTACTGTTGTAATAATCTAGGATTTTTTATATTGGGAGAATTTACTATTAGGATACGTTATACTATTAGTAGAGTTGCTGTTATAATAATCTAGGATTTTTAATATTGAGGGAATTTACTGCTAGTAGTGTTACTGTTATAATAATCTAAGATTTTTAATATTGTATTATGCTATTAGTAGATTTACTGTTGTAATAATCTAGGATTTTTTATATTGAGGGAATTTACTATTAGGATATGTTGTACTATTAGTAGAGTTACTGTTATAGTAATCTAGGATTTTTAATACTGGGGGAATTTGCTATTAGTAGTATTACTATTATAATAATCTAGGATTTTTAATATTGAGGGATTTACTATTAGTAGAATTACTGTTGCAATAATCTAGGATTTTTAATATTATGGGAATTTATAATCAGAGTACATTATACTATTAGTAGAATTACTGTTGTAATAATCTAGGATTCTTTATACTGAAGGCATTTACTATTAGTATACGTTATACTATTAGTAGAGTTGCTGTTATAATAATTTAGGATTTTTAATATTGAGGGATTTACTATTAGTAGAATTACTGTTGCAATAATCAGAGATTTTTTATATTGAGGGAATTTAACTATTAGGATACGTTATACTATTAGTAGAGTTGCTGTTATAATAATCTAAGACTTATAATACTACGAGAATTTGCTATTAGTAGTATTACTATTATAATAATCTAGGATTTTTAATATTGAGGGATTTAATGTTAGTAGCATTATTGTTGCAATAATCTAGGATTTTTGATATTGACGGAATTTATGATAATGATACGTTATACTATTAATAGAGTTGTTGCTATAATAATCTAGGATTTTTAATATTGGAGGAATTTATCATTGTAATACGTTATACTATTAGCAGAATTACTGTGTAATAATCTAGGATTTTTTGTATTGAGGGAATTTACTATTAGGATACGTTATACTGTTAGAAAAGTTGCTGTTGTAATAATCTAGGATCTTTAATATTGGGGGATTTTGCTATTAGTAGTATTACTGTTACAATAATCTAGGATTCTTAATATTGAGGGAATTTACTATTAGTAGAATTACTGTTGCAATAATCTAGGATTTTTTATACTCAAGGGATTTACTATTAAGATACATTATACTATTAATAGAGTTGTTGTTATACTAATCTAGAATTTTTAATATTGGAGGAATTTATTATTCTGATACGTTATACTATTAGTAGAATTACTGTTGTAATAATCTAGGATTTTTTATACTCAAGGGATTTACTATTAAGATACATTATACTATTAATAGAGTTGTTGTTATACTAATCTAGAATTTTTAATATTGGAGGAATTTATTATTCTGATACGTTATACTATTAGTAGAATTACTGTTGTAATAATCTAGGATTTTTTTATGAGGAAGGAATTTATTATTATGATACGTTATACTATTAGTAGAGTTGCTGATATAATAATCTAGGATTTTTAATATTCGGAGAATTTACTATTAGTAGTATTACTGTTATAATAATCTAGGATTTCTAATATTCGGAGAATTTACTTCTAGTAGAATTACTATCATAATGCATTAATCCTTTGAGGACTGAATTTTTTAGTAAGATAAGAAATTACTAATTTCTTTAATAATGTATTACACTACTATTAGATTCACTATTACGATAATTTACCATATCAATGCATTATACTATTAGTATAATTACTATTAGAACAATTTACTACTGAAATGCATTAATGCTTTGAGGTCTACATTTTTTAGTAAGATGATAAATTACTAATTTCTTTAATAATGTATTACACTACTATTAGATTCACTATTACGATAATTTACCATATCAATGCATTATACTATTAGTATAATTACTATTAGAACAATTTACTACTGAAATGCATTAATGCTTTGAGGTCTACATTTTTTAGTAAGATGATAAATTACTAATTTCTTTAATAATGTATTATACTACTATTAGATTCACTATTACGATAATTTACCATAAACAATGCATTATACTATTAGTATAATTACTATTAGAACAATTTACTACTGAAATGCATTAATGCTTTGAGGTCTACATTTTTTAGTAAGATGATAAATTACTAATTTCTTTAATAATGTATTATACTACTATTAGATTCACTATTACGATAATTTACCATAAACAATGCATTATACTATTAGTATAATTACTATTAGAACAATTTACTACTGAAATGCATTAATGCTTTGAGGTCTACATTTTTTAGTAAGATGATAAATTACTAATTTCTTTAATAATGTATTATACTACTATTAGATTCACTATTACGATAATTTACCATAAACAATGCATTATACTATTAGTATAATTACCATTACAATAATTTACTACTGAAATGCATTAATGCTTTGAGGTCTGAATTTTTTACTAAAATGATAAATTACTAATTTCTTTAATAATGTATTACACTATTTATTATTAGATTCACTATTACAATAATTTACTACTGAAATGCATTTATGCTTTGAGGTCTAAATTTTTTAGTAAGATAAGAAATGACTAATTTCTTTAATAATGTATTATATTATTATTAGATTCACTATTACGATAATTTACCATGACAATGCATTATACTATTAGTATAAATATTGTCACAATAATTTATTAACAGTTTTGAGTGCCAAATTTTCGACGAGGAATAAGAAACGATTCGCTTTTTAATATACATCGAATTATTCAATTGAATAATCGCTATTAAAGTAATTCACTACTATAATACATTACACTATCAGCGTATTCATTGTTACAATAATTTACTATTACAATAATCTACCACTATAACCACGAATCCTTTGAGGACTAAATTTTTTACTAATGTGAGAAATTACTAATTTAATTATTTCATTGACTAATTTAATATCGTATCGTGTTAATATTAAATTCACTGTTGCTATAATTTATTACAGCAGTGCATTATACTATTAACCTATTTACCGTTATGTTATTACCATTAAAGGGTCACATTTTGGTTGGGCTTGGGATGCATGAAACTTTTGGGTGATCAATCAAAATGTTTGGCACCTGTTCAATTGAACATTGGTTGTTAGGACAAACTACTATTACGGTGCATTATCCTATTAGTCTACTTATTATTGCAATAATTTCCAAGTTGCAATACCATTAACCCTTTCGAAATCAACAGTTTTTATTCCACTATTAGAATTTTTATTAGAACATTAATATACAATTATTATAATAACATAATTAACTATCATTTTACAATTCGAACGTGAATTAAAACGAAACCTCTACTTAATTATTATTATTACAATTTGCAACGACAAGAATCGTAAATATTTCGCATATTATTTCAAAAAAATTTCATTCGAAATTATAACGAATGAAAGATTAGCAATTTTACGGTGATCCCTTAAAATCCTTTAATTTCGCCAATTTTGTTTTAATTCTACTTACAAAGATTAGAAATAATTCGTACAAGTTACAAAATTACTGTTACACGTTACAAAAAGCATAGCGACACGTTTCGCAATGAAAAGTACGATATTTCATCGTAAATATAATCGTGGAAACTTCGAAGAGCCGTCGAAAATAATTTCGAAGCGTTCATAATAATTCGATATACCAACTTTAATAAATTAACCCTTCGATTACCAAATGTTTCTGTTTGGTCTGGCTTTTAATAACAATAATCGCGAAAAGGATGACAGTGAAAAAACGACTGGCCGAAATTTATCGCTCACTTTCGGCTAACGCGAAATATTGCACAAATGGACGATCGAATACTTATGAATAGTAGCCACGTTTCGCCCATATTTGCAAATCATTATAATTCACGCGTTTTCCCGCTTCGCGCGAAGCAGGCCAATAAAAATCGGCCGAAATCGCCGTATCCGGAATATTTGTGAAATTACAGAGAAGCGAATCGAATTTGTCCCTTGGATCTTTCGCAAAGGAGAAATAATTCGAGATATAAAATTCCTTTTCATCGGCAAAGCTTCATGCGAAATTTGCCTCGATCCCTTTCGCTTGAAATTTGCTCCAATTTCCGTCGAATTGCACCCAATTTGCCCCTCCTTTGCCTCAACGTCGGCTGATGTATTCGAAATAGCCATTTTTATCTATTCATTATCGTTAAACTTTTCCCTATGGCGAATAACGTTGCTTAGGAAAACTTCTTTTGTATATATTTTTGTTAACTTTAACTTTTATTCAATTTAACGTTAGCTTAATATTTTGATCGAAATAGAAAACGATTTCACCGTTGTCTCGCGTTGTTTATTTATTTATAAATGTCCGTTTAAGGTTATGAACCTGTTAGGAACGATGCACCACTATAGTGGCTTTCGCGGATGTCGTCTTATATTACGACGCGCCACTGTAGTGGCTCACTCTAGTGAGCCACTATAGTGGCTCACTCTAGTGTGACTCACTCGCTCGCCGTTTGAATTAACTTGATCGTTTCCATATGTCTCGTTTCACACTTTTTTTTGCCTTCACAACAGGCAAAAAAGTGTTTTGTACAGTGTATCGTTAAGTGGAGCACTTGAATATCCCGTAAAACTGACGAAACGCAATTTTATTCGAATTGAAAATATCTAACTTAAATATCTTCATTTATCTAATTAAACATCGCGGTTCCATTCGCGCGCTGAAATAACTCTTTGTTTAAATTTCATTTCCGCTATCGTTGTTAATAAAAATATAACATATATTTATAAGCATAATTATTCTATGTATATTTCATTAAAAACGAGAGGAGAGGAAAAGAAAAATGGCGCGCGATTATAAATCGATCGTTTCTTTTGCTTTATTTATCGGGCGCAGCTCGCTTCGGATGAAATCAAGGATTAATCGGCGTGAATTAACAATCGCAACGGCAATGATCACAGGATGCTTTCGAAATAGAATTCTTAGTTAACCATTCAAACGGAGAACTCGATGAAACATTAATCTGCTCGATAATTTAAGCTTTAATCGCACGCCAATCTTGCCGAAGTTACGTTTTGCGATACTCATGCGTTTTCATGCTGGTTTGCATAGCAGCCATTTTATTATACTTTTATGACAATGTTTATTATATAATTTTATTGATACATTAGAAGAAAGAAATAATAAACAAGATAAAATTGAAAATTTAGTTCTTTGTATAGTTTTTTTTGGTAGATACTATTCTTCTATTTCAGTAGTTTATCGTTAAAATATTAATAGCAAAATGCTGATAGTAAATTAGATTTTAATAATAAAATGTTAATGACAAAATGCTAATAGTGAATTAGATTTTAATAGTAAAATATTAATGACAAAATGCTAATAGTGAATTAGATTTTAATAGTATAATTTTAATTGCAAAATGCTAATAGTGAATTAGATTTTAATAGTAAAATATTAATAGCAAAATGCTAGTAGTAAATTAGATTTTAATAGTAAAATATTAATAGCAAATGCTAATAGTGAATTAGATTTTAATAGTAAAATATTAATGACAAAATGCTAATATAAATTAGATTTTAATAGTAAAATATTAATAGCAAAATGCTAATAGTGAATTAGATTTTAATAGTAAAATATTAATAGCAAAATGCTAGTAGTAAATTAGATTTTAATAGTAAAATATTAATAGCAAATGCTAATAGTGAATTAGATTTTAATAGTAAAATATTAATAGCAAAATGCTAATAGTGAATTAGACTTTAATAGTAAAATATTAATATCAAAATACTAATAGTAAATTAGATTTTAATAGTAAAATATTAATAGCAAAATGCTAATAGTGAATTAGATTTTAATAGTAAAATATTAATAGCAAAATACCAATAGTAAATTAGATTTTAATAGTAAAATATTAATAGCAAAATGCTAATAGTGAATTAAATTTTAATAAAAAAATATTAATACCAATTATGCTAGTAGTGAATTAGATTTTAATAGTAAAATATTAATAGCAAAATACTAATAGTGAATTAGATTTTAATAGTAAAATATTAATAGCAAATGCTAATAGTGAATTAAATTTTAATAGTAGAATATTAATAATAAAATACCAATAGTGAATTAGATTGTAATAGTAAAATATTAATAGCAAAAAGCTAATAGTGAATTAGATTTTAATAGTAAAATATTAATGACAAAATGCTAATAGTGAATTAGATTTTAATAGTACAATATTAATGCCAAAATGCTAATAGTGAAATAGATTTTAATAGTAAAATATTAATAGCAAAATACCAATAGTGAATTAGATTTTAATAGTAAAATATTAATAGCAAAATACCAATAGTGAATTAGATTTTAATAGTAAAATATTAATAGCAAAATACCAATAGTAAATTAGATTTTAATAGTAAATTAGAGAAATACATTTTTGTGCAATTATAGGAAATTTGCCAAAATTAATATCTAAAATCAATTAACATTCAAGCGACTCAAAATCCGCAAGAATGTTAATAAAATATAAATACAATAAATATTAATATAAAATATGAATACAACAAACATTAATACAAAAAGTACACAAAGAGAAGCAGACGTTATAATATTTACAAAATCAATCAGATATCCTTTAAACGACTGTTTCATTAATTTCCTTAATGAAAATATAAATCCGCAACAATTATTCTTAGTTATATCGAACATTGCTCGCATTTATTTTTCTATTAAACGCAATTTACGTATTTTCTTTCCTGTCCGATAAACGCATAAATTCCGATCCGTTTCGAAAATGCAACACGCAAGCTTTATGCTTTTACAAGCGATAAGAGGGAAACGAGAGACTTGGTTCCGTTTGCAATAGGAAATCGCGCACAGTGCGGCGATTTGTGAGTAACGAGAACGCGCATGAGATGCATACGGTAACGCGTATTGACAGCTGAAAAGCGCGAAAATGAATTTTTGACAGGCCATCGGTGAAGCGTCTATCGCTACTCAACCGATCCGACAGTTTTTCGATGCCATCGTAAGAGAAACCCCGCGAAAACTCTCGTATTTGTAAACACTTACATCTACTATCCCAACTAAAAAGCACCTAATCATCTCTTTTAACCGTTTCACTCTTTTATTAACCAATAAATGAATTTCCAATTTCCTCTTAACATTAAAATAAACCTGCCACTGAGATACAAATTATTTGTACAAATTATTTGTACCGTAGAAATTAAAATGACAAAATGTATATCAATTGAATTTTGATTTAATTTATCTCAAATGATAAAGAAATTTATTGTTCAAAAAAGTGGAGAATTTTCTCTGCACCTAAAATTCAATTTTGTTCACATAGAAACATATATAAAATGTTTGGACGTGTGTTTTCTATATAAAAAAGCACCTAATAGTCTCTTTTAACCGTTTGATTCTTTTATTAAATTCTTGTTATCAATAGCCCCAAATTCGAGTGACAAATAAAAGCATTGGATAAGTGGTTTATCCTGTCCCTTAGTCAATGGTACTGTGGTGGCTCTCCTGCACCCACCACTAGAGGGACATACGAAATAGGCTTTCTCGAAAGTACTCGCTCCAACTATCTCGTCCATATATATACCGCCTTTAACCTTCCTTCCAATATCCCAAGTCTAAGGCAGGGCCTGCTAGGTAACCTTACTGATGAGTCCACTAGCAGGTCCAGGACGAAACGCGCAACACACTTCCTTTTCCTATTCTATCCCCTCTCTACAGCTCCACAGTACCATCATCTAAGAGCGCGATATCTGCACGCATTGACGACAGCCTTTCAACGCTTTCGCAACACTTTTATTAACCCTTTGTCCTATTAATTTGTCAACTGCCGAGAAGTTTTACAGTTCGACATTTATTGCTTTAACCCTTTGCGGACGAGTGTCTGCAAATAATCGCCACTTTCCTGGTTTTTCTGGACACACGTGTTTACTGTTAAAGCAGAAAGTTTCAATTAATATCGTTGATAAACGCTTCAAAGTTTTGGGAATTTGTTGACCTGGAATTCGTAAGCATAGAAATTCGTAAGCATAGAAATTCGTAAGTCTTGGAATTCAAAGTCAAAATACTCTTTTAAGTTTTATTATTCGTCGTCCGCAAGGGGTTAATACCTTATCGTATAAAAAACATTAATATATTACTACATGTAATTTGCATTTCATAAACGTTACACTTATAGTGTCATAATATACTTAGCGTTAAAATTATAATTTATTAAAAATGCGACACGTGCATTTGTTGCAATTTACGCCATAATCTGTTTCAACATAATGAGCTACACTCGTCATTGTAAGGCAAGGGATTAATAACTAATAAATAAAATTCCAATTTGCTTTTAACGCTAAAATTAACCTGCGTCCAAAATACAATATATTTGTATCGTAAAAATAAAAGTAACAAACCTTTGTGCAACGCAACGATTGATATTCAAGGGGAATACGTTTGAAGTATAAAGTAGCGAGTGATAATTTGCATTTGGTACCGTACGATAATTGCAACGCTTATTTATATCGACACGAAACAAGTCTCGTAATTTTCCCGCACACGTAAACGCAATCGGGAAAATGGATTACAGAAGAAGTGGATTATAATTTTGAAAGATGCGCGGAAGCCGTGTTCGCGCTTGAAGCGCGGCTGATTAGCGAAATACGTGGGAATTTTGCCGCCGGAAGGGAAGAAAAACAGAGGAGGATTTCTGTTAATGAAGAGCAAATAACGGTAGAAAGAAAGAGAGAAAATTAAAGAGAGAGAGAGAGGGAGAGAAGTGTCGTAATCCGCGCGTAAAGGGTGCGCGCACAGCTTAACGAGAACGATCCAAACTTTCGCTACTAACGCGTAAGGTCAACTAGCGCCCAAAAAAAAGATCCAAACTGTACTCCCTTCGGGCGATCGTTCAACCCTTCGTCGTTTACAGCCCCACTGGCTAAAAGACGTTTCCACGGCCGCGCTACGCTACTATTTTCTTCCTTTGAAACAGAAGCTGAATTATGCTCTGTATTCGTTACGTTTTAACGCTAACACCTTACCGGTCAAAGCTATTCAAAAATATGGTAAAATATTTGTGGGATTGTAATGTTTGCAAAATCAAAGTCGCGTATAATGTAATGTAAGGTAGATCGGATGACTTCCGAGTGGTTAAATAAAAACTCAATAGGGCGTTTTAAAACTCGATTTACTCTACTGACTGTTCGCTATGACAGCTCGTACAAGAGTGCATCTCCTTCGACAATTCGTTAGTTCTGAGGACGCCTTCGCCAGCATGGGTTGTTTACAACCGACGATACGAATATCCCGAAGAAAACTACCCTTGACAGGGGAAAGCGCGTTGATAAAACGCATATGGCCCACCTCGACCGCTTACCGATTTCGACATTTCTAACAGTAATGTAATATATATATATATTTAACTAAAACGAAATCGCACTAAACTAAGCTACGACGCTAAATATCCTAAATACGTCTACTCGATGCCACGCTATCCTACGCTATATGTTTCCGCTCAGGTATCTACTACGCCGAGATGACTTGTGGCGAGCGTCCTACAAGCTGAACTACACAGGGGCAAGGGGAGCAGTTCGCTCGCACCGCCCATTAGCCAGTAGAAAATCTTTCTTCCGGATTCTTAGACGCTACATGCACAGTAGTAGGTCCTTCGTATTCGCTAAGGATTCGCGAGTGTGTTCCCTCCCAGGTATCTTCTCGAAGATTTCCCCACATCTTCGCGAGAAGAAAAAATTAGGTTTACGCCAATGCGATTCAGTTGTAGTTCCAAGTCGTTCTATCTCACTGTACCTCGACGTGTTTTGTTTCGCGTTCTTTGTTACGCAGTAGAGTTGTAGTCGTGACCGATTCATTCAATGACGATAATACGTGTGACTGAAGGAAGGTGTCGCTAATATGCGACAGACAATCGGTTTGCCCTCGCCCCAACAAGTCATCTCTGCACACTGTACTCTCTTCGGTTTCTCAAAGCAAACTCCTCGCTTTTCCTTCGACGGCCACTCTTCTCGCCAACCATTCCTCTTTTTCTTTCTTTCTTTCTTTCTTTCTCTCTCTCTCTCTCTCTCTCTCTCACTCTTTATTTCTTTCTTTCTTTCTTTCTCTCTCTCTCTCTCACTCTTTATTTCTTTCTTTCTTTCTTTCTCTCTCTCTCGCTCTTTCGCACCCCAAACATAAACAATAAACTTAGCTTAACTAATACTATCCTGGAATGCTTGGAACGCGGTTCCGCAGGTCATCGCTCGCCTGCAAACCATCAGCGTCCCACATGGCCCGGTCTTAAATGACTTAAATGCTCTTAACCCATAACGTTATAATTCTATTCGGACCCCACATATTCGATCCAAGTTTCCGAGTAACAGGGACATCGGTCTTTGTTACGGATTTTTACTTAGTCAGTTAATTCAGTCGTTACATTGAACGCGATGAAATACGGTTTACGTAACAACACACACGTAGGGTAAATATTACTTTTCATTTCTGGCAAATTTATGTTGCAAAATTTAACGTATTGTAAGACGAATTTACAATTGATATTTTAACCACTCGCGTTGGCAATTATTTATCGAGCGTCTATATCAATTTGCAGCGATGTGACAATTGAAATTATTTCGATAAAATTGTTCGGACCGATTTTGTCAGTGTTAACCCCTTGGCCTACAATAACGAGTTACACTCGTGCTATGAATTCGTGCACACATTCAACAAAAACGGATAATATTGAGAGTAAAATTCAATTTGAACTTTAATCTTAGCTTCGCTTCGCAAGATTGGGAGTTGTCAAATAAAAATTGTCTACGGAATCCGTATGGTTTGTACTTTATATGATGTGATCAACTAATAGTAGCATACGTGGGCAATAACTTAGTTGTATAGCAAGGGGTTAACGCGTAAAACGTGCTAGTGATTGTAAGGTAAATCAGGATTGGAATGACGTGCGGTAAATAAATGATGATAAGTGGGCCTTTTGAAATAATGAATCTGTATTTTACTCGTTACAATGCGTCACGTCGACTGCTAAAGCAAGAGTATCGCCCAAAAACTCTAGTCGTGAGGACGCCCATGCCGGTGTGTCCTTTTCTTAACCTGCTACTCGAGCAGAACTTTCCTTAAGAAGGGGGAGAGCGCCGACATAAAACACATGGCCTGTCTCGGCGCCTACAGGTATTTATTTCGACTTTTCTCACATGATAATTCTTAATTCACTGCATTTTTATCAATTTGCGAACTTTCGCGGTTTTCAATCGATTTAATGCGTAATAATCGACGTGTATAATACGTCATAGCAGCGCGAGCGGTTAAAACGATTATTTATATAATTTATCGTTACTATATTTATTAATCGTTATTATAATTTATTTATTACAACGATTTGTACCTTACACTTTAAACCAGTGTTTCTCAACGTGGGGCTCACGTCCCACAAGGGGTCACGTTGATTATTAAGGGGGGCAATTCGAAAATAGACTCGCCCAGAGTTTAAATTAACAATCGCTACTCGACCTGGATAAACGTTAGATTATAAATACGAGACGCGTGTTTACTCAACAATTTCCTATTGATTTCTTCTTAAAACCTATCCTTTAAATTACCTCAGCGAAGAATTCAATTTTTGAAAATTAAAACGTACGTATACGTTGCATAATAAGAGTCATAATAATTTTAAAAAGGCTTAGGTGGAGCATGGCACAAAAAAGGTTGGCAAACACTGCTTTAAACGTTTCCTATATTCCGTGTGTGTGTGTTTCTCGTATTCCCGTTAAACGCATAAAAATTCTGAGCCAGCTAATAACATTTATCGATCGCGCGGCGAAGTATTAAACGAGTGGCAAAGAATATTTCGCCGGTTACGACGATTTAGTATGCACGCGCGCAGCCAGTGAATGGCAGTAATGGGAGAAAATTGGCTTGCCAACCTCCTCCCTGTCACGCGGAACTTTTGCAAACGAAAATTAGGCTTTATCGTTTCGCGAAGACAACCGGAGAAGTCTCGTTTGGGAAGTTCTCGGTTTCCTCAGTGGCATTCAACAACTCGCCACTGGCAAAGGTCTCCGTGGCCGTATTTCCCATTTATCCGCATTTGCGACTCGATAGTCTCCCGAGACTCGCGTTTGTTTTCCCCCCCCCCCCCCCCCATTCCTTGTGTGTGCCTTTTGAATCCGTTTCAGTAATACTATCCCGCTGCATCGACCGCAACACGCAAACTTTCCATCGCCCCCGAAACTGACAGAAATGAAATTTCTCTATCGATAAGATTGCGAATGAAGACTCGAATCCTCGCTTATTTTGTTTTAACGATGGGGTATTAAACTATTTAAAATTAATATTAAATAGGTTATAACCATAGATGTAGTAATTAATGCCACTTTAAGATTATCGACCGTAGTAACTTTGTTCGATTATTTTCTTATACAGAGATTATTTGAAAATAGAAAAATTCAGTTCCAGTTTCGGAGCATAATACATATCGTTCAACATAAAAGAGTGTATTTAGGAATTATTTAGTTTTGTTAAGTGTTGAATGTAGCGAATTAATTGCTGATCGATTCGAAAATGGACGAGAAAGTTCAATGTACCTATTATTGTCACTTGAAAACTTCTCATTTAAATAGAAACACGCTTTTACATTGACTTCGTTAAAATGCGTCGTTTGCCAGTTACGCTAAGTTAGCGTAACTTTAAATCGTCTAGTGATTTTTGCATGGAAAAATTCGTACGTACCGTTCGTGCATTGCTAAAAAAACATAGGTAGATTTCAAACTGATATGTTCGTTAATTTCGTTGGAAAAAATTCTTGAATATCGACGCGATGCACGAGAGCTTCGTTAAACTTCGTCATTTTCATCTTCCAGTAGAATTACTATAACTTTGGACAGCATAGTAATTTCGACACGAAAAAATTCACACGTATCGCTTAATTATTAACAAAAAAAATCGCCAAAGGGCATAGCCGGATAAGGGGGTCAAAAGTGCCCTTAAACCAAATTAGACTTGTGATGCACCATTCGATAGGGTATCCAAAAAAACCCCTTCACACAAAGTTTCAACCCTCTAGCTCGATCTGGGGGGTAGTAATGGCGAAAAAACGAAATATCAGTTTTTGGCATATTTCTCCCACTTAGTGGCGAGTAAAAATTCTAAAAAAAATCTGGCATATTAAGTATATTGTGCCACATGTTCGAGAATTTTTTCGTATTTTTTTGATGTAAAGCTTGGGTACGAAAGATGAAAAACCCCAAAAAAATCAGAAAAATGCAGATTTCATAGTGAACTAGGAAGAGCACCACTTTTATATTTTGACCGTAACAACATTATAACATAACTATTATCCTCAAAAAGTTTCATATTTTTTTGAAATCAGCAACATACTCGGAAAAATGAAAAACCGATTCTGTCGACGTATTTTGCACGAAAAACTAGTTTTTACATTGAATATTTGTATCCTCTTTATTCAGTATGTATATTAAATGTTTCTAAACATTTCTGCATTCGTCCAAATGGTGTACAATGGGAAGAAATTGAATTAATTCAATTAATTGATTTTTTACCGTGTCCTAGATCATCTGGAACAGGTAAAGAATTTCCAACAAGTTCGGTGGCGGAGTGGTCTAGAGCGCAGTTTTAGTTGTGGAACCGCTGCGTACTTTTTTGGTGTCAGTTCGAATCTCTCCTAAGATAATTTTTTTTTTATTACATTAACGTTTTTTTTATCCTAACTGTATAATATATGTAAATAGTATGTATCGTAAAACATTTTACAAACATCTCAACAATATTTTAACTCCAAACATACATATAAATAATTAAGTAACAATTGTGAGGCACTTTCAATTGCTACATTTATCAATTTTGTATTAAAGATACTTATCTTTACTAAATGTGTGTGATTTGCAGCAAAGACGATACATCCTAAGCACTTCTTCTTTTCACCATTTCTGTTTTCGCATGTTCTGTTGGTTAATAAATTGCTTATCATTTTCTGCTTGTATATAATCGGTTTTGTATTAAAGATAATTATCTCTATTTTTTCGCAGTTTGGAACAAGAACCGCATGTAGTATCTTCAGTCTTCGTCATTATTGTCATTAATCACTGGTATTATATTTCCTTTGTTAAATATTTTACATAATATTTCAGTAGGTCTGACAATTGTGGATAGGTACCGTGCGTGCGATAAGTAATAAATTATTGTTGCTACGTGTAAGCAGCATCCTATGGTACGATTACTATTTGCACATTCACAACAGTAGCGTTCTATTGCCGAAAATCCAATTGAATTTGATTTATAATGAATAAAGCACCGGTAAGATTTGCTATTAATGTAGCGCGATCTGACTTCATATGGAACAATATTGTTTGTATCCTTCAAACAAAGGACATTGTTGTCTTCGTCCATTATTTCTTAAATGGTTCCAATTATCCGCGTCATAAACATCACCTTCATAACATTATTAATAATATACGATGGCAAATACTTATATTCTTTCGACGCATTGCCTGTTAGTAAGTCTTGTGTATTGAAAAGGTGATAGCAAATGCAAAAAATAAATCTTTGAATGAGGAAGAATTTCTTTCCCTTCACTTATCGTTGTTACAGAGATTTTTAAAGCTTACCTAAGTTTAACTCAGAGAATACGAGGTTAGATAAACAATGGAATTAAAAGTAGCTCGCAATTATTATTTAATTATTTATATGTATATTTAGAGTTAAAATATTGTTGAGATGTTTGTAAAATGTTTTACGATACATACTATTTACATATATTATACAGTTAGGATAAAAAAAAATCGTTAATGTAAAAAAAAAAAAATTATCTTAGGCAAGATTCGAACTGACACCAAAAAAGTACGCAGCGGTTCCACAACTAAAACTGCGCTCTAGACCACTCCGCCACCGAACTTGTTGGAAATTCTTTACCTGTTCCAGATGATCTATGACACGGTAAAAAATCAATTAATTGAATTAATTCAATTTCTTCCCATTGTACACCATTTGGACGAATGCAGAAATGTTTAGAAACATTTACTATACATACTGAATAAAGAGGATACAAATATTCAATGTAAAAACTAGTTTTTCGTGCAAAATACGTCGACAGAATCGGTTTTTCATTTTTCCGAGTATGTTGCTGATTTCAAAAAAATATGAAACTTTTTGAGGATAATAGTTATGTTATAATGTTGTTACGGTCAAAATATAAAAGTGGTGCTCTTCCTAGTTCACTATGAAATCTGCATTTTTCTGATTTTTTTGGGGTTTTTCATCTTTCGTACCCAAGCTTTACATCAAAAAAATACGAAAAAATTCTCGAACATGTGGCACAATATACTTAATATGCCAGATTTTTTTTAGAATTTTTACTCGCCACTAAGTGGGAGAAATATGCCAAAAACTGATATTTCGTTTTTTCGCCATTACTACCCCCCAGATCGAGCTAGAGGGTTGAAACTTTGTGTGAAGGGGTTTTTTTGGATACCCTATCGAATGGTGCATCACAAGTCTAATTTGGTATAAGGGCACTTTTGACCCCCTTATCCGGCTATACCCTTTGAAATTGATACGTTCGTTAGATTCGTTTGAACAAAATCCTAAATATCGTCATTGTACATACGAACTTTGTTCAACTTCGTCATTTTCCTCTTCCAGTAGAATTACTATAACTTTGGCCAGGGTCGTAATTTTGACATGAAAAAATTCATACATATTGCTTAATTATTGACGAAAAAGCATCGCTAAATTTCAAATTGATACGTTCGTTAGATTCGTTTGAAAAAAATCCGAAATATCGTCATTACACATACGGAACATTGTTAAGCTTCATCATTTCCACTTGAGAATCTCTCAATTAATTTCCGTCACTTGAAAACTTCTCATTTAAATAAAAACACGTTCTCCATGTATTAACGATTCAATTCTGTGTACCAGATATAAAATACATAGTAAACTTATCGCGTTCACTGAATAATGACACGTCCCATACATTATAATTACAATAATTACGTTTCAATGTACAACAACAACACATTTACCTGCTAATATTTCTTCTCAAATATCAAAAATAATGCACAACGTACACGTGTTGTTGTCACTTAAACCCTATTACATATTAACCTACTCTTCGTACGATTACTTTGCCATTATAGTAAACCGATTCAAGTGTCCCCTATAAAAAAAAAAAAACAGTCGTTATTGCGTATCTTTCTACTATCTCAAAAAACCGGAAGGAAAAAAAACGTCCGCCAGATTCTACAACGAAAGAGGCGGCAAATTTGTAAGGGCGGAAGGAAAACAGGGAAAGAGCGGATCTAATCTCGCGACAAAGACAAATTTGACAAGCCAGGTAGAAATTTCTTCGGCTAAATTCATACCGTTGGTCGGCAGCGAAGTTTTCTTAATAACGAATCTCGAATTCCAACTGTTCGACGAAGTAGGTCGCGCTGTAAGCGATTTCCCCTAGTTGGGGGGGTCCCCGTCTTCTCTCGCTGCTACTTTTCTCCGCGTTCAATGCTTATGCACGGCCAACCTGGCAGTAGTAGCTTCCTTAATGTAGCAAGGTAAACCACCGGTCTTACGATACCAAACTTGTTTCTCCTCTATGCAAACTGCGTACATTCGCGTGAAAGCGGCCGCGAACGAGAAACTTTACCCCCTACATGCGTTCGGCCCTATCTTGGCCTAGGGGAAAAATTCGTGTACCACGTGACCACGTGACGACGCGACGCGACGCGTAATTTTGCGCGAAACATTTTCGTCCGCAGTTTCTTCTATTTCGATAGAATATTTTAACACGAAAGTGTTTAACAGATGGGATCGATGTTTTAAAAGTGTCCGTTACGGAAGTGACGTCACAGCTGGGTACGATATGTAACGGAAATGACGTGACAGTTATGAAATTATGAGGGGACGGAGGATGATGCGATCGTTATAATTAACGGTGAATTCGTTTGGGGATAACATTGTCACTGTGGCGGCTCTCCTGCATCCACCACTAGAGGGACATATGAAATAGGACTTTCTCAAAAGCATTCGTTCCAACTACGTCCATATATATACCGCCTTTAACCTTCCTTCCAATATCCCAACGTCTAAGGCAGGGCCTGCTAGGTAGCCGCACTGATAAGTCCACTAGCAGGCCCAGGACGAAACGCAACACCCTTCCTTTTTCCTATCATATCCCCTCTCTACAGCTCCACATCACGATAGGTCGTATACAAGGAATGCGCGGGTACGGGGAGATCAGTGTGCTTCTTATATATCATAAGAAGATGATGCGCTGTGGATCGGTCTGAGCTCATATAGAGAAATAATTTTGATCTGGATTTAACGAATAATTCTGGGATAAGCACAACTAAATCAGGGACCTGCATCGATGGCGTATTTTCAAGGTATATACCTGTGGAAACAAAAGATTATATATCATAATTCAGTTACCATAAACCGTTAGTAAGCGGTATTAACGATAACCCGTAAAGTATATTTTTGACATGATGTACTGTAATTCTAAGCATTCAAATATTTTAAAACATGTACGAAACACGACCAATAAAATAATATACAGCTAAATTGTCTTCATTTGTTACATCGAAAAAAGTTAAATCATTTCAGTTAAACACTTTCGTGTTCTGGAAGTGTACAGCAGTACAGTTTTTTTAGTTACTTTCCTGTTAGACACGTTGATAATATTAGGAGAGATGGTTCGACTACTATCTGCTGTACCTATTAATAATCGTCACTTGAATTATTTAATGGCGAACCAACGTGTGAAGAATCGAGACTAAAAGGAAATTTTATTACTATATTTGGAGGTGACGTTGCATATATGTTTATATTTAGTGCACTGTATTTTTGTGTATACTTAATATACTATATTATTATTATATTTATATTATAATACTATTATATGTATGTTTATTATAATATACAGTGTATATAAAAATTTCAATACTAAATTTCGATTTGATGTTGCATATATGTTGATATTTAGTGCACTGCATTTTTGTGTATACTTAATGTACTATATTATTATTATATTTATATTATAATACTATTATATGTATGTTTATTATAATATACAGTATATATAAAAATTTCAATACTAAATTTCGATTTGATGTTGCATATATGTTGATATTTAGTGCACTGCATTTTTGTGTATACTTAATGTACTATATTATTATTATATTTATATTATAATACTATTATATGTATGTTTATTATAATATACAGTGTATATAAAAATTTCAATACTAAATTTCGACTTGATGTTGCATATATGTTTATATTTAGTGTACTATATTATTATTATATATATATATATATATGTTTATTATAACATATATACAGGGTGAGGCACTTAAAACCGGCCACCTGAATAACTTGGCTGCTATTGATGATAGGAAAAAAATGCATCAGGCCAAAATTATTTGGTATCGAGGGGCTGATCATCCGATGTTACCAGTTTTTTGATAGGCGGAGGCGTCAAGGAGATATGAAGGTCATCTCTGTTTTTTTAAATGGAACGGTATGTTTTTTTACTTACATTCTGATAGAGTATCTCAAGGCGAATACAACGACCTATTGGGATGTCATTCGTGGTCCGGGTTAACCCAATTGTGATGGAAAATAATTTACTTTGAGGAAAAATAATTTACCTTGAGGTCAAGCACCGTTGATTTATTTATGTAACAGTAATACCCTAACAGTAATAACTATATATAAATAATATATAGTACATTAAATACGTATAAAAATACAGTACACTGAAGATAAACTTACACAAAAATACGATGCACTAAATATAAAATATAAATTTACAGTACACTATATATATATATATATATAATATAATTAAAGTAACCAAACATATAGTTATAGTTACTGATAGTTACTTTAATTCTATAGTTACTTACTAACCATATATCGTATATGTAGTAAGTAACTATATGTTAATTGTTAATTATTATGCAACTATGTAACTATACGTAACGATAAAAGTAACTATAACTTTAATAGCAACTATATATACCAACACTGTGTTTACTAACTATATTTACAACGGTTTGTTGCAATGCTTATGAAATTTGCCAATGAAAGCTTTTATTTTAGAATGGAATAGGAGGAGGGGGGAGGGAAGAAAATCGATTTGCGAATTAAGGCTGACTACTTAATGAGAAGCTTGATGAAGAAATTTAATATCGCTCGGTATTACGGTTCGCCTGCATATAAGGAACCTTGTTCAGAGAATTGCATGTTAAAGATAACGCGCATTCTCTGTACACTTCGATAGAAACTCGGTTCTCTTTATTAATTCCAGCGCGGAGGAGGGGGGGGGGCGAGAAGGGGGGGAAATTTCATTGAACCTTCGCGTTACGTCGAACGTAGCAGAGGATACCTTTTAAATCCCACTGTCAACGCAATAAGAAACGAATTACCGCGGTATATATATTTTATCTTGTTATTACGCTTGTAAAACCGTCGAGTCGAGTACCGCGATATTGGAGTTCGCAGTATTTAATATTACATTCGGACGCGATGCTTGTGGAAACTCTGCGCGACGTAAGAAATTTTCTTTACGTTATTTTGCGGGTTAAATGCGGGGAAAATTTAGATCAGCTTAATTTCGCGGTACTCTTGGTAAGTTTTGATATTTTAAATAAATGCGTTCACTCTCACCGAACAAAGAAGGACGATTTGCATTGCAATGTGAAAGTAAACTCATAGAATCCACGGATATACTAATTCAGTCCTACTTCTTCTTTTCCAATAATTCTAACAAACCATCAATAAAACAATACTAATCTAAAAATCTGTCCTAAATGTTTTTTACAAATTCTCCGCTATTAAAGTTTCTATTCACTTTTTAATCAGTTAGGGATTACGCAAAATTTAGACGAGTTCAATTTTGTATTATTTTTGGTATGTTCGATGTTTCATTTAAGACAGAAACTTGTAATATTAATATTCATAGAATCTTCGGAACGTTAAGATTAACTTATTGATGTTATTTTAGACAAATTAAATTTGAAATTAAGGATAAGCAAAATTTACACGAGTTTAATTTTGTATTATTTTTTTATAAGTCTCGCGTTTTAAGTAAGTTAAGAAAATTCCATAATATATAAACATTATTTACAAATATTGCGAATATTTTATTGATATTATTTAATACGAATTAATTTCAAATTATGGTAAATTCGTATAAATTTAAAAACTCTCAGCGATATTATTTAATACAAATTAGTTTAAACTTGTGGAAAATTCGTGTGAAATTAATTTCATATCGTGTATGTATGATAAATTTGGTATTTTAAAGGAAGTAAATAAGACGCAAAATTTGTAGGTAAAATTTTATACCTCGAATAATAATATATTTGAAATTTATTTGTATTGATATTAAATTGACAGCAAATTTTATTATTCGCGACGTTAAATAATCCACCGACTATGAGATACGATATTTATACAAATTTCGAAATTTAAAGGTCAATCACTGATATTATCGGTAATTTTGATAGAAATTAATACGAGTTTAATTTGTCTGCTATTTGAAATAAATAAGATATGCGAATTTTCGTGGCAATAACCGAAATTTTCAATACTAAATATTACGCATCGAGATGCAATATTAATAAAACTGTTGAAAACTTGAGAATTCCTGTTAAAATTACTTGAAAATTCCCGATATTCGAGGAATGTTCTACGAACATTCTAATGCGTTTAATTTACCCTCGCAATTCTTCTACAAATTGCCCTACTTCAGTTTATTATAACAATACAAATATTTCTGAAATTTACTGGGCAGAAAAAAACTGAATATATTTTTAAGCAATAATTAACAATAATTAACTAACTAAAAGTAAACTGAATTCATTTGTACATTTGTATATTTTTAAACGAAATGCCGGATATTTTCTTTCGATTAAATTCAATTGTATTAAACTAAATTGTATAATTTAAATTTTTTAATTTAAACGTAAATCAATCTCATTAAAACGTAGAAGAATCTTAGTCAATTTTAAATGAATGTATATCCAGAATCGTTTAAATAAATATACCAATAAGTTTAATTAAACTGCATTCTAAAATCTTAATTAATCGTGAATGAATCTCCTTCAACTCTGCAAAATTAATTTAATCGGACTCGATTCTAAAATCGTCTAAATTGTAAATGTTTCAATAACTTTTATTAAACTATTTTCGAAAACCTCCGACAAATGTAAATTAATATTCTCGAATTATACGAAATTAATCCAATTAGAATCGGCTATAAAATCGTCCGATTAAATATTCAAAGAAATTCATTTATCCCTGATAATTTTAGTAAATATCGATAGCTAATAAATTTGATTACATTGTATCCTAAAATTCCAAATTGTTATTCTCGAAAATCATTCCAATTTAATACTGAATAAAAGAAAAAAAAATGAAAAACTATTCGAAATAGATTTCACGTTAAGATTAATAAATTTAATTATATTGTATCCTAAAAATTCCAAATTGTTATTCTCGAAAATCATTCCAATTTAATGCTGAACAAAAGAAAAAAATGAAAAACTATTCGTAGTAGATTTCACGTTAAGATTAATAAATTTTATTACATTGTATCCTAAAAATTCCAAATTGTTATTCTCGAAAATCATTCCAATTTAATGCTGAACAAAAGAAAAAAATGAAAAACTATTCGAAGTAGATTTCACGCTAAGATTCATAAATTTTATTACATTGTATCCTAATAATTCCGAATTGTTATTCTCGAAAATCATTCCAATTTAATACTGAATAAAAGGAAAAAATGAAAAACTATTCGAAATAGATTTCATTTTAAGATATTTTATATATTGATTCTAATAAATCAATCGCTTTAGAAATAAAAATTCCAGCAGATTAAATTCCTTATGTCGTGTTTATTTGAATTTCGATAGCTACTAAATTCAATTACACTGTATTCTAAAATCCCAATGCTATTCTCGAAAATTACACGAACTTTTACATATAGATTCCAATAAATCGATTTATTATAATAAAGTAAAGTTTTAGAAGCAAAAATTCCAGCGGATTAAATTTCTTATCACGTGTTTATTTAAATTTCGATAGCTAATAAATTCAATTACACTGCATCCTAAAATTCCAAGTTATCCTCGAAAATTACACGAACTTTTACATATAGATTCCAATAAATCGATCTATTATAATAAAGTAAAGGTTTAGAAGCAAAAATTCCAGCGGATTAAATTCCTTATTGACATATTTATTTAAATTCAGATTGTCAGTTAAATTGCGTTTTCGAATATTCCGCAACAGATGTAAATTAGTCACTTATACTTGGAAATTATGTTGTACTTTAGGAAGGGGGAGGGGGGGGGGGGTGGAGGAAAATTTCTAGTAAGCCTCGAGGGTAAGAAGTTTGCACCTTTGCTGTTGCAACTCTATCCGCTTCGCGAATTTACTTCACCGGCATTCCGAAGCAATTCGCATAATCTTACAGTAGCTTGGCTTTGTTCGCATTTCAAGGCTAAATCCTTGCGCAATACGAAAATCAAATTACGCAACCATTTCTAACATACACCGTGAATAATAACATTTAAAGTCTCTGTTGTCTCTTTGCATTGTATCAACGCGTCAATCTCAAAACGTACATGCATACGTTTCGCAATATTATTTTCCATTTATGGCAAATTCAAGTTATTACGAAATTATCAGACGAAATTAAGTAACTTTCGACACTGTGAAATGGTAATTTATTTCATTTCGGCTACAAATTCACGATGACTTTAAAAAGCTCTCGAATTCCAAAGTTATGTTTAATTATATAATTATAATGATATATGTGTCCCATCGATATTGGCGAATGACGAGCAATGTAAAATTAAACACATTTGAATCAGAAAAAAATTCCGATCAATTTATAATGATTATTCCTAACGAAAATTATTTAATTAATAATACGAACTTCTGCACGGTAATTTTGAAAATTTGTCTTGCAATAGTTAACGATGCCTGGTTTAATAAACGGAATAAAGTATAAGAGATTCCCCTATTTTAACATGAATATGTTTTAGGGATGGGGGGTCGCCAGATGAAAAAGTGAAATGCGTTACGAAATTTGACTGAGGACATTTTGAAAGAGAAGAAAACATATTCATGTACTTCTTATTTGAGAGCAGAGCTCATCAGATCAGTTTTGTTATCGAATCGAACGAAATCGAATTAAGATTTCAGGGTAAATGACCTAATGAAGTAAATGCTGTCACTTTAATTCGTTCTATTTAATAGCAAAGTAATGTATAAAGAATCGTAGAGTAAACAATTTGGACTTTGCTTTACGTAACAACGCATAGACATGTGGCGGCTCTCCTGCACCCACCACTAGAGGGACATACGAAATAGGCTTTCTCGAAAGTACTCGCTTCAACTACCTCGTCCATATATATACCGCCTTTAACCTTCTCCTTCCAATATCCCAAGTCTAAGGCAGGGCCTGCTAGGTAGCCTTACTGATGATGAGTCCACTAGCAGGCAGGCCCAGGACAAAACATAACACCCTCCCTTTTTCCCATTCTATCCCCCCTCCACAGCTCCACATATCGTTGGCAATTTTTACTTAACTTTCCTTTCGAATTCCCAACGTCTAAAGCAGGGCCTGCTAGGTAGCCTTACTGATGAGTCCACTAGCAAGCCCAGGACGAGAAACGCAACACCCTTCCTTTTCCTATTCTATCCCCTCTCTACAGCTCCACAGATATTGTATTATTCTTTTACGCTTAATATTTGTAAACAAATATTGGGAGGTAAGTGTGCTGTTGAACAATTGAAACGTGACCAATATAATTATACAGTATGGAACGTGTGATAGTTCAGTAAGGCGTGAGAGACACGTTTACTATTGTATCTTATATCTGTTACGCACAAACTGACTGTATTAATATATACAGTTACTCGCAAAATTGAGCGTACACCTATGTTGCCGATGAAAAGTAACTAAAAAGTAAATATACACACGCATGTTCAAAAGTAAAAACTCGATATATTTCGCGTATTCTGACGGACAGTACGTAAAAAATTCTTGAGATAAAATTATATGTACTTGATAAGAAACGTAAAAGTATAACCTTTTTGCCGACGCAAAATTGTTATTATACATATGGTACACGTAGATTACTATTTTGTTAACCACCTTTAATGTTCATGGCATAGAATTAATTAATTTCCCATAAAGAAGGTGAAATATTGTTCTTATTCTTCTTTTAATTTCATTTCGAAATCTTCCCTATCCGTAAAAGTATAATTTATCATTTTGCATTTCAATTTTTCCAATATATATTCAATTCGGTTAACAGTTTGAGTACACTGAAAATTAACCATATTTTAGCCACCTTTTTCATTCAATTTGAAGGTGTAGGCTCAACTTTGTGAGTAACTGTATACGTAAAACGTGTTTCTATTTAAATGAAAACCTTTCGAGTTCCCGTACGAAGGAACGTGTACTTTTTCTTGTACACTTTCAATGAATTAATAATTACGTCATTACATTGAACATATAAACTTTTTTATATGTTCGTAAACAATATTACGCTTCAAACTGGGACGATGTTTACGTTAACGACGTTCTAAAACGGTTAAATAAAGCTACTTTAAACCGCGAACGTTAAAGGATAACAGGACGTGGTCGGCTTTTCCCATTCCCAAGCAAAGAATAGGCCACAGGGAGAAGAATTGTATCGAATTTTTCGCAAAGCTTGCAATATCTTACACACACGCATATATATGTATAGGGCCAGCTAAAAGTTGGATAATATTTAAACGCCGTCGACAAGATTCAAATAACGCGAAGTGGAAACTCTCCAACGACGATTGATTTAATCGAAAACTTGCCTGGGCGAAGGCATTGAATTCCCAATAGCAGTCGTACCAGCGGTACCATTACTAATGAATCATTTCCAACTTTGGACACAACGGCGCGGCGGAGCCCCGGAACATAGATGAACGTTCCAGTTACTACTGCCGATCGTACAGTTTCACCGTTCGCCGGATAGTAGAAGAGAGAAGGAGAGGAGAGGAGAGGAGAAGAGAGGAGAGAAAAAAAAAAAGAAAAAATATGATCGATCGCGGGTACGGTCCACGCTGTACTTCGAACGACGAAAATAAATTTGGCAAACGATCCATTTCCCTTCGCAGCGAACCTCTGCAAATTCATATCCCGCGGTTTCCGTTTTTCCTCCGTCTGATATCGAAACTGTCCGCTCCTTATCTATTTTGTCAGCCACGATTATTTAGTAAAACGATCCGCTCGGCGTTCCATTCTATTATTAGGATATTTAGGCAAATTTGCTCGTTTATATTTGATTAATGAACTTCAGCTTTCTATACTATTGTTAGACTGCGAAAATTGAGACAAATTCGATCATTCGTAATTATTTATTGGGTACTATTTTCAGCATTCGATTCTAATTTGTTGATTTTGTATTAACATTACTATTAGACTGGATATTTATATAAATTTGGTCGTTCACATTTAATTACTAAACTTCAGCATTAAATACTATTGTTAGACTATGGATATTTATGCAAATTTGGTCGTTCACATTTATTTACTAAACTTTAGCTTTCTATACTATTATTAGATTATGGATATCTATGCAAATTTAATCGATCACATTTAATTATTAAACTTCAGTATTCTATACTATTGCTAGACTGCGGAAATTTAGACAAATTCGATAATTCGTAATTATTTATTGGGCACTATTTTCAGCATTCTATTATTATTTGTTAATTTTGTATTAATATTATTATTAGAATGTGGATATTTATATAAATTTGGATGTTCACATTTATTCACTAAACTTCAGCATTAAATACTATTGTTAGACTATGGATATTTATGCAAATTTGTTCATTCACATTTAATTACTATACATCAGTATTCTATACTATTGTTAGACTTTAGCAGCGAATTCATTCATTCATAATTATTTGTTAGGCACTACTTTCAGCATTCTATTATTATTTGTTGATTTTGTATTAATATTATTATTAAAATGAGGATATTTATATAAATTTGGTCCTTCACATTTATTCACTAAACTTCAGCTTTCTATACTATTATTAGATTATGGATATCTATGCAAATTTAGTCGATCACATTTAATTACTAAACTTCAGTATTCCATATACTATTGTTAGACTACGGAAATTTAGACAAATTCGATCATTCGTAATTATTTATTGGGTACTATTTTCAGCATTCTATTCTAATTTGTTGATTTTGTATTAACATTACTATTAGACTGGATATTTATATAAATTTGGTCGTTCACATTTAATTACTGAACTTCAGCATTAAATACTATTGTTAGACTATGGATATTTATGCAAATTTGTTCATTCACATTTAATTACTATACATCAGTATTCTATACTATTGTTAGACTTTAGCAGCGAATTCATTCATTCATAATTATTTGTTAGGCACTACATTCAGCATTCTATTATTATTTGTTCATTTTGTATTAATATTATTATTAAAATGAGGATATTTATATAAATTTGGTCCTTCACATTTATTTACTAAATTTCAGCATTCTATTCTAATTTGTTGATTTTGTATTAATATTATTGTTATACTGCGGATATTTATATAAATTTGAACGTTCACATTTATTTACTAAACTTCAGCTTTCTAGACTATTATTAGATTATGGATATCTATGCAAATTTAGTCGATCACATTTAATTACTAAACTTCAGTATTCCATATACTATTGTTAGACTACGGAAATTTAGACAAATTCGATCATTCGTGATTATTTATTGGACGTTACATTCAGCATTCTATTATTATTTGTCGATTTTGTATTAATATTATTATTAAAATGAGGATATTTATATAAATTTGGACGTTCACATTTAATTACTATACATCAGTATTCTATACTATTGTTAGACTTTAGCAGCGAATTCGTTCATTCATAATTATTTGTTAGGCACTACTTTCAGCATTCTATTATTATTTGTTGATTTTGTATTAATATTATTATTAAAATGAGGATATTTATATAAAGGTCGTTCACACTTATTTACTAAACTTCAGCGTTAAATACTATTGTTATACTGCGAATATTTGGCAGGATTGAAAATCTGAAAACATTTTATTGCCAAGCGACTGGCAATAAAAGGAATAATTTGAAGCGAATAGGTTGATTAGCAAGTAGGTCTTTATAGTTAAAATTCGATTATGTTAGGTAGAAGCGGCAGCGGAAGAGAATGCAGCGTACAAATGTAATTACCTGGCCCGACGATAAACACACAAAGGACATTTTATTTTAGCAGAAGTTACGGTAATTAAGGTGTATACGAATGTTCAATTTTCCAACTGAATCGATAACGTCAACGTGAAATGCGGGCAAATTAAAGACAATTACCGTTATCTTCGCTATATACTCGCACAACAGCTACGAAACGTTTATTATTTAGTACGCGACCTTATTTTTTCCTTCTCTCCGCTTGTAAATCGTGTTTTATAATTTGTGCGTTAACCTACATAGTTCGAGGACTATTTTCTTCATCAAACAAACGCGAAGTTTCAAAGCACGCGAATTTTCACGCTTTAAGCTTTTAAATTCCCAAGCTTATGAATTTCATAATTATCAAATTGCAAAGCATATGGATTTGTACGTTTTTGAATTTTCAAGCTTTACGATTCCAAAGTCATGGAAAATTGCTAAGTCATTCAGTCTGGAAGCTTTTCGAACTTTTATGTCTTTAATTTCTCGATCTTTTGAATTCCTAACACACCCATATTTAAGCTTTTGAATTCCTAAACCGTGGAGTTTAAGCTTTCGAATTTTTAAAATTCCAAATCTGTAAGTTATGGAATTCCTATGACATTCAATTTCTGAGCGAATTCACTTCATTATTAAATTGGTCTACGATGTGTTGGTTTTCCACGTTCTCAGCTTTTTAAGCTTTCAAATGCTCAAGTATACCGATTGCTAAGCTCTTTAATTCCCAAAGCTTTGAAACACCAAAGCTCCTCAATTCCCAAGCTTTCAAATTCTCAAGCTAGCTATTCCCAAGCTATTGAACTTGTAAGCACCACGATTCCCAAGCTTTTAAATTCCTAAGCCTTCCAATACCAAAGTTTTGAAATTCGTAAACCCTCAATTCCCAAACTTTAACATTTCTACGCCCCACAATTCCCAAGCTATTGAAATTCCTAAGCTAAACATTCCCAAGCTATTGAATTTGCAAGCCCCACAAATCCAAAGCTTTGAAATTCCTAAGCCCCATAATTCCAAAGCTTTGAAATTCATAAGCCCCACAATTTCAAAGCTTTGAAATCCTAAAACCCTCCAATTCCCAAGCTTTGAAATACCAAAGCTCCTCAATTCGCAAGCTTTTAAATTCCTAAACTCCCCAATTCCCAAGCTTTCAAATTCCTAAGCTTTCCATTCCCAAGCTTTGAAATCCCTAAGCTCCCATTCCCGAGCCTGTAAATTCCTAAGCTACCCATTGAAAGCTATTGAATTTCCAAACTCCACAATTCCCAAGCTTTCAAATTCCCAAGTAATCCAATTCCCCACCTTTGAAATTCCGAAGCTCCTCAATTTCCAAGCTTTCAAATTCCTAAGCCTCCCATTCCCAAGCTTTGGAATTCCTAAGCCCTACAATTCCAAAGATTTGAAATTCATAAGCCCCCCAATTTCAAAGCTTTGAAATCCCTAAACCCTCCAATTACCGAGCTTTGAAATACCAAAGGCTCCTCAATTCCCAATCTTTCAAATTCCTAAACTCCCAATTATCAAGCTTAGAAATCCCTAAGCCCCCCAATTCCCAAGCCTTGAAATACCAAAGCTCCTCAATTCCCAAGCTTTCAAATCCTTAAGCTACCCATTCCCAAGCTATTGAATTTGCAAGCTCCACAATTCCCAAGTTTTTAAATACCAAAGGATCCTCAATTACCAAGCTTTCAAATCCCTAAACTCCCCAATTCCCAAGCTTTGAAATCCCTAAGCTCCCAATCCCAAGCCTTTAAATTCCTAAGCTACCCATTGAAAGCTATTGAATTTCCAAACTCCACAATTCCCAAGCCACAAATTCCCAAGCTTTCGAATTCCCAAACTTCCCAATTTCCAAGCTCCCAATTCCCAAGCTTTCAAATTCCCGAGTCACCCAATTCCCTACGTTTGAAATTCCAAAGCTCCTCGATTCCCAAGCCTTCGAATACCTAAACTCCCCAATTTCCAAACTTTCAAACTCCTAAGCCCCCAATTCCCAAGCTTTCAAATTCCGAAGCTCCCAAATTACCCAAGCTCTCAAATTACCCAAGCTTTCAAATTCCCGAGTCACCCAATTTCCTACCTTTGAAATTCCAAAGCTCCTAGATTCTCAAGCTTTCGAATATCTAAACTACCCAATTTCCAAAGTATCCAATTTCCAAGCGTCCAAATTCCCAAACCCCCAATTCCCAAGCTTTCAAATTCCGAAGCTCCTCAATTCCCAAGCTTTCGAATACCTAAACTCCTCAATTTCCAAAGCATCGAATTTCCAAGCTTTCGAATTCCCAAGCTCCCAATTCCCAAGCTTTCAAATTCCCGAGTCACCCAATTCCCTACCTTTGAAATTCCAAAGCTCCTCGTTTCCCAAGCTTTCGAATACCTAAACTCCCCAATTTCCAAAGTATCGAATTTCCAAGCTTTCAAATTCCCAAACCCCCAATTCCCAAGCTTTCAAATTCCGAAGCACCTCAATTCCCAAGCTTTCGAATACCTAAACACCCCAATTTCCAAAGTATCCAATTTCCAAGCGTCCAAATTCCCAAACCCCCAATTCCCAAGCTTTCAAATTCCAAATTTCCTCAATTCCCAAGCTCTCAAATTACCCAAGCTTTCAAATTCCCGAGTCACCCAATTCCCTACCTTTGAAATTCCAAAGCTCCTCGATTCCCAAGCTTTATATACCTAAACACCCCAATTTCCAAAGCATCGAATTTCCAAGCCTTCGAATTCCCAAACTCCCAAATTACCCAAGCTTTCATTCAAATTTCCGAAGTATCGCTTCTCCGAACTCCCCAATTTCCATCCCTCTCCCTAACTCGGCATCAATTACGCTCGTAACTCTCGCAATAACTCGTAACCACAAGTGTACATTTACGTCGCCACAAAAGGGGACAAGTTCCAGTTACAAGAACCCGGGCAAACACAGAAAAGGGGAAAAGAAACACTGCTCGGAGTCTGTTTTGCGCATCGTACAATTTTCTGGTTCGATGTGAGGTCGAACGTGATGTTTCGCCCGAGGTGTTCTTTTTTTTTCCCACCCACCTTCGCCATTTCTCCTCTGTCTCTTTTTCTCCCTTACCACGGTTCGTTCGATATAACATTCGGTTGCCTTTTCACGTTCCTCCGTTTCTTTTTTTTCTCCTCTCCTCTCCCTCCCCCCTCCCCCAGCCCCAGCGTGCTTCTTTTCTTCTTTATTCTTGTCGTCAGACATGGTCGTCCGGCGTCCTCCTTCCGCGATTCACAGCCATCGGCATTGTCGCAATTGCAGTACTGACTGATTTGGGTTACGTCTCGTCGACGCGACGGCTGAAATTTCACCAAGATCCTCGTCGTCGTCCTGTCGCGTTCGAGACTCGCGGGAAATGCACGAAATGTACGAAACGTACGAAATGTGCGAGATGTACATACAACCACCGTTAAAAAGTTTCTTCATCGAACGCAACGTATGCACAATTAACCGAGAACGTTAATAAAGCATTATCCAAAAGTACCTTTAGGATGTTGAATGAGAATATCTGTGAAACGCCATGTTTGTTAGTAAAATAGAGGTGAAAAAAATAAAAATGGAAAACGAGAACGAAAGAAGATAATAGTGTGGCGGCTCTCCTGCATCTACTACTAGAGTGACATACGAAATACGACTTTCTCGAAAGCACTCGCTCCAACTACCTCGTCCATATAGATGTTACGGTAAATGTGATTAATCCGGTGATTATGTACAATTACCGGTTATTATATATAATCACCACTAAGTTTGGTAAATGTGGATGAATTCTTGAATATTTATGAAATTAACCGGCGAGTTTATATAATACCCAACTCGTAATGACGAATGTGATAGAAAACCACTGTGTTTCCTTTCTTAGTGTTCATAATATTAACTAACTTGGAGTTAAAACGCTCAAGCATACCAGCAGCCATTATTCAATATTTTATAAAATACGAGAGGGTAGCGGAAAAACGTCTAACCGGCACGAAATTGGAAATGCTACTGTAGGAGTCGGCACTAGTCGAGCGGAATCGTGGACAAAGTCCGATCGCGACACGTGCGCGTTCGGCGCTCGCCAAAGGGACCGCGTAAGAAAGCAAGAGAGTGCATCCGACATCGACAAAGACCGCCAATAACGAACGGTAACGGACTTTTTATCACATTCGCCATTACGAGTTGGGAATTATATAAACTCGCCGGTTAATTTGATAAATATTCAAGAATTCATCACATTTACCAAACTTAGTGGTGATTATATATAATAACCGGTAATTATACATAATCACCGGATTAATCACAATTACCGTAACATATATACCGCCTTTAACCTTCCATTCAATATCCCAACGTTTAAGGCAGGGCCTGCTAGGTAGTAGTCTTACTGATGAGTCCACTAGCAGGCCCAGGACGAAACGCAACACACCCTTCCTTTTTCCTATCTTATCCCCTCTCCACAGCTCCACAATAGAAATAAAAAACAGATTAGAAAAGGGTAAAGCAGAAAGGGAAAGAAAAAAAGTGAAGTTAGGTGTTCCTAAAGTTTATTTTGTATAACCATATATATTTGGGAATTTCTGGACCTTTGTTTATCATGAAAAATTATGTAAAGGGGGAGATAATTCTACAAACAGATGAACGATATCCTATTCAATATTTATATCACCAAATAACTTTTCTATTGCTGCATCGTAGCATTAATACTAGAAGATTTCCGCAATATGCAAATGGAACGTTTTACCACGATAATTTCGTTACTTCTCTCGAAGCTGTTTTACAAATTTTACTCGCATCGTTGTTAACTAATCTTGCTCAGTCTATTATTTATAGACTTGTTTGTCTATAAATTTTCCGTTGCATTTTACGCAGCTTGTACCACCGCGAAAACCTTAGTTTTGTATATTAAAATACTTTTCTTCGTCGAATGATAAAACGAAAGATATTCCTCCGAAAACTCTGATCCATTACGGTATCGTGTACGCCGTAAATTCCCATAAGATGATAAATCTCTATGCTGTACTTGGTCCGCGATTATATTCCCTTTATCCAATTATCCGTAAGAAAGAGGCAAATTAGGTATCGGTATTTCAATGGCCGTGTAATAGCAGTATCAAAATTATATCGGTATTCGGTGTCCGCTGAATGGATGTGGCGTCACGTCAATCGTGCAACTGTAACACGAGCTGCGACCGTTTTATTACAGCCCTGATAACGACCCGCTATCATCGCCGGAACCAATTTCACGAATTTCCGTTTTTTCCTCCCCGTGTCCCCCGCAATAGGATAAAACTACATATTCCGAACGATTTCGACATTCTTGTTGTGTTCGATTCGTTTTTGTGCCTCGCGTTTTTTTGGGGGGAGGGGAGTGGAGGTTACGTTTTCTATCGACGCTTTTGTGACTGTCGTTGTTGCGAAGCTGCTGTGAAAAAATGTTGCGAGATACAAGCGACGTTTATGAATTTATGGCTGGGCTTGTCCCATACACCGTGTTTTAAGTGGCGGTTGTTTGTAACCTTTTAAGTGTGATCGATTGGTTATTGCAATTGAGATATATTCGAAATCCATCGATGATAGGATAAATGTTGGTAATATGGAGCAGGTGATTTCCATGCGTTAAAAATTCTAAGCGTTAAAAGCTCGAAGCGTTAAAAATTCCCAGGGTTGGAAGTTCTAAGCATTAATAATACTAAGTGTTGAAAATTCTAAGGGTTAAAAATTCCAAGGATTAAAAATTCCAAATGTTAAAAATTCCAAGCGTTAAAAATTCCAAGCGTTGAAAATTCTAAGCGTTCAAAAATCCAAGCGTTAAAATTTCCAAGTGTTGAAAATGCTAAGCATTAATAATACTAAGCGTTGAAAATTCCAAGTGTTGTAAACTCTAAGCGTTAAATATTCCAAATGTTGAAAATTCCAAGTGTTAAAAACTCTAAGCGTTAAAAATTTCAAGCGTTGAAAAATCCAAGTATTTTAAACTTTAAACGTTGAAAATCCCAAGTGTTGAAAATGCTAAGTGTTGGATATTTCAAGCGTTGAAAATGCTAAGTGTTGGATATTTCAAGCGTAGAAAATTCCAAGCGTTAAAAACTCTAACCGTTAAAAATTCCAAGGGTTAATAATTCAAGCGTTAAAAATTTCAAGTGTTGAAAGCCCCAAGTGTTGAAAATTCCAGGCGTTGAAACCCCCAAGCATTGTAAATCCCAAGCGTCGAAAATCCCAAGTGTTGAAAACTCTAAGTGTTGAACATTCCAAGTATTGAAAATTCGAAGCGTTAAAATCTCTAACCGTTAGAAAATTTCAAGGGTTGATAATTCCAAGCGTTAAAAATTCTAAGGGTTGATAATTCCAAGCGTTAAAAATTCTAAGGGTTGATAATTCCAAGCGTTAAAAACTTTAAGCGTTAAAAATTTCAAGTGGTGAAAGCCCCAAGTGCTGAAAATTCCAGGTGTTGAAAATTCCAAGTATTGTAAATCCCAAGCGTTGAAAATTCTAAGGCTTGAAAATCCCAAGTGTTGAAAACCCTAAGTGTTGAACATTCCAAGCGTTAAAATCTCTAACCGTTAGAAAATATCAAGGGTTGATAATTCGAAGCGTTAAAACCTCTAAGCGTTAAAAATTCCAAGGGTTGATAATTCCAAGCGTTAAAAACTCCAAGTGTCGAAAATTCTAAGCGTTAATAATACTAAGCGTTGATAATTAAAACCGTTAAAAATTCGCTCGCATTAACGAGCCGTTAAAGCACTCAAAGGCTTCGCCAATTCGAAGTATCGACAAGTATAAAGCGTTAAAAATCGGGAAGCGTTAAAAGTTCTCTGAAAAAGCATTAAAGATGCTAGTCCTCTCTACAGGGTTGAAGAAGACACAGCAAAGGGAAATGTAGGTCAGTTTAAAATATTACACTCTCCGATTCGCACTTTCATCGACCTTATCCACTCGCTTAGCACTCAGCACGATGCTAAATTATAACTCAGCTTCGAAGGGAACGCGGAGGGGAGGGGGATGAGGGTAGAGAGCTGACAGCATCAAAATTAATTTCACGTCTTCTTTCGTGCTTTTCCCTCGTCCCTACCTACCGAACTCCCTACAGAAAACGCTTAGACGGATGCCTACGTTTATTCGTGCGGAAGATATAATGCCCCCCCCCCCCCCCACTCTGTCCTCTTTTCTGCTAAAAGGAAGATGATGTTACTCTCCGTGAAAATACGCGATTCTCGTTGCCGGTAGACAACGATCTTTGGCCGCACGCACATCCCGTACGTGAATTTTCACCCCACTCGGCTTCTTAATAAATAAACCGTTCTGCTACTCTCCACGGTCAACTAAACTCACATTTTTATTTACCGAATACATGCAAAACGTAGTTTCATTCGTTAACCTTTTGACATACGAATTTTTTCAAATGTATATTCACAGGAACGTTAGCTATTTATTGATTATTAACGCATTACCGTCCGGGAGACATAAAAATATGTTTTCTCTTGACTGCTCGTAAAATGCCGGAGACGTATAAATAAGGTTTAACACGTTGCGCATTAAATGCCGGCGACCTATAAATATGTGTTACAACATACATATATATATATATATACAAATATATACCTATATATATACAAATATATATATATACACAAAGATATATATATAATGTAATATAAAGGAAAGTACAGACATTACATCGCAATTACGTGTGTTGTATACCCAGTGACTCCAATCCCTTGCAAATAGTGCATCACCGGTATTACTCACAATCAGTCGACTCATCCATGCTAGTACAATAGTTAGTCACCGAAAACCTTTGTCCTAGTCCTTTCCACGGTATCCCTTCCCCAATCCCTTCCACGTTATTTTTCTAGTTTTGTAAGATTGTATATATAGACCTGAATTTCAGTAAATCAGAAGAAGAACTATTCTCGTCGGCACTCGCGTAAAGATTCCGCTGCAAACTTTTGTACATCGCCAAGCGTCTTAACCGTCAAAACCTCTTCAGTAGATTTTAAAAAGTGTTGTTCACCCGATTTCGCGACCCGGAATCTAACACGTGCATCGAAAATGCCTAGGAAACGGAAAATAATAAACGAATAAAACAGCACGGTAATTAACACATTTGAAAGAAGTAAGAGGGATACACGAGTGCCTAAATAAACATCGTTTAGGAACACGGCACTTTTTTAACGCGTACGGCGCCATTCAATGATATTGAGATATGAGGTTAATTTAAATTAAATCTCGGTATATTCTTCGATCTACGATTTTATTTTAGCAACGAGGAAGGACGTATGAACGTTGCAAGGATCGAACTAAAAGTGAGGGCTTTTCTGAAGCACATAGAAAACTAGGCGCCCACCTCCAGAAAGAAAAACAACGGCCTGAGTCTGCAACGTGTTAGTCACACAGGCTTTTAGACACTTGTACGGCCAGAGGCCCACGACTCTGGTAACAGAGTTAAGGCTGTAAATTATTACAAACCCAGTGTCTCTCAACGCAAAATTTATTTTTGCTTTTAATTAAAATGATAATCCAACAAATGAGAAGGAAATCCCTTTTTTATTGTTTTCGCTTACCTACGCATTGTATCTACTCTTTTATTCCTTCGTGCAATTATTCTAGTTTCTCACGTCGCGTCGGTACTACATATTCTTCCACGGAAAGAAGGCGCAGCGTGTTTACATTCCCACTCTCGCTGCAGTCCGCTGATTGGCCTATGAACACAGTCAGCGATCGCTATTGGCTGAAGACGCTGTAGAATGTAAACGCGCCGTGCCTTCTTTCCGTGGAAGAATTGTACATCGGTAGCTTCCCTTACAGTCGTTGCTTGCTGCTTTTACTTCGTCGGCTACGCGCAAAAAAAGTTTTCGCGCAAACAGCCCGAATCGTAACGCGTTAATTACAATCGTCTCACCCAACGCTCGTAATTCATAACCACAAGCGTAGAAAAAACAAAGAAACTGCTTTGCGCCGATTTTACGCGTGCAATGCATTTCGTATTGGAGAACGTAAATGTAACAAGGAGTAAGAAGAGGCGGAGGACGAGGTTTGATGTAGTAAAGTCCGGGAATGAAAGGCTAAACGCAAACGTGACAGTGGATTTATCCACGGGAAGCAAAGGGAAGAAGAACAGGCAGGCAGGTAGGAGAGAGATCCGAAAATCCTTGCGAAGCCGTGAGGGAAGGGAAGGGGGGGAGGGTTACTCGAAGGATTTCTCAATTACCAGAGTGGAATGTGTGATGAACTGAAGAACAGAGAAGAGATAGGGGTAGGGGAGGACGAATGAGGAACCGAGGCGAAAGTAGAGGAGAGTGACAAGCAGCCCGACGGGATTTTAAGCTCAAGACGTCACGAGAGTTTAGTGAAACGGTTAAAGGAGCGACCTAACGAGAAGTCCCTTTGTCCCAAAGGATAACCTTCCTCTCCATTAACCGGTCCGCGCGATAAAGTCTCTGATGTATCAAGCAATCCCCGTAGAACAAATTAGCCGAATCCTATTCTCCCGGTCGGATATTCTCTCCCTTCCTCTATTACTAATTGTAAGACTATTATTGTATAACAAGGCCACACCGCGATTTAATCGACCGGTAATCGGTGTGTCGGAGAAAATTGCACCATTTTTTTCGGATAATTCTAATTGGGAGATTCGTGAATTATGGCAACGCTTCGTATGGAAAATTCAATGCAATTTGCTTGGATCATTTATTCGTCTGTTTAATATACAATATGATATTTAATAATAATTGTAGTAGTCGCAATAATAATAATAATATTAATAATAATAATAATGATGATAATAATAATGATGATAATAATACTAATAATGGATAGTTAAGAAAAAGGTTCAAATATTGTTAATAAATAGAAATAAATAACGTACGAAGCATAATTTTGATAATTGATGGAATTGTGCACATTTATAGTTTGACAAATTAAATGAAGAATATATTAAATGGAAATATAATAAGCGAGTTACTAATTGGTGTCGAGGAAAATTGCACCCATTCTTCGGATAATTCGAATCGGGAGATTCGTAAATTATGGCAACGTTTCGTATGGAAAATTCAATGCAATTTGCTTGGATCATTTATTCGTCTGTTTAATATACAATATGATATTTAATAATAATAATAACAGTAGTAATAATAATGATAATAATAATAATAATGAATAGTTAAGAAAAAGGTTCAAGCATTGTTAATAAAGAGAAATAAATAATGTACGAAGCACAATTTTGATAATTATTGAAATGTGCACATTTATAGTTTGACAAATTATAAAATATAAAAATGGAACGAGCTTTTTTAGTTATTTAATATAAATTAGTTCTAAATGGAAATCAAACGAAGAAATGTAATAAAACCTCAGTTAACCGAGTTACTAATTGACGTCTAAGAAAATTGAATTCTTTTTCGAATAATCGAACCACGAGATGCTAAAATTGTGGCAACGTTTCGTGCGGCAAAGGGCATAGCCGGATAAGGGGGTCAAAAGTGCCCTTAAACCAAATTAGACTTGTGATGCACCATTCGATAGGGTATCCAAAAAAACCCCTTCACACAAAGTTTCAACCCCCTAGCTCGATCTGGGGGGTAGTAATGGCGAAAAAACGAAATATCAGTTTTTGGCATATTTCTCCCACTTAGTGGCGAGTAAAAATTCTAAAAAAAATCTGGCATATTAAGTATATTGTGCCACATGTTCGAGAATTTTTTCGTATTTTTTTGATGTAAAGCTTGGGTACGAAAGATGAAAAACCCCAAAAAAATCAGAAAAATGCAGATTTCATAGTGAACTAGGAAGAGCACCACTTTTATATTTTGACCGTAACAACATTATAACATAACTATTATCCTCAAAAAGTTTCATATTTTTTTGAAATCAGCAACATACTCGGAAAAATGAAAAACCGATTCTGTCGACGTATTTTGCACGAAAAACTAGTTTTTACATTGAATATTTGTATCCTCTTTATTCAGTATGTATATTAAATGTTTCTAAACATTTCTGCATTCGTCCAAATGGTGTACAATGGAAAGAAATTGAATTAATTCAATTAATTGATTTTTTACCGTGTCAGAGATCATGTGGAACAGGTAAAGAATTTCCAACAAGTTCGGTGGCTGAGTGGTCTAGGGCGCAGTTTTAGTTGTGGAACCGCTGCGTACTTTTTTGGTGTCAGTTCGAATCTCGCCTAAGATAATTTTTTTTTATTACATTAACGATTTTTTTTATCCTAACTGTATAATATATGTAAATAGTATGTATCGTAAAACATTTTACAAACATCTCAACAATATTTTAACTCCAAATATACATATAAATAATTAAATAATAATTGTGAGCCACTTTTAATTCCATTGTTTATCTAACCTCGTATTCTCTGAGTTAAACTTAGGTAAGTTTTAAAAATCTCTGTAACAACGATAAGTGAAGGGAAAGAAATTCTTCCTCATTCAAAGATTTATTTTTTGCATTTCCTATCACCTTTTCAATACACAAGACTTACTAACAGGCAATGCGTCGAAAGAATATAAGTATTTGCCATTGTATATTATTAATAATGTTATGAAGGTGATGTTTATGACGCGGATAATTGGAACCATTTAAGAAATCATGGACGAAGACAACAATGTCCTTTGTTTGGAGGATACAAACAATATTGTTCCATATGAAGTCAGATCGCGCTACATTAATAGCAAATCTTACCGGTGCTTCATTCATTATAAATTAAATTCAATTGGATTTTCGGCAATAGAACGCTACTGTTGTGAATGTGCAAATAGTAATCGTACCATAGGATGCTGCTTACACGTAGCAACAATAATTTATTACTTATCGCACGCATGGTACCTATCCACAATTGTCAGACCTACTGAAATATTATGTAAAATATTTAACAAAGGAAATATAATACCAGTGATTAATGACAATAATGACGAAGACTGAAGATACTGCATGCGGTTCTTGTTCCAAACTGCGAAAAAATAGAGATAATTATCTTTAATACAAAACCGATTATATACAAGCAGAAAAGGATAAGCAATTTATTAACCAACAGAACATGCGAAAACAGAAATGGTGAAAAGAAGAAGTGCTTAGGATGTATCGTCTTTGCTGCAAATCACACACATTTAGTAAAGATAAGTATCTTTAATACAAAATTGATAAATGTAGCAATTGAAAGTGCCTCACAATTGTTACTTAATTATTTATATGTATGTTTGGAGTTAAAATATTGTTGAGATGTTTGTAAAATGTTTTACGATACATACTATTTGCACATATTATACAGTTCGGATAAAAAAAAATCGTTAATGTAATAAAAAAAAAATTATCTTAGGCGAGATTCGAACTGTCACCAAAAAAGTACGCAGCGGTTCCACAACTAAAACTGCGCCCTAGACCACTCAGCCACCGAACTTGTTGGAAATTCTTTACCTGTTCCACATGATCTCGGACACGGTAAAAAATCAATTAATTGAATTAATTCAATTTCTTTCCATTGTACACCATTTGGACGAATGCAGAAATGTTTAGAAACATTTAATATACATACTGAATAGAGAGGATACAAATATTCAATGTAAAAACTAGTTTTTCGTGCAAAATACGTCGACAGAATCGGTTTTTCATTTTTCCGAGTATGTTGCTGATTTCAAAAAAATATGAAACTTTTTGAGGATAATAGTTATGTTATAATGTTGTTACGGTCAAAATATAAAAGTGGTGCTCTTCCTAGTTCACTATGAAATCTGCATTTTTCTGATTTTTTTGGGGTTTTTCATCTTTCGTACCCAAGCTTTACATCAAAAAAATACGAAAAAATTCTCGAACATGTGGCACAATATACTTAATATGCCAGATTTTTTTTAGAATTTTTACTCGCCACTAAGTGGGAGAAATATGCCAAAAACTGATATTTCGTTTTTTCGCCATTACTACCCCCCAGATCGAGCTAGGGGGTTGAAACTTTGTGTGAAGGAGTTTTTTTGGATACCCTATCGAATGGTGCATCACAAGTCTAATTTGGTTTAAGGGCACTTTTGACCCCCTTATCCGGCTATGCCCTTTGCTTGAATTATTTATTAAAACATTTCATACAAATTGGTTCTAAACATTATTTAGAAAGTTATTTAAAAATATTTAATTAACTATGTGATATAAGTATAGAATAATAGTACTGTATTTTTTTGTTATTTCGTTTCAATATCACTGTACCACTACTGTCAACGTACACAAAGGAAACTATGCTCGTTAATAAATAAACAACAATAAATAAATACATAGTAAAATTATTTATTCTACTTCTCCTGTTAATTATGACCAATTTAATAACATTGATAGGATAACCTTTAGCCTTGACAGAACTTCAAAAATTATATCTCCGGTTCTAGCCAACAATTTTCAATTCCACTTTACAGGCGTACACAAGAAGGTTCACAAAACGCGTGGCTAAAATTTAATTTCGATATCTCTTACAGATCTCCAAAAAAAAAAAAAAAAAATTACACAAACTTATCCAATTTAACATTCGTTCGAATTACCAAATAAATCTTTCAATCTATTTCCGATTCATTCCCACTTTACCACTTTTACGTGTCCTTGCTTTCAATACCGTTTTACTATTTCGTCTGCGCAATAAATTTGTCCGCGATTAATCTTAATTCCTTCTCTGTCCGCGATTATTTCATACCGCGCGAATAACGGAAGCGGGTGGGAAAATTTTTCTATTCGAAACGTCGCGTCGCACGAGAGGAGAGCGGTAATCTGTTTAAAAAGTCGAATGTCCGTTGATTTACACGCTCGTTGGCGTATATCCTTTGCGGCGACTGCTAAACGTAAAAGGGGAAGGGGAACAGAGAAGACGAAGTGCGAGGAAAAGATTTGCGACGTGGAGAAACTTTTCCGGTAGGAAAGATTAAGGTGCTGGCATCTACTCCTCCATATCTTTAAGTTCACTCGTCGCTTCGACCTTTACGGCGTCTTAAAAAGACGCTACCGTGATACTCGTGCACAAGCCCCCACTCCCCATATAAGAGGAACTTCCTGATTAAACTTTTACTTTTAATCGAGAATTCGAAATTAATTACTGCCTCCCACAGCACGAAGCTTGCCTTCTAACGTAATTAAATCCGGCGAATGGTAGAAAAATTGAGAGCCAAGAAAGCTATGCTTGGCGTTATCGCGTTGCCGAAACTTCGATTAAACACTTTAACAGTGCGACGCGTAATGGAGAAGAATCTAAAGGTCAGCGTTTTATTTTGGAGCAGTTTAGAATCTTTATCTGCGCGAGAATACTCGAAACGAAGCTACGAAGATACGAAACACCTTCAACGCTGAAGAAAAAAACTACGATCTATTATTTACGAGTAAATCGTGGCATTAGGAACGAAATTATTACGAGATTGGTGAAGTTTCTTTCGAAACTTATTACCAACGAAATCACGAATTTTCTTGTATTGTTTATGAATACTTAGGCAACATGTGAAGAATGTTTTTTGTTTTGGTACAAAAATTACGGTTCGTCATTCGTAGTATCATAGTTTGATGAATAATATTGGTATCGTGAAATATATGATACTGTGTAAATGTTACAAAATTCCGCAATATTATAGATATTATAGGCTTGCAATTAAACGGGAAAATACTCCCTTAAGTGTTTACTATTCCTGTTTGTTGAAGTCAAACGTTTCGTGGTAATACGTAGAAAACTGCACATCTTAGAATATTGGTAGAAGCGAGTTCTTGTAGAGCTTGACCATGGAACGTCGGCTAATTAGAGTTGGGGATGCCTGGGAACACCACAGGTATAAATGTACGAACTGTCGCCACGTTTTGTAGGCAGTTCTAACCGTGCGCCCGTCTTGTAAACATCGCCGAAACTTCGTCCACCGTATTAAATATAATTATTTACCCACTTTATTCCACACGAGTCAGTTATTTAATAGAACCCTTCAACACTGTTGAAAGTGGTGTTCGGCTGTCGTGAATGCGTGCAGATGTCGCGCTCTTAGACAATGGTACGCACGAATATTACACATAGAGATTAACGAATGTACTATCCGTCCGCCACAAGAAGGCACATCGTGTTGACATACGTAAGCGTCTTCAGCCAATAGTGATCGCTACCTGTGTTGAATAGGCGAGTCAGTGGACTGCAGCAAGAGTGGGGATGTAAACACGTTGTGCCTTCTTGAGGCGGACGCGTAGTACGTGTCCAAGACGGAATTCTTCTGTGTTACGCTGCGCTAACCATGTTTGTAGTATTGAAGTAAATATACGCATATAATCGATAACGTGAGTGAAATCTCACTACTTATATTATTTCCATCACGCAGTAACTATAACAGATTGCCCGAGTCAAGTATAGTCTCAACAATTTCTTATCGGCAAAGGTTTAAAGAGACTTAGGCGAGTGACGTATTTTTTTTTCAGTTGAAATACGCGGAGGCGGCGTTTCATTTCCTTCTTTTCCAGTGCGTGCATATTCTTCCCGTTCTTTTTCTTTTTTGCTCTTCTTTTAATGCGAATTTTACGGCACGTATTTTCGTGCTACATGCTTTTGCTTTTTATTTGACGGTAGTGAAACATTTTATATACGCAACTATACGAACCTCTGCGCGTTGCATACCGCTGCGAAGCACAGAAAAGCACATGTAGTATATATTCTTAACGCGTATGCTCGTATCAAAATCTGTTACTTCGCTTTCTGTTTCGAAAGCCCCTTTCGTTTTACTGCTCTCTCCGCGTGTGCCAATTCTTTTTATCTTCTTCGGGTCGAAATAAAGAAGATTTTGTTGCGGTGGCAATTTTCGGTCGTTTCGCGGATAGATACGTAAATTTGGCAATTATTCGCGATGAAAATGGTGCACCTATCAATTTGGGGATTCGTGATATTATTTATTATTATTTGGACCATACGCGGGAATTTTTTCGTGCACAAATTATTATCCGATTCAAAGTTATACTAATTTTACAGTGTAATTGGCATACGACCGATTTTAACAAAGTTCGTATGAATTATAATGAAATTTGACAATTTTTTGCAGCGAAAGTAGTACACCTATCGATTTGGAACTTTGTGATATTATTTAATAATGTTTAGATAATATGTAGGAATTTTTTCGTGTAAAAATTATCATCCAATTCAAAGTTATACTAATTTTATAGTTTAATTGGCATACGACCGATTTTAACAAAGTTCGTATGGATTCTAATGAAAGACAATTTTTCTGCAGCGAAAGTAGTACACCTATCGATTTGGAACTTTGTGATATTATTTAATAATGTTTATAGAATATGTAGGAATTTTTTCGTGTAAAAATTATCATCCGATTCAAAGTTATACTAATCTTACAGTATAATTGGTATATGACGAATTCGAAGAAAGTTCATATGTGCTGGAATGAAATTCGAGAATTTTTTCCAACATAACTAGTGCACCTATTAATTTAGGATTTACTGATATTGTTTACCAATGTCTGAAAGATACGTGGAAATTATTTCATGCAAGAATTATGATTACGTCCAAAGTTATACTAATTTTATGGAATAGTCAGCATATGACGAGTTTTAACAAAATTCCTATGCGTTAACAGGACATTTGGGAATTTTTTTCACGTAAACTAATACACATATCAATTTAGAACTTCGAGCTATTATTTATCAATACTTGGAGAACACGTGTGAATTTTTTCATGTCAGAATTATGTTTCTCTCCAAAATTACACCGATTCAAACAGTATAATTATCAAACGACGAACTTTAGTGAATTTAATGTGTTTCGTTATAACAATATTCATAATTGTTTCCCAACAAAACTAACACCTACCAATTTACAACTTTCCTATATTATGCAACAATGTTTAAACAATACACGCTAATTTCCCCATGCCAAAATTACCACTCCACGCAAAGTTACACCAATTACCACACACCAACAAACCTGCAAAACTACACATTCCCAGTCCGCAAAATATCGCATTAACCCCAGGGCTTACGAATTTTACGAAGATTATTCACTGAAATTTTGACCACTTTTTATTATAACATTATATCGAATGGAAAGCGCTAAAATATACACGTAATTCATACCTAATAATCCTCAATCTCACAATCCTACAGATCGAAATAAGATGAATTAAAATTGATTAAAAAATACAGCATGTTTCTATTGCAATTGGTCCATAGATTAAACCACTAGTGTAACTCGTTGATGCAAGCCAAAGGGTTAACGAACCGTATTCAATAATAAACAGAAATAAATCCACACGCGGTTCGATTTAAATCAACACCTCATCGAAGCCTCGGTTCAAAAAGCTTTACCGCTTTACCTCGAAACCCTGGGCGCATTTTTCTAAATAACGCACACGTATTTACTTTTGCGCGCGAATTCAGCGCTGCTGCAAAAAAATACGCGAAAAAAAACAAAACGCGCGGCGATCTTTTGCACGCACGCGCGCACGCGCGCAGCGTGAATGATTTAGCGAAGCCTATATTAGCAGACACTTGACAGAGTCTAGTGGAAAAGCTTAATGGCTCTCGTGATCGGAAGGGAAGCGGAGAGAAAGAAGAAAAAAAAAGAAAAAAAAGTAAACGCTTTAACCGGTGTTGCGCTGTGCGCCGCGATTTTTATCCGTTTTACGAGTGCCTCGAGTGCTCGTTCCGCGACTTGCTACGGAAAAGAGAAAAGAGAAGCGATACGTTTTGAAAGGGAAGGGGGTAGAAGTCGTTGGATATTAAATTCCACGCGAATCGTATATGAAAATACGAGGTTGCCCCGTGTTTTTCATCGGGGCATTAAAACAGGTTACTGTCGTCGATTCGCGATATCAGCGACTACGTTTCGTTTCTTCTTTCCTCTTATCGAGGCAATTTTAGTTACTTGTGGGGATGAAACCTTCGATACGTGAAATAATAAATAACTCTTCTATATATAAGATTGTATCTTTGTTATTATTAATGGGTTCTTGCCCGTATAAGTGAATAAAATAGAAATATTATAGGTAGTGGACAAACAGAAAAGCAGAGACATACAAAAATTTATTGGATTAAGTTCGATTTGGGTTTGATTTAGATTTTGTTTATGTTCGATTTTGAGTTAGGTTCGATTTGGGTTAGGTTCGATTTGAGTTAGGTTCGATTTGAGTTAGGTTCGATTTGAGTTAGGTTCAATTTGGGTTAGGTTCAATTTGGGTTAGGTTCGATTTGGGTTTTATTCATATTTGGTTTATGGTCGATTTTGGGTTAGGTTCGATATGGGTTATATTCGATTTGAGTTAGAATCGTTTTGGGTTAGGGTCGACTTGGGTTAGGTTCGATTTGGAATAGGTTTGATTTGGGTTAGGTTCGATTTGTGTTTGATATATATTTGGTATATGTCCGATTTTGGTTAAGTTCGACTTGGTTTAGGTTTGATTTTGGGTTAGGGTCGATTTGGTTTTGATTTATATTTGGTTTATGTTCGATTTGGGTTAGGTTCGACTTGGTTTAAGTTCATTTTGGGTTAGGTTTGATTTGGGATAGGTTTGATTTGGGTTAGGTTCGACTTGGTTTATGTTTGATTTCGGGTTAGGTTCGATTTGGTTTTGATTTATATCTGGTTTATGTTCAATTTGGGTTAGGTTCGACTTGGTTTAAGTTCGTTTTGGGTTAGGTTCGATTTAGGTTTGATTCTTATTTGTTTTATGATCGATTTGGGTTAGGTTCGACTTGGTTTAAGTTCATTTTGGGTTAGGTTCGATTTGGGATAGGTTTGATTTGGTTTAGGTTCGACGTGGTTTATGTTTAACTTTTGGTTAGGTTCTGTTTAGTTTTAGTTTATATTTGGTTTATGTTCGATTTGGGATATGTTTGATTTGGGTTAGATTCGATTTGGGACAAGTTTCATTTGGGTTATGTTTGATTGGGGTTTGATTTATATTTGGCTTATGTGCGATTTGGGTTAGGTTCAACTCGGTTTATGTTCGATTTGGATTAAGCTTGAGTTCGATTTAAGTTCCAGTTAGGCTCGATTTGGGTTCTGTTTAAGTTCGCATTAAATTCCGATTGAATTCGAGTTCACCAAACATTAATAAATTCCACTATATCCAATATTAATCTATAATAAATTAATATCACATTAAGATACATTATTTACATGCATATTAGATTGCGTAATAAAAACGAAAATAAGAGTATCATCTTCTAAACGAAACTTTTTAATCTTATTCTAACTTATTCTAAATTATGCGAATCTGCAATGATAAAATAGGCTACGCGTGTTATATATGCTCTTTAATATAAAATATGTAAGTAAATTTAACGGATAGCATTTAATTATTTCAAATTGCAACAAATTAACGAGACAGCTAAGTACTATACAATTGAATAAATCTGTTCGCCTAAAAAGATACACAATTATAATGCTTGCACGGTTCGCGTGCGAATAATTTCAATAATTCCCCGTTACAAATATGTGCGACTTACATGCAACGCATACCTTTCCCTGTTTAATCGATAGCACGGCTACTTATGCTAAAACAAATTGCGCGATTTAGCATCCAGGTGCAAACGTAAAGCAGCCATAAATATTTAAACAACCTGTTACTTTTCTCCATTCTTCTTCAACAATTCGTAAAGTTCCATTGCTTTTCCATTGTTTTTCACGATTTCAACGTCCGCACTTTTTGCCATATAAATTAGTGTAATTTAATTTAGTTTATTTAATACTCGCATAAGTATTTGATTGATGTTGCGTATGGTTGATTGATGATGTGTAAGTGTAAGATTGTTTTTAAACATAAACGATGGCACGATGGCGCGATGGCGTGAAAGTGAATTATTAGTATTTTATTGTTATTCAATTTTACTTGCCAAAAACTTGATGTTGTAATTTAAAACAGAGCTACATTTCTTCTATTAACTCACTACGCAGACTCATTAGCTTTAAAATGCGAATAGTTATTTCTTTCAACAGAACAGGTTTTGTGTTGTACATTATCTACTTACTATCTGCTCGATTCTTCGATTTGCATCGTCTCCAAATCGTCTTGCAGCCTGTGGCGGCTCTCCTGCACTTACCACTAGAGGGACATACGAAATAGGACTTTCTCGAAAGCACTCGGCACCAACTACCTCGTCCATATATATGTTACGGTAAATGTGATTAATCCGGTGATTATGTACAATTACCGGTTATTATATATAATCACCACTAAGTTTGGTAAATGTGGATGAATTCTTGAATTATTTATCAAATTAACCGGCGAGTTTATATAATTCCCAACTCGTAATGGCGAATGTGATAGAAAACCACTGTGTTTCCTTTCTTAGTGTTCATAATATTAACTAACTTGGAGTTAAAACGCTCAAGCATACCAGCAGCCATTATTCAATATTTTATAAAATACGAGAGGGTAGCGGAAAGCCGTCTAACCGGCACGAAATTGGAAATGCTACTGTAGGAGTCGGCACTAGTCGAGTGGAATCGTGGACAAAGTCCGATCGCGACACGTGCGCGTTCGGCGCTCGCCAAAGGGACCGCGTAAGAAAGCAAGAGAGTGCATCCGACATCGACAAAGACCGCCAATAACGAACGGTAACGGACTTTTTATCACATTCGCCATTACGAGTTGGGAATTATATAAATTCGCCGGTTAATTTGATAAATATTCAAGAATTCATCACATTTACCAAACTTAGTGGTGATTATATATAATAACCGGTAATTATACATAATCACCGGATTAATCACATTTACCGTAACACATATACCGCCTTTAACCTTCCTTCCAATATCCCAACGTCTAAGGCAGGGCCTGCTAGGTAGTAGCCTTACTGATGAGTTCACTAGCAGGTCCAGAACGAAACGCAACACCCTTCCTTTTTCCTATCCCCCCTCCACAGATCCACACAGCCAAAACACGTGTTTAACCCTTTGCGAACGAGTTGTCGGCGAATATTTGCCCAAACCATTTCGATTTTCTGGATAAATGTCGATTTTCAAAGCAAGAAATTTGCATTAGCGGCATCAATAAACACTTTCTGATAATAATCGAGCTAGAATTCGTTAAGCGTTATTAAATTCTGTCCGTAACGAACTCGTAATCGACTAGAAATTACTTGAGCGTTACTTTTTCTCGTCCGCAAAGGGTTAAATAAATGAAGTTTGGTATAAAAATATCGATTCCTTTCTCGTGTGCGAAAATTCCTTTAGGTGAACGTTTATGCCTTGCTATCGGTTCGCGTATGGAAGCTTCTTCCACTTGCTATACTCGATGCGCAAAGTTACCAACGGCTTCACGCCGAGGGTTTAATAGAAAACAGGGTCGATTAATTTGCAGTATAAGAAAGATCGATTCATTTTATCTCGTGTGTGTGTGTGCCTATGTGTGTGTGTGTTGCTAGCCGCACGCTATTTTCCATGCTTTCGCCTCGTATATCGCACGCAACGCTTCGCAAGTAGATCTTTTTCAGTTTAACAGTAATTCGATAAATATTTCGATCACAATTATTCCATGTATTAATTATTTTATATGTAACTAATGTAGAATATGGAATAAAGAATGAAATAAAGTAAAAATAAATACTATACACTATATACGCACTCTATTATGTAATAAAGAATTAAATAAAATTGAAATAAATACTATATACTATATGTGCACTCTATTATGGAATAAAGACTGAAATAAAGTAAAAATAAATACTATACACTGTATATGCACTCTATTATGTAATAAAGAATGAAATAAAATAGAAATAAATACTATATACTATATACGCACTCTATTATGTAATAAAGAATGAAATAAAGTAAAAATAAATACTATATACTATATATGCACTCTATTATGAAATAAAGAATGAAATAAAATAGAAATAAATACTGTACACCATATACGCACTTTGTTATGAAGCAAAGAATGAAATAAAGTAAAAATAAATACTATACACTGTATACGTAATCTATTATGGAATAAGGAATGAAATAAAGTAAAAATAAATACTATAACACTATATACGCACTCTATTATGGAATAAAGACTGAAATAAAGTAGAAATAAATACTATATATTATATACGCACTCTATTATGGAATAAAGACTGAAATAAAGTGAAAATAAATATTATGTACCATATACGCACTCTATTATGTAATAAAGAATGAAATAAAATAGAAATAAATACTATATACTATATACGGACTCTATTATGAAATAAAGAATGAAATAAAATAGAAATAAATACTGTACACCATATACGCACTTTGTTATGAAGCAAAGAATGAAATAAAGTAAAAATAACTACTATAAACTGTACACGCACTTTGTTATGAAATGAGGAATTAAATAAAATAGAAAGAAATACTATATAAACGTATCACTATGAAGAAAAAGCGACGGAAGGCCGATAGTAACATTTTCCACGTTACTTTTTCGAAATATCGAAATTTACCGATTCGACCTTAAACACCGATTTGCCACTAATACAGGAACGCGATTAATTCCTTCGGTTCAACTTTGTTTCACGGTATTTCGCAGCAAGAAACGGCGCACACGTACACACAGCTCGCTCGAAGGCGGGAGACGAAATGATCGAAAGGAGAAAATTGCGAAACGTCGAGTATGATTGATTATTTCCCTAGCTTCGTTCGTTTATCCGTGGAGAAACGCGAGGAGGCAAAGAAAAACGTGCGACGCTGCTAACACTGAAAGTGTATTATTATTATTATTATTCGAGGGAAAACGGCTTGGCGGATGAATGTAGGCACGTCTAAAATAATAACGGCGAACGCAACGTGTCTTTCCCAACGGGATATAGAGGCGAAATACACAGCATTCGCAAGAGTATCCCGTGTTGCAGGCAGAAGCGAAGTTAATTGCAATATCATTATGAAAATCGGCGACGTGTAACGTCTGTCCCAGTTTACGCGGGCAAGCGAAACGAAAACTTTACTAGCAAGCGCATCCGCCGTTGCTTGCCGCTTCGCGCGATTGCTTAAAACGCGAGAAGGGCGAGAATAAATGCGCGTGCCTTCCCTCTTTCGGAAACATATTTCTTTCCCATCGATCCATTAGCATTAAAGTAATCAGGTCTTTAGCTGCGCGAGCTTTTTCTTTATATATATATATATATGTATACAGAACGACAGTCTTCGGGGAATAAATGCTAATGATTATTTTAATTCGACGAAGCTGCACCCCGCTGAAATATTTCCGGGGATTTTGGCGGACTTTTTTATCGGTTGTAAGATGCAATATTTTATTTAACTGCTTCGGGATTTTGGAGAGCTTTTTTCGGTGTCGTAAGCTGCAATATTTTATTTATTTTTTGGTCGGCTTTATTTTAGCGTTTTAAGCTACAATATTTTATTCAATATTTCAGGGATTTCCGAGGGCTTCATTTTTATTGTTGTAAGCTACAATATTTTATTTATCTTTTGGAGGGTTTCTTTTACTGTTGCAGGATTGCAATATTTTGTTTAGCTTCTTTAGGATTTTGAAGAGCTTTTTTCGGTGTCGTAAGCTGCAATATTTTATTTATTTTTTGGTAGGCTTTATTTTAGCGTTTTAAACTACAACATTTTATTCACTATTTCAGGGACTTTCGAGGGCTTCATTTTTATTGTTGTAAGCTACAATATTTTATTTATCTTTTGGAGGGTTTCTTTTACTGTTGCAAGATTGCAATATTTTGTTTAGCTTCATCGGGATTTTGAAGAGCTTTCTTCGTTGTCGTAAGCTGCAATATTTTATTTATTTTTTGGTGGGCTTTATTTTAGCGTTTTAAGCTACAATATTTTAGTCACTATTTCAGGGATTTTCGAGGGTTTCATTTTTGTTGTTATAAGCTACAATATTTTATTTATCTTTTGGGGGGTTTTTTTACTGTTGCAAGATTGCAATATTTTGTTTAGCTTCTTCGGGATTTTGAAGAGCTTTTTTTGTTGTTGCAAGCTACAATATTTTATTTATTTTTTGGAGAGCCGTTTTGTTGTTGCAAGATACAGTATTTTATTTATATTCTGGAGGAATTTTGGAGGGTTTTATTTTATTCTTCTAAGCTACAATATTTTATTCAATAGTTGTGAGATTTTGGAGGGTTTTTCTTTTTTACTGTTGTAAGCCAAAATATTTTATTCAATATTTGAGAGATTTTTTAGGGTTTTTTTTATCGTTGTAAGCCAGAATATTTTATTTAACTTCACCGGAATTTTGTTGGGTTTTCTATTTTATTATTGTAAGATACAATATTTTATATAGTTTCTTTGGTGGAATTTTGGAAGGTTTTCTTATTTCATTGTTGTGAAACACAATATTTTATTTAGTTTCTTTGGAATATTGAAGGCTTTTTTATTCTTGTAAGCTACAATATTTTATTCAATAGTTGTGGGATTTGGGAGGGTTTTTCTTTTTTACTGTTGGAAGCTACAATATTTTATTCAATATTTGAGAGATTTTTGAGGGCTTTTTTTATCGTTGTAAGCCACAATATTTTATTTAGCTTCATCGGAATTTTGTTGGGTTTTCTATTTTATTATTGTAAGATACAATATTTTATATAGTTTCTTTGGTGGGGTTTTGGTAGGTTTTCTTATTTCATTGTTGTGAAACACAATATTTTATTTAGCTTCTTTGGAATATTGAAGGCTTTTTTATTCTTGTAAGCTACAATATTTTATTTAGTTCATTTTTAGGGTTTTCTTTTATTGTTATGAGCTAGAATCTTTTTTTTTTAGCTTCTTCGCGATTTTGGAGAGTTTTCTTATTGTTGTAAGCTACAATATTTTATTTATTTTTTGGAGGGTTTTTTTTATTGTAGTAAGATACAGTATTTTTATTTAGCTTCTTTGGGATATTGAAGGCTTTTTCATTCTTGTAAGCTACAATATTTTATTTAATTTGTTTGGAGGGATTTTGGGGAGTTTTTTTGTTGCTGTTGTAAGCTGCAATATTCTTTTTAGTTCATTTTTAGGGTTTTCTTTTATTGTTATGAGCTACAATATTTTTTTTTAGCTTCTTCGCGATTTTTGAGAGTTTTCTTATTGTTGTAAGCTACAATATTTTATTTACTTTTTGGAGGGTTTTTTTTATTCTTGTAAGATATAGTATTTTATTTAGCTTGTTTGGAGGGATATTGGAGGGTTTTTTTTATTGTTGTAAGATACAATATTTTACTCAATATTTGAGGGATTTTGGAGAGCTTTTTTATTGTTATAAGCTACAATTTTTTATTTAGCTTTTTTGGCGGGTTTGGAGGGTTAGGTTCGGGTTAGGTTGTCTTATTAAGGTCAATTTGTTACGAATAATTATAAAATTCGTACACAATTTAATGGGTACACTATCTTTGTTTCCTTTTTTCTTTTGAAGGATAAAGAAATTGTTTCAGGACAAGACCCATGTATTCATGTATTTTATAATAATTCTTACCATGTACTCATGTAACAAATAAAAGAAACACTTCGAGTTATCCTCTATAACACCTTGCAACCTACTATGTATAAGTTATGTACTCATAAAAACTATCTTTTTTAATCATCAATTTATACTTTAGTATCGCTAAACAAAAAAAATACAAAGAAATAATTTACTATAAAATATAGTCAAATATCGCAATACAACAATATAATATTATCTATAAATTCGAATTAGAATCGAATTAGCTTGAAATTAAGTTCGAATTGGATTCGAATGAGAATTGGGTTAGCTTGGCATTAGTTTCGATTTAAGTTCGGTTTGGCTTCGATTTAAGTTTAAATTAGCTTGGTTTTGGGTTTGCTTCGTGTTAGCCTCGATTAGGGTTAGGATTCAATTCTATTCACCTTCGATTCTGATTCACAGTTTAGCTTCTGGTATTAAAATTCTTCTTCAAAAATAGTTTAAAATCATACTACCGATATTTCTCCACTTTACCACGTTTTGCAATAAAAAATCTCCCACGACCGTTGCTTCTTTTTACGCCGAAAAAAATTCCCCCGTTAACCGATTCCAATTTCTGGGCGTCGGTTTTTCGCCCCTTCGAGACGCGTTCGCTGCAGAATTATACGTTTCAGCAGGGAAGAAGGAAAGCGGAATCCAGTCACGTAGCGGTTTCATTTAAGAGGATCTTGTATTTAAAATCGTCACGACTTCCTTTACTCATTTACTCAGAAATTGGCAGAATACACTAGAAATCGTTGGCGCGCATACACAACAGGCGCGTGACTACTTTTTTTTCCTTCCACCGAACCGTGCCTTTCTTTTTCTTCTTTTCTCCCTTCCTTTCCTTGCCCCCCCCCCCCCCCCACCACTTATTCCTCGTTTCTCCGCGGCAATTGAAACGACTAACGGCAACAGGTTGCGAAAGAATCGCCGCCGCGCTCTTTGTGCGTCTCTCGCGATTAAATATATAATTAACCCTTTCGCTACGATGGACGATATATATATATATATATATATATATACGTACATACATACATCATATACAGGGTGTCCCGTAACTGGTGGTACAAGCGAGTAGGGTGTGATTCTACGCGAAAAATTGAATCGAAAATTTAGAATAAAATTTTTTCATACGACGCTTTATTTTCGAAAGAAATAAGTTTGAAAATTTGTCGAGTACGCGTGCACTTGGACCAGCTTCAGTATTTGTGGGGTCATGTTGAGTAAATTGTGTACAGTGATGACACGACGAGCGTTGAACAATTAAAACAAAAAATTATTATAGCGTTTGAACGATTAAAATTGCACAACGACACGTTAGAAAACGTTCGATGCAATTTAATAAGGAGAGCATAGTTATGTTTGCAACAACGTGGACATCGCTTCCAACGGTTCATAAATTAGACGAATTCTGGAAATCTGTTCATCGATCCATTGGGTGTATACAAACATTGACAACGTTTACGAACAAGAATGGAGGTGATCTACCATGAAATCCGTCGAGCTGAAGCTGGTCCAAGTGCACGCGTACTCGACAAATTTTCAAACTTATTTCTTCCGAAAATAAAGCGTCGTATGAAAAAATTTTATTCTAAATTTTCGATTCAATTTTTCACGTAGAATCACCCACTAATCGCTTGTACCACCAGTTACGGGACACCCTGTATATACTTCCTCGAATGCTGGGCCATCGTTCGTTAAAACACGACCGTATGTAACTTTGCTTTACGTCGCAATAATATTTAAACTGTTCGTCGTATTACTTTATTACACAATTAGTAATATCAAGTATTGAAATATTTACCCTGATTTATATTACCCTGAAATATTACCCTTAAATATTCTGACTGTCACTTGAGAACATTTCATTTAAATAGAAACACGTTTTACATATATTAGCACGTTAGTTTGATACTTCGTTAAGGGATAAAACGTTTATTTAGCCATTTTTTTTGTTACAGTTAGGATAGATTAATTCCTGTCACTTTAAAGTTATCTTAACCCCCTGCGCTACAATAACGAGTCACGCTCGTTCCGTGAATTATGGAGCAACTTCGACAATAATGCATTCTATTAACAATGAAATTGAATTTGAACTCTGATGCTAGCTTTGTATTATAATATCCGGAATTATTCAATAAAAATTACCCAAAAAATTCAATTAATTTGTACGGAACATGAAACGAAATCAGTGATTGGTTAACGATAGTGTCACGGAAACCGTGTAAGGGTTTTATAAAATGTCAAATAAAGAACAATTTACTGTGCACAAAGGAAGAAAGATTCTTTAATAATCCTTTGACACCTTTATTGACATTCACAATTACGGAACCGGTAACTCCGGAATACGGCTTATTAACTGTCGCTTGGGTTTTTGGGGGGGTCTTTTATATGGATCGGTAACAAAGAGAACCCCGGTCGCAGAATGGGGGTTCTCGAGGAAGCGCCTTATCTTGTTTTTATTATTCGCGGTTAGTTCGCACAACTTCGCATGCCCAGACGATGATTGACCAGGAGACGCACTTTGGTGGATGATCGGTGACTAACGGTGATAACGGGCGTCGTCACAATAGCGTGCGTAGGTAATAAAATAAACGTAGCGCAAGGAGTTAAAGGGCAACGTAAACCTAGATGGATAAAAAAAAAATCGATTTTTCAAAAATATGCTTACATAATTGTACGATATTTAAGCTATACACATGTCAAATTTTATTTAAAAATTCGTTAATGTGACGAAGTCAGAGCCTATCATAAACAGGTAAATACCACATCGGACACTTCGCGTTTCAATCGATTTAAAGTAACTTTCTTTAACCCTCTGCACTCCAAAACTTATTTTAATAATATAATCTTCCGGTAACTTGAATACTCTTTTCCTGTCTCTAATGAGAATTTAGCGTTATTCCGTACTTCGAAAATAAGAAGAGTAATCTTTAATTTGCTTTGCTTCGGGAGAAACAGAAATTGACTTAGTAGAAATGAATAAAAATCTTAAATCTTGAATCACGAGAAAATTTACTGTGTGTCGCCGTAGGGGCGCCAACGCAGTGCAAAGGGTTAACTGCGTTCTACTGTACAGAAATCATTTAAAGATCTCCAAAATCCAGTTCCAATTACTACGCCCCGATACCTACCCCATAACGCTCATATTCCACATCTACAATACCAGAAACATCTCGAAACAAATGAACCCTTTCTGCCCGTCCAAAAACACGTATTCGTTTATTATTGGAAAAACACAAGTGGGTCTCGTGTTTTGGTTCGGATAATCAACATTCTGCCACGGCGCGTGTGTATTTGTATTCCTCTTTGAAACTCGATTTCATTCGTGTAAGCGGCGGAAGATGCGAAAGAAAGAGTATACGGCGTAGTGCGAGAAAGAGGGAGAGGAGTGTTCGCTAGGGAAAAAATCGATCGAGGTCGAGAACAAGGAATTCTCGAAAGGGGATTTCCTTCTGCCCCACCGAGCTGATCTTTTTCTCTTCCCCTTCAGCCTACCCCCCCCCCCCCCCTCACTTTTCCCACCCCCTTGTCTCCTGCTTTCCCTCATCAGCTATCGCATTTGTGTCTCTTTCTTTTCTCCCCGTCCGACGCCCGCATTCGAACAAATAAAGAGAAAGAGGAGATAAAGTTTTGTGGGGAAGAGGACCGAAGGGAGGGGGGGAGGATCGTTTCGATGATTAAGAACGACATCGCCGCTGTTTCCCTTCGCCTCTCGGTGAAAAATGAGTGTTCCCTCGTAGCGTGGGAATATTCTGCCGCCTAATCGTAATGGCAACACACCGACGTCACCTGCGTATCGCGAAACTCCTGACGCGTTGCTATTTTTCTACATTCGTTCCTCGTTCGGTGTTTCCCTTTTTTCTAGCGGCTAGGGTAAAGAAGGGAAAATATTATCGTATCTGTTCCTATAACCGCCGCTTTGATTCGTTTATGTAGTAGCAAAGTAACACGTACAGAGAATCGTAAGTTTACACTTAACATTTGTTAATAAGTATTGGGAGGTAAATGTGCTCCGTTAAACATTGGAACGTAATTCAATGTAATTGTAAAGTATGGAAAGCACCTTAATCCAGAATTCAGTAAACGCGATACGTTCACTATATACATATGAGCCGTTATTTTCGAAAGTGGTATATATAAGTCCATTTTTTCATACATCGAAATATTTAAGGGAGTAAAAAGAGGATATCTATATCTTACTAAAATTACCATTAATTCATTCTTTTCCAAAAAGAATGTTTTTTCTCTCTTATACCGCTTTGAAAAAAAGAACGGCTCATATCTTGTATACGTTACGCAAACTGACGTGTCAATATATGTACGTAAAAACGTGTTTCTATTTAAATGAAAAGTTTTCAAGTGACAGTGCGAAAGACTTTGGACATTGTTGTAAATTTTCAATTTCTTTTATATCACATATAAAAGAAATGTTCGTAAATAAAAGAGATGTTAACTAATGTTGTGCCCCAAATTGGATTGATTTTTAGGTTAAAACATTTGCTAATAATAGTTAAACAAAGTTACTTTAAGATAATCTTAAAGTGGTAGTACACGGTACTACATCTGTTCTATGTCTCTGAATTTGTCCGACCAGTAACAACACCGCTGGCTATTTATCCGACACACAGTCTCGAGGGCGCGTCTCCCCCTCAGCCATCGAAATTGCCAAGATAATCGCGATCCAGGTTGAAATTTTTTTTTTCCCCCGTCACCCATTCGAGTTTCCCTATCGGGATATATTTATACCCCGTAAAGAGCCGCATTTTGCTGCCGTATTTTATTTATTATGTCCCCCTCTTGCATTCGCGTGTTTCACTCGATAACGATAACTTTAACGTCGGCAATAATCGTAATAATAATAATTAGACCGCCGATTTTTATGCAAATTCGAAACATTACACAGCCGTACGAAGGAGCAAGAGATTTCCTCGACCTTTAAGAATTATTTCCTTTTGCCGTAACTCGGATACTATACCTGTATATTTTTGCAAAATTGAATTTCATTATATTGTTTTGTTCGTTCAAGATTCTTACGAATATGTAAAAATTCACGGTACAGTAGTAATAATTAGACTGCGAATTTTTATGCAAATTTTAAGCTTTACAAACACGTTTAGAGAAGTAAGAGATTCCTTTGTTCTTTAAAAATTTGTTTCATCCACTGTAGCAATGATATTTTATATGTTTTTGTATATTGTAGCTATTCTGCAATTTTTTGTACATTTGAAATTCTTACAAATGCATAAAAATTTGTAGTCTAGTAATAACAATTAGACTGCGAATTTTTATGCAAATTTTAAACTTTGCAAACACGTTTAAAGAAGTAAGAGATTCCTTTGTTTTTTAAAAATTATTTTATCCACTGTAGCAATGATATTTTATATGTTTTTATATATACACGTATTGTAGCTATTCTGTAATTCTTACGAAATTTCGAATGTACTAAATAACTAAATAACTAAGTAACTAAATAACTAAATAACTAAATAACTAAATAACTAAATAACTAAATAACTAAATAAATAAATAACTAAATAACTAAATAAATAAATAACTATATAACTCAATAACTAAATAACTAAATAACTTAATAACTAAATAACTAAATAACTAAATAACTAAATAACTAAATAACTAAATAACTAAATAATAATTAAATGCATACAAATTTGTAGTCTAGTAATAACAATTAGACTGCGAATAAAATATATTATTATATGTAATTGTAGTATATTATGTTATATATAATAATCGTATTATCTTATATTGCATTATATTTTATATAATAATTATATTATACTATATTATATCATGTAATTATATATTATATATTATGTATGATAGTAATATAATAACTATTGTGATCAACTGATACCTATTATTATCCGATAATCGAGGTTTCGACTGTATCGATTCTAAACATAAACGTGTACGAAAGGTATGAAACACGCCTTTAGTCCCATCGCTGTTCTCGAGTTTGTGTGTCGGATAAATAGCCAACGGTGTATAGACGTTCACCCTTCCCTTTTCGGGGTGAAATGACAACAATGGAAAGGAAAACACGCGGAGCGGTAACAAAACTACAAAAGAATTTTGTACCTGTGTTGTTGTAAGCGTGTGCACCTGTAGATTCCCCCTTTCGATTGTTTCGGTTTCACTTGCTTGTTTTTAGCGACTAGACTCTCTCTCTACAACTTTTAAATCGTGCCCGCATAAAATGAGACATCGTCTCCTCTCTTCTTTTCTATTTATTCTTTCACCAACAGATTCATTCTTCATATTGTGTTTAATCTTCTTTTCATCGTTTCCCCCTTTTTTCTTCTTTTTTTTTTGTCTTTCTTTCGTTTCTTTTCTGCGTTTGTGCTCTTCTATTGGGTGTAATCGCGAAATTTTAGTCGTTTCTTTCGGCATTCGCGAGCGGGTTCTTTTAAAATTGCACAGTTTGAAAGAAATGAATGTTTGAAGAGTTTAAGTTTGGCTCGGTTTGAAATTTTAGGCTATGAAATTTTTAAGCTCTCGAATTAAGTAAGTCTTCAAACTTCGTTGGTTTTAAATTGTAAGGCTCTGAATTTTGTTGGATTCAAACTCTAAGGCTTCGTACTTTTAAGCTCTCGAATTACAAGACTTCGAATTTCCAAGCTTTGGAATTTCTAAGCTTTCGAATTGTAAGTCTTCAAACTTCGTCAGTTTCAAATTTTAAGGCTTTGAATTTCGTTGGTTTCACATTCTAAGGCTTTGAATTTTGTTGGATTCAAATTCCAAGGCTTTGAGAATTTTGTTGATTTCAAATTTTAAGGCTTTGAATTTTGTTGGATTCAAATTTTAATGCTTTGAATTGTCAAGCTTTCGAATTACAAGCCTTCGAATTTCCAAGCTTTGGGATTTTTAAGCTTTCGAATTGTAAGTCTTCAAACTTCATTGCTTTCAAATTCTAAGACTTTGAATTTTGTTGGTTTCAAATTGTAAGGTTGTCAATTGTCAAGCTTTCGAATTCCAAGCGTTTCGATTCTCCAGTTTTCGAATTACAAACCTTTGAATTTTCACGATTTCGAATTTTTAAGCTTTCGAATTGTAAGTCTTCAAACTACGTTGGTTTCAAATTCCAAGGCTTTGAATTGTCAAGCTTTCGAATTCCAAGCCTTTGAATTTCCAAGCTTTCGAATTACAAACCTTCGAATTTCCAAGCTTTCGAATTTTTAAGCTTTCGAATTGTAAGTCTTCAAACTTCGTTGGTTTCAAATTCTAAGGCTTTGAATTTTGTTGCTTTCAAATTGTAAGACTTTCAATTGTCAAGCTTTCGAATTCCAAGCCTTTGAATTTCCAAGCTTTCGAATTAAAAACCTTCGAATTTCCAAGCTTTCGAATTGTAAGTCTTCAAACTTCGTTGGTTTCAAATCCTAAGGCTTTGAATTGTGTTGGTTTCAAATTCCAAGGCTTTGAATCGTCAAGCTTTCGAATTCCAAGCCATTGAATTTCCAAGCTTTCGAATTACAAACCTTTCAATTTTCACGATTTCGAATTATAAGCCTTCGAATTTTTAAGCTTTCGAATTGTAAGTCTTCAAACTACGTTGGTTTCAAATTCCAAGGCTTTGAATTGTCAAGCTTTCGAATTCCAAGCCTTTGAATTTCCAAGCTTTCGAATTGTAAATCTTCAAACTTTGTTGGTTTCAAATCCTAAGGCTTTGAATTGTGTTGGTTTCAAATTCCAAGGCTTTGAATTGTCAAGCTTTGAATTGTCAAGCTTTCGAATTCCAAGCCTTTGAATTCCCAAACTTTCGAATTGTAAGTCTTCAAACTTTGTTGGTTTCAAATCCTAAGGCTTTGAATTTTGTTCGTTTCAAATTCCAAGGCATTGAAGTGTCAAGCTTTCGAAATTCCAAGCCTTTCAATTGTCAAACATTCGAATTCTAAGCCCTTAAATTATCAAGCTTTGAAATTCTTAAACTTCCGAATTCTAAGCCATTCATTTTCAATCCTTCGAATTCTACGCCATTAAACTCGCAAGCTTTCGAATCCCATGCCTTCGAATTTTCAACTCAATATCCGTTCACGACTAAATAATAATAATTATTATCGAACACGCGCAAAGAAAGAAAAAAAAACAACGAAAGGTGATTCGTTTCGACGGATCGAAATTGAATCTTCGTTTACAGGAGATAGAAATAGGGTATTGATTTAAATTATTGCAGCCTGCGAAGCGGAGAATTTTTCTAGCTGATCGGAGAGAAATTTAACTTTCCTGTCACGTTGAATAGAATCGTCCGCCGGTCTTTTAGTTGCTTCGTGCTTCGCCGATGTTCCCATTGTTCCTGTATCGTATTCTCTGTACTCTGCTACAATTTACCCCTCTCTACTCTTTCTCTCTTTTCCATAGGACTCTCCTAAGCTTTTCTATACCTTTTCGCAACGTTTCCCTTTCTTTACGCGCCGCAGTTATGTCCGCACGAATGCAAATTTGATTTTATTTCCGCGACGATCCTCGGGGGCGGAAATTGTTTTCCAAATCTCCCGGATAATCAATTTCTATTCGTTTCCGTTCCCCCGTTCCTTTTACTTTTATTTTTATCGCGGGACACTCGACGCCGATTCGATTTATGCGCATTTTTCTACGTCTCTGTTTCTCTACTACTTTGTATTTCGTATTTACCCAGATTTCCGTTCTTCTATTTCCACCTCATTCTTCTACCCTTCTATCTACTTTTCTATTCTTCTGTTATCGATGTTTGTTTCTAGTTCTACGCTCTATTCTAAGGTGAAAATCAAAGATTATTCCATGCATGATTACACACTAATAAGCATTTATTAGCTTCTACTAGAATAATCCCATATTTTTCTATTTTGTATTTCGTATTTTCTCAATTTCCTATTTCTTTATTTCTCTACTTTGCGTTTCGTATTTTCCCGATTTTCTATATTTCTATTTCCTTATTTTCCCATTTTTCTACTCTTCTATTTATTTATTTATCTATTTATTTATTTGTTTACTTGACGACCTAGCTTTCCACTCTATTCTAAAGTGAAAACCAAAGATCATTCCACGTATAATTACACACTAAGCATTTATTAAATCCTACTAGAGTAATTCACTATTTTTCTATTTTTCTATTTTGTATTTCGTATTTTCCCATTTTTCTATATTTCTATTTCCCTATTTCCCCATTTTTCTACTCTTCTATTTATTTTATTTATTTATCTATTTATTCATTTATTTGTTTACTTGACGACCTAGTTTCTCACTCTATTCTGAAGTGAAAACCCAAGATCATTCCATGCATAATTACACACTAAGCATTTATTAATTCCTACTAGAGTAATTCACTATTTTGTTATGTTTCTATTTTGTATTTCGTATTTTCCCATTTTTCTACTTCCCTACTTTTCTATTTCTCTATTTTATATCTCATATTTTCCCAGTCATCTACTTTTCTATTTCTCTGTTTTATATCTCGTATTTTCTCAGTCATCTATTTTTCTATTTCTCTATTTTGTATTTCATACTTTCCCATTTTTCTACTTCCCTACTTTTCTATTTCTCTGTTTTATATCTCGTATTTTCTCAGTCATCTATTTTTCTATTTACCCATTTTTCCATTTCCCTATTCTTCTGTTTTATATTTCTATTTTCCTATTATTCTATTCCTGTATTATGTATTTCGTATTTTCCCAGTTATCTACTTTTCTACTTCTCTATTTTGTATTTCGTATTTTCCCAGTTATCTACTTTTCTACTTCCCTATTTTGTATTTCGTATTTTCCCACTTTTCTATTCTTCCATTTATCTATTTCCCACTTTATAAAATCCTCCTACATCTTTCGAATTCCATACGTCTAACTATTCCTAAAACACTATTATGAATTTCTAACATGAAAATACCTAAAATCAAAGTACAATGAAATCTAATCGAAGCATTCGAGTGCCATTTGCATAAGAATCCGCAGCCAATTAAACGATTATTCTCGAAATCCAGTGCGGTACGTATCCAACATTCGTTCGCAACCATAGTTTGCAACAGGTTCCACGGAAACCTGCAACTTTTCCTTCATTTTCGCTCCCCGGCTGAAAAACATCCCATCGCAAGAAGATCATCCGACGCGACCAATCGAGTAATTAAACCCAGTGCCGGTAAACCTCTTACGATAATTCCACTCCGCCTGTGTTCTTCAATCTTCCAACTGAACGAGCAAATGTTTGCGCGATCGCAAAGCGGATAGCAGGTGGATTTCTTTTCTTTTTTTTTTTTTTTGTTTCAGGATCACAGTAATTTTCGCGTACGACGCGTTTCGTTTCGATGGATCGTAAAAAAGACTGGCGATTCACTACGATTTACTAGCAGATCCCACCGTGTAGCGGTGTAGTATATTTTTCTAACAAAATAAATACTTCCTAGCTGCCTTTCCGCTGTAACTGAGAGCCACAGTTTACCATATCGTACATCGTTCTTCAGTAGTTGTCTGCCAGATTCAGTAACATTCATCACGCTAGATATACCGACGATTAAAGTACACTTATTTGTACCGAAAAAATAGCAATGATAGATATTTGTAAAGAGCGTGTGATCGAAGTACAATAATTACTGATTAAACCTAAGCCAAAACTAATCCAAGAATGTCTAACGCAACCCAAACGTAATCCAAAAATTAAAATTAATCCAATGGGTTAGGTTTGGTTTTGGGTTAGGTTTGAGAAAGGTTTGAGTTAGGTTTGAGTTAGGTTTGAGTTAGGTTTGGGTTTTGGTTAGGTTTGGGTTTTAGTTACGTTTAGGTTTTAGTTAGGTTTGGATTTAAGTTAGATTTCGGTTTGAGTTAGGTTTGGATTTGAGTTACGTTTGGCTTTAAGTTAGGTTTGGATTTGAGTTAGGTTTGGATTTAAGTTAGATTTGGGTTTGAGTTAGGTTTGGGTTTGAGTTAGGTTTGGCTTTAAGATAGGTTTGGATTTAAGTTAAGTTTGGGTTTGAGTTAGGTTTGGGTTTAAGTTAGGTTTGAGTATGAATTAGGTTAGAATTTGAGTTAGGTTTAAGTTTTAATTAGGTTTGGGTTTTAGTTAGGTTTGGCTTTAAATTAGGTTTGGGTTTGAGTTAGGTTTGGGTTTGAGATAGGTTTGGCTTTAAGGTAGGTTTGGATTTGACTGAGGTTTGCGTTTCAATTAGGTTTGGGTTAGGTTTGGGTTTGGCTTTAAGTTAGGTTTGGGTTTTAGTTACGTTTAGGTTTTAGTTAGGTTTGGATTTAAGTTAGGTTTGGATTTAAGTTAGGTTTGGATTTAAGTTAGGTTTGGATTTCTATGAGGTTTGCGTTTCAATTAGGTTTCGGTGTTAATTAGGTTTGGCTTTAAGTTAGGTTTGCGTTTCAGTTAGGTATGGATTTAAGTTAGGTTTGGATTTGAGTTAGGTTTGGGTTTAAGTTAGGTTTGGATTTAAGTTAGGTTTGGATTTAAGTTAGGTTTGGGTTTTAGTTAGGTTTGGGTTTGAATTAGGTTTGGGTTTGAGTTAGGTTTGGGTTTTAGTTAGGTTTGGGTTTTACTTAGGTTTGGGTTTTACTTAGGTTTGGGTTTTAGTTAGGATTGGGTTTGAATTAGGTTTGGATTTGAGTTAGGTTTGGGTTTAAGTTAGGTTTGGATTTAAGTTAGGTTCGGATTTAAGTTAGGTTTGGATTTAAGTTAGGTTTGGATTTAAGTTAAGTTTGGGTTTGAGTTAGGTTTGGATTTGAGTTAGGTTTGGATTTGAGTTAGGTTTGGATTTGAATTAGGTTTGGGTTTAAGTTAGGTTTGGGTTTACATTAGGTTAGAATTTGAGTTAGGTTTAAATTTCAATTAGGTTTGCGTTTTAGTTAGGTTTGGCTTTAAGTTAGGTTTGAGTTTGAGTTAGGTTTGAATTTGAGTTAGGTTTGAGTTTGAGATAGGTTTGGCTTTAAGTTAGATTTGAATTTCAGTGAAGTTTACGTTTCAATTAGGTTTGGGTTAGGTTTGGATTTGGCTTTAAGTTAGATTTGGATTTAAGTTAGGTTTGCGTTCGAATTATGTTTGGGTTTCAGTTAGGTTTGGATTCAGGTTAGGTTTGGCTTTAAGTTAGGTTTGGCTTTAAGTTAGGTTTGGGTTTGAGTTAGGTTTGGCTTTAAGTTAGGTTTGGATTTAAGTTACGTTTGGATTTCTATGAGGTTTGTGTTTCAATTAGGTTTCGGTTTTAATTAGGTTTGGCTTTAAGTTAGGTTTGGATTTAAGTTAGGTTTGCGTTCGAATTAAGTTTGGATTTAAGTTAGGTTTGGGTTTGAATTAGGTTTGCATTTGAGTTAGGTTTTGATTTAAGTTAGATTTCAGTTAGGTTTGAGTTTGAGTTACATTTGAGTTAGATTTGAGTTAACGATTTTTATCTTCACATTTTCCACATACATATACATTATGAACTTAAAATCAGGGGAAAAGCATTTAGTAATTTAGTAATTTGAATATTTTCAAAATTCCTAATCTCTGCTCAATTCGAATGCTATTCGAATTGAAAGCCTCTTGAATTCGAAAAAGCCTTCAAATCGAATTTCCTTTACCTCCTCTCCGTTTAACTACATTTTTAACCGATACTCGAATCGCAAGCGCATGCGATTATCCCTTGTTCACTTAGCTTAGCTACGGAACGCTTCTCGTTACAGTTTCCCCATTTATGTTTAAAGATTTTAACGCTAACTATACTCGCGTAGCGAGCGAAAAGAGGAAAGCTTGAAGAGCGATTACTTTCTTCCCTCGATTGTTCTTTTCTTTTAAGTCGCCCCCCGTTCCAAACTCCATTTCTCATCCGGTCAGTTCTCTCTGTTTCCTTCTTTCTTCTTTTTTTTACACTCGCTCGCTCTTCCTTTTTTTCTATTACATTCCCGTATACTCGCCAACTTCCTCCTCTTCTTCTTCTTCTTCTTCGTTCTTTTTCTTGTCTTCTCCTTCGCCTTTTTGCCTGCCACCTTTCAACTCTTTTCTCTTCCGCCGCTAAAACATTCCTTCCGCGCGCTTTCCATGGCTAATACCTGAGCTTTCGCAATCTTCCAGCCGACCATTAAGAATGTTTCATCGATATTCGCACAATGGCGATTGCAGCGGATACAAAATCGCCTCGCCTCTTTTAACCCGCTTTAACCCTTTCTTAATTAGCTTTCAAGATTCGCACGGTTGAAGATCACGATTTTTTTTTCCTCACCGCAACACGCGAAAACTTTCAATGCGATAACAGTTGCAACTATTTCGTATCAACGAATTGAATTTAACGTACAAAATCGTGTTGGTTTAGTAATCATACGGGCCTGATTCTGACTGAATTTGAAGTAACAAATTGTATTAGTTTAGTTGCAATACTGAGTCTAATTGCGATCGAATTTAACGCGAAATATTCTATATTAGTTTAGTTGTAATACCGAGTCTAATTGCGACTGAATTTACCAAGTTTGATTGGACGTGAATTTAACAGAAAAAGTTACGTTAATTTGGTGACTATTGTTGCGGTATATTTATTATACTATTTATTTATATACTATTTGTTATAAATTTATTATATTAATTTATTACACTATTTGTTACGTTAAATCATTTTTAGTATACGAATTTTTATGCAAATTCGTATTTTTTACGATCACAAAATTAAAGAAAGTGGAATTTTAATAGAATTTTTCGCAGTACACGTTTTACTCCAGAAACTTTTCTATTCTATTTTGTACAAATTTACGATAGCTCCGTAATCAGTTATGGTTGCGTGTCGCAGATAAATCTAATGAAAGTATCACTAATACGTTTTAAAAGAGGTATAAAAGCGAATACGATAACGAAATCCGATTGGAATTGAATTTAACAGAAAAGAATGCTTATTAAATTAAACTGTTGAAATACAATAATTTAGTTAAATTACTATGTTACTATTATTATACTAATATTTTAACTAGTACTATTATTACCATTATTATTTATTATTATTAACGTAAATACATATAAATTGCATATAAATATTTATTATTACACTAAGAATCGATCGAATGATTTCAAAAGTTTATTTTATAAATATCTTCCGGTATAAAATCTCACGGTATAAAAATGCAACGATTATAAACACTACAATATTTTAAACGTAAAGTTAAACGAAAATGATCGCGCGAGTAGAGAAACTTGAAAGGCTGCGCGCGTCAGATGCACGCGGAAAGGGAAGAGAAGAGAGAGAGAGAGAGAGAGAGAAAGAGAAAAAAATAAGAAGGGAACTCATTAGCAGGAGAGAGATTGAAAATAATATTGCGAAAGACTATAATAAGCAATGGAGCGGGTTGAAAGAAAAGTGTACGGGGGAAGAGTTTGAGAGGAAAAAGGAGAAAAAGAAGAAGAAGGATAAAAGATGGTTGCGCGATTTTCTCGTTGAAAAGGGTTGAAAACTGCGGTTGAAACGTAACGCGAACTAAGCTGCAGTTGGAGTGGACTGAATTCGTGGGGTACGCGGAAAATAAGAGTTTCTGCAATTGCTGGCCGGTTGGTAAATAGGCAAGGTTAACCCGTAAATAACTTTAACCGTACTAAATAGCATGCTCGCCCGAAAGCCCTAACTTTTTCCGCGCAACGAACTTGTCGCAGATATTTCTCCCGTTTCATGCTACGTTTACGCATTCCGTTGCATGCGGTAGATGTAAAACGTTACTGCCACTTCACGGTTACGTTGAAGCAACTTTATTTCACTGTTTAATTAATAATTTATAGAAATTCAGTTCCACTTTAGGGTACAATATATTGTTCAACATAAAACAGTTTATTTATGAACGTTCTTTCTATACGTTGAATATAATAAATTCATTAGTAATTAATTGAAAATGAAGAACAAAGTTGAATGTCCCTGTTACTTCGTCACTTGAAAGATTCTCGTTTAAATGGAAACACGTTTTACATTAACTTCGTTGTAATTCATCGCTTGCTAGTCACGCTAAATTAGCGTAACTTCGAATCGTTTCGTAGTTTTTGGATGAAAAAATTCGTGCATACTGTTTGATTGTTGATAAAAAATATTGGCAAATTTCAAACTGATACGTTCGTTAATTTCGTTGATAAAAATTCTTGAATATCGACCCGATGCACAGAAATTTCGTTAAACTTCGTAATTTTCATCTTCCAGTAAAATTACTGTAACTTTGGACAGGGTTGCAATTTTGACACGAAAGAATTCATACATATTGTTTAATTATTGACAAAAAACCATCGCTAAATTTCAAATTGATACGTTCATTACATTCGTTTGAAAAAAATCCCAAATATCGTCATTGTACATATGAACTTTGTTAAACTTCGTCATTTTCATCTTCCAGTAAAATTACTATACCTTTGGACAGGGTTGCAATTTCGACACGAAAGAATTCATACGTATTGCTTAATTATTGACAAAAAGCATCACCAAATTTCAAATTGATACGTTCGTTAAATTCGTTTAAAAAAAATCCCAAATATCGTTATTATATGTAGGAATTTTGTTAAGCTTCATCATTTCCACTTGAGAATCTCTCGTTTAAATAGAAACAATTTTTCCACACATTAGCATACGTCATTTCTGTGCAACACACATGTATATATGACAAACAGTGACAATACGTGAGACACATTTTACTCTGTTACACGAAATGCTGGCGTGGCAAATTGTACACCTGCGTGTACATTTAAATAAAAACAAATTTACAGTTTTTGCTAGGAAGCAAGAGGCAGCAATATTGAAAATAAACGCGCATTCTTTGACCGAGGACGCAAAAATGTAACGAATCGCCATGGTTTCCCATCGCTCGCTGTCCACCGTCAGTAGCTAGATTCAAACCGATCCTATACTGGCTTCCCCCACTCCTACCACTCATTCCCACCACTACTACTACCTATGACTCATACCGTCACTCTTCTGTCCAGCACATTTCCAGCAAAATGCCACCATAAACCTCCGCAAAAATATTTTCAATATTAAAGAAAAATAAATAAATAGTTAAAAATAACAGCGAAAGGGTTAACGAACGAGTTTGTTACGTTTACACAGTGGACGGTCCACTCCGTGCAGGAAACGGAAGCACCGTACGACAACCGAAAGCGTGTAAGTACTCTAGGATCGAAGAAACCACACAGAGAAACGTCGGAATACCCGAAAAGCTGCATTATTAATGCGTGAGCGGAAGTTTCGACGCGGCGCGCGCGGGTTGCAGGTAAAGTTCGCCGCGGACGTAAAATGTAGCGTGTGGCAGCGTCTCCGTAGCTAAAACGTCAGCCCTTAATTAATTTCCTGTGCCCGGGGCTTAATTAATCCGCGCGATTGAAAGGAAATTCGAAATCAAAGGAAAAGGAGAGAGGAGAGAGCACGGCAACGGCAGCGTGTAACTTGTTTATTGAATTCCTACGTCGTCGTCGTCGTCGTCGTCGTAGCCGTGGTGCCGCGGCCAAATGCGAGGCAATGTTTAAACTCGCAGAAGTGAATTAAGAGTATCGTGTAACCGAGGCAAGTTTCACTGTGAGTTTCAAGAAATTAGCAAAGTTTCTTCTCAACCGCCGCGCATTCCCTTCCTACGCTATTCCTCTTTCCTCTTCCTCTTCCTCTCTTTCTCGTCGAACACGAGAGATATCGCGGTTCAATGCTTCCAAATAAGGCCGTCTCGGGGCAAATAAAATTCCCTTGTTACCCCCCCCCCCCCCCCCCCTCCCATCCTCCCATTTCTACCGCAGCTTCAACAACGCCCGAATAAACGTAATATTTCTCCGATGATAGCCACTAGATATATATAGTAGCGAACGGAATAATTTCGCTTTCTCGCGATGGTTTCTACGCTTTAACACTTTTCGGTCGTATAACAATTTATGTACGGTTTACGATAAAGTATTATGTATACGAAGAACAGTGACACGTGTTGTTTTGGTTATAATAATGAATTGTAGAATGTTTCTTTCGATTGGAAGTTTCACAGAAGAATGTATTATTTGTTGAACTAATAATTTGTGAAATGTTGAAGCGACCTTAGATACATAAATAATAATAATAGTATATAATAAACAGTAAAACTTGCTTCAAGAATATATTATCTTACGTGTTTTATATTAACATTGGATACAAAATTTGGCTACAATAATGTATTCTACAATGTTTCTTTGCATTGAAAGTTTCAGGAAAGAAAGTACCATTTGTTGAACTAATAATTTGTGAAATGTTGAAGCAACCTTAAATACGTAAATAATAACAATAATAATAGTATATGATAAACAGTAAAACTTGTTTCAAGAATATATTATTTTAAGTGTTTTATATTAACATTGGCTACAAAATTTGGCTACAATAATGTATTCTACAATGTTTCTTTCGATTGAAAGTTTCAGGAAAGAAAGTACCATTTGTTGAACTAATGATTCGTGAAAGTTGAAGCAACCTTAAATACATAAATAATAATAATAGTAGTATGTGATGAACAGTAAAACTTATGTCAAGAATATATTATTTTAAGTGTTTTATATTAACTGCCTATAATAATAAATTTTGCAATGTTTCGTTGACATGAAATTTCGAAAGGAATTTTAAAGAAGAAGGTATTATTATGCTTCATCAATGAGTTATGAAAATTGATACCACCTTAAACACAGAAATAAATAAATAATAATAATAATAATAATAATAGTTTCTCTATTCTTCGTTGTTTCGTGAACTTTTTATTCAACTTGCCAAATGCTTCTCTATACATCAGTTTCACGATTCAACAGTAAATTATAGAAGATTCAAAAACAAGAAAAAATCTCCACTGAATTCTCATCATCTAATAATAATAATAATAGTTTCTCTATTCTTCGTTGTTTCGCCAAGTATTTATTCAACTTGCCAAATGCTTCTCTGCATATACTAAGTTTCACGATTTTCTCACGGGAAATTTGCGTGATCTCAGAAATGAGGATGACGCTACTTAACGAATACGTGATTCGTAATTAATTAAATAGAATAACAAATTTACCTAAATAAAATAGTAAGTAAGGCTTCTCGGCACAAAGCGTTTCACTCTTCTAAATTCTACAAATAGATCGCGATTCGTAGATAGAGCGATGAAAGGATGTTTAATAAACGTTAATATTTTATGGTGAAGCAGAGACTGACTTTATTATGAGAAGAGGTGGTTCTTATACATGTTTCTTTTGGCTTATGGAGGGGGGGGGGTCTTTTGCTTAGTTGTCAGCTGGCTTCGGAGTTTCGTTTATACTGACTATAGGTAGATGAGTCGTCTTTACAATTTCATAACAAATTATAAAAGACATTCCATGTTTCGTAATGGATTGTAAACATTTCGAAGAGCAATAGGAGAAGAGAGAGACAAGAAACATTGAGAATCTGATCGCGACGGCGCGGCGGTTGTAAAGAAAATATGAATTTGCACGAAGATACGCGATTTTAGTTATCTTGCGGAGGACTAAAGAATTCAGCTAATAAATTCATTCGCCGTAACGGTGAAAACTACTACGTTTATATGCTCGACTGTGTGTGTGTGTGTAAGTTAGCATAGTAAAGACTTGCAGCAGAATGCCTCGCAGAGCTTTTATAAAAGATTTAGGACTTAAACTTGCATACTTCATACCATCGCTGCATGAAGCTTCGCAACTTTTGCCCGCGGTCAACGACCAACGCTTTTTCTCCTCCCACGCCAAACTTAACTTAAGTCTAAATTTAAACATTCTCTTCGATACACGGGTTCACTTGAAAAACGAAGAGCAGACACGTGATGCGATTATAAAAATTAACCGTTTCGTAATAAAAGTGACAATTATTACACAAATATTTTTTAACTGAGGTATTTTAGATTTATTGCGACAATTAATAATAATAATGTAATTTATGTATTATATATATATGTATATAAGCGTATTATATACGTAAATACACGTAATTGGAAAAATTGGTGGAAAACGGAATGAATTTTTATATCGTTATTGTTATTTGTATTAGTATTGTTGCATTAATCAAAGAGCCAAAGTTAATTGGTAAGAAATAATACTTGGGATTTCTGTAACTTTGAGGAAGATAACAAAAGTAGAACAGAATTCTGAGAAGTCTAATAAAATTCTAATAATTCTAATAAAGTTCTAATAATCCTAATAAAATTCTACTAATTCTAATAAAGTTCCGATAATTCTAATAAAATTCCGATAATTCTAATAAAATTCTACTAATTCTAATAAAATTCTAATAATTCCAATAAAATTCTAGTAATCGTAGTAAACTTCTAATAATTCTAATAAAATTCTAATAATTCCAATAAAATTCTAGTAATCGTAGTAAACTTCTAATAATTCTAATAAAACTCTAGTAATTCTAATAAAATTCTAATAATTCTAATAAAATGCTAACGAATCTAATAAAATTCAAGTAGTTCTAATAAAATGCTAACGAATCTAATAAAATTCTAATAAAGCTAATAAAATTCTACTAATTCTAATAGGATTCTACTAAGTCTAATAAAATTCTGATAATTCTAATAACATTCCAATAATGGAATAAAATAGAATAAAATTCGAAATTCGTTAAATCGACGTGTAAATCTGGTGTTAAAAATCTAACGCGCATCTCCTCAATAATAGATCCAATGTTCAACGTTATTAATTAACAGAGTTTCATCTAAATACTTAGAAAGTAGAATAGAATTATTTCCCACTTTATATTTAACATTCCGACGAACTTTACCTCGTATTTTAATCCGATAAATAATATTACATTTTGGAGAACAAATTGCCAATATTCGACGACTTAATAATTTAATAATATTCGATAAGATGTTTTGAATATTTTCCTTTCGCATTTTACATTCATATAAGGGTGCATTTTTTTCATTTAAATACTTTCGAAAAATACAATCGAATTCCATTTTATATTTGATTCAACGTCGCGTCGAAATTCGGTTCTTATTTTTGGAAATAATAAAGTTCAATTTGGCAAAATAAATTGCCAATATCTAACGGTTCGACATAGCTTTCGATAAATCAATATTTTTCTTCTCGCTTCATTTCGATGAAAGCTGATGCGTGCGTCTGTGTGTTTTGACTAAATATCCCCAAGAATATAACAGAATTCGCTGTTCATTATTTAGCTTTTGCAAAACAAATTCCCAACCGTTTAGTTTTTAATAATATGCTATTTTTCTTCTTCCTTCCTATCGATTAAATCAGTTACCCTTCGAGATCAAATCCTTCAGAAATAAAATAGATTCCGCTGTTCGTAAATCCGATTTAACGTCTTCATTTAACTGATAACAAATTTATTCGCAACTATCGTCTGTATTTTGGGAACTAATTAAACTCTTTCGCACAATCGATTGACGACAGCAGACGACTCTACAATAATCTTCAATTCGATTTTATCGAACGCAGGGAAGGACGCTGTAAGCTTGATCAACTCGCATAAAGACAAAATTTTGGGAAGCTTAACGAGCTTTATCGAGCAAGTCTTGAATTTAAAAAAAAAAAAAATTGGAACTTAGGGTAGATGTGCTACGTACTGCCACTTTAAGGTTTTCCTTTTAAGTAACGTTGTTTAACTATTTTAAAACGTCGTTAATATAAAAATCCAGTTCCAATTTGGAGTATAACATTGTTCAACATAAAAGAGTTTATTTGTGAACATTTTTGTTTTATGTTAAATATAACGAATTAATTATTAATTCATTGAAAATGTACAACAAAGACCAATGTCATTATTACAGTCACTTGAAAGCTTCTCATTTAAATAGAAACACGTTTTACATATCTATATTCACAATACAATTTGTGTAACAGATATAAGAAATATAGTAAACGTATCGCCTTACTGAATTACCACACGTTCCATACTTTACAATTATATTGATTACGTTTCAATGTTCAACAGCACATTTACCTCCTATTATTTCCTTATAAAAAAAGACCTAATCCAAATGTAACTGGAACCTAACTCGAACTTTTTTTTTTTTTTTTTTTTTACGCTGTGGAAATCGTCGAAAGACACCGCCCACCATTCGGGGGAACCCCTTTTCGTAGCCTCGAAGACAGTTGAGGACTGTCAAAGTTTCTTTCCCAGGAGCGTGGATTGGAGATCCTCGCCCCCGAATCCCTACGCGTGAGTACGACGTCGCACGGTCACGTTGCGATCGGCGGCGTCCCTTCCCTAGGCTCGCAGTGCAATGGTAGCCTCCTGCCCCAGCCTTGGCTACCTGCGAATCTTTCAGCGGCTCCCCTTTAGTCGCCTCGTACGACAAGCGGTGGACTACTGTGGACCTATTCTATTCCCAGTCTACAGGGTGTTTGAATGTACTGGGTCGCAGGTCGCGATCCCAGCCAAGGCCGCTGCACTCGATTACGCAGGGTGCCGGCGACCGCGCGCGCGACCCCTGCGACCTACCCCCCTGCGAGCGGGGTCCGTGCGCTCATGGACCCGCTCAGCCTCCTCCTTCTGCAGCATGACGGTCTCGCAGAAGGAGGACGCTGCCCCCCAAGACCTCTCGGACGCCAGCATTTCCGCGACGATTGATGCCGGCGTGAGGTCCGGCCCGATCGCGCCCCGCAAGGCACGGCGCTCCCGCTCCCATGCAGGACACTCTTCGAGAGTGTGCTGCGCCGTGTCTCGCTCCTCCCCGCAGTGGTGGCAGACGGGCGTCTGCTCCCTCCCGATCCGATTTAAAAAAGCGCCGAAGCATCCGTGCCCGGTTACAATTTGTGTTACCCTATACGTAAGCCTTCCCCATGTTCTGCCTTGCCACTTCTCGAGGCTCGGCAGAACCGCTCCTACGGCGCGCTGCACGACGCCCCTCGCTGTTTCCAGACGAGTGCGCCAGTTCGCGATCACACGCCGGCGAGCCTGGCTCCTCACGGCACGGGCAGCTTCTTCCCGATCCGGCTGGGCTACTCCCGTCCGCCTTAGGAATTCCGTGCAGGTGTACACCGCATCGGATTCCTCGGCCTGGAACTGTGCGGTATTCCCTCGCGAGTCTAATCGCCACCCTTCTCTCCAGCCGTCTCAACAGCACAAGGCTGCGGCGGCTTTTGACAAGGGCGCTTGCCCATACCGGCGCTCCGTATAGAACGATCGACCGCACGACACCCGCGTAGAGTCGGCGGGTGCGTTCCTCGGGGCCTCCGAGGTTCGGGAGAATTCGAACAAGCACGTTCGCAACTCCTTCCGCCCGGCTGGCCACGCGCTCGAAGTGCGCCTCAAATCGCCAGTGGGTGTCGAGGATCAGCCCCAGATACTTCATCCGTTGGCCTACCTCGACTCGCTCATCCCCTACGCGGAGCCAGAACCTCGGCGGCGACAAACGCCGGGCCGGGTCCAGTAGCCCCAGCCTCTCGATCCTCGCGACGACGCCTGCCACCCCGCCTTCCGCGAGTCGCAGTGTCCTCTCGAAATTCTCCGCCGCCGCGAGTATGAGTGTGTCGTCGGCGTAACACACCACGCTAACGTCAGCGGGGAGGGCCGTCCTGAGGATCCAGTCGTATGCAAGATCCCACAGTAGTGGTCCTAAAACCGACCCCTGCGGTACCCGCACGTGACCGGCCTCCCGCACACATCCCCACCACGCACCGAGTATTCCACCCATCTCTCCGACAGGTAGGAACGGATCGCAGCCCTCAGATAGGGCGGCACTCGATGTCTCACGAGAGCCGCTCTTATGGTTTCCCACGGGAGGGAGTTGAACGCGTTGACTATATCGAGAGATATAGCCACCGCCACCCTTCCGCGGGCCACCTCGGCCTCCGCGAGGGTCCGGACGCGTCGTATCGCGTCGACCGTCGACCGTCCCGCTCGGAAACCGAACTGGTTATCCGACAGATCCGGCCCCACGCCGGACAGATGTGCGACGAGCCGGGAAGCCAACACCCGCTCGTAGAGCTTCCCCACCTTGTCAAGTAGGCACACGAGCCGGTACGAGGACGGCGAGTTCCCCGTTCTGCCCTCCTCTCGTAGCAGGACCACCCGCGCTCTTTTCCACGTCCGGGGGAAGGAGCCAGTCCTCAGACAGCAGTTGAATAACTGCCGAAGAGAGTCCCCTAATTGCTCCACGGCCATCGCCAGTGCAGTTCCGGGGACGCCGTCTGGACCCGGTGCCTTCCTTCCAGCACCGAGACGTCTGGCCGCCACGGCGAGCTCCTCGGGGGTGATCGCAAGCTCTGAGGTCCAGTCTCCGCACTGGCCTCCCCGCTCAGACTCCAACCCCCGCGCTGCCTCCTCGTTGGACGAGGGAAACAGCGCGTCCAGCACAGAGCCGAGAAGGACGGGCTCCATCACCTGCGTAACCGGGAGTGCCCAGGGGCGGAGCCTACCAAGCACGATTCGGTATGGTCGGCCCCAGGGATCCCGATCCAACGTCCCGGGGAGCTCCTTCCATGCGGAAGCCTTTGCCTTGGCAATGGTACCCTGGAGTGCTCTTCTTGCCACGCGGTAATCCTCGTAGGCGCGTGCCTCCAACGCCTCGTCGCGCCGCTTTCGACGACGGGCACGCGTGTATCGGCGCCTATAGCACACGCATGCTTGGCGGAGGTCCGCGATCTCGCCAGACCACCAATACACAGCCCGCCGCAGAGGCGGCCTGGACCGAGGCATAGCAGTGTCACACACCGCCTTTAACGCCTCTGCGAACCATTCCGCCCCCTTCGCGGCACGATCTGGCCCGGTCGAGGAGAGCAAGTCTCCCGCGAGCGAGTCTCCCGACCAGGCCGCGGCGCAAGCGGCCGCAGCCAGAAGATCACCGTCCAGGCGATCGAGCGACCACCTTAGCGGTGGTGGGCCCCCCCTTAATCTTTCCCTTAAACCCCTCGGCGTGTGGGGGGCGTTCTGGACGCGAGACGCCCCGATCTCCATGAAAATGTACATGTGATCGGATAACGTCTCGACGCCCTCCGCAACCCTCCATCTCCCCCACGCGCCCCGCGGCGGTGCGGGTCGCCCACGTGAGATCCACGATGGACGAGCCCTGCCACCGGACGCAGGTCGCAGCCCTTCCGCTGTTAATGAACAGAAGGTCGAGCCCCGCCGCCCAATCTTGAACCAGGCGATCTCGGGTGTTCGTCCTAGGTGATCCCCACGCCGTAGAGTGAGCGTTGAAATCTCCCAGGATCAGCACCGGGAGGGGAAGGCATCTGCTGACGCATCCGCGAATCCCCTCCAGGCGCCTATCGAACTCCTCGATGCCGACGTTGGGTGAAATGTACAACCCCAGCACCGCTATGTCCCCCCAGCGCACTGCTACGAACCCCTCGCGGCGCTCGATCAGTTCGCACGGCGGTGAGCCCGCAGCACCCTCCCAGATTACTGCTACGGTTCCGTTCGTATCCCCGAAACTATGCTGTCGTTCGAGGACGACATACGGATCCGCTGCTACCGCCACCCCTATCCCCCTCTCTCGCATCGATTGGAAGAGCAAATCCTGCGCCCGACGCGAGTGATTGAGGTTGGTCTGGAGGAGTTTGGCCGAGAATTCTACTCGACGGCCATAGCCTCCTCCAGGCCTGCCTCCGGAACGGAACATTCACTAATTTCCGCGCGGTTGTCCCTCTCGGCCGCTACTGGCACGGCTACCGGTACCCGCCCGGCGTTCGCGACGGTGCTCGCGGCTCCTAGCGCCGGTGCGCTTTTCTTTGCTCCCCCCTTGCTCCGTTTAGCCGGAGGCGGGGCGCAGGACTTGCTTCCCAGCCTATGGCCCGCTGGCCTACACAAATCAGTGCAGAGAGGGCACTTCACCTCTGAGACGCACTGTGCGGCGCGGTGAGCGGTGTCGCCGCACCTATAGCAGCGTCCGCTTCTATCCACGCGACTCTCACACCGCTGCCCCGTGTGACCAACTTCCAGGCAGCGGTAGCACTGCAGCGGACGCGCTTGCAGCGCCTCGACCCGAGCCGAACTCCAGCCGACCAGCAGGCGTCCCTCGGCTACCGCCTTTCGGGCCACCGCCAGCGGGCAACGGGCCCAGATCGTACCGAAGCCCGCGGGTGTGCGGCGGATCTCGCCCACCTGCACCTCGGCTTCAGCGCAGCCGCCCATTGCGGCCAGAACCTCCGCGACCTCCCTGGGGCGAACGGAATCATCCAAACCCCTCAAAACCTAGCCAAGCCTAACCTGATGCTGACCCAACCTAACCCAAACCTAATTCGAAAAGTGTAAACGAATATACGATGCCTATGCGTTGTCACGTAAACCGACGTCGAAATTTAGTATGAAACGTTCTTTACTTACGATTCTTTGCTATTAAATAAACGAATTCAATTGTTGTCAGTTATATAGGGTGATCCAAAATAGACTATAGGAACACCTACCTTCACTTTTTTTTCTTTCCCTTTCTGCTTTACCCTTTTCTAATTTGTTTTTTTTATTTCTATTAGCTTCATTCGTTCTCGTTTTCAATTTTATTTTTTTCACCTCTATTTTACTAACAAACCGGGCGTTTCACAGATATTCTCATTCAACATCCTAAAAATACTTTTGGATAACCGTTTAGGAATAGTGATAGTAAATTTATTTACCTTCAATCACCCAAAATAATCGCCAAATTTCACGATTAACCCTTTGCGGACGAGTGTCGCAAATAGTTGCCCAATTTCATTGACGCTTCGGACGTATATCAATGTTTAAAGCAAGAACTTCAACTTAAGATAATTAATATACGCTGCTGTTAATAATTGGGCAAGCATTACCTAATACTGCCCTCAAAATGTTAACAATTCAACGAAAATTACTTAAATATTATTTTGTTCCGTCCGCAAAGGGTTAACTGTTCGGTAATCGATGCGACGCGACGTTGGATTGAGTCGAAAAAAATGAAAACACGCGGAGAGAAATGAAGGGAAAGAGCGAAAAAGGAAACGTTAGTTTATTAAAAACCGATTAAATCGTAGAGGGGTATTGACAGTTTCCAGTTTGTTTGGAGGGAGAGGAAATATTTCACGAGCGTTAACGGGACAGCGCGACATTACTCTTGTCTCGTACGCTTCGAGAGCGTAGATTTCTCGGCTCTTCGCTCGTACGTACGCGTCTCTCCATTTCCTATGTGTCTCCATCCTCTTACGCTACCACGTTCCTTCCATTTCTTTCCTCGCCCCAGTCGGGAGCACGAATTCTCCGCGTGTTGTCTTTCAATCTTTCCCTCCCCGAGAACCATCCTTTTTTTTTTTCCTTCTTCGCAACGGGGCAATCAAATATCGGGGGAATATCGTAATAGTCGGGAATATCTCGAGGTACGCTTTAGTAGTTTTTTTTTAGAAATTTAAAGAATTGGAAAGCGAATAAGGTTTGAGAATTGAAAGCGTTAAGAATTGAAGGAAGCTTTGGAAAATTGAAGCGTACAGGTATTCGAAGCTTTGGGAATTGAAATCATTAGGAATTGGAAGCTTTGAATGGTTAAAGCAGTGGGAATTCTAAGCTTTGATAAGTGAAAAACATTGCGATTCGAAAGTTTTGGAAACTTAACCCCTTGCCTTGCAATTTTTCGACTACTGTAATTACGTGAATTACAATCAACGCATAACAATTCTCGTATTTCTCCAAAATATTCGAATATTTCACATAATTAGCATCAAGTGATCCTTGATCTCAAGTGAAACTGAAACTAGAATTAAAGTAACAAAGTATTGAAAATAGAGCTTATTTTTAACAAATCAATCTATAATTCGTGCCGCGAGAGTGTGGCTCGTCATTGTAAGCCAAGGGGTTAAAAGCACTGGGAATTCGTAGCTTTGAGAAGTCGAAACTGTTACACAAACTGACGTGTTAATATATGTAGTAAAAATTGTGTTTCTATCGTAGTATCGAGCCGAGTCGTATCGCCTTGTATAGCCGAAAAAAGGAAACTGCGTCGCCGGCGTTGATTCGAACCCAGATCTTGGGGTCACTAATCAATTTTCAATTCAAAAACTTTTATTTACATAACACTTAAAAAATTACAGAAACATATAAATACAATATTTAATTGCACAATATTTCTTCCATTTCTGCTTGTCAATCTACCGTAGTTCCTATCCTAAGGGATTAACCTACTTCTTCCTACATTTATAGACCCTAAAAATATTTTACTTTTGTAATACTTTTCCTCAGAGTGTGTTTATATTGCAGTCTTGTTGATTTCAGGTACGGTGGTTTTTCTTATTTACCCTTATACTGTTGGAAAATTTAATACTAAAAAACGTACTTCATAGTGTCACTAATCGATTATGGAAAAGAATATAAACGTGGAGATAAATCTACAAACAGACGAAACGATATCCTATTGGATGTTTATTTTTACCCGATAACTTTTGTTTCGCATTCCGAGTCCCATTCTAACGACTATTCGTAGGAACGGTGGAAAATCGGAAAGCAAAGTTAAAAGCACGCGAGGAAGCAATTTAAAGTATTACTTGTACGCGACGAGTTAGTTGCTTTCCGTCGTGAGAGGAAGTACGAGAAAAGGGTAACGCGTAGGCGAGTGAAAAAAATAAGACGTGAATGGCGCTGCTTGCTGCTGCTGCTTGTCTGCGAAAAAGAAGAAGGGAGGGGGGGGAATGAAGGGTAGAGAAAGCAGGAAAGGAAAAAAAAAAAGAGTAACGCGGGACGAGCTGGAAAGCCGCATAAATGAGAACACGCCTGTGAAAACACAGAAGGCATTCCAACCGAGGAGAAACGGAAACCGGAAGGAGGAAAAAGAACGAACGCGACTCTCGCGTATATCGTCCAAATGTTTGAATCTTTTTAACCACCCGGACACCTTAAATGCCCCAGCGCTGCGATTTCAATGTCAATTTCTACGGTGAACTATCGCTGTAGCCAATTATTGTCGGCGAGCTTAGAATCGTCGCTCGAATTATTTTCTTTGATGGAAGAATCGGAGGCTAAACAAATTTCGATACTAAAATTGGTCGCGATTTTAAGGTTACCTTACATCACCAATTATTATCTGTGTATACTAACTAACTGTGTATACTATTGTATACTATTTTGCCCGTTTATAAATAAAGTCAATTAAAAATGCGTCCGTTTTATGCTATATAATAAAAGGTTATCCAAAATAGATTATAGGAACACTTACCTTCACTTTTTCTCTTTCCCTTTCTGCTTTACCCTTTTCTAATCTGTTTCTTTATTTCTATTATCTTCGTTCGTTCTCGTTTTCAATTTTTATTTTTTCACCCTTTATTTTACTAACAAACATGGCGTTCGACAGATATTCTTATTCAACATCCTAAAGGTACTTTTGGATAATCCATATACAGGGTGTCCCGTAACTGGTGGTGGTACAAGCGAGTAGGGAGTGATTCTACGTGAAAAATTGAATCGAAAATTTAGAATAAAATTTTTTCATACGACGCTTTATTTTCGAAGAAAATAAGTTTGAAAATTTGTCGAGTACGCGTGCATTTGGACCAGCTTCGGCTCGACGGATTTCATCGTAGATCACCTACATTCTTGTTCGTAAACGTTGTCAATGTTTGTATACACCCAATGGATCGATGAACAGATTTCCAGAATTCGTCTAATTTATGAACCGTTGGAAGCGATGTCCACGTTGTTGCAAACATAACTGTGCTCTCCTTATTAAATTGCATCGAACGTTTTCTAATGTGTCGTTGTGCAATTTTAATCGTTCAAACGCTATAATAATGTTTCGTTTTAATCGTTCAATGCTCGTCGTGTCATCACTGTAAACAATTGACTCAACATGACCCCACAAATACTGAAGCTGGTCCAAGTGCACGCGTACTCGACAAATTTTCAAACTTATTTCTTTCGAAAATAAAGCGTCGTATGAAAAAATTTTATTCTAAATTTTCGATTCAATTTTTCGCGTAGAATCACTCCCTACTCGCTTGTACCACCAGTTACGGGACACCCTGTATAACTGGGCCGAAATTGTGCCTCCTTTACAGTTCGACTAAATTTACGCTTAAGATGAAAGCTTATAATTATTATTAATAATATTAAAGTAATTAATGGTAAAATAATAAAAACGAGCAAAATTTTCATTCGATAACTTGTTATATCTATTGGAATATTATTTAATGCTGTAAAATATCTAAAAATAACTAAAATTCCTCTAATAAATGTAATTAACAAATTATTGTTACGTTTTTTTAACGTTCGGCGAGGAAAGCTTCATTTTGGAATTATGGTTTCTTGTTGCAGATACAAACAGCGTCACGGGACCTGTTTTCATCGCTCCGGTTGGAAACCAAACCGCTGCTATTGGACGAGAAGTCGTTTTTTCTTGCAGCATTCGCAACATTGGCAAGTATAAGGTAATTATTATACGATAATGTTAAATACTAAAGTATAATATTTATCATATAATAGAGCAGGCATAATAAAGTCTGTGATCTTCGATTTAAAGTAAAGCTTCACTTAACCCTTTCACGATTTAATAAAACGACGAGTTTTCTGAAATTGGAAATGAAAATATCGAAGCTTTCTATTCTTCTGCTATTCTCAATCTTAAATTATTATTTAAGTATACGGCAATTGTCTTTGATTTATATCGTGCACAGGAATTATTTAATTCATAAGTAAAGCTTCACTTAACCCTTTCACGATTTAATAAAACTACGAGTTTTCTAAAATTGGAAATGAAAGTATCAAAACTTTCTATTCTTCTGCTATCTATAATCTTAAATTACTATTTAAATGTAAGGCAATTGTCTTCCATTTCTATCATATACAGGAATGATTTACTTCATAAGTAAAGTTTCACTTAACCCTTTCACGATTTAATAAAACCACGAGTTTTCCGAAATCGGAAATGAAAATATCGAAGCTTTCTATTCTTCTGCTATTCTCAATCTTAAATTATAATTTAAGTATGAGGCAATAGTCTTCGATTTATATCGTACACAGGAATTATTTACTTGATAGGTAAAGTTTCACTTAACCCTTTCACGATTTAATAAAACCACGAGTTTTCCGAAATCGGAAATGAAAATATCGAAGCTTTCTATTCTTCTGCTATTCTCAATCTTAAATTATAATTTAAGTATAAGGCAATTCTCTGGAATTATTTACTCGTTAAGTGAGACTTTTTTTATGTATCGCGTTTCACTTAACCCTTTCACGATTTAATAAAACGGCGAATTTTCTGGAATGTTTTCGTTTTCTTATTTTTATTATTAAAATTGTGAACTAATTCGTTTATATTTTCCTTCTCTTCGTTATACTCTTCATTGCTTCGCATGGCACTTAAGATTTGTGCAAAATATGCAACCGTATTAATGAAATTAAATTTGTATTCGCGTATTTAATAATACTATTTAACCCTTCAGTCGCATTGGTACGTTTCTTTTCACAATTAATACGAAGCAATGAATATTTACTTAAAATAGAGAGAAATATCTATTGGCGATTATAGGACGCGTAGTTAGCCTACATATTTTATAAACAGCGAACGAAATTAACCTCTTAGGAACGATGCACCACTATAGTGGCTTTCGCGGATGTCATCTTATATTAAGAAGGGCCACTATAGTGGCTCACTCTAGTGACTCACGCGTTCACCGTTTGAATTAACTGATCGTTTCCATATGTCTCGTTTCACACTTTTTTTGCCTTCACAACGTTTTGTAACAGTGTTAACAATATACAGCCTTTATTTTTGATACGCTAGCGTCAGGTATGAATTGTTGCAGTGTTTTATCGTTTACGCGTAATTCGCGTCGAACTCTGCCGTACAGGGAAACAACATCGCGCAAAATTCAGCCGTGCCTAAGAGGTTAATATTTACTATAACGGGCTTACTTTGTCGAAATTGTTAAGGGTTATGCTTTGATGGAAGCAGGTTCTTCTTCTTTTGTTTAAATAAAAAAAGACACGGGTTTAAGAAAAATGTAACTGATATATATATTTGATTGTATGTGGAAAATGTAATATACCAAGGCCTTTCTATGTCCTGTCCGCACCGACTCTTCACGTCGAACTGTCGAGAAAACGACAGCCTTCGACACTTACAGTTTCACAAAACAATGGTCAACCTTTTCAGGTACGCTTGACCTTCGACAAGACGAGCCGCTGCGACTCCGAAGTTTTGGGTTTTTTCCGATTACTTTATTACGCCTGTAAAAGCGACACTCTAATATTTTTGAACATAGAGTTTTTCTAAAAAAAAGAGCTGTTTTACTTCAACAGAAATACAAAAATATCTGTCGTTTGCGCGATAAGAACAAAAAAAACCGCGTTTAACTATGGCGTGGTTATTTACAATATTTTTCGACCCAATTTCTCATCGACCTAACCCGAACCTAACCCCCCGCAATAGAATCTACCCGCGCTAAAATTACCCTAAAATTCCCAAATCCTCGCCTTTATTTACAACCGGCCGCGATTCCGTATTTGCCTGACGGAAAATTCTCAACCGTAATCCAAGAGACGCTCCATTCTCCGGTCGAACATCGGCTATATTTAGTAATAAGTTTCCACCCCCGATCGGGATGTCTATATATCCGAAGAAAGAGGGAAGAGAAGCCGGGCGCGTAAAAAGAAGAGAAATAAGGGTTGGAATTGAGGAGTAAGTAGAGACGAAGGAGACACATTTTCTCCCCGGCGACAGATTCCAACCCGTAAAGTATCCAGCTAGATGAAATATTCGGTCTATAGAAAGCCACTCAAGGCAGCTTGGCAGCCCAGGGACGGATTAAGATAAGCTCAAGCCACCGACGGGCGAGAGCTTCGATCCAAATAGTTTTCCCGCCGATCTTTCGCCGATGGAAAATTTCCCAAACCCCTCCTCTTCTGCCACTTTTCCGTATTGTTTTGAAAAATTCATACGTATACCGATCGCATTCTACAAGGTAGATCTCCGTATCCACTATAATCGACACTTATTTACCGGAATATACGAAAAAGTATTACGCATAAAATTTTCCAAGTAATAATTTCTTCGACTCCTTACCGAGCTTCGAAAGAATCTAAATTAGCCCGTCAATATTTTATTTCATTTACAGCAATATACGAAAAAGTATCACGGCCAAAATTTTCCAAGTAATAATTTCTTCGCCTCCTTCAGAGCTTCGAAATAAGCCAAATTAGCCCGTCAATATTTTATTTCATTTACGGCAATATACGAAAAAGTATTACGCATAAAATTTTCCAAGTAATAATTTCTTCGCCTCCTTCAGAGCTTCGAAATAAGCCAAAGTAGCCCGTCAATATATTTTACTTCATTTATGGCAATATACAAAAAAGTATCACGCCGAAAATATTTCTAAATAATAATTTCCTTTGCATTTGTAGCGAGTTTACAACGAATTAAATTAACCCGTGAATATTTTACTTATTATTGGCCAACACGTGGAAAAGTTCGACTTTAAGAATGGAGAGGGTTGTAAATTAGTTACGTAAGGGAAATTACTGGGCAACAAGACGGCGGTTATCGTGTAGGGAAACGACAATGGACGTGTTGCAGGTCGGCTGGCTACGTGCCTCGGACCAAACGATCCTCTCGATTCATACGAGAACGGTGACGCACAATGCACGTATCGCGGTCTCGTACGAGACCGGCGGAAGTTCCGGTTCCGGTCCGCTGTACGGTAACGCCTTCGGGGTGACAGGAAGCAGCCAAGCCACCGAGGAAGTCGTCAACGGCACGTGGCGGCTGCACATTCGTCAGTTAAGGGAGACGGATAGGGATTGCTACATGTGCCAGATCAACACCAACCCGATGATCTCTGAACTTGGCTGTTTGGATATTCTTGGTAAGCATCGAGAATCGTTTTAAGGATTTGTGACTTATTTTAGGGTAAACCGTACCCCCCGCGTATCGCCACTTTAAGGCTCGCGCTTTAAGTCATTTTATTTAATATTATTGTATTTTAGAACGTTGTTAATGTAAAGATTGGTTTCAGTTTGGAACGTAATATATCGTTCAACATGAAAGAGTTTATTTATGATAATGTTCTTTTTATGTTCATTCTTCATTGGACTAAGATTGGAATAAAATTGGAATTAATGTTGGATTAATATTGAAATAATATTGTATTGATATTGGACTAAAATTGGAATATTATGGGAGTAGTATTGGAATAACATTGGATTAATATTGGATTAATAGTGCAATAGTATTGGATTAATATTGGGTTAGGATTGGAGTAAGATTGGAATAAAATTGGATTAATATTGCATTAATATTGAATTAATATTGTATTAATATTAGACTAAAATTGGAATAATAGTGGAGTAGTATTGGAATAATATTGGATTAATATTGGATTAATATTGGATTAATATTGGATTAATATTGGATTAATATTGAATTAATATTGCAATAGTATTGAATTAATATTGGGTTAGGATTGACTAAGATTGGAATAAAATTGGAATAATATTGGATTAATATTGAATTAATATTAGACTAAAATTGGAATAATAATGGAGTAGTTTTGGAATAATATTGAATTAATATTGGATTGATATTGGATTAATATTGCAATAGTATTGAATTAATATTGGGTTAGGATTGACTAAGATTGGAATAAAATTGGAATAATATTGGATTAATATTGTATTAATATTGAATTAATATTGTATTAATATTAGACTAAAATTGGAGTAGTATTGGAATAATATTGAATTAATATTGCATTAATATTGAATTAATATTGGATTAATATTGCATTAATATTGAATTAATATTGTATTAATAGTCGACTAAAATTGGAATAATAGTGGAATAGTTTTGGAATAATATTGGATTAATATTGAATTAATATTGGATTAATATTGAATTAGTATTGGATTAATATTGAATTAATATTAGATTAATATAGGATTAATTTTGTATTAATATTGGAGTAATATTGGAACAATATTGGATTAATATTGCAATAGTATTGCATTAATATTGAGTTAGGATTGTACTAAGATTGGATTAATATTAAACTAAAATGGGAAATATATTGGAGTAGTATTGAACTAATATTGGATTAATATTAGATTAATAATGCATTGATATTGTACTAATATTGGACTAAGTTTGGAATAATATTGGATTAGATCGTTCCAATTTCTCGTCATACTATTGTTCACCAGATCTCTTTGATTTATAAAAATTTCTTTTATATGTTACTACGTAATTGAAAATAGAGGAATTATTTATTTACCTATTCTTCGTACATTACTGTGCTATTAAATAACCGAATACAATTGACAGTAATTAGCTCCTTTACCCTATATGTATTTACATAATTGCATCCATCAAAATCAAGCAAACAATTGTTAAAAAAAATAATATTAATAAATCACCATATCTTAAAAAGCGTGTATACAATTCGAAATCCTTCAAATTTTACGTATTCCATACATAAATCTAATATTAATAAAATTTGCCCTCGTCCGTGCATTTCGAAGACTTTCCTAATTTTTAATTACCATAGCTAAAAAAAAAAGTAGGATGATTAAATACGTACATACACAGTGTATATAATTGAACACAGGCAGCAATTCGACCAAATTAAACGGGGGGAAAATAGGATTAAGGAAACCGAATTAATAGATTTGTTGTCGTCGTGTTTTGTTAACGCGATGACGATGACGCACAAGTCGAGATAATTTAACGCTGGCAATGGGATTTCGACAGGGATTTAAATCGTGCAAATTATACGTATATGGTGTCGCGATGAAATATACTGCAATTAGCGGCGGAGACTGTAATGAATGTTACTTCGCGAAATGACAGAGGGTTAATATGGTAATCGAACATTTAATCTTTCTATTCAAACATAGCGCGGGTCGAGCGGCGATTTAAATTACCACCGCATTAAATTGTCGCTCGCGCGAGCGCGACCTCGAGAGTGCGAGACAAAGGAATTTCCTCGCGGCGTGTAACAAGAGTTGAAACTATTCCGCCAGTACATTTCCGAAGCTAATCGAGCAGCCGGGAAAACTTTTACCTTATTGCGTTAATATAATCGTTGGACTTTTAGGAAGAATTCTTCTCTTCTATCCGAGTTTATTAACGCAATGCAAACGTTTAATGCAAATTCGCTGTTTCGTATAGTATATTAGAGCTCATCGCATATGGAACGTAGACTCGAATGATTTTCTGAGGCACAAAATGCTCAGGCTGATTGATTCAGTGAAAAGTGCGTTTTTTGTAGTTTCTGTATAATAGTTTGATTCTAAAGTGTTTTTAATTTTTAAAGAAATTCGAATGCTAGGGAATCGAAAATTTTGGAAATTTAAACGCTTGTTAATCGCTTCTTAAAGTATGAAAATATAAATAATAATATAAGCAAATACAATGATATCCTAGAAAATGTCGAGGCAAAATTATGATAAAAGAATCTTTGACTAAAATTGATTTCGAGTTATGAAAATATAAATAATAGTATTATTAAATGCAATGATATCATAGAAAATGATGAGCCAAATCGAAAATAATAAGCCAAATCGAAAACAAAAGAGCCTTTGACTAAAATTGACTTCGAGTTATGAAAATATAAATAATAGTATTATTAAATACAATGATATCTTAGAAAATTATGAGCCAAATCAAAAATGTCGAGTCAAACCGAAAATAAAAGAGCCTTTGACTAAAATTGATTTCGAGTTATGAAAATATAAATAATAGTGTTATTAAATACAATGATATCTTAAAAAATGTCGAGTCAAACCGAAAATAAAAGAGCCTTTGACTAAAATTGATTTCGTGTTTGCCTTAAAACTTCGAAGGCTTAACCTTTAAATCGATAAAAAAATATTAAAAAAACTATCGCAAGAATGTATTATCAACATATTAGGAACAGTAAAATATAAAATTTACAGTGGACTAATTTTTATACAACTCAATTAAACCTGAATTTGATTCCAAGTATTAAGAATTCAAAAGGCGTCGAAAATTTACAGTAAACTAATTTTCATTCGCTGCGCTTGAATCTAAATTTAATTTTTACATCGATTATTTGATAATAAAATATGATACAATAATGATATATAATATATGATGAAATTATCGGTAACTTTATCAGGGAATTTTAAAAAAAAAAATATTCGTATGATTTAATAACAAAGTCGGAGGTATTTTTATTGTTAAAAACGAAGTTGTTAATATGAAATAGATATGGAAGGAAAAATTGACGAAATAAATACATAGAAGCGACGCTGGTTCGACGTTTCGTTTATATTCTTGGTTCGTGTGCCGCATAGGGCTATATTTTTCTATCATCGAAGCCCGAACTCAACCGTGGTATTTTCTCTCTCTTTCTCTCTTTATCACAGAAGTGAAAAACGAACCTCCAAGACGTTACACAAATATTGCTTTTCTCCGCATTGCGAAAAGCTTGTCAAAGCAGCCAGCGAATCAACGATCCGAGGTAGAAAGCAACCTCCTAGACTTTTAACTAGGATAATCTATCAACGGAACCAATTTCCAGACACAAACGCTTAGGTTAGATGTAGCAATTTTACTTTGCACCCTTTAAAACAAACGCGTAACTTTGTTCAACGCTAGGCTTACGTAGCCTATAATACCAGATTTCATACCTAAAATTGTAGAGGCCATAAATATATTATTTTTCAGTACTTTATGTTAACTTTAATCAATACAATGGTATGAATATTTATTCAACGTGATGCTTTTCATCCTCAATATTCTAATTTAGAATATTTATACGCAGTATACGTATGGTAGGATTGGGACGATTGAATAGTCGAAATTTGTAGAATACTCGCAACGTCCGCTCTCGCTCGCGGTTCGGTAACGACTACTCGAGGCACGACGCCTCCGCGCTTTTTATTCGTTTTTCGTATCTGCATTGACTAAGAACAAGATAGACCACTTATCCAATGCCTCAATTTGTCACCCGGATATGGGGCTCATGAGTTAAATTTCGACATTTTCATCTTCCAGTAGAATTACTATAACTTTGGATAGGGTCATAATTTCGACACGAAAAAATTCGTACGTATTGATTAATTATTGACAAAAAAGCATCGCTAAATTTCAAATTGTTATGATCATTAGATTAGTTTGAAAAAAATCCCAAATATCGTCATTGTACATACGAACATTGTTAAGCTTCGTAATTTTCATCTTCTAGTAGAATTATTATAACTTTGGATAGGATTGTAATTTCCACATGAAAAAATTCACACTTATGGCTTAATTATTGACAAAAAAGCATCGCCAAATTTGAAATTGATACGTTCGTTAAATTCGTGTGTAAAAAATCCCAAATATCGTCATTGTATATACGAACTTTGTTAAACTTCGTCATTTTCATCTTCCAGTAGAATTATTATAACTTTGGGTAGGGTTACAATTTCGACACGCTAAAATTCGTACGTATTGCTTAATTATTGACAAAAAAGCATCGCCAAATTTCAAATTGATACGTTCATTAGACTCGTTTGAAAAAAATCCGAAATATCGTCATTATATATAGGAACTTTGTTAAACTTCATCATTTCCCACTTGAGAATCTCTCATCTAAATAGAAACAACTTTTCCATATATTAGCGATTTATTTCTGTGTAACAAATACAAGATGCATAGTAAACGAATCACCTTTACCGAATTATGACACGTCCCATATTTTATAATTATATTAATCACGTTTCAATATTCAACAGCACATTTACCTCCTAATATTTCCTTGCTCAAATATCAAGTATAATACACAACGTATACGCGTGTTGTTACGTAAACCCACGTTCAAATTTAGTACGAAAATTTCTTTATTTCCCCGTTCTTCGTACAATTACTTTGCTATTAAATAAACGAATTCAAGCGAGAGTAATTGGCACTTATGCGTTACGTATCCGCTCTGTTTATGGATTAAGTTACGATACACATTTTATGCGACGTAAGACGTCGTAGCAGCAGCGTTGCGCAAAAGACAGACAAATAGATGGATCGATCTATTGGCAGAGGCCCAATGACACCGGTTTTGCTTTCTTTTGGGACGCGGAAATCGTGTCTAGCGAAGTAACGAGTGCGAGAGATGTCCGCGAGAAAGAAATATTTCCTTACGGCTTAGAGGAAGCTTGAATTTAGGTTTGGGTTTACGTAACAATACGTAGACACTTTATATTCGTTTACAGTTAATGTTTATAAATAAATATTGGAAGGTAAATCTGCTGTTGAACATTGAAACGGGACCAATATAATTATAAAGTATGAAACGTGTCATAATTCAATATTAATTCTTATATCCGTTACACAAACTGACGTGTTAATATATGTAAAAATTGTATTTCCATTTAAACGAGAAGCTTTCAAGTGACTGTACGAAGGACATTGAACTTTGTTGTACATTTTCAATGAATTAATAATGAATTTATTATATCGAACACATTTCAATTTTCAATTATATTAGTAACATATAAAAAAAAGTTCATAAATAAACTCGATGTGTTGGACAATATTACGCTCTAAACTGGAACGATCTCTACGTTAAATACGTTCTAAAATAGTTAAACAAATTTACGCGATAAGTGGCAGTAATTGCTACATCTACCCTATCTTTCGAAATAAAACCAAATATGTACAATAAAATACAAGTGAGAAAATATTGATTTAAAGCTAAAGTCAAGTCCAGTCATTTGCAATTATATATTTATATGTATACCCCCCCCCCCCCCCCATTAATTAAATATAAATATATATAAATAATTAAGCACTATTCTAATCGTAATTATATATATATCAGTATGTAAAAATATATTCTATTATAATATATGAATATAAAGAATTATTTTTGAACACAACTCTACAAAAAAAATTGTTATATTATACTAACGTCTCATTTGTAACACTAAAATGATTTGAACGTAATGCTTTTTATACAACAATGGATTTAAGTATATTCCATGCTTCGCGGAATAAAATACAAGCTTCTTTTTATAAATATAATAAGGAAAGTATCTTTTAAACTTTCTCTTATTCGTCGTTGCAAGTTTAAACAGGAAGGGGAGAGTAGTAGAGTAGTTGGAGAAAGATAATTATTACGCTCGCGAAAACGTGTTCGGAACGTTAACAATTTCTAGTTTCCCGGTACCTAAAATCGCGAGTACGGTTATATACGTAGCGACTAAATATTAAAGACCGTCTCATTACGATGTCCCTCGTCAAGACTACAGAAACGATCTTCCGAGAACTTTAACCTAGAAAAGGTCTTTCGTCAATTTGAAACTTTCGCATAATTCCCCTTTTCCCCTTTAGTTTCGTTACTCTTTTATAGCTTCGCCCCGGCAACTTTCCTTATTTAAAGAAAAAAAAAGGAAAGAAGAATAAAGTTACGTATAGTTGGCGTTACGCCGTCGAAGAAGACGTTGCGGCGGCGCAGTTTTCAAAACAGTTTTAACAGCGTCGCCCAGCGTTGTTACACCGTACGGTAGATGCACCAATTACTGCCACCTTTAAGCTTATCGCGCGTAACTTTGTTCGAACTGTTTTTGAAACTGTTTAACCTAAAAATCCAGTTCCGCCTTTCGGTGCATGATGTTGCGTTCAACAGACGAATGAGTTTATTTAGGAACGCTTTTGGTATACGTTGCATATAAAGGATTGGTTAGTAATTAATTGGAAATGTAGAACAGAGTCCAATGTCCTTATTATTGTCACTTGAAAGCTTCTCATTTAAATGGAAACAATGTTTACGTTAACTTCGTTGCAATTTGACGTTTGCTAGTTACATTAAATTTAGCGTAACTTCGAATCGTTTGGTAGTTTTTGGATGAAAAATACGTACATACTGTTTGTCCATTGATCTAAAATATTGCTAAGTTTCAAACTGATATGTTCGTTAATTTCGTTGATAAAAATTCTTGAATATCGACGCGATGCACGCGAGCTTCGTTAAAATTCGTCTTTTTCATCTTCCAGCAGAATTAGTATAACTTTGGCCAGGGTCGTAATTTTGACACGAAAAAATTCATACGTGTTGCTTAATTATTGACAAAAAGCATCACCAAATTTCAAATTGTTACATTCGTTAAATTCGTGTGAAAAAAATCCCAAATATCGTCATTGTACATACGAACTTTGTTAAACTTCGTCGTTTTCATCTTCCAACAGAATTACTATAACTTTGGACAGGGTCGTGATTTTGACACGAAAAAATTCATACGTATTGCTTCATTATTGACAAAAAGCATCACCAAATTTCAAATTGATACATTCGTTAAATTCGGTCGAAAAAAATCCCAAATATCGTCATTGTACATACGAACTTTGTTAAACTTCGTCATTTTCATCTTCCAGCAGAATTAGTATAACTTTGGCCAGGGTTGTAATTTCGACACGAAAAAATTCGTACGTATTGCTTCATTATTGACAAAAAGCGTCGCCAAATTTTGAATTGATACGTTCATTAGATTAAATTGAAAAAAATCCCAAATATCGTCATTATAATACTATTACATCGTTATGATTTTATACTTTATTAATCTTCGCCCCATTCCTTAAATCCCAAAATATTTCTTCAAATATATAAACACGTGAAACTGTAAATCCATTGCTTATCTTTCCATCCACTTATTTTTCATACGTTCCTATTACAATACTATTGCATCATTATAATTTTATACTTTACTAATTTTCGCCCAATTCCTTATAATCGAAAACTGTAAATTCGTTGCCTATTTTTCCCTGCACCTATTTTCCTATTACAATCTTATATTTTTCAAATTTTTGCGTAATTCTTAATATTATAATATACCAAAATATGTCCCAAAATATATATAAATACCCAAAATGTAGAATACGAATGAAAACGGTAAATCTGCTTATTTTTCTCTACGCCTATTTTTCATATATTATAATACCATTAAGTCGTATATTAACGTCACGTGACATAAATATATATTCCGTGAAAATGAAGGTAGCGGAATTCCATGCTTCGATAAATTCTTCTTTCAAACATATTTCAACCACACACGCACACAAACACACAAATACATATATATATATATATATATATATATCTTGATGTTAGCCTTTTTCCGATTTCAGCCCATAAATTTTCAATCAGATTGATATCCACACTTTGTGGCGCGGGATTCAATGTATATAGCATGTTATATAAGATACATCTTTCACAAGCGAGGGTAGTGATTGGATCGTTATCTCGTAGGAAGTGGAAATTTTCCAATAATCTCGATTTACGGCCGCCATCTTTCCCCCATTATTCATTCGAATGCTTAGATATTTATATTTATTATAACATTCCCACACGGATGATCGATGATGATCCGTAAGTTTTACACTTTACCGTTTCGCTATGCCACCGATAACTATAACTATAAACTATTCTTCGCTTTTATTTGCAACTTCTCACTTTCTTTCATTCGATTCGATTCAATCGAATACTTCGCAATAATTCTGTGGTTTTATTGACCGTATCACAAATATTTGACCTGTTTCGTTTGTAATATAATATTATATTCTATATAATACTACGACACGAGTGTGACTCGTGGCTTTTATTGATAAACGTGGTAGCTTTCTATTAACAGCTTCTAAATAGTTATCGAAAACATTAATTATTCTCTCTGTTATATCATAATGTAAATACAGCCACAAACGAGGTACAGGATAGACAGATCATCTTATGGGACTTCGTGTCACGTGCTCTGAAATACCGATAACCTAAAAATTCACACTTTTCGGAGGAAGAATATCTTTCGTTTTATTATCCGACAAAGAACGTAAACACTTCTAAAGTATTTTAATATACAAAACGGTAAGAGCAAACGCAAAAGTTATACATTTTAGACAATCGAAAAGGTAAAAAATGAAAACGGATTTGGGGGTCGTGAGCCCCGAATCCGTGTGACAAATGAATGCATTGGATAAGTGGTCTATCCTGTTCTTGATCAATGATACGGGTCACTCTTATACACGTGTTTCACTCTCTGTTATTCTCGTCGATCTATTTGTCCTCTTTCACCGAGGGCAATCGAATAACAATGCGACAGATGGCACCACAAGAACGCGAATCTACATATATATAATATCTAACGGTTTTACATAAGTGGCGAGCAAGGGGTTAATAAAAATTGAAAAAAAAAAGAAAGAAAACCGTGGACAGGATTACGGTTTCGTTGAACGTTCTTTTTTCGTGTGTTGCACAGTGCCGCCAGATATCGTCTACGGAGGTGACACCAGCGCGGACTTGGCAGTCTCGGAGAGCGACAATGCGACTCTAAGCTGTCGCGCGGCTGGAAGGCCAACCCCAAGAGTATCCTGGCGAAGGGAAGACGGAGAACCCATTCTCATAAGGGCCTCTTCTGCCGGTACATAATGACACTATAAAACTCGTCGCTATCTAACGCCGACAGACCACCACCTTCTTTCGCTTCTCTTTAGTTGGAAAAAGAAAATAGAAGAGACGCTTGGCCACGCGAACGCAACGTTTAATTTCGTTTGCTCTATCCCCCAACGATTGCACCACCCTTCTTCCTATTCTTCTTTTCTTTGTTTTTTTTTATTACTCTCGCTTCTTCGCGAAACGGAGCTTTATTACAACCGGGTTACGCGTCACGTAATCGGTTATTGCTTTTTGCTTTAACGCCCGGAATGCGATACGGGATGTGAATGTTTCTTCGTCGCTTTTGCAACTTTCGGCTTAGCTTCTAATTATTATTTGACACGCGTTGCACCGGTGCGATGAGTTTAGCGAATGGAGTAGATAAATGGTAGGTTTATTGTAGTAGATAAGTGTTGTTACTTTGTTATGTAGATACGTAGAAATATTAATAAACATGCGTATATATATATATAGCGCGAGACCTTAAAGTGGCAGTACGTGCTATATAGCAGTACTATATAATATATATAAATAGAGTAGATGTAGCAGCACGTACCGCCACTTTAAGGTCTCGCGCTTTAAGTAACTTTATTTAACTATTTCAGAACGTCGTTAACGTAAAGATGATTCCAGATTGGAGCATACGATTGTTCAACCGCTCTTTTATTTATGAACATTTGTTACAATTGACAGAGTTACACAGATTTATTGGTTTATTATAGAAAAGATGTTATTATAATGAAAATACGATATATACATATGTAGGGAAGGCGCGTGAAAGCACGTGGCAGCGTGCATCGCCGGTAAAAAAAAAATAGCCAGGCTTACCGAAAAAAAAAGACTGCATATGTTAATGTAGCCTAGGTCGATTCCATTACCAACAACAATCGTTTACACTTAATATTTATAAATAAATATCAGGAGGTACTATTCTTCCACGGAAAGAAGGCACAGCTTGTTTACACATTCCCATTCTTGCTGCAGTCCGCTGATTGGCCTATAAACACAGGCAGTGATCGCTATTGCCTGAAGACGCTGTACGAATGTAAACACGCTGTGCCTTCTTTCCGTGGAAGAATAGTAAATGTGCCGTTGAACATTGAAACGCGTGACCAATACACGTACAAAGTATGGAACGCGTGATAATTCAGTAAAGCGCGACGTTTACAAAATTTTTTTTATCTGTTACACAAACTCACGTGTTAACATATGTAAAACGTGTCCTTGTTTAAACTAAAAACTTTCAAGTGACAGCACGAAGGACATTGGACTTTGTTGTACATTTTCAATGAATTAGTAATTAATACGTCGTATTTAACATATGAAAAGAAATGTTCACAAATAAAAGAGAGGTTAACCAACGTTGTTCTCGAAACTGGATTGATTTTAACGTTAACGTCGTTCTAAAATAGTTAACGAAAGTTACGTAAAGCGACAGTACGTGTTACCGTCTACCGTAATTGGGAATTCCGTAGGCGTTTTAACGTTTTCGAATACGCTATTTGTCCAATGCCGTGTTAATTACCGCACGATGATAGCTCGCAGCGTAATTGCGAAGCTGTTCGATGTCGTAAGTATGTATATACCAAAGGATATTCGCCGTCATGTGACTTTACATTAGTTTGATGTTAATAGGGTAATTAGGCGGCACTAATATCCCAGTTACCTACGTCCAAGTATTCCTCGTACGAAAAGGAGGACTTACCGGAATAATAATATGATTTTATATACACTTAAGACCCGTGGCTATACACGAGCCGTGTCCCGTCTAAAATACTCGGCGTTATCTTCTGTTTACGTTACCAGCCAAGATTTTCGAATCACTATAAAGGTGGCACTAATTACTGTCACTTTAACTTTGGTTAAATATTTTAGAACGTCGTTAACGTAAAGATCGTGTCCCAGTTTCAACGTTATAATATTGTTCAACGGATCTCTTTCATTTACGAAGATTTTTTTTTTTTTTTTACGTGTTCGATACAATAAATTCATTACTACGTAATTGAAACGGTATGTACGACAAAGTTCAATATCCTTCGTATCGTCACTTGAGAATTTCTCATTTAAAACGAAACACGTTTTAGGTATATTATCTATATCATTTTCGTAGATATTCTATTATATTGTATAATATTTGTAAATTAGTAGAAGCAGTTTAATAAAGTGCAAAATGGTCGAATTCTTCTATTAAATTGTTCTTATAAATTAGCGCAAGAAATTGAACAAATAAAGCGTAAAATTTACGAGTTCTTCTACTAAATTATTTTCATAAAATTGGTACAAGAAAATTGATTAATAGTGGAGGATTCTACGCGCAAGCAATATAAACTCCGCTGTGTTACGTTGCACACGGTTCGTTTTACTTGTTCCTACGCCTCTCTTTGTGTGTGTATGTGCAGAAGCACCTTCACTTCTCTAATAGCTACGTGTATATGTGTATGTCGTACAAGATACCATGAAGAGGATCCTCATCCTCTGTTTCTTTACACGCGCAACCCGCTGTTCCTGTCTTTCAGTTCAAGAGGTGAAACTTGTTTCAACGACCCGCCTCTTTATAACCACTTCACCGTGCTTCTTACCTACGCTCAATCTCTGTGTGCGCCGCGGCCACGTTCGAAATTTCGCGCGCTTTTTTTTTTTTACTCCTGCCTTATGCAAATTCATTAACCCTTTCGCTAATAAGATATATATATACATATACACACACACACACACACATATGTGTGTGTGTGTGTGTGTGTGTGTGTGTGTGTGTGTGTGTGTGTGTGTGTATATAGGGTAAATGTACCACGTACTGCCACTTTAAAATTCGCGCTTTAAGTAACTTTGTTTAACTATTTTAGAAAGTATTTAACGTAAAGATTGGTTGCAGTTTGGAGCATAATATATTGTTCAACATGAAAGAGTTTATTTATGAACATTTTCTTTTTATTGGACTAATATTGGACTAAAATTGAAATAATATTGTAGTAATATTGGAATAATATTGGATTAATATTAGACTAAAATTGGAATATTATTGGAGTAGTATTGGAATAACATTGGATTAATATTGGATTAATATTGCAATAGTATTGGATTAATATTGGGTTAGGATTGGATTAAGATTGGAATAAAATTGGAATAATATTGGACTAAAATTGGAATAATATTGGAGTAATATTAGAATAATATTGGATTAATATTAGACTAAAATTGGAATAATATTGGATTAATATTAGACTAAAATTGGAATATTATTGGAGTAGTATTGGAATAACATTGGATTAATATTGGATTAATATTGCAATAGTATTGGATTAATATTGGATTAGGATTGGATTAAGATTGGAATAATATTGGATTAATATTGGATTAATATTGGATTAATATTGGATTAATATTGGATTAATATTAGATTCATATTGCAATAGTATTGGATTAATATTGGGTTAGGATTGGACTAAGATTGGAATAAAATTGGAATAATATTGGCCTAAAATTGGAATAATATTGGAGTAATATTGGAATAATATTGGATTAATATTGGGTTAATATTGCAATAGTATTAAATTAATATTGGGTTAGGATTGGACTAAGATTGGAATAAAATTGGAATAATATTGGATTAATATTGGATTAATATTGGATTAATATTGTATTAATATTGTATTCAATTATGACACGTTCCATACTTTATAATTATATTGGTCACGTTTCAATTGTTCAACAGCACATTTACCTTCCACTATTTATTTACAAATATCAACTGTAAACGAATATACAACGTCTATGCGTTGTTACGTAAACCCACGTCCAAATTTAATATCAAAATTTCTTTACTTCCGATTCTTTACACGTTACTTTTCTTATTAAATAAACGAATTCAAGTGGCAGTTATAGGAACAGTGACAGTACGCGGATTATTTACCCTATTTCTAATAAGTATCCACTGATTTCGTTTCGAGCTCGATATGGAGTTTCATCGAAAAAAAAAAAAACAATCAATTAGCACAATCTAGCAGTGTTATATAATTCGCATGAAAATTGCCACGCTGTATATCGACGCTTTCCCCGTTAAGTATGCAAAACCGCCGCTTATGTGCAAGTTGCGTCGCTTTTCTACCTGACGATGACGCTTTTCTTACGAGCTTTGCAAACTCGTTAACGTTCGCTCACTTAAGGAACTCGTTAGCTGCCTAAGTAGTGAATTAAGCATATATCTTCTCGTCTCTTCTTTCGCTTAAAGTGTTGTACGCTTTTCAGCCTCTCTCTCTCTCCCCCTCTCTCTTTGATTGTTGCTTGCTTTCTTTTCCCCCTTTTCCCACTTCCCCCCACTACTTCCAGCAACCGTAGTTTGTTCGTTCAATTGCATTAGTCTGTGGTTTCGACCTGGTTAAAAGTTCCACCTGGATTCGTTTAGATCCGCGCAAAGTTGTAACTTCTTGTCTCGGGGAGAAATAATGTTCTTTCCATTTCGCGGCTTCCCCCCCCCCCCCCCCTCCACCACTTGCCAATCTTTCATCCTACGCTATTGCTACTCTCTTCTCTGCTCGTTGTTTTACTTCGCCATGTTTCTCTTTCGCCTCGTAACGGAATTTTTTTTTCAAGAGAAGAAAAAAGTTGTATACTTTGGAGGAGAATAGGAAATGTCGAAGTACAGTGATTGAGGAAATCGATTCAATTTGTGGTGTATCGATCGGTGGTGTTAATAAAATGATTAGAGGTAGACTATGGTAATATTATAACGCAGACTGTAATACACACTGTTATAATTTTATAATATAGTATTGTTATAATTTTATAATACAGTATTATAATAATGCTATAATGTAGTATTATAATAGTGTTATAATATAGTATTATAAACATATTATAATAGTGTTATAATATACTATTATAAACATATTACAATATGGTATTATAAGAATATTATAATATTTCATTATAATAATGTTATAATATAGTAGTATACGAATATTATAATACAGTATTATAATGTTATAATGTAGTATTATAATAATGTTATAATATAGTAGTATACGAATATTATAATACAGTATTATAATGTTATAATGTAGTATTATAATAATGTTATAATACAGTATTATAAGAGTATTATAATACAGTATTATAATGTTATAATGTAGTATTATAATAATGTTATAATATAGTATTATAATATTGTTATAATACAGTATTATAAGAATATCATAATACAGTATTATAATGTTATAATGTAGTATTATAATAATGTTATAATATAGTATTACAAGAATGTTATAATATACTATTATAAACATATTACAATATAGTATTACAAGAATATTATAATACAGCATTATAATAATGTTATAATATAGTATTATAATAATGTTACAATACAGTATTATAAGAATATTATAATGCAGTAGTATAAGAATATTATAATACAGTTTTATAATAATATTATAATACAGCATTCTAATAATTTTATAATGTAGTATTATATTAATGTTATAATACAGTATTACAAGAATGTTATAATATACTATTATAAACATATTACAATATAGTATTATAAGAATATTATAATACAGCATTATAATAATGTTATAATATAGTATTATAATAATGTTACAATACAGTATTATAAGAATATTATAATGCAGTAGTATAAGAATATTATAATACAGTTTTATAATAATGTTATAATACAGCATTCTAATAATTTTATAATGTAGTATTATATTAATGTTATAATACAGTATTACAAGAATGTTATAATATACTATTATAAACATATTACAATATAGTATTATAAGAATATTATAATACAGCATTATAATAATGTTATAATATAGTATTATAATAATGTTATAATACAGTATTATAATAATGTTATAATACAGTATTATAAGAATATTATAATACAGTATAATAATGTTATAATATAATATTATAATATTGTTATAATACAGTATTATAACAATATTATAATACAGTATTATAATGTTATAATGTAGTATTATAATAATGTTATAACATAGTATTACAAGAATGTTATAACACAGCATTGTAATAATTTTATAATGCAGTATTATAATAATGTTATAATATACTATTATAAACATATTACAATATAGTATTACAAAAATATTATAATACAGCATTATAATAATGTTATAATACAGTATTATAAGAATATTATAATACAGTATTATAATGTTATAATGTAGTATTATAATACTGTTATAATATAGTATTATAATACTGTTATAATATAGTATTATAATAATGTTATAATGTAGTATTATAATACTGTTATAATATACTATTATAATACTGTTATAATATAGTATTACAAACATATAATATAGTATTATAATGATGTTATAATATAGCATTATAATAATGTTATAATATAATATTATAACAATGTTACAATACAGTATTGGAAAAATATTATAGACTAAAAATATTATATGTTTATATTATATTATGTAAAATATGGCTTTTCAAAACAACTGTACCTTAAAGATTTATATGTATAAGACGACGTAAAACAATGACAAAGAAGAAGTAGCATTTAAATTATATTTCCAACATGATTGCAAAATACTCTTAATTGGAACTATTCTCCGTATTTGGATATTATGCATATTTTTCAATTTCCCATAAATGCATAATAAATCCTCCATCTATTAATTATTATCACAATTTCTACTCTTCGCGTTGAATTTCAAATTTCTTTCATCGTAAAAGTAACTAGAATTCGAGTTACAGAGATTTCTCCCTCAACCCGAGCCACGCTCATACTACGGGAAAAAAAAGAAAAAAAAAAGATTCCATCCCCATATTGCAGCCTAATGTCTGCAACCTTGAAAGAAGCCAGAATTTCCCCGGTGCTCGCTAACGATTCCCGTCGCTGTGCAAATATGTATAATCGTCTCTCTGGCAGTCGCGAAATCGCGCATGCAAGATGAACGAAACGAGCCAACGACCGAGATTATGGTACGAGAAACGATCCGCGGGAAGAGGACGTATTAGGTTCACCAAAATGTCTCGTAAAGGGTTATCCAAAAGTACCTTTAGGACGTTGAATAAGAATATCTGTGAAACGCCATGTTTGTTAATAAAATAGAGGTGAACAAAAACTAAAATTGAAAAACGATAACGAACGAAGATAATAGAAATGAAAAACAGCGTTGGATGACCAACGCGACCATTCATACTGTAAACACCATAGACTCATACTAAACCAAATGTATCTGACAAACACTCTAATCTCAGTTCCTAGTTATCCTTGTATTCCACATCTTTCCTTGTCATCTTGTATTCCGTACCCCTTTCCTTAAATGTATTAAATGGATTCTAAAATAATTCAAACGAAGTTGCTTAAAATATTTACCCGTGATCGAAACGGGAGGAAGAGAAAAAAAAAGGTTGGGCGAATTTCGATGGAAAATATGGATGTAAGAATAAGCAGAAGGAGAATTTGCTGTTGTGTTCGCAGGTGGTAGCACTTTCGAGAGACACGAAAGCTACAATGGTTCGCAGCTGCAATTCCATCGTGTCGAGAGGCGACAAATGGGGGTGTATCTCTGCATTGCCAGCAACGACGTGCCGCCTGCCGTTAGCAAGCGAGTGACACTCGCCGTGAATTGTAAGCTTGTTTCTCCTCCTAATCCTTGATTGTAGCCGGCAGAAAAGCTCCCAAAGGCGACCCGCTATCCGTCGCATTTCGAGTAACCGCCCGCGACCTGCAAAACCACTGACGAATCGCTCCCAACACACACACACACACACACACGCACGCACGCACACTGTCTACGTTTTAACCGACTAGAAAATGTAACCTTTGAAGATTCCATCGCGTCTAACGATCGGCTAAAACCTCGAACGAATCCGTGGTTTTCCAACGAAGACTGCGATTTCAACCTGTGCGGTAAATATTATTAGGTCGTTGCATCATTCATTAACCCTTTGACTGCGACGCGATATACGCATGATTCGCTGATGAAAAATAGGCGCATTGTTTACGTATACGAATCAATTATCTGTGAATTAATTCATTCCGGAATTTAACACAATAAAATGTTACATTTCTGTTAACTCGAAATTGCGAATATTGTCATGAAAAAAACAGGTTAGGAAATTAATCAGCATACGTGGCATTATACAAAATTTATGGGGCGTATATATAAGCGTTTCGCAGTCAAAGGGTTAAAAAGAGGGATAGACTACTCGTCTGTCACGAGACAAATTCACAACACTTACGAAAATAAAATAACTTTGATAATATCGCGTATAATAGAAATTAAGAACTAGACGCACGGAGTGTTATGGAGAGAACCCTTCTGAGGGAGTTTCCTGGGTTTTTATGAATTCTATTGTGGCGAGGGTGGGGGTAAGGTATGAGGATGTTTTCTGAACTTTGTGCAGGCAGTGAAAGTAAGGAATGAGTAAGGAAAGTGAGTAATATATAAATAGTATGACCACTGATAGAGTTGGAGAGTGTTTGGGGTAAACAGAAGTTTGATCTTCGATAGAGATGCGATAGGACGTCCTCAAACGTCCAATGCGTTTCTTTGTCAACCGGATTGGGAGCTCATCAGCTCATTCATTCAATTAGTTTTATTGCAGAATTTATGTAATAAACTTGGGAATAACTAAAACTGTGTCAAAGTGATTTCTGCGACTTTGTATAGAAAATCGAGGAATATTTTAGAAAATGCACCGTTGCAAGTTTATACAATTTTCATGGCAAATTTGTAACCGGTTTGGTAGTTCTTGTGTTAATTAGAAGGAATATTAAATGACATTTATGGCGAAGAAGTATCGAAGCTTGGAGCTCGTTGAATCGAACATTGTTAATTGATCGTTCAAGTAATAGATTTATATGAAAAATTTAGTAGTAGATTTTAATCGGAAAATTCTTAATACTTTCAATTCCCAAATGTACCAAATTCCTAATTTTCCAATCCCCGAAACTTTCAAATTCCTAATTTTCCAATTCTCAATGCTTTCAATTCCCAAATCTACCAAATTCCTAATTATTCGATCCCCGAACCTTTCGAATTCCTAACTTTCCAATTCCCGAAGCTTGCAAACTCTCAAAGCTTCCAAATTCCTAATTTTTCGATTCCCAAAGCTTGCAAACTCTCAAGGCTTTCAAATTCCTAATTCTCCAATTCCCAAAGCTTCCAAATTCCTAACTTTCCAATTCCCAAAGCTTGCAAACTCTCAAAGCTTCCAAATTCCTAATTCTCCAATTCCCAAAGCTTCCAAATTCCTAACTTTCCAATTCCCAAAGCTTACAAACTCTCAAGGCTTTCAAATTCCTAATTCTCCAATTCCCAAAGCTTCCAAATTCCTAACTTTCCAATTCCCAAAGCTTGCAAACTCTCAAGGCTTTCAAATTCCTAATTTTCCAATTCCCAAAGCTTGCAAACTCTCAAAGCTTCCAAATTCCTAATTTTCCGATTCCCAAAGCTTGCAAACTCTCAAAGCTTCCAAATTCCTAATTCTCCAATTCCCAAAGCTTCCAAATTCCTAACTTTCCAATTCCCAAAGCTTGCAAACTCTCAAAGCATCCAAATTCCTAATTCTCCAATTCCCAAAGCTTCCAAATTCCTATCTTTTCAATTCCCAAAGCTTGCAAACTCTCAAAGCTTCCAAATTCCTAATTCTCCAATTCCCAAAGCTTGCAAACTCTCAAAGCTTCCAAAATCCTAACTTTCCAATTCCCAAAGCTCGCAAACTCTCAAGGCTTTCAAATTTCTATCTTTCCAATTCCCAAAGCCTGCGAACTCTCAAAGCTTCCAAATTCCTATCTTTCCAATTCCCAAAGCCTGCGAACTCTCAAAGCTTCCAAATTCCTATCTTTCCAATTCCCAAAGCCTGCGAACTCTCAAAGCTTCCAAATTCCTAACTTTCCAATTCCCAAAGCTTCCAAATTCCTAACTTTCCAATTCCCAAAGCTTGCAAACTCTCAAGGCTTCCAAATTCCTAACTTTCCAATTCCCGAAGCTTGCAAATTCCTAACTTTCCAATTCCCAAAGCTTGCAAACTCTCAAGGCTTTGAAATTCCTAACTTTCCAATTCCCAAAGCTTCCAAATTCCAAACTTTCCAATTTTCAAGGCTTGCAGCAAACTCTCAAGGCTTTCAAATTCCTAACTTTCCAATTCCCAAAGCTTGCAAACTCTCAAAGCTTCCAAATTCCTAACTTTTCAATACACGAGGCTTGCAAACTCCCAAAGCTTCCAAATTCATAACTTTCCAATTCCCAAGGCTTGCAAACTCTCAAAGCTTCCAAATTCCTAACTTTCCAATTCTCAATGCTTTCAATTGCCAAATCTACCAAATTCCTCATTTTTCCAATCCCCAACGTTTCCGAATTCCTAACTTTCGAATTCCTAACTTTCGAATTCCTAAAGCTTGCCAATTCCCAAACCTTCCAAATTCCCAGTTTCTCAAACCCCCAAAAAGCTTTGAATTCCCAAATCTTCCAAATATCCTATCTTTGAATCCCCAAACCTTTGTATTCCCAAAGTGTTACGAATATTCAAGTCGCCAAATTCGTTTCAAACTTGCTATCTTTATCCGAAAAGGAAACAAGAGTCCGACAACGTGGAAAAGAGATCGACGGCGATCTTTGGAAGGGTTCCAAGAGAAATGTAATAAATTTGTAAGGCGAAACGGTGGAAACGTGTGTGCCTGTGTGCGTAGCCGGGTTACGAGCTCGATTATTGACACAGGGATTAAGAAAAAGTGAGATGGGGTCGATTCGCTGTTTTACCCGAGGACCAGTAAAAGAGATTCGAGATTATCAGCGAGAATCAGCGTCGAAGGGAATTAAAAGGAAAGGTAGTAAAAAGACTTAGCAAGCAAACTGTCCACGATTTTATCGCCCACTGCAATAAGCTTCTTCTTTCGTTTGCAAATGTCGCAGTTTAATTTTCGCTTAACGTTCGATCGAATTTTTTAACCAATCCTTTTTTTCTTTTATCGTTGCTCACTTTAATTCTCGATCCGAATTAAATCGGCAGATATTTTTAACGTTTGTTTCTTTCACAAGTTGTTGCGAATAATAAAAAAAGAGCGACGAAACTTTGTTTATATATTGTAAAAATATGTTTTTCTTCAAATTCGAATCTTTTACTACGTTAATAAATTCAGTTGCACGATTCTTTGACAGAAATCGATTGCAAAGTCTATTAAACAAAACGAAACGAATGCAAAATGCAATAATTATTAATTATAATTATTACTGGTAAATTATGAAATGTGATTCAACAAAATTTGAATGTTGAACGAAATTTGATGAATCCTTTTTTTTATCGTCGCTTATTTTAATACTCATTTTGAAATCGATTACAAATTAACGGAATAATTATTAATACAATTATTATATTAACTGTATTGATATAATTACTACAGTTAAATTATGGAATACGATTAAGTTGTCCATATAAACAGAATTCGAATGTTGAGCCAAAATTTAACCAATCCTTTCCATTATCGTTACTCGATCCGAATAATTATCAACTCGAAAGATAATTTTTCATGCAACTCTGTTGGATGAAAAGCTTTGCTACAAACTACAAAAAAGAAACCGAATATCGATTCGAATTTTAACAAGATATTTCTCGCGAAAGAAATATACAAAAATACAATAAATTAGTATTCCACCGTTACAATTATTACACGCGTTAAATTTTGGGAGCTTTTCTGCCTAAATTTTAACTCATAGTATTTTCCGATCCGTCGGAACACGAATGTGTGCGCCGCGTTTGCTGGGAAGATAAAATAACTCGCGTCGATGATGCTCACCGATTTGCATAAACGCTATCGGTATTAATTATTCGAGAGCAATAGATTCCGTCCGGGGAGAATTAATTAACGATCAGATTTCGCGACGCGTATTATACACGCTATCCAACAATTTTGCTATTTTCATTGAAGCCTATTAATTCGGGGTATCGCGAGTATACACTTCGACATGGCCGCCGTTTTTCTTTTCTCGTCGAAACCTTCGTCGAAGGTAATAATAGAGGACGGAACAAACGTTGATTCTCCGAATGGCCATTACACGCAATTTGCCAGACGTAATTATGAAATTATCATAAGCAAGTCGTAATTATGTAACGCGCGCAGCGGCGAGTGTGTTTCGAAAATTGTAAATTCCACGCGGACGAGGCGAGCAAAGGTATTTTAATGAATCCGTAATAATAAGGGAATAAACAATAATAAATGGGAGCCCGCGTAATTCAGCTTTTGCAACGGTAAATAAATGCCGCCATTTTTCGATGAAATATATCGCTTAGCTGGAGAACGCAAATATTCCAATGTTCGTAGTAAGCAAATTAATTCTAACGCTCTCGACGTTTTCGAACTTCTGAAATAATTCATTTAACCTTCGATTACATCGAGATTTCGAACTTTTAAGCTTGGAATATTTGCAACTTTTCCATATTTATCGGACAAAAATACCACTGAAAAATTCGTTCAATTAAAAGTAGCATTTTTTTCACGCGAAAAATTGTAACTATAATCGATTAATTATAATCAAATCCTATCGATAATGTGATAAACAAAACTATCTAATAATTCATTCGATTTAGATTTTGTTTTAGGTTTCGCGTTGAAATATATTTAGACAAATATTTGAACGTATTCGAATTCATTTGTTAAGAATGATTAGTTTTGAATTTAATTCTTTCGGGAATAAGTTTTAATAAATGAATGTTGTTACATTTAAAACACAGTTTTATAGGAGAATTTTTAGAGTATAATATTTAACAGATATATAATCATTATATTATATAATTACATATATATATTATTACTATATTATATAATTATATCTATATATTGATAATTATATTGATAAATTCAATATTAATTATTATTAATTACATATATATATATATCGATTAATAAAAAGAACAGTTTTGAAATGATCGATTTCAACGATAATCTTCGATAAATGAATTCGGTTACATTTAAAAGATTTCACATAAAAAAAAAAGAAAAAAAAAACAAAACACCGAAAAATTCCTAAAAACCCAACGCAGAATGAAAAATGGATCTGTTCTCGAAAGGGAGAGTGCAATTGATCGGTATAATAATCGGATTGGCCGCGTGGAAACGTGGTAATTAAAATGTTACCGAGGCGTGTAACGCGATGAATGTACGTAGCGCGAATTAATTCGGTGCTACTCTCACTAGTTGCACCTGTCGTCAAAGCGCCTAATCAGCTTTTGGGAACACCTTTGGGCACCGATGTACAACTCGAGTGTTACGTCGAGGCGTTCCCGAATACGATTAATTACTGGGTGAAGAACCGGCGAGGAACAGAGGACGAGATGCTACTCGAAGGGTGAGATTTCATACTCCTTATTATCTACTTACAATTCATTCGTCGTTTATCCGAAACAAAGCTTGCGCGCCTACGTATGCACACTTACATATAACTTATATTAAAGATAAGAAACACGGTACGCATTTGCGAAGCTTTATTATTTACGTCGTCGTTATCTTTCGAGATGCACATGGATTTGAATTAAAAATAGATGAACTTTTTGTTTATCCTATTTTACACACTCGCCATCCCACAATAATAAAGTGACCAACAAAAGTAGGCATGTTTGCAACGCTAAGAATTAATATTAGCTGGAAACTCGCATTGTTGTTGTTAACAAAATTGTCGAAGCGCGAAAGGAGTTAATGGTAAATCGACGGATATTTTTATAAGGACGATTGAATTGCACAGATTCAAGTATACCGTTCGAGAGGAGCGAGCCGGATACAGAGTTCTAATGTGGCTGTTAATCAAAGGATTTACGGAAGAGGATGTCGGCAGTTACAAATGCGTGTCGACGAATAGTCTCGGCAAAGCCGATGGTACTATAAGGCTATATGGTAAGTTTCGCTTCTCCTTTCGTAAGAAGAATTATTAGCCACGTTTATTTGGCGATATTGAATAATGGTTACTTCTGCAAATGATCTTTTGTTCTTCTTTTTTTCAGAAATTAAAATTGGGTTCGAGAGATCACCGCGTACAAAGGTATCGATAATCGGCGGTGAGTTTATCTAGTTTTTTTAGAATCTATAGTTATATATGTGTATTTATCAAGACACGAATATTCAGTCAACGTTTACATAGTAGAATTTGGGAGAATGTTGTTAATGTCCATTATTAATGAGATGGAACTTGGATGAATATTATGAATGTTCATTTTTAATTGAATAAGATTAGTGACGAAACTACTAATGTCCATTTTTAATTGAACAGAATAAGTGACAAAATTATGAATGTCCATTTTTAACTGAATAAAATTAATGGAAAAATTAATAATGTCCATTTTTCATTGAATGAGATTGGTGACAAAATTATTAATGTCCACTTTCAATTCAGTAAGACTTGGAAGAACATTATGAATGTCCACTTTTAACTAAATAAGATTAGTGGCAAAATTATGAATGTTCATTTTTAGTTCAATAAGATTGGTGACAAAATTATTAATGTCCATTTTTAATTGAATAGAATAGGTGACAAAATTATTAATGTCCATTTTTAGTTCAATAAGATTGGTGACAAAATTATTAAGGTCCATTTTCAATTCAGTAAGACTTGGAAGAACATTATGAATGTCCATTTTTAATTGAATAAGATTGATGACAAAACTACTAATGCCCATTTTTAGTTCAATAAGATTGGTGACAAAATTATTAATGTCCATTTTTAATTGAATAGAATGGGTGACAAAATTATTAATGTCCATTTTTAATTCAATTAGATTTGGAATAAAATTATGAATGTCCATTTTTAATTGAATAGAATAGGTGACAAAATTATTAATGTCCATTTTTAACTGAATAAGATTGATGGAAAAATTATTAATGTCCATTTTTCATTGAATGAGATTGGTGACAAAATTATTAATGTCCATTTTCAATTGCATAGAATTTGGAAGAACATTATGAATGTCCATTTTTAATTGAATAAGATTCATGAAAAAATTATGAATGCCCATTTTTAATTCAACAGAATAGGTGACAAAATTATTAATGTCCATTTTTAATTCAATTAGATTTGGAATAAAATTATGAATGTCCATTTTTAATTGAATAGAATAGGTGACAAAATTATGAATGTCCACTTTTAACTGAATAAGATTGGTGACAAAATTATTAATGTCCATTTTTAATTGAATAGAATGGGTGACAAAATTATTAATGTCCATTTTTAATTCAATTAGATTTGGAATAAAATTATGAATGTCCATTTTTAACTGAATAAGATTGGTGGCAAAATTATGAATGACCATTTTTAATTGAATAGAATAGGTGACAAAATTATTAATGTTCATTTTTAATTGAATAGAATAGGTGACAAAATTATTAATGTTCATTTTTAATTGAATAGAATAGGTGACAAAATTATTAATGTCCATTTTTAATTCAATTAGATAGGTAACAAAATTATGAATGTCCATTTTCAATGCAATAAGACTCGAAAGAACATTACAAACGTCCACTTTTAATACTAGTGTTCAGTAAAAAGATTATTCGCACCGGTTAAAGATTCAATTACACCAAATCTATCTAACCAATTTCCAAAATAATTGTATAAAGTTACGCGATAATTGGAACATCTCTACTCTAATAACCGCATCGAATAAACACGATTGTTAATAATATCGCGTGTTTCTTCAGGTTTAGCCGAAGCAGCGCAAAGTTCGGGCGCCAGCAACAGCGGCCACGGATTATTCGGATGTTGCAAGAAATACCGGCACTTTTTATCGATGTGTCTATTCGTAGCAGTGTTGTTCTGGCCGCGGTGAAGAATTGCTATCGAGTGCCGGATAACTTTGTGCCAAAGGACAAGAAAAAAAAGAAAGAAAGCAAGAATGTTGCGTATGCGTGTATGTATGTGTGTATTAAAAAACGTATGCAAAGAGAGAAACGGAATGAAATCGATATTTGCGAGCGATGCGGAGAAAAATTGCAACCCCTCGAAATATAATGCATTTGTGCATGTGCGCGTGAATGCGACGAACAAAAGTAACAGCAGCGAACCAAAGAAAGAAAAAAAAGACGAAAACAAGAGGGAGAGAAAATGAAACAAAAATTTGGAGGCTCTCGTCCTCCGCATCTTCCTATTTCCCTTTCCTACTTCCGAATCGTCGAAAACCACACATTTTTAGATCAATGGATGTTGTCAATGTATGCGCCCATTTAGATTCGCAAATTCATCATGGGGGGATCTTTTTTTCTTTTTTTCCCAAAGATGTCGATTCGAAAAATCGCCGCCGCGGACGATGAAATATAAATATGATAAAAGGATGAAAAAAAAGAAGAAGAAGATTTGGAGAAAAACGCTGAGCAGCTTGGCCCTTCCTAATAATGCTTGACAAGTTGATAATAATGTTTCACAATCATTTTATTATTGGTATCAGCGTTTCGCCGGATATTTAGACGTCAGGGAAAAAAAACTCGATGTTTCGAAATAAAGATATGCGATCGAACATTGTACAAATGTCGCCTATTTGATTGAATAAATCCTGTGCTACACTTTTCCATCTCTTTTCCTTTCTTCCATTTCTCTCGGCGAACATTGGATACTCGCGAAATCATTGATCTATCGCCTTGAAATTAAATCTGGAATCAAATTTTAATTATCGCAACCTAATATGAAATTTCTCGCTACTATTTGCAATTGATTTAACGATCGAATCATTCTATCACGAATAATAACGATTTCAGTGGATTTAGTTGCATATAGAAGATTACAACAATGTGGCAATCTTAATTACGTTCTTTAATCAAGCATCATGTCATCCTTTTGATGGGAAAGGAAATTTCGGATAATCGCGAGAGACTAAAGTAGAAGGTAATATTGAAATTCATCCTTAATCAAAGCTTAACTTAAATTAATTCGATTAGAGACTGGTTAAACCTATGACCTGAAAAGTTCAGTTAAAAATGACTTATTACCTAACTAATGAAATTAGCTTCGCTTCAACATGCTGCGATTAATTATTAACCTAACTTAATCTATGAATATCGAAATCTGAATTATAAATCTTAATTGCAATTTTAACACTTTCAATGGTGGATAATTTTGGAAAGTCACATCTTTCGAGATTTCTGTTCATTAAATACTAATTTTACACGTTTTATTAATACCAAGATTTTATTCGCTGTCGGTAATCTTCTCACTTTTCTGATTTTCAAATAATTTATTTAATATTTTGTGTTCGAACTGTTCGTTCGTAGAAATAACCGTATTACAATGATTATTTTATAGAAATGATGTATTAAACATTAAGTATGGAAATTAATTTCAAGACTTGAGGATTTCATAATACAATTTAACCCTTTGCGGACGGAGCAAAATAGTATTCGATAGTTTTAGCCTGATTGCTAACATTTCGTGGTCGATACTTAACGAATACTTGCATAACTATTAACAGCAACTGTCTATTAACCCTTTGCGGACGAGTGTCGACAAATAGTCGCCTAATCATTTTTTGGCTTTCTGAACCCATGTAGACTTTTAAAGCAGAAAACTTAACGTAATGAATACTTAAGACAATAATAAACATTTGAAATCGTTAGGAATTATATGGTTTGGAACTCGAAAGCCTGAAAATTCAAAGACGTAGAATTCAAAACTGAAGTACTCCCATAGCTGTTATTACGTCTCGTCCGCAAAGGGTTAATGGTATCGGTTCAAATTTCTCGCTTCAAAACTCCACTCGTGTCCAACAGGTCAAGGAAACTTGTGCAATTCTTTGAGACACTCGTCCGCAAAGGGTTAATATTTATTTGCGACAAAAATTAAATACAGTCTTAGTATGAAAAGTTTGCAACATTTTCACGTTTATGAAGCAAATTTGCTATACTTGAAAGATAGGAGAGAATTTAAGGATAAAGGCACCGAATTGATCTAAATTATTTATTAAACCTATTTATTGAAATTTCACTGAAATAACTGTATTCAAATTATTATTTCATCGAAACGATATGTCAAATAAATCACTGTATTAAAATGATCATATTTCATGGCGATAACATATTAAATAAATAATTGTATTATAATGATCATATTTCATAAAGACAACGTATTAAATAAATAATTGTATTAAAATTATCATATTTCATGGAAACATTATATTAAATAAATAATCCCATTAAAATGACTATTTATTACTATTTTAAAATTGATTCTATCTATTATATTTATTTCCATTTCATTTACTAATCGCGTTAAAATGAATATTTCTTAAGAATTTAATTAGTTTATCGTAATTGAGGATTTGATCGAAATTTTTAATCGATTATAAATTAAAATTACTCAGATTATCGTAAATGAAATTGGTAAAAAATAAACTTTTGGTGACACCGAAAGGGTTAACAAATATCCTGCCTTAAAATTCGAAGATCTTTTGTAAATTCTACCTACGCAAACTTGTAAGTATAATTAGATATATTTGTATATATCTAAAAATCTAAATATTGTACACGTTTTTCTACTCACGCTTCATTCCATGCCACACGCAAAACAAAGAAACTCAAAGACAAACAAATTTTAGAGCTAATACTTTTTTTTTCAATTCTCAACTAAAACAGGAAGCAAAATATTTTATGAAAAAATATGTGAAAATGCAGTGTAAACCCGCCCAAAATACAAATAAAACATAATCATTATTCCTTTAGGAATTGGATTTGATTGATTTAATGGAAAATCAATGGGCTTCGCAATCGTAACGCTAATTAAAATATACATAATTATACAATACTAATAAATATATAGAATAAAATTAAAAGTTAAACAAAGGCGATAGAAAAATTGTCGAGACGCTAATTAAACAAAATTTCATGCGAGCTACCGCAATTTTTATAATATTTACAAAGCTATTTACAAAGTTTAAGATAATCGCGAAGAATTATATTTAAAGAACGCAACGCTATAAAGCTACCAAAAAACTGATATACAATTTAAGATAACCCAAAAAAACTATTATGTTTCAATTAATAAACCGCAACGCAAATCGAAACGCGAGAAAAGCGAATATGCCGAAAAACAACTCTCGAACTATATTAAAAATTCGAATTTTATTATTAATTAATTCGCAACGCTAAATAAAAGACGCGACAATTTCAACGCGAAAACCAAGCTAATAAAAAGCGCGCGAAAACCAAGCTAATAAAAAGCGCGCGAAAATTCAAATCCCTTCGCGGCGCCAAAATCAAACGACCCGCGATTTAAAGACGCGAATCGAGTTAAACGCGTATTATAATTGTTCAAGTTTAATATAAATGAAGAAAAAATGAATACATAACCATAACTAAGGATACAAAGTGACTTAACGATATAAAGAAAAAAAAGGTCTTTTAGTTTCTAACACGCATCTTAGGCTTTCGAAGCGTCGCAACAGAAGGAGGACGAACACACGCAAAAAAGCCCTACGTCCTTCATAACGCTGCCAACCCAACATCTGAAATGGGCTGAACAACTCTTCAATAATTAATTAGCGACGATAATGAAAAGATCGCGCGAAGCCCAATGAAAGAGACGCTAATGAAAAGATCGCGCGAAGCCCAATGAAAGAGACGCTGAAATTACAAATACACATGCTAAACTACTACACGCAAGCACAATGACGAATCGGTAGCGCGATGACCGTCCACATTCTTTTTTAACCCCTTGCACTACAATAACGAGCCGCACTCGTTCTGTGAATTATGGCGTAGATTCGACAAAAATGGATACTGCTGACGAGAAAGTTTAATTCGAACGATAATTTCGGCTTTGAGTTATAATATTGAGCGTTTCTTGATAAAACTTGCCCATAAAATTCGAATAACTTGTACGTAACGCAATAAGAAAGCAGTTATTATCCAACGCTAGCATACGTAAGTAATAAAATAATCAAAAAAGGGGTTAAATAAACAAAAAAAAAATGAACGATCATCGCTATAGTTGCCCTTTTCGAGGCTTTTAAGCCGGGCCTCTTCGACACTTGGCCTCTTCTTTTCTTCGTTCGCGACGTAGCTGAAACCTAATCGCGAAGTTCCTCAATCGCAAGCCGAAGAAAGAATTCGCGCGAACCGAATGCAAGCGAGTTAGGTGAATCGTATTTCCCACAAACGCGTCGACTGCAAGGCAATTGAATTTAATTTATAATTCTACGGAATAAAATGATCGAATCTGACTAAAAAAAATTTTTAAAAAAATTAACTAAATTAATTAAATTATTAATTGGGCAAAATAGAAGTCGATTAATAAATCGTCTGCATAAAATTATACAAAATTGATAATTGAAGAAACACGTAAGGTAATAGAAATGAATTCTTCCGCGAATAAAAATTGTTGAAATAGCAAAGATATTTGAGCAACGTAGTATGTAACCGACGGAATATTTCCGTTATTCGTCTTCCTTTTGTCTCGCGCGTTAGCGTTTCGCCTCAGCAGTCTGTCGCCTGATGTCGAACCGTCGACACGTGCTACGCACATATATTTATAATTATAGTCATAATAAAGTTTCTAACAAAAATTATAAAGATTATTTAATGATGAATATAAATTATAATCTTCCAAAATATCGATTGCGAGTTTATAAAATTATTAAGTAGGAATCGCTAATGATACCTTTTGATTACGTTGGTAATTTTAATCGATTGAAATACTCGTAAACTATAAAAAAAATTCTACACAATACTAAAACGTTGTTCAAATTCGTTACTTCGATTGCGAAATCAACTGGTTACAAAAAATATGCCTTCTTGTATTTACTGTATAATTGAACACAAGTTTCGCATGCAAAAATAGAAACTTAATGTCTGTATGCATTTTTAGGTGTATTGCAGATTTTGCAATGCAAATTGAGACATTGAATCATTTAATATTTCGATTATTCAATCGTTGCAAATGAATAATTAATCAGTATCAAATATTATTATCGATAAATGTAAATTGAGTAAAATATTACCGATTATTATGGTAATGAAGTAATAACATTATCATGGGCATTGTAATTAGGTGTAAATGATTCAAAGAATGAAACGAATCCGATTTCAACTCGAGAAATCTCTCAAATAATATGTTACTGCAAATTCGTTCTAGATTCATTTTATATTCGTTCTATATTACGTCTATATTTATTCTACATTTGTGTCCATAATTATGAAAGTGGTCTAAGTCATATATATTTCTTGTTTCGAGATAATTTAATGAATTGCATTTGAATTAATTAAAAAATATTTTTCCATTGTGCGACCCTTTAATTTCGAATTTTATTAGCCTTGATTAATGGAAAGTTATTGTGAATATGAAATTTTGCGTGTGAATTTCATACGAAAATGTCGTTTTCAAAGCTTCAATTGACTTAGACCATTTTCAAAATTAACTGAATGTTCTCTATAAATGACTTAAAGCAATAAAAAAAAAACTATGAGTTTTATTAGAAACAACAATTTCGCTAAAATAATTCATAAACATTTATTAATTATTATTAAAAAGTAAATCCATTTTTATCATTTTAGGCTTTTATCATTGCAAGTGTTTTAAGATTCTTAAAATGTTCCTGAGAAAACTGGAGGGATGTATGATAGTAAACGCATAATGTCTTTATATTTTTCTTCCGTTACTGGTTATATTTTTTATCTTATAATATATTTTTGGTCTTCCTCTTTTAGGTGAAAGATCCAAAACGTGGAATTTGGAATCATCTAAAGATGTTTTACAGAACATCTTATAAGGTTCATTTTTCAAGAATCTCATCCATTGAATTTGCAGGCAAGAGACAAATTCGCCGGCGGTATTTTTGACTACTCTTCTAGCGATTTCGTTTGAAATAAAATCCGGCTGCGACGTTCGTTTTACCGAAAATGTATTTCTTTTTCTGCACTTTTCTATCATCAATTGGTAACAATGCTCAGGGTTGTATAAGTAAATTGCTTTGTTGATTTTCATTTCTATCAACCCAAAATCACGATCATTCGGTAGAAAGGAATGACCAGATACCAAAAATTTCTGGTCTATCGTTTCAATATTGTTATTTGATGACTGAGCAATTTTCATCCATGTCAATGCTACTTTAATATTACGATTTTGGCCTGAACAAGCATCACTGTAAGCTAATTACGTGTTTTTGAGTAGTTATATCCTCCATATGCATTAAAATGCATGATGCTACTTCCTCTGCCCCCCCTTGAAGCTGTAGTTTCATCCCATACATACATCTTGACATTGTCATCATGGAAATTATGGAAACCCAAGTTGTATACGTACATATTTCGCTTATAATAAGCTAACGAAACGGAAAGTTTTGGATACGGGAGTGCTTTTTGCAAATCAATTGAGAATCCATAATATTCCCTAAAATGGGATTTTCTTTTGCTTTTTTCTGGTCTTCTGCAAGACAGTTCCTAGCTCGTTCGGCATTTTGCAAATGTAAATCATGACTTTGTCTAAGATGTAATTTCTCTTCCTCATTACTGCATGCTTCGATTTTTCCCTTCGGTAAATCGCATTTTTGGCATGTGTCTTTTCGAGGAGCATGGAAATTTAAATTAAATTCGGTATTCAATTCTTTCCTGTAGATCCACTCCTTAACAAATGATTCGTTCTTTTTATATTAATTCTATATTTGTTGTACATTTATTCTATGTTGATTCTATATTTATTTTATATGGGACTGTAAATTGGATTTTTAGATATATCTATGTCGAATATTTTTCCTTTATTCGACAAATAATTATGGCAATTGTTAACATTAAATTACTAGCAAATCTATGTTCATCCTATATTCATCTCATATTCATTTTATGTTTACTCTATATTCATTATTTACTCATTTACTATTCATTTAGAAATTAGACTTTTAGAAATATCTATGTCGAATATTTCTCGTTTCTTTGACAAATATTTATGGCAATTATTAACGTTAAATTACTAGCAAATCTATATTCATTCTATATTCATCTCATATTCATTTTATGTTTACTCTATATTCATTATTTATTCATTTACTATTCATATAGAAATTAGATTTTTAGAAGTATTTATGTAAAATATTTCTCGTTTCTTTGACAAATAATTATAGCAATTATTAACGTTAAATTACTAGCAAATCTATATTCATCCTATATTCATCTCATATTCATTTTATGTTTACTCTATATTCATTATTTATTCATTTACTATTCATTTAGAAATTAGATTTTTAGAAATATCTATGTCGAATATTTTTCCTTTATTCGACAAATATTTATTGCAATTATTAACATTAAATTACTAGCAAATCTATGTTCATCCTATATTCATCTCATTTTCATTTTATGTTTACTCTATATTCATTATTTATTCATTTACTATTCATATAGAAATTAGATTTTTAGAAGTATTTATGTAAAATATTTCTCGTTTCTTTGACAAATAATTATAGCAATTATTAACGTTAAATTACTAGCAAATCTATATTCATCCTATATTCATCTCATATTCATTTTATGTTTACTCTATATTCATTATTTATTAATTTACTATTCATATAGGAATTAGATTTTTAGAAACATCTATGTCGAATATTTCTCGTTTCTTTGACAAATATTTATGGCAATTATTAACGTTAAATTACTAGCAAGTCTATATTCATCCTATATTCATCTTATATTCATCTCACATTCATTTTACATTTACTCTATTTCCATTATGTATTCATTTATATATTAGATTCTAAGAAATATCTATGTCGAATATTTTCCATTAATTTGTTACGACTGTCGTTGCCGTGGCGTGGGTAACGCACAGGCGTGGTATCATGGTAAAGGCTTAGATAAGGATGAGATAGGAATTCGGACGAACCGGTGTCTATTTCACCACCGGGAGCCGAAGGATAGGTGAAACGTGGATGAGCCGGTGTCTGTTTCACCACCGGGTGCCACTGGGTAAAGGGTTTTGGAATTGTCGTCGATATACCTCGAGCGGTAAAGGTATATCTGTGCGGAATACCGAAGGTTGCGTTACAGTAACTATTGAGATGGGTTTTTGTACTAAAGTGAACTGATAGAATTTTACTAACGATATATTTTATATGAATATACTTAGTTACACTATTCTTCGATTATTCTGACGGCGAGAGTAACCTTCTCGGCATTAACGCAGCACGAGCGCGGGGGCAGTCTTAGACGATTCGACTCGAAAACTCGCGTGTTCGTTCAAGTATGCTCGAAGGGGACTTCAACCCGATCTTGCAGCAGAGTTTCGTCTTTGCGTCGCGCTAAGTTCCTACTGAACCGATGAGCCTTAGTTTCTGGCCCTTTATATACCCAAACATCTGTTGGATTTCGGAGAACGGACTGTGGGGGTATCTCTGACTAGCCGCGTTCTTAGAAGTAATTATCGCTTATCGCGCGGCGGAGCCCTACGCGGAGCTGTACGCTGCCCGTTTCGGTGCGACGAAGGGTCCATACGTAACAAATTTAACAAACATTCGAAATACAAGAAGGCATAAAAGAAATAAACTATGCAATAAAAAATGCCACCGATTGCCATTGTGCTCGTCTCATTAACACCAGAACTATTCATATATTATCACTATTTACAACCAGCTATTATTTGCACCAAAGAAATTGAAACGATAGATTATTTGTAGAAATATATAACAAATAGAAATAAACGTTTATTCAGTTCGTTGAGAGAAAATCGTAGCAGATTTGCAAATATGTATATAATATTAATATATAACATAATTTGTATGTATACAATTTTTACCCTTTGCCTAATTAATTTTCTATTTTCTCAATCGCCAAGATACTTAAATTTGCTATTGACTATTTTAGCATCGAGTTGAATTCGAAACATCGAAATTAATGTAACACAAAATAATCATAAATATGTCGAACGCAAAATATAGAAGTATTGCAGCAAAGTGTTTAATAGTTCTCAATCTTTCAATTTATTACAAATACGGTAAACATTTGTCACTTTTCGACCACAATTCGTAGAGCGCGAGTTTTCATGCGAATTTATAACGAAATCGAGCTAAAAATTAAATGCACTCTCTAAATACTACAACGAGTATACTTTACTTTAAATATTCGACATATTTTCATGCTGCAATGCATTACGTGCCTTTTCACGCGTTTCAATTTCCCATAAATGCATCATTAATTTACACACCATCAATTAAATACTCTCAAACATTTATTATATTCATTTATACTATCGATCAACACAAATTTATGGAACATTCCAATTACGTTCTTTTTACGTTCGTAAAAAAGTTACGAGTCGATTATCAATCGGAGTAGCCAAAGAATATTATTGAAATATTTAAAATAAAATATTTCATTTATAAGAATTTTGATATTCGTTAATAATTACAACGTGCATAAACATCCACGATCCAATTTAATATTTGCACATCGCGATTCATTATAAAGCAAAAGGTAAACGAAAAATTACAGGAAGAAATGAATTATTCGAATAGTTCTGGTGTTATTAAAATATGTATGAAATAAATACAACCAGTCACTCATGCATTAAGTAATTGCATATAGAATGGCCTTCAATGATTTTACGTAGCCTAAAATGTTCTACTCGTTAATTAATTAATAAAATGCGTGTTTATAATTTCTGTACAATGGTTCGAAAACATCGATGAATATCGGATTAAAGTAAAATATTTAGTTTATCATTGCCACGCGTTTCTTTTTTATAGGTTTATATTTTCGGTATAAAATTTGTCGAAACTAACTTTGATTTGTTCAATTCACAAATTATATCCGTCCATGAATAAATAATATTAATAACAAGAGAACTTTTACTGTATTCTAGTCTTAATTTTAATCTTAAACCAAGCATTTTATGAAAAACAGTCGAATTTCACATTTTATTTAGTCATTTTCTGTTCCCTTTTAAAACACGTAACGATCTATTAATAGTGTTAAATTCAACAAGCTTCAATATTTATATTTCTGAACAATAAATTTCATTGATTATTGCTGTTAATTAATTAGTAACTGTAAAAGTTTGAGCTACATAAAATCGGCCATTTCGTATGCGATAACTTAATAAATACGAACTTTTCGTTCTACGATACGATTAAGTGACCAGAGGAACTAAAATGCATGCGACTTCACCGAACTCCGATGCGAAGAATGAAGAAATCATTGTGTCCGGTTCAAAGTTATCCAGCTGCAGAATCCTAGAAGAAAACATCTTAGAAGCCATCGTCAGGGTAGCAGATCATTACAGCTCATGGCAACCATAAGAAAATCTATAGGAGAAATTTTTGTTATCGAGGAATCAATTATATTTTGGTATTTTGAGATGAGAAACAGAAAATTTGCAAGCTTTAATAAACAGGGAAAGTGTTGATTATTACGGAATTTTGGGACGAGAAAATTTCCAAGCTTTAATATAGCGATAATATATATATATATATATAGTATAAATTGAGGAAAATTATTTAGTAGCAACGAATTGATTATTTCGGAACTTCGAGACGAGAAACAGAAAATTGACAAGCTTTAATATAGCAATAATATGCGATTATAATTGAACATGTAAAAAATTCTGTGAACGAAAGGAGAAAAGTTATTTAGTCGTTTGGAATTTTGAGGCAAGAGCGGAAAATTTAATTTGAGAAATAGCAGGAAATTTCGAAATTAATTGTTACAATAGTTATAATATTTTGTTATAATTGTTATAATAATTAATTGTATAAACAAATCTTCGTACTAATCGAAGAGTAAAATAGTAGAAGTAGCGCGAAATTAATGTGCAATAGAATTCGAAAACAGCGAGCAACCGATATCAAACTTTCCGAATAGAATTTTAATGCAAATCGCGATTATTCGTAATATATTTTCGTACGGAAATATCTCCAACTTTGTTATCTATGAATTCAGTATAAATTTGATAAGAATAATGGTGAAAGAATGTTAATTTTACCTAAATTACACGGAGCGAAATTGAGAACGATATACTCTTCACCAGCTAGACGCCATTAATTGAATATTTGTGTAGAAAATCCCGCGCATTTCTAGCTGCGCGCGCATCCCCAAAAGCCTCGTTGACATTCCAAATTTATTTTAGTTAGATTCCACATTTTCTACGAACAAACCGAAATCAATTCTTAAAATAGTTATAACAGTTATAATAATTTCTTATAATTGTAACAGTTGTTATAATTGTTATAATAATGATTTAATTGTACAACAAATCTTGGTATTAATGGAAGAGTGAAATAAGAAAAGTAGCACGAAATTTCGAAATTAATTGTTGTAATAGTTATAATAGTTACTTTAATAGTTATAACACTTTGTTATAATTGTTATAATTGTTAAAATAATGATTTAATTGTACAACAAATCTTCGTATTAATGGAAGAGTGAAATAAGAAAAGTAGCATGCAATTTCGAAATTAATTGTTACAATAGTTATAATAGTTACTTTAATAATTATAACAGTTTTTTATACTTGTTATGATTGTTAAAATAATGATTTAATTGTACAACAAATCTTCGTATTAATGGAAGAGTGAAATAAGAAAAGTAGCACGAAATTTCGAAATTAATTGTTGTAATAGTTATAATGGTTACTATAATAGTTATAACAGTTTGTTATAATTGTTATAATAATGATTTAATTGTACAAGAAATCTTGGTATTAATGGAAGAGTGAAATAAGAAAAGTAGCACGAAATTTCAAAATTAATTGTTGTAATAGTTATAATAGTTACTTTAATAATTATAACAGTTTGTTATAATTGTTATAATTATTAAAACAGTGAATTAATTGTACAACAAATCTTCGTATTAATGGAAGAGTGAAATAAGAGAAGTAGCACGAAACTTCGAAATTAATTGTTGTAATAGTTATAATAGTTACTTTAATAGTTATAACAATTTGTTATAATTGTTATAATAATGAATTAATTGTACAACAAATCTTCGTATTAATGGAAGAGTGAATTAAGAAATGTAGCATGAAATTTCGAAATTAATTGTTACAATAGTTGTAGCAGTTTGTTATCATTGTTATAATTGTAACAATAATGAATTAATTGTATACAAAATCTTTGTATTAATCGAAATATTAAGTGAAATAGAAGAAATAGCATGAGGTTAACGTAAATCAGAATTCGAAGATACCGAGCTACCGACATCAAACTTTTCGAGTAGATATTTAATGCATAATTGCGTTCATTCGTAATATATTTTCGCATAGAAATATCTCTAACCTTGTTATTTATGGTTTATCTCGTATCTTATGGCATCTCTTAAAGCCTTGCAAATAATTTACTTCCAAATTCATTTTTGTTAGATTCATTTTCTACCAGTAGATCGAAATTAATTGTTATAATCGTTATTATAGTATTTGTTATTATTGTTATAATCAATAATTACTTATATACAAAGTCTTCGTATAAATCGAAGAATAAAACAGAAGCAAAATGAAATTGATGCAACGCATAAAATACATTGTCGATTTCAATCGGCGTCAAACTTGTTGAATAGATTTTTAATGCAAATCGCACTTGTTTATAATATATTTCTATACAAAAGTGTCTCTAACCTTATGATTTACAGTTTTAGTACAAATTTGGTAAGAATAATGATAAATAAATGTTAATTTTTACCTAAATTATGCGGAGCGAAATTGAGAACGACGCATCGTCCACGACTCTTCGTCCACGACTCTTCTTAGAAAACTGCCAGAGTTCAGATTTGCAATAAATTTCCCAGAAGTCTCTGCGCAATTGGCGCCAAATTCAAATTCGCTTCACTTACAATTAAAACAATTCTTACTTTTGCCACTTAATTTTGACTACTTTTAATCAATGATTTTGCTTCTGTAAACAATCGATCGCACTAAAAGTTATAAACGATCGCCTGAATTATTACAATTAACAAATTTCACGTACTCTTTTGAATCATTTTTGGAATTAGAAAGAAAATTTATTTGCCGCCACTTGAAATAAATAAGACGTACGCTTATTAGTACAAATTGTTTTCTGTTGGTTTAAAATACCTATGAAAATGTCGTGCAATTGTTAATAATTTCAAACGTTATTCGAATTTAAATGGCGTGTATAGTTTGTCCCAGATTGCTTTGTACATCGGATCAGCTGTCTGTGGAGTCTTGTTTACAAGCGTATGGGTGGGCAAAACGAATTTTATTCGATTGATGATATTTTCGGATCGACGAGAAATTTTTAATCGACGGTACGTACTTTAAACCACATTTTCTCATTGAACATTGTTGAGAAGTGCCTGAAATTTGGTCAGTAAGCAAAAATACGAGGCATTTAAAATCCTAACCTATAAATGCACCCAAAACTCATTGTCAGCTTTCGAAGCAATTATATTAATTATATTAATAAATTGTACATGAAAAAGTTTGTGTTATAGTTTTACAAAGATTGATATTGTTATTATCGTTATATACATCGTCACTATTATTATTATTATTGTTGTTGTTGTTAGTATTGTTAATACTGTAATTCTACTGTTGTTTACATTGTTGCTATTACCATTGCAAATATTGCCATGATTCCCAAACTTAATAGTTGTATAAGTTAATTGCAAATAAAAGAATTTGTGCTAGGAAATCTATAGAATTTCCTATTGTTGTCGCTGTTACTATCATTCCTATTAGTATGGCAATTACTGTTATTGTTAGCATTGATGCTATTACCATTGTCAACAATGTTGCTGTTATTATTAAAAATGTTCTTATTGTAGCCAAAATTGAAGGTTGTATAAATAAATTGCAAGTAGAAGAATTTGTGTTCAGAATTTTACAGAAGTTACGATAGCAATGACAATTGTTACTATTGCTATTAGTATGGCAATTATTATTATTGTTAACATTGATACTGTTACTATTGACAACATTGTTGCTATTATTATTATTGCAAATGTTGTTATTCGTACAAAAATTGAAGGTATAAATAAATTGCGAACGAAAGAATTTGTTTTATGATCCTATATAATTTTTTACCATTTTTTGCCATTCTTGCTATGGCGATTATTATTGTAAACATTGTTGTTATTATCATCGCAAATATTCCCGAAATTCCCGAAATTAAAGGTTGTATAATTAAATTGCACATAGAAAAAATTGCGTTCGAATTGTACAGAATTTAATATTGTTGTTGCTGCGATTCTTAGCGTAATTAATATTGTTAACATTGTTGCTATTACCATTGCAAATATTCACATAATTCCCACAAGTAAAAGTTGTATAAATGCAAATCGAAGAATTTGTGTTCCAATTTTATAGAATTTAACGTTGTTACTGCTGCTGTTATTAGTGTAATTTTTATTGTTAACATGGTTTCCATTTCCATTACAAATATCCCCATGATTCTCGAAATTAAAGGTTGTATAAGTAAATTGCACATAGAAAAAATTGTGTTCGAATTGTACAGAATTTAATATTATTATTGCTGCTGCTATTAATGTAATTTCTATTGTTAACATTGTTTCCATTTCCATTACAAATATTCCCATAATTCCCACAAGTAATAGTTGTGTGAATAAATGCAAGTCGAAGAATTTCCTCTTCCAATTTTATAGAATTTAACGTTGTTACTGCTGCTGTTATTCATGTAATTGCTATCGTTAACATTGTTGCTATAACCATATTCCCATGATTCTCGAAATTAAAGGTTGTATAAATAAATTGCAAATCGAAGAATTTCGTCTTCCAATTTTATAGAATTTAACGTTGTTACTGCTGCTGTTATTCATGTAATTGCTATCGTTAACATTGTTGCTATAACCATATTCCCATGATTCTCGAAATTAAAGGTTGTATAAATAAATTGCAAATCGAAGAATTTCGTCTTCCAATTTTATAGAATTTAACGTTGTTACTGCTGCTGTTATTAACGTAATTACTAATGTAATCATTGTTGCTATTATCATTACTATTATTATCGTTACGTCCACTATTACCTTTACTATTATTATTGTCATGGTCACTATTATTATTCCTATTATTGTTATCATTGGTATTGCAAATTATTATTGTCATCCTCGCTACTATTATTGTCGTTGTTCCTATTCCTATCGCTATCATTCATATTACGTTCGTTACTATCATCATCTCTATCGTACGACAGCATGACCATTGCAAACCCACCAATGGAGAATCTAGACAAATTGCAAAAAGCCGAATGGAAGAGACCGGAAGAGGTGATGCAGCTGCATCGTTTGAAAAGAAAGAAACGCGCGTTGCAAGCTCGCATAAACAACATCCACCTGGACAAAGATACATCCGACTTGGACTCCGCACGAAAATCCATCGAGGACGATTCCAGCCGATGCGCGAGCAATAAACGCAAGAACCCTTTCGCTAAAGACGAGGCGAGCAAAAGGCCGAACGTCACGTCCGCAGATTTCGAGGCGAGCAGCGACAACACGTTGTTCGAGCTGTTCAAAATCGCCGCGCCGAAAACGGACAACGTCGAGAACTCTGTGTTAAGCAGTCCTCTGACGTTCACCGACGCGTTCGCGAAATTGGAGAACAAACAGGAAGCTTCGGAAGCGGAAACGCCGAAAGGCGAATCCTATATACCTTTGGATTGGACATTGAAAACGAAGATGAGATTCATGTCTCTGAAACCGTTCCCTTGGAACTGTAAATTGAAAACCAGCGAAGAAGCGTCGGGTACGACAGGGTTCGTAAGATGCTTGGATATCAGCGAGCAACATTCCACTTTGGACACCAGCCCCAATGCAAGGTAATTCACTATGCTTTCTATACGCGCTGTCGCAGATTTTAACTTCAACTAAATAAGAGCAAATTCATATAATATATTTATATATTTGATATATATTAAATGAATAACAGTAATAATATTTAATATATATTAAATTAATAATAGTAACAATATTTGGTAATTATTTAGAAAAGGGGGGGGGGTCTCACCGATTTCGATGATTTTTTAATATGTTGTAGAAATCAGAATGCAATTTAGTAGTACCGATCTTTTTTGGGAAAAATCTCGGAAACTAAGGCCGAACGGCGGTTATATGTATAGGAAAAAGTTGTTTAAAATGTTGATTTTTACAACATATTAAAAAATCATCGAAATCGGTGAGACCCCCCCTTTTCTAAATAATTACACAATATTTAATATATATTAAATTAATAATAGTAATAATATTTAATATATATTAAATTAATAATAATAGTAATAATATTTAATATATATTAAATTAATAATAATAATATTTAATATATATTAAATTAATAATAGTAATAATATTTAATATATATTAAATTAGTAATAGTAATAATATTTAATATATATTAAATTAATAATAGTAATAATATTTAATATATATTAAATTAATGATAGTAATAATGTTTAATATATATTAAATTTGCTGTAAACGTATAAAAATTCGCAGTCTACTTATTATGCTTTCCTTATACACGTCTACCATTATATATCTTCATAATTTCTTCGTGTACACGTAAATCTTGAATTCGTTGTTACTAAACGAATTTTAGAAGATGTTTATATAACATTTAGACTCAAATAACTCGCTAATAAAGATCAATTACTAAAATCTGGTCATCTTGTGTAATAATCGCGCTATGCAATAATTACGGTCCATTTCCGGTCACGAAAAGCATCTTACGTTTTAAGCAACGATAATTAATAAATAAGGCGATTGGATTAGCGAATTACGTAACTTTAGAAACACAAAAATATTACGCTGCCATGTTATCATTGATAGTTTATCAATTACCAATATTTTTCGATTAATTAACCCCCTTGACGTACAATTATTTTATTAGTATGCTAGCTTCAGTTGATCATTGCAGTCGTATCATATCAAGTACAAATTATAGGAATATTTTAGCCTATTATTATTTTACAGCCCCCAATCTTGTAAAATAAATCCAAGATGGAAGTTCAACTTAAAATTTTACTCCCATTAATATACATTTTATTTGTCGAATCCGCGCCATAAATCGTAAAACGAGCGAAACTCTCGTTACTATAAATGTATCTGGATTTAAAAATGTATCGACGTAAGCCGCTTACCAGATAAACAGCTCGATTGTTTATGCGTAACAGGTTGCACAAATGTTGCTTGACATGGCAACATCCGTCTTTAGCGTGGCTGGAATTATTCCCTCGCTCTGCTGGCAGAATGAGCACGAATTTGACCAACAATTCAATGATAACGAACAACGCGGCGATAAAAGAAGCGTTGTACAAAGAGTGGAGCGAAAGCTTCCGATCGCTTTTCCATCTGCTTAGAGCGCGACAGTGTCCGTATTTTTACGTTTGCGCGAACAATTTTACGGTCCTGTTTCGCGCCGCTGGGATCTGCGGCATATCCGAAGCTCACGCGCTTTTGACACCCACTACTCGTGGCTTTCGACAATCTCTGAAGCAAGAAGGTACGTAAAGAAAAAGAAGAACTCTAACTACGTTAGAGTCTCGTATAACGCGGTTAATTTGCACCGTGTCGTAGGGAATCGCGCTGCACGGGAATTTGTCTCGTATAACGCGCGTAATCTAAGGCAACACGTGTGAAATGATTATCGCCATGCCAAATTTCATTTTCTACATTTTATCAAACAGCTCAGTGTTTTAAAAATAAATGGTATATACACGAAGTTAATTAAAGGAACGTATCATTAATGTGCGTGAAGAATCTTTTATTTCATTGACCGCGATAAAAAACGATACAACGATGAAGTATAAGAAGTTCGTAACGATGAAGAAAACAATGTAACGCTCAACTAAAGCAGATATTAATTCTTAAATTATGTAATTAATTAGAATTATATAATAATATAACTCTTAAATTACGTAATTTATTAATATTAGTATATATCAATATTATTCCTGTGTTTTATTAATCGCATTTCACGAGAGATTACTATATATTTGTTTCGCTACTAAAACATTTAAGATGCAAAATGAACATAAATAAAGTGTCAAATAACACTTATATATCCATGTAACAAAGTATGAATATACTTCTATTTATTCTTCATATTATATTATATTATATTATATTATATTCTATGTACTGTATACTATATGCTACATTATATTCTTCTACTCTGCATTTGCAACCTGTGCCTTATAGAAATCGAATACACAATGCCTCTGAGGAAAGATTTCAAACGACGATCGGACACGACTGATTCGGGATGCGACGAAACATTAGATTCGACCACGTCGAATGCTACGTCGACTGCTACGTCGTTGCATTGCTCGGAGGGTCAATATCCAGACGACGAGGAGGACGAAACGCAAGACGAATGGCTGCAAAGCCTCGGTGTTGAGAATTCCGAGATCAAACGTATCAATAGCTCTCAGGTGAGCACGATTAATACACCATATATTATTTATTTACTGTTCAACATAAACGAAAACTATATTTGTTACACACTCTGCTGCATTGTTGCAGTACAACATTTCGTTCATCTATTTTGTAAATTAATTAAGGAGGTGTTGGTAGGAAAAAGAAATTAAGGAGTGCGAAGGATTAATATTAGGTTTTAATATTGATTAATGAATATGAATAATAGGATTAATATTGATCGTGTAATTCAATAGGTTTCTGGAAAAATATGTATAGTGTATTTAAATACTCAAAATTTACGATCAAAAATACGTATTATTATTATTATTATTATTATTAGTATAGAATACGTATTCATATCATTACATCGATTAAAGTCAACATAAATTACTGAGAAATAATATTCTTGATCTCTTTCTTTAAGCGTGAAATTTGAAATACGTCAAATTGATGCGTTCTATAAACTTACAATTAAGTATTATAAAACGATCCTAATTTTCATGCGCTATTCCTTTAAATCGATTCCAATTCTTAATGCGTTACTTTTTTTTTAATAGAGTTCAAGTTTTAACGTGCTGTTTATTTAAAGAATTTAACGCGCAATTTTTAATACGCGTCCAAACGCGTCTAAAACGAGTCCAATTTTAGCGCGCCGCTTCTATAAAGCTAGCCTAATTTTTATTATCCTGTTCCTCTGTTTTTTCTAAAACGATTCCAAATTCTCAATGCGATATTCCTGAAAACCAAGCCCAATTTTTAATGCGCTATTTTTCCTAAAATAAAACCAATTTTAGCGTGCCGTTTCCATAAAGTTAGCCTAATTTTTATTATCCTGTTCCACTGTTTTTTCTAAAACGATTCCAAATTCTCAATGCGATATTTCTCAAAACCAAGCCCCAATTTTTAATGCGCAATTTTTCCTAAAATAAAACCAATTTTAGCGCGCCGTTTCCATAAAGCTAGCCTAATTTTTATTATCTTGTTCCTCTGTTTTTTCAAAAACGATTTCAAATTCTTAATGCAATATTTCTGAAAACCAAGCCCAATTTTTAATATGCTATTTTTCCTAAAATAAAACCAATTTTAGCGCGCCGTTTCCATAAAGCTAGCCTAATTTTTATTATCTTGTTCCTCTATTTTTTCTAAAACGATTCCAAATTCTTAATGCAATATTTCTCAAAACCAAGCCCGATTTTGAATGCGCTGCAATTTTTAATTCAACCAAGCGCCATTTTATTTAAACCCAGTGAAATTCTTGGCGCGCTGTGCACTTTCGTTTAATTATTATTTATTGCAGGCGAGAGTGACGTTGGAGAAGGAAACGGAAATGGACCACATGAAACAGTCTCTGATTTTCGTAAAAGGCGTCGAGGCGCAAGCTTTGTTCAATTTCTTAATTAATTGCAAATCCGCTATTACGACAACCGGTCCTCTGGCAGGAGTGCCTCCTACTCTTTTGGCGCCAGTGGCTTTTCATGGCGCGATGCTGAAATCCATTAAGGTAATACCTTTCTTCTTCTATCCATACACAAGTATTCATATTTTTCAGATTAATACCTGCGTTTGTTGTATTTAATATTGATGAGTGCAAGGATTATTTCCATTCTCGCGAACAAGAAATATTTACCGCGACACAGAAGAATTTTGTCGACTCATTGAAGTCGAAATAAAGCATTGTTTGACGTATTTAACATAGCGAAGTGAAATAATTATTTCTATTTCAATTCCTTAAAATAGTATCACTTCTATTTCCTACTGCGAGACTCGAGAATTATTTCCATGTTTCAAAGGTAGCAGAAAATACAGTTTTACGTTTATCTTCGTCGTGTTTAATATCGAGAAACGCAATGGATTATATCGATTTATTAATTAGAAAGCGCAAGAATTATTTATGCTTTCCAAAGCACAATTTTATACATCTATATTTGTCGTATTTAATATCGCCGAAGCGGAACAATTATTTCCATTTTCGCGAAGTGGAAATAATTATTGCGAAACACGAAAAAGGATTTCTTCCGTTTATTAAAGGTGAAGGAAAGCGTAGTACGCATCGACAAGGAAAGATACTTTTCCTTGGAATTGAAAGGACCTATCTTACCGCACGTTTTACCATCTCTCTGCTCATTGATGAAATCTAGCCAATTAGAACAATATTCCGCGAGTTGCGCACGGTTGGATTCAACCACTTCATTTTCAGCAGTAAAACCGGAAGTCGGTAAGTGTTCCTTTTCCATACATCGTTAATCTTACAACTTATCATCGATAAGCTATTAATAAATTCGTCCCAATTTCCTAGAATGTTTCTTAACACTAGAACTACTAAAAGTAGTCAAAAAACGACTTGTCTGCAATTCCTCGCAAGAATTGTGTAAACTTGCAGTAATTCATTCGAACAAAACCGTGATTTTATATACATATAGGGGATAAATAAAGATTTCTTTCCATTGCTTCTATTGCTTTAATTTAATTATTGCTTTCGTATAAATAAGTACGCGTTAATTGTCGGTAGTTCCAGTGTTAAGTTCGAGAAAAATACTAAAAAAGGAGAAAGATGCTTTAACTATTAGAAAAATGAAAAAAATAAAATCACCGATCAAAATGCGATCATACATAATTGGTTAAAATTTGTCCTGAATTTACATAATATAAATGATCGTCAAGATATTAATAAAACGACCCAATACTTATAATTACTTACATACTGGAAGAAGTATTTGTACATATTTCTATTTACTTTTGACATTTCTTTAATTACGTTACGTATACCATTTCCACCGCGATAAATTTCTCTTATATCAGCCAATTTATCGCTTCTGTTTTTTCTCGCTCCGCTTCTAAACTCTCGAATTTGCCTTTTCTAGCTTTGTACAATTTTTCCAACGCTCCAGGCGAAAAATCCAGCGATCGTGTTTTCTTTTGCTTATTTTCAGAGCAACGAGAATCGGGAAGCGCGCCGAAAATCCCGGAAAACATTTTCGGCAAGGAGAATTTGAGCGATTGCGGATTCAACGGCGAGTTATTGAAATACTTTTGCAGCCCCGAGCCGGCGCACATCCAAACCGTGGAAAACATTAAGTATTCGAATAATTTGTACACGTGGTCTTGACGAATAATCACGATTAATAAGCCGGTGCTATAAGTAATCGAATTAATCGACGGCCAAAAATGAATTCGAGCCATGAATTAGTATAAATTTGTAACTACGATTAGGCGTAATTTATTCCGAGATTAAAATCACTCGGTTAACAATTGATAGTAATTTATATCGATGTCGATTTTATTCAAAGAGAGAGATCTCCTGCATTATAGTTTTTAATCGATTAACTTTGATTTTAGTTGTAATAATAATAATAATTGTCATCGTTAACGTGGTTAAAATGTATGTACATCGTTTAACGTAATCATGAAACGTACAGAAAATGATCTCAACAAATCGCACGCAATAGTATTAAAAATTAATTTAGTAGGTAAACGGAAATTGTTGGAAGAACGAACATTCGATGATTCAAACGAATGACGATAAAATTAGAAATCGGTTTAATAATAAAACGCAACAGTGCAGCACTAAATTGTTGCAAAAATAAACAATCGACGATTTAATCGAATCACAATTATATTAAAAAGTGGTTTAATTTTACTAATTGAGGCGAAGTTTTAAAATCGTTGCTAAAACATGAAATCGAAGATTTAATCGAATCATGATAATATTACAAATTTGTTTAATTTTATTAATCGGGGTGAAGTTGTAAAATTGTTGCTAAAACAAACAATCGACGATTTAATCGAATCGCAATAATATTAAAAAGTGGTTTAATTTTACTAATTGAGGCAAAGTTTTAAAATCGTTGCTAAAACAAGAAATCGAAGATTTAAAATCGAATCATGATAATATTACAAATTTGTTTAATTTTATTAATCGAGGTGAAGTTGTTAAATTGTTGCTGAAACAAACAATCGACGATTTAATCGAATCGCAATAGTATTAAAAAGTGGTTTAATTTTACTAATTGAGGCAAAGTTTTAAAATCGTTGCTAAAACAAGAAATCGAAGATTTAATCGAATCATGATAATATTACAAATTTGTTTAATTTTATTAATCGAGGTGAAGTTGTTAAATTGTTGCTGAAACAAACAATCGACGATTTAATCGAATCGCAATGGTATTAAAAATTGGTTGAACTTTTTTTAGTTGAAGATAAATAATAAAATAAAATATAAGAAAGAATAAAGAATTCATTGCGAAACGTATCCATATGCATTTTTATAGTTGCTTTAATCTAGTCATATTTTCCGGATGTTTACAATCGACGGACAGTTTTCATAGAGCATAATTGCGCGACGATGAAATATTACAACTTATAATATCCTTTCGATAGAGATAAGGCTAATTTTATACTCGTAAAAATAATCCGCAAGAATTGTACTAATTTTACAAACGAAATGTAACAATAAACATTGTATAAAAACAAGGATAGATGTACCAATTACTGCCACTTTAAGCTTACAGCGTCACTTGAGAATTTCTCATTTAAATAGAGACTATTTTGACATTAACTTCGTTAAAGTTCATCGTTTGCTAGTTATGCTAAATTAGCGTAACTTCGAATCGTCTCGTATGCATCAAAAAAATTCGTACATACTGTTCGTGTATGGATAGAAAACATTGGTAAATTTCAAGCTGATATGTTTATTAATTATATTGATAAAAATTCTTGAATATCGACGCGATGCATAGGGACTTGGTTAAACTTCGTCATTTTTATCTTTCAGTAGAATTACTATAACTTTAGGGAGGGTCATAATTTCGACACGAAATAATTCGTACGTATTGTTTAATTATTGACAAAAAAGCATCGCCAAATTTCAAATTAATACGTTCATTAAATTCGTTTGGAAAAAATCCCAAAAATCGTCATTATATATAGGAACTTTGTTAAGCTTTGTCATTTTTATCTTTCAGTAGAATTATTATAACTTTGGGTAGGGTTGCAATTTCGACACGCAAAAATTCGTACGTATTGCTTAATTATTGACAAAAAAGCATCGCCAAATTTCAAATTAATACGTTCATTAAATTCGTTTGAAAAAAATCCCAAATATCGTCATTGTACATACGAACTTTGTTAAAATTCGTCGTTTTCATCTTCCAGTGTTATTACTATAACTTTAGAGAGGGTCATAATTTCGACACGAAATAATTCGTACGTATTGCTTAATTATCGACAAAAAAGCATCGCCAAATTTCAAATTGATATGTTCATTAGATTCGTTTGAAAAAAATCCCAAATATCGTCATTGTACATATGAAGTTTGTTAAACTTCGTCGTTTTCATCTTCCAGTATTATTACAATAACTTTGGATAGGGTCATAATTTCAACACGAAAAAATTCGTACGTATTGCTTAATTATTGAAAAAAAGCATTACGAAATTTCAAATTGATATGTTCATTAGATTCGTTTGAAAAAATCCCAAATATCGTCATTCTACATACGAACTTTGTTAAACTTCGTCGTTTTCATCTTCCAGTAGAATTACTATAACTTTGGGTAGACAGACGTGGTACTATTCTCTAGAGCACAAAGTTGCAATGAAAATGAAACGATTGGAAGCTGAGATCTAAGCATTTTTCTAATCCTATCGAAATCGGCGTTTTGACGCGTCGCAGTAATTTCTTTATAATTTGCGAACCGATGCACGTATCCGAATAAAACCATGGATTATTGATCACTGTACTTCGCACTTTCGTTCTACACCACTTTCGGTGGAAACAAACGATTAGAAGCCGAGATCTAAGCATTTTTCTAATCCTACCGAGATCGAAGACTTGACGCGTCACACTAATTTCTTTATATTTTACGAACCGATGTAAATATCCGAATGCAACCTTGGATTATTATTCACTGCATTCCACACTTTCGTTTTCGGCCGCTTTTGTTGAAGTCGTTTGATTAGATCCCGAAATCTAAGCATTTTTGTAATCGTATTTCATTCGAAATCTTGACGCGTCACACTAATTTCCTTATATTTTACGAATCGATGCAAATATCCGAATGAAACCTTGGATTATTATCCACTGTACTTCACAATTTCGGTTTTAGCGGGTTTCGTTGAAGTCGCGCGTTTAGATCCCGAGATCTAAGCATTTTTCTAATCCTATTGCGATTGCTGTTTTGCCGCGTCACACGAATTTCTTTATATTCTACGAAACGATGCACGTATCCGATTAAAAACAATCGATTATTGTACGCTGCGCTCCGCGCTTTCATTTTAGTCCCGTTTCGATGAAAACAATCGATTAGAAATCGATATCTAAGCATTCTTCTATTCCTATCGAGAACGGCGTCTTTACGAGTCACACGTCGACCATTAGCTAGTCGGTTTCCCGCGTAAAAATGACGGAATCAGAAGTTTCGTGCGCGCGCAATTTGATTTTACGCGAAAGAAAAAAGAAAGTACAAATACGAACGTACTGGACAATGAGAAACGTATCGTCGCTCATTGAAATAAATATTTTAATAAAGCTACGTTACCCTTTTATTTATTCCAATACTAATCCTACTACTAACTCCTATATTTCATCCTTACTTCCAAATTATTGTCGAATACGTCACCCTATGCGTCATCTATCTCTTATCCTTTCTCTGTCTTCGAAATTACTATTCTATCTTAAGTTTCTATACTTTTAAACTATCATCCTAAGTCTAATCGCACGCAAAATAAATCGTTATCCTTATACGAATTGTTTGTAATGTCAAATTGATAACCGTGTCATATTGTCGTGTTCTACGCGTATTAATTCACGCGACGCGCCTTCTATCCTGTTATACTTTTGCCTACTTCTAAATTATTAAATGTAAAGCTAGATTTCTAAATTTCTCGGTTCTAAAGCTAGATAAGCGTACGCGAAACGTTTCTGTGCGCATCTCGTTTGCAATACGATTAATAATCTAATAATGTGTCCAATGATTAATAATCGTATTGCATTGTTATATGTCACGATTATTAATTCATGCAACGCATCTTATGATTCTATATGGGAATGGATATATGTATCTATTCTATACTTCGTTAATAGCATTTAACGTAGTATTTTTAAAGTCATTTATTTGTAAAATGAAAATTATATTTAACCAATTACATATGTGCATTATTTTGCCGGTGATCTTCTTATATTCTGTTTCTAGTTAAAACAATTCTTCTCCTGCGAAATTCTTGGAACTTGTCAGCGGTAAACTGATCCAAACGAGACGAATATAAGGTAGATGTACCAAGTATCGTCACTTTAAGGCTATCGCTTTAAGTAACTTTATTTAACTATTTCGAAACGTCGTTAACATAAAGATCGTTCCAGTTTCTCGTCATAATATTGTCCAACAAATCCCTTTTATTTACAAACATTTTTTTACATATTCGATGCGATAAATTCATTACTGCGTAATTGAAAATATACAACAAAGTCCACGGTCCTTCGTACCGTCACTTGAGAACTTCTCATTTAAATAGAAACATTTCTGCGTTTTTCCATACATTAACAGTAACGGTTACAAGATACATAGTAATTATGATACGTTTCATACTTTATAATTACATTGGCCACGCGTTTCAATGTTCAACAGAGCACACATTTACCTGCCAATATTTCGTTACAAATATCAAGCGTAAACGAATGATGCGATGTTTACTCGTTGTTGCGTCAAAATTTAGTATGAAACGTTCCTTACTCACTTTATTTCATTACGCATTACGTTGCTGTTAAATAAACGAATTGAACGTGGCAGTTGTGGGAACGGTGACCGTTTTTTCCGTACGCGTGCACGAATGTTTCGCTGCCTGTTCGTTGCCGGACGAATTTTCGAAGACGGGGGCGCAACGAAGGTGGGGTTCGTGGATGAGCTACCCCTAAAAATAACGAATCGATATTCGCTCGCTGCCCCCGAATTGGTCGCCCGGTCACCCCGAGTGCGAACAATCAATTTATTGTAGCCAGCCATTGTTTTACCTATTTTAAAGCAACTCTCCTTTCGAGAAGCTTTCGATTTGCCCGCGGACAAGAATATTTCTCAACCTATTAACCCGCGGACGACGAGTTAACTCGTCTCGCAAGTTTCAACAGTACTTTATTCTCTCGGAAATTCCTAAGAACCTTTCGAACCATTAAAATTCCCCTAAACGATGTCAATTCGGTTTTATTAATCTTCAATTCTCGTTAAACCGTATATATGTATATATATATATATGTAAAACCCGAAATATTTTATATTCGGTTCGTTCGGTTTTAGTTTAAAAATAGTACCGCGAATATTTCGTTGACGAGAGTTTTTGACATTGTCATTTTGAATAATTTTTTAATTGATTTTAATTGATTCTAATCGCGTGGCGATTGGAATATTTTCAGCTATGTAAAATCATTTAAGGCCAAGTGTATGTTATAAGTGTTAATAAACTGGTGTTAAAGGTACCAATAAATGGTCCACCGTTCTTTTAATAAAGTAAGAAATGTAGTTTGCACTCGGTTTATTATTCCACCCGCTTTTTTATTTGTCGTGATCGACTTGTAGCTTCGTTTAGAACATTCGTCGACTTGAGCTCGGAAAAGTGAGTGGACATTATAATAGCGAAGGTGTGAAATCAGAAAAAGGTGAACTATTTCATTGATACACTTAATATTATACAAATACGATTTTGAACAATTTAAGCAACCTTCGTCTCGAATCTTGCTTGCTAATCTTCCTCATCTGCCAGCTCACTCAATTCTAACTAATTTTTATTTACCTTCACTCGAACGAAATAGTTAAACCGAAGCGTGAAATAATAAAGCGTTAATATCGCTGTTAAAAAAACCTTCGAATATCGTTACACAATGGCAAATCATTGAATTAATTTATATCGTAGATATTAAGTATATCAAATCTACTTCTTTCGTAGTAAAAAATTTCAAGCTTTTCCTTCCTAATTACTCGACAATATTGTTCTAATAATCGAGGGTTTCGTTAATAGATCTTTCGATAATCAAATTTACCCATAATCAATGGTTGGATAATCGATCGTTTTTCGTTAATCGGTGTTCTGATATAATCGAGGTTCTACTGTACATATAAACGACATACCCATGTGACGATTACGTCAGTGGCCGTTGCAGTCTGTGCTCATCGTATTGCGACATTCTTCAACGAGTAGTTTCATGTTCCAAGGTCTTTTATGCGAGTTCACTTTTCGAATCGAACAACGCTTTGGCGATATTGACGAAGCGTGTGATAGATTATCCGTTCTTATGTGAAATCGCCTGGTACCCTTATTGTTAGTAAAATAAAACAACGGCATTTGGTCTCAAAACGACGGGAATTGTAAATAAATAGTGAGCGAATTGTTTCCGATGCAATCGATCTATAACAGGTAGAATAAAATTTTAAATTACCCTAGAATATAGTAAATAATTCAAGCGACAATCGACACTAATTGTAAATAAATACTGAGAAAATTGTTTCTATATAATCGATCTATAACCGGTAGAATAAAATTTTAAATTACCCTAGAATATAGTAAATAATTCAAGCGATGATTGACACTAATTGTAAATAAATACTGAGCGAATTGTTTCCGATGCAATCGATCTATAACAGCTAGAATAAATGTTCAAATTATCCTAGAATATGGAAAATAATTCAAGCGATGATTACAGGGACAGTGACAGTAATTAGCACGTCTAACCAATTCCTTATTTCCAATATCGCGGATAAAAACCAGCAACTCGTCGTCCCGCAATAAGGTAAATGACGCACCTATTGTCACTGTTTCTACAACTGACACTTGAATTCGTTTATTTAATAGCAAAGTAATGTGTAAAGAAATAAAGTAAGTAAAGAACGTTTCATACTAAATTTGGACGTGGGTTTACGTAACAACGTATAGATATTGTATATTCGTTTACATTTAATATTTGTAAAGAAAGATTGGGAGGTAAACGTGCTGTTGAACAATGAAACGTGACCAATATACGTATAAACTATGGAACGTGTTATAATTCAGTAAGGCGATACGTTTACTATATATCTTATATCTATTACGCAAACTGACGTGTTAATATATGTAAAACGTGTTTATATTTAAATGAAAAGCTTTCAAGTGACAGTAAGAAGGATATTGGACTTTGTTGTACATTTTCAATTACGTAGTAATAAATTTATTATATTGAATATATAAAAAAAATGTTCATAAATAAAAGAGATGTTGAACAATATTATTCTCCAAACTGGAACGATCTAATCTAGTATTATTTCAAACTTAGTCCAATATTAATACAGTATTAATTCATTATTAATCTAATATTAATCCAATATTAATCCAATATTTATCCAATATTAATCCAATATTAGTCCAATATTATTTCAATATTAATCCAATATTTATCCAATATTAATCCAATATTAATCCAATATTAATTCAACATTAATCCAATATTAATCCAGTATTAATCCAATATTTATCCAATATTAGTCCAATATTATTCCAATATTATTGCAATATTATTCCAAAATCAATCCAATATTAATCCAATATTTATCCAATATTAATCCAATATTAATTCAACATTAATTCAATATTAATCCAATATTAATCCAATATTAATCCAATATTAATTCAACATTAATCCAGTATTAATCCAATATTAATCCAATATTTATCCAATATTAATTCAACATTAATCCAGTATTAATCCAATATTAATCTAATATTTATCCAATATTAATTCAACATTAATCCAATATTAATCCAATATTTATCCAATATTAATCCAATATTAATCCAATATTAATTCAATATTTATCCAATATTAATCCAATATTTATCCAATATTTATGCAATATTAATCCAAAATTAATCCAATATTAATCCAATATTAATTCAATATTTATCCAATATTAATCTAATATTTATCCAATATTAATCCAATATTTATCCAATATTTATGCAATATTAATCCAATGTTAATCCAATATTTATCTAATATTAATTCAACATTAATCCAATATTAATTCAATATTAATCCAATATTATTGCAATTCTAATTCTTCGTTTGACTAGAATTTGACTTTCAAGTGACAGTAATAAGTACACTGGATCTTTATGTCAACGACGTTTTAAAATAGTATAATAATAAAATGGTAGTACGTGGTACATTTACCCTAGTAACTGCAAAACGCGTCACAGGGGTACCAGCGATCTATTCGATCGCGATCGAGTTAACACTAATGAAGCAGCTCGATGAACTACTAACAATTGCAAGTAACGCAGTAGATAAAGTACCGAGAGTATGTGGACGTCCAAGAAAAAGTAAGGGCCGACCATAAGCTTCGCGATTTGAGGCAAAAGACGAAGTTTAAAAGACCGTCCACGAATAATAGCGAAGCTCGTTCCAAACAAGCGATTAACGATGAAGAATGAAAAGATACGATCACAGTGGTTAAAAGTCATATGAAAAATAGTAGAATACAGTTCTCTATAGCCAATAATCCACAACATAAATTAACCCATTTGTCCTACAATAACGAGTCACACTCGTTTTATCAATTATGCAAAAGCGTCAACAAAAACACCTACTATTAACAATGGTATTTAATTCAATCTCTAATTTTGGCTCTGCATTATAATGCGAGGTTGTCGAATCGAAATTTCCACCAATAATATTCGAACGATTCATACGTGTCACGATACAAAATACCTATCGACTAACGTTAGTCTAAAGTAATCTAATAAAATAATTATAGGGCAAGGGGCCATACGAATATTCCAAAGAGTAGTCACAGTAACGTCGCCTATTTACTACTTTAACAGTATTCGACGAATACAAAACATTGAAATATTCCGCACGTAATTCGATGCTTACAAAATACTCAACCCTCCAAATTCAAATTACAATTTAACAAACTCCTCTCCCCCCCCCCCCCCCAAAAAAATTCCTTTCCAATAACGTCAACCTAACCATCTCCAGCAATCTTAAAAATCGCAAATGCACGAACAGCGAAAAAGACCCCGAAAAAAGGAAAGGGGGAAAAAGGAAAAGAGTCACATTTAGGGCGTAGTAGCGCGAGAGGGGAAATCCCTTCTCGCCGTGAGGCCTCGTAGAAGCGCAACCCTCGCGGAGGAGGGTTCAGGGTGGATAAAGCTGCTGCTACGTAGGGGGTAAGGGATATTCGCGCCCTGGGATGGGGGTCTCACCAAGGGGGGGGGGGGGGGAGGAAAATCCCTCCTCTTCTTACAACCACATCCCCAAATCTGCATCCGTACACGCGTACACACCTTCAACCAATCCACTGACACAAACGAATCTCCACCCTAAACTCTCTCTCTCCCCCCCTCGAATTTTCTTTCTCCCTCCGACCAACGTCGCGCCGAAGAGCGACGGAGAGAAGGAGCGTTGCGACATATACATACGTGCGGACGCGTCGGCGATAAAAGTGGCGCCGCTTGCGCACGGAGACGCAAACGCGGCGGAGAAGAGCCGGCGTGCGTTGCGCGGCGTTGGAAAAAGAAGGAGGCATAGAGAGCTGTGTGTTTGCTTGCACGGACACGTATATATTTCTCTTCCCCATGGCGGCTACGCTAGGAGAGAATACGCGCACGTGTGCGTGGGATCCTGGGTCCCTTATTCCCCGTGTACGGAAAAGGGGGTTTCGAGAGGCTAGGCGGCAGGCAGGCAGGCAACGACGACACGAAGCACCACGGAGCAAAGCGGAATATATGTACGACTACCACGGCACCGCGTGGGGGTTGCACGAAGACCCCCTGGTGGGGTTCTGGCTGGCGACCCCACAGTCCCCCGCTGGAAATGATATCAGTCGCGACTCGGTCGAGGGAGCCCCAACACGCGCGTTTCTGTGCCCCTCGCTTCCTTTTTTCGCGTGTGATTACAATATATATACATGTACATAGACGTACGTATATATATATATATACGTTACGCGTGTATAATATTAAGTGCGCGAATTTTTCGTAACATCGTTCGTCGGCTGGAGAACAACGTACGCGATTAGGAGAGAGAGGATTTTGTACCCTGAATCCGGTGGAAAAGCATCATCGGTGTGTGGTGTGTCCGTATAGCCTTTTACCCCTTCTCTTGGATTGGCTCCATTGATTACTCCGGGCATACCTCGCGGAACCTTTGACTTTTACCATCTTACCGAGAACGGCGATCGTTTTGGCTTTCTTTTCGAACGTGCAGGTAGGTGGCCGATTGAAATTATACGTTTATATATAGGGAAACGTGTTGGCGAGTTTCGATTGGTGAAATTCGCCGCGAGCGAAGAAGCGCCAGGCTTTTTACGCCCCTTGCGATTCGGTTCGTTTAAGAATCGCTGGGATAAAATGTACCGATTACTGTCAGTGTTCCTATAATCGTCGTTTTAATTGTTTCATTTAATAGCGAAGAATTAAAGGCGGACGTTAATTTTACGTAAGAACACGTAGACGTTGCATATTTGTTCGCATTTAATATTTCAAAGTGAAGATTAAGGTGGCGAACGCGACGTTCGAACATTGAAACGCGCGACTAATGTGAGTAGAAAGTACGGAGATTTTTGTAATGCAATAAAAGCCATATCTTTTATCCGTTACACAAAGTGAGTTGCCGATATTGAAATCCGTGGCTATTTTTACGGAGATGGAAGAAAGTGATTGCATTCTTTATTACAAAAGCGAAGCAGTCGAATCGGTATCTTACGTATCTTGCGTGCAAAAGTTTAAAACGATGGGAATTGTAAATAAATACTGCGCGAATTAATTGGTTCCGCTATAATCGATTTATAATAGCTAGACTTATATAGTAACGTGTATAGAATCGGATTACTATCATTCAATCTTCTATAATCCGAGTTTAAGTTAGTTTTACGATACGAAAGAAACGCGTATAATTAAGTGAAACAAGTTTTATTTCCACCTGGAAATCAGCAATCAATAATTATACCGTATAAATGATCGGTGACAACGTAACAGAAGAAGGAAAAATATGGGAATCATCGAGGTGTACGTTGAATTGTCCGAGCAACTATAAGCAGACAGAGATGAAAAATACAGTATTACAAATTATCGTCAATCGGTGCCGCCTCTACTTTAAAGACTGAGAATCGAAACATTGTATTCTTCGTTCCTTCTTGCGGCAATGCTACGGCGCGACGATAACGAATTGCTTGCTTCCAGTAGAATTAGTATAACTTTGGGTAGGGTGGTAATTTTGACACGCAAAAATTCGTACGTATTGCTTAATTATCGACAAAAAAGTGTCGCTAAATTTCAAATAGTAATGATCATTAGATTTGTTTGAAAAAAATCCCAAATATCGTCATTATATATAGGAACTTTGTTATGCTTCGTCATTTTCATCTTCCAGTAGAATTACTATAACTTTGGGTAGTGTGGTAATTTTGACACGAAATAATTCGTACGTATTGCTTAATTATCGACAAAAAAGCGTCGCTAAATTTCAAATAGTAATGATCATTAAATTTGTTTGAAAAAAATCCCAAATATCGTCATTATATATACGAACTTTGTTAAACTTCGTCATTTTCATCTTCCAGTAGAATTACTATAACTTTGGGTAGTGTGGTAATTTTGACAAGAAAGAATTCGTACGTATTGCTTAATTATCGACAAAACAGCATCGCCAAATTTCAAATTGTTATGATCATTAGATTTGTTTGAAAAAAATCCCAAATATCGTCATTATATATAGGAACTTTGTTATGCTTCGTCATTTTCATCTTCCAGTAGAATTACTATAACTTTGGGTAGTGTGGTAATTTTGACACGAAATAATTCGTACGTATTGCTTAATTATCGACAAAAAAGCGTCGCTAAATTTCAAATAGTAATGATCATTAGATTTGTTTGAAAAAAATCCCAAATATCGTCATTGTACATACGAACTTTGTTAAACTTCGTTATTTTCAACTTCCAGTAGAATTACTATAACTTTGGGTAGGGTTGCAATTTCGACACGAAAAAATTCGTACTTATTGCTTAATTATTAACAAAAAGGCATCGCCAAATTTCAAATTGATACGTTCATTAAATTCGTTTGGAAAAAATCCCAAATATCGTCATTATATATAGGAACTTTGTTAAGCTTCATCATTTCCACCTGAGAATCTCTCATTTGAATAGTAGAAACAACTTTTCCATATATTATCGATTTATTTCTGTGTAACAGATCTAAGATGTATAGTAAACGTATCGCGTTTATTGAATTATCACACGTCCCATACTTTATAATAACATCGGTGTCACATTTTAATGTTTAACAGCACGTTTACTTTTTAATATTTATTTTTAAAAATCAAGTAAACCCACGTCCAAATTAAGTATGAAATTTTCTTTATTTACTTATTCTTCGTACAATTACTTTGCCATTAAATGAAATAATTCAAGTGAAATAATTCGGTGTTTATAAAGGCACTGACGGTAATTTAATGATCCGAATAATTCGGATATTCGAATTATTCGAAATATAAATTACGAGTGCGAAGGAAGAAATGGAAAGGAGGTGCAGCTTTAACAGGACTTATCGTGGATATATCGTATATATAGAAGTACATTCGCGTTCAATTATGTGATCAGCTACAGTCATTCCCTTCATGAAGCTATTAGGAACACAAGTTAATAGAATCATCGCACCGTTCCGATGCGCCGTCGCTATAGTAAACAGAAAGGAAAAAAGGTGCGAACTGTTGCTGTTGCAAAGTAACATCTTACGAACGTCGCGTTGACCCATTCGCAACCGCGATTATAACATTATAACGTTATAATTGCACTCAATCATTGTAAATATTATAATTGCATTCAAACATTGTAAATATTATAATTGCATTCAAACATTGAAGTAGTATAATTGCATTCAAATATAGCAAATATTATAATTGTATTCAAACATTGCAAATATTATAATTGCATTCAATAGTGCAAATATTAAAATTGCATTAAAACATTGCAAATATTATAATTGCATTCAAACATTACAAATATTATAATTGCATTCAAACATTGTAAATATTATAATTGCATCTAAACACTGCAAATATTACAATTGCATTCAAACATTGCAAATATTATAATTGCATTCAAACATTGTAAATATTATAATTGAATTAAAATATTGCACACATTACAATTGCATCCAAATACTGCAAATATTATAATTGCATTCAAATATTGCAAATATTATAATTGCATTCAAATATTGCACATATTATAATTGCATTCAAATATTGCACATATTATAATTGCATTCAAATATTGCACATATTATAATTGTATTCAAATATTGCACATATTATAATCGTATACAAACATTGTAAATATTATAATTGCATTCAAACATTGCACATATTATAATTGCATTCAAACATTGCAATTATTATAATTGCATCCAAATACTGCAAATATTATAAATGCATTCAAACATTGCAAATATTATAATTGCATTCAAATATTGCACATATTATAATTACATTCAAACATTGTAAATATTATAATTGCATTCGAACATTGCAAATATTATAATTGCATTGAAACATTGTAAATATTATAATTGCATTGAAACATTACAAATATTATAATTGCATCCAAATACTGTAAACATTATAATTGCATTCAAACATTGTAAATATTATAATTGCATCCAAACACTGCAAATATTACAATTCTTAACATTTTAATTTAATTCAACTTAGTTTAGTTTATCTTACTTTAATTTACTTTAATTTATTTATTAACCGGGCTCACTTTAATACGGCAAATGTAATACAGAAAAATTGTAACAAATTAATCTATTAAACGAATGATCAATTAATATTATGCATGACATAATTAATATTATGTCACGCGAAAGTAAAACAGTGAATGAAGTTAACAAATTAAGTAGACTCGAGACGCAGGTTATTATTCTGCTTTGTTGTTTAACGATACACAGATCTTTATAATTGTCGCTCTAATTATTTTATTTAACAGCGAAAGAATGTACGAAGAATCGAAGGCTGAAAAAGATTTCAATACCAAATTTGGACGCGATTTTTATGAAACAACACAAATAGACGTAGCACGTGTGTTTATATTTAATATCGAAAAAGAAATATTAGCAGGTGAATTGCGTCGTTTGAGCATAAAAACGCGACTAATCTACTGCAAGTAGAAAGTATGGAAATTTTTATAACGCAGTAAAGACGATCATTATTACGATTTATCTTCTATCCGTCGTACAAACTGAATAACTAATATATGTAAGGATCATTTCCGTTTAATTAACAACATTTCAAATAACAATACGAAGGACGTTAGACTTTGTTAAATATTTTCAACGAACTAGTAATTAATGCATCGTATTTAACACGCAATAAAATCATCGTAAATAAAGGAGACGTTAACTAGAGACTGTTAAAATTTCAATACCAAATTTCCACTTGACTTTTATGTAACAACACACATTCACGTTGCATGTGTGTTTATTTTTAATATTTCAGAGTGTTGCGTTTGGGTAATGGGATGGAGAGATTGGTAAAAAAAAAAAAGGAGTGGATTAATCGTGGTTGAGTGGATAGAGGGGGGATGACATCTTTAGACACATCTTGATAACGTAATGTAACTAAAAACAGTGGTTAAACTAGTTCTAGTAACCTTTCAATTAAGAGTTCGCTTTTTAGGTGTAATTAGTTTCGAGTTGTGCTTCGGTTGCGTGAAATATTACCTTTTCCTGGGAATATGGAATTCGAATCTTTGAACCATTGGATCTTAGGAACTTTGAAACTCTGAACCATTAAACCTGATAATCTTTCAATCTCAGAATCTTTGAATGTTTGAATCTTCGAACCATTAGACCTCATAATCTTTGAATCTCTGAACCTTAGAATTTCACAACCTTTAAATCCTTGAGACGTTCAATCTCAGAATCATAGAATCTTCAAATCGTTGAATCTTTGTATTTTTGAACTTTTGAATCTTTGAATCTTTGAATTTTTGAACCTTCGAATCTTGTCTTTGAATCTTTGAACCTTTGAATCCTTGAATCTTTGAATTTTTGAACCTTTGAGTCTTCTCATTGAATCTTTGGTTCCTTGAATCTTTGAATTCTTGAACCTTTGAATATTTCAATCCTTGAATCTTCGATTCGTTAAATCCTTGAATCTTCGAATCTTTGAGTCTTCGAATCTTTGAACCTTTGAGTCTTTGAACCTTTGAACTTTGAGTCTTTGAATTCTTGAACCTTTGAATCTTTGAATATTTGAATGCTTGAATCTTTGATTCGTTGAATCCTTGAATCTTCGAATCTTTGAACCTTTGAGTCTTTGAATCCTTGAACCTTTGAATATTTGGACCTTTGAATCTTTTATATCCTTGAATCTTTGAATCCTTGAGCTTTTGAATCTCTGAACCTTTGAATCTTCGAATATTTGAATGTTTGAACCTTGGAACCTTTGAATCTGTAAACCTTCCAATCTTTGAATATCAAAATCTATGACTGTTAAAATCTTCAAACCTTTATCTTTGCTTCTCCAATAGCTACTAAGAATTTTGAAAACTTTTCAACGCTGCTCTTCGCGATCATCGTCCCATTGTTGAACCAATTATCGCGGCACCTTTTGATGAACGTATCTCCCTTACAATTGAATCGATTTAAACGCGATTCGTTGTAGTACGTTTTGGAAAAGCGGAACGATTTTTGAGAAAAGGATAGTGTACGGTAGGATTGGCGCTATATCGGTGCACAGGTTCTCGAGTCGAGTCGCGACGACAAGGCGCGGGTATTAATAGAGGCGACGTTGGGACGGGGCACGCGGTTTAAACCGACTCTTTGCTCTCTTGATCTTCGGCGTTCTAGAGCGCTCTAACCAGCCACGGGAGATCTTGTGCATTCTTGGATACCTTAGTCACGCGAATCAGTGACCTCAATACGTAATTGCAAATTGCAAATCATAACGAGCTATTACGTATCATCGTTGACCAAGTACAGGATGCACTATCCATTCATGGGAAATATCATAAATTTCAAACTGAAGTTTCAATTGAAACAATTTACACATTGACTTCGTTAAAACTCATCGTTTCCTGGTTACGCTTAAATTAGCGTAACTTCTAATCGTCTCGTAGGCATGGAAAAATTCGTGCACACTGTTCGCGTATCGATAGAAAACATTGGTGAATTTCAACCTGATACGTTCATTAATTTCGTTGATAAAAATTCTCGAATATCGACGCGATGCGTTGGAACTTTGTTAAACTTTGTTTTTTTCATCTTCCAGTAGAATTATTATAACTTTCGATAGGGTTCCAATTTCGATACGAAAAAATTCATACGTATTGCTTAATTATTGACAAAAAAGTATCGCTAAATTTCAAATTGATACGTTCATTAGATTCGTTTGGAAAAAATCCCAAAAATCGTCATTATATATGGGAACTTTGTTAAGCTTCGTCATTTTCATCTTCCAGTAGAATTATTATAACTTTGGGTAGGGTTGCAATTTCGACACGCAAAAATTCGTACGTATTCCTTAATTATTGACAAAAAAGCGTCGCTAAATTTCAAATAGTAATGATCATTAGATTCGTTTGGGAAAAATCCCAAAAATCGTCATTATATATGGGAACTTTGTTAAGCTTCGTCATTTTCATCTTTCAGTAGAATTATTATATCTTTGGGTAGGGTTGCAATTTCGACACGCAAAAATTCGTACGTATTCCTTAATTATTGACAAAAAAGCGTAGCTAAATTTCAAATAGTAATGATCATTAGATTCGTTTAAAAAAAATCCCAAATATCGTCATTATATATAAGAACTTTGTTAAACTTCATTATTTCCACTTGAGAATCTCTCATTTAAATAGAAACAACTTTTCCATATATTAACGATTTATTTCTGTGTAACAAATACAAGATGTATAGTAAACGTATCGCGTTTACTGAATTACGATAATTCCTATACTTTATAATTGCATTAGTTACGTTTTAATATTCAACAGCACATTTACCTCCCAATATTTCGTTTCAAATATTAAGTATAATTAACAATGTTAAATCTAGTATGAAAATTTCTTTATTTACCTATTCTTCGTACGTTGCTTTGCTATTGAATCAATCAATTAAAGAGTCGATTATAGGGAGACTGACAGTAATTCGGACATCTATTTTAAATGAAAATTAATGGTATCGAATTAATTTGGACAATTTAGTACTTCGTTGTTAGAAGAGCAAAACGACGAAGAGAATTGAATGGCAAGGAAAACTTGTGCTCCTGTTTGCTCTGTTATTTCGGTAGCTCGTAGAGTGGGTAGTTTTAGTATGTTTATTATACTTATATGAGGATACAGATGGTACATCGGATATAGTCACGGCTATTCGAATTAGAATGAAGCTGTGCGCGCTTCAAACACATCATAGTACAGTAGAACCTCGATTATTCGAACCAAAACATCGCAACACTGTTCCTATTGATAATAATCATAAGTTGCAATTTACCAGGGTAAATGAGCCACGTATTGTCACTGTTCCTATAACTGCCACACGAATTCGTTTATTTAACAGCAAAGTAACGTATAAACAATGGTAAGTAAAGAAATTTTCATACTAAATTTGGACGTGGGTTTACGTAACAACGCATAGACATCGTATATTCGTTTAAACTTGATATTTGTAAATAAATATTGGGAGGTAAATGTGCTGTTGAATATTGAAACGTGACCAATATAATTATGAAGTATGGGACGTGTGATAATTCAGTAAGGCGATACGTTTACTATACATCTTATATCTGTTACACAAACTGACGTGTTAATATATGGAAAAACGTGTTTCTGTTTAAATGAAACGTTTTCAAGTGACGGTAATAAGTATATTGGACTTTGTTGTACATTTTCAATTAATTAGTAATATGTAAATGAAAATATTCGTAAATAAAAGAGACCTGTTGAACAATATTATGACGAGAAACTGAAATGATCTAATTCAATATTATTCCAAACTTAGTTCAATATTAATACAATATCAATCTATTATTAATCTAATGTTAATCCAATATTAATCCAATATTATTCCAATACTAGTCCAATATTATTCCAATTTTAGTCCAATGTTAATCTAATATTAATTCAATATTAATTCAATATTAATTCAATATTAATTCAATATTAATGCAATATTAATCAAATATTAGTCCAATATGAATGCAATATTAATTCAATATTAATGCTATATTAATCCAATATTAGTCCAATATGAATGCAATATTAATCCAATATTAATTCAATAGTAATCCAATATTAATCCAATATTATTCCAATTTTAGTCTAATATTAATACAATATTAATTCAATGTTAATTCAATATTAGTCCAATATTAATCCAATATTAATTCAATATTAATCCACTATTATTATACCAATTTTGTTCCAATCTTAGTCCAATCCTAATCCAATATTAGTCCAACACTATTGCAATACTACTCCAATATTAATCCAATATTAATCCAATATTAATCCAATATTAATTCAATATTAATCCCATATTAATCCAATATTAATTCAATATTATTCCAATTTTACTCTAATATTAATACAATATTAATACAATATTAATTCAATATTAACCCAATATTAAATCAATATTAATCCACTATTATTATGCCAATTCTATTCCAATCTTAGTCCAATCCTAACCCAATATTAATCCAATACTATTGCAATACTACTCCAATATTAATCCAATATTAATCTAATATTCTTCCAATACTACTCCAATATTATTCCAATTTTAGTCCAATATTAATCCAATATTATTCCAATACTAGTCCAATATTATTCCAATTTTACTCTAATATTAATACAATAGTAATACAATATTAATTCAATATTAACCCAATATTAAATGAATATTAATCCACTATTATTATGCCAATTCTATTCCAATCTTAGTCCAATCCTAACCCAATATTAATCCAATACTATTGCAATACTACTCCAATATTAATCCAATATTAATCCAATATTAATCTAATATTCTTCCAATACTACTCCAATATTATTCCAATTTTAGTCCAATATTAATACAATATTAATTCAATATTAATCCAATATTAACCCAATATTAATTCAATATTAATTCAATATTAATCCAACAACATAATCAAAATGCAAAGTAGAAATACGAAAATTTGCGAAGCGTTTCAAATTGTCAGCAGCTGCAATTCCAGTTCACCTGTAATGTCATGCGTAATTTTAAGCAAAAGATAGTAGGTTTAATGTGCTGAGTCGCATTGTCTCGATAGCTTTATCTGTACAATGTGTATATGTAACGATGATTACGTCTAGCTGATATCAATCATTCTGCTTCTTTATCACGTTATCGTGTTATCCATTTGTTAACATGCGAGAGTCCTCCTTAGGAAACTTCAAGTTACACATGATATTGCGAATATTATGATTGCACTCAAATATTGCGTATATTATAATTGCATTCGTATATTGCGAATATTATAATTGCATTCGTATATTGCGAATATTATAATTGTATTCAAGTATTGCAAATATTATGATTGCATTAAAATATTGCAAATATTATACTTGCATTTAAATATTGAAAATATTATAATTGCATTCAAACATTGCACATATTATAATTGCGTTCGAATATTGCATATATTATAATTGCATCTTAATGTTACAAACATTATAATTGTATTCAAGTATTGCAAGTATTATAATTGCATTTGAATAGTGCAAATATTATAATTGCATCTTAATACTACAAATATTATAATTGTATTCAGGTATTGAAAATATTATAATTGCATTTAAATATTGCAAATATTATAATTGTATTCAAGTATTGCAAGTATTATAATTGCATTTGAATAGTGCAAATATTATAATTGCATCTTAATACTACAAATATTATAATTGTATTCAGGTATTGAAAATATTATAATTGCATTCAAATATTGCAAATATTATAATTATATTCAAATGTGGCAAATATTATAATTGCATTAAAATATTGCAGATATTATACTTGCATTTAAATATTGAAAATATCATAATTACATTCAAATGTGGCAAATATTATAATTGCATTCGAACATTGTAAATATTATAATTGTTAACATTTTAATTTAATTTAATTCTGTTTAATTTTATTCAGTTTAGCTTAGTTTAATTTAGTTTTGTTTAGTTTAATTCAGTTTTATTTATTTATTTATGAACTAGGCTCACTTTAATACAGTAAATGTAATACAGAAAAATTGTAGCAAATTAATCCATTAAATAAATGTTCAATCTTCTTAATATTTTAATTCATTTTAATTTAGTATAAATTAATTTAGTTTAATTCAGTTTATTTCATTTATAAGTTAGACTCACTTTAATACAGTAAATTGTAATGCAGAAAAATTGTAACAAATTAATCTATTAAATAAATGCTTAATCTTCTTAATATTTTAATTAAATTTAATTTAGTTTAATTTAATTTAGTTTAATTCAGTTTATTTCATTTATAAGCTAGAGTCACTTTAATACAGTAAATCGTAATGCAGAAAAATTGTAGCAAATTAATCTATTAAATAAATGCTCAAACTTCTTAATATTTCAATTCATTTTAATGTAGTTTAATTTAATTTAGTTTAATTCAGTTTATTTCATTTATAAGCTAGACTCACTTTAATACAGTAAATTGTAATACAGAAAGATTGTAACAAATAAAATAATACTACTAGCAATTATACTAATCTACTTAAAATTATAACAAATAAAGATCTGAAATTAAGAGAAGAATATTCTCTAACAATTTACTTAAATAAATCATCCCTGCGATGATCGTGAAACCAGTAACTGTTTTGCATCTTACATTTATTATTCCGTAGTTCATCTGTTAAGCAAAATAATTTTCTTGGCTCGGAATCCGAAAACAAGCTAATAAATCCAATCTCTGCCAATGATCTAAATGTTGCTCGCAAATCATTTGCAATGCGAATTCAATCGTTCAGAGATTTTAATTCGATATGAATTTAATATAGATTAAAAATATGAATTTGATATAATTTTAATTCGGCATTAGTTTAATATACATTCAAAATATGAATTTCATATGATTTTAATTCGGTATTAACTTAATATAGATTAGAAATATGAATTCCATATGATTTTAATTCGGTATTAATTTAATATAGATTCAAAATATGAATTTCATATGATTTTAATTCGGTATTAATTTAGTATAGATTAAAAATATGAATATGGTGTGATTTTAGTTCGATATGAATTTAATGTTGATTAGAAATATGAATTTGATATGATTTTAATTCGGTATTAATTTAATATAGATTCAAAATATGAATTTGATATGATTTTAATTCGGTATTAATTTAGTATAGATTAAAAATATGAATATGGTGTGATTTTAGTTCGATATGAATTTAATGTGGATTCAAAATATGAATTTGATATGATTTTAATTCGGTATTAATTTAGTATAGATTAAAAATATGAATATGGTGTGATTTTAGTTCGATATGAATTTAATGTGGATTAGAAATATGAATTTGATATGATTTTAATTCGGTATTAATTTAATATAGATTCAAAATATGAATTTGATATGAATTTAATATAGATTAAAAATATGAATTAGATATGATTTTAATTCGGTATGAATTTAGTATAGATTAAAAATATGAATATGGTATGATTTTAGTTCGATATCAATTTAATATGTATTAGAAATATGAATTTGATATGATTTTAATTCGGTATGAATTTAATATAAATAAAAAATATGAATATGGTATGATTTTAATTCGATATGAATTTAATATGGATTAAAATATGAATTTGATATGATTCAAGTATAATATGAATTTAATATGATTTAAGTTTGATATGAATTTAATATAGATTAAAAATATGAATATGGTGTGATTTTAGTTCGATATGAAATTAATATGTACTAGAAATATGAATTTGATATGATTTTAATTCGGTATTAATTTAGTATAGATTAAAAATATGAATATGGTATGGTTTTAATTCGATATGAATTTAATATGTATTAGAAATATGAATTTGATATGATTCAAGTATAATATGAATTTAATATGATTTAACAAAATAACTAAATAACTAAATAAATAAATAACTAAATAACTAAATAAATAAATAACTAAATAACAAGTTCGATATGAATTTAATAAGATTCAAGTTCGATATGAATTTAATTTGAAGTCTATACGTAAACATAACGAGGCTTTACGGAATCATAATTTTATCCCTCGATAAAGAAGCTATAAAATTGCAACATGCAACAGTGAGAAAGAAACGAAGAAAAGATGTACAAATCATTGTGTACACATTCGAACGTCAAACGAAGGAGTTAATTCGCTCGTAAAAGAACAAAACGTATGGTTGAACTTTGTTATCGAGCTATCTTTTTTCTTTTTTTTACGCCAAGTGCACCTGTGTTTGCTACGTAATCAGTGCACGTTGATTTATGTACAGTCTGGTTAAAAAAGTATCCAAACAGTTGGGGAAAATTAAACCTGCAAATCATTGAGAAATTATTAAATCCTATATAAGATAAATTCAATTATTAATGCTTAATACGTACGAATAACCAATGCTTATTGATTGCTAATAATTAATGGTTAATACGTACTATTAAACAATACTAATTGATTACTAATAATTAATGGTTAATACTTACTATCAAACAATGCTTAATGATTACTAATAATTAATGGTTAATACGTATTATTAAACAATACTTATTGATTACTAATAAATAGTGGTTAATACGTACTGATAGCCAATAATTATTGATTACTAATAATTGGTGGTTAATACTTACTATCAAACAATAGTTATTGATTACTAATAAATAGTGGTTAATACGTACTGATAGCCGATACTTATTATTACTAATAATTAACGGTTAATACGTACTATTAAACAATACTAATTGATTACTAATAATTATTGGTTAATACTTACTAATAATCAATGCGTAATTATTATTTATAATTAATGGTTAATACGTACTGATAGCCAATACTTATTGATTACTAATAATTAACGGTTAATACGTACTATTAAACAATACTAATTGATTACTAATAATTATTGGTTATTACGTACTATTAAACATTACTTATTGATTACTAATAATTAGTGGTTAATACGTACTGATAGCCAATAATTATTGATTACTAATAATTGGTGGTTAATACTTACTATCAAACAATACTTACTGATTACTAATAAATAGTGGTTAATACTTACTATTAAACAATACTTATTGATTACTAATAAATAGTGGTTAATACGTACTGATAGCCAATACTTATTGATTACTAATAATTGGTGGTTAATACTTACTATCAAACAATACTTATTGGTTACTAATAAATAGTGGTTAATACGTACTATTAAACAATACTAATTGATTACTATTAATTAATGGTTTATATGTACTAATAATCAATACATAATTATTACTAATAATTAATGGTTAATACGTACTATTGAACAATACTTATTTGTTACTAATAATTAGTAGTTAATACGTACTAATAATCAATACGTAATTATTACTAATAATTAATGGTTCATACGGACTATTAAGCAATACTTATTGATTACTAATAATAATTAGTGGTTAATACGTACTGATAGCCAATACTTATTGATTTCTAATAATTAGTGGTTAATACGTACTAATTTCAATACGTAATGGTTACTAATAATTAATGGTTAATGATACCTACTGAAACTTACAAATTCTATCAAAGCTTAGACCTGCATAGGTTTACGAAACTTCGAATCTACGAAATTTGAAAATATAGAAAACTTTCCGAAGCTTCGAAACTCGAAGATTTCGAAATTCGGAAGCTTTCTACATTCAAGAGCACCGAAAAATGCCACAATTTCCATATCATACGTTCCAAAATTACACAGAAAATTCTACTTATAGAGCTTAACGCATCTGTTCCCGATCTACGCGCGGCCACAAGCCGAGGCCCCTTGTGTTCCTTCTTTTTTTTTTTTAACCGATTCCCAATGTTTTTCCACGCATCGTTTGCGAAGGCAACGCCCTTGTGGGGGGCACACGGTTCCCCTTTCGAGCTTCCTTCGTTTTCGTCGTCCATCGATTTTGGACCCTGCGTGTCTACCGCGAGCGGTTACGAGCTTCAAATGGTAAATTTCGATCGAACAAAATAGTTAAGACGAACCGTGAAATAGCAAAGTGTTACATCGTTGTTAAAATAAACCTTCGAATATTGTTGCACAATGGTAAATTAGGAAACGGATTCATGTTGTAGATATTAGGTATACAATTGTTCCACTGTAGCATTTTTCATTCTCACATTTCGAAATTCTTCCCTTGTTCGAGTTTTTTTCTGTACCAGCTAATGGGTAGCAAAGAAAATGCTGATTATAGAGAACAGATGGGTTATTAATTATGTATTGGGTCGAATGGAAAGTTTGCCACGCGTTATATTTATATCGTATTTCGACGTGTCTTTTTAAATATCCAACGATTAGGGTAGATGTCCAAATTACTGTCAGCGTCCCTGTAATCGTCCCTCGAATTATTTTATTCAACAGCGAACGAATGTGCAAAGAATCGAAGACTGAAGAAGATTTCAATAACAAATGTGGACTTGACTTTTATAAAACAACACAGATGGACGTAGCACGTGTGTTTATATTTAATATTGAAAAAGAGATATTAGCAGGTAAGTTGCGTCGTTTGAGCATAAAAACGCGACTGATCTACTGCAAGTAGAAAGTATGGAAATTTTTCTGACGCAGTAAAGACGATCATTATTACGATTTATCTTCTCTCCGTCGTACAAACTCAATAGCTAATATATGTAAGGATCATTTCTACTTAATTAACAACATTTCAAAAAACAATACGAGGGACGTTGGACTTTGTTAAATATTTTCAATGAGCTAGTAATTAATACATCGTTTTTAACACGCAACGAAATCATCGTAAATAGAATAGACGTTAACTAATCTGTTGTGCTCTAAACCGAAACGATTCGTAGGTTAAATAGCTTCTAAAATAATGAAATGAAGTTGCTTAAAGCGATAAGCTTAAAGTGGCGGTAATTGTCACATCAACCCTAATCTACTTGTTGTGAAAAATTCATAATAAATGAACTTTCTTTCTAAATGAAACATGTATTGGAATATTAAGTTTAATATTTCAATGTTTGAATATTAATTCTAATATTTCAATGTTCTAATGATAGTTTTGACATTGCGGTATTCCAATAATAGTTTTAATGTTGCAATATTCTAATACTAATTTTAATGTTTCAGTGTTTCAACGTAAATCTTAATGCTTCGATATTCTTGTAATAGTGCCAATATTGCATTCCTCCAATATTAAGTTTAATATTTCAACGTTCAAATATTAATTCTATTATTTCAATATTATCATAATAGTTTTCATATTGCAGGATTCCGAAAATAGTTTTAATATTGCAGTATTCCAATAATAATTTTAATATTGCCATATTTTGATACAAATTTTAATATTTCAGTGTTTCAATGTTAATTTTTATGTTTCGATATTTTTATAACAGTGTCCATATTGCATTGCTCCAATATTAAGTTTAATATTTCAATGTTCGAATATTAATTCGATTATTTCAATATTCTAATAATAGTTTTCATATTGCAGTATTCCGAAAATAGTTTTAATATTGCAGTATTCCAATAATAGTTTTAATATTGCCATATTTTGATACAAATTTTAATATTTCAGTGTTTCAATGTTAATTTTTATGTTTCGATATTTTTATAACAGTGTCCATATTGCATTGATCTAATATTAAGTTTAATATTACAATTTTCGAATATTAATTCTAATATTTCAATATTCTAATAATAGTTTTCGTATTGCAGGATTCCGAACATAATTTTAATATTGTAGTATTCCAATAATAATTTTAGTATTGCAATATTCTGATACTAATGTTAATGTTTCAGTGTTTCAACATTAATCTTTATGCTTCGATATTATTATAATAGTGCCAATATTGCAATGCTCCAATATTAAGTTTAATATTTCAATGTTCGAATATTAATTCTATTATTTCAATATTCTAATAATAGTTTTCATATTGTAGGATTCCGAAAATAGTTTTAATATTGCAGTATTCCAATAACAGTTTTAATATTGCAGTATTCTCATACAAATTTAAATAATTCAGTGTTCCAATGTTAATCTTAATGCTTCAATATTCTTATAATAGTGCCAATATTGCATTGCTCCAATATTAAATTTAATATTTCAATATTCGAATATTAATTCTAATATTTCAATATTCTAATAATAGTTTTCGTATTGCAGGATTCCGAACATAATTTTAATATTGTAGTATTCCAATAATAATTTTAGTATTGCAATATTCTGATACTAATGTTAATGTTTCAGTGTTTCAACATTAATCTTTATGCTTCGATATTATTATAACAGTGCTAATATTACATTGTTCCAATATTAAGTTTAATATTTCAATGTTCCAATATTAATCTTAATCCTTCGATAGTATAATAATAGCTTTAATCTATCCTACGCAAAGAAACAGGATTCACTTGCGACTCCCTTGATTCAACATTAAAATCCATATCATTAAAGTCTACTATTACGTAGCTAATTACAAATTACACTTGCCAATTACCAAATGTAAAATCAAATCATACACACACACACACACACACACACACACACACACACACACACACATATATATATATTAAATTACCAAATTACAATAACAACATATCAAAACAATATAATATTAAATTACCAAATTTGCCATGCCGAACGCGCTACAAGTTAAACTAAAATTCTTGCACTTCTCGATTTATCATTAATTTCCTTGGATCGTGGAGAAAGGATGGAAAGAAGAACGAAAGAAGGGGTGAAAAGTAAGAGTAACGCGAACACATGTAAGCAGGATACAGGTATGGGTTAGGTTCACAGATGAGAAAAAGGTAGGGCAGAAAGTGGGCTGAAGAAGGGCAGAGTGATGAGGATGGTCATGCGCAGACATGGTAGCTAGGCCCGATCCATAATTTCGTTGGTGGACCCCGTCACGCATTAGCAAGAGGCTAGGTGTTCCTGCATTCGCTAACATATTGGATTGTTGCATATGAAATGGACGATTTTATGTAGCTGAAACGTTTTGTAGCGATTAATTAATTAAAGTCAACGTTAAACAACGTTCGCTGCAAACGTATGCAAAGTTTGGAGCTTGTTGAATTTACCACTGTTGATAGATAGCTGTTGACTGTTTCAAAAAGGAATGGCAAATAGTGAATTAAAATTTGCTCTCTTATCGGAATATTGAAATATTAGAATTAATATTCGATCATTGAAATGTTAAACTCCGTTCCTTTGCGTAGGGCGGATTAAAGGTATTAATAGACTATCGAAGTATTAAGATTACTATTGGAACATTGAAATATTGGAATTAATATTGGAGCGATGCAATATTAGCACTGTTATAACAGTATCGAAGTATTAAGATTAACGTTGGAACAGTGAAATATTAAAATTAGTATCAGAATACTACTGCAATGTTGTAATTATTTTCGGAATCCTGCAATATGAAAACTATTATTAGAATATTGAAATAATAGAATTAATATTCGAACATTGAAATATTAAACTTAATATTGGAACAATGCAATATTGACAGTGTTATACGAATATCGAAACATTAAGATTAACATTGACACACTGAAACATTAAGATTTGTACCAGAATATTGCAATATTAAAACTATTATTGGAATACTGCAATATTAAAATTGTTATTCAAATACTGCAATATTAAAATTGTTATTCAAATACTGCAATATTAAAACTATTTTCGGAATCCTGCAATATGAAAACTATTAGTAGAATATTGAAATAATAGAATTAATATTCGAACAATGAAATATTAAACTTAATATTGGAGCAATGCAATATTAGCACTGTTATAAGAATATCGAAGCATTAAGATTAACATTGGAACACTGAAATATTAAAATTTGTATTAGAATATTGCAATATTAAAACTGATATTGGAATACTGCAATATTATAATTATTTTCGGAATACTGCAATATGAAAACTATTATTAGAATATTGAAATATTAGAATTAATATTCGAACATTGAAATATTAAACTTAATATTGGGGCAATGCAATATTAGCATTGTTATAAGAATATCGGAGCATTAAGATTAACATTGGAACAGTGAAATATTTAACTTTGTACCAGAATATTGCAATATTAAAACTATTATTGGAATACTGCAATATTAAAACTATTTTCGGAATCCTGCAATATGAAAACTATTATTAGAATATTGAAATAATAGAATTAATATTCGAACAATGAAATATTAAACTTAATATTGGAGCAATGTAATATTGGCAATATTATAAGAATATCGGAGCATTAAGATTAACGTTGAAACACTGAAATATTTAAATTTGTATGAGAATACTGCAATATTAAAACTGTTATTGGAATACTGCAATATTAAAACTATTTTCGGAATCCTGCAATATGAAAACTATTATTAGAATATTGAAATACTAGAATTAATATTCGAACATTGAAATATTAAACTTAATATTGGAGCAATGTAATATTGGCACTATTATAAGAATATCGGAGCATTAAGATTAACGTTGAAACACTGAAATATTTAAATTTGTATGAGAATACTGCAATATTAAAACTGTTATTGGAATACTGCAATATTAAAACTATTTTCGGAATCCTGCAATATGAAAACTATTATTAGAATATTGAAATACTAGAATTAATATTCGAACATTGAAATATTAAACTTAATATTGGAGCAATGTAATATTGGCACTATTATAAGAATATCGGAGCATTAAGATTAACGTTGAAACACTGAAATATTTAAATTTGTATGAGAATACTGCAATATTAAAACTATTATTGGAATACTGCAATATTAAAACTATTTTCGGAATCCTGCAATATGAAAACTATTATTAGAATATTGAAATAATAGAATTAATATTAGAACATTGAAATATTAAACTTAATATTGGAGCAATGCAATATTGGCACTGTTATAAGAATATCGAAGCATTAAGATTTACGTTGAAACACTGAAACATTAAAATTAGTATTAGAATATTGCAACATTAAAACTATTATTGGAATACCGCAATGTCAAAACTATCATTAGAACATTGAAATATTAGAATTAATATTCAAACATTGAAATATTAAACTTAATATTGCAATACATGTTTCATTTAGAAAGAAAGTTCATTTATTATGAATTTTTCACAACAAGTAGATTAGGGTAGATGTGACAATTACCGCCACTTTAACCTTATCGCTTTAAGCAACTTCATTTCATTATTTTAGAAGCTATTTAACCTACGAATCGTTTCGGTTTCAAGTACAACAGATTAGTTAACGTCTATTCTATTTACGATGATTTCGTTGCGTGTTAAAAACGATGTATTAATTACTAGCTCATTGAAAATATTTAACAAAGTCCAACGTCCCTCGTATTGTTTTTTGAAATGTTGTTAATTAAGTAGAAATGATCCTTACATATATTAGCTATTGAGTTTGTACGACGGAGAGAAGATAAATCGTAATAATGATCGTCTTTACTGCGTCAGAAAAATTTCCGTACTTTCTACTTGCAGTAGATCAGTCGCGTTTTTATGCTCAAACGACGCAACTCACCTGCTAATATTTCTTTTTCAATATTAAATATAAACACACGTGCTACGTCCATCTGTGTTGTTTCATAAAAGTCAAGTCCACATTTGTTATTGAAATCTTCTTCAGTCTTCGATTCTTCGCACATTCGTTCGCTGTTGAATAAAATAATTCGAGTGACGATTACAGGGACGCTGACAGTAATTTGGACATCTACCCTAATCGTTGGATATTTAAAAAGATACGTCGAAATACGATATAAATATAACGCGTGGCAAACTTTTCCATTCGACCCAATACATAATTAATAACCCATCTGTTCTCTATAATCAGCATTTTCTTTGCTACCCATTAGCTGGTACAGAAAAAAACTCGAACAAGGGAAGAATTTCGAAATGTGAGAATGGAAAATGCTACAGTGCAACAATTATATACCTAATATCTACAACGTGAATCCGTTTCCTGATTTACCATTGTGCAACAATATTCGAAGGTTTATTTTAACAACGATATAACACTTGACTATTTCACGCTTCGCCTTAACTATTTTGTTCGATCAAAATTTACCATTGGAAGCTCGTAACGGCGTTGAAGTTGGAAGATTTCCACGCGAACAGAGGCGGTACTTCGAATGCTGTTCGAAACACAAAGCAGAAACCATTTGTGTCCACAACGTTGGCGAGTTATTCTCGGCGTTAATGATCGTAGGTGGACTTCCGACTCGGTGAACGCGTAAACCGCACGATCATCGTAGTTAGATGTTTAAACAACGTCATTGAATTGTTGTGACTCGAGGTGTACTCGCTGTTACATGAAAAATCTGAAACATCGTAAACATCCTTGGAACGATACGCAACGTGTCAATTATAGTGACCTTTTTTTATTGTTAACAACGTTGATTATTTCCGTTATCATGCAACGCGAATTATTCAGATTTCTAATGAAAATTTGAATTGCAATTAATTTGCCATTGATTCGAAGCAACTGAAAAATATGTTGCAATGAAGCAGAATGATTCGAAAGAAAGGCTTGGAAATTCGAAGCTTTAGAAATTGTAAAGTATGGAAACACGAAGGCTTGGAAGTTCCAATGTTTGAAAATTCGATGGCTTAGAGATTTAGAGAGGATTTTGGTTGGTTTGATGTTTGGTGGGATATTTTAATAAGTGTCATTAGGAATTAGGAAAGGTGAGATTTCTTGGGAGATGGGAAATTTGAAGGATTGAAAATTTGAAGACGTGGAAATTTTAAGGGTTGAAATTCGAATGCTTTTAAATTCGAAGGCTTGGAAATTGAAAGGGTTAAAATTCGAGGGCTTGGGAACTTAAAAGCTTTGAAATTCGAAGGCTTGGAAAATTAATGGGTTGAAATTCGAATGTTTGGAAATTCGAAGGCTTGGAAACTTAAAAGCTTGAAAATTCGAAAGCTTGGAAATTTAAAGTGTTAAAATTCGAATGTTTGGGAATTTGAAGACTTCGAAACTTAATAGCTTGGAAATTCGAAGGCTTGGAAATTTAAAGGGTTAAAATTCGAAGGCTTGGAAATTTAAAGGGTTAAATTCGAATGCTTGGAAACTTAAAGGCTTGGAAATTTAAAGGGTTATAATTCGAATGTTTGGGAATTTGAAAGCTTGGAAATTTGAAGGCTTGGAAACTTAAAAGCTTGAAAATTCGAAGGCTTGGAAAATTAAAAGGGTTAAACTTCGAATGCCTGGAAATTTGAATGCTAGGAAATTTGAAGGCTTGGAAATTTAAAGGGTTACAATTCGAATGCTTGGGAATTTGAAAGCTTGGGAATTTGAAGGCTTGGAAACTTAAAAGCTTGAAAATTCGAAGGCTTGGAAATTTGAAGGGTTAAATTCGAAAGCTTGGAAATTTGAAGGCTTGGAAACTTAAAAGCTTGGAAATTCGAATGCTTGGAAATTTAAATGCTTGGAAATTTGAAGGTTTGGAAACTTAAATGCTTGGAAATTCGAAGGCTTGGGCATTCAAAGGGTTAAAATTCGAATGCTTGGAAATTTGAAAGCTTGGAAATTCGAAAGCTTGGAAATTTAAAGGGTTAAAATTCGAATGCTTGGAAATTTGAAGGCTTGGAAACTTAAAAGCTTGGAAATTCGAAGGCTTGGAAATTTAAAGGGTTAAAATTCGAATGCTTGGAAATTTAAATGCTTGAATATTTGAAGGTTTGGAAACTTAAAAGCTTTGAAATTCGAATGCTTGGGAATTTGAAGGCTTGGAATCTTAAAAGCTTGAAAATTCGAAGGCTTGGAAAATTAAAGGGTTAAAATTCGAAAGCTAGAAAATTCGAAGGCTTGGAAATTAAAAGGGTTAAACTTCGAATGCTTGGAAATTTGAGAGCTTGCAAATTTGAAGGCTTGGAAACTTAAAAGCTTGAAAATTCGAAGGCTTGGAAATTAAACGGGTTAAAATTCGAATGTTTGGAAATTCGAAGGCTTGGAAACTTAAAAGCTTGGAAATTCGAAGGCTTGGAAACTTAAAAGCTTTGAAATTCGAAGGCTTCGAAATTTAAAGGGTTAAAATTTGAATGCTTGGGAATTTGAAAGCTTGGAAATTCGAAGGCTTGGAAATTTAAAAGGTTAAAATCCGAATGCTTGGAAATTTGAAAGTTTGGAAATTTGAAGGCTTGGAAACTTAAAACCTTGGAAATTTGATGCCTTGGAAACTTAAAAGCTTGGAAATTCGAAGGCTTGGAAATTTGAAAGCTTCGAAATTTGAGGGCTTAGAAACGTAAAAGCTTGGAAATTCGAAGGCTTGGAAAATCCAAAGCTTTAAGATTTGACGGATTAAAAATTCCAATGCATACAAATTCCAAAGCCTGCAAAAATATTTCATATATAGTTTCGAACTTTAGTGTTTGTAACTTGTAATTCTTTCATCACTGAACATTAGAACAGTAGAATGTTGTAGACATCAGTTATATCAAATCAGCGTGACGAATATACATATGCACATATTTCCTTCGTAGTGAAACGTTTCAAGTGTTTCTTTCCTACATAAACAACAGTATTATTCCAATAATCGTGCGTTTCGTTAATCGATTTTCCCATAATCAAATTTACCTTACAACCAAGAATCAGATAATCGATTGTTCCGTTAATAGACGTTTCAATAATCGAGATTCTACTGTATTACGTTTTTTGTTTTTCAGGCAACACTGGACGCGCCATAATAATGGGTGAAAAAACGTTCAACCTTACTTGGAACAATCACCTGGCGAATTTATCCGGATTGTTCGAAGGGCTGTACAAAAGTGGCTCGTTGACTGACACGACGTTGGCTTGTCAAGGTGGAATGTTGAGGGCGCACAGATTGGTACTGGCAGCTTGTAGCCCGTATTTCGAAAGAGTTTTCAAGGAACACTATGGCGAGCAGCCGATTCTTATTCTAAAAGGTGATTATTATTAAATCGATGCGCTGGAATCTTTGGAACAAGTATCTACGAATCGCTATTCTTCCTGTTACTCACTTATTGTTAGAATTATACATAAAGGGTTATCCAAAAGTACGTTTAGGACGTTGAATTGAGAATATCTGTGAAACGCCATGTTTGTTAGTAATATAGAGGTGAAAGAAATTAAAATTGAAAACGAGAACGAACGAAGATAATAGAAATAAGAAAAATAGATTAGAAAAGGGTAAAGCAGAATGGGAAAGGAAAAAAGTGAGGTTTGGTGTTATTATAGTCTATTTTGGATAACCCTATATGTAATATAATATGTGTATATGTAATATAGACAAACAAAGAAGAAACAGTTATATTAAATTAAAGTATTAATTGATTTCTAATGTAAAAATGGCAAAAAAGAAAATTACATTAGATTAAAGTGTTAATTGATTTCTAATGTAAAAATAACAAAAAGAAAGAAAGAAGAAATTATATTGAATTAAAGTATTAATTGATTTCTAATGTAAAAATAACAAAATAAAGAAAGAAGAAATTACATTGAATTAAAGTATTAATTGATTTCTAATGTAAAAATAACAAAAAAAGAAGAAAGAAGAAATTACATTGAATGAAAGTATTAATTGATTTCTAATGTAAAAATAACAAAAAAAGAAGAAAGAAGAAATTATATTGAATTAAAGTATTAATTGATTTCTAATGTAAAAATAACAAAAAAAAAGAAAGAAGAAATTATATTGAATTACAGTATTAATTGATTTCTAATGTAAAAATAACAAAAAAAGAAAATTTCATTAGATTTAAGTATTAATTGATTTCTAATGTAAAAATAACAAGAAAATAGAAAATTATGTTAAATTATAGTATTAATTTATTTCTAATGTAAAAATAACAAGAAAATAGAAAATCATGTTAAGTTATAGTATTAATTGATTTCTAATGTAAAAACAACAAAAAAAGAAGATTATATTAGATTAAAGTATTAATTGATTTCTAATGTAAAAATAACAAACAAAGAAAACGAAGAAATTACATTGAATTAAAGTATTAATTGATTTCTAATGTAAAAATAACAAAAAAAGAAGAAAGAAGAAATTATATTGAATTAAAGTATTAATTGATTTCTAATGTAAAAATAACAAAAAAAGAAAATTTCATTAGATTTAAGTATTAATTGATTTCTAATGTAAAAATAACAAGAAAATAGAAAATTATGTTAAATTATAGTATTAATTTATTTCTAATGTAAAAATAACAGAAAAATAGGAAATTATGTTAAATTATAGTATCAATTGATTTCTAATGTAAAAATAACAAAGAAAGAAGAAATTACATTGAATTAAAGTATTAATTGATTTCTAATGTAATAATAACAAAAAAGTAGAAAATTATGTTAAATTATAGTATCAATTGATTTCTAATGTAAAAACAACAAAAAAAGAAGATTATATTAGATTAAAGTATTAATTGATTTCTAATGTAAAAATAACAAAAAAAAAGAAAGAAGAAATTATATTAAAATAAAGTATTAATTGATTTCTAATGTAAAAATAACAAAAAAAGAAAATTTCATTAGATTTAAGTATTAATTGATTTCTAATGTAAAAATAACAAGAAAATAGAAAATTATGTTAAATTATAGTATTAATTTATTTCTAATGTAAAAATAACAGAAAAATAGGAAATTATGTTAAATTATAGTATCAATTGATTTCTAATGTAAAAATAACAAAGAAAGAAGAAATTACATTGAATTAAAGTATTAATTGATTTCTAATGTAATAATAACAAAAAAGTAGAAAATTATGTTAAATTATAGTATCAATTGATTTCTAATGTAAAAACAACAAAAAAAGAAGATTATATTAGATTAAAGTATTAATTGATTTCTAATGTAAAAATAACAAAAAAAAAGAAAGAAGAAATTATATTAAAATAAAGTATTAATTGATTTCTAATGTAAAAATAACAAAAAAAGAAAATTTCATTAGATTTAAGTATTAATTGATTTCTAATGTAAAAATAACAAGAAAATAGAAAATTATGTTAAATTATAGTATTAATTTATTTCTAATGTAAAAATAACAAAAAAAGAAGATTATATTAGATTAAAGTATTAATTGATTTCTAAGACAAAAATTACATTAAATTAAAGTATTAATTGATCTCTAACGTGAAAATAGCCGAAATCTAACTGGAATAAAATTCGAATCCGCAATGTTTAACGTATCGCGCCTAATCGCGTAAACGTGTTTCGAATAACAGGCGTAGCAGTGGAAGAAATGGAATGCCTGTTGGATTTCATGTATCGGGGATCGATCGACGTCGCAGAGGAACATTTGCCATCGTTGATAAAAACGGCCACGGATCTGGAGATCCGTGGCCTATCCGGCGATCAAAGGAACCAAGAGAACAATCGTAGCCCATACACGAGAGTCGAGACTCGAATGCAACGGCGTCACATAGAAACGAGGGTTCACACGACCGAATACATGAAAGAGCCGTCCGTTATCCCGATCTTACCTAAACAGTCTTCCTTGGAATCGTTGGAGGATCACATTAAAGTAGAGGAGATCGAAGTGGAGGACGATCCTATGGTGATCGACGGACACGAGGATAGCTTCGACGAACCTTTGCGATCAACCGAAACGCAAATCGTAAGTCATGTAGATTAAGTTGCATTTTAGTTCATTGAAATTCAGTCAACTCGGTAACCGGTCAGTAAAATAGAATATTTCCTCGATAGCTACTGAATTTTCTTCTTCTATTCGCGTAACAATTTAGAGACGCATGCCGCCGCCGATGTATAAACGAGAGACGAGATTCAAAGGGCAGAAACGAGTGTCCGTTGGACGTTCGACGAGGAACAACGACGCACAGGAATTTCGAACAAAGGACAGAGGAACGTCGAGGGAAAATTCGAGCAGGGAAAGCTACGAGGATTCGAGTAACGTTAAATCCGAGCTGAATTTCAACAACGGATCCGCGGATCCAACGGTACCGGATATACAGATGAACGACGACTTACAAGAACGAGATGAGAGTCTGGTACGAACAGATGATTGATCGCCATTCAGAAACTTTCTAAATTATCTCGGAAATATCGTGATTTCTATTAGGAGTTTGCCTGTTACCGGGGGACACTTAAGGTTTCCTCTAGGGTAAAACAAATTAATATTGTTAATATAATTATTATCAGCGAATTTTTAGATATTTTAGATACTTTAAATTGGTCGATTTAGCCCCTTGCGATTTATTATCATTTTACTATTTACGTAATGGGGTAGGAGTGGACTAAGATTGGAATAATATTGGATTAATATTGGATTAATATTAAATTAATATTGAATTAATATTGGGTTAATATTGGATTAATATTGAATTAATATTGGATTAATAATGAATTAATATTGGATTAATAATGGATTAATATTGAATTAATATTAGACTAAAATTGGAATAATATTGGAATAAAATTGGATTAATATTGGATTACTATTGAATTAATATGGAATTAATATTGGATTAATATTGGGTTAATATTGGATTAATATTGAATTAATATTGGATTAATAATGGATTAATATTGGATTAATAATGGATTAATATTGAATTAATATTAGACTAAAATTGGAATAATATTGGAATAAAATTGGATTAATATTGGATTACTATTGAATTAATATTGAATTAATATTGGATTAATATTGGATTAATATTGAATTAATATTGGATTAATAATGGATTAATATTGGATTAATAATGGATTAATATTGAATTAATATTAGACTAAAATTGGAATATTATTGGAATAAAATTGGATTAATATTGGATTATTATTGAATTAATATTGGATTAATATTGGATTACGATTGAATTAATATTGGATTAATATTGGATTACGATTGAATTAATATTGGATTAATATTGGATTAATAATGAATTAATATTGAATTATATATTAGACTAAAATTGGAATAATATTGGATTAATATTGGATTAATATTGGGTTAATATTGGATTACTATTGAATTAATATTTGATTAATATTGGATTACTATTGAATTAATATTGGATTAATATTGGATTAATAATGGATTAATAATGGATTAATATTGAATTAATATTAGACTAATATTGGATTAATATTGGATTAATATTGGATTAATATTGGATTACTATTGAATTAATATTGAATTAATATTGGATTAATATTGGATTACTATTAAATTAATATTGGATTAATATTGTATTAATAATGAATTAATATTAGACTAAAATTGGAATAATATTGGAATAAAATTGGAATAATATTGGATTACTATTGAATTAATATTGAATTAATATTGGATTAATATTGGATTAATATTAGATTACTATTGAATTAATATTGGATTAATAATAGATTGATATCGTATTAATACTAAACTAAGTTTGCAATAATATTGGATTAGATCATTCCAATTTGAAGGATAATATTGTTCAACCGCTCTTTTATTTATTCACATCTTTTTTATACGTGTCGATTTATGTAACAGATATAATATGTATAGTAAACGTCGTGCCTTACCGAATTATCACTCGTTCCATACTTTATAATTCTATTCGTCACGTTTCGATTATAGCTACTGCCCGGTAATAAGCAAACTCTTCCTACAATTCAACATTTAACTCGCCCATAATTTTACACTTTACATACTTTCGCGAATCACTTGCATTCCTTTCCCTTTTCATTGCACCTTCGAGTTTCCCCCTAAACTCATAAAAATCCACATTCCAATAACTCCATCTAATCTATTAATCACTTAATCGCTCATTAACTATCTTAAAATCGTCATTGACGTTCTTGTAAGTTTCCCCCCCCCCCTCCTAATTTCATAACGAAACCTATCATATTAACATTGCCTGTATTTATTCGCAGGATTCGTCGAAGAGCGCGGAAGATAGTCCAAGGTTAACGATCAAGAAAAAGGGTGAAATTTCGATGAAGAGGTCCGCGAACGAAGGGAAAGAAACCAGACCGATATTGCCAAGATCCGAGAAAGCCCAATATAAACCGTTCTCCTGCGATCTTTGTACTTTAGCGTTCACCAGAGCCTCGCATTTGGCCAGACACAGAAGAGTTCACACCGGTGAACGTCCATTCGCTTGCAACATTTGTCCTCGAATGTTCGCGAGGCAGGACAAGCTGAAGCAACACTTGGATTCCCATTTGCAGTGGCCGAAACGGAAGAACAGCTTGTCAAGCGCGAGTTGTCAATCGACGACGTCCGTTCCTGGGAAAGGGAAACGAGGCAGACCTCGAAAGGTGAACTATTTTGCTACTTTTCTTACCGTTATGAAAATTGAATTACTAATGTAGGGTTATCCGAAAGCACCTTTGGCATGTTGAAGCAAAATATCTGTGAAACGACATGTTTGTTATTATTTGTAAAATACAGGCGAAAAGAATAAAAATTGAAACGAGAACGAACGAAGATAATAGAAATACAAAAAGAGGTTAGGAAAGGGTAAAGCAGAAAGGGAAAGATAAAATAGTGAACATAAGTGTTCCTATAGTCTATTTTGGATAACCCTTTATAATATGTAAGGATCATTTTCATGTAAGTGAGAACTTTTTAAATGACGGTGCGAGGAACGTCGAAGTTTCTTATATATTTTCAATGCACATTATTTTTTGTTTATTTGATTGTTTGACTTAACAATTTGTAGTTTTAAACAGGATTATTTATTATAATTAATTATAGTTTGAAAACTATTGTCTACTTATCAATTTGTAGGTTTAAATAGGATTGTTGATTTAACTATTTATACTTCGAAATTAATTCTTTATACAAATTATCCATTATAATTTTTTCCCCTCCCAATTTTAAACAATTCATTTTTATATATAAATGTATATAATTTTATAGATAATTCGTACAAATATTCGTACAAATATAATTCTTCATATGGTTTATATAAATATATAAACTCCTTATATATGTTATCTTTATATAAATGAACTTTTATATGTTATCTTTATATAAATGAACTTTTATATAATTTCCCATCTAATTTGAAATAATTCGTTTCTACATATAAATAGATATATATAATTCATAGAAGTATAGAAATTCTTTGTACAATTCGTAGAAAAAATATATTTATTAAATTTTTTAGCTATTATTTCTTTAGATAAATTATCTTTTATATAATTTCTTCCCTAACTTTAAATCATTCCTTTCTCTATACAAATAATAAACAAATACATATAATCCAAATAAATACACGAATTCTTTATATACGTTTTCTGTATATAAATTAATCCCTTACAGAATTTCCCTTTTAATTCTAAATAATTCCTTCTCATACATAAATAATCTCTTCTAATTTTTACCCACAATCAAACTCCGATTTCCATACAATCATTTACCGCTTCAATAATTCGTAAAAGCAAATATTTACCTAAATACCCACATTTTATCATGAAAAGAATTTGCAAAAATCGAGCTTAGCTTGGCTCGTTATTTTGCAAGATAATTAATCAATCAATTAATCAATTAATTTGTTAATATTTGTAGCAGGTAAATTTGGAGCAGTCGGCAATGGAAGAGATCCTGAAATTCGGCGAGTTCAGTTCTCTGTTGAACAAATCCCATTCCGCGAATTCGACCAGCAAAAGCGAGGATTTCGCGTCGGCGGAGAACGGAAGTAAAATGAAAGAACAAGAAGAGGACATGGCGGAGATCAGCGACGACAAAGACAAAGACGCCGACAAAGATAAGGATAATTACGGCTGTCAAGTGGAGAACGGCCAAGATATCATTTAAATCGTCCCCCCCCCCCCCTTGTTCTCTTCCTTACGGTGTACTTTTACAAAAACGTATTTTTCTATGGGCAAAAGAAAATCACGTGGATGGAAGTGATGAAAAATGAATAATCGAGCTTTTTGCATCGACGCGACGCACGAAAAAAAAAGCCAGGTACTTTTCTCGATTTTCCTTTTTCTTTCTCTGTTTTTTTTTTCCTTTTTACAAGATTTTCCATCTCGTGGACTTGTTAGTATATTTTTGTTTTAACCCTTTCGTTCCCAAAATTAACGAATGAAACGATTGATAAGGGGAGAAACGAATACGAATTACGTACATTTGTTAACGTATTTTCTTTCTTCAACCCTTTCATCCCTGAATTATAAAAGAAATAATTAATAAGTAGAAATGAATGCGAATTGTGTGAATTTGTTAGCGTATTTTTTGTTTAACCCCTTCGTTACCAAATTATGAAAGAAATAATTAATAAGTAGAAATGAATGCGAATTACGTAAATTTGTTAACGTATCTTTTGTTTAACCCTTTCATCCCTAAATTAAAAAAGAAATAATTAATAAGGAAGAACAAATACGAATTACGTAAATTTGTTAACGTATCTTTTCTTTAACCTTTTCATCCTTAAATTAAAAAAGAAATAATTAATAAGGAGAAACGAATACGAAATACGTAAATTTGTTATCGTATTCTTTGTTTAACCCTTTCATCCCTAAATTAAAAAAGAAATAATTAACAAGGAGGGACAAATCGAATTACGTAAATTTGTTAACGTATTTTCTTTCTTTAACCCTTTCATCCCTGAATTATAAAAGAAATAATTAATAAGTAGAAATGAATGCGAATTACGTAAATTTGTTAACGAATCTTTTGTTTAACCCTTTCATCCCTAAATTAAAAAAGAAATAATTAACAAGGAGGAACAAATATGAAATACGTAAATTTGTTAACGAATTTTTTGTTTAACCCTTTCATCCCTAAATTATAAAAGAAATAATTAATAAGGAGAAACGAGTACGAATTACGTAAATTTGTTAATAAATCTTTTGTTTAACCCTTTCACTATGAAATTGCAAAGGATATAATTGGTAACGAGAAACAATTAATATAGAGAGCTACACAAATTTGTTGGCGTGTTATTGAACGTCGAATTACCGCGTAATTATCGTATCGAATCGCTTCGTAATTAAAAATACGACGCTTGAATATTGGGAATAAGAAAGGGTTAAGATTTCAGTGCAATACTTTTGGTTCTTTCCCAAAAGGAAATTTTGTTTGTACATCTAGCGAATGGTGAAATTTAGCAAGAAGGCGGTAAATTGTTTAAAAGGTTACGAGTTCATATTTATATACGTAAGATAAATTGATATGCAACGATATGTAACTAGAAATTAAATTTTTACTATACATTATTATGAAACGCCGAATAATTGGTGGGCTGCGAATTTTTATTGCAAATTCACTACTTTTTCCATTTTCTTTTTTTTTTTTCTTGTTTTCGTAAGGAAAAATTGAAATCCTCGCGACGCGAACAAAATTATAATATTGCAAAGATATTATATAAATTGTATTCTATTTTATTTGTATCAATTTGATTTCACTTTGATTATTATGATTTTAATTTCTTTTGTTATAAATGCATTAAATAATTCGCAGTTTACCGATTAGAAATTATTGTTTCGAGAACGAAACTCTGATTGTTGTGAAACGACTGTTACTCTTACGAAAACATTTAATATTTCAGTTTACATTTCATAAACAATGCCATTTAATTGTTTTTTTTTCTTTTTTGTTACACGCAGATTTGCAATTATTAAGGTTTAACCCTTTACGCATGAGATAAATGAATTTTTCGCCTATTTTAAACTATTATTTAATGTTTATTATATTATTAACGAGTATTCTAATGTGTTACAAATTCTTGCTAAATTAATAAGAATTTTTCTAATGTGTTACGAATTTTTATTCAATTATCAACAGTTTTGTTTTTTTAATATTTTACGAAGTTCCACCCAATGATTAATAATTTTTTGCATACTCAATTCATTAACAATTTTCTACATTTTTAACCAATCTCTCCCAATCATTAATAAGAAAGATGCTTATTAATGTTATTAATTAAAATTTGTTGGTTTTTAACCCCAATAATTTTGTACAATGAATTAAATAATTCTCTCTTTCAATTTTGTTAAATATTGAACAATTTTTCGCCTAATTATTAACACCAAAAATTCTTATTAATGCTATTAACCAAAATTCCTCTGTTTAAACCTCAATTATTTTGTATGAAGAATTAATTATTCCTTTCTTTCATTTTTCTTAAATATTTCACTACTTTTCTTATTAAAATTCTTCTCTTATTAATAAACCAAAAATTCTTATTAAATGCTATTAATTAAAGTTTCTCGCGTTTAAATTCAAATTAAGTTGCGCAATGTGTTAATTATTCTTTCTTTCAATTTTGTTAAATGTTTAACTATTTTTCGCCCAATTATTAACACCAAAAATTCTTATTACACGCTATTAATTAAGGTTTCTCGCGTTTAAATTCAAATAAAATTGCGCAATGTGTTAATTATTCTTTCTTTTAATTTTGTTAAATATTGAACTATTTTTCGCTCAATTATTAATACCAAAGATTCTTATTAATGTTATTAACCAAAATTCCTTTGTTTAAACCTCAATTATTTCGTATGAAGAATTAATTATTCCTTTCTTTCATTTTTCTTAAATATTTAACTACGTTTCTTATTAAAATTCTTCTCTTATTAATAAACCAAAAATTCTTATTAAATGCTATTAATTAATGTTTCTTGCAATTAAATTCAAATTAAGTTGCGCAATGTGTTAATTATTCTCTCTTTCAATTTTGTTAAATATTGAACTATTTTTCGCCCAATTATTAACACCAAAAATTCTTATTACACGCTATTAATTAAGGTTTCTCGCGTTTAAATTCAAATAAAATTGTGCAATGTGTTAATTATTCTTTCTTTTAATTTTGTTAAATATTGAACTATTTTTCGCTCAATTATTAATACCAAAGATTCTTATTAAATGCTATTAACCAAAATTCCTTTGTTTAAACCTCAATTATTTTGTATGAAGAATTAATTATTCCTTTCTTTCATTTTTCTTAAATATTTAACTACTTTTCTTATTAAAATTCTTCTCTTATTAATAAACCAAAAATTCTTATTAAATGCTATTAATTAATGTTTCTTGCAATTAAATTCAAATTAAGTTGCGCAATGTGTTAATTATTCTTTCTTTCAATTTTGTTAAATATTGAACTATTTTTCGCCCAATTATTAATACCAAAAATTCTTATTAAATGCTATTAACCAAAATTCCTTTGTTTAAACCTCAATTATTTTGTATGAAGAATTAATTATTCCTTTCTTTCATTTTTCTTAAATATTTAACTACTTTTCTTATTAAAATTCTTCTCTTATTAATAAACCAAAAATTCTTATTAAATGCTATTAATTAATGTTTCTTGCAATTAAATTCAAATTAAGTTGCGCAATGTGTTAATTATTCTTTCTTTCAATTTTGTTAAATATTGAACTATTTTTCGCCCAATTATTAATACCAAAAATTCTTATTAAATGCTATTAACCAAAATTCCTTTGTTTAAACCTCAATTATTTTGTATGAAGAATTAATTATTCCTTTCTTTCATTTTTCTTAAATATTTAACTACTTTTCTTATTAAAATTCTTCTCTTATTAATAAACCAAAAATTCTTATTAAATGCTATTAATTAATGTTTCTTGCAATTAAATTCAAATTAAGTTGCGCAATGTGTTAATTATTCTTTCTTTCAATTTTGTTAAATATTGAACTATTTTTCGCCCAATTATTAATACCAAAAATTCTTATTAAATGCTATTAACCAAAATTCCTTTGTTTAAACCTCAATTATTTTGTATGAAGAATTAATTATTCCTTTCTTTCATTTTTCTTAAATATTTAACTACTTTTCTTATTAAAATTCTTCTCTTATTAATAAACCAAAAATTCTTATTAAATGCTATTAATTAATGTTTCTTGCAATTAAATTCAAATTAAGTTGCGCAATGTGTTAATTATTCTTTCTTTTAATTTTGTTAAATATTGAACTATTTTTCGCCCAATTATTAACACCAAAAATTCTTATTAAATGCTATTAATTAAAGTTTCTCGCGTTTAAATTCAAATAAAGTTGCGCAAAGGGTTAATATATTCGTTCCGATAAAAGGACGATCTAAAACGCGATTGTTTCACTTTGTAGAGTCCCTCGATTTTCTCATTAATTCGCATCGCGCGTCTCTAATCTCGATCTCATCGTGGAAACGCACTAATTTAAACGTACGAGTTCGTAAGAAACCATACGAGATACCTTTATTACCAAGACTCGATTCGTATTTATTTATTTATTAAGAACAATTGGTGTTACGTTTGTTATACTATTATTATTATTATTATTATAGATTAAATAATATAAATCGGTTCGAAAGAGAGTACCTGAAGCACCCAAGGTTATTTTTTGGGTGAACGCAGGCCACGTAGGGAAAAAAATATTAATATAAACAATCTTTATCTCCAATTTTCCGAGATGGTTGTTTAGGTACTGATAAAAACAAAAAAAAAAAGAAAAAAAAAATCGAATTCTTCGACGATTCACGTAATCGTAATTTACGATGATATTTCTCTATTAAGTACGAGATAAGATTAGGGGATGAAAATTTACGTTGGAAACTCGACCAAATTACTTAAGCCCGAAGACTGCGGTATAGTTTGCATTGCGCGATTATTTAACAAACTCAAATATTTAAATTACTCGCCTATTTAACAATCGAAGCATTCAAAATTATTTTATACTTTGAAGGTGCAATTATTCTTCAATTTTGAGATGATTATTGTTTTAATAATTGGAAGACTTTGAAATTTGCATCGAGTGATTATTTAACAAACTCAAATATTTAAATTACTCGCTTAATTAACAATCGAAGCTTTCGAAATTATTTTATAGTTTGAAGGTGCAATTATTCTTCAATTTTGAGATGATTATTGATTTAATAATTGCAAGACTATTAAATTTGCATCGAGTGATTATTTAACAAAACTCTCAATTGAAATTATTTGCCTAATCACAATTTAAAGCGTTAAAGATTGTTTTATAATTCAAAGGTGCAATTATTCTTTATTTCTAAGCTATTTTAAGTTGAAATTAAAATTGTTCGTCTAATTATTCTTCAATTTTAAGCTGATTATTGGTATGAATAATTGGAAGACTTAAATTTGCGTCGACTGATTATTTAACAAACTCAAATATTTAAATTACTCGCTTAATTAACAATCGAAGCTTTCAAAATTATTTTATAGTTTGAAGGTGCAATTATTCTTCAATTTTGAGACGATTATTGATTTAATAATTGGAAGACTTTTAAATTTGCATTGAATGATTATTGAACAAATTCGTACAATTCAAATTACTCGCCTAATTACCAATCGAAGCATTAAATTTACCGTGGCGAGATTACTTAATTAATTCATCATTCGAATTATTCGCCTACTTGTTCCTCAATTTTAAGTTATTAACAACTAAAAAAATCAACAATTTTAAGTATTTTCCTTTAATTTTAATTAGCTACAAAAAAATCGAACTTAATTGCGCCCGAATTGCGTCACAAAAATTATGTCAAATTATAATCAAATCCGCGGCAATGCAAACTGTACTTATTACACAAGAAAAAGGCTCGAGGCTTCCGAGAGCCGGTAAAAATAAAAATGGAAAAAAAAAAAACGGAAAAATATGTAGCTTCGAATATTTTGTTATACACGCGATTATAAATACGTCAAGTACAAATGTCCAAATATTAGAGTATACGTGTGCGTAAGTGTGCGTGCCTGCCGTATATATTATTAATGAAAAAGAAAGGAGAGAAACACAACATAAACATCGACGAAGCATAGGATATACTGTCCATTTTTCGTATAGAATCAATTCTTATATCAACATATTTTAGCGTCGCGATAATTTCAATTAGAATAAAACAACAGCGTTTCAAAACCTATTGGGAAATATAAAAATAAATACTAAAGATAATTAATTGTTTCCTACATAATTTTGATCTACAATAACGTGTATAGATGTTATTTGCTTTGCTATCGTTCAATCTTCCATAACCCGAATTTAATTTACTTTTGCGATACGAACGAAAAGTGTATAATTAATCGAAACGCGTTTCGTTTCGATCTGGAAATCGGCGATTAATAATCACACGATCGATTAGTTATAATCGAAATGGAACGAAATGGAAATCGTAGGATGAAATCGTAACGAGATTAAACTCGACAAAGTTGAACGATAAAAATGAATAAATGGTTCAAACTTTGTCAACTTTGTCAACTTTGATTTCGTTGTATTTCCATATATGTACAGTTTACTCGCTAAATTGAGCGTACACCTATGTTGCCGATGACAAATAACTAAAAAGTAAATATACACGCGCGTGTTCAAAAGTAGAAACTCGATATGAGGACGTCTGAAATGCTATGAGGACGTCTGAAATGCTATGAGGACGTCTGAAATGCTATAAGGACGTCTGAAATGCTATGAGGACGCCTGAATGCTATGAGGACGTCTTGGTGATGCCCTATTTCCCCTCTCAGATTGCTATCGATCGCTTTGTGGGACCGTTCGAAGGTCCCTGACGTCACTGCGCTTAGAACGAGCCACGTGGTCGGTTCAGCAGTTCTTAGTAGACTGAAGCGATACGAACCACCACTCCCTTACTTAGCCTCTTAGGCACTATGCGCCACTATAGTGGCTTTCGCGGATGTCATCTTTTTGTACGACGCGCCACTATAGTGGCTTTCGCGGATGTCATCTTTCTGTACGACGCGCCACTATAGTGGCTTTCGTGGATGCCATCTCTCTGAACGACGCGCCACTATAGTGGCTTTCGCGGATGTCATCTTTCTGTACGACGCGCCACTATAGTGGCTTTCGTGGATGCCATCTCTCTGAACGACGCGCCACTATAGTGGCTTTCGTGGATGCCATCTCTCTGTACGACGCGCCACTATAGTGGCTTTCGTGGATGCCATCTCTCTGAACGACGCGCCACTATAGTGGCTTTCGCGGATGTCATCTCTCTGAACGACGCGCCACTATAGTGGCTTTCGCGGATGCATCTTTCTGTACGACGCGCCACTATAGTGGCTTTCGCGGATGCATCTTTCTGTACGACGCGCCACTATAGTGGCTTTCGTGGATGCCATCTCTCTGAACGACGCGCCACTATAGTGGCTTTCGCGGATGTCATCTCTCTGAACGACGCGCCACTATAGTGGCTTTCGCGGATGCATCTTTCTGTACGACGCGCCACTATAGTGGCTTTCGCGGATGCATCTTTCTGTACGACGCGCCACTATAGTGGCTTTCGTGGATGCCATCTCTCTGAACGACGCGCCACTATAGTGGCTTTCGCGGATGTCATCTCTCTGAACGACGCGCCACTATAGTGGCTTTCGCGGATGCATCTTTCTGTACGACGCGCCACTATAGTGGCTTTCGCGGATGTCATCCTTCTGTACGACGCACCACTATAGTGGCTTTAATTGTTAAAAGTATTTATAAATTGTTAAAGTTAAAACGCGTGTATCATATCTTTAAGAAAAATTATAATTTAATCATCGAACACTTCATATTCCAATGTACTCGTGTAAAAAACAGCATTATCCGTCACACATTGCAGTGCCGCATTATTTACACGTTAATTCGCGTTGAACTCTGCCGTACAGAGAAACAGCCCCGCGCAAAATTCAGCCGTGCCTAAGAGGTTAAAAGCGATCGATAGCGATCTGAGAGGGGGAATAGGGCATCTCCAATCCGTCCTCATAGCATTTCACCGTTTCACTTTCGTGTAACAGATCCGCGTAACAGATTTCTCAGATACCCCTCCGCGAAAACATATTCTATGTTAAAATAATTCAATCAAGGCGAAGAATTACGATCGCAGTATCAACATTCAGCAACTTTGCGATACTTGCGAAATCACGGTCGTGATTGAACTTTAATCGCGACCGTGATCGTGATTTTGTGATCGGTGATAAACCACTGTTAGTGATTTTGCACGTCATCTCTAATCCTTGTGCATTTGATGCAGCGCCGCCCTAAGGCCCACAAGCACAATGCGGATCATGCGCGACGCCTGAGCGCCAACAAATTCGTCGTCGAATATAAGTTTGAAATTTACGTATTTTTTACGTTTAATTTTTGTGTTAATTTTGTCGTTCACGTGCAAATGGATGGTCTGTCCTGTGTTTAGTCAATGATAAATATGCGTAGAACTCTTTGCGATGCGAATTCGCATCCACCTAATATTGTTAAATTATTCTTCTCATGGAAACTATCGTCAGAGCTTTCTTAAATTAAATAGATTTTCGTCTATATTAATTCGAACTCGACTTTCACTTTGTATCAGCAATTGTTTTCTTCCTTTTCTGTAATTCTCTAAGTAGCTGTATATTCGTCGGTTGTTTGGTTAAAAATAAGACTTGTTTCGTTTTTAGGAATAATTGATATACTGTGTCTCTACTTGTAATTATTCGAACGACGAAGAGTTTGTTTATTAAAAATAGATTCATCTTCTGCGTTACGCGTAATTTAGATTATTTATTATCCGAGTGAATAATATTCGTTTCTTTTCTTATCGTTTGTTAAGTTGTATGTTAATTATTGTGTATTAAGTTGAAATTCGTGGACATTTTTAAAGCTTTGGATATTCGAATCGTTTTAATTCCGTAGCTTTTGAGTTTCTAAAGTTTTGGATTTCGAAGCGTTTAAATTTTCAAGCTTATGGAGTTTCAAATAGTCTTGATTTGCAAACGTTTGAATTTTCAAGCTTTTGCAATTTTATGCGGTTTAATTCGTAAAAGTTTCAATGGCTGAAATTTTGGAATTTGCACACGCTTAGATTTCCAAGTGTTTAAATTTACAAACGTTTAATTTTACAAGTATTTAAATTTTTATGTGTTTAAATTTGCAAGCGTTCAAATTTACAACGTTTGAAATTTCTAAGCTTTTTAATTTGCAAACGCTTAGATTTGCAAGTATTTAAATTTTCAAGCGTTTAAATTTGCAAACGTTCAAATTTACAAATTTCAAATTTCCAAGCGTAATAATTTCGAAGTATTTTCATTTGCAAACGCTTAGATTTGCAAGTATTTAAATTTTCAAACGTTCAAAATTTGCAAACGTGTTCAAATTTACAATGTTTGAAATTTCCCAGCGTTCAAATTGACAACATTTAAAATTTCTAAGTATTTTAATTTGCAAACGCTTAAATTTTCAAATATTTAAATTTTCAAGTCTTTAAATTTGCAAACGTTCAAATTTACAAATTTCAAATTTCCAAGCGTAATAATTTCGAAGTATTTTCATTTGCAAACGCTTAGATTTGCAAATATTTAAATTTTCAAGTGTTTAAAATTTGCAAACGTTCAAATTTACAACGTTTTAAATTTCCAAGCGTAATAATTTCGAAGTATTTTAATTTGCAATCGCTTAGATTTGCAAGTATTTAAATTTTTCAAGCGTTTAAATTTGCAAACGTTCAAATTTACAACGTTTTAAATTTCCAAGCGTATTAATTTCTAAGCATTTTAATTTGCAAAAACGCATAAATTTGCAAGTATTTAAATTTTCCAAGCGTTCAAATAAATTTACAACGTTTGAAATTTCCAAGCCTATTAATTTCGAAGCATTTCAATTTTCAAAAAACCCACAAATTTCCAAGTGTGTATTTAAATTTTCAATCGTTCAACAATTTTCACCCTTTTCGAATTCTAAAAAAACCGCATATTAATTTACAAACGTTCGAACTTTTTAACCGTTCTTCAACTATTTAACTTTAACTCGTTTCGAATTTTTCAAGCGTTTCGAATTAGCGAATTCGAGAACCAAATTTTCAACTCGTTCGAATAATTGTGATACCGCGCTGTATATATTTTTTAAGCGTTTCTAAACCCGTGCTGCCATCCGAATCGCGTATTTTTCTTCGACTATAGGTTATTGTTGTGTTGTGTAACACGAATCGCAATTCTGTTCCGTTGTATTCTTGTTGCTCGACCTACCAAACGTTACTATCTTCTATTTGCTGCATTATTAACTTCTATTTACGGCGATGTGCAATTTATCTCAACGATGTGTGACGTTATTGTCGTCATTGTATTGTGCGCGGGCGAGTGAATTTCGTGCAATCCTTCTTTAAGGCCCATTTACTGATTCGGATTCAATCGTTGCGAACATTCTTGCGTTCTAATCGTCTTCTAATTCCAATTAACGCCGCTGTTAAAGTTACAATTACTGCATTGAAAAATGTACACGAACTATGTACTTTTCGAAATCAATTTTTGCTTACGGAAAATTCAGAATTTATAGTGAATTAACCCTTTAACACTAGGTTTACGAACGTTAAGTGCATAATTTGACAGGCTTGCGGAAAAATAATTAGTTAAGTATAAATATTTGTAATTAGAAGCGCGAGGATGAAGAGAATTAATTAGAATACATGTTCATACCATTGTATTAATTAAAGTTAACATAAAGCACTGAAATGTAATATTTATCGTCTCTATAATTTTAGGTATAAAATCTGAAATGCGTCAACGTGACGAGTTTCGTAAATCTAGTGTTAATAAAATTTAAATAAACTCGTTTATTTGAAAAAAAACACCATAATTTGTATCTAAACTTATGCAAAATTCATGTAATATGTAAAAGTATGCAAAATATTCGGTCCATTTATTTGTCTACATTTTGTAAACGTATGCAAAATATTTGGGGTCCATTTATTTGTCTATATTTTGTAAACGTATGCAAAATATTCAGTCCATTTATTTGTCCATATTTTGTAAAAGTATGCGAAATAATCAGAGTCCATTTATTTGTCTACATTTTGTAAAAATATGCAAAATATTCGGGGTCCATTTATTTGTTTATATTTTGTAAAAGCATGCAAAATATTCAGTCTATATATTTGTCTATATTTGGTAAAAGTATGCAAAATAATCAGTCTATTTATTTGTCTATATTTTGTAAAAGTATGCAAAATATTCGGGGTCCATTTATTTGTCCACATTTTGTAAAAGTATGCAAAATAATCAGAGTCCATTTATTTGTCCATATTTTGTAAAAGTATGCAAAATATTCAGTCCACTTATTTGTCCATATTTGGTAAAAGTATGCAAAATAATCGGGGTCCATTTATTTGTCTATATTTTGTAAAAGTATGCAAAATATTCAGTCCACTTATTTGTCCATATTTGATAAAAGTATGCAAAATATTCAACAATCTATTTATTTGTCTACATTTTGTAAAAGTATGCAAAATAATTAGAGTCCATTTATTTGTCCATATTTTCTAAAAGTATGCAAAATATTCGGGGTCCATTTATTTGTCTATATTTTGTAAAAGTATGCAAAATATTCAACAATCTATTTATTTGTCTACATTTTGTATAAGTATGCAAAATAATTAGAGTCTATTTATTTGTCTACATTTTGTAAAAGTATGCAAAATATTCAGTCTACTTATTTGTCTACATTTTGTAAAAATATGCAAAATAATCAGTCCACTTATTTGTCCATATTTTGTAAAAGTATGCAAAATATTCGATCCATTTATTTGTCTATATTTTGTAAAAGTATGCATAATATTCAATCTATTTATTTGTCTATATTTTGTAAAAGTATGCAAAATATTCAACAATCTATTTATTTGTCTACATTTTGTATAAGTATGCAAAATAATTAGAGTCCATTTATTTGTCTACATTTTGTAAAAGTATGCAAAATATTCAGTCTACTTATTTGTTTACATTTTGTAAAAGTATGCAAAATAATCAGTCCACTTATTTGTCCATATTTTGTAAAAGTATACAAAATATTCGATCCATTTATTTGTCTACATTTTGTAAAAGTATGCAAAATATTGTGACTATTTATTTGTCCATATTTTGTAAAAGTATGCAAAATATTCAGTCTATTTATTTGTCTACATTTTGTAAAAGTACGCAAAATATTCGGTCTATTTGATTCACTTGTATTTGTACAGTATTTCAACATTCGAAAATTTACAATTACCAATAAATCAACTATTTCCACTGCATTTTCGACGTTACACCAAGGCGCGTATAATTTTCTTCGCAATTATTTTTCATTATCGCCAATAATCACACTTTCATTCGCTAATTAACGATAGAAAAGTTCTTGCAACAATTATTACAAAACTGTGCCGTGATTTTATTTATATTCTATTATAGTAATCAAAATCGTACGATGCACCCTTCACTTTCAATATTTATTCGTATACTTTTCCTTTTCAATCATTTTAACATCGCTTCGATCTTCAATTACATTTATATAAATTATAAAACGATTAAAAAATACGATTTAGTAAATTAACATGCTTCTACATATTACGACGTTTTTAATAGCAAATCAATTCTGATTATGATCATACGTAGCTTTGAATTTTACGTTTCCATAATGGTGAATTTATGATTGATTAACAATGCGAACAGAAATGCAGGTAGAAACAAAAATTCAATTCTAAATGTCGTTTTAATCGCAATTCGTTTCGCAATTGTGTTCAACGAATTCTTTCTTTAGCAGCGAGAGGCGATATACTTAAATTGTCGGTAGCTTTAACGTTGGCGGATTGTTAGGATACTTATAGTGTTCGCAGCGATTGTCTCCATGTTCATACACGCAAACTTTAGAGCGTCCAGAAGGTCGTACGCGAGTCTTCATATCTTACAGTGTATATTGTGTAGCATGTGTAAATAAATTTTAAAGCCAAACACCTTTTCCTGTATTCTTCTAGTTTATGGTTTCCCTGGATATCCTAAAATATATGTACATAAGCAATTTACTTGCAAGTATTCAAAATTCGAAATACCTTCTCCTGTATTCTTCTAATTTATGGTTTTTTTCGATATTTTTAAATATATACCAAGCAATTTGCTTCCAAGTATTCAAAATTTGAAATACCTTCTCCTGTATTCTTCTAATTTATGGTTTCTTTCGATATCCTAAAATATACGTACATAAGCAATTTACTTCCGAGTATTAAAAAAAAGAAATACCTTCTCCTGTAATTGTTTTGTTTATGGTTTCCTTCGATATCTTAAAAATTTGCTTCCAAGTATTCAAAATTCGAAATACCTCTTCCTGTATTCTTCTAATTTATGGTTTCTTTCGCTATTCTAAAATATGTATCAAGCAATTTGCTTCCAAGTATTCAAAATTCGAAATTCCTATTCCTGTATTCTTCTAATTTATGGTTCCTCTCGATATCCTAAAATATGTATGAAGCAATTTACTTCCAGGTATTCAAACTTCGAAATACCGTCTCCTGTATTCCTCTAATTTATGGTTTCTCTCGATATCCTAAAATATGTATCAAGCAATTTGTAAAACTACAATAATATCAGCCCAGTCAAAAGACTGACACTGCCAGTAATATTAAAAATTACCGCGTCTCAATTTTTTTCAATACGGAGTACCTTTCCAAAAAATCTAAAAAAATTTTAAATTAACAATCATAAAGGACTGGTAAAACTACAATAATATCAACCCAGTCAAAAGACTGACACTGCCTGTAATATTAAAAATTATCGTTTTTTTATTTTTTTGACTGCGTGCCCCCTCTTGGAAAAATCTGAAAAAATTCTATGTTAACTACAATAAGGAGGTGCTAAAACTGTAAAAATATAAACGTAGTCATTTTAGGACTTCTATAGGAAATCAACATTTCAAAACTTTGTTCATTTTTCAAAATTCGGTTTTGAAATAAAAAATTCTGAAAAAATTCACAGATATGTATTCCAGTAGTTGGAATATTTTCCAATTTTTTCAGAATTTTTGATGAAAGAGTACAACAGAAATCGAGCAAAAACTGTAATCACAACACACCCCATAACTACCCCAATGGTGGGGATTGGGAGTTGAAACTTTGCACAGAGGGGTTTTTCCATGTCCTCTAACTATTGGTGTATCAGAAATTTAATTTGGTTCGGGGGCACTTTTGACCATCTTATCCGGCTACACCCTTTGCTTCCAAGTATTCAAAATTCGAAATACCTTCTCCTATATTCTTCTAATTTATGATTTCTTTCGATATCCTAAATCCTAAAATATGTACAAAAGCAATTTGCTTCGAAGTATTAAAAATGCGAAACGTTGAGAATTGGAATTATACAGTTAAATTATTGGAGGTGAGTAAGCTTATTAAAAAAAAAAAAAAAAAAAAAAAAAAAAGAGGAATAATTCTTCGTTTTTCTCGTTACTCGCAATTATCATTATATTCTCCGACATACAATATATTTTTACAAATACATTTTGTTCGCTTATACACAGACTTTTGTCGAGGGTTCGGTTAAGAAGTTTTAACATAATCGTGTTATATGATGCACCTATAATCGAACGGATGCAAATGCATTAAAATTAGCTTTCGTACATTTAGAATTCATTATTACTATTATTGTTATATAATAAAATTATTATTATTATATAAGATATTATCGTATATCGTATAATAATAATGTAATAATATATACGAATATAAGATAATAGCAATATAATATCTAATAATAATAGTAATAATAATATAAGTATTATTTGGTGCTTGAATTATTTAGAATTTAACACATTAAATTCGTTTCAATTTTGTTGATCACCGACAAAATATTTCATTTGCATCCATTTGATTTTGCAATGGCTAAAAAAGAAATATTGTCAACGTATAATAATATTAAATATATATATGAAATATTACCATATTTATGTTTATTTTTTTTTTTTTAAGCGAGATGTGCTTTAATCGGATTTCACATTTATTTTTGCAAATATTTGAGCTTGCATTGATATCCGCAGTCTGTAATTATAAATTTACGATCCTCGGCACATCGAATTTCATTGAAACCAATGATTCTTTATGATTAAACGTAATGGCGTACGAATAATTGTTATAGCCACTGTTGGTGCCTCATATCAACGTTCTTCTCGTCACATTTTACATTGGTTACGCGTTTAACCCTTCAGCGAATTAAAGATTTCGATTGTGATTCAACTTAAGACTTTAATTGTCAAGCATTTAAATTTGCCAGCTTTACGAATTCCAAGCATTTGAAATGCTAAGCTATTGGAATTTTAAGCTTTGGATTTCTATGCTTTGGAATTCTAAGCATTTGGATTTCCAAGATTTGGGATTTTTTAGCATTTTAATTTCTAAGCTTTGAAATTCTAAGCTTTGAAATTCTAAGCTTTGGAATTCTAAGCTTTGGAATTCTAAGCTTTGGAATTCTAAGCTTTGGAATTCTAAGCTTTGGAATTCTAAGCTTTGGAATTCTAAGCTTTGAAATTCTAAGCTTTGAAATTCTAAGCTTTGAAATTCTAAGCTTTGAAATTCTAAGCTATGAAATTCTAAGCTTTGAAATTCTAAGCTTTGGAATTCTAAGCATTGGAATTCGAAGCTTTGAAATTAAAAGCTTTGGAATTATGGAGCATTTCAATTTCTAAGCTTTGGAGTTCTACGCTTTGGAATTCTAAGCTTTTGGATTTTCAAGCTTTGAAATTCTAAGCTTTTGGATTTTCAAGCTTTTGGAATTCTAAGCTTTGGAATTCTATGCTTTGGAATTCTATGCTTTGGAATTCTATGCTTTGGAATTCTATGCTTTGGAATTCTATGCTTTGGAATTCTAAGCTTTGGATTTCTTAGCTTTTCGATCTCCAAGCTTTGGAATGCTAAGCTTTGAGAATCCTTTGCTGTGGAATTCTAAGCTTTGAATTCCTAAGCTGTGGAATTCTAAGCTTTAGACTTCCAAGCTTTGCAATTCTAAGCTTTGCAATTCTAAGCTTTGGATTTGCAATCGTTTGACTCACCAAACTTCTCAATTCCAAAAACTCTTTAAACGCATTATCTACTAAAAATATCAAACCTTATAATACAGAAACGATCGTTGAAGGGTTGAACTTCAAACTATAAACTAGTTTCGATATATCCGATGCCTCTAATAAAAAGAATTGCCATAAATCGCCTAAATTCGACATCGGCTTCGAGAAATATCGCAATTATAATACATAGCAGAACCTTGGTTATCCGAACCAAATCATAACACGACTGTTCATATTAATAATCAATGATTTCCGATAATCGATTACGCGTTTTTCCGAGCAAGATGTTCGTTATTCCGAAATACGCGTGTTAGACAAGTATATAATACAAGTGTTATATAATTGGAATTAAGTGTACCAATAAGTGGTCCACTATTCTTTCAATAAGTAAGAAATATAGTTTTGCACTCGAATTATTATTCCACCAGTTTTTTATTTGTTGACATCAACTTGTAGCTTCGTTTAGAACATTCGTCGATTTGAACTCGGAACAGTGAGTGGATATTATAATAGCGATGGCGTGAAATCAGAAAAAGGTGGACTATTTATTGATACACTTAATATTATACGAATAACACTTTTGAACAATTTCAGCAACCTTCGTCTCGAATCTTGCTTGCCAATCTTTCTCACCTGCCAGCTCACTCATATCTAACTAATTTTTATTTAACTTTCACTCGAACGAAATAGTTAAGCCGAAGCGTGAAATAGTAAAGCGTTAATATCGCTGTTAAAATAAACCTTCGAACATTGTTACACAATGGCAAATCATTGAATTAATTTACGTCGTGGATATTAGGTATATCAAATCTGTTCTTTCGTAGTGAAAAGTTTCAAGTTTTTCTTTCCTAATTAACGATATCGTTCTAATAATCGAGCGTTTCGTTAATCGATTTTTCGTTAATCAAATTCACCCATAACCGATAATCGGATAATTAATCGTTCCGTTAATCGAGGTTCTACTTTGTATTTATAATAATGTAGTTAAACGCGGTCGTGGTAAATGAACATTTCTTCTAACATCGATTTAACGCGTTTTCATCTTACTCTTCTTCTTATTCGTTTCATTCTTTTTTTTTTATCTTTTTTTTAACTAGCCTTACATCGAGTTACAATGGCGACATCGAAAGCGTACGTACTTCTTTCTTTCTTCTCTTCATTCTTTCTTTTTTTTTTTGCTATTCCTTATTTCTAATTGATTGCATTTGTGTAGCTGCATTTTTATTATTATTATTCTTCGTACACCGAGAAAATTTCCGCTCAACAAATCCTTTTCTGAATCCCAAAATTAATCCTGCCGCGCTTTTCTAATGGTGTTCAGATTTCTCTAAAATATCCAAATTATCTATTAATTTCATCGCAAATATAAATGTAAATTTACATGCAAATATAAATTTAAATTTACATGCAAATATAAATTTAAATTTACATGCAAATGGAAATTTAAATTTACATACGTATAAATGTAAATATAAATATGCTATTAATATTTGAGAGATTAAGATTCAAGTTTCAATTATTCTTTCGTTTAAAAATTGTAATATAATTATGGTAATTATATAAGTATAATGTATAATTGTAACAAGTATAGTGAATCTCTTCTTAAGGAAAATATCTTAAGAATCGCGTTGAATTGAATGGAGTATAATTATAATAACAATTTCAATTCGATTACAATGCAACGAAATTATAGTAAATCTTTTGGAAAGAAAAAAGATGGAATATCGAATATCGCAGCAGGGTTAATTATTGATAATGATTTATTTGCTGCAATAATGAAACAATGTCTAATTTGTTGGATTTGAATTATTATAATATAATTAGACGAAAAGAATAGCGAATAAAAGATTTGTGCAATCGAACCACAATAATATTATAATTATAATACTTTTGGCTTCGTTTAATATTTATTATCACAATATTATTAATTATTATACTTTCTTAATTAAACCATGGCCTTATTTTATTTATTGGCCTTATTAATTATGCCAATTTATTTTGTTCCTCTTTTAATTCCATATAATTATTATCCAATTTCTTCTTATATTTTTATTTGCTCAGTACTGCGTCGTCGTTTTTCTTGCAAAATTATAATAATTCATAATCAATTGCTGGAATATTTTCAATTTTCAGTTGCCTCATTGTTGCAACAAATAATCGATTATGGCAATTATATGCGTAATATGGAACAGCGGAATTTTCGAAGCTTGGCAAAAATAAAGAAATGATTTTCCTCTATCGGTAAAATAAGTTATTTTCATACTACATTCGCACAAATGAAATTAATATACATCTACTTTATTCGAGTATTATACATTACGTAATTTTCATAAATTATTAGTCGATTTTATACTTAACTTCTCGTTTCTTTTGCATTTAAATAAATAGAGTAGAATAGAATAGAATAGAATAAAATAAAGTAAAGTAAAATAAAATACAAATAAATTATTGAGATAAATTCGAAGTTTGCCCAATTATTTATAATTATTATTACTCATACGTTCTTCCATATTTATATTAAAATAGAATAGAACAAAAGAAAAGGAAATAAAATAGAAAGAAATGAGATACAATAAAATAGAAATTAATTATGGAACTGAATTCAAAGTTTGCCCATTTATTTATAATTATTATTACTCATACTTTGTTTCATATCTATTTTAAAAATAGAATAGAACAAAAGAAAAGAAAAGGAAATAAAATAGAAAGAAATGAAATACAATAGAATAGAAATAAATTATTGAACTGAATTCGAAGTTTGCCCATTTATTTATAATTATTATTACTCATACGTTGCTCCATATTTATATTAAAATAGAATAGAATAAAAGAAAATGAAATAGAATAGAATAAAATAAAAGAAAATGAAATAGAATAGAATAGAATAAAATAAAAGAAAATGAAATAGAATAGAATAAAATAAAAGAGAATTAAAATTGTTGAGCTAATTTCGAAGTTTGCCCATTTATTTATAATTATTATTATTCGAACGTTGTTCCATATTTATATTAAAATAGAATAGAACAAAATAAAAGAGAAATAAATTGTTGAGCTAAATTCGAAGTTTGCCCATTTATTTATAATCATTATTATTCATACGTTGCTTCATATTTATATTAAAATAGAATAGAATAAAAGAAAATGAAATAGAATAGAATGAAATAAAAGAGAAATAAATTGTTGAGCCAAATTCGAAGTTTGCCCATTTATTTATAATCATTATTATTCATACGCTGTTCCATAATACGCAGTATTGCAAATTACAATTTTACCAACTTCAAACTACGATGTTTTTACTCGTCTTACTGTTTTACACCGTGTATCGTTTAAACGTTCCATTAGTATCGCGTTGCAAATGTTTCGCAGCTAATGTTACACAGCCACAAAGTGCAAAATTGCCACGCATTCAAGAAATCTACGAAATTCTTTTACGATAAATGCATCATTCATGTTTTAATATTTCCTCGAGTCTTCGATTTATGTATCGGGAGCGAAATCATACTTATTCAATAATTATTTGCAGAGATGGGTTTCTCGAAACCTTCAAAAATCTCAGGAAACTCAAAAAAAACTTTCAACTGCGAGATATTACATTTTTTTTATAAAGTTTCCCCTTTTGTTTATTATTTCATTGCTCACGAAACTCAAATCTTGTAAAAGTTTCCTTTCCCATTTCTCATTAATAAATGAAAATACTTGAAACTAATTAATATTTATAATACTTCATTGTTATTCTTATTATTATTTAATTCCTTCAGTTATTGGTTTATTCATTTATACGCAATAATAAATTTCGTACTAAATAGATTAGCAAATAAATTATTACTCGAGTTAGATTTTATTTAGCTATTTTTACTTGTTTTGTCAAACAAGATCAAATTGCTTATTTTACATTTTACTCAGATTTGCAGGGTTTCAAGTTTTCATATTTTGCAAAGCTTCGAATTTTTATGAATTTTGTGAAGTTTCAGGTATTTAAGACTTTGCAAAGCTTCAAGCTTTAGGATTTTGCAAAGTTTCAAATTATTAAAATTTTGCAAAGTTTCAAGTCCGTTTAAACTTCGAAAAGTTTCAAATTTTGTTGTTTTGCAATGCTTTAAGTTTGTTTCAACTTTGAAAAGTTTCAAGTCTGTTTAAACTTTGAGAAGTTTCAAGTTTTAGGAGTTTGCAAAGTTTCAAGTTTTAGGAGTTTGCAAAGTTTCAAGTTTTAGGAGTTTGCAAAGTTTCAAGTTTTAAAACATTGCAAAGTTTCAAGTTTGTTTAGACTTCGAAAAGTTTTAAGTTTATTTAAACTTCGGGAAGTTTCAAGTTTTAGGAGTTTGCAAAGTTTCAAGTTTTAAAACATTGCAAAGTTTCAAGTTTGTTTAAACTTCGAAAAGTTTCAAGTATTAGGACTTTGCAAAGTTTCAAGCTTTAGCATTTTGCGAAGTTTCAAGTTGTTAAAACGTTTCAAAGTTTTAACTTCGTTTAAACTTTGAATAGTTTCAAATTTTGTAGTTTTGCAATGTTTCAAGTTTGTTTAAACTTTGAAAAGCTTTAGGATCGTTTAAACTTTAAGAAGTTTAAAGTTTTAGGACGTTGCAAAATTTCAAGATTGAAGTCTTTGTAATGTTTCAAGTTTGTTTAGACTTCGAAAAGCTTTAAGTTTGTTTAAACTTCGAGAAGTTTCAAGTTTTAGGTCTTTACAAAGTTGTAAGTTGTAGGACTTTGCAAAGTTTCATGTTTTAAAACGCTGCAAAGTTTCAAGTTCGTTTAAACATCGAAACGTTTCAAGTTTTGGGACTTTGCAAAGTTTGAAGCTTTAAGACTTTGCAAAGTTTCAAGTTTTTAAAACTTTGCAGAGTTTCAAGTTTGTTTATGTTTGTTTAAACTTGGAGAAGTTTCAAGTTTGTTTATGTTTGTTTAAACTTGGAGAAGTTTCAAGTTTGTTTAGGTTTGTTTAAACTTGGAGAAGTTTCAAGTTTTAGGTCTCTACAAAGTTGTAAGTTGTAGGACTTTGCAAAGTTTCATGTTTTAAAACACTGCAAAGTTTCAAGTTTGTTTAAACATCGAAACGTTTCAAGTTTTGGGACTTTGCAAAGTTTGAAGCTTTAAGACTTTGCAAAGTTTCAAGTTTTTAAAACTTTGCAGAGTTTCAAGTTTGTTTAAACTTGGAGAAGTTTCAAGTTTTAGGTCTCTACAAAGTTGTAAGTTGTAGGACTTTGCAAAGTTTCATGTTTTAAAACACTGCAAAGTTTCAAGTTCGTTTAAACATCGAAACGTTTCAAGTTTTGGGACTTTGCAAAGTTTGCAGCTTCAGGACTTTACAAAGTTTCAATTTTGTTAAAACTTTGCAAAGTTTCAACTTTTAAAACTTTGCAAAATTACAAGTATGTTCAAACATCGAAAAGTTTCAAGTTTTGAGGCTTTGCAAAGTTTCAAGCTTTAGGACTCTGCAAAGTTTCAAGATTTAAGACTTTGCAAAGTTTCAAGCTTTAGGAGGATTTTGCAAAGTTTCAAGTTGTTAAAACGTTTCAAAGTTTTAACTTCGTTTAAACTTTGAAAAGTTTCAAATTTTGTAGTTTTCCAATGTTTCAAGTTTGTGTAAACTTTGAAAAGTTTCAAGTCTGTTTAAACTTGGGAAGTTTCAAGTCTGTTTAAACTTGGGAAGTTTCAAGTTTTAGGAGTTTGCAAAGTTTCAAGTTTTAAAACATTGCAAAATTTCAAGTATGTTCAAACATCGAAAAGTTTCAAGTTTTGAGGCTTTGCAAAGTTTCAAGCTTTTGAAACTTTGCAAAGTTTCAAGTTTCTTTAGTCTTCGAAAAGTTTCAAGTTTTGTAGTTTCGCAATGTTTCAAGTATCCTTAAACTCCGAACAGTTTCAAGCCTCAAAGTTTCGTGAGTTTCCAGAAGATTTCGAGACCTCGGAAAAAGTTTCCAATGTTCAACTTTCCACGGATTCTAGATTCTATAAATGAACTTTTATAAGCCCATCTCTGGCTCGTCGCGCAACGCAAGTCGATTCCCTTCGATAATTATAATTTGCGAGATGCTTTTCGTGTATGTTTATGTAATTTGTAATTTGTCGTGTTCGTGTGTTTTTGTGTGTGTCACTATTTAACAAGAACATACCTTAAATTTTATATGTATCTTATTGTCGTATAAAATGCGTATATCTTTTTTTTTTTCTTTCTTTCTTTTGACGTATCTTCAAAGTGAATTTTACACTCCAATCATATAATAAAATGCTTTCGTGTGCTCGATTACTTATCGATACTTTGTGCGATACAACGATTTCTTCATTTTTTTTTTTGTTCTTTTTTATCTTTTTACTCGGTAGTTTGTTTTGTTTTCTTTTTTATTTTCTTTTGCTTTACTTTCAACTAATATATCTTTTATGCCTCTTTCGTTTCTCGTTTCGAGTTTCGTTTATTTCTAATAGGATATTCTTACGAGGCAAATCGATTAGTCGCACAGTCACCTTGTTTTTTTTTTTTATTATTATTTCTTTTTATGGTTGACGTGCAGCGTAATTCGATATAAATCAAAACGTACGGAATTCATTCTTAATAATTGTGATCGTAATTATAAACGTTTTGTTATTTACGTTAACGATAAGAAACATTAGATTGGTGCATATGAAATTATTCTAACTTTTAATACAATTGCGTTTCGTTTCATTCAAATGCTATTTATAATAATTCGGTTAATTAAAATACTTAAATCTGTGAGCGGAAATTTAACAAATTTGCAGTTAATTTTGTTGGAAATTGGGAAAAAAAGAAACCTTTGAATTTTTAATATTCTCAACCTTTTGCTTTTGATTTCGATGAACTTGCATGTAATTTAATTGCATTCAATTTATTATTATTCCTTATTTCATTATTATTTCATAAACGAACTCGAAATTGAAAATTTCATTTTGCATCAACCCAATATTCTTTTCATTCGTTAATTTACAAAAGTCGAATACTTTTCAATGTGCGTTGTTACAATAAAAAATTCGTTTGAAACTTGTTTGAAAGCTGTTGTAATTTCGAATTTCTCTTCGCACATTCTTGACTTGCACACGTGCATACAGATTGACAAAAAACGCATACAAATATACACGATCGCGCAAGTGTGCGTAAATATTGCCGATATATTATTGTAAAAGCTCAAAAATTGGTAAATCTTGCATTTTAATCATTAATCCAAGCATTTACCCATTTTGAAATAAAATTGAAACGTTGAAACGTTGAAACGTTTTCTATATTTTATTATTCTTATTGTTTCATCGATGTTTCATCGATTTCAATAAATTGTAATTTGTACTATTGTTAATTATACATATTATATGTATATATGCAACTATTACCAAATTACAAGTAATTGATAAAATTGGTAAAATTGGTAAATCGTTCGTTTTAATAATTTTTGAAATAAACCCCAAATTGAAACGTTCAAACGTTTCCTATATTTTATTCTTCTTCTACTTCATTGATGCTATTAAAGAAATAAATTGTAATTTGTACAATTGTTAATTATACATATTATATGTATATATGCAACTATTACCAAATTACAAGTAATTGATAAAATTGGTAAAATTGGTAAATAGTTCAATTTAATTATTAATCCAAGCATTTACCATTTTGATGTAAACCCAAAATTGAAACGTTGAAACGTTTCCTATATTTTATTATTCTTCTATTTTATCGATGCCTATATTTTAATAATTAATCCAAGCATTTATCATTTTGATATAACCCCAAAATTGAAATGTTTCCTGTATTTTATAATTCTTCTACTTCATTGATGCTATTAAAGATATAAATTGTAATTTGTACAATTGTTAATTATACATATTATATGTATATATGCAACTATTACCAAATTACAAGTAATTGATAAAATTGGTAAAATTGGTAAATCGTTCGTTTTAATAATTAATCCAAGCATTTACCATTTTCATATAAACCCAAAATTGAAACGTTCAAACGTTTCCTATATTTTATTATTCTTCTATTTCATCGATGCCTACGTTTTAATAATTAATCCAAGCATTTACCATTTTGATATAAACCCAAAAATGAAACGTTGAAACACGTTTTCTATATTTTATTATTCTTCTATTTCATCGATGCTATTAAAGAAATAAATTGTAATTTGTACAATTGTTAATTATACATATATACTGTATATATGCAACTATAATTAACCATAGTGAAATATAATATTTTCTTAAAAATGGTAAATACTTGGATTAATTATTAAAATGTACTATTTTCCAATTTTTACCAATTTTACCAATTAGTTGTAATTTGGTAATAGTTGCATATATACATATAATATGTATAATTAACAATTGTACAAATTACAATTTATTTCTTTAATAGCATCGATGAAGTAGAAGAATTATAAAATATAGGAAACGTTTGAACGTTTCAATTTTGGGTTTATATCAAAATGGTAAATACTTGGATTAATTATTAAAATGTACTATTTTCCAATTTTACCAATTTTACCAATTACTTTTAATTTGGTAATAGTTGCATATATACATATAATATGTATAATTAACAATTGTACAAATTACAACTTATTTCTTTAATAGCATCGATGAAGTAGAAGAATAATACAATATAGGAAACGTTTCAACGTTTCAATTTTGTATTTTTCTCTTTTCAAAATGGTAAATGCTTGGATTAATTATTAAAATGCAGGATTTACCAATTTTTGAGGCTTCCAAATGAACAAATATATCGACAAAGCCGATAATATCATCTCGGTATAAACAATTTAATCTTTAATATTGCTTTCAAACAACTCAAGTTTCATCTCAATTTATCCGAATGTTTCTCATTTTTCACGATTAAAATTCATTAATAATAATTGCGATACTTTCAAAATTGTGTTGCGGCTTCGATGCGAATACCTTAATTTTAGTTTTTCCCCGTAATTCGATCGAATGCGTGATTGCAAGAAAGAAAGGTAAAAACACGTTTTCAGTATTTAAATGAATACACGAAATTATTTTAAGTAGCAGTCGTTTATCAAATTTTTCGCGCACTTAGAGAATTTCAAATATTTAAGGAAATAGCAGAATTTTTGCCATTTTTTATTATCTCATTTCATCTTGTTTTATTTTATTTTATTGTATTTTATTGTTGATATTTTGTGGGAATTTTCGCCATTTTTATTCCATTTCATTTCATCTTGTTTTCTTCTATTTTATTGTATTTTATTCATAATATTTTGTGGGAATTTTTGCCATTTTTATTCCATTCCATTTAATCTCATTTCCTTTTATTTTATTATATTTTATTGTTGATATTTTGTGGGAATTTTCGCCATTTTTATTCCATTTCATTTCATCTTGTTTTCTTCTATTTTATTCATAATATTTTGTGGGAATTTTTGCCATTTTTATTCCATTCCATTTAATCTCATTTCCTTTTATTTTATTATATTTTATTGTTGATATTTTGTGGGAATTTTCGCCATTTTTATTCCATTTCATTTCATCTCGTTTTCTTCTATTTTATTGTATTTTATTGATGACATTTTTTGGGAATTTTTGCCATTTTTATTTTATCTAATTCCATTGTATTTCATTTTATTTATTGATGATATTTTATTAGAATTAATTTTCTCGATTAATTGACAAATTTGGACGTGTTTTGAATATTTTACGAAAGTTGCAATTATCTATAATATAATACAAGTTCTCCAAATATTTAAATAGACGCCCCAATTTTATCCATTTAATGAAAATAAATCGATTCAATTACTCGATCAATAAATTCACACGCATTTGCATATTTTAATAACAGAATGATTTTCTTCCATTTTTAATTAAAATTGAATTTCCCGACTTCCATTTGTTCAAATATTTGCAATTCTCAAAGAATGCGCGAATATTTTTATAAACAACTGCTTGTAACCCGAATATTAATTAGGTGAAGCCATAATTAATACAGCTTCTTAATTTTCTTCGCACAAGAAATAAATAAATAGAAATATAATCAAAAGAAAAATGCCATAATTACTAAAATTTCTTTTAACATAAAAATCCGGAGAAATAATTAAAAATGAAGCATTGTTCGACAAATTTAACGCTAAAAAACAGTAACAATGTAATAATTAGTAGAGTTCGACTTTTTTAATTAATAATTTGTAACTTTTTTAATTAGTAATTTGTAACTTTTTTAATTACAGTAAAAGAATCGCATAATTAATCGTTCCGTTAATCGAAATTCTGATAAACTAAATTCAGATTTGTGCTTTCTTTCATTTCAATTAAAATTAAGTAAAGAAACGATATTAATTATTGGCCCACCCAATAACAGAGTATCATTCATGCTTCTTCATAGTTTCTTACGTGTAAGTGTTTAATAGTATATCCTGCGAATAGCTGTTTTACACCTTAGAAATAATTTATATCAATCGCGTGGATCGTGGATTACTGGTAAAAGCGAACAGTTGATAAATTTTCAATTGTTTACTCGGTATGTGTGTCGTGATATGATTGCATTTATTTTCTGCTCCTCGCGCGGATTTTCGCGTGCGCACGGTTTTTAAACAGTCTCAGGGAAATGAAAGGGTAATTTATAATTCGTAAACTGCGAATCTTCTTCTCCCTATGGAATGGTGAAACAGTAAAATGACAAGATAGTAAAATAGTGAAATATTGAAATAGTGAAATAGTGAAATAGTAAAATAGTAAAACAGTAAAACAGTGAAATAGTAAAATAGTACAATGGTAAAATAGTGAAGTAGTAAAGTAGTAAAATAGTGAAACAATAAAATAGTAAAATGGGAAAATAGTGAAATGGGAAAATAGTAAAATGGTAAAATAGTAAAATAGTACAGTAGTAAATTAGTAAAATAGTGAAATAATAAAATAGTGAAATAGTGACACAGTAAAACAGTGAAACAATAAAATAGTAAAATAGTAAAATGGTAAAATAATAAAATAGTGAAGTAGTAAAGTAGTAAAATAGTGAAATAGTAAAATAGTGAAATAGTAAAATAGTGAAATAGTGAAACAGTAAAACAGTGAAATAGTAAAATAGTAAAATGGTAAAATAATAAAATAGTGAAGCAGTAAAGTAGTGAAATAGTAAACTAGTGAAATAGTGCAATAGTGAAATAGTGCAATAGTGAAGTAGTGAAGTAGTAAAATAGTAAAATAGCAAAGTAGCAAAGTAACAAAGCAACAAAGTAGCAAAATAGTGAAATACTAAAATAGTGAAGTGGCAAAGTAGCAAAATAGTAAAGTAGTGAAATAGTGAAATATTAAAATAGTAAAATAGTGAAATAGTGAAATAGTGCAATAGTGAAATAGTGCAATAGTGAAATAGTGCAATAGTGAAGTAGTAAAATAGCAAAATAGCAAAGTAACAAAGTAACAAAATAGTAAGATAATAAAATAGTGAAATACTAAAATAGTGAAGTGGAAAATTAGCAAAGTAGCAAAATAGTAAAGTTGTGAAATAGTGAAATATTAAAATAGTAAAATAGTAAAATATTAAAATAGTGAAACAGTAAAATAGTAAAATAATAAAATGGTAAAATAGTAAAGTAGTAAAGTAGCACAGTAGCAAAATAGTAAAATAGTGAAATAGTGAAATACTGAAACAGTAAAATAGTGAAACAGTAAAATAGTGAAACAGTAAAATAGTGAAACAGTAAAATAGTGAAACAGTAAAATAGTGAAACAATAAAATAGTGAAACAGTAAAATACTGAAACAGTAAAATAGTGAAACAGTAAAATAGTAGAATAGTAAAGTAGTAACATAGTAAAATAGCAAAAATAGTAAAAAGCGAAATTTTATATTTACCATTCGAAAAATTAATATTTATTTATATAAATCAGGTCAAAGATAATGTAATTTTATAAATTAATGAAACAAAATAAAGCTTAAAGTTTAAAGCTAAAAACCCCTCGAATTTTTTGAGAGACTCACAAAAATATTTGAAGGCTATTAAAACCATTGAAAGAAACATACATAAAAATTCGCAGTCTACGAATTACAATTTAATACATATATATTTATACATTTATATATACATATAAATATATATGTATATATATATATATACACACGTACGAATGGCAATGAAAACGTTTCGTAAAGACACCGACAATTAAACGTTATAAAAAACACATGCGCAAAAAGTTTGACCATACAAAATAATCGTCCAAACGTTTTCTTCTTCTTCTTCATTTCCTCGTAGCGAAAAAGGGTTAAAAGACACGATTGCACTGATAAAGGATTGATTCTCGATGAATCTCGAGAAACAGACTTAATATCCCTAAATCGTGAGTCGATTTTCATCTGCTGCTTCCTTTACACACGTGTACGAATTATTCGCATAAATTCTACCCGATTATGCCAACTTACTTCCCTCCAAAAACACGTGAATCACAAAGGTGATCGATTTCTCTTGTTTTTATTGTTTTTTTTTCAGGGTAAACGTGCCAATTACTATCGGCGTCCCTAAATTTGTTTATTCAATATTTAATGATAAATATTAGCTGGTGAATTGCGTTTCGTTTGAGCATAAACACGCGAGTAAATCTACTACTGCAAGTAGAAAGTATGGAAATTAATCAGACGCAGTAAACGCGATTCGTGTTACGATTTATCTTCTATTCGTCGTACAAATCGAATCGATAATATGTGTAATTATATTTCCATTTAATTAACAAGTATTCGAATAACAATACGATGGACACACGTTGGACTTTGTTAAATATTTTCAACGAATTAGTAACTAATGCATCGTGTTTAACATACGAAAAAATCGTCGTAAATAAAAAAGGGACGTTGATTAATTTTGTTGTGCTCCAAATTGGAATTATTAAATAATAGCATCTGAAATAATTAAATGTAGTTAAGAGATAAGATTGAAGTGGCAGTAATCGACACATCTACCCTATTTTTTCTTTCTTTTCTTCTTTTTCAGCTTCGCTCTCACTTCCGGGTTAATTTATTTACCTATGATTAATATAACTACGATCGCGATTAGGTGCATAATATCCGATTAATGAGGACTTCATTACGCGTTTATTTCGACAATAAATCGAGCTGCGGATTTTTATGCGATTCTTTTTTTTTGTTTTTTGTTTATTTTTTGTTTTGTTTTGTTGTTGACGATGAAAACCCGCGTAAAATATGCAAAAATATAGAAAACATCGAGGATGAAGCGATTTATTTTGTTAATTCCATTTGGTTAATTTTTCGCGATAAAAAAGGGGAATTTTTTTGCATAAACATCCGCAGCAATTTGTCGATAACATAAAAATGTTCTACAACCATGTTTGATCATTAATTGATATCCTGATGACCAAAAGTTTGCGAATCATTCTGCGAGTTTTGAAAGTAGAATTGTTTTAAAAATTGCAAATTAACCGTTAAATTATTGTTGAATTATTAATAAGGAAAACTTCGATTATAATGCAAAGTTTTAATTATTACTGTATTTAACAATAATAGTTTTAAAAATTGCAAATTAACCCTTGAATTATTGTTGAATTATTAATAAGGAAAACTTTGATTATAATGCAAAGTTTTAATTATTACTGTATTTAACAATAATAGTTTTATAAATTGCAAATTAACCATTGAATTATTGTTGAATTATTAATAAGGAAAACTTTGATTATAATACAAAGTTTTAATTATTACTATATTTAACAATAATAGTTTTAGAGATTGCAAATATAGTTTTAAAAGTTGCAAATTAACCCTTGAATTATTGTTGAATTATTAATAAGGAAAACTTTGATTATAATGCAAAATTTAATTATTACTGTATTTAACAATAATAGTTTTAAAAATTGCAAATTAACCCTTGAATTATTGTTGAATTATTAATAAGGAAAACTTCGATTATAATGCAAGGTTTTTATTATTACTGTATTTAACAATAATAGTTTTATAAATTGCAAATTATCCCTTGAATTGTTGTTGAATTATTAATAAGAAAAACTTTGATTATAATGCAAAGTTTTAATTATTGCTGTATTTAACAATAATAGATTTAAAAATTGCAAATTAACCCTTGAATTATTGTTGAATTATTAATAAGGAAAACTTTGGTTATAATGCAAAGTTTTAATTATTGCTGTATTTAACAATAATAGATTTAAAAATTGCAAATTAACCCTTGAATTATTGTTGAATTATTAATAAGGAAAACTTTGGTTATAATGCAGTTTTAATTATTACTGTATTTAACAATAATAGTTTTAAAAATTGCAAATTAACCCTTGAATTATTGTTGAATTATTAATAAGGAAAACTTCGATTATAATGCAAGGTTTTTATTATTACTGTATTTAACAATAATAGTTTTAAAAATTGCAAATTAACCCTTGAATTATTGTTGAATTATTAATAAGGAAAACTTCGATTATAATGCAAGGTTTTTATTATTACTGTATTTAACAATAATAGTTTTATAAATTGCAAATTATCCCTTGAATTGTTGTTGAATTATTAATAAGAAAAACTTTGATTATAATGCAAAGTTTTAATTATTGCTGTATTTAACAATAATAGATTTAAAAATTGCAAATTAACCCTTGAATTATTGTTGAATTATTAATAAGGAAAACTTTGGTTATAATGCAAAGTTTTAATTATTACTGTATTTAACAATAATAGTTTTAAAAATTGCAAATTAACCCTTGAATTATTGTTGAATTATTAATAAGGAAAACTTCGATTATAATGCAAGGTTTTAATTATTACTGTATTTAACAATAATAGTTTTATAAAATGCAAAACAACCCTCAAATTATTATTGAATTATTAATAGGGAAAACTTTGGTTATAATGCAAAGGTTTAATTATTACTGTATTTAAAAATAATAGTTTTATAAACTGCAAATTAACCCTTGAATTATTGTTGAATTATTAATAAGGAAAACTTCCATTATAATGCAAAATTTAATTATTACTGTATTTAAAAATAGTAGTTTTATAAATTGCAAATTAACCCTTGAATTATTGTTGATTTATTAATAAGGAAAACTTCGATTATAGTACAAAGTTTTAATTATTACTGTATTTAACAATAATAGTTTTAGAGATTGCAAATTATCCCTTGAATTGTTGTTGAATTATTAATAAGAAAAACTTTGATTATAATGCAAAGTTTTAATTATTGCTGTATTTAACAATAATAGATTTAAAAATTGCAAATTAACCCTTGAATTATTGTTGAATTATTAATAAGGAAAACTTTGGTTATAATACAAAGTTTTAATTATTACTGTATTTAACAGTAATAGTTTTAAAAATTGCAAATTAACCCTTGAATTATTGTTGAATTATTAATAAGGAAAAATTTGGTTATAATGCAAGGTTTTAATTATTGTTGTATTTAACAATAATAGTTTTAAAAATTGCAAATTAACCCTTGAATTATTGTTGAATTATTAATAAGGAAAACTTTGGTTATAATGCAAGGTTTTAATTATTATTGTATTTAACAATAATAGTTTTAAAAGTTGCAAATTAACCCTTGAATTATTGTTGAATTATTAATAAGGAAAACTTTGATTATAATACAAAGTTTTAATTATTACTGTATTTAACAATATTTAACAATAATAGTTTCAGAAATTGCAAATTAACCCTTGAATTATTATTGAATTATTAATAAGGAAAACTTTGATTATAGTACAAAGTTTTAATTATTACTGTATTTAACAATAATAGTTTTAAAAATTGCAAATTAATCGTTAAATTGTTGTTGAATTATTAATAAAGAAAACTTCGATTATAGTACAAGGTTTTAATTATTACTGTATTTGACAATAATAGTTTTAAAGATTGCAAATTAACACTTAAATTATTGATATTAATAGAGAAAATCACTATACTAAAAGTATATTTTAATTATTATTTAATACTAAATAAAAATTCCCCAAATGGCTACAAAATTTAAGCTTCGTAATTAAATAAACTTCTCTTAGCGTAATATTTCACTTATTATAATTTTCCACAATTAATTCAATCCTAAATTAAAAAATTATCATCGTTAATCACAAATTAAACTTGCAACGGTATTAAATAAAACAACATGCTTATGCCAAAATTTCACCAATTACAATCTTTAAAAGTTAATTATGTTTTTAACAATTAATTCAACTTAATTGATTTGCAATTTTGTTCAATTCAATTCGTCCCAAATTCGCGTGGACGCGTTTTTCGTTAAAATCTCCGGCGATCGCAAAGTTTCGGTCGTTATGGCATTTTTGTTTCAACCGGCGGATTCATTTTACGCTCGTCGTGAAACGAGGTGTCATTCGGTCGGTGACGTAAATAATTTACAATAAAGTTGAACGAGGAGAAGACATTTTGCCACCGCGAAAACGAATGACACACGTTTCTCACGTTGTACGGATTTTCTTTTTTCATTCTTCACCTAATTCATATTAATTACTGATTGCACACAGTTCTTTCATTTATACAAACCATTCAACGTCCATTTTGTCCGTCAATGGAAACCACTGCAATTTTCCTTTCTTCTTCTTCTTCTTCTTCTTTTTATTTGCACGGCCATTTTTCTTTTTCGGATTCCTCTCGATTCTTTCTTGTCATAACCATACCTGTAAACGTTAACATTCTCATTATTGTAAAGTGGAGGCAATTATCCACACGAATATTGATATTCATTCATATTTTTATTCTATCTTTATAGTTTTCAATTATTATATCATTAACCTTTTTTAATTACAAGGTAAATAACCCAATTACTGTCACTCTGTTACTACTCCAATTATTTTATTTAATTTATTTGCCACTATTAATATTAATAATAATATAATATTATTAATTTAACTGCCACTTGAATTCGTTTTATTTAATAGGAAAGTAATGTATAAAGAATCGTAAGTAAGGAAATTTTCATACTAAATTTGGACTTCGATTTACGTGACAACTAATAGACATCGTATGTTCGTTTACACTTAATATTTGCAAATAAATATTAGAAGGTAAATGTGCTTAAAACAGATTAGGATTAAAACGTGACCAATGTAATTATTAAGTATGGAACGTGTCATGATTCAGTAAGACGCGACGTTTACTATATATATTATATACACATATTATATTATATATTATATATTATATTATACATATTACATCATGTATTATATATTGTATATTATATTATACATATTATATCATGTATTATATATTATATAATATATTATACTTATTATATCATGTATTATATATTATATATTATATTATACTTATTATGTCATGTATTATATATTGTATATTATATTATACTTATTATATCATGTATTATATATTATATATTATATTATGTATATTATATCATGTATTATATATTACATATTATATTATTATATATTATATTATTATATATTATATTATATATATTATATTATTATACATTATATTATATATATTATATTATTATACATTATATTATATATATATTATATTATATATATTATATTATTATGTATTATATTATTATATATTATATATTACATATTATATATTGTATTATATATCATATTATTATATATTATATTATATATATTATATTATATATATTGTATTATGTATTATATATTACACTACAAATTCAAATTTATCATATCATATTATATTTACTATATTGCACAATAAATTCGAACGTGCGAATGAAAAGATTCTTTCAACAAATTGAACACGGAGAAAACAACTATAATACATATTCGAGTATAAATAAACGAGAGTCTTACTTACCTCTTCGCTGTTTAGCACTAGTCAAACGCCTCCGCTGGTTTCGGTATTTTCTTCCTGCTTTTTATCTTGCGTTTCATTCTCCTTCTCCTTCTCCTTTTCCTTCTCTTGTTGCGTTTCCTTTTCCTTCTGCGCTTCCTTCTCCATCTCCTTCTCCATCTCCTTCTGCTTTTCCTTCTCTCGTTCCTTCCCCCGTTCCTTTTCCCGTTCCCTTTCCCGTTCCGCTTTCCGCTCCCTCAGGATTTCGATTCGCCGCGCGCGATGCAAACTTCCGGATGGGAATGTGGAATCTTCGACCGCGGCAGCCGCGGCCGCGCTCGCCCCTCGCTCCACGGCTGTCTGCTCAATAATTTACTTCACTGTATTTCTCAATCAGTTCTTCCTCTTACTCGCTATCAACGAATTTCTTGCCCATACAATTACGAAAGTGGTCTAACTCGAAATTTAAATAAAAAGAAAAAAGAATGAGTTTATCGGTTATTTCGCGACGCGTTACTTTAAACTGAATTAATTGCAATGTAATTTTGTACGATATCGTCAAAAATGAACACCGTTAGTTGGCGCTTGTTCGTTCAACATCGTATGGAATTCGTTTAGAGTTAATTATGAAAGTGGTCTATACCTCGAAACGAGAGATATACGACTTAGACCACTTTCATAATTAAGGGCACATTTATCTTTGATTTGTGGTTCTCTTTCAAAAAATTCCAATAGTTCACCACGTCTTCGTCGCGTGGCTTTTTTAAACCACATAATTCATATCTGATTCTGCGGACGCCATTCTACTTCGAATTTCCTTACGAAAAAATTCCCAAATACTCTTCAATGACAGATTCAACCATGCGCCAAGTTTGGAGACGTTTCGATTTATACTTTCCCTCCGAAAAATTCCCAAACTTCACCATCCTTACGCCCCGTCCTTTTTTCAATAGCGAAACGCAGACGCTAATTGTTCATCGAATTTCCTCGTGCAAAAATTCCCAACGTTTCGTCAACCACGGATCCAATCTCTCGCCAAGTTTCAAGAATTTTGGATTCGTAGTTTGCTCAAAAAAAATTCCTGCGTCCCCCACACGTTCTTCGTTTCGTAACTACGCTTGCGATCTTGAAAAATGGAGAACGGATGATTCTGGAGATAGAGAAAAATATGCCCTTTAATTTGCTTTTCGTTTCACGTCGATATCTCAACTCGTTCGCGAGATATGGCCGTTTAAAGTTTACACTTACGATTGGCGCGCGCGGCGTTATGAATGACGCTTGACCTACTTAAATTCCTGGAACGCCGTAAGCTTCGTAGTAAACATAGTAAAACTGTCCTGCGCAATGCTACGAATGTTGAGGCGGTGGACGTAAGTCATTTCGCGGAGGCCGAGAAACGCGGAAAAATTAAACTTGTCTTCAAACGATGATATCTCGGCAACCGAAAGTCGGATTTAGATGAAACAAAAAGCATTTTAAAGGGGAAGGTTCACCGATCATGGCGCGGCAGGGATTTTCAAAACTTTCGATCCGTTTCAAAATGGCGGCGAGTTGAATTTTGGGACGCTTTAATATAGGTGTTTTGGTGTGGTTTGGGGAATAGTAAAAAACTACTCTTCTCTTCAGACGATGATGTCTCGGCAACCGAAAGTCGGATTTAGGTGAAACAAAAAGCATTTTAAAGGGGAAGGTTCACCGATCATGGCGCGGCAGGGATTTTCAAAACGTTCGATCCGTTTCAAAATGGCGGCGAGGTAAAGTTTGGGAATTTTTAATAGAAGTTTTGGTGTCGTTTGGAGAATAGTAAAAACGTACTCTTGTCTTTAAGCGATGATATCTCGGCAACCGAAACTCGGATTTAGATGAAACAAAAAGCATTTTAAAGGGAAAGGTTCACCAATTATGGCAGTTGAAGGATTTTGAAAACGTTCGATCAGCTTAAAAATGGCGGCGAGTTAAAGTTTCAGACGTTTTAATAGATGTTTCGGGGTTGGTTAGGAAATAGTAAAGCGTACTCTTCTCTTTCGACGATCATATATTTCCAATAAAGTATAGGATTTGGATGAAACAAAGAGGATTTTAATAAGTCTCTCTATCCCTTCCACCGGCGTAGTAGTGGGGAACGAATTCTGAAAATCGAGTGAAACGTCACGTCAAAAGTAAGTTGCTCTGACTCACCGACCGGTTTTCGTCTCGAAATCTCCATAAGAATTTTCACAATAGCACGAGAGTCTCCTATTTCCCCCACCATGCTTCCAAGCTTCGACGAGTGTCGTAGCCTTTACGAATACCCAAACATTGAAACCGAACACCGAGTCCGCGTCTCATCGTTGGACTACGAATCTTTTCACTCGTAAAATTTCAAAATGAACTTCGTATCTTTAATAGCTCCGGAGATAAAAATACTTTTATAAAGGTATTTTTTCGCGAAACGCGCTGAAATTTGCAAGCATTCATTGGCCCGCAATTTTCATTATCAAAACAATTTCATTATCGACGAAACGATGACTTAAACCCTTCATAGTTTCCCATAGACCACTTACGTAATTCAATTTGAACAAAATCCAAGACATGGAAGAGAAAAGGTGAACGATTTGCCATGGATTGACTCGTGTTAAATTATCTCTACGATGGAATGGAAGCAACCATTGTAAAAATTAACCATTTGCATTTTTTGCGTTAACATTTCGGCGATCTATGCTCGCTTTTAACCGTTCAATCCCTGGTAAATTGTATTCACGACGAATAGGGCGGGTTAGGTACATACTTTCATTATAAAACTGGCCGTGGAACTTTTGGCGATTGGACTTTGAGCCGAGGACGGATGACTGTGGCTATGCCCGTGAGTTGAAAAGTATCCACCCGCTTTTGGCTTTATGTGACGATTGTACATCTCCATGTGCACGATTTTCATGAACTCGATCTGCGCTGCTAACTTTTGTATCTCCTCCTGCAACACGTTTCGCAACCTCGTAAGTATCGAATCGCATCTTATTATTTAACACGATGGAAAAATCCGCTAAGTGAAAATCTAAATCCAAAGACTTTCGTATAATTAACAGCTGTTAGATTTTTGCATACGAAATAATCTTAAATGATTGAACATATGATAGAAAAATCCGCTAAGTGAAAATCTAAAGAGTGTAAATCTAAATCCAAAGACTTTCGTATAATTAACAGCTACTAGATTTTTGCATACGAATCTTAAATGATTTAACATGATAGAAAAATCCGCTAAGTAAAAATCTAAAGAGTGTAAATCGAAATCCAAAGACTTTCGTATAATTAACAGCTACTAGATTTTTGCGTACGAAATAAGCTTAAATGTTTTTACGTAGCCCAAAATGTTCCACACGTCGATTAATTAAATAGCGCGAGTATCAGAATGAAGTGAAATTTTTAATTTATCTCATTGTCAATTGGTTGGAAATTGAAGGAAAGAAAGGATGGATATTAATTTTAGTATTAATATTGGTATTAATATTATATATAGTATAATATTAGTATTAATGTAGGATGGTGGATCCTTTTAGACCCAATAGAAGAAGAGAAAGACAGTATATGCTGAATAAGGACGTTAGACACGCAATAAAGGCCCAGTGGGACTGTGGCGTAGTGGTTAACCCTTTGCGGACGGAACAAGATAATATGTAAATAATGTTCTCATAATTATTAATCCTTCGAGGGCAGAACTAGGCGAAATCTTGTTCCATTGTTAACAGTATGATATACCAATGTTATTACGTGTGGATCTTACTTTAAAAAATTGATATGCGTCCAAGAAATGAATAAAGTTTGGGCAGCTAGCTGTGACACGCTTCCGCAAAGGGTTAATGCAATCGATTAGTGACCTCGAAGATCTCTGGGTTCGATACCTGCCTGCGGCGCGTTTCCTTTTTTCGGCTACACAAGGCGATACCGCTCGCCGCGATACTACATTAATATTAGTATTAATATTGGTATTAATATTGGTATTAGCAGTGGTATTTATTAACATTGGTATTTATTACCATTGGCGTTTATTAACATTGGCATTTATTATTATTGGCATTTATTAACATTGGCATTTATTCACATTGGTATTTATTCACATTGGCATTTATTAACGTTGGCATTTATTAACATTGGCATTTATTCACATTGGCATTTATTAACATTGGTATTTATTAACATTGGTATTTATTCGCATTGGTGTTTATTCACATTGGCATTTATTAACGTTGGCATTCATTAACATTGGCATTTATTAACATTGGCATTTATTATCATTGGCATTTATTAACATTGGCATTTATTCACATTGGTATTTATTCACATTGGCATTTATTATCATTGGCATTTATTAACATTGGCATTTATTCACATTGGTATTTATTCACATTGGCATTTATTAACATTGGCATTTATTCACATTGGCATTTATTCACATTGGCATTTATTCACATTGGCATTTATTATCATTGGCATTTATTAACATTGGCATTTATTAACATTGGCATTTATTAACATTCGCATTTATTAACATTGGCATTTACTAAAATTGGCATTTATTCACATTGGCATTTATTCACATTGGCATTTATTCACATTGGCATTTATTCACATTGGCATTTATTCACATTGGCATTTATTCACATTGGCATTTATTCACATTGGCATTTATTCACATTGGCATTTATTCACATTGGCATTTATTCACATTGGCATTTATTCACATTGGCATTTATTCACATTGGCATTTATTCACATTGGCATTTATTCACATTGGCATTTATTAACATTGGCATTTATTATCATTGGCATTTATTAACATTGGCATTTATTAACATTGGCATTTATTAACATTCGCATTTATTAACATTGGCATTTACTAAAATTGGCATTTATTCACATTGGCATTTATTCACATTGGCATTTATTCACATTGGCATTTATTCACATTGGCATTTATTCACATTGGCATTTATTCACATTGGCATTTATTCACATTGGCATTTATTCACATTGGCATTTATTCACATTGGCATTTATTCACATTGGCATTTATTAACATTGGCATTTATTATCATTGGCATTTATTAACATTGGCATTTATTAACATTGGCATTTATTAACATTCGCATTTATTAACATTGGCATTTACTAAAATTGGCATTTATTCACATTGGCATTTATTCACATTGGCATTTATTCACATTGGCATTTATTCACATTGGCATTTATTCACATTGGCATTTATTCACATTGGCATTTATTCACATTGGCATTTATTCACATTGGCATTTATTCACATTGGCATTTATTCACATTGGCATTTATTCACATTGGCATTTATTAACATTGGCATTTATTAACATTGGTATTTATTAACATTGGTATTTATTAACATTGGTATTTATTAACATTGGTATTTATTAATATTGGCATTGATAGTGGCATTGATAGTGACATTAATATTGGCATTAATAGTGGCATTAATATTGGCATTTAAAGTGGCATTAATAGTGGCATTAACAGTGGTATTAACAGTGGCATTAACAGTGGCATTAACAGTGGCATTAATAGTGGCATTAATAGTGTCATTAACAATGGCATTAACTGTGGCATTAATAGTGGCATTGACAGTGGCATTAACAGTGGCATTAATAGTGGCATTAATATTGGCATTAATAGTGGCATTAACAATGGCGTTAACAGTGGCGTTAACAGTGGCGTTAATAGTGGCGTTAATAGTGGTATTAATAGTGGCATTAATAGTGGCATTAACAGTGGCATTAATAGTGGCATTATAGTGGCGTTAACAGTGGCGTTAATAGTGGCATTAATAGTGGCATTAACAGTGGCATTAATAGTGGCATTAATAGTGGCATTGACAGTGGCATTAACAGTGGCATTAATAGTGGCATTAACAGTGGCATTAATAGTGGCATTAATAGTGGCATTAATATTGGCATTAATAGTGGCATTAACAATGGCGTTAACAGTGGCGTTAACAGTGGCGTTAATAGTGGTATTAATAGTGGCATTAATAGTGGCATTAATAGTGGCATTAATAGTGGCATTAATATTGGCATTAACAATGGCGTTAACAGTGGCGTTAACAGTGGCGTTAATAGTGGTATTAATAGTGGCATTAATAGTGGCATTAATAGTGGCATTAATAGTGGCATTAATAGTGGCATTAATAGTGGCATTAATAGTGGCATTAATAGTGGCATTAACAGTGGCATTAATAGTGGCATTAATAGTGGCATTGACAGTGGCATTAACAGTGGCATTAATAGTGGCATTAACAGTGGCATTAACAGTGGCATTAACAGTGGCATTAACAGTGGCATTAATAGTGGCATTAATAGTGGCATTAACAATGGCGTTAACAGTGGCGTTAACAGTGGCGTTAATAGTGGCGTTAATAGTGGCGTTAATAGTGGTATTAATAGTGGCATTAATAGTGGCATTAATAGTGGCATTAACAGTGGCATTAATAGTGGCATTATAGTGGCGTTAACAGTGGCGTTAATAGTGGCGTTAATAGTGGCATTAACAGTGGCATTAACAATGGCATTAACAGTGGCATTAACAATGGCATTAACAGTGGCATTAACAGTGGCATTAACAGTGGCATTAACAATGGCATTAACAGTGGCATTAACAGTGGCATTAACAGTGGCATTTAAAGTGGCATTAATAGTGGCATTAATAGTGGCATTAATAGTGGCATTAACAGTGGCATTAATAATGGCATTAATAGTGGCATTAATAGTGGCATTAATAATGGCATTAATAGTGGCATGAATAGTGGCATTAATATTGGGATTGATATTGGCATTAATATTGGCATTAATAGTGGCATTAACAGTGGCATTAATAGTGGCATTAATATTGGCATTAATATTGTTATTAATATTGGCATTAATAGTGGTATTAATATTAGTATCAATATTAGTATCAATATTAGTGTAGTATCATGAAAATCATAGTCATCTAAAGTGAAAGTGACCTGCAGGTAAAAAGGGATGGGGAAAACAAATGGGTCAGCGGGCCCAGCAACGCTCTCGAGGTTCTATTGGAAAAGGGGGTGCGAAGCGTAGGCGAAAGCGCATATAACCATATTTGGGCATAGACGCGCCCGAAAAAGGTTTTGTGGTGGGGAAATAGAAACTCATAAAAAGGGACGGTTTCAGCCGAAAAAAAGAGAAGTTGACAAGACGTGGTAGTGAGAAGTTGTTTTAAGTTGTTTCAAATTGTTTCAAGTTGTATCAAATTGTTTCAAGTTGTTTCAAATTGTTTCAAGTTGTTTCAAATTATTTCAAGTTGTTTTAAGTTGTTTTAAGTAGTTAAGTTGTATAGCCATATCTAGCGTTAAGAGATAATTCATCGAATAGTCTAGCTTAATTAGTTCCTAACCACTGTAATAGTAATAAACTTTAAATAATCTAAAACAATCCTATATTAGTATTAATAGTAGTATTTAGATATTGTGATACGTACCTTTAGTTCTTCGTTTTCCTGATGCAAATCAGTCGTTTCTTCGGATACTAAGCCGATTCCGTTTAACGAGAAGCTCGCTGTAACGCCGCGAGCTCTGGCTCGACTATCCCATTGATCTCCTTGGCCGCGTAACACTCGAAGCACCTTTAATTAGGGTAAATGCACCGATTACCATCACTGTGTCTCCCTATAAAACTATTTTATTTAATAGCCAACGAAAGCATCGAGAATCGTGAGCAAAGAAAAATCCAATAGCAAAGTTAGACTTCAATTTCACGTAGCAACACGTAGACATTGCATATTTGTTTATATTTAATATGCAAATATAAGTATTAGTATTGCTGTTGTTTTGATCAGATAAAATTGTTCAGTTTCTAATAGAAGGTGTGGAATAATAAATTGTGAATTGATCCTATTGAATTTCTAATGTTTTTGAATTGTTGAATAAGAGGCAACGAAATTAAAAAATGTAAAGAAATGGATGGAATAGAACGGTTTCTGACTTGAGAGAGGTTCGAATGTACCTTGGGTCCAAATACTAGAAACACAGTTACGGAAGTGGACAGCTGTGTTCTTAGAAAACCCAGCAAGTACTTGATATCCGGTCCAGCGTGAGGGAAAATGAACAGGCTGCAACAAATCGTTCGATTTCCAGCGATAATCGTATTAAAAATACACCACAGTTTCTAATAATCATTCCGAACATCGAAGTAGATCATTTTACAATTAATTACGATACAATTTTGACTAATTGTTAAGTTGATTAACAAAAGTTTGACTGTAAGTTGATTAATTTCCCCATAATAGAAATTTGACCATTTATTTCATTTCATATTAGAAAATTTGCCTATTTTAGCCAATGTTTTGTTCGCGTCAATTTTCAATCATTTTTAATTGATAATCGCGTTAATTGTCATTAGCTAAATTCAGTTTTTGAAGAGAGTTTTGCGATCGTTCGAATAATTATTAACGGCGGTGTATTGAATATAATTAGTAGACATTTAAGTAAAATTGTGGAATCATACTGAATGGCGATCATGGTTATATTCACAGCTGCTATGTTGTAAATAGCGTAGCTTATTAATCGAGCCTCGTTGAAGAGACTTTCCGCGTTGCGCACGTTGTAGCACACTTTAATTCCCCATGCGAGGAACATGATTTCCCCTAAAAGAAACAATTCCATTATTATCAACCGTATCTCGTAAAATATTCACATCTGAAAAATTCGCCAAACGTTCATCGCAACGAATCGTAAATTTTAAAAGAAAAGGAAGAAACAGTAAATTATAAATAAAAAGTATATATTATAGTGAAGTAAATATTAAAAATTTATATATGCACAATGAATCATAATGAATAATGAATTTACTTATTTTAACAATGAAATTATTTGAATATTATATCTGTGGGTTGTAAGATAAAGCAAAGTGTATTGTTTAAAGACACGCGTTATTAATTTTCAAATATTGCTGCTTAGAGTAACGAACAGATATGCTAAATTTAAAAAAAAAATTGCAATCGTTTGTTTTAATATTCGAATAATTTTGTTGTGAAATAAGTAAATTTTCATTGTGCTGTAAGGTTAAATATGACACCTATGTGCGTGTATAAATTATTTGTAATTATTGTACATTTTTAACAATTGTTTACGTAACTCGTCACGTTGTCGCATTTTAGATTTCATACCTAAAATTGTAGAGACCATAAATATTGTTTTTCAGTACTTTATGTTAACTTTAATTAATACAATGGTATGAATATGGATTCTAATTGATTCTCTTCATTCTCACGCTTCTACTTTTGAATATTTATATGCAGTATACGTATTTTTCTGGAAGTCTGTCAAATTATGCACGTAACGTTCGTAAACCTAGTGTTAATATCTACTGTTTCTTCTTTCCTTTTCTTTTCTTCGTTATTCAATAATTAGTTAGTATTAGTTTGGCTTACAACCACAGGTACACATCAAATATTATACTATTGTACATGTATTGAATTAATATTCAAGCAATATTGAATTAATATCCAAGTAATTTTTAATTAATATACAAGTAATATTGAATTAATATTCAAGTAATATTGAATTAATATACAAGTAATACTGAATTAATATTGAATTAATATTGAATTAATATGGAAATAATATTGAATTAATATTGAATTAATATTGAAGTAATATTGAATTAATATTGACTTAATATTCAAATAGTATTGAATTAATATTCAAATAATATTGAATTAATATTCAAGTAATATTGAATTAATATTCAAGTAATATTGAATTAATATTCAAGCAATATTGAATTAATATTCAAGCAATACTGAATTAATATTGAATTAATATTGAATTAATATTCAAATAATATTTAATTAATATTCAAGTAATATTGAATTAATATTCAAATAATATTTAATTAATATTCAAGTAATATTGAATTAATATTCAAGTAATATTGAATTAATATTCAAATAATATTGAATTAATATTGAATTAATATTCAAATAATATTTAATTAATATTCAAGTAATATTGAATTAATATTCAAGTAATATTGAATTAATATTCAAGTAATATTGAATTAATATTCAAGCAATATTGAATTAATATTCAAGCAATATTGAATTAATATTCAAGCAATACTGAATTAATATTGAATTAATACTGAATTAATATTGAATTAATATTGAATTAATATTGAATTAATATTCAAGTAATATTGAATTAATATTCCAATAATATTGAATTAATATTCAAGTAATATTGAATTAATATTGAATTAATATTCAAGTAATATTGAATTAATATTCAAGTAATATTGAATTAATATTCAAATAATATTTAATTAATATTCAAGTAATATTGAATTAATATTCAAATAATATTGAATTAATATTCTAGTAACGTTGAATTAATATTCAAGTAATATTGAATTAATATTCAAGTAATATTGAATTAATATTCAAATAATATTGAATTAATATTCAAGTAACGTTGAATTAATATTCAAGTAATATTGAATTAATATTCAAGCAATATTGAATTAATGTTCAAGCAATACTGAATTAATATTGAATTAATATTCAAGCAATACTGAATTAATACTGAATTAATATTGAATTAATATTCAATTAATATTGAATTAATATTGAATTAATATTGAATTAATATTGAATTAATATTGAATTAATATTGAATTAATATTGAATAAATATTCAAGTAATATTGAATTAATATTCAAGCAATATTGAATTAATATTCAAGTAACATTGAATTAATATTCAAGCAATATTGAATTAATATTCAAGCAATACTGAATTAATATTCAAGCAATATTGAATTAATATTCAAGCAATACTGAATTAATATTGAATTAATATTGAATTAATATTGAATTAATATTGAATTAATATTGAATTAATATTGAATTAATATTGAATTAATATTGAATTAATATTGAATTAATATTGAATTAATATTGAATTAATATTGAATTAATATTCAAGTAATATTGAATTAATATTGAATTAATATTCAAATAATATTGAAATAATATTGAAATAATATTCAAGTAATATTGAATTAATATTCAAGTAATATTGAATCAATATTGAAATAATTATTAAACACTGAATATAATTTATACATCGTTTGTATTATTTATGGGTTGCATTTGTTATTATTACCGATTGCTAAACTATGGTCCCACCAGTTGAAGGAGCACTGGTAGAATTTCAGACCATAATTGTCGGCTATAACTTCGGCATACGGCGGAGCGCTCAAAGTCCACGTGCCAAGATAGATTAACATTACTAACAATATCGGAACCATCCACTGCAGCAGCTGTTTATCTGTCAGCTTCACTTTGTGCGCACTTTTCACGCGGTATGTGAGCGAAACTCTGTGAAAATGGACGCATTTTAACAATTTCTATTCTAATACAATTTTATTCGTTATACCTTTTTTCTTATTCTAATATTATTCTGTATTTATTTTTATTCTATTCTCAACGAATTTGCAAGATTTTTCGTTTCTAAATTTCCCGATTCTCCATTATTTTGAAATTTCAAGACATTGCATTTTCAAGTCTTCGAATTAGAAGTCATTAAATTTGCAAGATTTTTGGTTTTTATTGCTACTAATTCATAGATTTCGAATTCTAAGCCATTAAATTTGCAAGATTTTTGGTTTCTATTGCTACTAATTCCAAGATTTCGAATTCTAAGCCATTAAATTTGCAAGATTTTTGGTTTCCAATGCTACTAATTTCAAGATCTGCAATGCTATGCTCTTGAAAATTCAACACATTGAATTTCCAAGCTTTCGAATTTGAAGCTGCTAAATTTTCAAGCTTTCGAAATTTTAAGCCATTAACCTTGGAAGATTTTTGGTTTCCATTGCCACTAATTCCAAGCTTTGTAACTCTATGCTTTTGAAATTTCAAAACATTGAATTTCCAAGCCTTCGAATTTGAAGCTGTTAAATTTTCAAGCTTTCGAAATTCTAAGCCATTAAACTTGGAAGATTTTTGGTTTCCAATGCTACTAATTCCAAGCATTGCAATCCTATGCTTTCGAAATTTCAAGACATTGAATTTCCAAGCCTTCGAATTTGAAGCTGTTAAATTTGCAAGATTTTTGCTTTTCAGTGCTACTACTTCCAAGATTTCGAATTATAAGCCATTATATTTGCAAGATTTTTGGTTTCTATTGCTACTAATTCCAAGGTTTCGAATTCTAAGCTATTAAATTTGCAAGATTTTTGGTTTCCAATGCTACTAATTTCAAGCTCTGCAATTCTACGCTTTTGAAATTTCAAGCCATTGAATTTCCAAGATTTCGAATTCTAAGCCATTAAATTTGCAAGATTTTTGGTTTCCAATGCTACTAATTCCAAGCTTTGCAATTCTATGCTTTTGAAATTTCAAGCCATTGAATTTCCAAGATTTCGAATTCTAAGCCATTAAATTTGCAAGATTTTTGGTTTCCAATGCTACTAATTCCAAGCTCTGCAATTCTACGCTTTTGAAATTTCAAAACATTGAATTTCCAAGCTTTCGAATTTGAAGCTGTTAAATTTTCATGCTTTCGAATTCTAAGCCATTAAACTTGGAAGATTTTTGGTTTCCAATGCTACTAATTCCAAGCTCTGAAATTCTACGCTTTTGACATTTCAAGCCATTGAATTTCCAAGATTTCGAATTCTAAGCCATTAAATTTGCAAGATTTTTGGTTTCCAATGCTACTAATTCCAAGCTTTGCAATTCTATGCTTTTGAAATTTCAAGCCATTGAATTTCCAAGATTTCGAATTCTAAGCCATTAAATTTGCAAGATTTTTGGTTTCCAATGCTACTAATTCCAAGCTCTGCAATTCTACGCTTTTGAAATTTCAAAACATTGAATTTCCAAGCTTTCGAATTTGAAGCTGTTAAATTTTCATGCTTTCGAATTCTAAGCCATTAAACTTGGAAGATTTTTGGTTTCCAATGCTACTAATTCCAAGCTCTGAAATTCTACGCTTTTGACATTTCAAGCCATTGAATTTCCAAGATTTCGAATTCTAAGCCATTAAATTTTCAAGATATTTGGTTTCCAATGCTACTAATTCCAAGATCTACAATTCTATGCTTTTGAAATTTCAAGACATTGAATTTCCAAGCCTTCGAATTTGAAGCTGTTAAATTTCCAAGATTTTTGGTTTCTATTGCTACTAATTCCAAGATTTCGAATTCTAAGCCATTAAGTTTGCAATATTTTTGGTTTCCAATGCTACTAATTCCAAGATTTCGAATTCTAAGCCATTAAATTTGCAAGATTTTCGGTTTCCAATGCTACTAATTCCAAGCTTTGCAATTCCATGCTTTTGAAATTTCAAGACATTGAATTTCCAAGCCTTCGAATTTAAAGCTGTTAAATTTCCAAGATTTTTGTTTTCTATTGCTACTAATTCCAAGATTTCGAATTCTAAGCCATTAATTTTGCAAGATTTTTGGTTTCCAATGCTACTAATTCCAAGCACTGCAATTCTACGCTTCTAAAATTTCAAGACATCGAATTTCCTAGTCTTCAAAATTCAAAAACCTCGAATTACCATGCTTTCGAATTCCAAACCTTCGAGAATTCATTCAAACTCTTCACGAATTCCCAAGTTTCCAAGTTCCAAACTTTTAAAATCCCCAAACATTATTAATCCAATCATTTACTATTATTAACTTTATTAATTTTATCATTATTCAGTGTCAAAACCTATTCAATTATTAATAGACTCATTTAACCCCTTGCCGTACAAATTTCTCAAACACAATTCATTGGAACATTCGTTATTTTCTATTTTAACGACGCGTCGAGTGCAAGTAATTTTCATTCAATAGTCTTCGTTCCTACAAAATTGAAGTTGTAATTGGAATTAACGTTAATGTATATTAAAGATAATACAGTATATTGTTATTTTAGTTGGAGCATATATTTTGCATCACGATTGCTACTCGTCATTTTATACGTCAAAGGTTTAATATATAAACGATAGCGATTATAGTATTCCTTCTTATCGCTTAATACTTACCGCCAAGTCTTCATTAACAATGCGGTGTACGAAATGCAAAATCCAAGGTGCCTGGTCCATTTGGTAGCGATGCAAGAGTACATATCCAGAACCGGGAATATCGCGGCCATCTTAATAAACAAAACAATCCTTGTACACATGTTTGTATGAGTATGTAGTCGTACACATGTGTATGAGTATGTAGTCGTACATATATACTTACTGACAAAAGTTAAGAGACGTATGGTACGTATTTGCGAAGCTTTATAAATTCGAATTAAAGGTAAATGGAACTTTATCGTTTATTAACGTACATGTTAGAATTAAAAATGGTAAACACTCTCGTTCAGAGGTTCTGGGGTAAGTGCCGTGGGGTTCATCACGCTCCTCTTACCAGAAGGTACGTCACCTTCCCCACTCCGTGGCCAGATCCTTCGAGAACACCCTTATCGCCCTGCACGCGCCACGCAGCACCATGACGTCAGGTCATCGGCCACGAGGCACGGTTTCTTCGACGATTCTCAAAAGTGTCGTCGAATCGCAAAGAACGAGGCTGGGTTGTCTTTGTAGAGAGTTTTATTTCCGAAATACAGAGTTCACGTACTCTTAAGTTTAAATTTTAGACTGCTCCTGCCCTTTTTCGAGGCCCGTATTTAAGGGACGTTTTCCTATCCCGAACGCATGATGGGGAGGGGATGCCGTTTGGTTGGCGCCTAGACCCAGACGAAGGAATTTGGGAATGGAAGGATTATCGTCTAAGGTTCTTGTTTGAGGATCTTACCGGAAAGTGGGAAAGTCCCTAAACAAACGGAACGGGGTAGCAGATATGGATGGCGACGAGATGACGGAAAAGGGCAGTTCTAGGCGCCATATAGTCGTGGGAATGCGACAAAAGAAGGGCATCGAACTCTAACCATAACATCCGCGACTCATAGAATTCGTCGCGGTCCTAGCTATCGGTTACCACCGATCCTTTACCCGATGACAGACATAGATTCTCGACATCGGCCGCTTAAGACCCTTAAAGCATAAGTCGAAGCCCGAGGGTACAATGACCCTGACACGCGCATCACCCTTGCACACGGGTTGACGCTAACATACATATTAAAAAAATTATACTTTCATGCTATTGTTGGAGACCGGAGTCAGGATTAGCTCGAGTTGTTAACAACAACGTTTATCACTCGACTAAAATACAAGGTGTAGACTCGTAGGCTTAATTATATGGTCGCGTAGCGAGTGTTAGAGGGTAAGAGCCTGCCGTAGCAACAATAAAGCCCAAGGAGCCAGTACTTGTTAATTTTCCAGCTGGTCAAACGCACGTGAACCCAAGATTTCGGTTAGTTGTAATTTCGTTATTTTCGCGTGCGATTTCAAAGTCGAGGCGATCCTTGGTTTTTATCGCTGGCTGCCGAGTTCCGGGTAGGTAACGGGAAAGACCGAATGAACGTTGACGGGGGAAGTAGGAAATTCTAAGGGGCAACATACCCCTTAGCTCTCTCCATCGGCACTCTTCCCCACCATTCGAATATTGACAAATATAAAATGTTACGCCAGGCATACGAAAGGTCTGTCCGCGTCTATCGCTCGTCGAAAGAATAAAGTAACGTTAAACGAACCGAATTGTAACTTCCTCGCCTCCCCTAGTTACGGTCTACAAAGGTTAATTCCTTAATCTAGTTCCTTATTTATATACAAAGTCGCTCGGTGGAGTGCGGAATAAAATCTGCGGAAAATGGTGCTGACCAAGAAAACGTTGACTTTGGAAAAAAGGCTATTGTTTGTTCTTAGGACAAGGGTGTGGGAGCTGGAAAGGTGATTGGCTGATTTTGTGGGAAAAGAGGTGGTTAGAAAAGAGGCGATCACGCGGCGGAGCAGTGCAGGACGCGACCTCCCTGCACTTGCATTCAAAGTAGGAGGGGGGCTCTTTCTTCTATGCCCAACCTTCACCGGGACGCGCTGGCCCTTGAATGTGGGTCGGTACGGTAAGAGGTAGTCGCAGCGGAGTTCTTGGAGAGTTCCCGCGTCTCCCTAGTACTGCCTGATGCGGCAGAGCGTCCTTAAGGCGCCGCTGTGGTTTTAGCGGGTTAGAGTCCCGCACTACCGCTCGCCGTTCCCCCGAACGGTGGGCGGTGTCTCTCGAGGATTTCCACAGCGTAAAAAAATGGTTAGAAAAGAGGAGCGGTGGGTGGATGTGAAAGGAAGTACTTGAAATAGTCCTTGGAAAATTTTGAGGCTAATGGAAATTTTAAAGGTCACATGTTTGGGTGATATAAGCCACAAGAGAAAGTTGCAATCAGTGGGAAATAGGGTAAAGGGAAGAAAAGGGACGAGATGTGGGTTGGGATATCCAACACACTATTACAAATTTTAAACTACGATAAAAGGAGATAAAGAAAAATTCGTGAATGACTATTATACTTACTTACGAATTTTTGTTTATCCTTTATTGTAACTTGGAATTTGTATTGGAAATATAGGTGGTTGGTAGTGCCCTGCACTAGGAGTTAGGAGCACAATATTTTTGCTAATTTTGTGACGATTAGTGACTGAAAAATGAAACCCTTAACGCAATGTTTTTTATTCCTAATATTCGCCTCGTTTCGTCTCAAGGACAATTTTGTCCCTTAAAATTTCTCTCAGGTGTAGCTGAACACCCTGTGTAATATGTACGATACATATATTACGTGGAAGCAATATTGACCCACCACTGGATTTATTTTGAACAGTGGTGGTGGAATAAAATAAAAATAGAAAGTTCAGATACTTTTGATTCTAAACTTTGTCTTTAATTTTGAGCACTCGAAAGGGCAAACGTCTTTACAGTACGAAAGAAACTGTTAAAATGACGAGAGGTCAGTGAGATAGTGAAGAAGAATTCGTCGCGTACCCATAGACCATATATCGGTCCCATACTTCGTCTAAACAAGTTAACACGTGACACAGCTGCAGCTTTTTGAGCTGTGTCTCGTAAAGAAACCCAACACGCGCAGAGATGGTTTTTGTAAATGAAAAAACTTTCGTTTCTTGCAAGAGAAAATCCAACAATTTGCAATAGCATAAAAATATAATATTTGTAATACTTGTACGTTAATAAACGATAAGTTTATGTACCTTTAATTCAAATGAATAAAGCTTCGCAAATACGTAGCTTATTTTTTAACTTTTGTACAATATGTGTACGCGTGTGTGTTGAATGTTAATGGAAGTTGAGTAGACATACTTCTAGATACATAATAGCGCAACCCAAAAGCGTGATGGAGAGGAATATCGGCGAGGCGACCTTGAACACTTTCAGCTTACGATGTTGATACATGTAGGCGACCAAGGTGATGGTTCCGAACACGCAGAAAATGGAGAACGATAGAAGCGAGATCCTAGAAAACAGTAGTTATAACGAAATCGCTGATCTAGTATAAATAGTTTAGTTTATTTATATATTTAATATTATATGAATATATGTATAATTATAATTATAATATTAATATTAATAATGAATAGTGAATAGTAATAGTAAGGAAATGGCAAAGTAAATAGTAGAAATAGCAAAATATTAATATAACAGGCTTGTCTAAAATACGACAATATCACGAAATTATCTTTTTTGTTAAGTCCAATAGCTTGCATTAATAGTTTATATTAATATTAATAGTAAATAGTAATAGTAAAGTATATTAATATTAATATAACAAGTTGAAGATTGTCTAAATGACGTTCTTTTTTTTGCTAAACCCAATAGCTTGTATTAATAGTTTATATTAATATTAATAGTAAATAGTAAATAGTAATAGTAAAGAAATAGTATAGTAAATGGTAAAATAGTAAAATATTAATAAAATAGTTTGAAGCTTGTCTAAAATATGACAATATTACGACATTTTGTTTTTGTTAAAACCAATAGCTTCGTATTAATTGTTTGTATTAATATTGATAGTAAATAGTAATAGTAAGGAAATAGTATAGTAAATGGTAAAATAGTAAAGTATTAATATAATAGATGGAAGCTTGTCTAAAGTACGACAATATCACGACGTTCTTCTTTTTTTGTTAAACCTAATAGCTTGTAGTAATAGTTTATATTAATATTAATAGTAAATAGTAATAGTAAAGAAATAGTATAATAAATGGTAAAATAGGGAAGTATTAATATTAATGTAGTAGGTTGAAGCTTGTCTGAAATACGACAGTATCACATTTTGTTTTTGTTAAACCCAATAGCTTGTATTAATAGTTTATATTAATATGAACAGTAAATAGTAATAGTAAAGCAATAGTATAGTAAATTGTAAAATAGTAAAGTATTATTATTAATAAAATAGGTTGAAGCTTGTCTAAAATACGACAATATTATATTTTGTTTTTGTTAAACCCAATAGTTTGTATTAATACTTTATATTAATATTGATAGTAAATAGTAATAATAAAGAAATAGTATAGTAAATGGTAAAATAGGAAAGTATTATTATTAATAAAATAGGTTGAAGCTTGTCTAAAATACGACAATATTACATTTTGTTTTTGTTAAACCCAATAGCTTGTATTAATTGTTTATATTAATATTAATAGTAAATAGTAATAGAAAAGAAATAATATAGTAAATGGCAAAATAATAAAATATTAATATAATAAGTCGAAGCTTGTCTAAAATACGAAAATTTCACGACGTTTTTCTTTTTTTATTAAACCCGATAGCTTGTATTGATAGTTTATATTAATATGAACAGTAAATAGTAATAGTAAAAAATAGTATAGTAAATGGTTCAATAGTAAAGTATTAATATTAATATAATAGGTTGAAGCTTGTCTAAATTACGACAATATCACGATATTTTTTGTTGTTGTTAAACCTAATAGCTTGTATTAATAGTTTATATTAATATTGATAGTAAATAGTAATAGTAAAGAAATAGTATAGTAAATGGTAAAATAATAAAGTATTAATATAATAGTTTGAAGCTTGTCTAAAATATGACAGTATTACGACATTTTGTTTTTGTTAAACCCAATAGCTTGTATTAATACTTTATATTAATATTGATAGTGAATAGTAATAGTAAAGAAATAGTATAATAGATGGTAAAATAATAAAGTATTAATATAATAGTTTGAAGCTTGTCTAAAATATGACAGTATTACGACATTTTGTTTTTGTTAAACCCAATAGCTTGTATTAATACTTTATATTAATATTGATAGTGAATAGTAATAGTAAAGGAATAGTATACTAAATGGTAAAATAGTGAAGTATTAATATCAATATAATAGTTTGAAGCTTGTCTAAATTATGACAATATTACAACATTTTGTTTTTGTTGAACCCAATAGCTTGTATTAATAGTTTATATTAATATTGATAGTAAATAGTAATAGTAAAGAAATAGTATAATAGATGGTAAAATAATAAAGTATTAATATAATAGTTTGAAGCTTGTCTAAAATATGACAGTATTACGACATTTTGTTTTTGTTAAACCCAATAGCTTGTATTAATACTTTATATTAATATTGATAGTAAATAGTAATAGTAAAGAAATAGTATAATAAATGGTAAAATAATAAAATATTAATATAATAGGTTGAAGCTTGTCTAAATTACGACAAAATCGCAATATTTTTTTTTGTAAAACCCAATAGCTTGTATTAATAATTTATATTAATATGAACAGTAAATAGTAATAGTAAAGAAATAATATAGTAAATAGTAAATAGTAAAAAGTAAAATAATGAAATATTAATATAATACGTTGAAGCTTCTCTAAAATATGATAATATGACGACAAATTTCTGCACTTTTCTTTCGTTAAACCTAATAGTTTATCTGGCAACCTTTTAGTCGTCCATTGTATATAATTAAGAAGAAAGGTGATTGAAGAAGTAAATTCGTACCGGAAAGGCCAATTGTAAGTTGCTAGACAAGGCTCGGGTCCTTTGCATTTGGCACATCCTGGCGCGCAACGCAAGCAGCGAAACACAGTCACGTACGAATCGCTGATATTTTCTTGCATCTCCTTCCAAGCAGCTGGAAATTTACATTTCAAATTAGTCGAAACACGTGTTTTTGATGTCCATTACGAACAAGATTCCGCAATTATTAATACCTTGCAATGATAATAATTCATTCTTAAAATTAGACACCCGTAAAATTATTTCGTTGTTATGTAGAACGATAATAACAAGCGAATTTAAATATGATTCCACAAATTGACTATTTAATATATCCACAATATGGATATGTAAATTGTAAGACACTTCGCATTACAGAAAATGAACTTTATCAAGTTTCTTTCTTGCTCAATTGGTATTTTAATTTGAAATTTATGAATTCTTTATGCTTCTTGTAATTAGCCAATTTGTAGCAATATATATATCTAATATTTATGTAATATGTATGCATCATATTTGTATCGCATAAATAATTATTGTGCCAATATTAAATAATATCTGTATTGCTTACATTTTGTACAAATATTAAATATTTGTATAAAAATTAAATATTAAATATTTGTATAATATTAAACAAATATTACTTGTACAAATATTAAATATTTGTGTAAAAGTTAAATATTAGATAAATATTAAATATTTGTATAATATTAAATACCTGCATTGCATACATATTATACAAATATTAAATATTTGTATAATATTTTTGGAATATATATATTTAATATTTGTATAATATGTATGCAATATATATATATATATATTTAATATTTGTATAATATGTATGCAATATATATATATATATATATATATATATATATATATATATATATTGCATAAAGAGTATACAAATATTAAATACCTGTATTGCATACATATTATAAGAATATTAAATATTTGTATAATATTTTTGGAATACATATATTTAATATTTGTATGGTATTTATGGAATATATCTATATTTAATATTTGTATAATATGTATGCAATGTATACGTATATTTGTATTGCATAAATATTATACAAATATTAAGTACCTGTATTGCATACATATTACATAAATATTAAATATTAAATATTTGTATAATATATATTAAATATTAAATATTTGTATAGCATATATTAAATATTAAATATTTGTATAATATATATTAAATACTAAATATTTGTATAATATATATTAAATATTGAATATTTGTATAATATATATTAAATACTAAATATTTGTATAATATATATTAAATATTAAATATTTGTATAATATATATTAAATATTAAATATTTGTCTAATATATATTAAATATTTGTACAATATTTATGCAATATATATTAAATATTTGTATAATATGTATGCAATATATATTAAATATTTGTATAATATGTATGCAAGATATATTAAATATTTGTATAATACGTATGCAATATATATTCAATATTATTATAATATTTATGCAGTATATATATATAATTGTATTGCATAAATATTATACAAATATTAAATACTTCTATTGCATACATATTACATAAATATTAATTATTAAAGATTTATATAATATATATTAAATATTTGTATAATATGTGTGCAATATATATTTAATATTTGTATAATATGTATGCAATATATATAATTGTATTGCATAAATATTGTACAAATATTAAATATTAAATATTTGTATTATATTAAATATTTGTATATGTGTGCAATATATAATGAATATTTGTATAATATTTATTCAATACATAATTAATATTTGTATAATATTTATTCAATACATAATTAACATTTGTATAAAATTTACGCAATACATATTTAATATTTCCATAATATTGATGCAATATATATGTTTAAAATATTTGTACAATATTTATGCAATATATATTAAATATTTGTATAATATTTATTCAATACTTAATTAATATTTGTATCAAATTTACGCAATACATATTTAATATTTCCATAATATTTATGCAATATATATGTTTAAAATATTTGTACAATATTTATGCAATATATATCTAATATTTGTCTGATATTTATGCAACATGCACGTGAAATATTTATGTAATATATATACGTAATACGCGTGCGCGATAGAAATTCAATTATTCACTGACCTTCGACGAGAATTCCATCAAAGGCAGATTGATGCTGGGTGGTACTGTAATAACCCTTCCGACATTTGCATACATATGCACCCTTCGCCCAACCAGCACCGACACCATTTTCATTTATGCGATTAGTCGGACTCTGATACTCGCACTGCATCATACACACCAAAATTTATTAACACATGCAAACAACACACCATTGAATTACTCAATTTCGATGGATTTTCAACGATTCCTTTCGCGACTTTATATTGCAATAATTAATTTACTTTTTACTAATTGTATGTAATTATTTTACTGGTTACACTTTTATTTGTTACTTTAACATCGTGTTAATTGTAAAAACAATGTAATACTGCAATCGATTCGTATTTAATAATCTTTGATCTTGTATTTATATTGTGAAGCAATGAACAAAGTTGAAAAACTAAACTCGGTTGCAAATTCGATGTGACTTTTCTTCTGTTGTATTTAGAATGTTCAATTATTGAATATTATTCGGCTGTTAAATTGATGCGAGTTTCTATTGTTTTTTGGAAACGTTTATCGTATAATAAATTAACAATTTTCAAGAATTTCCAAGAATTCGAATTTGAAGCTGTTAAATTTTCAAGCTTTCGAATTCTAAGCCATTAAATTTGCAAGATTTTTGGTTTTTAATGCTACTAATTCCAAACTTTGCAATTCTGTGCTTTTGAAATTTCAAGACATTGAATTTCCAAGAATTCGAATTTGAAGCTGTTAAATTTTCAAGCTTTCGAATTCTAAGCCATTAGATTTGCAAGATTTTTGGTTTTTAATGCTACTAATTACAAACTTTGCAATTCTGTGCTTTTGAAATTTCAAGACATTGAATTTCCAAGAATTCGAATTTGAAGCTGTTAAATTTTCAAGCTTTCGAATTCTAAGCTATTAAACTTGGAAGATTTTTGGTTTCCATTGCTACTAATTCCAAACTTTGCAATTCTACGCTTTTAAAATTACAAAACATTGAATTTCCAAGCCTTCGAATTTGAAGCTGTTAAATTTGCAAGATTTTTGGTTTTCAGTGCTACTAATTCCAAGATTTCGAATTCTAAGCCATCAAATTTGCAAAATTTTTGGTTTCTATTGCTACTAATTCCAAGATTTCGAATTTTAAGTCATTAAATTTGCAAGATATTTGGTTTCCAATGCTACTTAATTTCAAGATTTGCAATTCTATGCTTTTGAAATTTCAAAACATTGAATTTCTAAGCCTTCGAATTTGAAGCTGTTAAATTTTCAAGCTTTCGAATTCCAAGCCATTAAACTTGGAAGATTTGTGGTTTCCATTGCCACTAATTCCAAACTTTGCAATTCTGTGCTTTCGAAATTTCAAGACATTGAATTTCCAAGCATTCGAATTTGAAGCTGTTAAATTTGCAAGATTTTTGGTTTTCAGTGCTACTAATTCCAAGATTTCGAATTCTAAGCCATTAAATTTGCAAAATTTTTGGTTTCTATTGCTACTAATTCCAAGGTTTCGAATTCTAAACCATTCAATTTGCAAGATTTTCGGTTTCCAATGCTACTGATTTCAAAATCTGCAATTCTATGCTTTTGAAATTTCAAAACATTGAATTTCTAAGCCTTCGAATTTGAAGCTGTTAAATTTTCAAGCTTTCGAATTCCAAGCCATTAAACTTGGAAGATTTGTGGTTTCCATTGCCACTAATTCCAAACTTTGCAATTCTGTGCTTTCGAAATTTCAAGACATTGAATTTCCATGCCTTTGAATTTGAAGCTGTTAAATTTGCAAGATTTTTGGTTTCTATTGCTACTAATTCCAAGATTTCGAATTCTAAGCCATTAAATTTGCAAGATTTTCGGTTTCCAATGCTATTAATTCCAAGATTTCGAATTTCAAGCCATTAAATTTGCAAGATTTTCGGTTTCCAATGCTACTAATTCCAATATATATATATACATAATGTGTTCAAAAACTGTGCAATGATTCATTAATAAACACTATCTCTGTTTCAATTCATACACCACTGCTACATTAATTAAGTAATTACTAAAATACAAAGTATTCGAATATTAGAGAAAATACAGCGAAAGCGTTAAAGAATCATGATAATAAAGAATTTAATTTTGTATTAATTAAGAAGGGAATTACAACATTTAACAATAGTTTCAAATGAAATTATACTGAGGATGGTTTGGTGATCGATTTCGTATAAAATAGTTTCAAGTATAGCAAGATATTTAAATTGAATATATTTATATTAACTATAAATATAATATGTACGTTATTTATATTAAATATAATAAGAACGTTATTTATATTAAATATAATATGAACGTTATTTATATTAAATATAATATGTACGTTATTTATATTAAATATAATATCTACGTTATTTATATTAAATATAATAAGTACGTTATTTATATTAAATATAATATCTACGTTATTTATATTAAATAAAATCGCCGCAGCTTTTCACTGATACTTTTTTTTATTAGGATGCTCATGAAAAGCATTTTGCTTTACGATCGAATATACGAAAGTGTAAAATTTTACCTGAGTTGTGTCGATATGACATTTGTGCGTTCCTTTAAACGATGCTATCTGATTACTTAGAACTTCGTTCTCGTTATTCTGCGTGGATGCGTCGCATTGGTTCACTTCTAGTCCGCTGATATCGATATCTACGCTTAAAAATTCTCGAACCCTTCAACAACACGCGATTCCATTAACATTTCATCGAGAACGATTATTTTAACAAGGCAAAGGAACTTAAAACATTCATCTATAATTATGTATTAATTATATCTACATATGAATTAAATATATTATATTAATTGTATAATAATATTATATGGAATATATTATATTAATTGTATAATAATATTATATAGAATATATTATATTAATTGTATAATAATATTATATAGAATATATAATATTAATTGTATAATAATATATAGAATATATTATATTAATTGTATAATAATATTATATATAGAATATGTTATATTAATTGTATAATAATATTATATAGAACGTATAATAAACATAATGTATGTATATGAAAATAAACATAATGTATGTATATGAAAATAAATATAATGTATATAAATTAAAATAAATATAATGTGTATTATAATAAAAATAATGAGTATTGTAATAAATATAATGCACATTATAATAAATCTAATGTATGTATATTAAAATATACATAATGTGTATTATAATAAATATAATGCGCATTATAATAAATACAATGTATATTAAAATAGATATAATGTGTATTACAATAAATATGATGTACATATATGAAAATAAATATAATGTATATAATGTATATTATAATAAATGCAATGTGTATTATAATAAATATAATGCACATTATAATAAATAGAATGTATATCAAAATAAATATAATGTATGTTATAATAAATATAATGCACATTATAATAAATCTAATGTATGTTATAATAAATATAATGCACATTATAATAAATATAATGTATGTTATAATAAATATAATGCACGTTATAATAAATCTAATGTATGTATATTAAAATAAATATAATGGTGTACTATAACAAGTATAATGTCTATTATATTAAATATAATACACACTATAATAAATACAATATATATTATAATAACTATAATGCATATAATATTAAATTACAATATATATCACAAAACATACAAACACGTATTATAAAATAAATACCAAAATGAATGTCTATTTAATCACACAAAATATCCACAATTTAATACCATTAACTATATATGCAGTATAATTTTACTCGAAAAATTCAAAATAAATAAATAAAGGTTTCAAATGAAATTTGAGAAACATCATACGTTACGTTTCGTTCGTTATTAAATAAAATAATTAGCGTGACGATTATAACGACGAGTAATTGGATAATTGATCGTAAATGTTAAAAGATAAAGTATACGAACCCGTGTCGAGCGTCCGGTGGGCGAATATTAACGCTGTAGGAAATCAACCATCGGTGACTTTTGCAGGAGAAATACGGGATGGTCCACCAACCCCTGTAGGATTCAATCGCCGGTGACTGCATGAATTTCGGTGACCTGGGATAACACGCAAACGCCACAAACCGCCATAGAAACTTCGATCTGTCCCCGCGTGCACTTCGAACTCGTGCAAACCAACGCGAATACAATATCCCTTTTACATTTCGTAATCCTGGCACTTCACGGTCATCCCCTATTTTTCTTTTTCTCCGAACTTCGACAACCCTTTGCACTCTGTTGCATAAATGTCACCAAAAATCAAGATTCGACATTTTTAATCAGCTCTCGTTTCTTTTCCAAACGAAGCTGAGGAAATATTGTATGTGAAATTAATTCTCGAGTTGGAATTAACAGTGCAAACGTTTTAGGGCGCAAAGGGTTAATCACGCGTTAATTAATTCACTTTGATTCAGTCTGAATGTGTGTGATTAATATTCGATCGCTTTACCAATGGAAATTTAATTATTCGAGTAATCGGCGGTTTTTAAATTATAGAGTTTCAAATAATCGTGTTAATATATTTGTTTGTATCGCGTTTGTTAAATTATAATTAACGAATTGCGGGTTTTACGCGTGGGAATATTATATTTCTTCTTTCGATTATTATTATATTATATTATAGTATTAATTCTATTTTGAATATTATTATATTATAATATTAATTTTACCTTAATTATTATTATATTATATTATATTACAGTATATTAATTTTACTTTACGAGAAACAAGCATTAAACGAAAATAACTTTGAAAGAAACGCATAATTAATTATATCTGTGTTTACAAATAAATAATAAATAATTCCTTAAACTTGCATAAATTTCCAGCATTGCAATTTCGTTCAAATTTCACCATTAAACATTAAACACTTCCAATAATAATTCATATTACGTTTTATAAAACACAATCTAGCAAAATATTATAATTTTTCCACGCGTCTTTTGAAACAACAATTAAAAAAGAACAACGATAACTATTCAATTATTATTAATAATAAAATAGCAGTACAAGTTGTATATTTATAAGCTATGCAAAATTATCATCAAGTAACTTAAAAAGTTTATGAAATTTTTCTAGGTTAAAATTGATAAAAATTAATTGGGGAGATTTAAAGAGAGAGCTGCGGTGTTTAACTAAAAACGTTGTTTTCGTCGCGTTGCTTTGGAATTATTCACGGATGTTTAATTATCGTGATACGTTTTACGACGCGCTCTATAAATATACTCGAGCGGCGCACATTATACATACACACATGCAACGTATGTAATAAAAAGCGTGTTTAACTATATACCGATGGCTTTATTGATTATCGCAGATGTCTGTTTAAGCGTTTACGTGCCTCCTCAAAATGGAAACCACTTTTATGTTTCCCCATTGCAATCGAAGCTACGATAAAACATCATTGTAGCAATCGGTAAATAGTAAATCTCAATTAATGTTGAAATTGAAATTTTGTAATATCAAACTTTCGTAATGTTAACATTTTGTAATATTAAACTTTGGTAATGTTAACATTTTGTAATATTAAACTTTGGTAGTGTTAAAATTTTGTAATTTAAACTGTGGTAATGTTAAAATTTTGTAATATTAAACTTTGGTAATGTTAACATTTTGTAATATTAAACTTTGGTAATGTTAACATTTTGTAATATTAAACTTTGGTAGTGTTAAAATTTTGTAATTTAAACTGTGGTAATGTTAAAATTTTGTAATATTAAACTTTGGTAATGTTAACATTTTGTAATATTACAATTACCATTTTCTAATCGTAGTATTTTATATTGCAAAGCATTGAATTTTGTAGTATTAAAATTTCCATTCTAATCTCGTAATATTTTATATTGCAAAGCTTCGAATTTTACAATACTAAAATTTCCATTCTGATCGTAGTATTTTATATTGCAAAGCTTCGAATTTTGTAGTATTAAAATTTCCATTATAATCGTAGTATTTTATATTGCAAAGCTTCGAATTTTGTAGTATTAACATTTCCATTCCAATCGTAGTATTTTATATTGCATAGCTTCGAATTTTGTAGTATTAAAATTTCGACTTTAATCGTAATATTTTATATTGCGAAGCTTTGAATTTTACAATACTAAAATTTCCAATCTAATCTCGTAATATTTGATATTGCAAAGCTTCGAATTTTGTAGTATTAAAATTTCCATTTTAATCGTAATATTTTATATTGCGAAGCTTTGAATTTTACAATACTAAAATTTCCAATCTAATCTCGTAATATTTGATATTGCAAAGCTTCGAATTTTGTAGTATTAAAATTTCCATTTTAATCGTAGTATTTTATATTGCAAAGCATTGAATTCATTAGTATTAAAATTTCCGTTATAATCGTAGTATTATTTTATATTGCAAAGCTTCGAATTTTGTAGTATTAAAATTTCCATTCTAATCTCGTAATATTTTATATTGCGAAGCTTCGAATTTTGTAGTATTAAAATTTCCATTCTAATCGTAGTATTATTTTATATTGCGAAGCTTTGAATTTTACAATACTAAAATTTCCATTCTGATCGTAGTATTTTACATTGCAAAGCGACGAATTTTCAAACATTCAGACAGCATTTTTACAAGTCTCTTAATGATCTGCACGAAAAATCGTTGGAAAATTGCAAAACATACAAATACTGCAAAAATCTTAATTATAATTTATCGCGTATCGAGTTTCTATGACCTGACGCTGGTACAAGATGATGAAGGATGATGAATGATCGTGGAGCGCCTATCGAAAACCTAATTTCTTCTCGATAAAACTATTTTTTCTCGATAAATTCATTCTCAATAATGATGTAATATAAATATATAATAATATAAACCTGCAACATTTTAATCCAATTTATTTGAAATCTCGTTTTAACCTCTACAATAATATTTTGACCATTAATTATATTTATTATATCATTTATTATATTATTATATATTATAATTGCATTGTACATTATTGCATATTATATATTATAATTGCACTGTACATTATTGCATATTATATATTACAATTGTACCGTACATTATTGCATATTATACATTATAATTGCACTGTACATTATTGCATATTATATATTATAATTTCACTGTACATTATTGCATATTATACATTATAATTGCACTGTACATTATTGCATATTATATATTATAATTGCACTGTACATTATTACATATTATATATTATAATTGCATTGTACATTATTGCATATTATACATTATAATTGCACTGTACATTATTGCATATTATACAATATAATTGCACTGTACATTATTGCATATTATACGTTATAATTGCACTGTACATTATTGCATATTATACGTTATAATTTCACAGTACATTATTGCATATTATATATTATAATTGCACTGTACATTATTGCATATTATACATTACAATTGCACTCTACATTATTACATATTATACATTATAATTGTACCGTACATTATTTGCATATTATATATTATAATTGTACCGTATATTATTGCATATTATACATTATAATTGTACCATACATTATTGCATATTATACATTATAATTGCACTGTACATTATTGCATATTATATATTATAATTGTACCGTACATTATTGCATATTATATATTATAATTGTACCGTACATTATTGCATATTATACAATATAATTGCACTGTACATTATTGCATATTATACATTACAATTGTATCGTACATTATTGCATATTATACATTACAATTGTACCGTACATTATTGCATATTATACATTATAATTGTACCGTACATTATTTGCATATTATATATTATAATTGTACCGTATATTATTGCATATTATACATTATAATTGTACCATACATTATTGCATATTATACATTATAATTGCACTGTACATTATTGCATATTATACATTATAATTGCACTGTACATTATTGCATATTATATATTATAATTGTACCGTACATTATTGCATATTATATATTATAATTGTACCGTACATTATTGCATATTATACAATATAATTGCACTGTACACTATTGCATATTATACATTACAATTGTATCGTACATTATTGCATATTATACATTACAATTGTACCGTACATTATTGCATATTATACATTATAATTGTACCGTACATGATTGCATATTATACATTATAATTGTACCGTACATTATTGCATATTATACATTATAATTGCACTGTACATTATTGCATATTATATATTGCAATTGTACCATACATTATTCCATATTATATATATTATAATTGCACTGTACATCACTGTGTACGTTATACAATTATAATCGTATCGTATATATCCGTACATCGTAATTGGCTCACTTTTATCGAGAAGAAGAAATGGAAATGAAGTACATATATTATGAATTATGGTGAAAGTGCGTAAAGTAAAAACAATAGTTCAGTGCCTTTGTGCGTGTGCGTGCGTGCAGGTTTAAATGCTTCTTAAATAACTATAATAAGTGCGAATACACGTACGCGTGAATTACCATTCGAATCTCGACGAATAAATGAAATTTCAAGTGCAGGAAAAATTCGGCGTGTCTTTTCTCTTTCTCAAGAGATATATTTTAACCCTTAGTGGACGAGTGTCGACAAATAGTAGCCCAATCATTTATTGACTTTCCGAACCCATGTCGACTTTTGAAGCAGAAAACTGAACGTAATGAATACTTAACTCAATAATAAACATTTGAAATCGTTAAGAATTATACGGTTTGCAACTCGAAAGCCTGAAAATTCAAATACGTAAAATTCAAAAACTAAAGTACTCCCCCATAGGTGTTATTACTTCTCGTCCAGCAAAGTGTTAAAGCATGCGTCGCGAGGCTTTCGATATGTTAAATCGAATTAATCGAACCTTAATTCCGTTGTGGCGCCGGCATTTTCGAACCACGGTAAATTGGAATCCGGTATGGAACCGGGCTCCAGTCCGTGGCTCTCAACTTTGAATGGCTCGCCAACGCTTCCCGCGCTTCTTTCCAGCCAAACTGCGCTGATCACCGCACCGGTGGACGCGTTTATGGCGATCACTCTCGTCTCCACTGCGTCGTTCACCGAGACCAACAGCGATTTCGCTAGCACGTCTAAAAGCGCTGCGGATGAATCGAAATTACGATGCTAATTAATATATTGCACACTGCGGTTGTAGAGAATATTATGTAGACCCGTAGGCTTAATTATATGATCGCGTAACGAATGTAAAATGGTGAGAGCCTACCGTAGCAACAATAAAGCCCAAGGAACAACCAGTACTCGTTAATTTTGCAGCTGGTCAAGCACGTGAACCCAAGATTTGGAATAGCTGTTGTTAGGACGACAAGGGGACAACTTTATGATACGGTGAAATATTCGTAGTGTCATTTTTAAACCGGTAATTTTTCTTTCGTTAGTTTAGCAGGCCGGCCTGCAGCCAATATGCGGGACATAAAGGTCACTTTAGAAATCAGCTTATCGTCTATTCTTTCGCTTCAGTCCGGATATCATAAAGTGGTATTCCAGAGGGTCCCTTAGAATTTCAGAAACAAGTGTCCGCAAGGATCTTGACCTGACGGAATTTCCCCGATGTTGCCAAACGTAAGTCAACCATAGCGACCAAACCTCGTGTCACCACAGGTCCAGGGATGAACCGCGCTATGGGCGCACTTGAAGGGGATGACACGGGATTGGTCACCATAGTTTTAAGAATTTTCGGAAACACCTCTTTTAGGCCCCACCTTCTCCGTACATCACGGAGAGGGGTTTGGAGCAAGGTGTCAAGAAACCTAGGTTTGTAAGAAGAGTTCAGTTTTGTAAGAAGACTTGTCAGGGCAACAACATTAGAATCAGTACATTAGTGAGAAAATTCAGCAGCGTTCCTTTATTCCCAAGTCATTGGGTGGTCCTTAGAATCAGACGGCACGAAGCGCAATATTTCAAGAACTCAATCAATTAGAGATTGATTTCTAAACATTGTAATTTCGCTATTTCCGCGTGTGATTTCAAAGTCGAGGCGATATTTGGTTTTTATTGCTGGCTACCGAGTTTCGGGTAGGTAACGGGAAAGACCGAATGAACGTTGACGGGGAAATGGGAAATTCTAAGGGGTAACATAACCCTTAGATCTCTATATCGGGACTCTTTTCCCCATCATTCGGATATGGAAAATATAAAATGGTACGCTGGTTAACGAAAGGCTGCCTGTGTCTATCGCCCGTCGAACGAATAAAGCAACGTTGAACGAATAAAGCAACGTTGAACGAATAAAGCAACGTTGAACGAATAAAGCAACGTTGAACGAATAAAGCAACGTTGAACGAATAAAGCAACGTTGAACGAATGAAGCAACGTTGAACGAATAAAGCAACGTTGAACGAATAAAGCAACGTTGAACGAATAAAGCAACGTTGAACGAATAAAGCAACGTTGAACGAATAAAGCAACGTTGAACGAATAAAGCAACGTTAAACGAATTGATTGTATTTTCCTCGCCTCCCCGAGTTTCGGTCTACAATTGTGTATTTACATTGGAAGTGTGGGAAATGTTTGATATTTATATTGCGAGGAAGTATGGAAAGTATTATTTGATATTTGTGTTGCAGGGAAATATGGCGAAATTTTGTAGGTACTTTGTACGATTCTATATTGAGATATTATTGAGTCAAGAAGTAGGATAATAATAGTAATGGGCAGACAAATGAAATAGAATATTGTTAAGTGAATAAGTGGATAGGAAAATTAGGACAGCGTTGATCTGATAAGTAGAATAAGCTATTAGAAGTCAGACAAGTCGAATAAACACTTTATTGGCCGAACAAGTAGGATTAGGACTGGGTTAATCAGACAAATTGGATGGAATATTGTTAATTTAGTAAATAGACTAAGGAAGTAATGATTCGCCAAGCAGAATAATATAGCACTGGTCAGACAAATAAGATATAATACTGTTCGTTGAATAAGTGGACAGAAAAATCAATGCAGTATTGATTTGATAAGTAGATTAAACCGTTAAAAGCCGGACAAGTAGAATAAATACTGTATTGGGCAAAAAAGTAGAATAGGATTAAGTTAATTACACAAATATAATACAATATTGTTAATTTGATAATTAGAGTAAGAAAGTACTGATCTACCAAGTAGAATAAATACTGTATTGGTCCTACAAGTAGAATAGGATAGGGTTAATAAGACAAATATAATACAATATTGTTCCATCAATAAGTACACTAAGAAATTATTGATCTACCAAGTAGAATAATATAGCACTGGTTAGACAAATAGCATATAATATTGTTCGTTGAATAAGTGGACAGAAAAATCAATGCAGTATTGATTTGATAAGTAGAGTAAACCGTTAAAAGCCAGACGAGTAGAATAAATACTGTATTGGGCAAAAAAGTAGAATAGGATAGTGTTAATCACGCAAATATAATACAATATTGTTAATTTGATAATTAGAGTAAGAAAGTACTGATCTACTAAGTAGAATAAATACTGTATTGGTCCTACAAGTAGAACAGGATAATGTCAATCAGACAAGTTGCATACACTATTATTAGTTCACTAAAGAGATTATTAGAGACCCGATTTAACGAGTAGAATAATATATTACTGTGCAGGCAAATAATATATAATATTGTTAATTAAATAAATGAACAGAAAGATCAATGCAGTATTGATTTGATAAGTAGAGTAAACCGTTAAAAGCTGGACATGTAAAATAAATACTGTATTGGGCAAACAAGTAGAATAGGACAGTGCTAATCAGACAAATATAATACAATATTGTTAATTACATAAGTAGATTAAGAAATTATTGATCTACCAAATAGAATAATATAGCACTGGTCAGAAAAATAAGACATGATATTGTTCGTGAAATAAGTGGACAGAAAGATCAATGCAGTATTGACTTGATAAGTAGAGTAAACCGTTAAAAGCCGGACAAGTGGAATAAATACTGTATCGGCAAACAAGTAGAATAGGACACAGTGTTAATCACAAAAATAGAATAGAATATTATTAATTCAATAAGTAGATTAAGAAATTATTGATTTACCAAGTAGAATAAATACTCTATTGGTCCTACAAGTAGAATAGGATAGTATTAATCGGACAAGTTAGATACACTATTGTTAGTGTAATAAGTACATTATTACAGTTTCAATTTAACTAGTGGAATAATATATTACTGTGCAGGCAAATCATATATGATATTGTTAATTAAATAAATGGACAGAAATATCAATGCAGTATCGATTTGATAAGTAGAGTAAACCGTTAAAAGCCGGACAAGTAGAATAAATACTGTATTGGGCAATCAAGTAGAATAGGACAGTGTTAATCGGACAAATATAATAAAATATTGTTAATTCAATAATTAGACTAAGAAAGTACTGATTTACCAAGTAGAATAAATACTGTATTTGGCAAACAAGTGGAATAGGATAGTGTTAATCAGACAACTATAATAAAATATTGTTAATTCAATAATTAGACTAAGAAATTATCGATCTATCAAGTAGAATAATATAGCACTTGTCAGACAAATAAGATGTAATACTGTTCGTTGAATAAGTGGACAGAAAACAATGGAGTATTGATTTGATAAGTAGAGTAAACCGTTAATAGCCGGAAAAGTAGAATAAATACTGTATTTGGCAAATAAGTAGAATAGGATAGTGTTAATCAGACAAATATAATACAATATTGTTACTTCAATAAGTAGACTAAGAAATTATTGATCTACCAAGTAGAATAATATAGCACTGGTCAGAGAAATAAGATATAATATTGTTCGTTGAATAAGTGGACAGAAAAATCAATGCAGTATTGATTTGATAAGTAGAGTAAACCGTTAAAAGCCGGAGAAGTAGAATAAGTACTGTATTGGGCAAACAAGTAGAATAGGACAGGATTAATCACACAAATGGAATGGAATATTATTAATTCAGTAAGTGGGTTAGAAAAGTATTGATTTACCAAGTAGAATAAATACTGTATTGGTCCTACAAGTAGAATAGAATAGTATTAATCGGACAAGTTAAATACACTATTGTTAGTTTAATAAATAGATTATTACAGTCCTGATTTAACGAGTAGAATAATATAGTACTGTGCGGGCAAATATAAAAATGGTCAGAAAAATCAATGCAGTATCGATTTGATAAGTAGAGTAAACCGTTAAAAGCCAGACAAGTAAAATAAATACTGTATTGGGCGAACAAGTAGAATAGGACAGGATTAATCACACTAATATAATACAATATTGTTAATTACATAAGTAGATTAAGAAAGTACTGATTCGCCAAGTAGAATAATATAACATTTGTCAGACAAATAAGATGTAATACTGTTCCTTGAATAAGTGGACAGAAAAATCAATGCAGTATCGATTTGATAAGTAGAGTAAACCGTTAAAAGCTGAACAAGTAGAATAAATAGTGTATTGGGAAAAACGTAGAATAGGACAGGGTTAATCACACAAATGGAATGGAATATTGTTCATTCAGTAAGTGGGTTAGAAAAGTATTGATTTACCAAGTAGAATAAATGCTGTATTATGTGAATAAGTATAATAGGTCAGTGTTAATCGGACAAATATAATACAATATTGTTAGTTCAACAAGTAGATTAAGAAAATACTTATTTAGCATGTAGAATAAATGTCAAATAAGTAGAATAGGATGATGTTAATCAGACAAGTAGGATAACTAAATACAACATTGTTAGTTCAATAACTAAATTAAGATAGTCCTGTTTTAACAAGTAGAATAATATATTACTGTGCAGGCAAATAAAGTATAATATTGTTAATTAAATAAGTGGACAGAAAAATGAATGCAGTATCGATTTGATAAGTTGAGTAAACCATTAAAAGCCAGACAAGTGGAATAAATACGGTATTGGTCAAACAAGTAGATTAGTATAACGTTAATCAGGCAAATATAATATATTATTGTTAATTCAGTAACTAGATTCACACAATACTAATTGAACAAGTAGATTAAAAACATTAGAAACCAAGAAAGTAGTACAAATAACTACAATATTAATCGAACAACTAAAAATGTGCAAAATGAAAGGATCGATAAAGTGATCGAAAAAACGTGCCAATCTTTAACCTGTTACAACTTCGTAAATAAATACAGTATAGAGATCAACTTGGACTCATTTTCAAGCTTCGAGTCTCTACTTTCACACGGGTTTACAGTGATTTCTTTGGAATATTTTCTTACGTCTAAGATTAGAGCGAGAAACCGAACACGTCGCAATTTCTTCAAACCGAATTTCCTTAAACCGAATTTCTTTAAACCGAATTTCTCTAAACCGAATTTCTTTCAACCGAATTTCCTTAAACCGAATTTCCTTAAACCGAATTTCTTTAAACCGAATTTCTCTAAACCGAATTTCTTTCAACCGAATTTCTTTCAACCGAATTTCTTTAAACCGAATTTCTTTAAACCGAATTTCTTTAAACCGAATTTCTTTAAACCGAATTTCCTTAAACCGAATTTCTTTAAACCGAATTCCTTTAATCCGAAATTCTTTAAATCGAATTTCTTTCAACCGAATTTCCTTAAACCGAATTTCTTTAAACCGAATTTCCTTAAACCGAATTTCTTTCAACCGAATTTCTTTAAACCGAATTTCCTTAAACCGAATTTCTATAAACCGAATTTCTTTAAACCGAATTTCTTTAAATCGAATTTCTTTAAACCGAATTTCCTTAAACCGAATTTCTTTAAACCGAATTTCTTTAAACCGAATTTCTTTAAACCGAATTTCTTTAAACCGAATTTCTTTAAACCGAATTCCTTTAAACCGAAATTCTTTAAATCGAATTTCTTTAAATTGAATTTCCTTAAACCGAATTTCCTTAAAACGAATTTCCTTAAATCGAATTTCCTTAAACCGAATTTCCTTAAACCGAATTTCTTTAAACCAAATTCCTTTAAACCGAATTCCTTTAAATCGAATTTCTTTAAACCGAATTTCCTTAAACCGAATTTCTTTAAACCAAATTCCTTTAAACGGAATTCCTTTAAATCGAATTTCTTTCAACCGAATTTCTTTAAACCGAATTTCCTTAAACCGAATTTCTTTAAACCGAATTCCTTTCAACCGAATTTCTTTAAACGACTCGACGGAGCTTGATAATTCTTTTTTTTTCTTTTTTTTTTTTGCAAAACATCTTCGTCCACCTATGTGAAAGTACAACGCGATCGGTTAGTTTAGCGGCGACTCACCGTTGTCCCTGGATACTCCAACAGTGCCAAGGTTCTGTAGCATTAGGGCTGTCATGTCAGCCTTTTGACGCGCGGTGTCGTAACGACGTGGATCAAGTGCCACGGCAGCTGGCAAAGATTTAAATCCAGCTGTCGTAGCACAATCTTCGCCCAACGATCCGGTCGATGCAGCCTCTATCACGTCCAGGGCTTCTTCAATATTCGCCTTTTCAAATGGGACACACATTCGATTCTATCATAAACGCCCGTGTAATTTCAACGTGCAATCTCTCTCTCTCCCTCCTTTTCCCACTTTATTACCGCTTTAATATTCGTTTCGACTGATTTTCGCCGCCGCGATTCACATTTTCACCGGCGAAACGAATTTCAGATGACTTTATTATTGAAACACTTTTGAGAAACGAATTGTATTTTATATCATCGTGACTCGTTAAAATTCTAGTCAAGTAATAAATAAATTCTGATGATCGTGCGCGTGAAAATTTGGCGAAATGTTTAATAATAATCGCGAATTTATGCAACACGATCGATAAATTGAAAAAGCAATTTTCCCTCATAAAAATTGTATATATATTTTCATGTCTCGAATAAATCTTTTAGAAGTTCCTCGCAGTTTTTTCCAATGGAAACTATATTGTTTCGATTTCTTCGCTACAAATATTTGCCAAATTTATGTTCAATTATTTGTAATTTTAATAGGGTTAAGAGATTGTGGCACTGTTTTACCCTTTTCGAGTCGTGGATCTCGCCGTTGACGGTGGGTGCGAGTGACGGCAACGTAGTTGTGGTAGCCGTCGTTACAGTGACGTAAGTCATCATTGTCATCGTCGTCATCGTCGCAAGAAACAGGGCCGAAAGCCAAGATTTGCCCATCCCGCGTTCTGCTCATTTGTACTTTCAAACAGAAGTGTGGAATGTGAATTAGTAACTTTTCATACACGAAGATTTCCTTCCCTATATTGTCAACAATAATTAAACTAGCTTACCAAACGATATTTAAATTATTAGTCTATTTTGTATGTTTAGATAGTGTATTGTATGTATTGTAATATATGTATTGTATAATACATATTAATATATATATATATATTATATATTGTATAATAAATTGTAATATATATAATATATGTACTGTGTAATATATTTAATATATGTATTTTTTAATATATTGTAATCTACGTGATATATACAGTATATTTATTGTGCAATCTATTGTAATATATGGAATATATGAATTGTATAATATATTGTAATATATGGAATATATGTACTTTTTAATATATTGCGTTATATGTATTATATGAATTGTATAGTATATGTATTGTACAATATATTGTAATGTATACGATATATGTATTGTACAATATATTGTAATATATACAATATGTGTATTATTTAGTGTATTTATTTAATTTGTCTAATATATGTATTTTGTGATGTATTATAATGTATTTAATATATGTATTGTATAATATATTGCAATATATGTAATATACGTATTGTACAATATATTGAAATATGTATAACATACGTATTGTACAATATATTGTAATATATTCAATATACATATTGTACAATATATTGTAATATATATGATATATGTATTGTACAATATATTGTAATATATACGATATATGTATTGTACAATATATTGTAATATATACAATATTTGTATTGTACAATATATGTATTGTACAATATATTGTAATATATACAATATATGTATTGTACAATATATGTATTGTACAATATATTGTAATATATACAATATATGTATTGTACAATATATGTATTGTACAATATATGTATTGTACAATATATTGTAATATATACAATATATGTATTGTACAATATATTGTAATATACACAATATATGTATTATTTAATGTATTTATTTAATATGTATAATATATGTATTTTGTAATATATTATAATGTATTTAATATATTTCTATTGTATAGTATATTGCAATATATGTAACATACGTATTCTACAATATATTGTAATATCTACAATATATTGTAATATCTACAATATACGTATTGTACAATATAGTGTAATATATACGATATATGTATTGTACAATATATTGTAATATGTACAATATATGTATTGTACAATATATGTATTGTACAATATATTGTAATATATACAATATATGTATTGTACAATATATTGTAATATATACAATTTATATATTATTTAATGTATTTATTTCATATGTATAATATATGTATTTTGTAATGTATTATAATGTATTTCATATATGTATTGTATAATATATTGCAATATATGTAATATACGTATTGTACAATATATTGAAATATATATAATATACATATTGTACAATATATTGTAATATATTCAATATATGTATTGTACAATATATTGTAATATATATGATATATGTATTGTACAATATATTGTAATATATACGATATATGTATTGTATAATATATTGTAATATATACAATATTTGTATTGTACAATATATGTATTGTACAATATATTGTAATATATACAATATATGTATTGTACAATATATTGTAATATATACAATATATGTATTGTACAATATATTGTAATATACACAATATATGTATTATTTAATGTATTTATTTAATATGTATAATATATGTATTTTGTAATGTATTATAATGTATTTAATATATTTCTATTGTATAGTATATTGCAATATATGTAATATACGTATTGTACAATATATTGAAATATATATAACATACGTATTCTACAATATATTGTAATATCTACAATATATTGTAATATCTACAATATACGTATTGTACAATATAGTGTAATATATACGATATATGTATTGTACAATATATTGTAATATACACAACATATGTATTGTACAATATATTGTAATATGTACAATATATTGTAATATGTACAATATATGTATTGTACAATATATTGTAATATACACAACATATGTATTGTACAATATATTGTAATATGTACAATATATTGTAATATGTACAATATACGTATTGTACAATATAGTGTAATATATACGATATATGTATTGTACAATATATTGTAATATATACAATATACGTATTGTACAATATATATGTATTGTACAATATATTGTAATATATACAATATACGTATCGTAAAATATATTGAAATATATATAATGTACGTATCTTAAATTATACTGTAATATATATATATATATTTAACATATGTAATATACGTAATATATGTATTGTGTAATATATGAAAATTTACATGCATGATGAAGAAGGTTCTTAAGTCTCCGTGAATAAGCTTTTGCGAAGAGTTCCTTAACGAGGTCTCGTTTTCTGTACTCTTCGGATATAATAATAGATATTTTGCATAAACATCCGCAGTCTACTTAGGACGATCCATGAACGGCGACAAAGAAGAAGGAATTGAAGTGAAGGAAGAAAAATCGATACGTGTAATCTTGATGCGTATGGGAATAGCATAGCTGTACAGCGTTAATGTAACGATGCCGTAAGTAGACTGCGTTAAATCAGTATTATAAACTAGACGCGGCAAAACATAAATATCTGTAGAAATATCCTAAATTTTATTGGAACCGTTACCAAATTCAAACTATCAATTATTGTACATATTAATGAAATCAGCAAAATTAGTAAAACTGGTTCATTCAGTAAAATTAGTATATTCAGTATATTTAGTGAATTTAATAGAAATAGTATATATTTAGTGAATTTAGTAGAAATAGTATATATTCAGAAAATTCAGTGAAATCAGTAGAACCAGTGAATTTATCAAAGCTACTAAAATGAGTGAAATTGGTAAACTACCTAAACCCCAAAAAATAGTAAAAATAATTGTAATTACAAATAACAATTATTCCCAAATTCCGAATAGTCAACAACTATTGCTAAATTACGTCTACTAATTGTACAAATTGCAATTTATTTCTTTACAAGCTTCAATGAAACTATAAACGAATAATAAAGTATATGAAATATTCCCTAATTTAATTATCGATATTTCGCAAACTTTCATGTTAATTATAGGGTTATCCAATACTATATTTACAAACGCCATGTTTGTTAGCAAAATAGAGGTGACAAAAAAATGAAAATTGAAAACGAGAACGAAGATAATATGAATAAAGAACAGATTAGAAAATGGTAAAGTAGAAAGGGAAAGAAAAAAAAGTGAAGATAAGTATAGTCTATTTTTGATAACTCTTTACACGTTCGCCTAACTTTGTCGCGATAAAAGCTTCAAGTTGTACCTTTTTCTTTTGCATTCAAGTGGCGCCAAGTTTAAGCCCCGGATCCATGGGGCGTTCATCCACCCCCTCTGATATCCTCGACATTCTTCTCGATCCTTTGCTTGATCTTCTTCGATTAGCTGCCAGTTCCTCTAATTCTTCATCACGAGCAAGAAATTCTGTTAAACAAAATTTATCCGCTTAAATCTCTCTTTAATCGTACCAAAGGAATAAAAAAAAAACCCAGGCGATTGGAAGAAATTTATAGCGCGACTAAAAACGAAAAAAATCTTCGTTCGTGCTTCGTTGAACATAAATTCAAAATTCTGGAATGTTTTGAAAAATGTTCCGCTAAACGAAACTCTACTTTTAATCGTACCAAAGGAATAAAAGAAAATGGCGAATATAATTCGGAAAATAAAAGAGTAGGCGCGGAAAAATATGGAAACGATTGCTACTTTGTGTTACCTAACCTTTATTATACTTTAATTGCCGCAATTTTTACTGTTAAGAGCCTTTTATTATTAGCCTGTGAAACGAATTCGAGGAGAAATATCCTTCCCCCTTATTTTAGAATAGATTTGAGGCCACCAAGGAGAAGGCAGAGAAAATTTCATACCGGAGCGGGGAATGATTTCGGTGTCGCGTTAAGAGGGGTGTTAATTTAAATAAAGTAGAGACCATGATAGGGTTCTCCCTCGAGGGTCCTTTTCAAATACCTCGCGGCGGTGTAATCGTCGTCCATCGCGAATTTCCTTTACGTTTTCAAGCCCCCGTATTTAATTTAAACCCGTCGTGTAACACGAATTTTATTTACATTAACCGGAGGGGGGAAATTCTAATTGAATCGTATATTTTACGTTCCCCGTCGGCGAATCAACGTTCGATAATAATTTGTGCACCTTTCCGAAGACGTGTTTTCTTCCCTTTCGCGCGTAAATTTTCGCCGCGTTTAATCGAAACCCTCGTAAACCGGGAATTTTGTTTACCTCGAAGGGGAGATTGTAATTGATTGTAATTAAATTCACATCTTCGTTTCTACGATGTTCTTTAGATAGAGTTATATAAGAGCGTTTAGTGTTGAATATTAAATAATTGAATAATGTTTAATGGAGTTTGCAATTATTACAAAACTTGGGGATTCTAATTTGTGAAAATGCTTCGTTGTTAAAGTAAATTGATTATTTTGTTAAGAAAGGCTGTTTGTATATATTCAATATTGGTAATATTTTGTTAAAGGAATAGTGGAAAATTTATCGGTACTTATGAAATTCCAGATCTTTAAAATTAGGAATTTTCATGATTATAGTTTTATAAAATTGCAGCTTCACAAAATTAATGAATTCCGAAATTATGGAATTGCAAAGTTACAGATTCTTGAAATTATAGATTTATAAAATTACAATTTCTCAAAACTTTATACTTACAAAATTACAGTTCCTTAAAATTATTGATTAACATAGTTGCAGCTTCTCAAAGTTAAGGAATTCCGAAATTATGGAATTGCAAAGTTACAGATTCTTGAAACTATAGCTTTCCAAAATTACAATTTCTCAAAACTTTATACTTACAAAATTACAGTTCCTTAAAATTATTGATTAACATAGTTGCAGCTTCTCAAAGTTAAGGAATTCCAAAATTATAGGATTGCAAAGTAACAGATTCTTGAAACTATAGCTTCACAAACTTAGAATTTCCCAAAACTTTATACTTACAAAATTACAGCTCCTTAAAATTACTGATTAACATAGTTGCAGCTGCTCAAAGTTAAGGAATTCCAAAATTATGGGATTGCAAAGTTACAGATTCTTGAAACTACAGCTTCACAAACTTAGAAGTTCCCAAAACTTTAGACTTACAAAATAACAGCTCCATAAAATTATGAATTCCCACAATTATAGATTCATAAAATTATAGCTTCAAAAAATTACTGATTCACAAATTATAGAATTGCAAAATTTCAGCTTCTTGAAACTATAGCTCCACAAACTTAGAATTTTCCAAAACTTTATACTTACAGAATTGCAGCTCCTTAAAGTTACTGATTAACAAAGTTGCAACTTCTCAAAGTTAAGGAATTTCAAAATTATAGGATTGCAAAGTTACAGATTCTTGAAAATGTAGCTTCACAAACTTAGAATTTCCCAAAACTTTATACTTACAAAATTACAGCTCCTTAGAATTACTGATTCACAAAGTTGCAGCTTTTCAAAGATAAGGATTTCCAAAATTATAGGATTGCAAAGTTATAGATTCTTGAAGCTACAGCGTTCCAAAATTACAATTTCCAAAACTGCAGACTTACAAAATTACAGCTCCTTAAAATTACGAATTCCCACAATTATAGATTCACAAAATTGCAGCTTCACAAAAGTAGTATTATGTCAATAAATATAACAACACAAGTATGCGTGTTTTGAAACTGTCACAAAGACGATGGTAACATAATCCGTCGTCGTTAAAAAAAACTCGTATAAAATACGAGACCCAAATTCCACCAACAGACAATGAAAAACGTATTTTTACGTGTCCCTTAAACCACCACTAGTCGAAAAAAAAACACGTATTTATACGTGTCTCGACAACAATGTGTTAATTGATCGCAATAATGTTTAAAAAATTTCTTCCAACGCCGTGTCTATTAATTGAAATTAAGATTAGTATTTATGCAACTGTGATCGATCGCTACGCATCGGTTTGTTAGGCAGATTATAGAACTTAAAGGTTGAGTAAATTTTCACGTCTCGCTTGTCAAAGACCCGCGCGAGGTTTAGATAACTTGGTGGAAAATAAAAGCGGATACTACCAGCCAAAGTTTAGTAGAACATTCACGCTACGAATCGGTTCAATTTAATATTCAATTGAATTTACTATTACTAATAAGAGAAGTTATTAACGGTTCGGTTTCTTGTTAGTTCAATTTAGCGTTTAATTTATTAAATTATTATATTTCTTTTATATATATCATAATTATTTCTTTAATATATATTCAATTTAGTATTTAATTTATTAAATTATTATACTTCTTTTATATATTATAATTGTATTTAATATATATTCAATCTAGTATTTAATTCATTAAATTATTATATTTCTTTTATATATTATAATTGTATTTAATATATATTCAATGTAGTATTTAATTTATTAAATTACTATATTTCTTTAATATATTATAATTGTATTTAATATATATTCAATCTAGTCTTTAATTTATTAAATTATTATATTTCATTTGTATATTATAATTGTATTTAATATATATTCAATTTAGTATTTTATTTATTAAATTATTATATTTCTTTTATATATTACAATTATTTGTTTAATATATATTCAATCTAGTACTTAATTTATTAAATTATTATATTTCTTTTATATATTACAATTATTTGTTTAATATATATTCAATCTAGTACTTAATTTATTAAATTATTATATTTCTTTTATATATTATAATTATTTGATTAATATATATTCAATCTAGTATTTAATTTATTAAATTGTTATATTTCTTTTATATATCATAATTATTTGTTTAATATATATTCAATCTAATACTTAATTTATTAAATTACTATATTTCATTTGTATATTATAATTGCATTTAATATATATTCAATCTAGTATTTAATGTGTTAAATTATTATATTCATTTTATATGTTATAATTATATTTAATATATATTCAATCTAGTATTTAATTTATTAAATTAATATATTTCTTTTATATATTATAATTATTTGTTTAATATATATTCAATTTAGTATTTAATTTATTAAATTATTATATTTCTTTTATATATTATAATTATTTGTTTAATATATATTAAATTTGGTCTTTAATTTATTAAATTACTATATTTCATTTGTATATTATAATTGCATTTAATATATATTCAATCTAGTATTTAATGTGTTAAATTATTACATTCATTTTATATTTTATAATTATGTTTAATATATATTCAATCTAGTATTTAATTTATTAAATTATTATACTTTTTTTATATATTATAATTATTTGATTAATATATATTCAATCTAGTATTTAATTTATTAAATTACTATATTTATTTTATATATTATAATTATTTGATTAATATATATTCAATCTAGTATTTAATTTATTAAATTACTATATTTATTTTATATATTATAATTATTTGTTTAATATATATTTAATTTCGTCTTTAATTTATTAAATGACTATATTTCCTTTATATATTATCATTATACTTAATACATATTAAATCTAGTATTTAATTTATTAAATTACTATATTCATTTTATATATTATAATTATTTGATTAATATATATTCAATCTAGTATTTAATTTATTAAATTACTATATTTATTTTATATATTATAATTATTTGTTTAATATATATTTAATTTCGTCTTTAATTTATTAAATGACTATATTTCCTTTATATATTATAATTATACTTAATACATATTAAATCTAGTATTTAATTTATTAAATTACTATATTCATTTTATATATTACAATTATGTTTAATTCAGTACCATTAAGTAACAAAAGTTATTAAGTATAATAGATTGCAGATAAACTTGTGCATTTATAGGAAATTCAGTAAACATTAAATGTAAGAAAAGAGTTAACAAATGACAATAATAATTATGTAGCTAATGCTTCTACTTAATCCATAGTTACTATTCAAGAAAGGCTGAGTCACCTTTATAAACAATAACATTTAAAAAATGTTATTTTTCTGTTCCTAAAATATTCCTTATTAGGCACATATTAATTTATTAATTATACTTGCGACTAAAATAATAGACAAATATAATAATATAGTAAACAAAATTACGCTTTTTCTAAAATTTAGCATATTTTTTGTTTCTATCATTGTACGTTTCTTTTCGAGTATAATAGTGCATTCATTTTAGTAATAATATTCATTTCCGTGTCTAATAATTTTGCAGCCGACGCGCGACGACTTGAATTCTTAATTAATGCTTAAACCAAAGGAAATGGAGGAATGGAATAAAATAACGTGAAACGGGCGCAATCACGTTAGTTACGAATCGAGTGAATTAGCGATTCATCGAACGGTAAAATCACAGTTTCTTAGCATTGAAAAGAACGGAAATCGGGTGGAAAGTCGATAATCCCAGTTAAACAATGTGAAAGCAGCGATTTCGTCTCGATTACGATAAAATTCTTCCGCTAGCATGATTTCGCTCGCACGAAACAATTAAATCATTCATCGAATGCGAGTTAAATTTAATCGCATTTAAAAGCGAGTGATTCTATTCGATCGAAAACAATCAATTATTTATCAAATAGAAGCATTTAATTGGTTCTCTGTTTGACCATTATTTTTGCGCGTAAATTTGAACTGTTTTGGAATTTCAATGCTGCAAAATTCTTCAAATTGCGAGTCTTCGATGCTTCGAATTTTCTAAAGCTGTAAATTCGTGAAGCTTCGAATTTCCAAGGCTGTAAATTCTTAAAACTTCGAATTTCCAAGGCTCTTGTAAATTCATGAAGCTTCGAATTTCCAAGGCTCTTGTAAATTCATGAAGCTTCGAATTTCCAAAGCTGTAAATTCTTAAAGTTTCGAATTTCCAAAGCTGTAAATTTTTAAAGTTTCAAGCTTCTAAAGTTGTAAATTCTTAATGCTTCGAATTTCCAAAGCTGTACATTTTTAAAGCTTCGAATTTACAAAGCTGTAAATTCTTAAAGGTTCGAATTTGCAAAGCTGTAAATTCTTAAAGTTTAAAATTTCAAAAGCTGTAAATTCTAAAAGCTTCGAATTTCCAAAGCTGTAAATTCGTAAAGTTGCGTATTTCCAAAGCTGTAAATTCTAAAAGCTTCGAATTTCCAAAGCTGTAAATTCTCAGAGCTTCGAATTTCCAAAGCTGTAAATTCATAAAGCTTTGAATTTTCCAAAGCTGTAAATTTTTAAAGCTTCGATTTTCCAAAGCTGTAAATTCGTAATGTTGCGTATTTCCAAAGCTGCAAATTCTTAAAGCTTCGATTTTCCAAAGCAGGAAATTCTTAAAGCTTCAAATTTCTAAAGTTGTAAATCCTTAAAGCTTCGAATTCTTAAAGCTTCGAATTCTTAAAGCTGTAAATTCTCAAAGCTTCGAATTTTCAAAGATGTAAATTAGGAGTTGCGAATTTCCAGAGCTGTAAATTCTTAAAGCTTCGAATATCCAAAGATGTAAATTCTTAATGCTGCAAATTTCCAAAGCTACAAATTCTTATAGTTTCGAATTTCCAGTGCTGTAAATTCTTAAAACTTCGAATTTCCAAGGCTGTTGTAAATTCCTGAAGCTTCGAATTTCCAAAGCTGTAAATTCTTAAAGTTTCAAATTTCTAAAGTTGTAAATTCATAATGCTTCGAATTTCTAAAGCTGTAAATTCTTAAAGCTTCGAATTCTTAAAGCTATAAATTCTTGAGGCTTCGAATTTACAAAGCTGTAAATTCTTGAGGCTTCGAATTTACAAAGCTGTAAATTCCTAAAGCTTCGAATTTCCAAAGCTGTAAATTCGTAAAGTTGCATATTTCCAAAGCTGTAAATTCTTAAAGCTTCGATTTTCCAAAGCAATAAATTCTTAAAGCTTCAAATTTCTAAAGTTGTAAATTCTCAAAGCTTCGAATTTCCAGAGCCGTAAAATCTTAAAGCACCGAATTTCCATAGCTCTAAATTCTTAAAGCTGTAAATTCTCAAAGCTTCGAATTTCCAAACCTGTAAATTCTTAAAGTTGTGAATTACCAAAGCTGTAAATTTGTCAAGCTTCGAATTTCCAAAGCAGTAAATTCTTAAAGCTTCGAATTTACAAAGCTGTAAATTCTTAAAGCTTCGAATTTACAAAACTGTAAATTCTTAAGGCTTCGATTTTCCAAAGCAGTAAATTCTTAAAGCTTCAAATTTCTAAAGTTGCAAATTCTTAAAGCTTCGAATTTCCAAAGATGTAAATTCTTAGAGCTTCGAATTTCCAGAGCTGTAAATTCTTAAAATTACGAATTCTTAAAGCTGTAAGTTTTCAAAGCTTCGATACTCGAAATGTTTAAAAATTCCAATGCTTTGAACGTTTAAAGCTTCGATCTTTCAATGCACGAAATTTTCAAAGCTTCACACTTCAATAGATGCTTCGAATGTTAATACCGCGAATTCTTAAAATTGCGAATTTTTCACCTACTTAAATAATTCACAGGCTTAAAATATATTAATAAAGAAATATTAAATTTCGCTTAATCTATAAGTTTTTAACTTTATTACTTATTTTGCAAAATAATTGCAATTATTCGCGATCTGTTAAATCGCTCATCCTTCGATCTACTATTTTTTGCTCCATTCGGTTGGTTTCATTGCAACTTTGCTCTTTTTCTTTTTTTAGTATCGGCGACCAGAAAGCACTTTCGTTATAAAAGAATTAAAAGAGCTACATGTCGATTCGAAACCTCGGCTATCGGAAATATCGTTTGTTGCTCGTGGACGCGTTTATAAAGAAAACAGCGAATCTCCCGGTCTTTCCAATTCGACAATCATCCCCTTTCAATCTACTTTAAACGTAATCCCATCTTTCAACATATTTTTGTAACTGAAATACGTGCAAATTTATGTTCGACGCGATCATTTGCAAACTTTGCAGCTTCGAAATTGCAGAATTCCAAAATTATAGGATTGCAAAATTACAGATTTTTGATATTATATTGTAACTAAAATACGTGGAAATTTATGTTAGTCGCGATCATTTGCAAACTTTGCAGCTTCGAAATTGCAAAATTCCAAAATTATAGGATTGCAAAATTACAGATCCTTGAAACTATATTGTAACTAAAATACATCCAAATTTGTATGAGTTGCGATCATTTGCAAACTATGCAGCTTCGAAATTATGGGATTCCAAAATTATAGAATTGTAAAATTACAGATACTTGAAACTATATTGTAATTAAAATACATCTAAATTTGTATGAGTTGCGATCATTTGCAAACTATGCAGCTTCGAAATTATGGGATTCCAAAATTATAGGATTGTAAAATTACAGATTCTTGAAACTATATTGTAACTAAGATACGTGCAAATTTGTATTAGTTGCGATCATTTGCAAACTTTGCAGCTTCGAAATTGCAAAATTCCCAAATTATAGGATTGTAAAATTACAGATCCTTGAAACTATATTGTAACTAAAATATATCCAAATTTGTATGAGTTGCGATCATTTGCAAACTTTGCAGCTTCGAAATTATGGGATTCCAAAATTATAGGATTGCAAAATTACAGATTTTTGAAATTATATTGTAACTAAAATACGTGGAAATTTATGTTAGACGCGATCATTTGCAAACTTTGCAGCTTCGAAATTATGGGATTCCAAAATTATATGATTGCAAAATCACAGATTCTTGAAACTTTAGAATTACAAAATTACAGCTCCTTAAAATTACTGATTAACAAAGTTACAGCTTCTCAAAGATAAGGAATTCCAAAATTATAGAATTGCAAAATTTCAGTTTCTTGAAACTATAGCTTCACAAAATTAGAATTTCCCAAAACTGCTGACTTACGAAATTACAGCTCCTTAAAAATACGAATTCTCACAATTATAGTTTAATAAAATTACAGCTTCACAAAATTACTGATTCACAAATTATAGGATTGCAAAATTTCAGCTTCTTTAAACTATAGCTTCACAAAATTACAATTTCACAAAACTTTAGACTTACAAAATTACAGCTTCCAAATATTACTATTTCTCAAAGTTACAGCTTCTCAAAATTAAGGAATTCCAAAATTATAGGATTGCAAAGTTACAGATTCTTGAAACTATAGCTTCACAAAATTACAATTTCACAAAACTTTAGACTTACAAAATTACAGCTTCCAAAAATTACTGATTCACAAAGTTGCAGCTTCTCAATGTTAAGGAATTCCAAAATTATAGGATTGCAAAGTTATAGATTCTTGAAACTATAGCTTCACAAAATTACAATTTCCCAAAACTTTAGACTTACAAAATTACAGCTCCTTAAAATTAGTGATTCACAAAGTTGCAGCTTCTCAAAGTTAAGGAATTCCAAAATTATAGGATTGCAAAGTTACAGATTCTTGAAACTATAGCTTTCCAAACTTACAATTTCCTAAAACTTCAGACTTACAAAATTACAGCTCCTTAAAATTACGAATTCCCGCAATTACAGATTCACAAAATTGCAGCTTCACAAAATTACCAATTCACAAATTTAACAAGCTTCTCAAAATTAGAGCTTCGTAACATTGCTGTCTCCCAAAGTTAAAGCTTCTTAAAATTACACATTCTCAAATATCTTCCAAGATTACAATTACCCAAATTGGGCAAAATTCAATTGACATATTTATTAGAAACTGATAATAATTATTATCAAACTTCACATTTGCATGCAAATTAAACACGATAGTTAACGAAAATATTCAAGTTGAAATATGCACCAAAATTGCAGAGAAATGCAAACCCGTAAGTTTTCCATAAATGAATTAAAAATGCGGGGTCCGATAATTATTTATAAAATCTTAAAAATTGCCTTTACTCGGGTATTCGCGAAAATGATGCGGAAAATAAAGAATATTATGGCGAAGGTCACCAATAAAAGGTCTTCTTGATGAACATTCCTGGACGATTAGACCTCGAACTACTTTCGTTGCCCTCGGGAATTCCATTCATGGTCAAACGTATTATGAAATCGCGTTAAACCGTACCGCGTTTCCCTATTGCATCCTATTAGAACTAATTAACTCTAAAACACTACCAACGACTAAATTCCACTTATTCGTATCGAAGAAGTAAAAAACGATAAACGAGTGAAAATAATAGGTAATTTGCCAATTACACGAATACTCAAACTTTTCTTTAAACGAATAAGAAAATACGACGTTTCGCTCGTTTTATTTCGCGGTTAACTTTGAACGAACATTATTGGAACTTGAGATGAAATAAAGAAAAATAAGCAACGTTGTTAATTGAAAATGTACAACGATGGTCCAATGTCCTTCGTACTGTCACTTGAAAACTTCTCGTTTAAATGGAAACTCGTTTTATATTATATTGACACGTCAGTTTGTGTATTAGTAGATAAATGTTCTGTTGAACGTTAAAACGTGACCAATGTACTTATAAAGTATGGCACGTGGCATAATTAAGTAAATTCGATCTGTTTACTATGCATCTTACATCTGTTATACAGAACTGATTAGCTGATATATAGAAAAGTTGTGTTTCTATTTAAGAAACGAAAAGTTTCTATTTGTATATCTATTTTATGCGAAGTTTTCAAGTGACAATAATAGAAACATTGGACTTTGTTCTCCATTCTCAATTGACTACTATTACATTCATTATATTCAGCATACAACAAAACTGTTCCTAAATAAACTCTTTTATGTTGAACAATAATATTATGCTCCAAACTGGAACAAAATTTTCATGTTAAATAATTTCCTATAATAGTTAAACAACCTATATTTCTTCGTACATTACTTTGTTATTAATATTAATACTTTAGTAAACGCGATACGTTTACTACAGAAATTATATCTGTTACACAGAACTGAAATATGCTAATATAATATAAAAATTGTGTCTTTATTATATGAAAAGTTTTCAAGTGACAGTAATAGGGACACAGGATTTTCTTCTCCATTTTCAATCGACTACTATTTAATTCATTATATTCAGCATACAACAAAACTGTTCCTAAATAAACTCTTTTATGTTGAACAATAATATTATGCTCCAAACTTGTAACAAAATTTGTATGTTAAATAATTTCCTATAATAGTTAAACGAACTATATTTCTTCGTACATTACTTTGCTATTAATATTAATAATTTAGTAAACGCGATATGCTTACTATGCATCTTACATCTGTTACACAAAACTGAAATGCTATTATATATTTAAATTGTGTTTCTATTTAAATGAGAAGTTTTCAAGTGACAGTAATAGGAACATTAGACTTTGTTCTTCATTTTCAATCGACTACTATTTAATTCATTGTATTCAGCATACAACAAAACTGTTCCAAAATAAACTCTTTTATGTTGAACAATAATATTATGCTCCAAACTGGAACAAGATTTTTATATTAAATAATTTCCTATAATAGTTAAACAACCTATATTTCTTCGTACATTACTTTGTTATTAATATTAATACTTTAGTAAACGCGATACGTTTACTACAGAAATTATATCTGTTACACAGAACTGAAATATGCTAATATAATATAAAAATTGTGTCTTTATTATATGAAAAGTTTTCAAGTGACAGTAATAGGGACATTGGACTTTGTTCTCCATTCTCAATTGACTACTATTACATTCATTATATTCAGCATACAACAAAACTGTTCCTAAATACACTCTTTTATGTTGAACAATAATATTATGCTTCAAACTGGAACAAAATTTTTATGTTAAATAATTTCCTGTAATAGTTAAACGAACTATATTTCTTCGTACATTACTTTGTTATTAATACTAATAATTTAGTAAACGCGACACGCTTACTATACAAATTATATTTGTTACACAGAACTGAAATGCTAATATAATAAAAAAATTGTGTTTCTATTTAAATGAGAAGTTTTCAAGTGACAATAAAAGGAACATTACACTTTCATCTCCATTTTCGATCGACTACTATTTAATTCATTATAAAGAAATATGTTCATAAATAAACACTTCGTTGAACAATATTATCCATCGAAACTGGAACTGGATTTGTAGATTTTTAAATACAGGTTTTAAAGTAGTTAAATAAAGTTACAAGCGATGAGATTAAAGTGGCAGTAATTGGTACATCCAGGCTGGATGGCATAATGAGCGGTTGAACAGGATTTATGGTATTTTTCAGGGAACCGGAGACGGTATCCGAGTTTACCGTGCACAGGCGGAGAGACGATCGATGCAGCCACCGGCACAACCAGAGGCCACCCCCAGATCTCATGTCCCCGCCATTTTCTATCTCTCTTCCACCGTCGCGTTGCTTTTCCCACCATTCCATACATTTCCTAGCTTTTCCTTCCCTATTTTGCAACCCTCCGTGATCACAATCAAAAATACACCCGTGGATTTTGTTGCACGCGAAATTGATTGCAAATAGGGTAGATGCCCCACGTACTATCACTTTAAGGTTAACTTCGTAACCTTATTTAATTATTTTAGAACGTATTTAACCTAATAATCGTCGTTTCAGGTTGCAGCATAATATTGTTCAACCGCTTCTTCTATTTATGGACATTTTCCTTATATTGGATTGATTCAGTAATTAATTGAAAATGGAGAACAAAGTAAGTATGTACAATGTTCTTATTAATGTCAGTTGAAAACTTTGAATTTCAATAGGAACACAATTTTTACATATATTAGCGATTCGGTTCTGTGTAATAACAGATATAAGGTGTATAGTAAACGTATCATATCTTTATCGAATTATAAAACGTTCCATACTTTATAATTATTTAATTATTGGTCATGTTTTAATGTTCAATAGCATGTTTACCTTGTTAATATTTCTTTTTAAATATCAAGCGTGATATTCAGTGTCTGTGTGTGTTGTTACGTAAACCCACGTCCAAATTTAGTATCGAAATTTGTTTACTCGCGATTCTTCGTACAATTACTTTGCTATTAAATAAAAGAATTCAAGTGTCGAATGGAAATGAGGAAATTTAACAAAGTTCTTATGTACAACGACGATATTTCGGATTTTTTTCAAACGAATCTAGTGAACGTATCAATTTGAAATTTGGCGAAGCTTTCTGTCGTTAATCAAACAATACGTATGAATTCTTTCGTATCAAAATTACCACCCTGTCCAAAGTTATAGTAATTCTACTGGAAGATGAAAATGACGAAGTTTAACAAAGTTCGTATGTACAATGACGCGATATTTCGGATTTTTTTCAAACAAATCTAGTCAACGTATCAATTTGAAATTTGGCGATTCTTTTTTGGTGATTATTAAACAATACGCACGAATTTTTTCGTGTCGAAATTAAGATTCTACCCAAAGTTATAAATAATTTTACTGGAAGATGAAAATGACGAAGTTTAACAAAGTTCGTATGTACAATGACGATATTTGAAATTTTTTTCTTTCGAATTTAAGGAACGTATCAATCTGAAATTTGGCAAAGCTTTCTGTTGATAATTAAACAATACGTGTGAATTCTTTCGTATCAAAATTACCACCCTGTCCAAAGTTATAGTAATTCTACTGGAAGATGAAAATGACGAAGTTTAACAAAGTTCGTATGTACAATGACGCGATATTTCGGATTTTTTTCAAACAAATCTAATCAACGTATCAATTTGAAATTTGGCGATTCTTTTTTGGTGATAATTAAACAATACGCACGAATTTTTTCGTGTCGAAATTAAGATTCTACCCAAAGTTATAAATAATTCTACTAGAAGATGAAAATGACAAAGTTTAACGAAGCTCCTCTGCATCGCGTCGATATTCAAGAATTTTTACCAACCAAATTAACCAACGTATCATCTTGAAATTCCGCAATGTTTTCTACCAATACACGCACAGTATATACGAATTTTTCCGCGCAAAAATTACCGCACGATTCATAGTTACGCTAACTTAGCGTGACTAGTAAACGCTGAATTTCAACGAAGTTAATGCAAAGAATCGTTTCTATTTAAATTAGAAGCTTTCAAATGACAATAATAGGTACATTGAACTTTGTTACGTATCTTCAATGAATCATTAATTAATACATCGCATCTGACGCGCAGAAAAAGTTCTCGTAATTACAAAATAATGGACTGTTTTTCGTTCAACACCCTGTATAAGGCGCCCTTCTGTCTGGCCGGCGGTTTTATACGCGCCAGGAGGTATGCGTTCGTGCGAGCAAGCCTATTATACACAACAGACGATCTCCTCGAGGAAGAAAAGACACGAGGGGGACCGATGTTAGGTGGTACAAATTGAGTGCAACTACTTTGTCCTGCTTTCCTTCGTTCCGAGAAATGCGCCGCGATCACGCAATTTTATCGGCAAATATTTGGCATTGTCCTGGAAAATTCGCGGCGAATTTTCCATTGAAAATGTATGTACGCGATATTCGAGTAAGCATCGCAAGAATACCATTAAAGGAAATTCAATTCGCGATCGTGTTGGTAAACATCAGAAATCTTCCAAATCAAATATTTCAAGTTTCGAGATTATCCTAAAGTAACTTTATTCAACTATTCTATTATATAGAAATTATTCAAACGTCTACAAAATTTAATTCCAATTTGCAGCATGTTAATATTGTTCGACGTAAAATAATAGTTTATTTATGAACATTTTCGTTACACACGTTTAATATAACGAATTAATTATTTATTCACTTAAAATGTACAACAAAGACACCAACGTATTATTCGTAATGTCGCTTAAAAACTTTTCATTCGAACAGAAACACGTTTTGCATACATTAACACGTCACAGTTTGTGTAACAAATATAAGATGTATAGTTCCATACTTTATAAATTACATTGGTCACGTTTCAATGTTCAACAGAGCACATTTCACCTGCTACTATTACGTTTTCAAATATCAAGTTTAATATACACAACGTCTACGTGCGTCGTTAAGTGAACCAAGATCCAAATTTCGTATGAAAATTTCTTCACTTACGATTTCTTTGCTACTAAAAATAAACGCGAATTTAAGTGACAGTCGCGTAGGGAACATAACAGTGACAGTAATCGGGTCGTTTAACCTACACGTTTACGAATACCGTCGCGGCTGGCTGGGAAAGCAAAGCGGAGAGAATTCAGATAGTAACGATAGTCAGCTATTAAGGTCAACAACGGATTTCACGAAAAATCGATAGACCGGATAGAATCCACCCTTCCCTCGATGGATATCGGCCTGTTTAGAATCGGGGGGCTACACGAGAAGAATCATCGCGTAAGCCTTTTTTTTTTTTTTTAATTCTCTTTTAACAAGCCTGCCACAATACGATCGTTTACAGATCGATAATTAACCTACCTTTACGTACGAGAAAAGCTTGCAAACGATAACAGAGTATAGAGCGATACCAAACAGCGCGATTATTTCTAGTTTAGTTTCTTATAAAAGTATAAGAGATGTTGATAATTAATTGCATTCTATTGATCGAGTTATTTTGAGTTATATTATATTATATTATATTATATTATATTATATTATATTATATTAAGTTGTAGCATTGTATTATGGGCCAGGTTTATTTATAATATTGTACAGTTTCGGGTTTTTGTATGAGTCATTTATATTTTTAATTTTTAATTTAATCGTAGTGGAATTATTTATTGGGGCAATTAGCATAAGGAATATAGTGGAGGGGGGATGGAGAGAATGTTAAGTGTATGTGATTTGTTTCATTGTACATAATCTAGGTGGTTTTGGAATCCATTGTACTCCAATTTTCGAAACAATAAAACTCTATCCTCTAATTAACCTTCCTTTGCGTAAAGAATAAAATTAAGGTACGCCGATTGAAATATTTTAACATTGCGAAACGATGAAATCTTTTAACATTGCGAAACGATGGAATTAACCCTTTCGCTTACAACAACGAGTTACACTCGTGATTTAGTCTATGTACCCATTACAATAAAAATACGTTGCAGTTTCTAATAAATTTTATTTCATTTCATTTCGTTTCAATTTGCAGGATTGAGAGATCGAAAATCACTGGGTACGAATTACATCAAATAATTTAGTACTTTTTGCATTCGATGTAATGTTCAAATAAAAGTGGTCAAAATTCCAGTGAAACGTCTTTGAAAAATTTGTAAGCCAAAGTGTTAATCAGTGTAATAATTAATATTACAGCAATATGTTAAGCTGTTAAACTACGTAATTTTGTATAATTAACGCAACGTTGCTTTTTAACGCAAAGATAATTTATACTCATCACGTTGTTCCAACGAGTGAAATTATAATGATATTATAATTAGAATTGAAGTGTAATAAGATTGAACGCTACTATTAAATTAATACAAAATTAAATATATAATAATATTATAATTGTAATTAAAGTGTAATAAAATCGAAGGCTACTATTAAATTAATACAAAATTAAATATACAATAATAATATAATTAGAATTAAAGAGTAATAAGATTGAAAATTGCTGTTAAATTAAATCGATGAAAAGTTAATATAGAAATGTTGCATTAATCGTGAAACAAACAGGCGATTCTTAAATGCGACGATTAACAATTTCACTTACAATGACAAGTCACAATAACGACAAAAAGATAAATTCTATTTGCACTGCCCGTTGTTATTTCTATTTTAACTTCAATTCCAATACTAGAAGATTACGTCGTATCAACGAATACAAATTATGCAGAATAAATTGGATACTTTAAACAAACGTGAAAACTTTGATCCATTGATGATAATTAATAACATTTATTAATATATAAAAGTCGTTAAAAAATTATCGATCAAGGGGTTAACGAACCGTTTCAATTTTTAGCAAAATCCAGTATAGCGTTAGACAAAGATGTGATAACAAGGACAAAGTACAGAAAACGAGTTTCGCGTACGAAGTGTCAAAAACGATTTGATGGCTGGCAGCCAATAATGCAACAAAAGGGGAAAAGATAGGAATAGCCGGGGCTATCCGGAAACAATGAGGTGGACGAAACTGATATCGGCTTTGCACAATGGGAAATCCCATTTGACTTAAACGTCGTTAACGAAATCTCGCGATGCATGCTAATGGAAAATGGGTCAAATCGTTCCGCTATTCAGCCGATCAAATTTTCGAGGACTAAGGTAAGTGACACAATTACTGCCACTCTTCCTATAACTGTCGGTTGAATTGGTTTTATTTAATAACAAGTTGAAAGTAAACAAATTTTCATACTTTCAATATATCGTATATTTGTTTACACTTAATATTTGTAAATAAATATTGCGAGGTAAATGTGATTTGTTGAACATTAGAAAGTGACGAATATAATCCAATATTATTCCAATTTTAGTCTAATATTAATACAATATTAATACAATATTAATACAATATTAATACAATATTAATACAATATTAATACAATATTAATACAATATTAATACAATATTAATACAATATTAATACAATATTAATCCAATATTAATTCAATAGTAATCCAATATTATTCCAATACTACTTCAATATTATTCCAATACTACTTCAATATTATTCCAATTTTAGTAATATTGTATTAATATTAATACAATATTAATCCAATATTAATTCAATAGTAATCCAATATTAATCCAATATTAATTCAATAGTAATCCAATATTAATCCAATATTAACCCAATATTAATCCAATATTAATTCAATAGTAATCGAATATTATTCCAATACTACTTCAATATTATTTCAATTTTAGTAATATTGTATGAATATTAATACAATATTAATCCAATAGTAATTCAATAGTAATCCAATATTAATCCAATATTAATTCAATAGTAATCCAATATTATTCCAATACTACTTCAATATTATTCCAATTTTAGTAATATTGTATTAATACTAATACAATATTAATCCAATATTAACTCAATATTAATCCAATATTAATTCAATATCAATTCAATATTAATCCAATATCAATTCAATATTAATCCAATAGTAATCCAATAGTAATCCAATATTAATCCTATATTATTCCAATACTACTCCAATATTACTCCAATACTACTCCAATATTATTCCAATTTTAGTCTACTATTAATCCAATATTAACCCAATATTAATCCAATATTAATTCAATAGTAATCCAATATTAATTCAATATTAATCCAATATTAACCCAATATTAATCCAATATTAATTCAATAGTAATCCAATATTAATTCAATATTAATCCAATATTAACCCAATATTAATCCAATATTAATTCAATAGTAATCCAATATTAATTCAATATTAATCCAATATTAACCCAATATTAATCCAATATTAATTCAATAGTAATCCAATATTAATCCAATATTAACCCAATATTAATCCAATATTAATTCAATAGTAATCGAATATTATTCCAATACTACTTCAATATTATTTCAATTTTAGTAATATTGTATGAATATTAATACAATATTAATCCAATAGTAATCCAATAGTAAACCAATATTAATCCTATATTATTCCAATACTACACCAATATTACTCCAATACTACTCCAATATTATTCCAATTTTAGTCTACTATTAATCCAATATTAACCCAATATTAATCCAATATTAATTCAATAGTAATCCAATATTAATTCAATATTAATCCAATATTAACCCAATATTAATCCAATATTAATTCAATAGTAATCCAATATTAATTCAATATTAATCCAATATTAACCCAATATTAATCCAATATTAATTCAATAGTAATCCAATATTAATTCAATATTAATCCAATATTAACCCAATATTAATCCAATATTAATTCAATAGTAATCCAATATTAATCCAATATTAACCCAATATTAATTCAATAGTAATCGAATATTATTCCAATACTACTTCAATATTATTTCAATTTTAGTAATATTGTATGAATATTAATACAATATTAATCCAATAGTAATCCAATAGTAAACCAATATTAATCCTATATTATTCCAATACTACACCAATATTACTCCAATACTACTCCAATATTATTCCAATTTTAGTCTACTATTAATCCAATATTAACCCAATATTAATCCAATATTAATTCAATAGTAATCCAATATTAATTCAATATTAATCCAATATTAACCCAATATTAATCCAATATTAATTCAATAGTAATCCAATAGTAATCCAATATTAATTCAATATTAATCCAATATTAACCCAATATTAATCCAATATTAATTCAATAGTAATCCAATATTAATTCAATATTAATCCAATATTAACCCAATATTAATCCAATATTAATTCAATAGTAATCCAATATTAATCCAATATTAACCCAATATTAATCCAATATTAATCCAATATTAATTCAATAGTAATCGAATATTATTCCAATACTACTTCAATATTATTTCAATTTTAGTAATATTGTATGAATATTAATACAATATTAATCCAATAGTAATCCAATAGTAAACCAATATTAATCCTATATTATTCCAATACTACTCCAATATTACTCCAATACTACTCCAATATTATTCCAATTTTAGTCTACTATTAATCCAATATTAATCCAATATTAATTCAATAGTAATCCAATATTAATTCAATATTAATCCAATATTAACCCAATAGTAATCCAATATTAATCCTATATTATTCCAATACTACTCCAATATTATTCCAATTTTAGTCTACTATTAATCCAATATTAATCCAATATTAATCCAATATTAATCCAATATTAATCCAATATTAATCCAATATTAATCCAATATTAATCCAATATTAATCCAATATTAATCCAATATTAATCCAATATTAATCCAATATTAATCCAATATTAATCCAATATTAATCCAATATTAATCCAATATTAATCCAATATTAATCCAATATGAATCCAATATTAATCCAATATTAATCCAATATTAGTCCAATATTAGTCCAATATTAATCCAATATCAATTCAATATCAATTCAATATCAATCCAATATCAATTCAATATTAATTCAATGTTACTAAAAATTACGACGTATCGCCTGTAGATTGTTACACAAACGGTTTTATAGTATTTTCATTGGCGTAACGACGAGTAAAATAATCCTTACGCAACGGCAGCAAATTGGGAGTGAATTAATATTGAGCCAATTTGTTGTACGAACGATAAGTACGATCTATCGATGGACGAGTGATAATTAGCCTTTAATTAAATACGCAACCCGTGTACTTCGAGCATCCTTCTAAAAGTACGACAAATTGATAATTAATTCTTGACTTTCATTGCATCGCAATGCATTTATATTTAGAGAGAAATGTTAAATTAAAATTTTCTATTTCTTCCCGAATTTGATATCTGCGTATAAACCGTTTCAGAATGTAATCATTTTATTCAATTATATTACTGTTCTGTGACTCAGAAAATTGATCAAATAATTATTATAGTATTATTCGAATATGTGAAATGTTATTTTGTTAAAACTATTGAGCGTCAAATGAATTAAAGAATAATATGAAAATTATAATTGTACTTCAGAATATGTTTGCAAAGTTGTCTCGAAAATTTTGAAGCTCAGAAATTCGATGATTTAGAATTTGAGAGTTTGAAAGTATAAAAAATAAAAGCATATTATAATTTGTAACGATTTATTATGTATTAATAATGGAGATTAATTTTTAAGCATCGAAATTGCGTTCAATTTTTCTTTAATATTTAATTTGTTACTCAACTGTATTTAATTTGTGTACTTAATAAATAAGAAGTGTAATAAAGGAAATCGTATTAAAATTTACTACGATTTATTATATATTAAAAGTATAAACTGCATTCGATTAAAGTAAATATGGTAACAATATAATGGAATGAATAAAATAGTGAAATTAAAATTGCATTCGATTTCTATTTCATAGACATTTAATTCGATATTTAATTGTATTTAATTTGCAATTCTAATAAATAAAAAGTATAGTAAATGAAAACATATTATATAATTTACTACTATTTATTACATATCAAAACTATAAACTGTATTTTAAGCAAAATAAAAATGGTAATAATATAATGAAATGAATAAAATAGTGAAATTAAGATTGCACTTAATTTCTATTTAATATTTAATGCGGTATTTAATTGTATTTAATTTCTGTATAACGAAATGATAAAATAGTAAAACTAAAATGGTATTTAATTTCTATTCAATCTGATATTTAATTGTATTTAATTTCTACTCAATGTTTAGTTTGGTATTTAATTGTATTTAATAGATATTTAATCTTATATTTAACTGTATTTAATTTTTACTCAATCTTTAATTTGGTATTTAATTGTATTTAATAGATATTTAATCTGATATTTTTAACTGTATTTAATTTCTACTCAATGTTTAGTTTGGTATTTTTAATTGTATTTAATTTGTATTCAATGTTTAGTTTGATAGTTAATTATATTTAATTTCTATTCAATGGATATTTAATCTAATATTAAATTTAATATATAATAATAATAATTTACTGCATAGTAAAATTACAAACGTTGTATTTAATTAAAATAAAAATTGCAATACTAAAATTGTCAAATTAATTAATAGTGCATTTAATTTCTATTTAATATTTAGTCTAATACTTAATTCTATTTAATTTCTATTTAATTTGCCGACCTAGTAAACGAAAATATAATAAACGAAGCTTTAAAACCGTTTTGTTAACTTTATGAATATCACTGTATCGAGTTGAATTTCATTAAAACGATTAACGATAATTATGGTAAGAGAAAATTGATAGAAAATGGGAATTGGCGAGTTTTACGTGGGAAATTCTTGCAAGCCGTTGAAATTCGTTGCATTTGCATGGCTAATTTATAACCAAGGTATTCTAATTCACCGACCAGCAATTAGTATCTCAATTTGAAGCGGAGTAAAATTCAATGAAACCTCGGCTGGCATTCGTTGAAACCATAAAACTGCGCGCATCCGAAATAATGAATCTCAAATAATGAAAACTTTTTAATGGCGTCCTTATCGCTTAGCCTATTTTTTCTAATTAAACCTAATTGCGGGCCGATGCTCTCTGACCATTTCATCGTTTCCACGTGAAAGTGGTACTTTTACAATTCGAATTAAAAGTAAGCCGACGATTCAACGGATTGCAGATTTTTACGCTTATAATTGAGCCGTTCTCCTTCAAACTGCTGTAAAGTCCATTCGTTCTCGTTTCCAGATGTTTTAAGGGCCTGAGCTCGAATTGAAATAGCTAATTAGTTGTTTAGTTATTTAGTTCTTTAGTTGTTTCGTTGTTTCCTTGTTTAGTTGTTTAGTTATTTAGTTCTTTAGTTGCTTCGTTGTTTAGTTGTTTAGTTGTTTAGTTGTTTAGTTGTTTAGTTGTTTAGTTCTTTAGTTGTTTAGTTGTTTAGTTGTTTAGTTGTTTAGTTGTTTAGTTGTTTAGTTGTTTAGTTGTTTAGTTATTTAGTTGTTTAGTTATTTAGTTGATTAGTTGTTTAGTTATTTAGTTATTTAGTTATTTAGTTATTTAGTTATTTAGTTATTTAGTTAGATGTTTAGTTGTTTAGTTGTTTAGTAGTTTAGTTATTTAGTATTTTAGTTATTTAGTTAGTTGTTTAATTGTTTAGTTGTTTAGTAGTTTAGTTATTTAGTAGTTTAGTTATTTAGTAGTTTAGTTATTTAGTAGTTTAGTTATTTAGTAGTTTAGTTATTTAGTTATTTAGTTATTTAGTTAGTTGTTTAGTTGTTTAGTTGTTTAATTGTTTAGTTATTTAGTAGTTTAGTTATTTAGTAGTTTAGTTATTTAGTAGTTTAGTTATTTAGTAGTTTAGTTATTTAGTTATTTAGTTATTTAGTTAGTTGTTTAATTGTTTAGTTGTTTAGTTATTTAGTTGTTTAGTTATTTAGTAGTTTAGTTATTTAGTAGTTTAGTTATTTAGTAGTTTAGTTATTTAGTAGTTTAGTTATTTAGTTATTTAGTTAGATGTTTAGTTGTTTTGTAGTTTAGTTATTTAGTAGTTTAGTTATTTAGTAGTTTAATTATTTAGTTATTTAGTTAGATGTTTAGGTGTTTACTAGCTTAGTTATTTAGTAGTTTAGTTATTTAGTTATTTAGTTGTTTACTAGTTTAGTTATTTAGTAGTTTAGTTATTTAGTAGTTTAGTCATTTAGTCATTTAGTTATTTAGTTAGATGTTTAGTTGTTTAGTTGTTTAGTAGTTTCGTTATTTAGTAGTTTAGTTATTTAGTTAGTTGTTTAGTTATTTAGTTATTTATTTAGTTAGTCATTTAAAAAGATTGGTAAACGTTGTAATGAATTCCGGTGATGTATTTAAGACATAAACAATAACGTAAAATTTTATTCCACTATAAAAATGTTACTAACACTGTTAATAACACTTGTTAAAGAAACGGAAGTTTCTTTGAGTTGCAAATAATGGACTTATACTACTTTGAAAGGGAAACATTTAAAGTGTTTTAAGTTCATTTATTCGTACGTTGAGGTACTTAATGGTTTGTATACAAATATACAAATGTATAAATATACAAATATACAAAAGCATAAATGTACAAATGTACAAATATACATATATACAAATGTATATATGTACAAATGTAGAAAAGCACAAATGTATAAATATACAAATACTCAAATGTACAAGTGGACAAATGTACAAATGCACAAATATACAAATGTACAAATGAACAAATGAAAAATGTACAAAAGCAGAAATGTACAAATGTACAAAAGCAGATATGTACAAATGTACAAAAGCAGATATGTACAAATGTACAAATATACAAATATACAAATGTACTAATATACAAATGTACTAATATACAAATTTACTAATATACAAATGTACTAATATACAAATGTACTAATATACAAATGTACTAATATACAAATGTACTAATATACAAATATACTAATATACAAATGTACTAATATACAAATGTACAAATATACAAATGTATAAATGTACAAATGCACAAATGTATAAATGTAAAAATGCACAAATATACAAATGTATAAATATACAAATGTACTAATATACAAATGTACAAATGTACAAATGTACAAATGTACAAATGTGCAAATGTACAAATATACAAATAAATTTGCCAGAAAGTGAAACCCAATTCCGCCCAAAAATCTCCTCTCGTATTTTCACTTATGTTTGGCAATTATAGTGCTTGAAAATTCGAAAGCTCGTCAATTTTAAGCATACAACATCACATTTTCCAATCTTCCTCAAAAATTGACAAAAAATAAACCAAATTGCGCTCAAAGAAAATCCTAAATTTTCACTCACGCTTGGCAATTTTAGTGCTCGAAAATTCGAAAGCTTAACTTTGCCAAAAACTAACTCAAATTGCGCTCAAAGAAAATCCTGAATTTTCACTTACTCTTGGCAATTTTAGTGCTTGAAAATTCCAAAGCTTAACTTTCCCAAAAACAAAACCAAATTGCAGTCAACGAAAATCCTGAATTTTCACTTACTCTCGACAATTTTAGTGGTAGAAAACTCGAACTTTTCTAAATTCCAAGCATACATCGTCACACTTTCCACAATCTTCCCCAAGAATTATCCAAACAAAACAATAAAGAAAAAAGAACTGAACCAGATTTCGCGGCTCGAAAGGAATCCTAAATTTTTATTTACGCTTGGCAATTTTAGTGCTCGAAAATTGGAAAGCTTAACTTTGCCAAAAACTAACTCAAATTGCGCTCAAAGAAAATCCTGAATTTTCACTTACTCTTGGCAATTTTAGTGATCGAAAATTCCAAAGCTGAACTTTGCCAAAAACTAAACCAAATTGCACTCAAAGAAAATCCTGAATTTTCACTTACTCTTGGCAATTTTAGTGCTCGAAGACTCGAACTCTCATAAATTCCAACTATACATCGTCCCACTTTCCACAATCTTCCCCAAGAAATATCCAAACAAAACAATAAAGAAAAAAGAACTGAACAAGATTTCGCGGCTCGAAAGGAATCCTAAATTTTTATTTACGCTTGGCAATTTTAGTGCTCGAAAATTGGAAACTTTGCCAAAACTAACTCAAATTGCACGCAAAGAAAATCCTGAGTTTTCACTTACTCTTGGCAATTCTAATTGTCGTAAATTCGAAAGCTTAACTTTGCCAAAAACTAACTCAAATTGCGTTGAAAGAAAAACCTGAATTTTCACTCACGCTTGACTGAACAAGATTTCACGGCTCGAAAGAGATCCTAAATTTTCACTTACGATCGACAATTTTAGTGCTCGAAGACTCGAACTCTCATAAATTCCAACTATACATCGTCACACTTTCCACAATCTTCCCCAAGAATTATCCAAACAAAACAATAAAGAAAAAAGAACTGAACCAGATTTCGCGGCTCGAAGGTAATCCTAAATTTTCACTTACGCTCGGCAGCCTTTGTCCTTAACTCCCGGTAACATGTCTGTGCGATGGAGAGAAACAGAAGAATCACCAAAAATCCGGGACTATAAAACTCGAGATCCCGGTTGCGGCGAAATACGATAAATACGATAACACTCGCGTACAGGGGGGTGGGGGAGGGGTAATTTACGACGGCGATACTCAACCGATTAAGCTTAAGATTTCCGAGTGGCCGAAGTAGTGGTAACTGGTTGGTTCACTGCTCGAAATAAGGGGCTAAACGTTAAGCGTGCGGGCAGCGGGATGACATTTTGCTCGGCTCGAAGGAACGAGGGCTCGTTCGTGACTGCTTAAAGGCCAGTTGTGCAGCTGGGAAGCGGGGCGTGCGCCCTCGGCAAAATCAAACTTTGCCTCCACTCGAGGAAATTCAGTCGGGTTCTCTCTGTGTGTGTGTGGACTGCGTCGCCATTTCCCATTTCCCCGTCCCTCTCGGGCAAACCCTCTTCAACCCGCTTCAGGATATGCGCGTCGCGAGCCACGTCTACGACGGCTACGTCGCGTCGCGTCGCGTCGCGGCAATTTTCGAATCGATCAATTTACCAACGAAACCGTTGCAACTACGCCGTTTTACGACTATCGCCGCCGCGTCTTCTATTAACTAGTTAACAGCTGCGTAATATTTCTGTCAGAATTTTCCATCGCACGCACAGCAGGCGTAAAAATGAAAATGCAAAGTAATCAAAGATGCAATCAAAAATGCGAAAGTAAAGAATATTGGTAATTATTTAGAAAAGGGGGGAGGGTATTACGGATTTTGATGATTTTTAAGTATGTTGTAGAAATGAACATTTTGAGTAACTTTTTCCTGTACGCGTAACCGCAACTCGGCTTCAGTTTCCGAGATATATGGGAAAAACTGTTGCTACTACTAACATTGAACTTTCATTTTAGAAAGATAATAAAATATAATAATACAAAGATAACTTTAGAAAATAAGGAATTTCTGATCAAGTAAAATAATGGGTATGTATTAGATTATGGGAGGTTTCAGGGATTGGAAGTAGTAGATAAGGAAAGAATAATGTATTTGAAACGTGGCACTGAATACAAGCAGTTCCGCGTGGACCGAAACTACTCGTCTGTTCCCCAAATCTTTTTCGCTCATTCTCTTCTACTTATTTCCTCTCTCTTCCTCTCTCGTTTTAAGGTTTCGAATCAGATTCGACAGTAACAAGTCAAATTGTTCTTCGTACTGTCACTTGAAAGCTTCTCATTTACATAGAAACACGTTTTACATTAACTTCGTTGAAATTCGTCGTTTGCTAGTTACATTAAATTAACGTAACTTCGAATCGTCTCGTAGCTTTCGCACGAAAATGTTCGTACATACTGTTGGTGTATTGATAAAAAACATTGGCAAATTTCAAGCTGATACGTTTGTTAATTTCGTTGATAAAAATTCTTAAATGTCGATGCGATGCACGAGAGCTTCGTTAAACTTTGTCATTTTCATCTTCCAGTAGAATTACTATAACTTTGGGTAAGATCGTAATTTCACCATGAAAAAATTCGTTCGTATTGCTTAATTATTGAGTAAAAGTTATTGCTAAATTTCAAATTGATATGTACATTACTATCGTTGATAAAAATTCTTGAATATGAACGCGATGCAGTCGAACTTCGTTAAACTTCGTCATTTTCATCTTCCAGTAGAATTAGTATAACTTTGGACAGGATCGCAATTTTGACACGAAAGAATTTGTACGTATTGTTCAATTATTGACAAAAAGCAGCGTTATACTTCAGATTGATACGTCCATTGGATTCGTCTGAAAAAACTCCCAAATATCGTCATTGTACATACATACTTCGTTAAACTTCGTCATTTCCATCTTCCACTAGAATTAGTATAACTTTAGACAGGATCATAATTTCGACGCGAAAGAATTTGTATGTATTGTTTAATTATTGACAAAAAGTAGTGCCAAATTTCAAATTAATACGTCCATTGGATTCGTTTGAAAAAAATTCCAAATATCGTCATTGTTGATACGAACTTTGTTAAACTTCGTCATTTCTATCCGCTATTATTGTCACTTGAAAACTTCTCATTTAAATAGAAATACGTTGTCCATATATTGACACGTCAATTCTGTGTAACAGATACAAGATGTATAGTCGTTACTTACCCTAATAAAGTTCAGTGAATGACTTAAATTCGTTCAATTAAATGGAAAAGTGGTTGCGCGATTGAAGTTGGCGAAAAATAGGCTGCATTTCGGTGTGTGTGACTCGTTCTTAGAAACAAGTGCCGAGTACTCGTAGCAGCACTTCAGCATTTCAACGAGAAAGCCGTTCTTAAGAGGCGAAGAAAATACTTGACGATGCTTTTCGTTGCCCACGGAGAAATACGAGGGTATCGTAATAAAGATAACAGAGTTAATCTTAATTGCTTCTACCTACAGCACGCATTCTCCTAAATCATTGCGCTTGGGAATATCAAGATTTGCAATTTGAAAGCTTGGAAATAACAAGGCTTAGTATTGGAAAGTTTCAAAGTGTTAAAAACTGGAGATTCGAGTAATTGAACATTTGGAAGACTAAGAATTTAAAAGCTGGGTAATTCAGAGGATTGGAAGTTGAAAGGTTGGAAACTTAAAGGCTTGCAATTTGAAAGCTTGGAAATTTAAAGAATTCCAATTTGAAAGCTTGGAAATTTATAGACTTGGAATTTAAAAGCTTGGAAATTTAAAGACTTGCAATTTGGAAGCTTGGAAATTTAAAGGCTTGCAATTTGAAAGCTTGGAAATTTAAAGACTTGCAATTTTAGATTTTGGAAATGTAAAGGCTTGCAATTTGAAAGCTTGGAAATTTAAAGACTTGCAACTTGAAAGCTTGGAAATTTAAAGGCTTGCAATTTGGAAGCTTGGAAATTTAAAGACTTGCAATTTGAAAGCTTGGAAATTTAAAGACTTGCAATTTGAAAGCTTGGAAATTTAAAGGCTTGCAATTTGAAAGCTTGGAAATTTAAAGGCTTGCAATTTGAAAGCTTGGAAATTTAAAGGCTTGCAATTTGAAAGCTTGGAAATTTAAAGACTTGCAATTTGAAAGCTTGGAAAATTAAAGACTTCCAATTTGAAAGCTTGGAATCTTAAAGAGTTGGAATTTGAAAACTTGAAAACTTAAAGACTCGCAATTTGAAAGCATGGAAATTTAAAGACTTGCAACTTGAAAGCTTGGAAATTTAAAGACTCGCAATTTGAAAGCTTGGAAATTTAAAGACTTGCAACTTGAAAGCTTGGAAATTTAAAGGCTAGCAATTTGAAAGCTTGGAAATTTAAAGGCTTGCAATTAAAAGCTTGGAAATTTAAAGACTCGCAATTTGAAAGCTTCGAAGTTTAAAGACATCCAATTTGAAAGCTTGGAAACTTAAAGGCTTGCAATTTGAAAGCTTGGAAACTTAAAGACTTGCAATTTAAAAGCTTGGAAATTTAAAGGCTTGCCATTTGGAAGCTTGGAAATTTAAAGGCTTGCAATTTGAAAGCTTAGAAATAGAACTACTTAATATTCAAAACCTTAGAAATTTGCAAGCTCAGAAGTTGAACTACTTAATATTCAAAACCTTAGAAATTTGAAAGCTTAGAAATTGTACTACTTAATATTCACAACCTTAGAAATTTGAAAGCTTGGAAATCCAACTACTTAATATTCAAAACCTTAGAAATTTGGAAGCTTAGAAATCGAACTACTTAATAATCTAAACCTTAGAAATTTGAAAGTTTAGAAGTTGAAACGTTTCAAATTCCGAAGCTTAAAAATCTAAAACCTTGGAAATCTAGAAGCTTGAAAATCCGAATTCTTGGAAATCCAAAAGCTTGGAAATTAAAATGCTTGAAACTCCAAAGCTTACAAACTTCAAAACATAGAAGTTGAAACGCTTGAAATTCCAAAACTTAGAAATCTAAAACCTTGGAAATCTAATAACTTGAAAATTCGAAGGCTTGGAAATGTAAAAGCTTGAAAATTAAAATGCTTGAAACTCCAAATCTCAGAAATTCGAAGGCGTGGAAAATCATCGAAGTTTATTCAATACCAAATGCGGACGAATATCAAAGAAACTTCGCTACGAAGCGTGTATTTATAGTACGAAATACAAAATTGGCCACGGTACTGTGCCCTCACTACTTTATTTAGAATAAACGGCGACGTATAGCGCGTTAAGTCATGATCAACTTTCGGACATTGGCCATCGTTTATTTATGTGCGCACGGTCGTGAAACAATTGCGCACGCGATTGACGGATATCAGCCCGCGACACTTTTTATTAACCATCCGATCGAGCTTCTCGAGAGTTCCCCTTTCCCTTTGTCCAAATTTCAAAGGATTCTTCGTAAGGACAATTAACGTACCATTTAAGGTGAGCAAAAGCTTCTGAAAATAATTGTTTCAAACCATTATACGTAGCCAAAATTTTTATACTTTTTAAACAATTAAAAGCACGGTAAAAACTAACTTATCCGACTCTTGGGTAAATTATAGGGTAAATTTGATTATCGGAAAATCGATTAACGAAGCGGTCGATTGTTAGAATAATATTGTTGAGCAAATAGGAAAGAAGAATATTAAATTTTTTAACACGAAAGAATAGATTTGGTATACATAATATATACGACATAAGTTAATTCAATGATTTGAAATTGTGTAACGATGTTCGAAGGTTTATTTTAACAGCGATGTAACGCTTTACTGTTTCACGCTTCGGATTAACTATTTCGTTCGAGTGAAAGTAAAGAAAAATTAGTTAGATATGAGTGAGCTGGCAGGTGAGAAAGATTGGCAAGCAAGATTCGAGACGAAGGTTGCTGAAATTGTTCAAAAGTGTTATTCGTATAATATTAAGTGTATCAATAAAATAGTCCACCTTTTTCTGATTTCACGCCATCGCTATTATAATATCCACTCACTGTTCCGAGTTCAAATCGACGAATGTTCTAAACGAAGCTACAAGTTGAGCTCAACAAATAAAAAACTGGTGGAATAATAATACGAATGCAAAACTATATTTCTTACTTATTGAGAGAATAGTGGACCACTTATTGGTACACTTAATTCCAATTATATAACACTTGTATTATATACTTATGTAACACGCGTATTTCGGAATAGCGAACATCTTGCTCGGAAAAACGCGTAATCGATTATCGGAAATCATTGATTATTAATATGAACAGTCGTGTTATGATTTGGTTCGGATAACCAAGGTTCTACTGTGTATTATAATTGCGATATTTCTCGAAGTCGATGTCGAATTTAGGCGATTTTTGGCAATTCTTTTTATTAGAGGTATCGGATATATCGAAACTAGTTTATAGTTTGAAATTTAACCCTTCAACGATCGTTTCTGTATTATAAGGTTTGATATTTTTAGTAGTTAATGCGTTTAAAGAGTTTTGGGAGTTTAGAAGTTCGGTGATTCAAACGATTGGAAATCCGAAGCTTAGAATTCCAAAGCTTAGAATTCCAAAGCTTAGAAATTCAAAGCTTAGAATTCCAAAGCTTAGAAATTCAAAGCTTAGAAATCCAAAACTTAGAAATTCCAAGCTTGGAAATCCAAAGCTTTGAATTCCAAAGTTTCGAATTCCACAGTGTAGAATTCCAAAGCTTGGAAATCCAAAGCTTAGAATTCCAAAGCGTAGTACTACAAAGCTTGGAAATCCAAAGCTTAGAATTCCGAAGAAGAGAAATTCAAAGCTTGGAAATTCAAAGCTTAGAAATTCAAAGCTTGGAAATCCAAAGCATAGAATTCCAAAGCTTGGAATTCCAAAGTGTAGAATTCCAATGCTTGGAAATCCAAAGCATAGAATTCCAAAGCTTGGAAATCCAAAAGCGTAGAATTCCAATGCTTAGAATTCCAAAGTGTAGTATTCCAAAGCTTGGAAATCCAAAAGCATAGAAATCCAAAGTTTGGAAATCCAAAGCTTAGAATTCCGAAACTTGGAAATCCAATGCTTAGAATTTCGAAGCTTCGAATTCCAAAGCTCAGTATTCCAAAGTTTGAAAATCCAAAAGCTTCGAATTCCAAAGCTTGGAAATCCAAAGCATAGAATTCCAAAGCTCCGAATTCCAAAGCTTCGAATTCCAAAGCTTAGAATTCTAAAGCTTAGAATTCCAAAGCTTAGAATTCTAAAGCTTGGAAATCCAAAAGCTTAGAATTCCAAAGCTTCGAATTCCAAAGCTTAGAATTCCAACGCATCGAATTCCAAAGGTAATCCAAAGCATAGAATTCAAACTTTTCGCTATAATAACGTAATCGATTATCGGACAACATTGATTATCAATATGAACAATGATGCCTTTTTTTCGTTCGCATAATCATGCTTCTACTATGCAAAAGTTCTGATGGAAATTCGTTCCGCTTACAGGTACTCACATTTTAATTTCCCCGATTGCTATTAATTATGGACGTGGACATAAATCTCTCGAAAAACAGCGACCAATCGTTTGGATTTCGATTATCCGGAGGCGCTGATTATGCTTTTCCAGCCACCATTGTTAGGGTAAGTTTACACATGAGTCACTTTCTTTCAAAATAGCGTAAGTAGAATTATTAAAACGATTGAGTTAATGCGCCAATTTTAGTTAAACATAAATAATGTCTCCTTTTCCTGTGTATATGGTAATGAATGGCGCAGAATATTTTTATAAATTAGGCAAACGAAGTTTTACGGTAAAACGTTAATGCAACAATGTTTCTTTGGAAGGCCATTGGCAATAATGAAGTTTCGATTGAAATATAAATTTAAAATTGATTTAAAAGAGTCTGCAACGTTAAGGAGGCAGCTCCATATTTTGGGCAATTTGAGTAAACTAACGAAAGACGTTTAAAATTCGAGTACTGTTTCACACTTGCTACAAATTTATGGTTAAGTAATATAGGGTAAATATAGGAAATTTAAAGGCTTGCAATTTGAAAGCTTGGAAATTTAAAGACTTGCAACTTGGAAGATTGGTAACTTGAAGACTTGGAATTTGAAAGTCTGGATGTTTAAAGACTTGCAATTTGAAAGCATGGAAACTTAAGGACTTGGAATTTGAAAGCCTGGAAATTTAAATACTTGGAATTTGAAAGCTTCGAATACTAAGGACTTTCAATTTGAAAGCTTGGAAATTGGAAGCTTGGAAATCTACAGACCTGGAATTTGAAACTTCGAAAATTAAAGACTTGCAATTTGGAAGCTTGGAAATCTAAAGACCTGGAATTTGAAAGCTTGGAATATTAAAGACTTCCAATTTGAAAGCTTGGAAATTTAAAGACGTGCAATTTGAAAGCTTGGAAATTTAAATACTTAGAATTTGAGAGCTTGGAAATTTAAAGGCTTGCAATTTGAAAACATTGAAATTTAAAGAATTGCAATTTGGAAGCTTGGAAATTTAAAGACTTGCAATTTGATAGCTTGGAAATTCAAAGAATTGCAATTTGGAAACTTGGAAATTTAAAGGCTTGCAATTTGAAAGCTTGGAAACTTAAAGTCTTGGAATTTGAAAGCTTTGAAAATTAAAGACTTGTAATTTGAAAGCTTGGAAATTTAAAGCCTTGCAATTTGAAACCTTGGAAAATTAAAGACTTGCAATTTGAAAGCTTGGAAATCTAAAGACCTGGAATTTGAAAGCTTGGAATATTAAAGACTTCCAATTTGAAAGCTTGGAAATTTAAAGACGTGCAATTTGAAAGCTTGGAAATTTAAATACTTGGAATTTGAGAGCTTGGAAATTTAAAGGCTTGCAATTTGAAAACATTGAAATTTAAAGAATTGCAATTTGGAAGCTTGGAAATTTAAAGACTTGCAATTTGGAAGCTTGGAAATTTAAAGACTTGCAATTTGAAAGCTTGGAAATTTAAAGACTTGCAATTTGAAAGCTTGGAAATTTAAAGGCTTGTAATTTGAAAGCTTGGAAACTTTAAGGCTTGCAATTTGATAGCTTGGAAATTTAAAGAATTGCAATTTGGAAACTTGGAAATTTAAAGGCTTGCAATTTGAAAGCTTGGAAACTTAAAGTCTTGGAATTTGAAAGCTTTGAAAATTAAAGACTTGTAATTTGAAAGCTTGGAAATTTAAAGCCTTGCAATTTGAAACCTTGGAAATCTAAAGACTTGGAATTTGAACGTTTGGAAATTTAAAGGCTTGCAATTTGAAAGCTTGGAAATTTAAAGACTTGGAATTTGAAAGCTTGGAAATTGGAAGCTTGGAAATTTAAAGACTTCCAATTTAGAAGCTTGGAAACTTAAAGTCTTGGAATTTGAAAGCTTTGAAAATTAAAGACTTGTAATTTGAAAGCTTGGAAATTTAAAGCCTTGCAATTTGAAAACTTCGAAATTTAAAGACTTGCAATTTGAAAGCTTGGAAATCTAAAGACCTGCAATTTGAAAGCTTGGAAAATTAAAGACTTGCAATTTGAAAGCTTCTAAATTTAAAGCCTTGCAATTTAAAATCTTCGAAACTTATCGCGTTAAATTCAGCAAGCTTCAAGCATTACAGTTGTGTACGGTAAATACCATTTAACATTACGTTCGATTAATTAAACAACGACTAGAAAACTATCGTCTACGTAAAATTTGCCTTTTTCGTATGCAACAATGTAGTAGCATCCTCTCGTTTACAATTCGATTAATGACTTCCCATTTTCTCCTCGCGATATTCCGTTGGACCGACCGCAGGATTCAGGTCGAAGGAAAACGAGGTCACGCGATTCGATACGAATGCGATGTCGATGAAAATCTCTAGAGCGGAAAACTCGCGAATATTTAGCCCGCAATATTTTTCAGCGCACGCGAAATCATGCAAATTTCCCGCGAATTAACGAAATCTAAACTGCTAATCGAAAGGTTCGCAGCACGAACGAGGCAACTCCGCTCTTTCTATTTATATTTTAACATGAATATTGGTTAATCACGAATTTATAGCAGCTGTGAAACACGGCACGCGAGTTTTAATTGTCTTTTGTCGGGAAATTCATCGAATCATTTCGTTTATTATAATTCTCTGTTTAATCGTTGAACGATACGTTGATAGGTTTATTAGCAAACTTCAACTCCGTTCGCTTAATTTATGAAGATAGGGTAGATGTCCCAATTACTTTAAGCTTATCGCTTTTAGCAACTTACTTCGAATTATTTTAGAAGCTAATTAACACCTAATAATCGTTCTCGTTTCGAGCACAATAAATTAGTTAATTTCTCTTTTACTTACGATGATCAATGAATGAAAAAGTAATAATAAATAACAAACAATAACGTAAAATAATAGGAAATAACAAAAATAAGCAATGAAATTGTAATAACAATGAAATGTAATAATCACGTAAAAATGCGATAGTAAATAATAATTTGTGTTAATAGGCAAGTGATTGCAATTAATAATAACAATAGTACAATAATGCAATAGTAATAAAAATGTAATAATCGTCAAATTGTAATAACAATGATATGCCGGCTAATATTTTGAATTACTCCATTGCAATAGTAATAGTAATTAACAATTTGCATTAACAGGCAAGTGAATTGCAATAGTAATAGTAATTAATACGTGATTTCAATTGAATAATAATAATAATGTGATAGTAGTAAAAGTGTGATGATGGTAAAATTCGTGTAATAAATAACCAATGAAATTGTAATAACAATGAAATGTAATAATCACGTAAAAATGTCATAGTAATTAATCATTTGTATTAATAGGCAAATGAATGCAATTAAATAATGACAATAATACAGTAATGGGATAGTAATAAAAATGTAGTAATCGTCAAACTATAATAACAATGAAATGTAATAATCACGTAAAAATGAGATAGTAATTAATAATTTGTGTTAATAGTCAAGTAATTGCAACGGTAATAGTAATTAATAATTTGCATTAATAGGCAAGTGATTGCAATTGAATAATAACAATAATACAATAATGTAATAGTAATAAAAATGTAATAATCGTCAAATTGTAATAACAATGAAATCTAATAATCGCGTAAAAATGTGACAGTAATTAATAATTTGTGTTAATAATCAAGCAATTGCAACGATGATAGTAATTAATAATTTGCATTAATAATCAAATAATTGCAATGATGATAGTAATTAATAATTTGTGTTAATAGTCAAGTAATTATAACGATGATAGCAATTAATAATTTGTATTTATAGGCAAATGATTGCAATTGAATAATAACAATAATACAATAATGTAATAGTAATAAAAATGTAATAATCGTGAAATTGTAATAACAATGATATGTAATAATCACGTAAAAATGCGATAGTAATTAATAATGAATAATTTCTACTTACAGTACAACAATTGCGTTTTTATGCTAAAACGATGCAATTCGCCTGCTAATATTTTGAATTACTCCATTGCAATAGTAATAGTAATTAACAATTTGCATTAACAGGCAAGTGAATTGCAATAGTAATAGTAATTAATGAGTGATTGCAATTGAATAATAATAATAATGTAATAAATGTAATAATGTAGTAAAAATGTGATAATCGTCAAATTGTGGTAATAAATAACCAATGAAATTGTAATAACAATGAAATATAATAATCACGTAAAAATGCAATAGTAATAAATAATTTGTGTTAATAGTCAAGTAATTGCAATGATGATAGTAATTAGTAATTTGTATTAATAGTCAAATAATTGTAACGATGATAATAAATACTAATTTGCATTTATAGTCAAGTAATTACAACGATGATAGTAATTAATAATTTGCATTTATAGTCAAGTAATTATAACGATGATAGTAATTAATAATTTGTGTTAATAGTCAAGTATTTGAATGGAGATTGTAATTAATAATTTGCATTAATAGGCAAGTGATTGCAATTGAATAGTAACAATAATACAATAATGTGATAGTAATAAAGATATATTAGTAGTTAAATTGTAGTAACAATGAAATATAGTAATCGCGTAAAAATGCGATAGTAATTAATAATTTGTGTTAATAGTCAAGTAATTACAATGATGATAGAAATTAATAATTTGTATTAATAGTCAAATAATTGTAACGATGATAGTAATTAATAATTTGCATTTATAGTCAAGTAATTATAACGATGATAGTAATTAATAATTTGTGTTAATAGTCAAGTACTTGTAACGATGATAGTAATTAATAATTTGTGTTAATAGTCAAGTAATTGCAATGACGATAGTAATTAATAATTTGCATTAATAGGCAAGTGATTGCAATTAATAATAACAATAGTACAATAATGTAATAGTAATAAAAATGTAGTAATCATCAAATTGTAATAACAATGAATTGTAATAATCACGTAAAAATGCGATAGTAATTAATAATTTGTGTTAATAGTCAAGTAATTGCAATGATGATAGTAATTAGTAATTTGTATTAATAGTCAAATAATTGTAACGATGATAATAAATACTAATTTGCATTTATAGTCAAGTAATTACAACGATGATAGTAATTAATAATTTGCATTTATAGTCAAGTAATTACAACGATGATAGTAATTAATAATTTGCATTAATAGTCAAATAATTGCAACGATGATAGTAATTAATAATTTCCATTAATAGGCAAGTGATTGCAATTGAATAATAACAATAATACAATAATGCGATAGTAATAAAAACGTAATAATCGTCAAACTGTACTAACAATGAAATGTAATAATCGCGTAAAAACGCGATAATAATTAATAACGAATGAATTGTCTATTGTAAGGTGTCGCTTGGAGGATTGGCCGACAAAGCTGGAATACAAGCTGGCGACATCGTGACGAAAATAAATGGCGAAACGATACACCATCTGAGGGCACTCGAAGTTCAAGATCGCATTGCCAAGGCCGGAAACAAATTCACAATGTCAGTCGTGCGAAATCTAAAACTCGAACGAAATACTTAATCGAAATAATACCGATCTCTATTGTTCTATAAACTTTTGTTCCTTTATAATTTTTGCATATCAAATTTATGCAATTATGTAATTTGTTAAACCAATATGCATATTTATCAATTTATTATTATCTATTATTAATATCGAAATAATATTGATTTCTATTATTCTATTAACTTTTGTTTCTCTGCAATTTTTGCATGTCGAATTTATGCAATTATGTAATTTATTAAATATGCATATATTAATTTATTAATGAATCCACAAAGATAAAATATTTTTGCGATCGAATCATTCTTTAAACGCCTATTATTAATATCGAAATAATAGCGATTTTTATTATTCTATAAACTTTTGTTCCTCTACAATTTTTGCATGTTGAATTTATGCAATTATGTAATTTATTAAACCAATATTCATATTTATGAATTTATTATTATCTATTATTAATATCGAAATAATATTGATTTCTATTATTCTATAAACTTTTGTTCCTTTACAATTTTTGCATATCGAATTTATACAATTATGTAATTTGTTAAACCAATATGCATATTTATGAATTTATTATTATCTATTATTAATATCGAAATAATATTGATTTCTATTATTCTGTAAACTTTTGTTCTTCTACAATTTCTGCAAGTCGAATTTATGCAATTCTGTAATTTATTAATTATGCGTATATTTATTTATTAATGAATACACAGAGATCAAATATTTTTGCAATCGAATCATTCTTTAAACGCCTATTATTAATATCGAAATAATATCGATTTCTATTATTCTGTAAACTTTTGTTCCTTTACAATTTTTGCATGTCGAATTTATGCAATTTTGTAATTTATTAAATATGCATATTTATGAATTTATTATTATCTATTATCAATATCGAAATAATATTGATTTCTATTATTCTATAAACTTTTGTTCCTTTACAATTTTTGCATGTGAAATTAATGCAATTATGTAATTTATTAAATATGCATATATTTATTTATTAATGAATCCACAAAGATAAAATATTTTTGCGATCGAATCATTCTTTAAACGCATATTATTAATATCGATCGATATCGATACAAGGAAAATAAAACAAAATAATTATCGTACATATTGTATATTACGGTATAAATGTCGTGTAATGTTTTGGTAAACGAATTTCTAATATAATTGCGTTACAATGTTGAATAAATAAATTCTAATATAATTCCAGCAGAATTTGTAATAAATAAATTCTATTGTAATTCTAATTTCCCATATTATTTCGAATACACAAATTCCAGCGCAATTCCAGCATAATTTTCGATAAATATTTAATATCCAAGTATAATATTAAAACCCAAACGAATTCACCGTTAATTATAACGATCACATCATCCTCCGTCGCCTAATAATTTCATAACTGTCACGTCACTTCCGTTACGTATCGTACCCAACTGTGACGTCACTTCCGTAACGGACACTGAAAATATCGAGCCCATCTGTTAAACACTTTCGCGTTAAAAAAAAAATGATCAGGCGGCTATTATGTAGACACTCGTCCGAAAAGGGTTAACCCTTTGCGTGCGGACGACGAATAGTAAAACTTAAAAGAGTATTTTGACTTCGAATTCCAAGCCTTTAAATTGCTAAGCTTTCGAATTGCCGAGTCAAGAAATTCTTAAAACTTTGAAGCGTTTGTCAAGGATATTAATTGAAATTTTCTGCTTTAACAGTGAACAGTGCGTCCAGAAAATCAGAAAAGCTGCGATTATTTGTAGACACTCGTCCGAAAAGGGTTAACCCTTTGCGTGCGGACGACGAATAGTAAAACTTAAAAGAGTATTTTGACTTCGAATTCCAAGCCTTTAAATTGCTAAGCTTTCGAATTGCCGAGTCAAGAAATTCTTAAAACTTTGAAGCGTTTGTCAAGGATATTAATTGAAATTTTCTGCATTAACAGTGAACAGTGCGTCCAGAAAATCAGAAAAGTGGCGATTATTTGTAGACACTCGTCCGAAAAGGGTTAACCCTTTGCGTGCGGACGACGAATGGTAAAACTTAAAAGAGTATTTTCACTTTCAATTGCAAGCCTTTAAATTTCTAAGCTTTCGAATTGCCGGGTCAAGAAATTCTTAAAACTTTGAAGCGTTTGTCAAGGATATTAATTGAAATTTTCTGCTTTAACAGTGAACAGTGCGTCCAGAAAATCAGAAAAGCTGCGATTATTTGTAGACACTCGTCCGAAAAGGGTTTGATAGGTGGTGGAAGTCTCGATCTATCGTTTAAACGGAGCGATTAATTGCAGTGTAAAACGTCACCTTAGCAGAGCGATGACTCATTGGCAGACGAGGTACGATCGTAGAGGCCGGATCAATAGTTGACAAATTGTATTTTGCAATGTGGGTCAATCGGTGACACATAACACGATGTTGCAAGACTGTCTCTCGGCGGACCTTGATTACGGATGCCAGACGCGTCGCGAAAAATCACAAACGTATAACAATAATAATATTCTTATTAGTAGACTAGAAACTATAGGCTCAATTCCAAGACTATAAATCTTTGGTTGAAGGATTTATGAGACATTGAAATGTAAAGAAGTGTTAAATATGTATGTTTAAGTAATTATTTTCAAGATGGAGAAGTTTTAGGCTTGAGAATTTTTAAGCTTGATCATTTCTAATCTTGACAATTTTTAGGGTTGAGAATTTCTAATATTGACAATTTTTAGGGTTGAGAATTTCTAAGATTGACAATTTTTAGAGTTGAGAATTTCTAAGCTTGACAATTTTTAGGCTTGACAATTTTTACATCTTGGAATTTTTAGGCTTGAGAATTTCGATATTTGAGGATTTCTAGGCTTGGTAATTTCTACACTTGAGAATTTCTAAGCTTGACAATTTCTAGGTTTGAGAATTTCTAAGCTTGACAATTTTTAGGCTTGACAATTTTCACAATCTTGCAATTTTTAGGCTTCAGAATTTCTATATTTGAGAATTTCTAGGCTTGGTAATTTCTACACTTGAGAATTTCTAGTCTTGGTAATTTCTACACTTGAGAATTTCTAAGTTTGACAATTTTTAGGTTTCAGAATTCCTAAGCTTGACAATTTATAGTTTTGAAAATTTCTAAGCTTGACAATTTTTAGGGTTGAGAATTTCTAAGATTGACAATTTTTAGGTTTGATAATTTCTGATCTTGACAATTTTTAAGCTTGACAATTTTTACGCTTGACAATTTTTACATCTTGGAATTTTTAGGCTTGAGAATTTCTAGGCTGGTAATTTTAACACTTGAGAATTTCTAAGCTTGACAATTTTTAGGCTTGACAATTTTCACATCTTGGAATTTTTAGGCTTGAGAATTTCGATATTTAAGAATTTCTAGGCTTGGTAATTTCTATACTTGAGAATTTCTAAGCTTGACAATTTTTAGGCTTGAGAATTTCCAAGCTTGACAATTTTTAGGTTTGAAAATTTCTAAGATTGACAATTTTTAGGTTTCATAATTTCTGATCTTGACAATTATTATAATTGACTATTTTTAGGCTTGACAATTTTCACATCTTGGAATTTTTAGGCTTGAGAATTTCGATATTTAAGAATTTCTAGGCTTGGTAATTTCTACACTTGAGAATTTCTGGGCTTGGTAGTTTCTACACTTGAGAATATCTCAACTTGACAATTTTTAGGTTTGAAAATTTCTAAGCTTAGAGTTTTTAGGCTTGAGAATTTCTATATTTGAGAATTTCTAGGCTTGGTAATTTCTACACTTGAGAATTTCTCAGCTTGACAATTTTTAGGCTTGAGAATTTTTAGGCTTGAGGATTTCTAAGCTTGGCAATTTTTAGGGTTGGTAATTTCTAAGCTTGATAAGTTTTAGGTTTGAAAATTTCTATTCTTGACAATTTTTAGGCTTGACAATTACTAAGATTGACAATTTTTAGGCTTGACATTTTCCACATCTTGGAATTATTAGGCTTGAGAATTTTTATATTTGAGAATTTCTAGGCTTAGTAATCTCTACACTTGAGAATTTCTAGGCTTGGTAATTTCTACACTTGAGAATTTCTAGGCTTGGTAATTTCTACACTTCAGAATTTCTAGGCTTGGTAATTTCTACACTTGAGAATTTCTAAGCTTGACAATTTTTAGACTTCAGAATTTCTAAGCTTCACAATTTTTAGGCTTGAGAATTTCTAAGCTTGACAATTTTTAAGGTCGATAATTTCTAAGCTTGACAATTTTTAGGGTTGAGAATTTCTAAGCTTGACAATTTTTAGGTTTGATAATTTCTGAGCTTGACAATTTTTAGGTTTTACAATTTTCACATCTTGGAATTTTTAGGCTTGAGAATTTCTATATTTGAGAATTTCTAGGCTTGGTAGTTTCTACACTTGAGAATTTCTCAGCTTGACAATTTTTAGGCTTGAGAATTTTTAGGCTTGAGGATTTCTAAGCTTGACAATTTTTAAGCTTCAGAATTTCTATATTTGAGAATTTCTAGGCTTGGTAATTTTTGCACTTGAGAATTTCTAGACTTGAGAAGTTTTACATTTGAGAATTTCTAAGCTTGGCAATTTTTAAGCTTGAGAATTTTTATGTTTGACAAGTTTTACGCTTGAGAATTTTCACATCTTGGAATTTCTACACTTGAGAATTTTTAGGATCTCGAATCTCCAAACCTTCGAAATTTTATACTTCAGAATTTCTACACCCGAGAATTTCTAAGCTTAACAATTATTAAGCTCTCGAATCACCAAACCTTAGAAATTTTATACTTGAAAATTTCTAAGTTCAATAATTTCTAAGCTCTCGACTTTCCAAACCTTAGAATTCTTTGACTTGAGAATTTTTACGCTTAAGAATTGTCCAACTTTTTAAATATCTAAACTTAAGAATTTTCATGCTTTTATATTTCTAAATTTTTCTATACCAAGAATTAAATAAAAAAATAACACCAAGATTTAATCGAATAATTAAATTCATAAAAGGTTAATTAACCCCTTGGCCTACAATAACGAATCACACTCGTTCTATGAATTGTACCACAGATTTAACAAAAGCGTCCATTATTCCGAATGAAATTTACTTTAATCTCTAATTTTAGTTTTGTATTATAAGCTTGGACGTTATTAAATAAGGATTACCTATGATATCCAAATGATTTCTACGTGACATGATATAAAAATAGTGGTCAACTAACGCTCACCTAACTAACTAATAAAATAATCGTAGGGCAAGGGGTTAAGTCTCTAAATGAAATTTGAATTTGCTTCGCGCTTTAATTTCACATCGCTAAGGTAGAAAATGACATTATCCAAGCAGAAGAGGCCGCATTTATCCAAAGAGCCACGTAGAACTTGCATCGTTCGTAGTTAGGTGAAGCCACCGTCTTACTCCCAAAATCTTTGCTTCGCAAGCGAGAGAAAACAAGGAATCTTCTACATTTTAACCATCTTAACACTTTACCGACCGGAAGCCTATCACAATTGACTAAGAACAGGATAAACCACTTATCCAATGCTTTTCTTTGTCACCCTGATTTGGGGTTTATAAGCCCCAAATCCATTCTCATTTTTGCCTTTTCGACTGTCTAAAATGTATAACTTTCGCGTTTGCTCTTACATTTTCTATATTAAAATACTTTAAAAGTGTTTGCATTCTTTGTCGGATAATAAAACGAAAGATATTCTTCCTAAAAGTCTGAATGTTTAGGTTATCGGTATTTCAGAGCACGTGACATCATTGACTAAGGACAGAATAAACCACTTATCCAATGCTTTTCTTTGTCACCCTGATTTGGGGTTTATAAGCCCCAAATCCATTCTCATTTTTGCCTTTTCGACTGTCTAAAATGTATAACTTTCGCGTTTGCTCTTACATTTTCTATATTAAAATACTTTAAAAGTGTTTGCATTCTTTGTCGGATAATAAAACGAAAGATATACTTCCTAAAAGTCTGAATGTTTAGGTTATCGGTATTTCAGAGCACGTGACATCATTGACTAAGGACAGAATAAACCACTTATCCAATGCTTCTCTTTGTCACCCTGATTTGGGGTTTATAAGCCCCAAATCCATTCTCATTTTTACCTTTTCGACTGTCTAAAATGTATAACTTTCGCCTTTCCTCTTACATTTTGTATATTAAAATACTTTAAAAGTGTTTACATTCTTTATCGAATAATAAAACGAAAGATATTCTTCCTAAAAGTCTGAATGTTTAGGTTATCGGTATTTCAGAGCACGTGACGCGAAGTCCCATAAGATGATCGATCTGTCCTGTACCTCGTCTGTGCATGGTGTACGGTTAAACGTTGGTAACGTCGAACAGCCGACTTCGAGATGTTACCGAAAAACAGGTAATTGACCGATTTTATGTGGCTCAAAGTTTTGTAGCGATCGATTAATCGAAAGTAACGATGAACGACGTTTACCGTGCGCGAATGTAAAGCTTGAAGCTTGTCGAATTTAACGCTATCGGTGGATCGTTAATAGGTTTAAGAAAGTAGTAGCAGTGACTAAGAAACAAGATAGACCACTCGTCCAATGCCTGTCTTTGTCACCCTGATTTGGGGCTCATAAGCCGTGATTCTATGTAATCCGTAACCTTCGTTTCAAGTGGATTCTTTACCATATATAGTAATTATGACAAGTTTCCATACTTCGTAACTGTATATAATATACTAAATTAGTAGTAGTCACTGTATATATTATACTAAATACAATACAACTAATGTATAACAAATGTAACAGTAACAATGTTGATATGGTACATGGTAAATAGTTTTAATCGCAAAGATACGGCCTATTCAGATAAATTCTTAAGTTCTTAAGTTCAAGAAGCTTATTTTTAATAATGCGTATTATAAACAAACCATTGTGTAGCGTATTGAGGTTCAAAGTAAGGATTTTAAAAATCCGAAAAAAATACTGTCGTATTCCTTGAAGTTTTCTCTACAAAATATGCTTTTCTCTACTTTGATACGACTATTCGGTAACGTGTAATAAAATAATTTGCATATCCATGTTGCAGTCGTTGAAGTATAGTTGATCCTGTAAATCGTGTGTGTTGCAACATTGTATATAACAAAATTTCTCGGCTTCTAATGGGCCGATTTCGATGATCCTTGGTTTAAATTAAAGAAGATAGTCCTGAGAATATTATTCTACATTATTTTGCAACTAACCCTTGGAGTTCAATTGTTATAAACAAATATACATCGCGTTATCGTAGATTACTCGGAAAGTAGCAGAAGAGAAATATTAATTTCTCAACTTTTAGACTTTCGATTTCGATGATCCTTGGCTTAAATTAAAGAAGAAAGTCCTGAGAATATTATTCTACATTATTTTGCAACTAGCCCTTGCAGTTCAATTGTTATAAACAAATAAACATCGCGTTATCGTAGATTACTCGGAAAGTAGCAGAAGAGAAATATTAATTTCTCAACTTTTAGACTTTCGATTTCGATGATCCTTGGCTTAAATTAAAGGGAAAAGTCCCGAGAATATTATTCTACATTATTTTGCAACTAGCCCTTGCAGTTCAATTGTTATAAACAAATAAACATCGCGTTATCGTAGATTACTCGGAAAGTAGCAGAAGAGAAATATTAATTTCTCAACTTTTAGACTTTCGATTTCGATGATCCTTGGCTTAAATTAAAGGGAAAAGTCCCGAGAATATTATTCTACATTATTTTGCAACTAGCCCTTGCAGTTCAATTGTTATAAACAAATAAACATCGCGTTATCGTAGATTACTCGGAAAGTAGCAGAAGAGAAATATTAATTTCTCAACTTTTAGACTTTCGATTTCGATGATCCTTGGCTTAAATTAAAGAAGAAAGTCCTGAGAATATTATCCTACATTATTTTGCAACTAGCCCTTGCAGTTCAATTGTTATAAACAAATAAACATCGCGTTATCGTAGATTACTCGGAAAGTAGCAGAAGAGAAATATTAATTTCTCAGCTCCTAGATGTCCGATTTCAATGCTCCTTGATTTAAATTAAGAAGGAAGGTTCCAGAAATGTCATCCTTCTACCAATTTCCCGATAAACATTGCGATTAATTCGTTACAACCAACTATTTCCTATTTATCGCAGCTACTCAAAAACTATACTCGAAAAGTCTTTAAAAGTATACAAATAGTATTCCTTCGACTCTTCCCTTTAATTTAAGCCGCGGATGATCAAAATCGAACGTCTAGAAGCCGAGAAATTAATATTTCCCCAAACTAGAACGATCTTTATTCATTTACAATTAATCAATATTAATTACTCCAATTAATTTCAATCATTTATACTTAATAATCAAATACTTCGATTTTGAAATAGTCGAATGATTGTCAAATAATTCGCGTTAGGGACCTTAAAGCGGCGCTAATTTGCGCTAATCTATCCTACGAGAGTTTTTCGCGAGATCGTAAAAATCGTAAAAATACCGTCAACAATGCGTTAACGTTTGCACGCGTTCTTTTGCGGTACAGAGAATAAGGTTTCGGTGAAATACAGGCAGCGTAACGAAGTAGTAATGCCAACCGGGGGGAACTTGCAGTGTGTTATGCTTCGGCACACACCACTGGCCACGCACTCTTTTTCTTTCCACCTCTAGGTCTAAAACCGATATAAAGAGAGGGGCGGAGGGGGGAGGAGGGGAAAGGGGGAGAAAAAAAAAGGAAAAAGAGATCGTGCGAAATCGTGACATCGTTTGCTATCCCCTTATGCTTCGATAGCGAATCTACTTGTGTATCTACCCGTGTTTTCGATTCAACGAAACACCGGCTGCGAACGTATCGACGTTTTAATCGACGCACCTCGAGGAACGAAGTTCGAGGAACCAAAAGCGTCGCTGACTTTCGAATTTTTGTAAAAAGTCGCGTTTCGGTGGCTTTAGATCGACGAACGCGGTTCGGCTAATTCTGTTACGTTAAATTCATCCTTATTTCAGTTTCGTATATTATTTATTGTTTATCATTTATCATTTATCATTTATCATTTATCATTTATCATTTATTATCTACCATTTGGTATTTATCAATTGGTATTTATCATTTATTATCTAACATTTAGTATTTATCAATTGGTATTTATCATTTAGTATTTATCAATTGGTATTTATCATTTATTATCTAACATTTAGTATTTATCATTTATTATTTATTAATTAGTATTAATCATTTATTATCAATCAATTAGTATTTATCATTTATTATCTATCATTTCGTATTTATCATTTATTATTAATTTTTGCAAGGTTGGGCGTTAGGTTGATTTATAAAAAATACGAAAGTCGCGAGTACTGTACATATAAAAGAAGATAAATGAAATGAAAAGGAAAAGAGAAGGAAGAAAATGGTTTCTAGAAGGAACGCTATAATTTTTAGCAGACTTGTATTATTTGCATGGAAAAATTTGTACGTATTGTTTGAATATTGCTAAAGAACGTCAGCAAGTTTCAAATTAAAACGATTAATAATTTTGTCGGAAAAAATTCGCGAATATAGTCTTATTACACACGAATTTTGTTAAAGACCATCAATCACCTGTTATATTGAGAAAATCACTATAACTTTGGGCACGACCATAATTGTCGCATGAAAGAATTCGTATAAATTGCTTAAACAGTGCTAATTAATATCTGTAAATATTACGTTAAAATATTTACTAGTTTCCGTAAAAAAAATTCTCGAATTTTGTCTTAATATACACGAATTTTGTTAAAAATGATTATTCACCTATTATATTGAGAAAATCATTATAACTTTGGACACAACCATAATTTCCGCATGTAAATATTAGTACATATTGTACAAGTAGTGCGAAATAACTTCAATAGGTCAAAATTATAAACAATTATTAGTATTTTTGAAAAAAAATCCCCAATATAATTAATTATACATGAACTTTGTTTAAAATCGTCTTTTTTCCATTACACTGTGAAAATTAACGTAACTTTCTACACAACCATAATTTTCTCATGAAAAAAATTGTATATATTAATTAAGTATTGCTAATTAATACCCGCAAATATCAAGTTAAAACATTTACCTATTTTCATGAAAAAAATTCTCGAATTTTGTCTTAATATACACGAATTTTGATAAAAATCATCTCTTAACCATTACACTGGAGAAATTACTATAACTTTCGACGCAACTATAATTTCCACATGAAAAAAATTACATATATTACTCAAGCATCGCTAATCATTACCACTAAATATCACTTACAAATATTCACTAGTTTCCATAAAAAAAATTCCCTAACTTCGTCTTACTAAGCCCAAACTTTATCAAAAATCATCGTTCACCAATTATACACTAAAAATCACTATAATTCAAACGAAATCGTAATTATTGCATAAAAAGAAATTCCAACCGAAATCCGCAAGAATACTAAACTTAATCAATACTCCAATTATACTTATAGAATAGTGTTACGAAGATTACTAAATAAAAATTGCCAATTTACCCAAATCTCTAAATCGAAGATTCCGGAAATTCCTTCGAATCCTTTGCGAATTTTGGTCAAAGTTTCGATGTTTCGGTAAAACTCGTTCCGCCGTTTAAGCGACAAAAGGCGAGACGGACACGGAAGCGACGAATTGCGGTGAGCAGAGGGTTGAAAGCAACCTTTCGCGTCAATATTTCCTTCTTTCGCTTCCTGGTTCACTCGAGGATCTTTCGAACCCCCCCGTGGCTCTGCCTTAAGCCGCAAAACTGCGCGAATCGTCGAACGCGGTCGCAATAAACAACATTGTTCCCTTTTTCACAGGTAAACGAGGCGCACCTGAATTTCGTAACCGAGTCTAATTCAAAGGTTGCCACCCTTCTTCACGGAAGCTTCGTGGCCTGCACGCTTTGAAACGCTTGCTGTCATTCCGCACTTTCGACGTCGAATAACTGCAGACTAATGGCTGCAATCGAAGAACGGTTTTAAATGTAATTGGATTACAAATTTTTGTTCATTTGTGGGACAATATATATAAATATACAAAAATAGAGAAATGGTATACAAAATATATGTAGAATTGAGGTTATTTTTAATTGGGTAGAGGATATTATTCTGTCAATACCAAATTACTAAAATAATAGGTTGAAAATGAAATAGAATTACAGTAGACTGCGAATTTTAATATGGATTAATTTTGGGAGGTAAAATAATTCATATTTTAATACTCGTATTACGAATTTTTCTTCCTTTGTGGGACAATATATATAAATATACAAAAATAGAGAAATGGTATACAAAATATATATACAATTGAGGTTATTTTTAATTGAGTAGCGGATTTTATTATGCCAATACAAAATTAATATAATAATAGATAGATAATGAAATTGGAATACAGTAGGCTATGAATTTTAATTGGATGAATTTTGGGAGGTGAAATAATTTATATTTCGTTACATAGGTCACGAATTATTGTTCATTTGTGGAACATTATGTATACAAAAATACAGAAATAGTATACAAAATATATATATATATGTACAATTGAGGTAATTTTTAATTAGGCGGCGGATTTTATCATGCCAATACAAAATTAATATAATAATTGGTAGAAAATGAAATATTAATACAGTAGGCTATGAATTTTAATTGGATGAATTTTGGGAGGTGAAATAATTCATATTTTAATACTCGTATTACGAATTTTTGTTCATTTATGGGAATATACAGAAATGGTATACAAAATATATGTACAATTAAGGTTATTTTTAATTGGGTAGAGGATATTATTCTGTCAATACCAAATTACTAAAATAATAGGTTGAAAATTTAATAAATAGAATTTTAATATGGATTAATTTTGGGAGGTAAAATTATTTATATTTCGTTACATAGATCACGAATTATTGTTCATTTATGGAACATTATATATACAAAAATACAGAAATGGTATACAAAATATATATATATATGTACAATTGACGTAATTTTTAATTAGGCGGCGGATTTTATTGTGCCAATACAAAATTAATATAATAATAGATAGATAATGAAATATTAATACAGTAGGCTATGAATTTTAATTGGATGAATTTTGGGAGGTGAAATAATTCATATTTTAATACTCGTATTACGAATTTTTGTTCATTTATACAAAAATACAGAAATGGTATACAAAATATATATACACTATTATTGTAATTTTTAATTGGGTAGCGGATTTTATTGTGCCAATACAAAATTAATATAATAATAGGTAGAAAATGAAATATTAATACAGTAGACTGTGAATTTTAATATGGATTAATTTTGGGGAGGTGAAATAATTTATATTTCGTTACATAGATCACGAATTATTGTTCATTTATGGGACAATATACATAGATACTCAATTGGGGTAATTTTTAATTAGGCTGCGGATTTAATTGTGCGCTTAATTGCGGAAATTTGCCAACAGGCAAAATACAAAATTAATATAATAATAGGTACAAAATGAAATGGAAACACAATAGGCTATGAATTTTAATTGGATGAATTTTGGGAGGTAAAATAATTCATATTTTAATACTCAGATTACGAATTTTTCTTCCTTTGTGGGACAATATATATAAATATACAAAAATACAGAAATAGTATACAAAATATATGTACAATTATTGTAATTTTTAATTGGGTAGCGGATTTTATTGTGCCAATAAAAAATTATTATGATAATAGGTAGAAAATGAAATAGGAATACAGTAGGCTGCGAATTTTAATTGAATTAATTTTAGGAGGTTAAAATAGTTTCTATTTAAAGTAGATTCAATCATATACTTCGCAATTCCATTACGAAATGAAATTTGAGCATTCGGTTTGCTTATTATAATTTAATTGAATTAATTCAATCATCGAATCGAATTAAAGGAATAATTTTATTTCGCAGCTGCATTAATACCAAGATCCCCTAATTAAATCAAACACGAGTCTCTAAATTCAGCATAATATTCCACCGAATGAAATCCAAATCCTTAAATTCATCGGAATATCGCCTCCAATTAAATTCCATTCGAACAAATCGAATTCTCTAATTATTCGCCGCCGCGTCTATTATTAAACACCTGCACCGATTATTTAACAGCAACGGAATAATCGAAAATCGTCGCCAATTTTCCGTCGCGCGCAAAGAAATCGTACGGTTAATCACAAAGCGACAAATTACACTGCGCGCGATAAATAATTATTTTAAATTCAGCGCCTAAGCGCCGACGTTGCGCGTTTATGCGAGCGTCGAAGTCTCCGGCGTAGTTATACGTTGCGCGCGCTGGCAACTCAACGGCTAAGCGCCGACGCTGCGCGTTTATGCGAGCGTCGAAGTCTCCCGCGTGTTTCGCGCGCTGCGCGCTTCGAGATTCGCCCGAAAATCTTTCCCAGCGTCGACCGATCGCTTTCGATCGTTGGAAATATCGCCGCTGGGCAATTATGCATTCTAATTCACGTCTTTAACGACCTCCCATCGCCACGCGCGATTATATTTAGCATTAACAGTGGAATTTGATTTAACAGGTCGCTCGAGTCGAAGATTTCGCAGCTTGCGTCGCGTCTCCTCTGTACTTCTTCGTTAATTGTCAGTGGATTGCGCGTTTTGGTCCGTTTATGACTGTTTTGGATACCTGTAAAGGTAGGGAATATTAGTGACGTATGAAAATATGCAATATGAACGAAGTATAATGGAAGATTGTTATATTTCGCGGGAGAAATAAGATGCTGTTTAGGTTTAATTGAAAGGATATGAATTTGGTTAAACATTTACAGGCTGATGATTAATAAATTGCGCGTTTCGATGTATTTAGGGGAAATTTGAGTATGCGAAATGCACATATTGTTAATTTTATAGTAGATTAAGCAGTCGAATGCGTTGCTTTGGAACTTTTGTCGATGATAAATCGAAATTCAATTTAATGTGGCATTTTCCACGCTATTAAATAAGTCGTGTAATGAAGATTGCAGATGTTTGAGTATTATATTATTATTATACTATTATATTATATTATTATATTATTATTATATTATTATAGTATATTATTATATTATTATTATATTATTATAGTATATTATTATATTATTCTTATATTATTATAGTATATTATTATATTATTATTATATTATTATATTATATTATTATATTATTATTATATATATTATATATAGTATATATGAGTATTATATTAATAGTACATTATTATATATTATATACAATATCAATATATTGAAGTATTATTACAAAATTGTGTTCACTTTGAACTGCACTAAATTGAATAGTATCTATTTATACAGTATACATACTTAGTATCTTTAATTATGGTTACAATAAGGATTTTAATGCACCTATGCCAAATTTCATACAAACTATATACACAATAATATATTGGAGTTTCTTAAATACGAAGTATAAAATACACACATAGGATAACGATTTTATAATACAGTTTCAATAGCAAGGAATTATATTCTATTAACGATACAAAGTGCAGATGTTCGTATATAATATTTTACAATGTATCAGCGTTTCTTAATTATGAAATATAAAATACGCATTGGATACCGATTTTACAACACAGTTTCAATAATAAGAAACTTTATTTCACTCCAAAACAAAGTGTAAAAGTTCGTATATAATATAATATAATAGTATTAACGTTTCCTAAGTATGAAATCTAAAATACACATAAGTATCTAATCTTGTAACACAGTTTCAATAATAAGAAACTTTATTTCACTCCAAAACAAACTCTAAAACTTCTTACATAATATAACACAGTGTATCAACCTTTTCTTAATTATAAAATATAAAATACACGATTCTATAACACAGTTACAATAGCAAGTAGTTATATTCTATTAACGATACAAATTATGTATGTTCGTACGTAATATTTTCGAAAGCTCTTCGAACCGAAACGATCATCGGTTAATATATTGAATAACTCGCTGGATAATTGGATAAAGTTGTTTTCGAAGCGATAAGCTCGATGCGACGATAAAGTGGCACGCATCGCTACCCTACTCGCGTGAACGACGAATTCACGCCGGCGAAGGTGGAAAAAAAAGAAGCGGCTTGCTATTGGAGAAGGCAGGAACGAACGATCGTGACCAATCGGCCGGGTCGCTGCCCAATTCCTCGCTGGTGTAGGCAAGTAGGTATCCACTAGGTTCCCAGCAAACGTTAAAGCGCGCTTTTTCCCGTACCCGTGTGGCCAACATTTTTGCTCGGATTTTACATAACGTCGTTGCAGCGCGGCCACACGTTGCGCCACGGACCTGCGCGTAAAATGCGCTGCTCGCTCCATATTCATGCATCGGGTTGGGCAACGTAAATTCGCTCGCGTTTCGTTCGAATTAGTGTCAAGCGGGAAAAATTCGCGAAGATAGGCGGAGCGTTGCTAAACGCGTGCGCGAATCGGCAAACCTTCCGACGTTACTCGTTACGTTGGAATAAATTGTCGGATATCTTGTTCGATTGTTGCGTTTTCGATGCTATTGCGACGCGGGACAGGCGAATGTTAATAAGTATTGAAATATTGGCGCTGGATCGTTGGAAAAATTCATGAATATAGGTACAATGTTGGTAAATATCTGTAAAAAATGTTACGAGTGTGACTTTATTTGTTTCGTCGAAATAAATTCCTAAATATTTTCGAAATTGCATCTGTCCAATTACTGCAATATCAAATACGCGAATATTAATAACTATTGAAATATTGACGCTGGACCGTTGAAAAAATTCATAAATATAGCTACAATGTTAGTAAATATCTGTAAAAAATTCCACGAGTGCAACTTTATTTGTTTCGTCGAAATAAATTCCTAAAGATCTTCGAAACTGTATTTATCCAATTATTAAAATACGAAGTAGGCAAATATTAATAACTTTTGAAATATTGTCGTTAGGCTACTGAAAAAATTCAATAAAATAGGTATTGTATTGTTAAATATGTATACCTAACGCCAATATCGTGACATTATTTGATTTGTCAAAATAAATTCCTAAATATTTTCAAAGAGCATCTGTCCAATTACTGCAATATCAAATACGCGAATATTAATAACTATTGAAATATTGGCGCTGGATCGTTGAAAAAATTCATAAAAATAGCTACAATATTAGTAAATATCTGTAAAAAATTCCAATCGTGTAACATTATTCGTTTCGTCGAAATAAATTCCTAAATATCTTCGAAATTGTATTTATCCAATTATTAAAATACGACGTAGGCAAATATTAATAACTTTTGAAATATTGTCGATAGGCTATTTGAAAAAATTCACGAAGATAGGTATTATATTATTAAATATGTATACGTAACACTAATATCGTGACATTATTTGTTTCGTTAAAATAAATTCCTAAACATCTTTGATATTGCTGTTACCCGATTAATTCAATATAAAATACGAGAAAGTTAATAACTTTTGGAATATTTGTGCTGGACCGTTGAAAAAATTCATAAAAATAGCTACGATCTTAGTAAATATCTGTAAAAAATGCCACGAGTGTAACTTTATTTGTTTCGTCAAAATAAATTCCTAAATATTTTCAAAATTGCATCTATCCAATTACTGCAATATCAAATACGCGAATATTAATAACTATTGAAATATTGACGCTGGACCGTTGAAAAAATTCATAAATATAGCTACAATGTTAGTAAATATCTGTAAAAAATGCTACGAGTGTAACGTTATTTGTTTCGTCAAAATAAATTCCTAAACATCTTCGAAACTGTATTTATCCAATTATTAAAATACGAGGTAGGCAAATATTAATAACTTTTGAAATATTGTCATTAGGCTACTGAAAAAATTCACGAAGATAGGTATTGTGCTATTAAATAGGTATACCTAACGCCAATATCGTGACATTATTTGTTTCGTCAAAATAAATTCCTAAACATCTTCAAAGTTGCTGTTACCCGATTAATTCAATATGAAATACGCGAAAATTAATAATTTTTGAAATATTGGCGCTAGACTGTTGAAAAAAATCATAAAAATAGCTACAATGTTAGTAATTATCTGTAAAAAATGCCAGGAGTGTAACTTTATTTGTTTCGTCAAAATAAATTCCTAAATATTTTCGAAATTGCTGCTACCCGATCAATTCAATACAAAATACGCGAAAATTAATAACTTTTGAAATATTGGCGCTAGACCGTTGAAAAAATTCACAAAAATAGCTGCAATGTTAATAAATGTCTGTAATAAATGCCAATCGTGTAACATTATTTGTTTCGTCAAAATAAATTCCTAAATATTTTCGAAATTGCATCTATCCAATTACTGCAATATCAAATACGCGAATATTAATAACTATTGAAATATTGACGCTGGACCGTTGAAAAAATTCATAAATATAGCTACAATGTTAGTAAATATCTGTAAGAAACGCTACGAGTGTAACTTTATTTGTTTCGTCAAAATAAATTCCTAAACATTTTCGAAATTGCATCTATCCAATTACTGCAATATGAAATACGCGAATATTAATAACTATTAAAATATTCATTCTGTGGCATTGAAAAAATTCACGAGTCTACATATAGTATTGCTAAATATGCACACGAAACGCTATTATTGTAGCACTATTCGTTTCATCGAAAGAAATTCCCAAAGCCCCATCAAATTTATATCCTTCAAATTTCTTAACTTTGACAATCATAAAATCTACAAATTCCAAGTTCCACCATTCGACAAACGTTTCAACGTCTTCGACGATTATCATCGCGTCTCCTGGTACCTATTATCAACATTATTCGCGTCTAATAATACTTCCACCGCGTTGCAACGAAATCGCGGCGCGCAACAAAATCCATAGGGAATCGAATGGCAGAAATTTGAAAAGTGCCAAGGATTAACAATCCGATTCGAAATAAAAGCATTCTTGGCCAGTTGTACGTGTTTCTTAACAACGCAAGAAATTTCTAGCACAATGAAATATTGCGTGTAAATAATTTTTAGAAAGTTCCTCTGTCTCGTTCAGCTTGAAAGCGAATTACAATAAAATATACAACGGCGAGGTCAATCCTTCGAACGTTAAGAAGATTCGATACTAACGAAGCAATATCAACCGAATAATACCTAATAATAACTGCCAGCCTCCCTGTAACAACGACACTTGAATTATTTCAGTAAACGGCAAAGTAATCTGCGCGAAAAACGAAAACTAAACAAATTCTCGTTTGGCTTTAAATTAATATGTTTTGTACATTTAATAATAATATTTTAATATATCCAATAACAATACATTCAATTGTGAGAGAATCAATTAAATCTACTGAACTAGTATAATATATATATTTTTTTGGGAGGGAATCTATTTAATATTACTAAATTGATAATTTTATATTTTACTTAGTAAACTTTTATATACTACATATATAAATTTATACATTTAGTAATAATATTTTAATATATCCAATAGCAACACATTCAATTGTGAGGGAATCAATTAAATCCACTGAACTAGTATAATATATATATTTTTTTTTGGGAGGGAATCTATTTAATATTACTAAATTGATAATTTCATATTTTAAATAGTATACTTTTATATACTACATATATAAATTTATACATTTAGTAATAATATTTTAATATATCCAATAGCAACACATTCAATTGTGAGAGAATCAATTAAATCCACTGAACTAGTATAATATATATATATTTTTTTGGGAGGGAATCTATTTAATATTACTAAATTGATAATTTTATATTTTACTTAGTAAACTTTTATATACTACATATATAAATTTATACATTTAGTAATAATATTTTAATATATCCAATAGCAACACATTCAATTGTGAGGGAATCAATTAAATCCACTGAACTAGTATAATATATATATTTTGGGGGGGGGGTGGGGGGAGGAATCTATCTAATATTACTAAATTAATAATTTCATATTTTAAATAGTATACTTTTATATACTACATATATAAATTTATACATTTAGTAATAATATTTTAATATATCCAATACCAATACATTCAATTGTGAGAGAATCAATTAAATCTACTGAACTAGTATACATTTAGTAATAATATTTTAATATATCGAATACTAATACATTCAATTGTGAGAGAATCAATTAAATCTACTGAACTAGTATACATTTAGTAATAATATTTTAATATATCGAATACTAATACATTCAATTGTGAGAGAATCAATTAAATCTACTGAACTAGTATACATTTAGTAATAATATTTTAATATATCGAATACTAATACATTCAATTGTGAGAGAATCAATTAAATCTACTGAACTAGTATACATTTAGTAATAATATTTTAATATATCGAATACTAATACATTCAATTGTGAGAGAATCAATTAAATCTACTGAACTAGTATACATTTAGTAATAATATTTTAATATATCCAATACTAATACATTCAATTGTGAGAGAATCAATTAAATCTACTGAACTAGTATACATTTAGTAATAATATTTTAATATATCCAATAATAATACATTCAATTGTGAGAGAATCAATTAAATCTACTGAACTAGTATACATTTAGTAATAATATTTTAATGTATCCAATACTAATACATTCAATTGTGAGAGAATCAATTAAATCTACTGAACTAGTATACATTTAGTAATAATATTTTAATGTATCCAATACTAATACATTCAATTGTGAGAGAATCAATTAAATCTACTGAACTAGTATACATTTAGTAATAATATTTTAATATATCCAATACTAATACATTCAATTGTGAGAGAATCAATTAAATCTACTGAACTAGTATACATTTAATAATAATATTTTAATATATCCAATAGCAACACATTAAATTGTGAGAGAATCAATTAAATCTACTGAACTAGTATACATTTAGTAATAATATTTTAATATATCCAATACTAATACATTCAATTGTGAGAGAATCAATTAAATCTACTGAACTAGTATACATTTAGTAATAATATTTTAATATATCCAATAATAATACATTCAATTGTGAGAGAATCAATTAAATCTACTGAACTAGTATACATTTAGTAATAATATTTTAATATATCCAATACTAATACATTCAATTGTGAGAGAATCAATTAAATCTACTGAACTAGTATAACATATATATTTTTTTGGTGAGTGGGAAATTTATCTAATATTACTAAATTGATAATTTCATATTTTACTTAGTATACTTTTATATACCACATATATAAATTTACACATTTAGTAATAATATTTCAATATATCCAATATCAACAATAAAATCAAGCTTTTGTCCGTTAATAATAAACGATAAAATAACACACAAAAAAAAACAAATAATGAACTAATAATAATCGACTAGAAATTACATAACCTCTATCTCTTTTCTACCACCGCGAAAGGGTTGATAAACGTGATTTCCCAGTTCGTAGAACGTCGGCGCGATATTATATCGTCGTATCGAATCGCCGCGGCAATTAGGCGTGTTCGACGAACGTATGGAAAGATGGTTTCATAACAATTGGAGTGTTCGCGGTGTCGGCGAGTTCGTTGCACCGGCAACGGCGGCGGCGGCGGCTTGTGTCGTTGCAAAACATTTTATAATTACGCCGCAGCTATACGCCGCCGTTACGTTCTTCGAGGTAGCGGCGCAAAAATATAGACGATATCATTGGGGGGACATTCGACACACAAGCGCTGCCAGTGGTATTAGCCAATTGCTCGCAACGAGTACGAGCATTTTTCCTCGACCGGGAAGCGAAGCGAAACCGCCGCAGTCCTTCGACGCCTTCAAAACTATCCGCAAGGACTCATCAAGGACGCATTTATTGTATCGGCTTCGCTCAGGTCCTTCTTTTTTATTCGCTCCGTTTCGTGGTTTCTTTTCAAAAGGTTCGTTAGCTCTTGAGTAATAGGTTTTCGATGGAATTCAGGGCACGATTATCGCCACTTTAAGCTCCTCCTCGCTGTAAACAACTTCGTGGAATTATTTTGGAAACTATTCGTAAAGCAGCGTGATAATCGTTTCGGTTTTTAAACGCAACGCATTAATTAACGTCTCCTTTATTTCGGACGATTTTTGTTTCCTCGCGTTAATTATTAATTCGTTGAAAATATACGAAAATGCAAATTGCCAATGCTTCTATTATCGTGGTTTGAAAAGTTGCGATTGAAAATGGAAATGATTTTTACGTATATTAACACGCCACTTTGTATAACAAATACGGTAGATTTATAGAATTATATAACTGGCGTTAACTATTCTGGAACGTAAAATTCGTTAACGTAAAGATCGTGTTCCAGTTTGCAGTATAATATTCTTCAACATTTCTTCCATTTACGAACATTTCTTTCATTTACGAACATTTCTTTCATACGATCAACGTAATAAATTCATTACCACGTAATTGAAGATGTACAACAATGTTCAATATCCTTCGCACTGATACTTGTAAATATTTCACTTAAATAGAAACACGTTTATCCATATATTAACGCGTGAGTTTGTGTAACAGATACACAAGAGTTACTGAATTACGACACGTTCCATACTTTATAATTACATCGGTCACGTTTCAATGTCCAACAGCACTTTTACACCTTCTATTATTTATTTATAAATATTAAGCGTGGACGAATATACAACGTCTATGTGTTACTACTTAAAAACACGTCCAAATTTAGTATTAACATTTCTTTATTCACCTTCCATCCTTCGTACAATTACCTTGCTATTAAATAAACGAATTAAAGTGACAGTTGCAGCAGAGACGCTGACAGTAATTCGGGCATTTACTCTACTTTGAAGCATTCTAAGTACCTTATTGTCCCTAGTGACACGGTTAAGTGTAAAACGACCGAGAACCTGGGCGCATAAATTCCTGCAGAAGGCGAGTGGAAGGGCGAAGAGCGAGAAGTTCTCTTTTTTTCCTTCTTTTTTACGTACGGGTTGCGCCACGATTATACAGTTAAAACGTTAGGCTAACGGTCGTGCTTAGAATTTCGGGCATTCGGAGGCGGCGAATAGACACGCACGCGGTTTATAGAGGGACCTGCGCCTTGACATTCGACCGACGCGACGCGACGCGACGGGCGGAGAAAATTGTGTCAAACCGCCACTCGCCACTTCCTCGACCCAAATACGACCGCCCAAGAATAGACTTCGAAGTACCGAGGGATTCTTCTGCCCTATAATTCACCGTACCGGGTCGAATAATCCGCTTCCGTAGCGTCATTCATCTTCAATCAACGATTCATATTACTCGATCAAATTTGGTGCTTGGATTCAATACGATTCAATACATCTGAAGATTCGATTGGATACAATTCAGTTCACTTGAAGATTCGATTGGATACAGTTCAATCCACTTGAAGATTCGACTGAATACAGTTCAATTCCATCCGAAGATTCGATTGGGTATAATCCAATCCACTTGAAAATTTGACTTAACGCAATTCAATTCACTTGAAGATTCGGCTGAACGCAATTCAATCCACTTGAAGATTCGACTGAACGCAATTTAATTCACTTGAAGATTCGACTGAACGCAATTCAATTCACTTGAAGATTCGACTGAATACAGTTCAATCCACTTGAAGATTCGATTGGATACAATACAATCCACTTGAAGATTCGACTGAATACAGTTCAATTCCATCCGAAGATTCGATTGTATACAATTCAATCCACTTGAAGATTCGACTGAACGCAATTCAATTCACTTGAAGATTCGACCGAATACAGTTCAATTCCATCCGAAAATTCGATTCGGTATAATCCAATCCACTTGAAAATTTGACTTAACGCAATTCAATCCACTTGAAAATTCGACTCAATACAATTTAATCTACTTGAAGATTCGACTGAATACAGTTCAATTCACTTGAAGATTCGACTGAACGCAATTCAATTCACTTGAAGATTCGACTGAATACAGTTCAATCCACTTGAAGATTCGACTGGATACAATTCAATCCACTTGAAAATTCGACTAAATACAGTTCAATCCACTTGAAAATTCGACTGAATACAGTTCAATCCACTTGAAGATTTGACTGAATGCAATTCAATCCACTTGAAGATTCGACTGAACGCAATTCAATTCACTTGAAAATTCGACTGAATACAATTCAATGCACTTGAAGATTCGACTGAGCGCAATTCAATCGACTTGAAGATTCGATTGGATACAATTCAATAAGTTTGGGTTAGGTTGGGTTAAGTTTGGATTAGATATCGTCGCCAACATAATAAAGAAACGAATTAAAGTGGCAGTTATAGGAACAGTGACGGTACGTAGGTTAGGTTTTGGATTAGATTTCGCCGTTGACATAACGAAAAACGATTTATAGGAACGGTGACGGTACGTGGGTTAGGTTTTGGATTAGATTTCGCCGTTGATATAACGAAAAACGATTGAAATTGCAGTTATAGAAACGGTGACGTTACGTGGGTTAGGTTTTGGATTAGATTTCGCCGTTGACACGACGAAAAACGATTGAAGCGGCAGTTATAAGAGGACACAGTGACGGTAATTTAGGTAAAGGTGGCATTTACCGTAAACGCGAATAAGAATGGAACGTCTCACGTTGGAACGGCGTAAATGTACGCGTTGTGTACGGGCATTAAGGCATAGCGACACAACGGGCAGAAACGATGTATATAGCAAGCGGCATAGTGTATATAACATAGGTAAGTATGTTTGTGGGTCAGTGGCACGAGAGCTGGTCGCTGGAACACCGCCGCCACCGCCGCCACAATCAGCCGGCACCGTCGCCTGGCAAAATCCTACCTACATTATACACCGATCGTGAAGTGCCATTGTTCTTGAACTTGCACGCTCACGCACCGAGCCACCTACGCGCAACATTTCCGATACCGGTTCTGCGAGCCTCGAATATCATTTCCTACGCTCTTCCCTCTTTTTAATCTTCGGCGATCTCTTTCCTACCAGCTTGCACACGGCTGCTTAAGTTTCCTTCGGTTCCCCGTGAAGCGGTTCATTTAAATGGTTTCACGTAATTCGAAATGCCGAGACTCGGCATTCAATTATTTATTATTTACCGGTTGCAATATGAAGCGGTTCATTAAACGGTTTCACGTGGTTCGAAATGTTCAGACTCGGTATTCAATTATTTATTATTTAACGGTTGCAATATGAAGCGGTTCTTTAATGGTTTCACGTGGTTCGAAATGCTGAGACTTCGTATTGAATTATTTACTATTAGGTGGTTGCAATACAAAGTGGTTTCGAGTGATTTTACGCAGGGTAAAATAATGAAACTCGGTTATATTGTTGTCAATGTAAAAGAGTTTATTTGGGAACATTTTTGTTATACGTTGAATATGATGAATTGCTAATTGATTGAAAATGTACGACAAAGTCCATTGTACCTATTAATGTCACTTGAGAACTTCTCATTTAAATAGAAACACGTTTTACATGTATTAGCACGTCGATTCTGCGTAACAGATATAAAATATACAGTAAACGTATCGCGTTTACTGAATTATCACACGTGCCATACTTTATAACTTAATTTGTCACGTTTTAATGTTCATCGGCACATTTACTTCCCAATATTTCGTTTTAAGTATCAAGCATAAACGAATACACAATGTCTGTGTGTCGTTACCTAAAGCCACGTCCAAATTTAGTATAAAAATTCCTTTATTTACCTGTTCTTCGTACAATTACTTTGCCATTAAGTAAAACGAATTCAAGTGTCGGTGTTATAGGGACACCGGCGGTAATCTGATTACGTATTTATCGTAATATTCGTACGTTCGCAAGTGTAGCAGTTTTACTTACGGTTTCATTTTACTTACGCCCGTTGGCGCCATTAAAAGCCGCCGTTTCTAGCACGGTTTAACTATACTACGAAGGATTAGACGCATTAAAATTCACGGCGTTAAAGCCTCCGCGATATATAATACATATTGATACACCCGCCTATTTTTTTTTTTTTATCTTCCATCTTCATTTTATTGTTTTTACTTTCCCGCGGCTAATCTAAAATCGTTACGATACAAATAACTCCTCTTCTTGTACTTATTCTCGTGTCAGTTAACCCTTTGTACTAACTCAACTTTGTCTCAATTTTCATCAAGCTTTAATTTCTAAAGTTTCTCAACTCCAAGCTTCTTTATTATTTTAAACGTTCCATTCGAAAGGTACTTTAAAATACAGTCGATTGGTAAGATCCACCTGCGATCGGTACGTTTAACCTAGCCTGTCCTACGCTCGGTGAAAAAAAAGAAAAAAGAACCGATCGTTGGGGAATCCGTTGTAACTGTGTCCGCAGAAACACCGGTGGCCGCGTGCGTCTACACCCGCGCGTTTTACTCTCCATCTCGATCGTGTGCCACTTGGTAAACAGGACAAAACTGGAAGAGCAAGGCTGCGGGAGTCCTGAACGTTGGCGGAGAGGAAAGGGGCAGTCCTCGATCCGCTCGAGTTTTTGCCATCGCCACGAATCCGAGACGAAGCGGAGGAGGAATCGTGCACGTACGTAAATACGTGGAAGGAGGCAGGAAGCAATCGGGACGGAAGAGATGGAAAAATCACCGGAGGCACCGTTCAAATCGTCCTCTTCCATACAGTAGAATTTTGCACCGTCGAATTGTTTCACCGCCGCTCGTGCCCGTTATTCGCCGGCATATTTATCTTTCATTCGTGGAATATTGTACGCTCATCGACTAATAGTCGAGAAACATGGATGCTTCATTATGTCGTTGTTATCATTTCAGATACACGCGGATTTGAATTATAATAAAAGCAGACGAACTTATCGTTTATCGATGTACGTGATACTATATTGTTTATGCTATTGTTCATGCAAATTCTAAGCTACGAACGTCTTAGAAAATGAAGGATACGCAGAAAAATTCGTAAACGACTATTTTGTTTCTTAAGTTTTGGCGGTAAGCGTAAATAAGATAGATGTTGTAGCGATTATTGCCACTTTAAAGTTACATTAAAGTAACTTTATTTAACTATTTTAGAACGTGTTCGAGGTAAACATTGTTCCAGTTTGTAGTAATATTGTTCCAGTAATATTTTTCAACCTAAAAGAGTTTATTTAGGAAGAATTTTGTTATAAGTTAAATACAATGAATTAATTATTAATTAATTGAAAATGTAAAACAATGTCCAATGTTCTTCGTACCGTCACTTGAAAACTTCTCATTTAAATAGAAACAATTTTTACGTATACTAGCATGTCAGTTTTGTGCAACAAATACGAGATTTATAATAATAAACGTATCTTTACTGAATTATGACACGTGTCACACTTTATAATTACACTGGTCACGTTTTAATACAAGTGTTATATCGCTGTTAAAATGAACCTTCGAATATTGTTACACATTCGTAAATTAGGAAAGATATTAGTTATAGAAAATTTCGTAGTCAAAAGTTTCAAGTGTCTCTCTTCTACTTATTCAATAATTTGATTGTAATAATCGAGCGTTTCGATAATATCGATTTTTCGATTGATCGAGTTTATGAATAACCAATAGTCGAATGATCGATCGTACCGTTAATCGGTGAGTATAGCGAGTATAATGGAGATTCTACTGTAGTTGATTATCGCAGCCGCGACCCACTCTTGGTTTCTGATGCCAAACAAACTGGAAACAATCTCTTTTCCCCCTTGCGAATACGCTGCGTCTTTGTGCTCCAATTGACCTGGCTTGCCGAGAACAAAAGCTTCGCTTGCCCTGATAGATGGAGAACGGACACCGGATATAAATTCGCGAACCGTCGCGATGCAGAAGAGAAAAGACGCCGGTTGGGGTAGATGTAGCACGTACTGCCACTTTAAGGTTATCGCGTAACATTATTTGACTATTTTAGAACGTATTTAACCTAAAAATCCGTCCCAGTTTGGAGTATAATACTGTTTAATTGCACTTTTATTTATGAACATCTTTTTATATGTTAAAAGTAATGAATTAATTAGTAATTCGTTGGAAATATAGTGGATTAATATTGGGTTAGGATTGGGCTAAGATTGGAATAAAATTAGAATACTATTGGATTAGTATTGGGTTAGGATTGGGCTAAGATTGGAATAAAATTAGAATACTATTGGATTAATATTGGATTAATATTGGGTTAATGTTGGATTAATATTGGATGAATATTGGGTTAATATTGGATTAATATTGAATTAATATTGAACTAATATTGGATTAATATTGGATTAATATTGAATTAATATTGAACTAATATTGGATTAATATTGGATTAATATTGAATTAATATTGAATTAATATTGAACTAATATTGAACTAATATTGAAATAATATTGGATTCATATTGGATTAACATTGAATTAATATTGAACTAATATTGAACTAATATTGAAATAATATTGGATTCATATTGGATTAACATTGGATTAATATTGAATTAATATTGGATTAATATTAGATTAATAATGGATTGATATTGTATTAATATTGAACTAAGTTTGGATTAATATTGGATTAATATTGGATTAATATTGGATTAACATTGGATTAATATTGAATTAATATTGGATTAATATTAGATTAATAATGGATTGATATTGTATTAATATTGAATTAATATTGGATTTATATTGGATTAATATTAGATTAATAATGGATTGATATTGTATTAATATTGAACTAAGTTTGGATTAATATTGGATTAATATTGGATTAACATTGGATTAATATTGGATTAACATTGGATTAATATTGAATTAATATTGGATTAATATTAGATTAATAATGGATTGATATTGTATTAATATTGAACTAAGTTTAGATTAATATTGGATTAATATTGGGTTAATATTGGTTTAATATTGAATTAATATTGAACTAATATTGAATTAATATTGGATTAATATTGAATTAATATTGGATTAATATTGAATTAATATTGGATTCATATTGAATTAATATTGGATTAATATTGGATTAATATTGAATTAATATTCGATTAATATTGAATTAATATTGGATTAATATTAGATTAATAATGGATTGATATTGTATTAATATTGAACTAAGTTTGGATTAATATTGAATTAATATTGGATTAATATTGAACTAATATTGAATTAATATTGGATTAATATTGAATTAATATTGGATTAATATTAGATTAATAATGGATTGATATTGTATTAATATTGAACTAAGTTTAGATTAATATTGGATTAATATTGGGTTAATATTGGTTTAATATTGAATTAATATTGAACTAATATTGAATTAATATTGGATTAATATTGAATTAATATTGGATTAATATTGAATTAATATTGGATTCATATTGAATTAATATTGGATTAATATTGGATTAATATTGAATTAATATTCGATTAATATTGAATTAATATTGGATTAATATTAGATTAATAATGGATTGATATTGTATTAATATTGAACTAAGTTTGGATTAATATTGAATTAATATTGGATTAATATTGAACTAATATTGAATTAATATTGGATTAATATTGAATTAATATTGAGTTAATATTGGACTCATATTAGATTAATAATGCATTGATATTGTATTAATATTGAACTAAGTTTGGAATAATATTGGATTAATATTGAATGAATATTGAATTAATATTGGATTAATATTGGATTAATATTGAATTAATATTGAATTAATATTGAACTAATATTGAATTAATATTGGATTAATATTGAATTAATATTAGATTAATATTATATTAATAATGGATTGATAATGCATTAATATTGAACTAAATTTGGAATAATATTGGATTAGATCGTTCCAGTTTCTCGTCATAATATTGTTGAACCGCACTTTCATATATTTTTACTTACATCTTTTTTACCTGTTCAATGTAACAAATTCATTACTACGTAATGGAAAATGTACAACAATTTAAGGTTATCTCAAGGTAAGTTAAAATAAGATTCGTCCGCTATTAAAGTGACAATTATCGTTACATCTACCCTATAAAATACCATATAAAATCCTCTCGTTTGCAACGCGAAGCAACTAAATTCCCCGACGAAAATATCAACGTAAAATCGTCCAAAAGAAACCAAAAAAAAACGGATTCCTCCCAATTAATCCGAATGGCGTTCCAAATCCCGCCGTCGTTCCACTTACCATTACGATTATAATTAATAAAAAGAACCACTGCTCCGCTGGTTTCTTTTATCAGGCGCAAAATTTAGGCCACTTTTTGTCCAGCCGCGGTTACATTAAACGCGAAACGGGAAAAAGACTTTTGCTGAAAGGAGTAGCAGACGTCGAGTTATTTTTACGATACACAAGCCATCCACTTTTTTTTCTTTTTCTTTTTTCTTTTAGTACTGTTCCAAGTGAACCGAACTGGGTCACATTTCCTACGACGCGGAGGTTAGGGCAATAGACGACGAGATCGGAACCTTTACCTAGTTACGGTTTCGAGAATTCGGATGACACAGGCTTTAACAACGTCACTCGGCTGCCCAAATTTCTCCCCCCCCCCCCCTTTCTCCCTTCCAATTCGGATTCTGTATACCCAAATCCGGAACCTGCTTTGCTTCCCCCCCCCCCCCTCTGCACTACACTCTGGTTTGTGGCCTCATTTTTTGGGGCCTCGGGGCCAAAGAGGCCCGCGTGACTTCCTCAACGTAAGAACCGAGAACTCTTCGAGCGAACGTGCTCGAAAAAAATGGCCCTTCGATTTCTACGCGGTCGGAATTATTTTTTTTTTTTTTTTTTTTTTTTAAGTGGTTTCTTGGGGTAATTTAGTAGAGGAGAAGAGTATTTAGTGGAGTATTAATATTGCGTTAGCATTGGGATGTTATTGTGTTAATTGGAAAATCCTGCAAAAGTCAGTTTGGAGATGATGAATTAAATATTATATTAGTGTTGCAATTTCGTATTGGATTAATATTGGTTTAATAGAGTATTAATGTTGCGTTAATATTGGTTTAATACTGCAGGAATGTTATGTTAATGTTGTATTAATATAGTAGCTGTTAATATTGGATTAATATTGGTTTAATACTGCATTAATGTTGTGTTAATATTGCATTAATATTGGTTTAATACTGCATTAATGTTGTGTTGATATTGCGTTAATATTGGTTTAATACTGCAGTAATGTTATTTTAATGGTGTATTAATGTAGTATCTATTAATATTGGATTAATATTGGTCTAATATTGCATCAATATTGCATTAATATTGTGTTAATATTGTGCAACAATTGCATCAATTTCGTATTAATATTGCATTAACATTGGTACGTTATTGTGTTAATTGGAAAATCCTGCAAAAGACAATTTGGAGCTGCTGAGTTAAATACTATACTAGTATTGCCATTTCGTATTGGATTAATATTGGTTTAATACAGTATTAATGGTGTGTTAATATTGCATTAATATTGGTTTAATACTGCAATAATGTTATGTTAATGTTGTATTAATATAGCAGCTATTAATATTGGATTAATATTTGTTTAATATTGCATCAATATTGGATTAATATTGGTTTAATATTGCATCAATATTGGATTAATATTGGTTTAATATTGCATTAATGTTGTGTTAATATTTCATTAATATTGGGTTAATACTGCATTAATATTATGTTAATGTTGTATTAATGTAGTAGCTATTACTATTGGATTAATATTGGTTTAATACTGCATTAATGTTGTGTTAATATTGCATTAATATTGTGATATTATTGTGTTAATTGGAAAATCCTGCAAAAATCAATTTGGAGATGTTGAATTAAATACTATACTAGTATTGCAATTTCATATTGGATTAATATTGGTTTGATACGGTATTAATGTTGTGTTAATATTGCGTTAATATTGGTTTAATACTGCAGAAATGTCATGTTAATGTTGTATTAATATAGTAGCTGTTAATATTGGATTAATATTGGTTTAATACTGCATTAATGTTGTGTTAATATTGCATTAATATTGGTTTAATACTGCATTAATATTATGTTAATGTTGTATTAATGTAGTAGCTATTACTATTGGATTAATATTGGTTTAATATTGCATTAATATTGCATTAATATTGTGTTAATATTGTGCAACAGTTGTATTAATTTTGTATTAATATTGCATTAGCATTGGGATGTTATTGTGTTAATTGGTAAATCCTGCAAAAGTCAGTTCGGAGATGCTGAGTTAAATATTATATTAGTATTGCAATTTCATATTAGATTAATATTGGTTTCATATTGCATTAATATTGTTAATATTGTGCAACAATTGCATCAATTTTGTATTAATATTGCATTAACATTGTGATATTATTGTGTTAATCCGAAAATCCTGCAAAAGACAATTTGGAGCTGCTGAGTTAAATACTATATTAGTATTGCAATTTCATATTGGATTAATATTGGTTTAATACAGTATTAATGGTGTGTTAATATTGCTTTAATATTGGTTTAATACTGCAGTAATGTTATGTTAATGTTATATTAATACAGTAGCTATTAATATTGGATTAATATTGGTTTAATACAGTATTAATGTTGTGTTGATATTGCGTTAATATTGGTTTAATACTGCAGTGATGTTATGTTAATGTTGTATTAATATAGTAGCTGTTAATATTGGATTAATATTGGTTTAATACTGCATTAATGTTGTGTTAATATTGTATTAATATTGGTTTAATACTGCATTAATATTATGTTAATGTTGTATTAATGTAGTAGCTATTACTATTGGATTAATATTGGTTTAATATTGCATCAATATTGCATTAATATTGTGTTAATATTGTGTAACAATTGCATCAATTTTGTATTAATATTGCATTAAAATTGTGATATTATTGTGTTAATTGGAAAATCGTGCAAAAGTCAAGTTGGAGATGTTGAATTAAATACTATACTAGTATTGCAATTTCATATTGAATTAATATTGGTTTAATACAGTATTAATGTTGCGATAATATTGCATTAATATTGGTTTAATACTGCAGTAATATTATGTTAATGTTGTATTAATGTAGTAGCTATTAATATTGGATTAATATTGGTTTAATATTGCATTAGTATTGTGTTAATATTGGATTAAAATTGTGCAACAATTGTATTAATTTTGTATTTATATTGCATTAACATTGGTATGTTATTGTGTTAATCGGAAAATCCTGCAAAAGTCAATTTGGAGCTGCTGAATTAAATACTATATTAGTATTGCAATTTCATATTGGTTTAATACTGCATTAATGTTATGTTAATGTTGTATTAATATAGTAGCTGTTAATATTGGATTAATATTGGTTTAATACTGCATTAATATTGCGTTAACAATGTTTTAATAATGTATTAAATATTGTTACTATTAATATTGTATTAATATTGGGCTAATATTACATTAATACTGTGCTAATATTGTATTAATATAGTACTAATATTGTATTAATATTCAGTTACAATTGTGTCAATTCTAACAGCTACGAAAGTCAATTTGTAGCATATAAATTAAATACTATATTATTACTGCATTTAATATTGTATTAATATTGTTCCATTACTGTATTAATACTGTATTGAAATTGTATTCATTTTGGATTAATATTGGCCTCATATTGCACTAATATTATTATCATCATTGGGTTAATATTGTATTAATATAATACCTATTGATATTGGATTAATATTGGTTTCATATTGCATTTAATACTGCATTAATATTGATACAATACTGTATTAATACTATATTGAAATAGTATTAACTTTGAATTAACATTGGCCTAATATTGCACTAATATTATTATTATCATAGTGCGAATATTGTATCAATATAGTATTACTATTCTATTAATATTGTATTAATATAATACCTATTAATATCCTACTATTATAGTATTAATATCCTACTATTATAGTATTAATATCCTACTATTATAGTATTAATATCCTACTATTATAGTATTAATATTCTACTAATATATTATTAATACTGTATTAATATTCAGCTACAATTGCATTAATTAAAACAGCCCACAAACACCAATTTATAGCTCCTAAATTAAATACCATATCATTATTGCATTCGCAATTAAATTAATATTAACCCAATACTGTATTAATCAATATTACGTCCATAGGTTAATTTCAGCTCTGTAGGATTTAATTATTATCCCAAAACTGTCGCTTTTCTATATTACTAATACCCTTAAATATCAAAATATTACTCAATAGCAATATTCAGTTATATTGAATATACTTGTTATATTGAATATACTGAATATACTTCTTCTACATTACTTTTCATATATTTATATCAAATATACTATTAACCGTTGCGTATTCGCTATCGAAAGGAATTTCGTCACGTTTACGACGTTCCCTATAAATCGCGTCGGGTTTCACCCGTTGCACGTCGCAAAGATACGCCAATTTAAAAGCAACCTAATTCACCGTCGCGTTTGATAAACAATTACGAAACTCGCATGTACATACGCGGATCGTTACAAAAAGGAAGCAACGCTGCTGGCGCATATTTATGTAACCTAGCGAGTGGCCGCGAGGCGTGTAACGGCAACGCGAGTAAACTTTTCGCGTGCAAGTCGCCTCCCTGGTTACATCCGTGTTTTCGTTTACGCGCGCGCGTTCCTCGCCACCCAAGCTAAACTACCTGCTCTTACACGCAGCCACACCTGCGCAACGTTCTACGCATGCGCAGTCACACTTAACGCCTATCGTCTAGCCATCGGCCAACCTGCTAGCATTGTCCGTATATTCGAGTACAGTAGAAGCTTTCGCGCGGGAATTAATAATAACACTTCCTTCGAACGATTAGATTTTAGACAAATACGAACGAATCAGTGAATTATTGTTTGTAACGGTAGCGATTAGTATCGTTTTAGATGCTACAAATGTAGTCCTTAAAGTTTGATTCTATATTAGTAAATTATTAGCAGTATTCTGTATTTTAGTCTTCAATTTGAAGCAATTTTTGAATAGATTCATGAAAATATGAACTAATAGTTCTTCCTTGAATCAGTAAATTATTGTTTGCAACGATATTGATTAGTATCGTTTTAGATGCTACATATTTGATCCTAAAATTTTGATTCTATGTTAGTAAATTATCAATATTTTTTATTTTAGTTTTCAATTTGAAGCAATTTTTGAATAGATTCATAAAAATATGAGTGACTAACTTTTCCTCGAATCACTAAATTATTATTTGCAACGGAATGCTACAAATTTGATCCATAAAAGTTTGATTCTATGTTAGTAAATTATCAATATTTTTTATTTTAGTTTTCAATTCGAAGCAATTTTCGGATAGATTCATAAAAGTAGGAAAGAATAATTTTTCCTCGAATCACTAAATTATTATTTGCAACGGAATGCTACAAATTTGATCCATAAAAGTTTGATTCTATGTTAGTAAATTATCAATATTTTTTATTTTAGTTTTCAATTTGAAGCAATTTTTGAATAGATTCATAAAAATATGAGTGACTAACTTTTCCTCGAATCACTAAATTATTATTTGCAACGGAATGCTACAAATTTGATCCATAAAAGTTTGATTCTATGTTAGTAAATTATCAATATTTTTTATTTTAGTTTTTAATTCGAAGCAATTTTTGGATAGATTCATAAAAATATGAACGAATAGTTCTTCCTTGAATCAGTAAATTATTGTTTGCAACCTTATCGATTAGTATCGTTTTAGATGCTACAAATTTGACCCTTAAAAGTTTGATTCTATGTTAGTAAATTATCAATATTTATTTTAGTTTTCAATTCGAAGCAATTTTTGCATAGATTCATAAAAATATGAATGAATAGTTCTTCCTCGAATCACTGAATTAATGTTTGCAACGGTATCGATTAGTATCGTTTTAGAAGCTACAAATTTAATCCTAAAAGTTTGATTCTATATTAGTAAATTATTATCAGTATTCTGTATTTTAGTCTTCAATTTGAAGCAATTTTTAGATAGATTCATAAAAATATGAATGAATAATTTCGCTTCAACGATGATCTCTAAAATTTCTAAATTATAAGTTTACGAAAGTTATCAGTTAGTATAGCTTTGCATATTATAAATTAGCAAACATTTGATGCATTTATATATATATAAGTATTCGTACATTATTATTATTAAAATATATATATATATTGATTTTTATATATTATTAAATTATTTATATATATTATTAATTTATCAATCTAAATTATATAAGGATTACAAGGGCTCTGCTTCATTACCACACTACATAATCATATTCAACCTTTATATATATATATATATATACATATATTATACTCTATTTCCTTGTCCTAAAACTGAACAAAACATAGCTTATGAACGTAACTCGAAAAAGACCCAAACCTGACATAAACCTAACCCAAACTTAAACCAAACTCAAAGCGAACCTAACTCGAAAAATATCTAAACTTAATACAAGCTTAACCCAAAACGAAACTTAAACCAAACCCAAAGCCAACCTAACTCGAAAAAGACGCAAACCTAATCTAAGCCTAACCCAAGACGAAACTCAAACCAAACCTAAAGCGAACCTAACTCGGAAAAGATGTAAACCTAACAGAAACCTAACCCAAACTTAAACCAAACCCAAAGCGAACCTAACTCGAAAAAACCTAAACCTAATCCAATCCTAACTCAAAACCAAAGTTAAACCAAACCAAAAGCGAACATAGCTCGAAAAAGACGTAAACCTAAGCCAAACCTAACCCAAAGTTAAACCAAACCCCAAGCAAACCTAACTAAAAAAAGATGTAAACTTAATACAAACCTAACTTAAACTTACACCAAACCCAAAGCCAACCTAACTCGAAGAAGATGCAAACCTAATCCAAGTTTAACGCAAAACGAAACTCAAACCAAACCTAAAGCGAACCTAACTCGAAAAAGATGTAAATCTAACATAAACCTAACCCAAACTTAAACCAAACTCAAAGCGAACCTAACTTGAAAAGGACTCAAACGTAACAGAAACCTAACCCAAATTTAAACCAAATCCAAAGCCAACCTAACTCGAAAAAGACGTAAACCTAATCCAAGCCTAACCCAAAACCAAATTTAAAACAAACCTAAAGCGAACCTAACTCGAAAAAGATCCAAACTAAATCAAAGCCTAACCCAAAACCAAACTTAAACCAAACCTCAAGTGAACTTAGCTCGAAAAAAATGTAAACCTAAGCCAAACCTAATCAAAACTTAAACCAAACCCAAAGCGAACCTAACTCGAAAAAGATCTAAACCTAATCCAAGCCTAACCCAAAACCAAACTTAACCCAAAGCGAACCTAACTCGAAAAGACGTAAACCTAATCCAAGCCTAACCCAAAACCAAACTCAAACCAAACCTAAAGCGAACTTAGTTCGAAAAAGATGTAAACCTAATCCAAACCTAACCCAAACTTAAACCAAACCCAAAGCGAACCTAACTCAAAAAAGATGTAAACTTAATACAAATTTAACCCATACTTAAACCAAACTCAAAGCGAACCTAACTCGAAAGAGACGCAAACCTAATGCAAGCCTAACCCAAAACGAAACTCAAACCAAACCTAAAGCAAACCTAACTCGAGAAAGATGCAAAACCTAACACAAACCTAACCCAAATTTAAACGAAATCCAAAATAAACCTAACTCGAAAAAGACCCAAATCTAACACAAACTTAACCCAAACTCGAAGAAGACCCAAACCTAACCCAAGCTTAATCGAAAACTAAAGGTAAACCAAACCCAAAGCGAACCTAACTCGAAAAAGACCTAAACGTAACACAAACCTAACCCAAATTTAAACCAAATCCAAAGCCAACCTAACTCGAAAAGGACGTAAATCTACTCCAAGCCTAACCCAAAACCAAACTTAAACCAAACCCAAAGCGAACCTAACTTGAAAAGAACCCAAATGTAACACAAACCTAAACCAAATCCAAGGCCAACCTAACTCGGAAAAGACGTAAACCTAATCCAAGCCTAACCCAAAACCAAACTTAAACCAAACTTAAAACGAACCTAACTCGAAAAAGATCCAAACTAAATCCAAGCCTAACCCAAAACCAAACTGAAACAAAATCTAAAGCGAAGCTAACTCGAAAAAGATGTAAACCTAAGCCAAACCTAATCAAAACTTAAACCAAACCCAAAGCGAACCTAACTCGAAAAAGATCTAAACCTAATCCAAGCCTAACCCAAAACCAAACTTAACCCAAAGCGAACCTAATTCGAAAAAGACCCAAACCTAATCGAAGCCTAACCCAAAACCAAACTTAAACCAAACCCAAAGCGAACCTAACTCGAAAAGGACTCAAACGTAACACAAACCTAACCCAAATTTAAACGAAATCCAAAATAAACCTAACTCGAAAAAGACCCAAATCTAACACAAACCTAACCCAAACTCGACAAAGACCCAAACCTAACCCAAGCTTAATCGAAAACTAAAGGTAAACCAAACCCAAAGCGAACCTAACTCGAAAAAGACCTAAACGTAACACAAACCTAACCCAAATTTAAACCAAATCCAAAGCCAACCTAACTCGAAAAGGACGTAAATCTACTCCAAGCCTAACCCAAAACCAAACTTAAACCAAACCCAAAGCGAACCTAACTTGAAAAGAACCCAAAGGTAACACAAACCTAACCCAAATTTAAACCAAATCCAAGGCCAACCTAACTCGGAAAAGACGTAAACCTAATCCAAGCCTAACCCAAAACCAAACTTAAACCAAACCTAAAACGAACCTAACTCGAAAAAGATCCAAACTAAATCCAAGCCTAACCCAAAACCAAACTGAAGCCAAACCCAAAGCGAACCTAACTCGAAAAAGACGCAAACCTAATCCAAGCCTAACTCAAAACCAAACTCAAACCAAAACCAAAGCCAACCTAACTCGAAAAAGACGTATACCTAATCCAAGCCTAACCCAAAACCAAACTGAACCCAAACGAAACTTAAACCAAGCCTAACCCAAATTTAAACTCAACCTAATTCAATTCTAAACAAATGTAACATTAAATAAATGAATGGATAATCCTCTGTTCGCCTAACAGAATATTGCTATAGCAAATGGTTCGAATGTAAGAGGTTTTACTGTAAGAACGAAGTTTCACTCGGTGTTCGGCTTCGACTCGTCCATTTCTTTCTATTCGTGTGTCGTTGTTCCACGCACACGTTGCGTTTCTGTGTACAGAGGCGCGCTATGTTTAATCGGAGAACGGCCAAGCCAAGTCCTTGGCAAGGCCGATGCGATCGAGGCATGATCCAGCCACCTTTTTCCAATTAGCAGACTTCTGGTAATCGCTTGCCGACTTCCTACGAAACAAACGCATCACGCGTGCCTCTATTCCTTCTTCTTCTTCTTCTTCTTCTTCTTCTTCTCTGTTATCTTCATTTTATTGAATGACAGCTTCGACAAAGAAGATCCATTTATTTGTAGAACGTTTCAATACGGTTTTCCATTTTTTCCAATCAGAATATTCTTTGTATGTAGAAATACAACTGAACGAACAGGAATTAATATTGTTTGGAGTACGTTTAAATTTGTATATTTGTATATTTGTGTATTTGTGTATTTATGTATTTGTATATTTGCATATTTGTATATTTGTATATTTGTATATTTGTGTATTTGTGTATTTGTATATTTGTGTATTTGTATATTTGCATATTTGTGTATTTGTATATTTGTATATTTGCATATTTGTGTATTTGTATATTTGTATATTTGCATATTTGTATATTTGCATATTTGTATATTTGCATATTTGCATATTTGTATATTTGTATATTTGCATATTTGCGTATTTGTATATTTGCATATTTGTATATTTGTATATTTGTGTATTTGTGTATTTGTGTATTTATGTATTTATGTATTTGTATATTTGTATATTTGTGTATTTGTATATTTGTATATTTGTATATTTGTATATTTGTATAGTTGTGTATTTGCATATTTATGCATTTGTATATTTGTATATTTGCATATTTGTGTATTTGTATATTTGTATATTTGCATATTTGTGTATTTGTATATTTGCATATTTGTATATTTGTATATTTGTGTATTTGTGTATTTATGTATTTATGTATTTGTATATTTGTATATTTGTGTATTTGTATATTTGTATATTTGTATATTTGTATAGTTGTGTATTTGCATATTTATGCATTTGTATATTTGTATATTTGCATATTTGTGTATTTGTATATTTGTATATTTGCATATTTGTGTATTTGTATATTTGCATATTTGTATATTTGTGTATTTGTGTATTTATGTATTTATGTATTTGTATATTTGTATATTTGTGTATTTGTGTATTTATGTATTTGTATATTTGCATATTTGTATATTTGTATATTTGTATATTTGCATATTTGTATATTTGTATATTTGTATATTTGTATATTTGTGTATTTGCATATTTATGAATTTGTATATTTGTATATTTGTGTATTTGTATATTTGTGTGTTTACATATTTGTGTATCTGTATATTTGTGTGTTTACATATTTGTGTATTTGCATATTTATGTATTTACATGTTTGTATATTTGTACATTTGTATATTTGTATATTTGTTTATTTGCATATTTATGAATTTGAACATTTGCATATTTTCATATTTGTATATTTATGTATTTGTATATTTGTACATTTGTATATTTGTAGATTTGTATATTTGCATATTTGTATATTTGTATATTTGTATATTTGTATATTTGTACATTTTTATATTTGTATATATTTCTCTACATTTGTATATATTTGTATACATTGTGTATATTTCTATATATTGCTGTATATTTGTATATATCTCTATATATTTCTATACATTTGTATATATTTCTATACATTTGTATATGTCTATACATTTGTATATTTCCATACATTTGTATATATTAGTTGGCGCGATTTATACGTGCTCGTTTCGGTGGCAGGTAATTTCGCAAGCATTCCAATTCCGAATCACGCAACACTTCCGTGGCCCGCAAATAGATTATCGCGAGTAGCAATAAAATGCCCCGGGGAAAAGCACCTGAAAGCCGACCAAAGGCGACAGGGTCTTCGATTTTTGCGAAAATTTACGACATCTGGCCATTCGCCCGTGAAAAGGCAGAGGCACTCGTCGAAATCGAATTGGCTAAGTGCACGCAGCTTCCTCGGTGTCGTAAAATGCAATGAAAGGATGCTCGGTGGCCACATCTAGGCCCACAGACCGCTTTTCGGTCGATTTACTACGGTAAACTTTTACAACGCCACAACCGCGCCATTTTCTGCACCTTCGTTCCCTTCCGATATTAGCGAAGCAAAATTACAAAATTAATATATAAATATCTATACATAGTATCTATAACATTCTTATATTATATTAAATTTATAGAAATTTATTGATAAACCTATAAAATTGATCAAATTTACTTATGAGGAATTAACTGAAATCTTTAGATTCATTTAATTTATTGACAAATCTATACAATTTATCAAATTTAATCGAAGGATTAACTAAAACTTTGCAATTAGGTTAAAGTTATATAGCGCATTTAATAGGCTGAAGTTAATACTTTAAGACACAGAAGCGGTAAGAAAAAATGTTAATTTGAAACATTTGTTAATTACAGATGAATGTATGTAAAGTCACCAAACTTATTTGTACACCTAATATATTTATATAAAATTCTTATTATATTCAATTTACTGATAAACCTACAAAATTGATCGAATTTACTTATGGGGGATTAACTGAAATTACAAGATTCATTCGATTTATTGACAAATCTATAGAATTTGTAATATTTAATTGCAGGATTAACTAAAACTTTACAATTCACTCGATTTATTCACTAATCTATACATAAAATTCTTATTATATTCAATTTACTGATAAATCTATAAAATTGATCAAATTTAGTTATGAAGGATTAATTGAAATCTTAAGATTCATTCGATTTATTGACAAATCTATAGAATTTGTAATATTTAATTGCAGGATTAACTAAAACTTTACAATTCACTCGATTTATTCACTAATCTATACATAAAATTCTTATTATATTCAATTTACTGATAAATCTATAAAATTGATCGAATTTAGTTATGAAGGATTAATTGAAATTTCAAGATTCATTTAATTTATTGACAAATCTATAGAATTTGTAATATTTAATTAAAGGATTCACTAAAACTTTACAATTCACTCGATTTATTCACTAATCTATACATAAAATTCTTATTATATTCAATTTACTGATAAATCTATAAAATTGATCGAATTTAGTTATGAAGGATTAATTGAAATTTCAAGATTCATTTAATTTATTGACAAATCTATAGAATTTGTAATATTTAATTAAAGGATTCACTAAAACTTTACAATTCACTCGATTTATTCACTAATCTATACATAAAATTCTTATTATATTCAATTTACTGATAAATCTATAAAATTGATCGAATTTAGTTATGAAGGATTAATTGAAATTTCAAGATTCATTTAATTTATTGCCAAATCTATAGAATTTGTAATATTTAATTAAAGGATTCACTAAAACTTTACAATTCACTCAATTTATTCACTAATCTATATGTATAAAATAAAATTCTTATTATATTATATATATTATATTCTTATATTCTTATTATATTATATATATTATATTCTTATATTCTTATTATATTATATATACTATATTCTTATATTCTTATTATATTATATATATGTACACACATAATTCTTATTGTAAATCCAACGAATTCAGCTTTTCTCATGCATCAATTGTATCTAATTACGACTAGACTGTATTATTTACCTCTACTTACCTCTAAAATTAAAATATTTAAAAAAGCTATAGAATGCAGATGGTATTAAAAAATAAAATACAAGAAACATCAGAAGCAAAATACAAGCTATTACATTTCCATTATTTATACTATCCATATGCACGACCATCGCAATAATTCAATTCCAGACGTCGCCTAAAAACGTGCGAAATAATTATTGATCATTATTGATTACTGATTATTAACCCTTTGTCCTACGATTATCTTATCACCCACGTATGTTACCATTACTAATTCACCGAATTCGCATCGTATTACGTACAAATAATTCGGAAATTATAAACAATATTCCTTTTAACAACTTCCAATCTTCCAACATAAAACCAAGATTAAAGTTCGAGTTAAATTTATCCTAAATGCTCCGCGTTTATGTGAAACGCGCGTTATAATTCATAGCACGAGTGTGACTCGTTATTATACGCCAAAGGGTTTAAAGTAAAATAATTCCATTCAACAATGTTCGACTATTTCTCTTTTTTTCATTACCTTGCTCAAGGTCAGGTGGATCGAGTCAGGTGAATCGAAGGCGCAATGAGGAGGGGGGGAAATGGGGAACGACGTTTGGAAAAATGGTTTTCTCAGTGGCCACATCGAGGCCCGCAAAACCGTAAATTTTGCAGCCGCATTTGCGGATGTCTCACGGAACTTCGACGGTCACAATGGCAACGTTTCCTCGTTCCGGTGTCATCGAGACCTGTCCGATTATTTACGACCCTTCTGTTTCCGGTGTAAACACAGCCGTGTACCCGATGGAAATTTTCGCGGCGGTCGAAAACAGCCCCGTTTCCACTCGGCCTACGAATAAACGAATGATTTACAAGCCGCTTTGTCGCTCGCGGTTCGCGAATTTGCGCAAGTTTACGCATAGTCCGCCGTTAGAAAGTGGAGAATGTTGACGTTGCGCAAGGGAGGATCGAATTTGTTTTTGGTTAATCTTTCCCGTTGGAATTGCGATAACGAATCTTGTGTATTTTTCAGCTCCGCGTGATTCTAAATAGATTACCTCCAGCAGCGCGTAATGTTAAAAATGGTGATTGTAAATAGACGGAGTTATTGTAAAATAATCGTGGCTATTCTCAACTTAATTATTGTCACAATTTCGTTGTTCAAATATATAGGTTTGTTATAGATTTAGAGATTCTGGGGTAAGTGCCGTGCGGTTCCTCACAGTCCTCTTACCAGAAGGTACCCCCTACCTTTCCCACTCCGTGGCCAGATTCTCAAAAACAAAAGCCTTATTCTTTATAGCAACGCGACGTCGGGCTGATTGCTATCTCACGGATGCTATCTTTTTCGAACCTTTATAATTACTTTCCTACTGTAAGACGCTTGGACGCTAACAAGTTTTTCGCAGAAGTCGAGGATTGGAATTGAAAATTGTAATATTGATTGAAATACCATCGAATGGCGTCGCGTGGTAAGTTTTCCGTATACTAAATGTTACGATAGCGAAACGTATCGAAGTATTTGATTCTTTGTACCAATTATGGGATTCTTGTAATTTTGGATACTTAATTAAATTTATTCTAAAGAAAGTGAATAGTTATTTGAATAACTATCGAAAGCTGCATTAAAAGTACTAACAAATTTCGCTGATTTACGCGATTCAATTGTTTGAAAAATATATATCCAATTTTTACGAATTCCTGTTTTAAACATTTTCAAAGATCGCCACGCATTAAATTACGTTACTAATTGACGACCGATTACAAAGTTTTGTGTTAAATAAAGAAACTCCGAGCTTTGCGCGCAAATATAAATAAAATTTATTATTGTTGTTGTTATTTATTATTATTATTAGTATAACATTTAGTATAGGGTAAATTTAATTAAGAACCTATTCAAAATCGTGTTTGCATAAATTACGTTTGCATAATCTACTAAAATCAACCAACTCGAAGTTCGATAAAAATTGAAAGAATTTGATGAAAATCTCTCAAAGATGAAAAATCAAAAATCTCGATTCTCAAAAGAAAAGATTCGATAAAAATTAAAAGAATTTGATGAAAATCTCTCAAAGATGAAAAATCAAAAATCTCTAAAAAATCTGAAAAGAAAAAATTCGATAAAAATTAAGAGAATTTGATGAAAATCTCTCAAAGATGAAAAATAAAAAATCTCGATTCTCAAAAGAAAAAATTCGATCAAAATTAAAAGAATTTGATCGAAATCTCTGAAAGATGAAAAATCAAAAATCTCTCAAAAATCTCAAAAATCTCAAAAGAAAAAATTTGATCAAAATCTCTCAAAGATGAAAAATAAAAAATCTCTAAAAAATCTCAAAATTAAAAGAATTTGATGAAAATCTCTGAAAGATGAAAAATCAAAAATCTCTCAAAAATCTCAAAAGAAAGAATTCGATCAAAATTAGAAGAATTTGATGAAAATCTCTCAAAGATGAAAAATCAAAAATCTCTCAAGATTCTCAAAAGAAAGAATTCGATCAAAATTAAAAATACCTTCCAATTGAAATCGAAATCCAAATGCTCGACTTTAGTTTTAAAATAATCGCGTCAAATCGGTTATAAAATGTCGTATTAACATTCGATAATAAATCGATCGAAGAAGTTATTAAAAATCATGTTAATCGAGGACTAATTAATCCGAACGATCGAATTAATTGAAACGGGGGCTGATTTGCTTTCTATTCGCAACGGGGGGGGGGGAGGGAAATTTTCTAGGACGCTTTTCACTACGTTTAAGATACATAAATTTATAAATATACATTATTCGCTATTAGCATTCGGTTCTATTAATAAATTAACCGTTTATGGAATACAATTACACGCAAGACTTTTGTTTCGCACAGCTTCTGCGTATTATGCGAACCTACTTTCCACTGGCGTCGCGTCGTAAATTTTCCGCACCTCCAGCAGCGCGTAATGTTAAAAATGCTGCTTCTAAATAGTCAAAGTTGTTATAAAATAATCGTGGCAATTCTCAACTTAATAATTGATACAATTTCGTCGTTTAAATATGCAAAATTTACGCAGAATTCGAAGATTGGAATTGAAAATTGTAACATCGATTGAAATACTATTCAATGGCGTAGCGTTGGAAATTTTCCATATTTCCAACAGCGCGTAATGTTAAAAATGCTGATTCTAAATAGTCAAAGTTATTATAAAATAATCGTGGCAATTCTCAACTTAATAATTGACACAATTTCGTCGTTTAAATATACAATTTATTTATACTATCATTTATTTATTTATAATTAATTCATTTATATATATAATTTATTATTACAGCTTGAGAGACGTCGTATTATTCTTGGACTTCATTACGCTTATAATGTGATATTATATATTATAAATTATTATTAATATTATATTGTATTATACTATAATTATTGTTAATTAAATTATACTATAATTATTAGTAATTATATTAAACTATATTATAAATTATTATTAATATTGTATTATATTATACTATAATTAATATTACATTATATTATACCATAATTATTATTAATTAAATTATACTATAATTATTGTTAATTATATTATGCTATAATTATTATTAATTATATTATACTATATTATAAATTATTATTAATATTATATTATATTATACTATAATTAATATTACATTATATTATACCATAATTATGATTAATTATATTATACTATAATTATTTCTAATTATATTATACTATAATTATTGTTAATAATACTATACTATAATTATTGTTAATTATATTATACTATAGTTATTATTAATTACATTATACTATATTATAAATTATTATTAATATTGTATTATATTATACTATAATTATTGTTAATTACATTATACTCTATTATAAATTATTATTAATATTATATTATATTATACTATAATTATTGTTAATTATATTATACTATAATTATTGTTAATTATATTATGCTATAATTACTATTAATTACATTAAACTGTATTATAAATTATTATTAATATTATATTATATTATACTATAATTATTTCTAATTATATTATACTATAATTATTGTTAATTATATTATACTATAATTATTATTAATATTGTATTATATTATACTATAATTATTGTTAATTATATTATACTATAATTATTATTAATTACATTATACTATATTATAAATTATTATTAATATTATATTATATTATACTATAATTATTATTACTTATACTATACTATAATTATTATTAATCATATTATAATCGTTTTAGTCGCGATAGCTGTGTAAAGTTTGTCTGAATTTTCATTAAATCAAAACTAATACAAAAATTCTACGTTAAAATGTTACATGGTATAAATATATATTTGTCAATTTATTCAAATGTAATCCTTCAATTATCTCGAAACAAGGAATATATATATATATATATATATATATACATATATGTAAGTTAGACGGGATTCATAATTATGGGCAGAATTTTGAAGGCAACGAGACGCGGATTCGATGAGTAAAACGTTTGATTTGTTTGACCTCACGTCGAGTTTTATCGCCTCCACCTTGAAACGCGTGCGAATTGCCGTTTAATCGGTTGGCCGGCTATGCAAGTCGCCTCGGTTTGCTTAATTATTTCCTTACGAGGGCCTCGTTACGTTGCGCGAGCAATGACACGAGGACAAATCTATCCTTCGATCATTTTTCTCATCATCAACGCTGGCTAATCGCTCTTTCCACGAATTCCCATCGCGTGTATTTTAATAACAAACGCGTTCACCTCACGTATACTTAATATTAACATTCGAATCAATACTGGTATTAAATGTTACTCACTTAAATGTTATAAAACTATTTATAACAGAATTTCTTATAACTATTTATATTTCACAACTTTTCGCGCGTGCGTTGCATTCGCCACCTTTTTTTTGCGCATTCAAATTTGTCTACTGAACGCTTCGAAAGCTTTCCATTCTAATATCTCTACTTCTATCGAAAGAAAATTTATATTTACTTATTTCTTTATTTTATTAACGAGGGTTCATTCTTTAGAATAGAAAGAAGAAGAAAAATGAAGATTAATCGTAAGAATTAAATACAACGTGGCTTGAACCCTTGAACCATTTGCGGACGAGAAAAAATAATACGTAACAAATTTCCACACGATTACAAATCCATCGTGAACATATTTAATAATGCTATACGAATCTTTGCTGAATTATTATCGAAAGTGCATATCAGTGTCACTGATCCAAATTTGCTGCTTTGAAAACCGACGTTTATACATGGTTTCGAAAAAGTTTCCGCTGCTATTTGTCGACGTTCGTCTGCAAAGGGTTAATAATAATTTATAATATAGTATAATTATAGTATAATATAATGTAATATTAATTACAGTATAATATAATGTAATATTAATTATAGTATAATATAATATTAATAACAATTTGTAATATAGTATAATATAATGTAATATTAATTATAGTATAATATAATATTAATAACAATTTGTAATATAGTATAATATAATGTAATATTAATTATAGTATAATATAATATTAATAACAATTTGTAATATAGTATAATATAATATTAATAATAGTTTATAATATAGTATAATATAATATTAATAATAATTTATAATATAGTATAATATAATATTAATAATAATTTGTAATATAGTATAATATAATGTAATATTAATTATAGTATAATATAATATTAATAATAATTTATAATATAGTATAATATAATGTAATATTAATTATAGTATAATATAATATTAATAATAATTTGTAATATAGTATAATATAATGTAGTATTAATTATAGTATAATGTAATATTAATAATAATTTGTAATATAGTATAATATAATGTAGTATTAATTATAGTATAATGTAATATTAATAATAATTTGTAATATAGTATAATATAATGTAATATAGTATAATATAATGTAGTATTAATTATAGTATAATGTAATATTAATAATAATTTGTAATATAGTATAATATAATGTAGTATTAATTATAGTATAATGTAATATTAATAATAATTTGTAATATAGTATAATATAATGTAATATAGTATAATATAATGTAGTATTAATTATAGTATAATGTAATATTAATAATAATTTGTAATATAGTATAATATAATGTAATATAGTATAATATAATGTAATATTAATTATAGTATAATATAATATTAATAATAATTTGTAATATACTATAATATAATATTAATACTAATTTATAATATAGTATAACATAATATTAATAATAATTTATAATGTAGTATAATATAATATATCTCTCATAATATATCTCCACAAGTCTGTATTTCTATGTATACAATTACATATAATTTCAATGCACAATTTGTATATAATATAATATATAATTTCGCTATCGAATCGCTTAAGTCTCGCTTCCGTTTTCCCCGCAAGCTCCGTCCCGATCGTTTCAAGGCCCGAATGGAAGTCAGTGGACCACCCGGAAGTTTCGAAAATCAACAGCAGTGAAAATCAACACGGCTACCTGCGAAACGGGCCGAAGCTTCCTCATTGTCGGTGCAACGAACCCGAAACTATCTCCTTCCGGGTGTTGCTCGCCGAAAGCGAGAAAAGGGCCGTGAATAATCGTCCGTGGGCTGCGAGACGCTTCCACGCGGCCAAGTAGTACGAGTCTAAATATCGCGAGGCGCGTCGATTTCCTACGGTCGAACCTATAGCCTCGTGTTACCGAGCTACGGGACCCGAAAATATTTTGCCACGCGAGATTCGACGCGCCACCTTTTCAAAGCTTCGCACCCTTTTCACCTAAACGCGTCTTCCTCGGGAACGTAGGCTTCAACGAAGTAGCAAGTAGCAACGAAGATATATATATATATATATATATAAAAATGTATACAAGCGAATATAAAATACTCAGCATAAATGTACAAGTGCAACGTGTAATAATAAATGTACACGCGAACCGACAACAATAATAGAATTAGATAAAATTAGATAAAACGTTGGTGTTCGAGAAATAGGAGGGATTAGCTAGTTTCGATGATGAGCGATTGGTAAAGCGTTAAGATTGCACTTCTGCTAATAGTGTAAAAGTGTAATTTAGCATTTTGCATCTCAATTTTTCCAAGATATAATTATATTGGTACATTGATATATTAATATAGTATAATATAACAATTATATTAATATATTAATATATTATTATAATATAATATAACAATTATATTAATATATTAATACATTAATATAATATAATATAACAATTGTATTAATATATTAATATATTAATATAATATAATATAACAATTATATTAATATATTAATATATTAATATAGTATAATATAACAATTATATTAACATAGTAATATAATATAATATAATATAATAATTATATTAATATAATATAATATAATATAACAATTATATTAATATATTAATATATTAATATAATATAACAATTATATTAACATAGTAATATAATATAATATAATATAATAATTATATGAATATATTAGTATAATATAACATAATAATTATATTAATATATTAATATAATATAACATAACAATTATATTAATATATTAATATATTAATATAATATAACAATTATATTAATATATTAACATATTAATATAATATAATATAACAATTATATTAATATATTAATATAATATAACATAACAATTATATTAATATATTAATATATTAACATATTAATATAATATAATATAACAATTATATTAATATATTAATATAATAAAATATAATATAATATAATATAATGTGTTCCACCGCCTATTTACACGAAGCATCAATTGTTCGAAATATTCTTCGACGAAGAATGAGACTCCTCTACCCTCGTCAAACGCAACGTAACGCAATAAATAAGTAGAAGACACCGTTAAACTACGAAGGGAACAAAAAGGCAACAAAGAGCTACTTTAAAAGTCGTCGAAACACGTGTGTGGGTAATTTTTCGGAATACGTTCGCAGGATCTTTTACCTACAACGCGTCCACGCGTAAAAGGTGAACGTCGAAGCGTGTCGTTATATTGGACGCGTGACCATCGTAAATATTCGAAACATTCGGGATATCGCGAAGGTCTGTTCGACACGTGTTTCTCTGGGTCAACAGGCATCAGGTCGCGTTTCGAAGTTTACCGTCCACGTGTCGCGTTATTGCCGAACCTTCTAAGTGTTTTTCCTTTTACAATGGGTGCAATTCATCATCTCATCAGCACTTACGTGGCGCGAGCAGGTATATGACAGGAATTCTTTCGTTTTAACGAATTCTACGCTTCGTATCGTTGGCAAAATACGATTCCTTGTTATCAAAATTACGTTATTATGTGCATTTTGCGTACTTGAGGAACGAAGAACGGAGATATATTGTATTATATTTTATACGATTTTTATACTTTGTTTTGGAGTGAAATAGAATTTCTTGCTATTAACTGTGTTACGAGCTTAGTTAACTGTGTGGATTTTATATTTTATACTTAGGAAACGTTAATACAATTATATTATATTATGTATGAAGTTTTACACTTTGTTTTAGAGTGAAATAAAATTTCTTGCGATTAACTGTGTTACGAGATTAGTTAACTGTGTGGATTTTATATTTTATACTTAGGAAACGTTAATACAATTATACTATATTGTATACGAACTTTTACACTTTGTTTTGGAGTGAAATAAAATTTCTTGCTATTAACTGTGTTATGAGATTAGTTAACTGTGTGGATTTTATATTTTATACTTAGGAAACGTTAATACAATTATATTATATTATGTACGAACTTTTACACTTTATTTCGGAGTAAAATAAAGTTTCTTATTATTGAAACTGTGTTACAAGATTAGTTACTTATGTGTATGTAATATTTCATACTTTGGAAATTCTAATACAATTATACTATATTATGTACGAACTTTTACACTTTGTTTTGCAGTGAAATAAAATTTCTTACTATCGAAACTGTGTTGTAAAATCGATATCCAATGCGTATTTTATATTTCATACTTAAGAAACGCTGATACATCGTAAAATATTATATACAAACATCTGCACTTTGTATCGTTAATAGAATATAATTCCTTGCTATTGAAACTGTATTATAAAATCGTTATCCTATGTGTGTATTTTATACTTCGTATTTAAGAAACTCCAATATATTATTGTGTATATTGTTTGTATGAAATTTGGCATAGGTGCATTAAAATCCTTATTGTAACCATAATTAAAGATACTAAGTATGTATACTGTATAAATAGATACTATTCAATTTAGTGCAGTTCAAAGTGAACACAATTTTGTAATAATACTTTAATATATTGATATTGTATATAATATATAATAATACACTATTAATATAATACTCATATATACTATATATATAATGTATATATAATAATAATATAATAATATAATATAATAGTATAATAATAATATAATAATATAATATAATAGTATAATAATAATATAATATAATAGTATAATAATATAATAATATAATATAATAGTATAATAATAATATAATACTCAAACATCTGCAATCTTCATTACACGACTTATTTAATATCGTCGAAAATTCCATATGAAATTGAATTTCGATTTATCTTCGACAAAAGTTCCAAAGCAACGCATTCCAATGCTTGATCTACTATAAAATTAGTAATATGTGCATTTAGCATACCCAAATTTCCCCTAAATACATCGAAACGCGCAATTTATTAATCATCAGCCTGTAAATGTTTAACCAAATTCATATCCTTTCAATTAAACCTAAACAGCATCTTATTTCTCCCGCGAAATATAACAATCTTCCATTATACTTCGTTCATATTGCATATTTTCATACGTCACTAATATTCCCTACCTTTACAGGTATCCAAAACAGTTATAAACGGACCAAAACGCGCAATCCACTGGCAATTAACGAAGAAGCACAGAGGAGACGCGACGCAAGCTGCGAAATCTTCGACTCGAGCGACCTGTTAAATAAAATTCCACTGTTAATCCTAAATATAATCGCGCGTGGCGATGGGAGGTCGTTAAAGACGTGAATTAGAATGCATAATTGCCCAGCGGCGATATTTCCAACGATCGAAAGCGATCGGTCGACGCTGGAAAAGATTTTCGGGCGAATCTCGAAGCGCGCAGCGCGCGAAACACGCGGGAGACTTCGACGCTCGCATAAACGCGCAGCGTCGGCGCTTAGCCGTTGAGTTGCCAGCGCGCGCAACGTATAACTACGCCGGAGACTTCGACGCTCGCATAAACGCGCAACGTCGGCGCTTAGGCGCTGAATTTAAAATAATCATTTATCGCGCGCAGTGTAATTTGTCGCTTTGTGATTAACCGTACGATTTCTTTGCGCGCGGCGGAAAATTGGCGACGATTTTCGATTATTCCGTTGCTGTTAAATAATCGGCGCAGGTGTTTAATAATAGACGCGGCGGTGAATAATTAGAGAATTCGATTTGTTCGAATGGAATTTAATTGGAGGCGATATTCCGATGAATTTAGGGATTTGGATTTCATTCGGTGGAATATTATGCTGAATTTAGGCGCTCGTGTTTGATTCAATTAGGAAATGTTGGTATTAATGCAGCTGCGAAATAAAATTATTCCTTTAATTCTATTGGATGATTGAATTAATTCAATTAAATTATAATAAGCAAACCAAATACTCAAATTTCATTTCGTAATGGAATTGCGAAGTATATGATTGAATCTACTTTAAATAGAAACTGTTTTAACCTCCTAAATATAATAATGTACGCTTCGTTTCATATATTTTATGTATTTTTGTATTCCCATATTTTCCATGCTATTTTTAAGTCCCTAAAGTATCTAATTTAATTTATCGTAACTAACTAATATTAAATTTAATTAAATTAACTTGCTAATTAATTATTAATAGTAATTCTTAATTTAATATTATAGCTGCAAACTTAAATTATTCTCAAGTATACAAAGTAGCTAATTTAATTTATCATAGCTAACTAATATTCAATTTAATTCAATTAACTTGCTAACTAATTATTAATAGTAATTCCTTAATTTAATATTATAGCTACAAAATTAAATTATTGTCAAGCCTGCAAAGTAGCTAATTTAATTTATTATAACTAACTAATATTAAATTTAATTTAATTAAGTTGCTAACTAATTATCAATCATAATTGTTAATTTAATGTTATAGCTGCAAAATTAAATTATTCTCAAGTCTGCAAAGTATCTAATTTAATTTAATTTATCATAGCTAACTAATATTCAATTTAATTCAATTAACTTGCTGACTAATTATTAATCTTAATCCTTAATTTAATGTTATAGTTGTAAAATAAAATTATTCTCAAGACTGCAAAGTATCTAATTTAAATTAATCTAATTATCTAATGACTACTATTTAATTTAATTGATTTAAGTCATCGATTTAACTCCCGCAGCTTTGTTATACTTCTAATTTCGCACGCACGCACTATGAAAAAGAAGTAGGCGTGCAATGGGCGACGAAACACTTAAATATTTTGACAGTTCCGTACTTGGGGCAGCCCGAAACAGTCTGGGAAAATTTATGGCGCTCCCTTTGCAAGTCCTTCAAAGGTTCCCCGGAACTTCGAACCGTTAGAAATTTGCCGATCGCCGGATTTTATGGCTGCCAATAAACGAAGCCTCGCGCTGACTTTTAAGAAGGATCACCAGCAAATCTTTCCGTTCCCATTTTCAACCGAATTCTCGCGCCGATTCGCGATCAACGTAACGTGCAATCTTTATTTCCTTCCATTTATTCAATACAATTTTCCACGCCATCGGATTACGGATCTTTGTGCAAATTAATTTAGGTACAAATGGGAACCAGTAGAGTTTAATATTATACGAATATTATTTAATATTATTGTATTGTTTCGTATTGTAGTTCAAATATTAACTTCTTAGGTACTATGCGCCACTATAGTGGCTTTCGCGGATGTCATCTCTCTGTACGACGCGCCACTATAGTGGCTTTCGCGGATCTAATAATTATTCATTATTAGAATAAATTGTTAAAGTTAAAATGCGTGAAAACAGCCCCGTGTCTAAGAGGTTAATAGCGTCTTTTGTAATTAGTGCGTTTGTATTTTACGTGTCTTTCGCAAGCTACGCGAATTCTGCAAGCTACACAAATTTTAAAGAAATTAAAATTAGCGATCCACCAATCGTTAATTAATGAAATGATTGCGCTTTTAAATTCCATTTCTCGTTGCGAATACTGAATTTATAAATCGTTAATTAATTGGAACATGCGAATATACAATGTAATTTCCGTGCAAATTCTAAACTTGCGAATTTGTAGACTATTTAATTAGCAACCGTTTGAATTTTGGAAACTTTGGAAGAGTTAATTTAACTTTATTCTTATTAACTTAAATTCTGTGTAAATATGCACATATTTTGTTTTACGTATTATAACAGAAATAATAAGAAATAAAGTGAAATTTTATTCATTTCAATTTGTTCTCATCAATAACAATTACAAGTTTATATGTGCTAATTAATTAATTTCCGTGCAAATTCCAAGCTTGCGAATTTTCAATGCTTCAAACCTCTAAAGCTTCCAATGTGTAAACTATTTAATTAGCAACCGTTTGAATTTTGAAAACTTTGGAAGAGTTAATTTAACCCTACTTAAATTTATACACATTTTATTTTACGTATTGTAACATAAATAATATAAGTACGTAAAATGTTATTTATTTCAATTTGTGCTCATCAATAACAATTACAAGTTTATATCATAATTAATTAATTTCCATGCAAATTCCAAGCTTGTGAATTTTCAATGCTTCGAATTTGTAAACTGCTTAATTAACAACCCTTTGAATTTCCAAATATTTAGAAGAGTTAACTTAGGCCTATTTAAATCTCCAATAAACATACAGAAATTTTATTTAACGTTTTATAACATAAATAATAAGATATAAATTAGTACATACAATTTTATTTAATCTATTCTATGCTCACCAGTCATTGATTAATTAAAACATAAATTTGCAATTTCCATATAAATTCCAAGCTTGCGAATTTTCAATGCTTCGAATTTGTAAACTGCTTAATTAACAACCCTTTGAATTTCCAAATATTTAGTAGAGTTAACTTAGGCCTATTTAAATTTCCCAACGAATAACAAACACGAAGTAACGAGCGTTTTCGTAAAAATGGCTACGAACGTTAGCCATCGTTAAAATGTATTCCCGGCCAAGGGAACCGAACTGAATCAAAGTTTAATTACCCTCTGTGATTGCGATAGCGGCATAACACGTCGCACACGCCGCCGCCACGGATCGCAACCGCAATTTGCGTCATAATAATCGTTGTATAACTTTCGATTAATTAGGCGTCCATGCGCCCAGGAGTCTCCTATCCTTTTTCTTTCTTTCTTTCTTTTCCTTCACGCGAACCAAACACGCTCTGTTCTCTTCTTCTTCTTCTGTTACTCCCTTCTTTGACCAAATCCCCCCCCTACTTCTTTAAACTTGTTAGTCGGTTACACTTTCGTTGCTGCGACTAGTGGTACCACTCGACCGCGTTACTCCTCCGCGAAGATCGCCTAACCAGATCGACCTAATTGTTCGCAAGTTTATTTTAAAGTATCTGAACCGTGAGAGACTGCTTTGGTGATCCAGAAATCGGCAGGAGTAACTTCTAGTGGAAAGGAGGGAGGGGGAGAAGAGGAATTGCGAGTCGGTGAATCGCGTCTTGGATCACTCTCCCCCCCCTTCCCAAAACTGTTTCCTTTGTTTTCTGAGTTACACGAAGACGCAAACGCGAGGAAAGTTTGGGTAAATTATCGATTATTTAGCAGCTCTCGATTGTTTCCCTTTTTTCGTTTTTTTTCTTGGCGGTGTTTTGAAATATTTTATGGGATTAGTTTTGGGTTTATCGTTGGTTTTGGTGGCTAGGTTTGAGTGTCGACAAATAGTCGCCTAATCATTTTTTGGCTTTCCGAACCCATGCCGTCTTTTAAAGCACAAAACTTAACGTAATGATTACTTAAAATTTATAATGAACCCTCGAAATCGTTGGAAATGAAATGGTTTGGAACTCAAAAGTTTGAAAACTCGAAGTCGTAGAATTCAAAACTTAAGTACTTCCACAAGTTTCATTACTTCTCGATCCGCAAAGGGTTAAATGTTAAAAGCTTAGGAAGTAATTAATACGACGAATTTTTGGAGAATATTAATAAGCAGATTTTGGGAGCTTTAGGGAAATTTGCATCTTATTATCATTGTATTATTGTTATTAATGGAAGAAAGAGAATATTCGATGCATTCGAAGTATTAGAAGAAAATAATATCGATTATGAAAGGCGATAATTACGAAATTTTGAGAATCTTTAGGGAAATTTGTATCTTATTAAACGTTGTTAATATATTATTGTTATTAATGGAAGAAAGGGAATATTCGATGCATTCGAAGTATTAGAAGAAAATAATATCGATTATGAAAGGCGATAATTACGAAATTTTGCGAAACTTTAGGGAAATTTGGGTTCCATTAGAAATTATTTGGTATTATTATTTCGGCAGTTGAATACTTTTAATGGCGAATAAAGGATTTTGGGACAAATTTAGGGTTTATTGTTATTATTTAAAGAATATTTAAACATTTCAATGCATCGAAAGATGCTAACGAAAATAATAGAATTATTATGAAAGACAATAATTAGTAAAAGAAAAGATGATACAAATAATATATAAAATCTTACTAAATAAGTAAAAACTCTTCATAAAATTAATGTTGTTTAATAATTAATGTTGTTTAATAACATATTTGTATAATACATTAATGGACTATATTATAAACAAATAATATTATATATTACAAAGTAACGATTCTACAAGACCAAAATATACCATAATAATATCACGATACATTGTTAAAATCACTGCAATTTAAATAATATAAAATTTCGTTAATATGGAAAAGCTTCCTCCAAAGTCTCAAAAATTCGTGCGATCAATTTTTCTTCATTTCTTATTCAACCGTAAATTAAACTGAAAATTGAAGTAACGAAGATACGATAGATAAAATAAAATAACTAAGTTCAATTATTAACCCTTTGCGAACGAGTGTCGCAAATAGACGCCAAAGTTTTTGGTTTCTTCGACGTAATATGAATTTTTAAAGTAGGAAATTTATCTTAACTTTATACAAAGCTACGGCTGTTAATAATTAGCCAAGAATTTATTAAATCCCTCTCGAAAAATGGTTAATAATTATATTTCATTAATTATAATTCAACGAAAATTAGATCAATATTATATCGTCCCGTCTTTTACAAATTTTACGAGATTTCTTCGGTCTTTTACGAATACGACAAAAGAGTATAACTTTAATCATCGCAATTATTCAATTGTTCATCGTTACGCTATTTCAACTATCTTCCAAAAATCCACAATTTAATAATTCGTGAACTAAACAAAAAGGAACCTTTGCAATTTTGAAGAATGAATAAAATTCAACGTGACAAAAATACAGAAATTCGTTCGATTCACAGAAACGCAAAATAAACGAGAATCAAAACTATTTCAAGCATCGAATTCTTGCGTTCGACGATTGTTTCGTTGAGTTAAGAATTGCGTGGGTTAAAAACAGCAGGGTTTCCAAAACGTTCTGTCAAGGATTAGGTTTTAACTGTCGGAGAGAAGAAGAAGAAAAAAATTCGACCCAAGAACCTTCCAGCACCTGGAAATTCACAGTCGAGAACCGTGTCGAAGTTCCGTTTACGATATTTTGCAAACTAGCCAACGGTAACCTGTACTTTTTTTTTCTCTTTTCCCAAGAATCACCGAAAAGTTCCCGTTTTTCATCCGCGCTTCGAACCGTCTACGGATTTCTAGGGTAACTGTAAAATTATTTCCCCGTTGAAGGGTTGCTGACGCTTTTCTTTCCCTTCCTTTTTTATATATGCTTCCAACGTCAAATACGGGATTTATGCAAGTACCTGAGATTTGACTACGGTAGAAGAAGTTCGGTTAGACGAACGAAAACATGACACGACTATTTGTATTGTTGATTATGATCAACGTTTTCCATGTTCAGTTTTCGAAAGAGGAAGCAAAAGCGAAGTGTTGGAGTTTGGAACAAAGCAAAGTGTTGGAGTTTGAAACAAGGCAAAGTGTTGGAGTTTGGAAGAAAGCAAAGTGTTGGAATTTGGAAGAGAGCAAAGTGTTGGAGTTTGAAACAAAGCAAAGTGTTGAAGTTTGAAAGAAAGCAAAGTGTTGGAGTTTGAAACAAAGCAAAGTGTTGCAGTTTGGAACAAAGCAAAGTGTTGGAGTTTGGAAGAAAGCAAAGTGTTGGAGTTTGAAACAAAGCAAAGTGTTGAAGTTTGAAAGAAAGCAAAGTGTTGGAGTTTGAAACAAAGCAAAGTGTTGCAGTTTGGAACAAAGCAAAGTGTTGGAGTTTGGAAGAAAGCAAAGTGTTGGAGTTTGAAACAAAGCAAAGTGTTGAAGTTTGAAAGAAAGCAAAGTGTTGGAATTTGGAAGAGAGCAAAGTGTTGGAGTTTGAAACAAAGCAAAGTGTTGCAGTTTGGAACAAAGCAAAGTGTTGGAGTTTGGAAGAAAGCAAAGTGTTGGAGTGTGAAAGAAATAAAAGTGTTGAAGTTTGGAAGCAAAAGCAAAGTGTTGGAGTTTGGAAACAAAAGCAAAGTGTTGGAGTTTGAAACAAGGCAAAGTGTTGGAGTTTGGAAGAAAGCAAAGTGTTGGAGTTTGAAACAAAGCAAAGTGTTGGAGTTTGGAAGAAAGCAAAGTGTTGGAATTTGGAAGAGAGCAAAGTGTTGGAGTTTGAAACAAAGCAAAGTGTTGAAGTTTGAAAGAAAGCAAAGTGTTGAAGTTTGAAACAAAGCAAAGTGTTGGAGTTTAGAAGAAAGCAAAGTGTTGGAGTTTGGAACAAGGAAAAGTGTTGGAGTTTGGAACAAGGAAAAGTGTTGGAGTTTGGAACAAGGAAAAGTGTTGGAATTTGGAACATAGCAAAGTGTTGGAGTTTGAAAGAAAGCAAAGTGTTGGAGTTTGGAACAAGGCAAAGTGTTGGAGTTTGCAACAAAGCAAAGTGTTGGAGTTTGGAAGCAAAAGTAAAGTGTTGAAGTTTGGAAGAAAGTAAAATGTTGGAGTTTGAAAGAAAGCAAAGTGTTGGAATTTGGAAGAGAGCAAAGTGTTGGAGTTTGGAAGAAAGCAAAGTGTTGGAGTTTGGAAGAAAGCAAAGTGTTGGAGTTTGTAAGAAAGCAAAGTGTTGGAGTTTGGAAGAAAGCAAAGTGTTGGAGTTTGGAACAAAGCAAAGTGTTGGAGTTTGGAAGAAATCAAAGTGTTGAAGTTTGGAAGCAAAAGCAAGGTGTTGGAGTTTGGAACAAAGCAAAGTGTTGGAGTTTGGAACAAAGCAAAGTGTTGGAGTTTGGAAGAAAGTAAAGTGTTGAAGTTTGGAAGAAAGTAAAATGTTGGAGTTTGGAAGAAAGCAAAGTGTTGGAGTTTGGAAGAAAGCAAAGTGTTGGAGTTTGGAAGAAAGCAAAGTGTTGGAGTTTGGAAGAAAGCAAAGTGTTGCAGTTTGGAAGAAAGCAAAGTGTTGGAGTTTGTAAGAAAGCAAAGTGTTGGAGTTTGCAACAAAGCAAAGTGTTGGAGTTTGGAAGAAAGCAAAGTGTTGAAGTTTGAAAGAAATCAAAGTGTTGGAATTTGGAAGAGAGCAAAGTGTTGGAGTTTGGAACAAGGCAAAGTGTTGGAGTTTGCAACAAAGCAAAGTGTTGGAGTTTGGAAGAAAGCAAAGTGTTGAAGTTTGAAAGAAATCAAAGTGTTGGAATTTGGAAGAGAGCAAAGTGTTGGAGTTTGGAACAAGGCAAAGTGTTGGAGTTTGGAACAAGGCAAAGTGTAGGAGTTTGGAACAAGGCAAAGTGTTGGAGTTTGAAAGAAAGCAAAGTGTTTGAGTTTGGAAGAATGCAAAGTGTTGGAGCTTGAAAGAAAGCAAAGTGTTGGAGTTTGGAACAAGGCAAAGTGTAGGAGTTTGGAAGAAAGCAAAGTGTTGAAGTTTGAAAGAAAGCAAAGTGTTGGAATTTGGAAGAGAGCAAAGTGTTGGAGTTTGGAAGAAAGCAAAGTGTTGGAGTTTGGAAGAAAGCAAAGTGTTGGAGTTTGGAACAAAGCAAAGTGTTGGAGTTTGGAAGAAATCAAAGTGTTGAAGTTTGGAAGCAAAAGCAAGGTGTTGGAGTTTGGAACAAAGCAAAGTGTTGGAGTTTGGAACAAAGCAAAGTGTTGGAGTTTGAAAGAAAGCAAAGTGTTTGAGTTTGGAAGAATGCAAAGTGTTGGAGCTTGAAAGAAAGCAAAGTGTTGGAGTTTGGAACAAGGCAAAGTGTAGGAGTTTGGAAGAAAGCAAAGTGTTGAAGTTTGAAAGAAAGCAAAGTGTTGGAATTTGGAAGAGAGCAAAGTGTTGGAGTTTGGAAGAAAGCAAAGTGTTGGAGTTTGGAAGAAAGCAAAGTGTTGGAGTTTGTAAGAAAGCAAAGTGTTGGAGTTTGGAAGAAAGCAAAGTGTTGGAGTTTGGAACAAAGCAAAGTGTTGGAGTTTGGAAGAAATCAAAGTGTTGAAGTTTGGAAGCAAAAGCAAGGTGTTGGAGTTTGGAACAAAGCAAAGTGTTGGAGTTTGGAACAAAGCAAAGTGTTGGAGTTTGGAAGAAAGTAAAGTGTTGAAGTTTGGAAGAAAGTAAAATGTTGGAGTTTGGAAGAAAGCAAAGTGTTGGAGTTTGGAAGAAAGCAAAGTGTTGGAGTTTGGAAGAAAGCAAAGTGTTGCAGTTTGGAAGAAAGCAAAGTGTTGGAGTTTGTAAGAAAGCAAAGTGTTGGAGTTTGCAACAAAGCAAAGTGTTGGAGTTTGGAAGAAAGCAAAGTGTTGAAGTTTGAAAGAAATCAAAGTGTTGGAATTTGGAAGAGAGCAAAGTGTTGGAGTTTGGAACAAGGCAAAGTGTTGCAGTTTGGAACAAAACAAAGTGTTGGAGTTTGGAACAAGGCAAAGTGTTGGAGTTTGAAAGAAAGCAAAGTGTTTGAGTTTGGAAGAATGCAAAGTGTTGGAGCTTGAAAGAAAGCAAAGTGTTGGAGTTTGGAACAAGGCAAAGTGTAGGAGTTTGGAAGAAAGCAAAGTGTTGAAGTTTGAAAGAAAGCAAAGTGTTGGAATTTGGAAGAGAGCAAAGTGTTGGAGTTTGGAAGAAAGCAAAGTGTTGGAGTTTGGAAGAAAGCAAAGTGTTGGAGTTTGCAACAAAGCAAAGTGTTGGAGTTTGGAACAAGGAAAAGTGTTGGAGTTTGGAACATAGCAAAGTGTTGGAGTTTGGAAGAAATAAAAGTGTTGAAGTTTGGAAGCAAAAGCAAAGTGTTGGAGTTTGGAAACAAAAGCAAAGTGTTGGAGTTTGAAACAAGGCAAAGTGTTGGAGTTTGGAAGAAAGCAAAGTGTTGAAGTTTGAAAGAAAGCAAAGTGTTGGAATTTGGAAGAGAGCAAAGTGTTGGAGTTTGGAACAAGGCAAAGTGTTGGAGTTTGGAACAAAGCAAACTGTTGAAGTTTGGAACAAAGCAAACTGTTGAAGTTTGGAACAAAGCAAAGTGTTGGAGTTTGGTACAAAGCAAAGTGTTGGAGTTTGGAACAAGGCAAAGTGTTGGAGTTCGGAACGAAGGAAAGGTTGTTGAAAAAACGAAGGAAATAAGAGGGTATGCGTTGGATTTTACGCGTTTTGTTGGCCACTCGACGATGGAGCATTGCGAATGCGTTTCGTCGATGCGGCAGGTGAAGGTAAAAATGACGAAATTCTCGCCTACGCCAATTAAATTCAAAACTCGGGCATCGACGCGCTGTAGTAAACACGAATTCTTCGTTTGGTACGATTTACGTGATTCTGAACGAGCGAACGCAGCAATCGATTCGAAAATTTTAAATATTTCTCGTCGTCCATCGCTGTTCTATGCTTCGATCTATTTAGCGTGTTAATCGTGTCGATGTTGTTAAGAAAGAAAGAAGTCAATTTTAATTTGAGATAATTATGGATAATTGGCATCTATTCATTGTTTCACTCGTTTCGATATTTTTAAAAAGGAAACAAATCAAATTTAATTTAGGATATTTATGAATAATCAGCATCTATTCATTGTTTCAATCGTTTCGATATTTTTAAACAGGGAACGAATCAAATTTATTTTAGGATATTTAAGAATAATCAGCATCTATTCATTGTTTCAATCGTTTCGATATTTTTAAAACGAAAACAAAGCAATTTTAGTTGAAGATATTTTGGAATAATCAGCATCTATTAATTGTTTCAATTGTTTCGATATTTTTAAAACGAAAACAAAGCATTTTTAGTTGAAGATATTTTGGAATAATTAGCATCTATTCATTGTTTCAATCGTTTCGATATTTTTAATAAGGAAACGAAACAATTTTAATTTAGGATATTTAAGAATAATCAGCATCTATTCATTGTTTCAATCGTTTCAATATTTTTAAAAAGAACACAAATCAATTTTAATTTAGGATATTTAAGAATAATCAGCATCTATTTATTGTTTCAATCGTTTCGATATTTTTAAAACGAAAACAAAGCAATTTTAGTTGAAGATATTTTGGAATAATTAGCATCTATTTATTGCTTCAATCGTTTCAATGTTATTAAAAGAAAGTAAGTAAATTTGAGGATATTTACTGTTTTAATTATTTCCATATTATTGTAAAATAAAGCAACTAAATTCTTCGAAAGTGTCGACGAATTACCTTCGCTTAATTATTCTATTAAATTTGCATCGAGTTTTAATATATTTCATCATTAATAAAGTTATAATTAATAAAATATATGTACTAATAATAATAAAATATTATAATATACGATAATAAAGAATTGTGTGTACAAAATATTGCAATATACAATAATAAAATATTATATGTATAAAATATTATAATACACAATAATAAAATATTATATATATAAAATATTATATGTATAAAATATTATAATATACAATAATAAAGTATAGTATGTATAAAATATTATAATATACAACAATAAAGTATAGTATGTAAAAAATTTTATAATACACAATAATAAAATATTATAATATACAATAATAAAATATTGTATGTACAAAATATTGCAATATACAATAATAAAATATTGTATGTACAAAATATTACAATATACAATAATGAAATATTATATGTATAAAATATTATAATATACAATAATAAAGTATAGTATGAATAAAATATTATAATACACAATAATAAAATATTATAATATACAATAATAAAATATTGCACATACAAAATATTGTAATATATAATAATGAAATATTATATATATAAAATATTGTAATATATACTAATAAAATATTATAATATACAATAACAAAATATTACATGTATAAAATATTATAATACACAATAATAAAAAAATATTATATATATAAAATATTATAATATACAATAATAAAGTATAGTATGTATAAAATATTATAATACACAATAATAAAATATAATAATATACAATAATAAAATATTGTATGTACAAAATATTGCAACATACAATAATAAAATATTATATATATAAAATATTGTAATCTATACTAATAAAATATTATAATATACAATAACAAAATATTACATGTATAAAATATTATAATACACAATAATAAAAAAGTATTATATGTATAAAATATTATTGCATTACATACAATAACAAAATATTGCAATACCCAATAATAAACTAATATACAATGATACAATGTGTAACCAAAATAGATTGGAAAAAGAAAAGGAAAATGACTAAAATAATCGATTCATCGTTTTTTCTCTTTCGAACGATTGATTCGAATTGTTACACATCGACGCGACTTTCTCGGATTTAATTAAAGGAATATTAGTGAAACGCGTTAGTCGTTAACGCGTGCGATACAACAATAATCGCATTATAAAAGTTCCACTGTTAAATAGAAGCAACAAGTTGTATTTTAATTATCCCATGGCGATTAATTATCCTTCGATTGCAATTAAAATCACGAAAGCATCGTTGGGAAATCATTCGCTTTACGAAGGTCTTCTATCATACTTCAGCATACTTTTCTACTTTTCTCGCTGCAACGAGCTTCGATCGCTTTTCCACCTACGCTTCGTACTAATCAACGTGACGTCATTAATGAGACAACGTTCGATGCGAAGCGTTCGATTTAATAAACATTCGAGACTCGCTTTATTTATCGCGTTTCGTTTCACGCGAAACGTTGCAATTTATAATCCAAGGCTCACAATTCGATTCAAAGGTTTTTCATATTCCCAAGCTTTTATGTATTCAATTGCAAATCGAACACGCGAAATATTCGCATCAGAATATAATTGAGTGTAACGTTAACGAACGTTAAAATTGCAATTTGTAACAATAAATTGAATACGTTGGTTAAATATTATAAGCATGCAATTCTTCTACGAATTATTATATTAGTATATATAATAATAACATTATTTCATTTCTTGTTTCAGATAAAAACCGTCAAACCTTTTACCACAAAACAATCTCTGCAAGACAACTTGTAACAATTGCAATATTATAGATTTAGACAATGCAATATTTAGACAATGCAATATTTAGACAATGCAATATTTAGACAATGAAATACACTGGAAATATATACATACGTTAAACTGTAACGTTAAACTACAATACGCAGTTGAAGTTCCTTCAATCAAACAATTCTTTTCATAAAAAAGCAAAGATTGGTTAAAGTGTACCCAACTTTTCCCATCGCTAAATATACTTACGTAGCCAGTTAAATAAAATAATCCAAATCACCGACGCGCTTAAATGCCGAAATTAATTAGCCAAACTAATAAACGCGCAAAGCTAACATTTCCCTGACTGCCCAAAATGCTCAACCTCCCCCCTCTTCCTATTTCAACCCCCGAAACGAACGTTTCCACCACTCGAACGAACGAACGAAGAAGAAGAAGAACGTTACCCACACCGGTTACCTAGTACACACTAGGTAGGAGTAGCGAGCGCACGTAAACACGTTCAAAAGAGCGCGATTCGAACAGAGCGAGTAGTGGGGGGTACACGTATATTCCCCCCCTCCTGGACTTTTGCTTGCGGTACACGAGAGCAACTGTGGCCGCGTGGAAGTAGGGGCCCCTGTCGGTCGGTACCACGGTAAGACCCCTCGCAGTAAGGGCCCACAGGCCATCCAGTTCGTTTCTTCCTCGCCTACTTTTGGGGAAGAGAGAATTTAGTCGAGAAATAATCTCGGTCTCGGGCGCCACGCGAGAGCGTCTCCCTCCTCCTCCTCCTTTTTTTTCCTCTCTCTATCTCTCTCTCTCTCTCTTTCTCTTTCTATCTTTCTTTCTTTCTTTCTTTCTCGTCCTCTTCCTCCTCCTCCTTCTCCTCTTCTTCGTCGTCGTCGTAGCCACGATCCACGTGTACGTGCGCGCGTGTATGTGCGTGTACGTGTAGCCGTGTTTCCCTCTCGCGGGACGAGGGATTGTCAGAAAGCGGATCGGAGGAGCCTGAAAGGACTCTCGGGTTGGGAACTTTATTCTCGTTCGATGTGTCGAGTGATGATCGTTTAGTCACCATTTCGATATACGGAGAAGAATAAGAAGGATAAGAAGAGGAAGTAGTGGTGATACGTGAGAATAAAGTGGCAAAACGCGGAAGGAGATTGGATTCAAGGTCAAGGACCAAGTCCCTATCCCAGGGATGTCGAACTGATGCGCGTACAGGGATCGATCGATCGACGCGCTCGATCCTCGCGGAAGAAAAGGAAGATCCCCCCCCGTTCGTTTGCCGCTGCAGTGAAAGTTTCATCGTGGTCCTATACTCTTGCAACCGTTTGACTTCCGGTTTTCTCGTTAACTCACACGCGGAGCGCGCAGTTCCGTGTAAAAGGGTTCATTTTGCTTTTGTTTTTTTCGTTCCTTCGTTTCGTTTCCGTTGTTCTTTCACGGGCGAAAATTATTGGCTGCCTACCATTGGCCGGACTTCTTTCGTTTCTTTTTTTGTTCACGTATATTTCGCGCATCCACCGGGTGAATTTTATAAGTGATCCATAGATCCACGGTAATTCCGGTGAACAGTGCATGCAGTTCTGTGGATAGGTTTATCAGAGGAGGTCCTGAGGACATCAACAATTCCACTCTGGATACCACGCTGCTCATATGTAAGTCATCTATCCCCCTCCACTTTTCGTTTTACGATAAGAATAGTTTGCAATTTAACCCCTTCGCCCTGCGATAACCAGTTACTCTCGTGCCGTTAATTACGATACGGATTAAACAAAAAAAAAACGAATGCCTACTATTAGCCTACTGTTATTAATTTTATTATTCAATTGGGAGTTTACGTTTAACTTTATATCATAATATTGGAATATAATTAAATGAAACGTAAACGTGCTTGGAAACGTTCGAACTATTTATTAGTGACACGTTGTAAAAATAGTAATCGATTAACTTCAAATCGAGTAGCTAATAAAAATAATCGTAGGCGAAGGGGTTAATTAGAATCGCGTTGCGAATCTTTTATTCGACACTTGCGAATCGGAACGAATTCCTTCGGGACGAGTCGAGATAAATTGGGATAATTTAGGGAGGTTTGGGAATTTAATTAGAGGTGTTAACCCTTTCATTGCGGAACGTTGAAATTTCGAGGCAATTCGGATACGCAAATTAAAGTGGCTTTTATTTAATTTGGAAATTAAGTATAATCTTTGGTAGCGTTAATCGAAGCTTGTTATTTACTAATAATGATAGAATCACTGCTGTGATTAAATAAAGTATTGTTAATGTATTATTATACCAATGATAATAGAAATTTTACTGTGATCAAAGAAAGGTATTATTAATGTATTATTATTAATAGGGTTATTAATCAGAATTGCGTTGCGATTATTTTACAGTAGTGAATTGGAATTATTTTATTTGGGTTAAGTTGCGATAATTTAGGGGGGTTTGGAAATTTAATAAAATCTATGGTAGTGTTAATTAAAGCTTGTTATTTATTAATAATGATAGAATCACTGCTGTGATTAAATAAAGTATTGTTAATGTATTATTATACTAATGATAATAGAAATAATACTGTGATCAAAGAAAGGTATTATTAATGTATTATTATTAATAGGATTATTAATCAGAATTGCGTTGCGATTATTTTACACTTGTGAATTGGAATTATTTTATTTGGGTTAAGTTGGGATAATTTAGGGAAGTTTGAAATTAAATACAGTTCTTAACCCTTTAATTGCGGAACGTTGAAATTTCGAGGCAATTCGGATACGCAAATTAAAGTGGCTTTTATTTAATTTGGAAATTAAGTAAAATCTTTGGTAGCGTTAATCGAAGCTTGTTATTTACTAATAATAATAGAAACACCGCTGTGATTAAACAAAGTATTGTTAATGTATTATTATACTAATGATAATAGAAATATTACTGTGATCAAATAAAGGTATTGTTAATGTATTATTATTAATAGGGTTGCGATTATTTTACACTAGTGGATTGGAATTATTTTATTTGGGTTAAGTTGCGATAATTTAGGGGGGTTTGGAAATTAAATACCGTTCTTAACTCTTTCATTGCGGAACGTTGAAATTTCGAGGCAATTCGGATACGCAAATTAGAGTAGCTTTTATTTAATTTGGAAATCGTATACTTGCAAATATTTCGATCTTTCGTATTGTTAATCGAAGCTTGTTATTTACTAATAATAATAGAAACACTGCTGTGATTAAAGAAAAAGTATTGTTAACGTATTATTATTGTAATAGGATTATTAATCAAAATTGCGTTGCGATTATTCGACACTAGTAAATCGAAATTATTTACTTTGGGACAAGTTGAAATAAATTGGGATAATTTAGGGAGGTTTGGAAATTTAATAGGATTATTGTTATTGTTTTATCTTCGATTGCTCGAAATTTGAAACTGCTTCTAGTGCATTTAAAAATAGTGTAAGAATAATAGTTTTATATTAAACTTGTGTCTCACTTTTTTGGACGCATATTTAAGTCCTTCGCATCGAAAAGGTTAAAAATAGGATTATTAACCCTTTCGTTACGGAAGGTTAAAATTTCAATGCATTTCGTATTCGCAAATTATAGTAGCTTTTATTTAATTTGGAAATCGTATACTTGCAAATATTTTGATCTTTCGTATTGTTAATCGAAGCTTGTTATTTATTAATAATAATAGAAACACTGCTTTGATTAAAGAAAAAGTATTGTTAACGTATTATTATTATAATAGGCTTATTAATCAGAATTGCGCTGCGATTATTCGAAACTATTAAATTGGAATTATTTACTTTGGGACAAGTTGACGTGAATTGGGATAATTTAGGGAGGTTTGGGAATTTAATAATGTTATTGTTATTATTTTATTTTCGATAGCGTTTCCAATGCACCACGGATTATGATAATGTTTATTAAAATCGAAATAATGTAAGAATCAATATTTAGATAATTCGTGTTACAAGATAATACGAATAATAACATAAATATTATTGCGATGTGAACCTTAAAATTTAAATGTACTTCGAATACGAAAATTAGTGTAGCTCTTATTCAATTCAGAAATAGTATAAATGGGAATATTTAGATCTTTGGTATTGTTAATTGAAGCTTATTGCATACTAATAATAATAGAAGCACTGCTGTTACTAAAAAAAAAGTATTGTTAAAGTATTGTTATACTAATAATAATAGAAATACTGCTGTGATTGAAAAAAAAGTATTGTTAACGTATTGTTATACTAATAATAATAAAAGCACTGCTGTGATTCAAGAAAAAGTATTTTTAAAGTATTGTTATACTAATAATAATAGAAATACTGCTGTGATTAAAGAAAACGTATTGTTAACATATTGTTATACTAATAATAATAAAAACACTGCTGTGATTAAAGAAAAAGTATTGTTAACGTATTGTTATACTAATAATAGGGATATTAAACAGAATTGCGCTGCGATTGTTTTACACTATCGAATTGGAATTATTTTCTTTGGGATAATTTAGAGAGGTTTGGAGAATTAATACAGTTCTTAACCCTTTCGTTATGACAGCTTCGAATATAATAGCGTTTCTAACGCAATTTCTATTAGATTAGATTAGATTCGTGGCTAGATTAAAAGACTATTAAAACACTGTTATTTGCATATTTTAACAAATGATTCTTAATCGTTTCACGACGTATATATACGTCCTTCGTAGCGAAAGGGTTAATAGGGTTATTCAAATCAAAATTGCGCTGCGATTACTTGACACGCGTAAATTGGATTTCTTTTCTTTATGACAATTGTTAGAATAAAAATTAAGGAAGTTTGGCAATTTAATAAGGTTAGGTTCCGGTTAGGTTGATTAATTAAATAATAATTAACCCTTTCATTAAAACACGGAAAAAGTTTCCAACGCACAGACGAACATAAATTCGATTTAATTAAATAATAATTAACCCTTTAATTAAAATGCGGAAAAAGTTTCTAATACACGGACGAGGATAACTTTGATCGATTTAAGAATAGTGCGAGGCTAAAGATTTAGAAATTTGATATTGTTAATTGAAATTTCTTACCTACTACTAATAATAATAGAAATACGAATAGAATTAACGAAAAAGTATCGTACAACAATGGTATTTGCATATTTTAACAAATGATTCTGAATTATTTCGCGACGTATATATACGTCGTTAATAGCGAAATGATTAAAGCTGCGATTATTTGACGCAACCGAATTCTTTTCTCTTTTTATTAACACCTTGGCTTACGGATTTTTCGAAGATTATCCACTGAAATTTTGACTATTTGTTACTGTAATATTACATCTAATGATAAACATTAAAATATTATACGCGATTCTTATCTGGTGATCCAACGTCTCACGATCTTACGAATTGAAATAGAAATGAAGTCAAATTTATTGCAAAATACAGCATATTTTTTATTATACGTAGTCTATGGGCTAAACTGCTTTTAGTTAAGTTTTAGTTAACTTTAGTTACGTAGTATTTTACAGTCAATTCCTCTAGTGAAATTATAAGCAAAAACACGATTAGTGTAACTAGAAAATTAAAAGTTACAGTTGTAATTGTTTACATATATAATATACGATAAACAAAAGTGAATGGAATTATTTTCCATTGTATAAATTGAAATAATTTTGGGAATTCAAGACTGCTATTAATTAAAATCGCGTTGCGATTATTCGACACGTGCTAATGGAATTATTTTCTCTTGAATTTGTTGGAATAATTTGAGACGTTTTAGGAATTTAATATGATTATTAGAAAATGACAGAATTATTATAAAATACTATTATAGAATTAAACGAAGATGAGAAGAAAAAAGAATTGAGTTTTTACACAAGTGATTTGGAATTATTTTCTTCGCGTTAAATTTTTGGGATAATTTGGAACGTTTTAAAATTTAATCGAGTTATTAATCAAAATTGAGTTACGATTATTTGTACACGAATAAATGAAATTATTTTTCTCTTGAATAAGATGAAATAATTTGCGATATTTTGGGGATTTAATAAGGTTATTAATTCGAATGAAAGAAAGAAGAAGAGAATAAAAGAAAAGATTGTTTTACAGATGTGAGTGAAATTATTTTCTTTCTGATGGATTTGGATTATTTGAGAATTTAATAGAATTGTTACAGAATTATGGAATTGTTATAGAATATTAATTACAGAATGAAACGAAAAAGAAGAGAATAAAAGATTATTTTACAGAAGCGAGTGAAATTATTTCCTTTTGGATACGTTTGGATAATTTGGGATAATTTGGAAATTTAATGGGATTACTAAAGAATTATAGGATTATTATAGAATACTATTAAAATATTATTACAAAGTGGAACGAAAAAGAAGAGAACAAAGGATTGTTTTACACAAGTGAATGAAATTATTTCACTTAGAATAAGTTTGGGTCATTTCGGATATTTTGGGAATTTAATAAAGTTATTAATTAGAATTAAACAAAAAAGAATACATCGAAGGATTGTTATAATTTGGGATAATTAATATTGTAATAAACTGGGATAATTTAGGACAAGTTTCGATAATTTTGGATACTTTGGGAATTTAATAAAGTTACTAATCAGAATTAAACAAAAAAGAAGAGAATAATTTAGGATAACTAACATTTTTAATAATGAATATTTTGGTAATTTAATAAAGTTACTAATCAGAATTAAAGAAAAAAGAAGAGAATAATTTAGGATAATTAACATTTTTAATAATGAATATTGTAATAAATTGGGATAATTTAGGATAAATTTGGATAATTTCGAATATTTTGGAAATTTAATAAGGTTATTAGTCAGAATTGAACAAACAACAAGAAACAATTTGGGATAATTAATATTGTAATAAACTGGGATAATTTAGGATAAGTTTGGATAATTTCCGATATTTTGAGAATTTAATAAGGTTATTAATCAGAATTAAAAAAAAAATAAGAGAACAATTTGGGATAATTTATATTGTAATAAATTGGGCTAATTTAGGATAAGTTTAGACAATTTCGAATATTTCGGGAATTTAATAAAGTTACTAATTAGAATTAAACAAAAAAGATGAAAACAATTTGGGATAATTAACATTTTTAATAATGAATATTGTAATACATTGGGATAATTTAGGATCAGTTTAGACAATTTCGAATATTTTGGGAATTTAATAAGGTTACTAATTAGAATTAGACATAAAAGAAGAGAAGAATTTGGGATAATGAACATGTTAATAATAAATATTGTAATAAATTGGGATAATTTAGGATAAGTTTCGATAATTTCCGATATTTTGGGAATTTAATAAGGTTATTAATCAGAATTAAACAAAAAAAGAAGAGAAGAATTTGGGATAATTAACATTTTTAATAATGAATATTGTAATAAATTGTAATAATTTAGGATAAGTTTAGACATTTTCGAATATTTTGGAAATTTAATAAGGTCATTAATCAGAATTGAACAAAAAAATAGAGAACAATTTGGGATAATTAACATTTTTAATAACGAATATTGTAATAAATTGGGATAATTTAGGATAAGTTTAGACAATTTCGAATATTTTGAGAATTTAATAAAATTACTAATCAGAATTAAACAAAAAATAAGAGAACAATTTGGGATAATTAATATTGTAATAAACTGGCATAATTTAGGATAAGTTTAGACAATTTCGAATATTTTGATAATTTAATAAAGTTACCAATCAGACTTAAACAAAAAAGAACAGAACAATTTGATATAATTAACATTTCTAATAACAAATATCGCAATAAATTCGTACAATTTAGAATAATTTTAAATAATTTTGAATACTTCGACAATTCACTAAAGTTACAAACTAAAATTGAAATGATTATCATAATTTCGAATAATCAATATCCCAATAATCTCAAATAATTTCCGATAATTTCGTCAATTCGATAAAAATTGGAACGTAACTAAAAAAAAGAAGGGAAAAATTTTGAACGATTGAACATCGTAATAAATTTCGTATAATTTCGGGCGGTTTTCAAGAATCGCCACGATCAAAAATAGATTTTAAAGGAGGGTTTGGAGTAGGGGGGGGGGGGGAAGCACGGTAGCATTTTTATGAATCGATCGGAGCTCAGAATTTCTTGTACCACATACGTCACTCGAGTTACCACGCTTTCTAACGATAGAGCCCGTCGTGTCTCGTATTCACGATCGAAGTTGCGAATTCCGGCCGACTTTTTTTTTCCCCTCCCCACTTGTGCTCGCTTGTTGCGCGCGCGCGCGCTAGCAAAGCGATGCCGCGAAGAAATTTAACGAGCCTCTCTCTCTCTCTCTCTCTCTTTCTCTGTCTCGCGTTCAAAAGATGAAACAAGGATCATTGTACGTAAACGAAGAGAAAATTGTACATTTACGAGTATTTAAATTTATATATTAGAATTTGTATTAATATTTATATTCAAATTACGAGTGTTTAAATTTATATATTAAAGTTTGTATTAATACTTGTAATAAAATTACGAGTATTTATATTTGTATATTAAAATTTGTATTAATACTTATAGTAAAATTACGTGTATTTAAATTTGTATATTAAAATTTATATTAATATTTATATTCAAATTACGAGTGTTTAAATTTATATATTAAAATTTGTGTTAATACTTATATTAATATTACGAATGTTTCAATTTATATATTACAATTTATATTAATACTTATATTCAAATTTATATTAATACTTATATTAAAATTGCGAGTGTTTAAATTTATATATTAATATTTGTATTAATATTTATAATAAAATTACGTGTATTTAAATTTATATATTAAAGTTTGTATTAATACTTATATTAATATTACGAGTATTTAAATTTGTATATTAAAATTTGTATTAATACTTCTAGTAAAATTATGTGTATTTAAATTTATATATTACAATTTATATTAATACTTATATTAAAATTACAAGTGTTTAAATTTATATATTAAAATTTATATTAACACTTATAGTAAAATTACGAGTATTTAAATTTGTATATTAAAATTTGTATTAATATTTATATTAAAATTACGTGTATTTAAATTTGTATATTAAAATTTGTATTAATACTTATATTAAAATGACGAGTGTTTAAAATTATATATTAAAATTTGTATTAATACTTATATTAAAATTACGTGTATTTTGTTAAGGTATTCGAGGCTTCCGCGGTAATATTCTAAATAAGTCTTGCGTTGGAAGACGATTCGTCGTCGACGTTTCGTAAACATTGCTTTACTTATGTATTTCGTTACTTTGTTGTTTTTATTATCAAACTGGCTAACCTTGAGAGTCTCGGAAACGTTTTGATACGATTCGGTTCGAGAAGGTCAAGAACCTGTTCCTTTTAAGCGCGTTGGAATATCGTCTATCTATTGGAAAGAAGTAATAAGAAGAATTAAGGAACGTTTGGAGTAAATCAAACATTGCCCTGAATATTCGTCGTATTTAATTTCTTCCCTATTTTATAATTTATATACGTTTATCCGAAAAGTACCTTTAAAATGTGAATGAAAATATCCGTCAAACGTTATGTTGTTAATAAAACAGAGGTGGAAAAGAATAAAAATTGAAAACGAGAAGAAACGAAGATAATAGAAATACAGAAACGGATTAGAAATGGGCAAATCGCGATCTATTTGTAGAATTTAGAAGAGTAAAACGCTTCGTGCCGAGAAGCCTTACTTACTATTTCCTTTGGATAAATTTGTTATTCTATTTCATTGATTACGAATCACGCATTCGTTAAGTAACGTCGTCCTCATTTTTCAGATCACGCAATAAATTTCCCGCGATACTAGCATGGGTTGTTTACAACGCGACGATACGATTAGCGGCGAGGAAACTAGCCTTGAGAGGGGGGAAACCGCGTTGGCAAAACGCGTATTGCCCACCTCGACCGCTTAGCCGATTTCGACCTTTCTAAGATTATCTTTAACCCTTTCCGGGCGAGAAGTAATAACACCTATGGGCAGTACTTTAGTATTGAATTCTACGTATTTAAATTTTCAAGCTTTCGAGTTCCAAATCGTATAATTCCTAACGATTTCAAATGTTTATTATTGCGTTAAGCATTCATTGCGTTCAGTTATTCCGCTTCAAAAGTCGACATAGATAGAGAGGAAAGTCAAAAAATGATTAGGCGAATATTTGTCGACGCTCGTCCGCAAAGGGTTCAAGGCGCCGGGCAGAAGAGAAGGAAAGAAAGGATGGTGACGAGGCTGTAAACAGAGACGACACCATGGGACCCCGTGTGTTGGCTGAATTGCCTTCTAGCGTCTCTTCAATTGCGATTAGCGACAAAATGCGTTTGCATTGACAACAATATATATACATATTATTTAACTTACGAATTATTCAAATATCGTTGGCAATTTTTACTTAAGAACCTACAACTTTGTAAGACTAAACTAAAATTTGAATTCAAAGTTCACTAAGTTCACTCTTGGTAATATTTGGTTTTGTCGAGTCTAAGCTATAATTCATAGAACGAATGTAAGTCGTTATAATAGGCAAAAGGGTTAATTTGTGTATATAATATGATTATAATAAGCTACTTGGTAAACTGTATTAGGTATATTATTTATAACAAGTTACGTTTTAGTAATAGATCGTGAAATATTCGTGCAGATTTTTGCATTTGGAATTAAAGAGGCATGATTAAATTTTGCATCTTTATCGGGAAAATTAAAGAAACGCGACGCAAATTCGAATTCTTATTATCGGAATTAAAGAAACGCGACGCAAATTCGAATTCTTATTATCGGAATTAAAGAAACGCGACGCAAATTCGAATTCTTATCATCGGAATTAAAGAAACGCGTTGAAATTTGAATTCTTATTATCGGAATTAAAGAAACGCGTGTAAATGTTCGATGCAAGTAGAATATTGTTTGTAGAAGAGTTAATAGTGCGAATATTAGCATATTATATTATAGTGATATTATTTATATTATTTATATTATTTTTATTATATTATTAGTGTTAATAGTTCGTGTGTGTGTCTGTTAGGTTATGCTTACAATACTTAAACGTATCAATTCAAAATTGAAGATAGAATTAGCATTGAAATTTATAAAAAAATGCGGATAAAATTAGAATTGAAATTTATGAAAAAATTACGAATAGAATTAGAATTAAAATTTATAAAAAAATTGCGGATAAAATTAGAATTGAAACTTATGAAAAAATTACGAATAGAATTAGAATTGAAACTTAGAAAAAATCACGGATAAAATTGAAATTGAAATGTATGAAAAAATCACGGATAGAATTAGAATTGAAATTTATGAAAAAATCACGGATAGAAATAGAATTGAAATTTATAAAAAAATCACGAATAGAATTGAAATTGAAATTTATGAAAAAATCACGGATAGAAATAGAATTGAAATTTATAAAAAAATCACGAATAGAATTGAAATTGAAATTTATGAAAAAATCACGGATAGAAATAGAACTGAAATTTATAAGAAAAATTGCGGATAAAATTGAAATTGAAATTTATGAAAAAATTACGAATAGAAATGGAACTGAAATTTATGAAAAAAAATCGCGGGTAGAATTGAAATTGAAATTTATGAAAAAAATTACTTTATTCATAAGATAAAGATATTTTATTTCATTTCCTGCAACTTAAACTCTGTCATATATATATATATTGATCCATTATTTTTGAAAGTATATATTATAAGTCCATTTTTGGAAAAAAATGGGTTAATGGTAATTATAGTAAGATGCAAAGTTATCCTCTTTTTATTCCTTTAAATATCTCGACGTAAGAAAAAATGGATTTATACCACTTTCAAAAATAACGCCTCATATAAATAATATACAAACACTTTCACTGCGATTCTTAAAAATTCCAAGCATTTCCTATGCATAAATAAGAAGAATAAATAAGAGCATTATTAATATGGAAACGCTACGAGTAGTATAAATAATTTAATACACTGTGAACAATTACAGTGGACAACTGTTTGATTTAAGCTTTCGTATCGCTCAAGAATAATAAATTTAATTTATTCTCCTATATTTAATACACATTTATCGACAAAAGTTGAGAAATAAAGTATATTTAGTAAACTTAGTTCATTTTTGCGTATCCTTTCGCTTCTAAGATTCGTAGCTTAGAATTTTCAACTAGAATAAAAATATCGTATTACATGCATCGATAAATAATACGTTTGCCTACTATTAATTCGAATCCACGTGTATCACAAAAGATAGCGACGACGTAATAACGCTTCGCGAATACGTATCGTGTTTCTCAACTTTTTTCCACGAGTGTATACATATATTGTAGTCTTTAAACCTTTGCGGACGAGCGTCGGCAAATAGTCGCCTAATCATTTTTTGGCTTTCCGAAGCCATGTCGACTATTAAAGCGCAAAACTCAATGCAACGAATGCTTAACGTAATAATAAACATTTGAAATCGTTGGAAATGAAATGGTCTCGAACTGAAAAGCGTGAAAAAACTCAAAGTCGTGGAATTAAAAAATAAAGTACTCTCACACAAGTGTTACTACTTCTCGTCCGCAAATGGTCAACACACCACTGAACACTTTGCGGACGGAAACGTAGAAACATAGTAGCTCGGTATTAATGATTACGTTATAAAAACGAGAAGAAACTATCAAGCCAAGTATTTATCAATGGAATTAGTTTAAATCCTAGGCTTAAATATTGATAGTTTCAAAAATAGAGTGGTTATTCGCCGCCACTCGTCCGGAAAGTATTAATACACGTTGCAAACTATTGCTTCGAGTGTCTCGAACGTACTGGGCACACTGTGGACAATACAATAACAGAATCTATCGAAAGGTCACGCGAAGACGTACACATACGCGTTCAAGGACACTTTAGATACGATAACACGAGATTGCGCGATTCGTAAAACAGATAACGACGATCCTACAAAAGTACAATAGAAATAATACTAATTGTAAGTTATACAAAAGATATACAAATATATATATATATATATATATATATATATATATATATATATATATATATATATATAAAGGGTTATCCAAAAGTACCTTTAGGATATTGAATTAAAATATCAGTCAAACGCCACGTTTGTTAATAAAATAGAGGTGAAAGAAATAAAAATTGAAAACGAGAACGAACGAAGATAATAGAAATAAAAGGGTAAAGCAGAAAGGGAAAGAAAAGAAAGTGAAGGTAGGTGTTCCTATAGACTATTTCGGACAAACGTATTATTTATCGATGCATGTAATACGATATTTCTATTTTATTTGAAAATTCCAAGCGACGAATTTTAGAAGCGAAAGGATACGCAAAAATGAACTAAGTTTACTAAATATACTTTGTTTCTTAACTTTTGTCAGTAAGTGTATATTAAATGTAGGGGAATAAATTAAATTTATTATCCTTGAGCGATACGAAAGCTTAAATCAAACGGTTGCCCACTGTAATTGTTAACAGCGTGTTAAATTATTTATACTACTCGTAGCGTTTCCATATTAATAATGCTCTTATTTATTCTTCTTATTTACGCATAGGAAATGCTTGGAATTTTTAAGCGTCGCAGTGAAAGTGTTTGTATATTATTTGTATGAGCCGTTATTTTTGAAAGTGCTATAAATCCATGTTTTTATAGGTCCAGATATTTAAGGGAATAAAAAGAGGATATCTTTGTATTTTATTAAAATTATCATTAGCCCATTTTTTTCCAAAATGGACTTATTCCACTTTCAAAAATAACGATTCACATATATATATATTAAGTTTTAGCGAATGATGGTTTGTATATAAAGGTTTATCCAAAATAGACTATAGGAACATTTACCTTTACTTTTTTTTCTTTCCTTCTCCGCTTTACCATTTTATAATCTTTTTTCTTTCATTTCTATTATCTTCGTTGGTTCTCCTTTTCAATTTTTAGTTTTTTTCCACCTCTATTTTATTAACAAACATGGCGTTTCACAGATATACTTATTGAACGCGTTAAAGGTACTTTTGAATATTTCTATACGTTCTTCGTGGTTAAATCGAACGTAAATTGACGGGAAACAATACTTTGGAATTATTAATCGTATTAATTAAGAGGAATTAAAGTATCGTAATTGATGAAATTGTCGACGAAACAGGAATTATGGAATAAATAATTGGGAAGGAATTTATGTTTCGTAACTAAATAATCGATTTATTAATCGTATTAATTACAAGTGATTAACGTGTCGTGATTAATAAGATTGTGGATAAGACAGAAAATACTACAAAATAATAGAAATTTTGAAGGAAATAATTGTAGAGAAATTAGAATGATATGATTAGTAAACGTATGAGAATGAAATAGAAATTATTTGCGATAAATAATTGCAAGGCATAAAATGGCATAATTAATAAAATCGTGGACTAAACAGAAACTCTGAAATAAATAATTATACTTTCGATAGTCTACTAAAACAAGTAACTAAAATCAGTCTGGCAAAAATGATTGATTATGTTAAATAATTAAAGATAAAGTATATAATAATTGTAAACCAAATAATTCAACTTGATCTTGTTATTTAAATCGTATTAATAATTATTCGAATACCAATTGCATATTGAGAAGCCATCGAATCATTAAAAATTTAACAACTTCAATATAATTACCATAAACTTCAAATACGTATCGATATTTTTGCAAAAAAGCGAATATTTAATAATGGACATTTTTTGAAAAGGTTTCTTTATCAATTTCTTAGCCCAACATATTTATAAAGTCACCTATTATTTATTTACCTATATTATTAAGTATTACATATATTTATAAGTTTACCTATTATTTATTTACGTATACTATCAAGTATTAGCTATATTTGTAAGTTTACGTATTATTTATTTACCTATATTATTAAGTATTAGCTACTATTTATTTTCCTATATTATTAAATACTACCTATTATTTATTTACCTATATTATTAAATATTAGCTATTATTTATTTTTCTACATTATTAAATACTACCTATTATTTATTTACCTATATTATTAAATATTAGCTACTATTTATTTTCCTATATTATTAAATACTACCTATTATTTATTTACCTATATTATTAAATATTAGCTATTATTTATTTTCCTATATTATTAAATATTGCCTATTATTTATTTACCTATATTATTGAATATTAGCTACTATTTATTTACTTACATTCATAAGTTTACCTATTGTTTCTTTACCTATATTATTTAGTATTACCTATATTTATGAGTTTACCAATTATTCCTTTACCTAAATTATTAAATATTACCTATATTTATAAGTTCATCTATTATTTATTTACGTATACTTATAAGTTTACCTATTATTTCCTTACCTATATTATTTAGTATGACCTATATTTATAAGTTTACCTGCTATTTCTTTACCTACATTATTTAGTATTACTCATATTTATAAATTTACCTATTATTTCTTTGCCAACATTTATAAGTTTACCTATTATTTATTTACCTAAATTATGAAATATTGCCTATTATTTATTTACCTATTTTTATATGTTTACCTCTTATTTCTTTACCTATATTATTAAGTATTACCTATATTTATAAAACCTATTACTTCTTTACGTATATTATTTAGTATTACTTATATTTATAAATTTGGCTATTATTTATTTACCTACATTTATAAGTTTGCTTCTTATTTCTTTACCTATATTATTAAGTATTACCTATATTTATTTTACCTGTTACTTCTTTACTTATATTACTAAGTATTACCTATATTTATAAATTTAACTATTATTTATTTACCTATATTTATAAGTTTACCGCTTATTTCTTTACCTATGTTATTTAGTATTACCTATATTTATAAGTTTACCTGTTATTTCTTTACCTATATTATTTAGTATTACCAATATTTATAAGTTTACTTATTATTCCTCTACCTATATTTCTAAATTTACCTATTATTTCTTTACCTATATTTCTAAATTTACCTCTTATTTCTTTACCAATATTATTAAATATAACCTACTACTTCTTCACCTAAATTCTTAAACATCGCCAACTATAATATTTATTCACCTATATTAATAAGTTTCCCTATTATTTCATTATCTACATAATTAAATATTACGTATATTACGTATATTTATAAATTTACCTATTATCTCTTTACCTGTATTATTTACCATCCACTATATTTACAAACTTTACCTACGTATTACTTCTTCACCTAAACTATTAAATATCGCCTGTTATCCACAACTTCGACGTTAAAGTAATTCTCAAGCGACGAAAAATTGTATTTTTGCGTGAACGATGGGATCGCGTAATCGATAAGCGAGCGAATTGGAAATATCGTTATCCTTCGGTTCGTTTCGAGAGGCCGCTCGCAACGTGTCAGTGGGACCTGGCACTAAAACCTAACAGTTAGTAACGGGTACTGGTAACCGTGTCATAAAGGAGGATCCTCCGCAGCATGAAGGCATTTCGGTATTTCGGACCGCGTCTATATTAACGCGACCAAATTCCAAACATTCAGCGAAACATTTACCTCGAAATTTCCTCAAATTTCGCCTACTTCGATAGGCAAATTTTTATCCACCATGGAACGTTAATTTTACCATATTATAGATCTGAATTTTCATCAATTTTCTAAACCTTTCTTTTAGCTTACATATTTTACATTTTGGTATTTCGGACCGCGTCTATATTAACGCGACCAAATTCCAAACATCCGACTAAAAATTTACCTCGAAATTTCCTCAAATTTCGCCTACTTCGATAGGCAAATTTTTATCCATCGTGGAACGTTAATTTTACCATATTATAGAACTGAATGTTCCTCAATTTTCGAAACCTTTCTCTCTTAGGTTACATATTTTACATTTCGGTATTTCGGACCGCGTCTATATTAACGCGACCAAATTCCAAACATCCGACTAAAAATTTACCTCGAAATTTCCTCAAATTTCGCCTACTTCGATAGGCAAATTTTTATCCATCGTGGAACGTTAATTTTACCATATTATAGATCTGAATTTTCCTCAATTTTCGAAACCTTTCTCTTAGCTTACATACTTTACAGTAACGCGATAAGAATCGATATATTTATATTGCTTTTCATTCAATTCCATTAACGATTATTTATAATAACTGTTTCATTCATTTTTCGACGCTATATTGAATTCGATTCGACGAAAATTCAACCCAGTATTAGAATCATTATCATCCCTATATAAAGTGATTGTTATCACACAAAAATTATGATAAAATCGTGCAAAGATAAACGTGTTACAAATATTTAAAATTCCAGTGGAAGCCTAAAAGTGCGACAAGTAATTCGAAGCTGGAATTTCATGAAAACAATGGTATAAAATTACTGTTCGAAGCGTCGAAATAATCGCGTAACGCGAGTAATTTTTCGCGACGATTACGATGAATTTCGGCGCACGAACGAAGTTGAACGAATGCGCGTCGATGTTTTACGAAGCGTTCCACAAAAGGGACTTTCTATTCGCTGCTCGCAGACTCTTGTAAACGGGACCATATATTTCGTTGGGAAATTCAACGAGCACGCGAAGGGTGTCAAAGTTGTTAGGAATAATAACGAGCCGCGGCACACGAAGACCTGTTCGTCGTCGATGAAATTTATATCGCGTTAAATTCGCGTTGTCGCAACAACGCGGCGACAAATCATAACGCGAATCGTACCGGAGCGCCGCGTTCTAAGTAAATCTTCATCGCGACCGAGCGCCGCGAGTGATTGTGCATTTGTAACGGTAATGCGATCAAACTTTCATGCATAATCGTGTAATAACGCAATAATAATGGTGGGGCATTTGTTATCGAGGTGTTTAAAAAGTAACGGTGCACGAATATTGCGATCGATATTGTTTCAATCAAAAGGTATCGCAATTATAATCATCCAATTGTAATATAATATATAATATATGTGTATATACTTAATATATATTAATTAGATATATTATATCTATATTAATATATATTAATTAGATATATTATATTTATATATATTTGATATATATTAATTAGATATATTATATCTATATATTTGATATATATTAATTAGATATATTATATCTATATTAATATATATTAATTAGATATATTATATCTATATTAATATATATTAATTAGATGTATTATATCTGTTTATATTTAATATATATTGATTAGATATGTTATATATGTTAATATATATTAATTAGATATATTATATCTATATATTTGATATATATTAATTAGATATATTATATATGTTAATATATATTAATTAGATATATTATATTTATATATATTTGATATATATTAGTTAGATATATTATATATATTAATATATATTAATTAGATATATTATATATATTAATATATATTAATTAGATATATTATATATATTAATATATATTAATTAGATATATTATATATATATATAATTAAATATGTAATATTATAAATAATTTCACGTAAATTGGAATTAAATTACAAATGGCAATGCATCGCATTTTTATGAGCAACATTAAATAAAATTTGGAAACAATCGTAGAACAGTTGAATAATAGAATTCGTTAAAATTAAAGAAACGCGTCTAAATTCGCGTCTTTATTTGACAGAATTATGTAAAAAGGACGGATTTTGAATTTTGGATTTTTATTGCCGGAATTAAAGAATCGTGATTAAATTCGTATTAATCGAACACGTAAACTTGTCATTAAATTCAATTTATCGTCAATATATGAACCTATAATAATATAATAGTGTATTAGTATGTAAATCTATAATAGTGCAATAATATAATAATATACAAACCCATAATAATATAATAATACAATAATATATAAACCCATAATAGTATAATAATATAATAATATACAAACCCATAATAGTATAATATATATAATAATATACGAACCCATAATAGTATAATAATACAATAATATACGAACCTATAATAGTATAATAATATAATAATATACGAACCTGTAATAATACAATAACATATAAACCAATCATTATTTTAACTCTAATTATTATCGCTAGAAAAAATACGGTGCAACTTTCCAATGAAATTCTACCACTATTTCTCTAAATTTACCTCCAAATTATTTTACAACCACAACCATAATCGCATAAATTCATCGTATTAAGGAAACCACGATTCTAATTAAGAAAAGACGATGCAACTTTGTGCCTTATAAATAGAGTTGCATTTAGTTTCAACCCTTTCACTACCATGAATGTGTATATATATATGTTTTGAAAACTTGAAAAATTCGAAAACGTATGTTAAAAGTATTCCTATAACTTTCTACGTACAAACATATATAAGATATATAATTTCTGGTATTTTCTGTACAGTAATATTGTGATAAAATTAGTTACGCAATATATTCAAATACTACATTTATCTATTCGAATAGATTTACAATTACTGCTATTCAATATGAACTATTATCACTTTACTGTTATTATTATTAGTGATATTATTATCATTTAATACAAATTATTGCTACTAGTACCACTAATACTAATATTAATATTAACTATCATTGCTTTACCTTTGTTATCACTTTACTGTTATTACTATTACTATTATTTAATACTAACTATTGATAATAATACTACTATTCATATTAACTGTTATTACCTTGATTTCATTAGTACTCTGGTATTATTAGTACGATTATTTTACCTTTATTGTTACTCTACTATTGTTACTAGTATTACTATTATTATTTAATAGTAACTGTTACTACTAATACTGTCAAAACCATTATTAATATTAGCTATTATTACTTTACTTCAGTTATTACTTTGCTATTATTACTATTATTACAATTACTATTATTTAATTGCAACTATTGCTACTAATACTACTGTCAGTATTAACTATTAGCACTTTACTTTTATTAGACTATTATCACTTTACTATTATTATCTTACTTTTGTTATTACTTTCTTATTATTACTATTACTACTAATACCAATAATACTACTATTAATGTTACCTATTGTTGCCTTTCTTTTATTATTACTTTGCTGGTATTACTATCATTATTATTTAATACTTGCTATTGCTACTAATACCACTAATACTACTATTACTATTATCTACTATTACTTTACTTCTATTACACTATTATCACCTTATTATTATAACTATTTAATACTAACTAATACTACTAGTATCACTAATACCACTATTAATATTACCTATTATTGCTTTACTTTTATTATTACTTTGCTGTTATTACTCTTATTACACTATTGCTACTAGTACCAATAATATTACTATTAATACTACCTATTATTGCTTTACTTTTATTATTACTTTGCTGTTACTACTATCATTATTATTTAATACTTGCTATTGCTACTAATACAACTAATACTACTAGTACCACTAATACCACTATTAATATTAACTATTATTGCTTTACTGTTATTACTACTTTGCTGTTATTATTCTTATCACACTATTGCTACTAGTACCAGTAATATTACTATTAATACTACCTATTATTGCTTTACTTTTATTATTACTTTGCTGTTATCACACTTATTACACTATTGCTACTAGTATCACTAATATTACTATTACTATTTTTCTACTATTACTTTACTTTTATTAGACTATTATCACCTTACTATTATAACTATTTCATACTAACTATTACTACTAGTACCACTAATACCACTATTAATATTAACTGTTATTGCTTTACTTTTATTATTGCTTTGCTGTTATTCCTATTATTACTATCATTACTTTACTTTTATTATTGCTTTACTATTATTCCACTATTACTACCAACACTACCAGTAACAATATTCACTTTTCAATTCCATGATGTCAGTAAGAAAAGAATTAAAATCCATGTCAAGTTTAATATTAAATATTGGCGACCTTGATCCACAGCCTTACGAATTTAATTCCACTTCTAAATTGCAAGAAGTCAGTAACAAAAGTGTCACAATTCATTTCAAGCTTAATATTAAATATTGGCGACCTTGATCGAAATCCTTACGAATTTTATTCCACTTGCAAGTTCCAATATGTCACTAACAAAAGAATCAAAATCCATTTCAAGCTTAATATTAAATATTGACGACCTTGATCGAGATCTTTACGAATTTTATTCCACTTCCAAGTTCCAATATATCAGTAACAAAAGAATCAAAACCCATTTAAAGCTCAACGTCAAAATTCGATTGGCGACCTTGATCGAAACTCTTACAAATTTTATTCCACTTCCAAATTGCAAGATGTCATTATCAAAAGGTTCAAAATCCATTTCAAGCTTAATATTAAATATTAGCGACCTTGATCGAGACCCTTACTAATTAAATTCCACTTCCAAATTGCAAGATGTCAGTAACAAAAAAATCAAAATCCATTTCAAGCTTAATATTAAATATTAGCGACCTTGATCGAGTCCCTTACAAATTTAATTCCACTTCCAAGTTTCAATATCTCATTGACAAAAGAATCAAAATCAATTTCAAGCTTAACGTCAAAATTCGATTGGCGACCTTGATCGAAACTCTTACAAATTTTATTCCACTTCCAAATTGCAAGATGTCAATAACAAAAAAATCAAAATTCATTTCAAGCTTAATATTAAATATTGGCGACCTTGATGGAGACCCTTACGAATTTAGTTCCACTTCCAAATTGCAATATCTCAGTAACAAAAGAATCAAAACCCATTTAAAGCTCAACGTAAAAATTCGATTGGCGACCTTGACCGAGACCCTTACGAATTTAATTCCACTTCCCATCCGCGTCTATACCCACTCGCTCGTAGGAACCGCGAAAGTTTACGGCGCGGCGTATCGCTGGTTGTTTGACATTTAGAATCGCGGTCTATTAGGTATTCGGGCAGCGATGAACCGAGAGAAAATGAATAGGAACAGCGAATAGTGGAAGAAGACGGGAGGCTGCCGGTGAAATTTCTCCTCTGTGACTTCCTTTTCACGATACAGGTAGGGGTGGGGGGGGGGGGGGGGGGATAGAGGATTGGATGAGGTTGTAGACTTCTAGCAAGGCGGTTCGTTGCTCCATGCCAATTCACCATTGGCTCACGCCAGTGTCAGTGTCAGCACGATTTCTCGTACAACGGAGATTCAGATCGGCCATTATATTGCAAAATCCTCGACGTGCCGGAGAGAGATCGGCCGTTACGCGGAAAAAATCGCGCAAATGGTTGTCGAATAGGTGAACTTCCTTGGGGTTAAGAGGGGGGGGGGGGGGAGAGATAGCGGATTTGGGAATTTAGGGCGATGCGTTGTAAATTTAAGATCACTGAGAATTCGACATATGGCGAAGTTTAGTAGAAGTACGTTTATTTTCATGGCCTGATGCATTATTAGAAAATTGGCAAGGAATCTTGTTTCCGATAAATTTTTGATGTACTTTTTTTTGGGCAAATTTTCACCCTTAAATGTTTCGTTATTGTACATCGTTGTATGTTATTGTATACTATATATGCTATTTTATGTATATTATTGGAGATTATATGTATTATTGTATATTATATATATTATTGTATATTTTATATATTATTGTATATTATATATATTATTGTATATTATATATATTATTGTATATTATATATTATTGTATATTATACATATTGTTACATATATATTATTGTATATTATATATATTATTGTATATTATATATTATTGTATATTATATATATTGTTACATATATATTATTGTATATTATATATATTGTTACATATATATTATTGTATATTATATATATTGTTACATATACATTATTGTATATTGTGTGTATTATTATATATATTGTTACATATATATTATTGTATATTATATGTATTATTATATATATTATTACATATATATTATTGTATATTATATATATTGTTACATATATATTATTGTATATTATATATATTGTTACATATATATTATTGTATATTATATGTACAATAATGATATTATAATATTATAATGCAATTTTGTATTATAAATCAATTTATAATATTATGTATGGAATAAAATAATAATATTATTATATATATTATTACATATATGTTATTGTATATTACATATATTATTATGTATTTATATGTTATAATCTTATTACAACTTTGTCATTAATTATTGGTACGCTTTGATGTCATTGAATTTTCCCATAAATTATTGGTGTACTTTAATGTCAGAATTTTTTTATACTAGATATTGGTATACTTTCGTATTATCGAATTTTTCCACTTGAATTATTTATACACTTTAATGTTATTAAATTTTCCTCTATAAATTATTGGTATACTTTAATATTACAAAATTGTTGCACTTAAATTATTGATGTACTTTAATATTATATTTCCCCCCATAAAGTATTGGTATATTTTAATATTATTAATTTTTCTCTCATAGACTAATGGTATACTTTAATATTACAAAATTTTTCCTCTTAAATTATAGATATACTTTTATGTTATGAAATTTTCCTCTATAAATTATTGGTATATTTTAGTATTATTAATTTTTCTCTCATAAATTAATGGAATACTTTAATGTTACAAAATTTTTCATCTTAAATTATTGATACACTTCAATATTATGAAATTTTGCTCCATAAATTATTAGTATATCTTAATATTACCAAATGTTCTGCTATAAATTATTAACACACTTTAATATTATGAAATTTTCCCTCATAAATTATTGGTATACTTTAATATTACAAAATTTTTCCATTTAAATTATTGATACACTTTAATATTATAAATTCCTTTCTTACAAGATATTACTATACTTTGATTATTATTGAATTATCCACCGTCAATTATTGGTAAACTAATCGAATTTCCCTTCAAACTTAGTCCAAATCGAACCCAAAGATATAACTAAAATAATCGCATAAAATAAAATAGAACAAAATAATGTAAAACTGGAATGAATTTAAGCAGGATATTAGAATTATGTACGAGTATAAATTACATTCACATCGGAAGCACGAAGATAATTGAAAAGTGAATTACGAGTGAACCAGGAAACAATAGGAGCAAAAACTTTTGGATCATAATCGAATCATCTAGTAGATATTTAATATTTTTACAATCTTACAAAAGTCAATAGATCTCGAAGAGATTATTAAATCATTACATTAATTGATTAACACACGATTGATAATAATTAGATTAACTGTATTTAATATTAGATTAATTAACCAATGTTATATTATATGAATAAATATTAAATTATAATGAATAGTAATAGTAAATAATAATATTCGATTAATTAACCAATGTTACATTATACGAATAAATATTAAATTATACTAAATAGTAATGGTAAATAATAATATTCGATTAATTAACTAATGTTCTATTATACGAATAAATATTAAATTATACTAAATAGTAATAGTAAATAATAATATTAGATTAATTAACTAATGTTCTATTATATGAATAAATATTAAATTATACTAAATAGTAATAGTAAATAATAATATTAGATTAATTAACTAATAATTATATCGCGTTCCTTGCAATATACATTTTAAAATTGAAACAGTAGTAAATTCAACCCATTGAATCATTCTAAATTTCATTCCTATTTCTTTCCTCGATGCATCGTTAAATTCTTCTACATTCTTCATAGATTCGAATAAGTAAACGTGTAATTTTCTGTTAATTCGTTGCATACGAAATGGCGTTAAACGATTTTACGCAGCTTAAAGTTTCCTAATCACTGGTCAACTAAAAGAAGCAATTCTAATTTGTACGAAACATTTCGTACAAATCGACGAAAATCAGATTTTAGGTCATCATCGACGATGATTTTGTCATTTTTAACCCTTCGAGGGTAAAATTCAACTTGAACTTTAATCTTAGCTTTGTTCCGCAAGATTGGAAGTTGTAAAATAAAGAAATTTCCACAGTATCCATTTGGTTTGTACTTTACACGATGTGAAAACATCGATTAATTAACATTAGTAATAAAACGTGAGTGATAAAATAATTGTATGGCAATCGGTTAATTACCAGCTGTTTAAATTACTTTGGGCTGCATAAAATTGGCCAATTTAATAATAGCCAACGAAAGTACAAATAAAGTATATTAAATTGTAAAGTGATAAAGTATACAGTAATAAAGTAAAGTACAAATAACAAGTAAAGTAAATTATAAAGCGATAAGGTATAAAGTAATAAAGTAAAGTAGAACTAAAGTCAAGTAAATTATAAAGTACTAAAGTATAAAGGAATGAAGTAAAGTACAAATAAAGTGAAGTAAATTAAAAAGTACTAAAGTATAAAGGAATGAAGTTAAGTACAAATGAAGTAAAGTAAATTATAAAGCAATAAAGTATAAAATAATAAAGTAAAGTACAAATAAAGTAACGTAAATTAAAAGTTAATAATGTAAGGTACAACTGAAGTAAAGTAAATTATAAAGTACTAAAGTATAAAGGAATGAAGTAAAGTACAAATAAAGTGAAGTAAATTATAAAGTAATAAAGTATAATGTAATAAAGTACAAATAAAGTAAAGTACAAATGAAGTAAAGTAAATTATAAAGCAATAAGGTATACAGTAATAAAGTAAAGTACAACTAAAGTAAAGTAAATAATAATGTAATAACATAAGGTACAACTGCAGTAAAGTAAATTAGAAAGTACTAAAGTATAAAGGAATGCAGTAAAGTACAAATAAAGTGAAGTCAATTAAAAAGCAATAAAGTATAAAGTAATAAAGTAAAGTACAAATAAAGTGATGTAAATTAAAAAGTACTAAAATATAAAGGAATGAAGTAAAGTACAAATAAAGTGAAGTAAATTAAAAAGCAATAAAGTAAAGTACAAATAAAGTAAAGTACAAATGAAGTAAAGTAAATTATAAAGCAATAAGATATACAGTAATAAAGTAAAGTACAACTAAAGTAAAGTAAATGACAAAGTACTAAAGTACAAAGGAACGATAACTAAAGCACAACTAAAGTAAACTAAATTACAAAGTACTAAAGTACAAAAGAATAACTAAAGTACATCTAAACTAAAGTAAATTACAAACTACTAAACTACAACGAACAAAGTAACGAAGTAAAGTACAAATAAAAAGGCAAAGATAAATTACAAAATCTGCCAAAGCAACCTAAAACATTAATCATCGATAGCACCTACGGTTAACAAACTTCAGCGCTCCTAAAGCGCGACGTATCGAACGATACGAACTCGAATCCGAGCAACAGCCTAACAGACGAGGAATCAAGCGGTATTTTCGCCCCCTTCGCAAACTTTCAATGGCTCCGTGCGGAATCGAGGGCGAAGAAAGAGGAAGCGGATGAAAGAGAGTACATATAGTACTATATCCGCGGCTGCTCGCCGCGGCAGGAAACACGTCACGTCTCCGGGACCGGAGAAACACGGGCAAAGATGGATACCGGTTGGCATCGGCGAGAATTACTCGCAAGAGGAGGCGCAGAAAGGGAGAACGCGCGCGAACCGGTAGAGGAGGAAGAAAAGAGTCGAGGCGGCGAGAAGGACGGCAGAACAACACTTTGGTGGGGTTATTGGCAGTTGGCAGCACGGTGGCTGCAGAGTAGGTCAGTGTACCACATTAACCGGTATTCGAGCGAGAAGTAGGGGGGGGGGGGGCCTTCCGACTCGTCAGTTCCGCAAGCCGCTACATAGATACCCGCGATACTCACGAGCGCGAGCGCGATCGTGCTGTTATCGTGTAACGTTGCCGGAGAAATGTTAACACCATTCGTTTAACCCTTTTGCCGTATTATAATAACGCGTCACACTCGTTCTATTAATTATGGCGTATATTTAAGAAAAAGAAGAAACGGTTACTATTGAGGATGAAATTTAATATATCTAATTGCAGCGTTGCGTTATCGATATAGGATTGGAGATTATTGAATAAATGTTGCTCGTAATATTGGAATAATTTTGATCGGGATAAGATACGGAAGCAGTAGTCAGGTAACGCTAGTATACGTTGGTAATAAAATTGGAAATATGTTTCAAACTGATATTACGACCCTTGCGATTTAGAATCATTCGTTATTTTTTAGTTCATTATTTGGAAGAACTATTTATATATTTGGGATTTTTTTCGAACGAATTTAGTGGACATATCGATTTGAAATTTGGTGATGCTTTTTGTGAATGATTAAGCAATACGTAATAATTTTTTCATATTGAAATTAGGACCCTATACGAAGTTATAGTAATTCTACTGGAAGATCAAAATGACGAAGTTTGACAAAGTTCGTATGATACAACGACGATATTTGAGAATTTTTTCAAACGAATCTAATAGTCATATCAATTTGAAGCATGGCGATACTTTTTTATCAATAGTTAAGCAATTCTTGCGAATTTTTTCATATTGAAATTATGACCATATCCAAAGTTATAGTAATTCTACTGGAAGATGAAAATGACGAAGTTTAACAAAGTTCGTATGATACAACGACGATATTTGGGATTTTTTTCAAATGAATCTAATAGTCATATCAATTTGAAGCATGGCGATACTTTTGTGTCAATAATTAAGCAATTCTTGCGAATTTTTTCATATTGAAATTATGACCATATCCAAAGTTATAGTAATTCTACTGGAAGATGAAAATGACGAAGTTTAACGAAGCTCCTGTGCATCGCGTCGATATTCAAGAATTTTTATCAACAAAACTAACAAACGTATCAGCTCGAAATTTACCAATGCTTTTTACCAATACACGAACAGTACGTACGAATTTTTCTACACAAAAACTACCAAAAAATTCGTAGTTACGCTAATTTAACATAACTAGCAAACACTAAATTTTAACAAAGATAATATAAAAATTGTTTCCAATATTTAAATTCCAACTTCTCAAGTGACACTAATAGGGACATTGTACTTTAACCAGTAATTAACTCATCATATTCAACGTGCACCAAAAAAAAAATATTCCCAAAAAATAAACCCTTTTATATGGAACAATATTATACTCCAAAATGGAACTGGATTTTGCCATTCTTAAATTCTAAAATGATTAAACAAAGTTACTTTAATATACTCTCGACGTGGCAGTAATTGGTACGTCTACTTTAATGTTCGACGAGAAACGATAGATTTGGTTGCAGGGTCGCGATTCGTTGCATTGCGTTGCGTTTTAGCCCATTTCTAGTTGTTGCCGCTACCACGTCACCTCGCCCTCGTCTTCTTTAACCTTTACCTTAATGGTTGGCGCACTTTCTCCGCTGCCAGCACCGTGCCAGGTTCCCTCGCGTACGTTCGTGTACGCACCTATGAGCTACGACGCATTTTGATGGCGACATTGAGGCAAATACCGGAGCAACGGGTTAACAATTTCTCCAGAAGTGGATCTTCCCTCTCGGTAACACCATTTTTCCTTCGACGCAGCTCCGATACCGGCGAACGTTGACCGAAAGCATCGATTAAATAACAGACATTGCCGATTCGATACGTTGCACCGGTCGTATTTCTCTATAATTTCTCTGAAGCCATTTCTTTCGAAATATATCGACGTTCTTTTACTCAAATGCATTCAAATATGTAAATGGCTATTTACGAATTAATGGAAAATAATAATTGGATTGGGAATTTTTATAAGTTCTATGGTTGCATTAATTGCCGTGAAATAATTCCTTTAGAGATACAGTGACATTCTTTTAGTTAAATGGATTGAAACAAATGGATATTTACGAATTGATCATATTTATTAGTAATCGTATCGCGGATTCTATTCAGTTTCTACGTGTTTCGATGAATCGATATATGAGATTATCAATGTTAGTATCAGTATTAATATTATATAGTGTATATTGTATATTGTATATTGTATATTGTATATTGTATATTGTATATTGTATATTGTATATTGTATATTGTATATTATATATTGGATATTATACATTGTATATTGTATAATGTATATTGTATATTGTATATTATATATTATATATTGTATATTGTATATTATATATTGTATATTGTATATTATATATTATATATTGTGTATTGTATATTGTATATTGTATATTGTATATTAAATATTATATATTGTATATTGTATATTGTATATTGCATAATGTATATTGTATATTGTATATTGTATATTGTATATTGTATATTGTATATTATATATTGGATATTGTATATTGTATATTATATATTGGATATTATATATTGTATAATGTATATTGTATAATTTATATTGTAAAATATATATTGTATATTGTATATTGTATATTGTATATTGTATATTGTATATTGTATATTATATATTATATATTGTATATTGTATATTATATATTATATATTGTATATTATATATTGTATATTGGATATTGTATGTTGTATATTATATATTGTATAATGTATAATGTATATTGTATATTGTATATTGTATATTGTATATTGTATATTGTATATTATATATTATATATTGTATATTATATATTATATATTGTATATAGTATATTGTATATTATATATTGGATATTTTATATTGTATATTGTATATTATATATTGGATATTGTATATTGTATATTATATATTGGATATTATATATTGTATAATGTATATTGTATAATTTATATTGTAAAATATATATTGTATATTGTATATTGTATATTGTATATTGTATATTGTATATTGTATATTGTATATTATATATTATATATTGTATATTGTATATTATATATTATATATTGTATATTATATATTGTATATTGGATATTGTATGTTGTATATTCTATATTGTATAATGTATAATGTATATTGTATATTGTATATTGTATATTGTATATTGTATATTGTATATTATATATTATATATTGTATATTATATATTATATATTGTATATAGTATATTGTATATTATATATTGGATATTTTATATTGTATATTGTATAATGTATATTGTACAATTTATATTGTATATTGTATATTGTATATTATATATTATATATTATATATTGTATATTGTATATTATATATTATATATTGTATATTATATATTGTATATTGGATATTGTATGTTGTATATTATATGTTATATATTGTATATTGTACATTGTATATTATATATTGTATATTGTATATTATATATTATATATAATATATTATTTATTGTATATTGTATATTGTATATTGTATATTGTGTATTGTATATTGTATATTATATATTATATAATATATCTTGTATATTGTATATCGTATATTATATATTATATAATATATATTATATATTGTATATTGTATAATGTATATTGTATATTGTATATTGTATATTATATATTATATGTTATATATTGTATATTGTACATTGTACATTGTATATTGTATATTATATATTATATATTATATATAATATATTATTTATTGTATATTGTATATTGTATATTGTAAATTGTGTATTGTATATTCTATATTCTATAGCACTGTTAAAGTAATAAATAGATTAACGTTAGTGTGATTACTCTTTGAAAAAATAATATGGCAAATGGTTCAAAGAAGCGAAACCGAAATTGAATGAAACTTCGACATTTAAATCAATCATAACGATGTTTTATATTTCGCGTGCTCGTCGTATAAACATCCGCAGTCTGCTAACGAGCGGTTGTCTCGTTTACACGGTGGATCAGTGACACAAAGATAAAAGCATTCGCGCGAGGAATGCGCCCGCGAACGCGTCACGCTTTTGCGGGCGTCGAAATCTGTGGAGTTTCGCGCGATCCTCGCGATTCCAACTCGTTACGCGCATCTTGCGATTCGAACACGATTCGTTGCTTCGTTTCGTAGCATTCTAGAGATTCTATTAAGCGTACTATTATTATGATCCATAAATACTTTAGTAATACATTGTCCGTATGTCTGATTTAATAATTCTTCTACTTTAATCTGGAGATTCTATTAAGTGTAGTATTATTGTTATGCATGAGGACTTTAGTAAAACATTTTCTGTACGTCTACTTTAATAATTCCGTTTTAATAATTCTTCTACTTTAATAATTCCATTTTAATAATAATTCCAGATTAATAATTCTTTTACTTTAATAATTCCATTTTAATAATTCTTCTACTTTAATAATTCTATTTTAATCATTCTTCTACTTTAATAATTCCATTTTAATAATTCTTCTATTTTAATAATTCCATTTTAATAATTCTTCTACTTTAATAACTCCATTTTAATCATTCTTCTACTTTAATAATTCCATTTTAATAATTCTATTTTAATAATTCTTCTACTTTAATAATTCCATTTTAATAATTCTTCTACTTTAATAATTCTATTTTAATAATTCTTCTATTTTAATAATTCCATTTTAATAATTCTTTTACTTTAATAATTCCATTTTAATAATTCTTCTACTTTAATAATTCCATTTTAATAATTCTTCTACCTTAATAATTCCATTTTAATAATAATTCCATTTTAATAATTCTTCTACTTTAATAATTCTATTTTAATTATTCTTCTACTTTAATAATTCGATTCTTATGATTCTTCTACTTTAATAATTCCATTTTAATAATAATTCCATTTTAATAATTCTTCTACTTTAATAATTCTATTTTAATCATTCTTCTACTTTAATAATTCCATTTTAATAATTCTTCTATTTTAATCATTCTATTTTAATAATTCTTCTACTTTAATAATTCTATTTTAATAAATGTTCTATTTTAATAATTCCATTTTAATAATTCTTCTACTTTAATAAGTCCATTTTAATCATTCTTCTACTTTAATAATTCCACTTTAATAATTCTTCTACTTTAATAATTCCATTTTAATAATTCTTCTACTTTAATAATTCTATTTTAATAATTCTTCTACTTTAATAATTCCATTTTAATAATAATTCCATTTTAATAATTCTTCTACTTTAATAATTCCATTTTAATAATTCTTCAACTTTAATAATTCCATTTTAATAATTCTATTTTAATAATTTTTCTACTTTAATCTACAAATTCAATTAAGTGAATTATTATTATTATTTATAAGTAGTTTAGTAAAATATTATCCACAAGTCCACTGTAATAATTAATATTAATAATCTGTATTATATTACTATCTATCTAATTGTAAGTTTATAATATTACCGTCTATCTATTTAAGTAATAACTACTTTAACAAAATATCATCTACAAGTCTACTTTAATAATTAGTATTATTAATCTCTAGTATATTATTATCTATCTATCCAAGTACTTTACCCTACAAATCGTATTTAACACACAAAAAAATCATCATAAATAAAAGTGACGTTACATTAATCTTGCACTCGAAAACCAAAACCGTTGAATTATTTCAGAAATTAGGTGACCTAAAAATCATTCCAACGTTGCAAAATAAACTTAAAGTATGCAACTTTTATTCAAAATATCTCTAGATAACCACCGATTGGTAAATCGATTTCAAATCTTCTATTTTTGCTCGAAATTTCAACGAACCATTGAATTCGAACATTCGAACAAGATTTACTTCGATTTGTTCGACTGCATTAATATTTTACATATGTATCGCGATTGAAAATGAACCGAATAACACTGGGAGAAAAAAAAAGGGTTAAGATAGCGCAGCCCACATAATTGCCGTTTAACGAGTGTACCGCTACAATAGATAGGTGATAATACCCTCATTTCACCGCTTTTCGGTATCTGCCTTTAGGAACTATTAACGCGAAAGTAGCTGGGTCACTGTTCTGCATTCCTCGACGATGGAATCCGAGTAAAACCGCTTCCGCAAAGCGGAAACTTCGGCTCGTAATAAATGCTCGTTTATCAATTTCTCAATATCGCGAAGCAATTATTACAAGTATCGACAAAGAATCCACTTTTATTCGACAAACTTACGCGTGAAAAATAGTTTCTTTGCGAGCTGTATTTATGTTTACGAACAGTACGTTTTTGGAAAAGTATTTATCATACGTTAATCGCGATTGCTTTTAAATTCAAGGGAGAGTAAAAGTATTTTATAAGGATTTTACAAATTCTACGGATTGTTTGAAACTTTTGGAACTTTTACTTTTTGTATAATATATTATTGAAACTATGATTAAATTGTTGAACGTGAAACGGCTTTAAATGATTTTACGTGGTCCAAAATTTATTTATTTTATTGAAACCCTTTGGTACGAAAAGAAAAGGAAAGACAGTCATTAGAGACTTTAGACTTTAGACTTAATCATTAATAATTAATCTTAATAATTAATCGATTAAAAAGTGCGTTCGTAATTTTCCGTACGATGCTTCGAAAACGTTAACGAATATCAGATTCAAGTGAAATTGTTAGTTTATCATTGCCAATGGTTTCTTTTAACCAATTATAAGGTGCATTTTCAAGGTTTATATTTACTGTATAAAATTTCAATCGACTTAACGTTGAATCGTTCAATTCACAAATTACATCTGTCCACGCATAAATAATATTAATAACAAGAGAGCTTCGACTGCATTCTAGCTTAACTTTAACCTTAAACGCAGCATTTCATGAGAAACATTCGAATTTCACTTGCGTACGCATAATTCATTCCATTTCGTTATTTGCTATTCCCTTTTAAAACGATTAACGATCTATCAGTAACGTTAATCACTCGCCATACAATTTCTCTTATTACTAATGCCACGTAAATTACTCGTTAACTTTATTCAATCTCACGTGCAAAGCATTCAAATGTTGGATACAAATTTATCGACAAAAGTCAAGAAACACGATACGTATTCGCGAAGCTTTATTATGTCGTCGTTATATTTTCAGATACATGGATTCGAATTAAAAGTAGACGAACTTATTACCTATCGACGTGTGTAATACTATATTTTTACGCTACTGCAAATTCCAAGCTACGAATCTTAGAAGTTTAATGGGTAGGGAAATATTCGTAAGCGACGATTTCGTTGGTTAACTTTTGTCGGTAAATGTACGCGTGCCCAGGAAGAGTAAAGTACTGAAAACGCGTATGACTCGTTTTCCGCGTTATGTGGGTCAGCAGCGGGGAACCGCGATTCGCACGCGCCATTTTTCGCAACGAAAAGGAAAGCCATGGGCTCACGCGCCTAGCAAAATCCGACTGGTTTTGCGTAGGCCTCTTCTCCGTCCAGCGCAACGCGTGTAACGGTGCTTCGACCTACTTCCGTTTTCCCCACTATAAAATATCCACTCGGAAATATAGTTTAGCTTCGCTATAGTAGCGCGGAACAAGTGCGCCCCTCACGTGATCGTACAGCCTCGAGAAATTCCGTAGAAATCATTCCTTCTTCTCCTTACGGACCGGATTCCATTATGAACATTTTCATGACCAGGCAATATCCGTCATTATTCCCACCGTCGTATTGTATTGTACGATCGATCTTTTTATGGATACATTTTATCCCGGTGGTCGGCGAACGAATGGGAATCGTACGGTGATGCGATAATTAGATGATATTCAACTACTTCGAGTGCACGGATAGAGGATTAGGTTTGGATTTAATTTGGGTTAGGTTTGGATTTAATTTGGGTTAGGTTTGGTTTTAATTTGGGATAAGTTTGATTTTGATTTGGTTTAGGTTGAAACTTTGTGAGTTGCATGAGATGAAATTGAATAAGTTTAAATACATAGATAGAGGATTAGCTTTGGGTTAGGTTTCGGTTAGGTTTGGATTTAATTTGGGTTAGGTTTGGATTTAATTTGGGTTAGGTTTGGTTTTAATTTGGGTTAGGTTTGGTTTTAATTTGGGATAAGTTCGGTTTTCATTTGGTTTAGGTTGAAACTTTGTGAGTTGCATGAGATGAAATTGAATAAGTTTAAATACATAGATAGAGGATTAGGTTTGGGTTAGGTTTCGGTTAGGTTTGGATTTATTTTGGGTTAGGTTTGGTTTTAATTTAGAATAACTTCGGTTTTCATTTGGTTTAGGTTGAAACTTTGTGGGTTTCTTAAGATGAAATTCAACAAGTTTAAATACATAGATAGACGTTTAGCTTTGGGTTAGGTTTCGGTTAGGTTTGGATTTAATTTGGGTTAGGTTTTGTTTTAATTTGGGATAAGTTTGGTTCAGATTTGGTTTAGGTTGCAACTTTGTGAGTTTCACAGAATGAAATTGAACAACTTTACATACATAGAGAAAGGATTAGGTTTGGGCTAGGTTTGATTTTAATTTGGGTTAGATTTGGTTTTAATTTAGAATAAGTTCGGTTTTGATTCGGTTCAAGTTGAAACATTGTGAGTTTCATGAGATGAAATTGAACAAGTTTAAATACATAGAAAAAGGATTAGGTTTGGGTTAGGTTTGGATTAGGTTTGGTTTTAATTTGGGTTAGGTTTGCTTTTAATTTGGGATAAGTACAGTTCAGATTTAGTTAGGTTGAAACCTTGTGAGTTTCATGAGATGAAATTCAACAACTTTAAATACACAGAGAAAGGATTAGGTTTGGGTTAGGTTTGGATTTAATTTGGGTTAGGTTTGCCTTTAATTTAGAATAAGTTCGGTTTTGATTCGGTTTAAGTTGACACTTTGTGAGTTTCACAAGATGAAATGCAACAACTTTAAATACATAGATAGTGGATTAGGTTTGGGTTAGGTTTGGTTTTAATTTGGGTTAGGTTTACTTTTAATTTGGGTTAGGTTTAGTTTTAATTTAGCTTACGTTTATATTTTATATAGGATAAATTCAGTTTAGATTTCCTTTAGGCTGAAACTTTGTGAATTCCATAAGATGAAATTCACCAACTTTAAAAATATAGTTAGAGGATTAGGTTCGGGTTATTTTCAATTCAGCTTAAGTTTATACTAAAGTTAGGTAAAGCTGCGCATTATATAATCCAATGTAAAGCGTATAATATTAGTTTGAACGGAAATTTTGTATTCAAACGACAAGGAAAGTGATCCAAATATGGATTAGTTAAAGTATAGAACTTATTTTAAGCAGAACCATGAGATTAAATATTGCAATCTTTCAAGAAATATTAGGCGATTACGTATGAAATTGCCTTAAATAATTTTACGTATTTCAATATACTCTACTCGTTAGTCGATTAAAAAGAAACGTTTCTAATTTCTGTACAATGCGACTAAACCATTGCAAGTAGAAATTATGGAGATTTTTCTGATTTCAGTAAAGTCGATGCTCGTTACGATTTATCTTCTATCCGTCGTACAAACTGACGTGCTAATATATGTAACACTTATTTCCATTTAAGTGACAACTTTTCGAATAACAATAACAAGTACATTGAACCTTATTATATATTTTCAACGAATTGGTAATTAATAAATCGTATTTAACATACAAGATTTATCATCCTAAATAAAAGAGATATTAACTAATCTGTTGTGCTGGAAACCGAAAAGATTATTAGCCGTTAAATATCTTCTAAAATAATTCACTGTATTAGGTTGCAACATAGATTCGTCCAATTTTATTAAGCTCTTTAAGATCATTCATTTGTAAATTCGTTACGTTGCAACGTTAAATAATTACCTTTCTCCCACTTTTTTGATAGCCAAAGCGTTCCTCTCTTGTAAAATTACCGTGACCTAAAGAATGTTACAGGAAACCGGGTACGAATTTACGTTACAACCCAAAAATCGACAAACTTAAAGTGGCAGTAATCGGGACATCTACATTAATTAACACTAGAATTACCAAAATGGTTAAAATCACTTGTCCGCAATTCCTCGCGAGAGTTATATAAACTTGCAGTAATTCATTCAAACAAAACCGTGATTATATATATATGGGGGGTGGGGGGGAAATAAAGATTTATTTCCATTGCATTATACGCACTTATTCAAATATCCAATGCTTCAATTGTTTTCGCGGTACCCAAAAAGCGACAAGCTTAAAGTGACAGTAATCGGGACATCTACCCTAATTAACACTAGAATTGCCAAAATATTTAAAATGACTTGTCCGCAATTCCTAACGCGAGTTATATAAACTTACAGCGATTCAGTCGAACAACGAATTTGAACAACGCGTTTAACACTAGATTTACTCGAGTTACGCGCATAATTTGACAAGCTTGAATAAAAATACGTATATCGTGTATAAATATTCAAAATTAGAAGCGTGAAGACGAAGAGAGTCACAAACAAATCTTTATTTACCCCATCTATATATATATTATTTATTTATATAATAAAGATTTATTTCCATTGCATTACATGCACTTGTTCAAATATCTAATGCTTCAATTGGTTTCGTATCAACAAGTAGTTTTATATTAAAGGAAGCTCATACTAAGTTATATGGTATTAATATTATGTTGCCTATAATAACGAGTTACACTCGTGTTATGGATTCGAATTATTTTACATATATTTTATTTATATATTGGATTCAAATATATATATACAATGAAGTGTAAATATATATTATTTATTTGTATAATAAAGATTTATTTCCATTGCATTACATGCACTTGTTTAAATATCTAATGCTTCAATTGGTTTCGTATAAACAAGTAGTTTTATATTAGAGGAGGCTTATACTATGTTATATGGTTCATATTAACCCTTTTGCCTGTAATAACGAGTTACACTCGTGTTATGGAATCGTGCACACATTTAATAAAACCAAATGCTATTAATGGTTAAATTCAACTTGAACTTTAATCTTAGCTTTGTTTTACAAGATTGAGGGAGTTGTAAAATGAAAATTATTTACACTATCCGTAAGATTTGTACTTTATACGATATGAAAACAGTGATCCACTAACATTAGCGTACGTGAGTAATGAAATAATTGTATGGCAAGGGATTAACAATAGTCTCAACTCGATTCTAAAGAATGTTGACGAGCACTGTAAATCCATCGACTTCTTTTCCCACTCCCGTTACCTTTGAATCTTAATTATTGCGTTGTTGTTCAAACTCTTACGATTAATCTTGACTTTTCTTTTTATTTGTACTCTAAATGGTTTACTCCTGTTAATAAAATAAATAAATAAATAAATTAAAATAAATCTTCTTTCGATAAAAGTAGAGGATTAGAATTGAAAGCGTTCGAAGCATTCATTAAAAAAATCTTATGTTCTTAAAAAATCTTAACGTTTCTTTTTATTTGCACTCTAAATGGTTTACTCCTGTTAATAAAATAAATAAATAAATATAAATCTGCTTTCGATAAAAGTAGAGGATTAGAATTGACAGCTTTTGAAGCGTTCAATAGAAAAATCTTATGTTCTTAAATAATCTTAACGTTCCTTTGAACTCTAAATGATTTACCCCTGTTAATAAAATAAATAAACCAATATAAATATGCTTTCGATAAAAGTAGAGGATTAGAATTGAAAGTTTTCGAAGCGTTCAGTAGAAAAATCTTATGTTCTTAAATAATCTTAACGTTTCTTTGTACTCTAAATGCCCTTTAAATACCCTCGTTAATAATATGAATGAATGAATAAATAAATAAAGTAAACCGTAATCGTCGTGTAATGTTGTAACGTTAACGGGTTAACGTTGATAGTAATTCGATCACCCGTTGCATTATCGATCGAAACGGAGGCTTTAGTGGTCCGCGCGGGCACTTGTGCCCGTGAATACGCAAGCCGAAACTATACCGCGATCGCGATCAGTGGGGGCTTAAAGTAGGCCAGAGCACCGTTACAGCCCGCTGCACGATCCAAGCCTACGCAAATCGGCTAGATTTTGCCCAAATGGCTTTCCTTTTCGTTGTGAAAAATGGCGCGTGCAGGCCGCGGTTTGCTGCTAACCCACTTTTTTTTCTTTTTTCTTTTCTTACGCGTCTTCCATTTAATTTAGGCGTACAATAAGGCTGCATGCGCCAATTACTGCCACTTTTAACGACAGGTTCGGAACGGAACTCGTCGCAAGTTGACGCATTTCAGATTTTATACACCTTAAATTATAGAGAGATTTTTTTCTGTTTTGTTTAATATCAAATTATTTATACAACGAAATTATAGAGACGATAAATATTATTTTTCAGTACTTCACGTGTTAATTTTATTTAATGCAATGGTAAAAATATGTACTCTACGTGGCTCTCTTCACCTTCACGCTTCTAATTTTGAATATTTATATGTAGTATACGTATTTTTATTCAAGCTTGTCAAATTATGCGCGTAACTCGAGTAAATCTAGTGTTAAACGCGTTGTTCAAATTCGTTGTTCGAATGAATCACTGTAAGCTTATATAACTCGCGTTAGGAATTGCGGACAAGTCATTTTAAATATTTTGGCAATTCTAGTGTTAATTAGGGTAGATGTCCCGATTACTGCCACTTTAAGCTTGTCGCTTTTTGGGTTACGCGAAAACAATTGAAGCATTAGATATTTGAATAAGTGCGTATAATGCAATGGAAATAAATCTTTATTTCCCCCCCCCCCCTATATATATATAATCACGGTTTTGTTTGAATGAATTACTGCAAGTTTATATAACTCTCGCGAGGAATTGCGGACAAGTGATTTTAACCATTTTGGTAATTCTAGTGTTAATTAAGGTAGATGTCCCGATTACTGCCACTTTAAGTTTGTCGATTTTTGGGTTCTAACGTAAATTCGTACCCGGTTTCCTGTAACATTCTTTAGGTCACGGTAATTTTACAAGAGAGGAACGCTTTAGCTATCAGAAAAGTGGGAGAAAGGTAATTATTTAACGTTGAAACGTAACGAATTTGCAAATGAATGATCTTAAAGAGCTTAATAAAATTGGACGAATCTATGTTGCAACGTAATACAGTGAATTATTTTAGAAGCTATTTAACAACTAATAATCTTTTCGGTTTCCAGCACAACAGATTAGTTAGTATCACTTTTATTTAGGATGATAAATCTTGTATGTTAAATACGATTTATTAATTACCAATTCGTTGAAAATATATAATAAGGTTCAATGTACTTGTTATTGTTATTCGAAAACTTGTCACTTAAATGGAAATAAGTGTTACATATATTAGCACGTCAGTTTGTACGACGGATAGAAGATAAATCGTAACGAGCATCGATTTTACTGAAATCAGAAAAATCTCCATAATTTCTACTTGCAATGGATTAGTCGCATTATACAGAAATTAGAAACGTTTCTTTTTAATTGATTAACGAGCAGAGTATATTGAACTACGTAAAATTATTTAAGGCCACTTCATACGTAATCGCCTAATATTTCTTGAAAGATTGCAATATTTATCCTCATGGTTGTCATTTAAATGGAAATGATCCTTGCTTGTATCAGCAATTCAGTTTGTATAACAAATAGGATAAATAACTCACGTACTGTCACCGTTCCTATAACTGCCACTCGAATTCGTTTCTTTAATAGCAAAGTAATCGTATAAAGAATCGTAAGAAAAGAAATTTTCATACTAAATTTGGACTTCGGTTTACGTAACAACAAATACACGTTGTATATTCGTTTACGCTTAATATTTATAAACGAATATTAGGAGGTAAATGTGCTGTGTTGAACAATTGAAACGTGAAAGGTTTTCTTGCACAGTTTCGAGCGCGGACCATTACGAGAGACCCTGTCGTTGCATGCACGCGTGAGTGCATCGAAATGATTAGATCTCGGCTTCTAGCGGTTCGATTTTGATCAACCGCGGCTCAAATTAAAGGGAAGACTTCCGGCTATAAGATGGAGTAGGTTTTGTCCCTATAGGACTTCCGGTTCGGATTTTATAACCGTCGATTTATGTTAAGTTAAGAAACAAAGTAGTCGCTTACGAATTTTTGCGTATCCTTTAGCTTCTAAGATTCGTAGCTTAGAATTTGCAGCAGCGTAAAAATGTAGTATAACGCACGTCGATAGGTAATAAGTTCGTCTACTTTTAATTCGAATCCATGTATCTGAAAAAATAACGAGGACATAATAAAGCTTCGCGAATATGTATCGTGTTTCTTGACTTTTGACGATAAATGTGTATCCAACATTTGAATGCTTTGCACGTGAGATTGAATAAAGTTAACGAGTAATTTACGTGGCATTAGTAATAAAAGAAATTGTATGGCGAGTGATTAACGTTACTGATAGATCGTTAATCGTTTTAAAAGGGAATAGCAAATAACGAAATGGAATGAATTATGCGTACGCAAGTGAAATTCGAATGTTTCTCATGAAATGCTGCGTTTAAGGTTAAAGTTAAGCTAGAATGCAGTCGAAGCTCTCTTGTTATTGATATTATTTATGCATGGACAGATGTAATTTGTGAATTGAACGATTCAACGTTAGGTCGACTGAAATTTTATACTAAAAATGTAAACCTTGAAAATGCACCTTATAATTGGTTAAAAGAAACCATTGGCAATGATAAACTAACAATTTCACTTGAATCTGATATTCGTTAACGTTTTCGAAGCATTGTACGGAAAATTACAAACGCACTTTTTAATCGATTAATTGTTAAGATTAATTATTAATGATTAAATCTAAAGTCTAAAGTCTCTAATGACTGTCTTTCCTTTCCTTTTCGTACCAAAGGGTTTTAATAAAATAAATAAATTTTGGGCTACGTAAAATCATTTAAAGCCGTTTCACGTGCAACAATTTAATCATAGTTTCAATAGTATATTATACAAATAGTAAAAGTTCCAAAAGTTTCAAACAATCCGTAGAATTTGTAAAATCCTTCTAAAATACTTTTACTCTCGCTTGAATTTAAAAGCAATCACGATTAACGTATGATAAATACTTTTCCAGAACGTACTGTTCGTAAACATAAATACAGCTCGCAAAGAAACTATTTTTCACGCGTAAGTTTGTCGAATAAAAGTGGATTCTTTGTCGATACTTCTAATAATTGCTTCGCGATATTGAGAAATTGATAAACGAGCATTTATTACGCTAAATTAGCATAACTTCGAATCTTCTCGTAGTTTTTGCACGAAAAAAATCGTACATACTGTTCGTGCATTGGTAAAAAGCATTGGCAAATATCAAACTGATACGTTTGTTATTTTTGTTCATAAAAATTCTTGAATATCGACGCGATCTACACGAACTTTATCAAACTTCGCCATTTTCATCTTCCAGTAGAATTACTATAACTTTGGAGAGGATTGTAATTTCAATATGAAAAAAATCGTATGTATTGCTTAATTATCGGCGAAAATGTGTTGCCAAATTTTAAATTGATACGTTCATTAGATTCGTTTCGAAAAAATCCCAAATATCGTCATTGTACATACGAACTTCGTTAAACTTCGTCATCTTCATCTTCCAGTAGAATTACTACAACTTTGGATAGGATTATAATTTGAATATGAAAAAATTCGCACATATTGCTTAATTACTAACAAAAAAGTGTCGCTAAATTTCAAATTGATAAGTTCATTAGATTCGTTCGAAAAAAATCCCAAATATCGTCATTGTACATACGAACTTTGTTAAACTTCGTCATTTCCATCCGCTATTACTGTCACTTACTATAATTACACTATAGTGTAACTCGTTGTCATACGGATTAATTTACAAGGGTTAGGTTTGGGTTAGGTTTCTATGATATTTAGGTTCGTTCATAAATAGTGTCAATGCCTAGTTTTGTGTCGATTACTCAGTACATTACTATAATTAGACAATAGTGTAACTCATCATTATACTGCAAAGCGTTTAGGTATGCTTTGCCTTGGATTAGGTTTTGTTTGGGTTAGGTTTGGTCTGGAGTAGATTTAGCTTAGGTTAGGCTAGATTTGGGTTAGGTTTGGCTTAGATTAGATTTGGTTTGGGTTAGGTTTGTTCTGGATTAGATTTAGTTTGGGTTAGGCTAGGTTTGGGTTAGGTTTGGCTTGGATTAGATTTAGTTTGGGTTAGGTTTGGTCTGGATTAGATTTAGTTTGGATTAGATTTGGTTTGGGTTAGGTTTGGCTTGGATTAGATTTAGTTTGAGTTAGGTTTGGTCTGGATTAGATTTAGTTTGGGTTAGGTTAGGTTTCGGTTAGCGTTGTCTTGAGTTAGGTTCACTTTGGGTTAGCTTTAGTTCAGGTTAGCTTTTGTTTTAGCTAACTTTGACTTAGGTTACATTCAGTTTAGATTAGCTTTGCTTTGGATTAAATTTCTCTTAGGTTTCGATGACTCCAACAATTGAAATCACAAAAAGTATCTTCTACTACTTTTTCAGCATCAATTATTTACTACTTCCTTACAATCAAACTCAAAAACATACTGTTAAAAACTCACCAATATACGGTAAATATTTAACAATTAAATAACAGCAGATTCGATAGAAGAAACGCAACAAACGAAGTTTGGATTAAATTTGGGTCATATTTCTATGACTGCAACAATTGAAATCACAAAAAGTGTCTCCTACTACTATTTCACCATCAATTATTTACTACTTCCCTATAATCAAACCCAAAAACACAGTGTAAAAAACTCACCAATATACGCTTTCGCAAATTTAGTAAATATTTATATTTAACAATGAAATAACAGTGGATTCGATAGAAGAAGTACAACAGATTCATCCCCTCTGTCTATCTCTCTCTTTCTCATACTACAAGAGAATGGGACGCGAGAAACGCGAATCGGATCTCTCCGCGTGTGTTCCGATTGACACATCCGCGTGGCCGCGGGAGCACGTCATGGGAATCATGCAAATGGTGGAGCCACGGGGCCCACCACGAGGTCCCATTTGCCCCCGCTCCGTGCATCGAACGCGACGTTCCAACGCGACGTGTCCTTGTCGTCGGTTATAGTCCGTCCTTGTCGATCGCCGGAGGATGAAAACGCCGAGCGTTGGTGGGCCCCACTTCGCGGGACCATGGAGGACAACGAGGTGGGGGGGAGGGAGGGGGACCTTGTGTCGAGCCGTGACGTGTTCACCGGGTACCGTTATACAGCGGCGTGGACGTTGAAACGCGATCGTGCAACCGGCCGAGAGAGAAGCCGGAGGAGAGGAGACTTTTTTTTTTTTTCGGCCTACGACAATGTCTCGGTGAGCCACTTATCAATGGGATCACCGGGTATCCGACCGCCGACCCATTCGGCTCATATTTGCAACCGTACGCGAACTCAGTGAGACACACAGAGTGAGAGAGAGAGGGGGGAGGAAGAGGAATTTAATCTTTTTTCTTTTTTTTGGTTTGGTTTGGTTTGGGAGGGACGGGGATATTTTAGGATGCGGTTTCGCGTTGACGTCACTGGGAGAGAAGAAGAAAGAGAGAGAGGAGTGGATTTGGTTGCGGAGAATTCGTTTTTTTGGGGAATCTTTGGGTTAACGTTGAGGAAGTTTTGAATTTCGGTTTGATGATTTTTCGAGTATTATTGGGTTTTTGTTGGAGCAGTATTGGATCATTTTTGGAGTGCTATTGGGTAGTTATTGGATTAATGTTGGATAATTTTTGGAATATTATTGGGTATTTATTGGATTAATGTTGGATAATGCTTGGAATATTATTGAATATTTATTGGATTTATATTGAATAATGCTTGGAATATTATTGAGTATTTATTCGATTAATATTGGATAATGTTTGGAATATTATTAAGTATTAACTGGATTAATATTCGATAATTTTTGTAATATTATCAAGTATTTATTGTATTCATATTGAATAATGCTTAGAATATTATTCAGTATTTATTGGATTTATATTGAATAATGCTTGGAATATTATTGAGTATTTATTGGATTAATGTTGGATAATTATAGAATATTGTTAGGTATTTACTGGATTAATGTTGGATAATGCTTGCAATATTATTAAGTATTAATTGGATTAATGTTGGACAATTTTAGAATATTATGAGGTACTTATTGGATTAATATTGGTTAATTTTTGGAATATTATTAAGTAGTTATTGGATTAATATTGAATAATTTTTGGAATATTATTGAGTATTTATTGGATTAATATTCGATAATTTTTGTAATATTATTAAGTATTTATTGGATTAATATTGGATAATTATAGACTATTATTAGGTATTTCTTGGATTACTATTGAATTATTTTTGGAATATTATTGACTATTTATTGGTTTAATAATGGATAATTATTGGAGTGTTATTGCGTGAGTTTTGAATTAATATTGGCTTACTATTTGAATGGATTAGTATTGGAATACTGGGAACTGTATTTTCTTCATTAATATTGGATAATCTTTGCATTAATATTGTTTTACTATTTGTAATAATTTAGGGATTAATATGGGGAAATTCTTTTATTAATATTAGGTTAATATTGTAGTAATTTTGAAATTAATAGTGAATATCTATTGGATTATCATGGGATAATTGTTGAAGCATTATTGGAAGAATTTTTGATTTATATTAAATTACTATTGGTAGGAATTTTTGGATTAATATTGGAATACTAAGTATTGTCATTTTTTTATTAATATTGGATAAGTTTTGGATTAATATTCGATTACTACTTGTAGTAATTTTTGAGATAATATAGAGAAATTTCTGTTACTATTGGCATATTAATTGCAATCTTTTTTAATTAACTTAATACTGGATCACGTTTCGATTAAGGAATTTTTTTTTTTTCGATTAAGGAATTTTTTAAGGAATTGTAGGAATTTTTGGATTACTACTTGTACTAATTTTCAGATTAATATTGGATTAACACGTAAAGTAGGCTTTGGATAAATATTGAAAAATTTTTAAAGTAGTATTGGATAATTTTTGAAGTATTACTGGCTATTTATTGGATTAATATTGGATCATTTTTTGATCATCATTGGATGAGCTTTGGATTAATATTGGAATACTATTTATAAGAATTTTTGAATCAATATTAAAATACTAGGTGTTATAATTTCTTTATTTATATTGGATAATTTTTAGATTAATATTGAGCTGCTATTTGTAGTAATTTTTGGATTAATATTGGGTAGCTATTTGTAATAATTTTTCGATTAATATTGGAGAATTTTTCGACCATTATCGAATATTTATCAATATTGGAAAATTTTTATAATCTTATTGAATGAGTTTTTGATTAATATTCAATTAGTATTTGTAGTAATCTTTGCATTAATATGGAGAAATTTTTGCATCAGTATCGAACTACTAGATGCAACAATTGTCGGATAAATATTTGACTAAAACTAACAATAAGTTTTCTATAAATATTGGATTAATGGATGCAATTGTTTTCTATAAACATTGGATTAATGGATGCAATTGTTTTCTATAAACATTGGATTAATGGATGCAATTGTTTTCTATAAACATTGGATTAATGGATGCAATTGTTTTCTATAAACATTGGATTAATGGATGCAATTGTTTTCGGATAAATATTGGATTAATGTATGCAATTGTTTTTAGATAAATATTGAGTAAAACATGTAATAAATTTAGGATTAATACTGAGTTAATCCTCGAAGTAATTTTTTGATAAATTATATCATATATTTGTGTAAATATTATCTTAATCCTTGCACTAATTTTTTGATTAATATACATTTAATACTTGTAATAATTTTCGAAGAAACATTGTCTAATTTCCTCTTAAGATTCTATAATTCTTGGACTAATATTAAGTATAAATGCAAACAAAAAATGCGGAAGCAACAAAAATTTCGTTATCATCGCCATACGATCAAAACCAAATCAATAATTTACAAAATGAATCGCAGAAAAAATACGATCCCTAAAAACTTCGTCTTTCTTCATCGATAATTTATCGTTCTAATCATCGTCTTAATTTTCATTCGATTGCAAATGTTCCTGAATTTCTATTTCACCATTTCCCAGTACATTCTTTCAAACCTATCCCAATATTAAATTTCCTAATTCCAAATTTCTTAATCAATAGTCTCGCAAAAATTCTCGCAATCTTCTCGTTAAATCGAAACATGTCGGAATAAAGATCGAGGCGAAGGATTAATTTTCGATGGTTTTCGATCCTTCAATAGACGAAAAAAAGAATCGTCGGCTATCGATAAATCGGTAAACGTCTGATCGCGAAACGGCTGGCTTACCCGATGGTAAAAGGTTATTTGCAAGACGAAAATGTATTTTTAAACGCGGCAATTTGGTTGGTCGAGTGTACCCAGCCGTGGCTGGCTAGCGTGCCACTAACCCAGTTAACAGGAGCAAGTCTTTCTTCTCGAGAGAAGTGGTATCTGCCTACTTAACTTCGCGATACAACGCCGCTGTTACATGTGTACACACTTTGTACGTACGTGTCCCCGTATTGTACGCTTCGACTCTAGATATCCATCCAGATATCTTTTATTTGGATATCGTTTAGCAGTCGTCTATACATCTCGCGTACTGAAAACGTTCCTATAATCTTGAATCGTTTTTCGATCCTCGAATCATTTCATTCAATAGCAAAGTAATCGTGCGAAAAGTAGGTAAATACGAGAAATGTTTATGCTAGATTTGGACGTTGGTTTACGACGTACTTAACAATAGTTAACAACATAATTATTTTATATTTATTGCATTTGATGTTTGAAAAGAAATATTGGTGCTCTGATTAAACGAAAATATGAAATAAATGTTGAATAGAAATATTTAAATGCGATTAATGTAATTGTAAAGTATGGCACGAGTGATAATTCAGTAAACGCGATACGTTTAATATTTTTATATCCGCTTTATTTAGTTTTATATCCGTTGCGCAGAATTGACGTGCGAATGTACGTTTGTAGAACGTGTTTCTATTTATATGGGAAGTTTTCTAGTGACAGTAATAGGAACATTGGACTTTATTCTTCATTTTTAATCGACTAGTAATTAATTCATTATATTTAACATATATGAAACTGTTCATAAATAAACTCTTGTATGTTGAACAATATTATGTTACAAATTGGAACAGGATTTTTATATTGAACAACTTCTAAAATAGTTAAATAACGTTAACTATTAACTGGATAAGATTAAAGTTGCATTACGTTGTACATCTATGCTAAATAGTTAACTCAACTAAATAAATTCTTCATCCCTTAACAAAGTACCAAACTGACGTGTTAATATACGTGAAACGTGTTTCTATTCAAATGAGAAGTTTTCAAGTGACAGTAATAGGAACATTGGACTTTATTCTTCATTTTCAATAAATTAGTAATTAATTCGTTATATTTAACATATCTGAAATTGTTCATAAATAAACTCTTGTATGTTGAACAATATTATACTTCAAATTGGAACAGGATTTTTATATTAAACAACTTCTAAAATAGTTCAGTAAAGACGCTTTACTATTCTTATATCTGTTACACAAACCGTATCCCGAATATATGTAAAATTTTGTATTTCTACTTAAATTCCAACTTTTCAGTTAACACTAATATGAACATTGAACTTTCGTTTGAACATTCGATTTTCAATCATCTAGTAATTAATTCGCAACATTCGACGTACAACAAAACTGTTAATAAATAAACTCTTCTATGTTGAACAATATTAGCTCCAAATTGGACCTGGATTTTATAAACTATTAAATAATCTCTACATAACAAAACAGTCAAATAAAGTTACTTCAACCCTTTGAATACTTTTGTGACCAATAAGCGTTTCGCTCGTATTGCTCGGTACGAACGCGTTGCGCCAATAAGCCTTCATCACAAACTTTTACATAGCCACAATTAATTAACCAATACACGTTTAACAAACGTTATCAAAGTAATTACAAAGTTCCTTGCTTCCATCACACGTAATCGAGTCACGACTCAAGATGCGTTAACGACTTCCAATATGCTTTTCAAAAAAAAAGAAAAACAGTATATTAACAAAAAGTTACCAATGACGTCATTCATAGCGTAGGTCACCTTGTATTACGCTTAGAACGTGTCAAAGTGATCCGCGATCACTTGGTTAAGCTAACCTTAAACAGTCCTTTAATATAAATTGTAAAACGCTTCGCGCCTAACCGAAGCACCGAATGTTTGTGTTACAGGTCCCCGCGGCGCCGTTGGCGGTTGCAGCACCCCCGGCAGTAGAGTGGATCCCTGGTGGAATCCTGGTTCCCTCTTCCCCTCGACCCCTGGGCCCCCAAGGATCGACGAGGGGGCACCGGAAAACGCGCCGTCAAGCGCTTTTCAATTCATCCCGCCGCCGAATCGGCTCGCGCCGAACCCGAATACCGCCCACTCGCATCCGCACCATCAAAGCCAACGTGCCGCGTCGCACGCCGCGAACGTTGCCCACCAGAACCCGTCGAGGAACGCGAGCTACAACGTGACGCCTATCTCGTCCACCTCGTGCTCTACGCCGAGCCTCGGCCACGCGGAGTCATCGCGCGGCGCAGATGCCGTAGCTTCGCCGGCGAACGTCTACAGCCTCGCCTCGCCGTCACCGGAGCCCTCCTCGGCCGGCAATTTGATCCTATCGGCGCTGCTGACCACCGCGTCGTCGAACAGCGGCGCGACCTGTCGGAATTCGTCCGCGTCGAGGAACAGCGACCCGTTGAACGGTATCCTATCGTCTCTAAACGTGCGGATCAAGACGGAGGAGTATCCGAAGTTACGCACGGAGGAACGAAGAGCGACAAACGCGTCGTTGTCTTCGTCCTCTTCGTTCAACGCTTCCCTGTTGAGCTCTTTGCTGTCCACGTCCCGGATATCCGGTAGGAACGAAACGGACGGGGATATAATACCGCGGTCCATAAAGCTCGAGTACCCGAACGAGTCGAATCAGGATCAAGAGGATCGAACGCCTATAAAGGTCGAGTATCCTTTAAGCCAGTCATCGCAAGACGTTCTGGACGCGGAGGAAGAGGAACAACTCGCAGCCACGTCGCCTTACGACATCATCAACTCGGCCAATCCGAGGTGCGTGCCCAAGCACTGCTCCAAAGTAAAGGACACGATCCTGCCGCCATCCTGCGACGCTTCCAGCTCCGACATAGTGATCGACATGAAGTACGAGACGCAATCCGGCCCACCAGCCGCTCCTCCCCATTTATCGTCCTCCGGTGTCGAGCCGCCGCACAGCAGCCAAGGTACCGGGATAGTGGTCGGTGGATCACCGGCGGAGGTAGTCGGCGTGGACAGTTTGCTGCTGTCCCCGTGGGGAGCAACCGGGCCGGACTTCCTGGAGCCTCCGGACGTGAAACAAACTGCAGCTGGACTGCAGGACGCCTGGGACACGATACTTTTGGGTTCCTCGGTGGGCGTGGCTTCGGCCCAATCGTTGGCAGAGCTGAAACCCCTTCCCCCTTTCACCGGCTACACCGGCCACTTGAGCATCAACGGGATCCCCGGTCACCATTACCACACCATAGCCAGTTCCGGTCAGAGGCCTTCTTTGCCGTCCTCCTCGCCGACATCTTCCAGCAACCAGGAGTACTACGAGTCCCCGGTGGTCTCTTCCAGTACACCGTGTCCCCAGGGTAGTCAGAAGCAACAGCAACACCATCAACAACAGCAACAGCAACAACAGCAGCAGCAACAGCAACAACAACAGCAACACCATCACCATCAGCAGCAACAATTGCCGCAGTCCACGCAACAGGTGGAGTACGATATCGAGGATATCGCGGAGATCATAGGATCCGCCATCGCGGACACGACGGTTCCTGGCGGAGGTAACGGGGCCGGATCGGAGCACGATCCGGACGCGTCCAGGGATTGGATCGATATCGCCGAGTGGATCGACACCGCTTGCTCCCCTAAAGCGCAAGAGACCACGTCGCCGAGTCCTTACTCACAGATATACGCCACAGCGACCCCCTCCACGCAGGCGCAGCAGCACGGATCCACTTTGCAGAGCCTGTTGACCCATGGGTACGCGCCTTTGTTGAACGCCAGGCTACAGTCCGCGAACGCGGGACTGCAGAACGCGTCCTGCGGCGAGACCCCGTCGTCGACCAGCCCTTATCCACCCGTCAGCCCTCCAGGAAGGGTCTCCACGTCGTGCAGCCCTGATCATCTTCTACACTCCTCGTTCGCGGCTCCTTCTCATCCAAGGAAGAGGTCCAGGCCTACACCGGGCTCTCAGAATCCTTCGAAGAAGAGCCCCGGCACAGGTGCCGCTGCTTTGCCGTACGGCACCGAGTCCGGTTTGATCGGCGGCAAAGAGAAGCCGGTTCACAGGTGTTCGATTTGCAACAGAGGATTCTTGAACAAGAGCAACATAAAGGTGCACCTTAGAACGCACACAGGCGAGAAACCGTTCAGGTGCGAGGTTTGCGGAAAAGCGTTCAGGCAGAAGGCGCATTTAATTAAACATCAGCAGATCCACAAGAGGATCGGCAGGGATTAACGAACGAAACGTACCTAAATTACTGCGAGTACCTATACGCGACTAGCCACGGAGAGATATTTCGACGGTCGAATGTTGGACTGTGAGAATTTCTTGGGTTTGGGAATGGGGGTTGGGAGGGGGGAATCGATAAATTGTCGTTGTGCAATAAATAAATAATTATACCGAATGTTTATTTAACCGGGAAGGATGGAAACCTTCCCGATGGGTAAAAGAGTAAGAAAAGAGACGAAAAAAGAGTAAGAAAAGAAACGAGGACTCGAGGATCCTTAACGGGAGAGAAGAATGATCTCTCGTGCTGTGTTATAGTGAGTGCAAGCCGGCGGTTTTTGATTTTGTTTTTTGTTTATTTTTTTTTAAACGCGAAATTGTGTTTACGCGGAACCGGCGCGTGTACATAGATGCACACGTACGCGGGTACGTGCGTATATATCGAAGCCGAACCTTCTATTCTCGGACCTAACGTATAATTACGAAACAGAGAGTATATATATATATATATACATATGTACGTGGATTAGGTTGGAGTCGCCTAACTGCACCGTTTCGCCTACGATTCGTTAAATGCTCGTTGAACGCGACAAATGAATTGGATCCAAGTGGAGATTGTTCGCGATCTCGAGGAAGTTCGCGGTTTATTGTTCATAGCGACGCAGTTAGGGGAGCTTACGCGGTTCACTATTGGGCTTATAGATTGGGTTAGCCTAACTGCGGAGTCGTGGACGATTCGTGGAACCCGGGAAACGCGACTAGTAGCATCGAAATGGGTGATTATTTGTGATTTTGAGCAGTCGGTGGTTTACCGTTTAGGGCGACGCGGTTAGGATAGCTAGTATAGTTAACTGTTTGCTTATAGTATGCCTGCCCTAACTGCCGCGCCGTTGATGATTCGTTTAACGCTCGTAGAACGCGGGAAGCTCGACTACTGGATATCCAAACGGAGCTTATCTATCGTTTCGAGCGGTTCGTTGATCAGAATTTGGGGCAATGCGGTTAGGCGAGTCTGTATAGTTAATTATCGGCTTCTAGATCGAGTCGCCTAACTGTGGCGCCGCGATAACGATGCGTTTGATACTCGTGCAACGCCGGGAACCCGGCTAATGGAATCGAAACGGAGCTTATTTGTGATTTTGCAGCGGTTTACGGTTTACAGTTTAACGCGGTGCTGTTAGGGGACGAAGCCTGTATAGTTAGCTGTAACATATTATAGTTAGACGTAAAAGGAAGTGACGAAAATTACGCGAGGCGCGGCCACGATGTACCTAAGCTCTTCCAAATACGTTGCATTTTTAATCGGGTCGCCCCGAAGCCCAATTATTAGCGAAACGTTCTTAAAACGCAGTTATTAAGAGCAATTTATCGTTTTATTACGTAGCAACTATTACGAAGTAGCCAAAATTTTAAGTACATTAATTTCACTTCCACTCCTTTACAATAGTTAAAAGGAATATTGTAAAGGATTCAATAGTCGTTCCATAAGTGTTACTTTTGCTATTCGAAATGTTTAAAAAATGACTCGTATTTAATAATAATAACCCGCACAATTAGTTAAACTGGTTATCAAGAAAAATCCGAACGAGATTCGCTTTTAAAATTCTTTTGAAACCCTACAAAATATAATAATAATAATGATAATAATAATGATTCATATAATGACTCATATAATAAACTCATATATTATTATATATAATAATATTGACTCATATAATGACTCTTATAATTACTTAACCAGGTTATTAAAAAAATCGAAAGGAGAATCGGTTCTAAAATCCTTTCGAAACTCCAAAAATAATTCTTGTATATAATAATAATAACTGAAACAATTAGTTAACCAGGTTATGAACAAATTTAAATGAGAATCGGTTTCGAAATTCTTCCAAAACTCCAAAAATAATTCTTGTATATAATAATAATAACTGAAACAATTAGTTAACCAGGTTATCAACAAATTTAAATGAGAATCGGTTTCGAAATTCTTCCAAAACTCCAAAAATAATTCTTGTATATAATAATAATAATAACCGAAACAATTACTTAACCAGGTTACCAAAAAAAAATAAAAAAAACTCCTTCGAAACCCGAAAAAATAACTCGCAAGAATAACTAATAATAACCCTTATGGAACAGGTAAAGCAAAGCATCGTTTTCCAACTCTAAAGAACTTGTAATCGAAACGAAGATACTCGAAACATATCCTCCTACTTCGTAACAGTTTTCGAACGTCGTTCGCATTAGAAGCTTTCATACGTTTCCGGGCGACTCATTATCGTCTATTTTTCTCTGATGTTTTCTTTTTTTTTTTTTTTAAGTAGATTCTATCGCTTGTTCTCTTATTTATATCGCTTTTATATCATATATTTTCACATACACGCGTTACAAAACACACAAACACACACACACGAAAACACGCAGAGTTACACGCAATGACAGGAACACGAAAAACGTAGAAACAGAGACCGAAACATTGCGTCTCTCCCCCCTCCTCTTCCTTAAATCCGCAGTCCACCCTTTGTTATTTATTTCCCCCCTCCCCCCTCCCCCTCCGGTTATCTTTGTAAGATAGTGTCTTTATTTAAGTTTCTCTCCCAACCTCCCCCCTCCCCCCTTCCTTCCATTCCTCCCCCCTCCTCCGAATCTTTTCCCAAGCGTGCGTAAAATCCCCTTTTATCGCGACGCACGTCGAAGACGACGACGACGACGACGCGTTTTTATTTTTTAATCATACGGCGAATAGAGAAATTGACGGTGAATCCTTGAAATTTGCGATCGATTCGCGTAACCGAGAAGCATAGAAGAATGAAACGAGTGAAACGATGTTCCGCGAATGGCAAACATTTAACGCGTATATTTTTTTTTCGTTGTAATAATTCGGGATTTAATTGACGATTGTATTGTATTGTAGATTAATACGTTTATCGAGATTTATTTTCAGCGACGAAAGTTTTTTGCGAATCGACGATTTATCGAGGTAACGAAAGTTGAATTTAGAGGCAGATATTTTTTCGGACCCGATTAATTCGAATACTCGTACGCGAATATATTTTACGCGTGATGTTAACGTATTGGATTCATTTGCATAAATGAAGGATACCGTTTAATATGCATATTTTGTAATTATTTTGTAATTTCGTTAACGAGTGGGTATTAAATTAACAGATTTATTCGGTTCTGTTTGTGCAACGCCACTTTTTAGAAATCGTGAATTTATCGAGATAATAACAGCGAAATAATGTGGCTTAATTTGCTCAATTTTACAGTGGACATTTTTTGGGACCAATTCATTTTAATACTCGAATTGCGAAAATGGAATAAGTACAGTTTTCATGGATGAAATTAGTATAATAATAATTGCATTTAAGCGTTACTCGTAATCTCATGAATCTCACGAACGCAATTTTACAGTTTTCCCGTGTTTTTATACTAGTATGGAAGATATTTTTGTAAACAATCCTCGAAGAAGCCACGAATCCATAAAATTGTGTAAGTTGTCAATTTTACCGGCAAATTATGCAACATGCATTTTTAATTGTCGAATTAAATTAACATTAGAACGGCGTTTTATTCGCAAATTTGCGAAAACCGTTTGGAACATTTTTAGGAACTCTGAGAATTCTGCGAAAATTTAACCACCGCGTATTAAACATTCCTTCAATTACTAATTTCTTAATAATTAGTTAAAAATCGTTCTATTATTAATCGTTTCTCTTTTATACGACGATAAAAACTCTTTCTAAAAATGTGACGTAAAAATATTAACTTAGGAACGAATAATCCACAATTTTTAAATTAAATTAAATTGTCTTAAACATAATTTCGAGTAATTTATTATTATTAAAAGTTCAACAGAATTTTTGATCTGTTTACAATAATAATAAATTCAACGACGCAATTTAAAAATAATGGATCATTGATTGGTGAACCAAACGTATTAAATAATAATTATTTCACTGTTCTAATGTTAATTTATAATATTGCTGAAGGTTAAAGAAAAATAGAAGGCAAAGGTTGCAATGTGTAATCGAATTAATAGCAAAAAACGACCGTAATCGAAATTAAGGAACCCAACGCAATAGTTTTAGTCTTCGTTTTCAATCTTCTCGCTTTCTATTTATTTATTTATTTAATTATTTCACGGAACCAGCCACGATTAGTATGCAGAATTATACTAATTCAAATTATGGTATTCCAACGACGAGTTGAACAACAAAATACACGAATATTTGCAATGGTTTAAGCAGATTATTTTTCATTTCCAATTTGTCAATTTGTTTATTTAGGCGACGTATAAAACGTTCAAAGTAAAGTGAAGATTACAATATTTTCAAAGCACTCCTCTATTTTTAATGTTATTATTATTATGAAGTTGCATCAAAATTCGCGATCTAATCGCAAGATTGATGATCTTTAGGAATCGCATAAAATCATGCCGAACAAAATTTATCTCAGTTCACTAATAATGAAAGCAATTCAAGTGGTTACAATGTCTAATATAATTTTTATATTATATACAGATATTATATATTTTATATTATATCATAATACATTATAATATATTATAATTTATATTATATATTTTATATTATATCATAATACATTATAATATATATTGTATATATTATATTATATTATAATATATTACAAAATATATTATATATTTTATATTATATCATAATATATTATAATATATTATATATATTATATTATATCATAATATATCATAATATATATTATATATTTTATATTATATCATAGTATATTATAATATATATTATATATTTTATATTATATCATAGTATATTACAAAATATATTATATATATTATATTATATCATAATATATAATACCTATTATATACATATTATATGTAATATATAATGTGAAATATATGATATATATTATATTATATCATAATATATTATAATATATTATAATACATATTATATATTTTATATTATATCATAATATATTATAATATATATTATATATAGATATTATATTATATTATATTATATTATACTATATTATATTATATTATATTATATATCATATATTATACATTATATATTACATATAATATGTATATAAGATGTATTATATATCATACGTTATACATTATATTTAAATGAATATATAAACAATTCGTCATTTTACCGTCGAATATCGAGAAAAGATTGAAAACGTCGTCAAACGAAGGCTCGAAACTTTCGCATGGATATTAATAATTATTAAAACGAGCAATCGGAATATTTCTCTGCAACGAATAATTGCAAAAACTAGCCACGATAATTTAGAAATGAGGAATAATCTAATGAAAGAAATAATCGCGTTTTAGGAGAGGAATGAAATTTATTAAGCCTCGTTTCTGCTATTAATTCGTCTAATCAAGCGGTGAATCGTGCGGTGTAATTATGCGTACTTAGCGTAGTCGTCGTCGAGGACCAATCGCGAGCCTTCGATGGATCGACCGATCGAGGATTCGTTCGTTTACTTTAGAAAAACAAAAGAATAGCTAAGTTAACGAAGGAAGAGGATGGAATTAAAGAAAATACTCAAATCGATCGATTGATTATTATTATTATTATTATTATTAATTTATTATCGGCGGATCGTCGATCACTCGATCCACGAATTCTCGTTGAAAAGATGTCGGTATTTAGTTTGGTCCTGTGTTGCAATGCTGGCTGCGGAATTGTAATTTGTATAAAGTCAGATGTGGATTATTTATAAAACTCATGTTCGATTAAATGATTGTTACCGTAATTATTATGTTTCGTATACTTTTCTCCACCATTCCTGCCATTTTCCCATTTTTTAATTTGCAGATTGTACAGCGATCGAGAAATTAAAGTTAAGATTTATTAAAGCATTAAAAAAATTAGCATTAAATTCGGTGGTATTTAATCGAAATTTATTCGGAATTCTTCGATCAAATATTTATCGAATCGTTAAGTTTTATTAAACTTTGTTAAGAAAACTTGCAATAATAGAAAGGATTTCTTAGAATAGCGTAATTAATATAACGAATCTCTGTATTTCCTACAAATTCAAGCATCGATTCTCCAATCGTAAAAGAATTCAAATGTTTCCAATAATATTCAATTATTTTCATTTCTTTCTCGTCGATTTTCTTTCTCTCGTACAAGTTTATTAACAAAAACATCAGATTAATAAAAATAACAGCTTCTAATAATAAAACTCGCGTTAAACAAACATATAATTAATACAGTAAATCGCTGTATTTTCCAAAACGACGAATTCTAATTTTATTACAAATTCACCTCGCGAATAAAATTCATCGTTCGATAATAAATTATTCAATTGCATTCATTAGCTTTTCGTTCGTCCTAAATTTCGAATTATTATTACGTAAGGCTTATTAATAGCAACGTGATCGAAATAAGGGCTTTTAGTAACAATATTTGCAACAAACAAACGGATAATTAATACAGTAAATCGCTGTAATTTCCACTGGAAAATCAAGCAAATTTTGGTGTATTAATTATGCGTTTGTTTAGGTTGCAAATATTGTTACTGGGAGCAATTATTTCAATCACGTTGCTATTAATATATATACATATATATATATATATATATATATATGTATATGAATATTTATGAACATATATATATATGAATATAGATATGAATATATATGAATATAAATATAAATATATATGAATATATATATATGAACCTAAATATGAATATATATATGTTGATATACGGATGATTAGAATTTGATATGCGTGCGAATTGATCGTATCGGACTGTATGAACGAAAAATTGACGATTTCGGTGGAAACTCGAATGGAAGCGGGACGTATAGTGGCTACGGACATCGGCGAGGTGAAAGTTAGCGAGTTTTCGTCCGAAATAATCATCAGGCTGTAATACTTGACGACGAAACGTACCCCTTCGGTGTATTTATGGGACTAGCCAATCAGGAAGCGCAACAGGGAGATCTCGGCTCTTCGTTGCGTGTCCCGCGTATCCGGATCTCCTTCTCACGTGTACGTACCCGTTTTCTTACTTTTATTTCACTTTAAGTGTGGCACCGACTCCAACAGAAGAGGCCCGCGTCCGGATTCTGCGTTTAACACTCGCGTCCCGTGCCTTTGCATTCCTCGCGAAATATTCTCGCATTCATTTTCGGCGAATGAAGTAGCAGAAGTTAAACAAACGCGTAACTGAACATTGTTTTTCGTAGTTTATCCTCGTATTCCGTTGTATTATACTTATATTGATTAATTAATTCTACGGGCTAATATTTAATCACGCGGTAGATTTTATAATAGTTCATTTACAATTGAAATTATATAATTAAATTTGTTTAAATTGTTTTTAAAATTATATAATTAAATCGCGTTTCGTGGAATATTTTTTTTTTTTTTACGGAAGCTGTAATGAATTGTGGAAACTATTTTGTCGGCAAATATTTGGTTAATTCTAGTGGTAAATTTTAGTTTATTAGTTTTGTATCTTTGAAGTTGAATGTAAATTGAAGTTTATGGAGATTTGGGAAGTTATTGCGATTAATCAACCTTGTAAGCAAATACTTTGAAGGATGATTAAGTTTGTGTATATCTACTATGTTGAAATATAGTTGCTACTTAATATTTTGCAAATATATTCAATGAATTCTTCGCTCTTTGTGCGGAAGATTAAATAGGAATTTTATTTTACGAAATATTAACCGACTAACAAATTAATTGATTTTACAAATTATAGTCGAATAATTCAACAGTATTCAAATAATTCAACAGTATTCAAATAATTCAACAGTATTCAAATAATTCATACTGTTGAATTCAAATAATTCAACAGTATTCAAATAATTCATACTGTTGAATTCAAATAATTCAACAGTAAATATAAATCGTGCTTTACAAAGTTTCCGGGAACTAAAATAATTAATTAATCTACTGACTTTATAACGTACGATTAATTACTAATTTGCAAATAGAATCAAAGAATTCTTCATTCAAAAAATCAAATATAAATTCTATTTTATCAAGTATCAAAGGATACTTAAAATAAAATACGGAATAAAAATTCTACTTGAATGATTTTCGAATTGAAAAATTCGATGAAGATCGTAATAATATTTACAAACGTGAAGAAACATTTCTTTAGTTCGCCAGATTTTTCTTTCGCTCGCTCGTGAAAAAAAGAATAATGCTCTTACTCCGTAATAATAATTTATTTCCCCGGTTTTCTGCTCAACATCGACCTGTCTTTTCCCCGCGATTTATTATCGTTTTCTCCCCGTTCCGTTTCCCCAATTAAATAATAAGTAGAAAGTTTTTCTTCGCTCACTGTATTATTATTATTACGTGGTCTTGTATAATTTCATTCCATCTGCGTTTTTGCAAAAACGTGTTCCGTCAATAGGGAATTCCCATTTCCCATCCCCCCCCCCCCTTTCTTTTTCAACGTCTTTTTCGCGTATGTTCGTTTATCATGCTACTCGTCGATCGTATCCTAATTAAATGAAAATTAATAAAACAGTCTAACGAATGGAATATATTATTAAAATAAGATAAGATTTAATGATAGTATCGTAGGGTGAGATTCAAGGTTTAGGTTGGTAAGTTAATATGATTCAAGATTCAAGATTCAAGATTTAAGATTTAAGTCAATATATACATATATATATGTATACAATATATATAATATATTAATAATACATTATATTACATTATATGTAATATATTAATAATACATTATATTACATTATATGTAATATACTAATAATACATTATATTACATTATATTACATTATATGTAATATATTAATAATACATTATATTACATTATATGCAATATATTAATAATACATTATATTACATTATATGTAATATACTAATAATACATTATATTACATTATATGTAATATACTAATAATACATTATATTACATTATATTACATTATATGTAATATATTAATAATACATTATATTACATTATATGTAATATACTAATAATAAATTATATTACATTATATGCAATATATTAATAATACATTATATTACATTATATGTAATATACTAATAATACATTATATTACATTATATTACATTATATGTAATATACTAATAATACATTATATTACATTATATGTAATATACTAATAATACATTATATTACATTATATGCAATATATTAATAATACATTATATTACATTATATGTAATATACTAATAATACATTATATTACATTATATTACATTATATGTAATATACTAATAATACATTATATTACATTATATGTAATATACTAATAATACATTATATTACATTATATGCAATATATTAATAATACATTATATTACATTATATGTATTATATTGTTATATATAACATATTGTATATATATCATATAATACTACTAAAATTATATTATTTCAAGATTTAACTTAATATACATATATATAATATATTCATATTATATATATGAATAATATTATAATGTAAAATATAATAATACATTAATAATATATTATATCACATATTATACATTATATATTATCTATCTCATATAATATTATATTATATTTAAATCATATATATATATATATATATATATATATATATATAAATATTAACTTAAATCTTGAGTCTTATTAACGTAGTAACATAAATTAAATAATGAACTTATTAGTTTGATTTTCTCCTTTAAAATTATTCCGTGACTTCGTAAGCGAAGAAAGAAAATGGTTAGCCTTTCCTGTAAGCGTAATGGGAGGAGGAAGGAAAAGTAAGGAAATTTTGAGGGACAGCTTCCTATTGTAAGATTGTACTTGCGCGGATCGGTTAGAATAAAGACCGCGGGCCATTGTTAAATGTAATAATATAACGGGGTTACGGTCCCAAAGGTTATACGGCCCCTCGTGACGTTGCCTCTGCGAGATAGCAAGGCCGAGATAGAAACAATCGAGCAAACAAAAGAGAGAACGGGATAAGATGATCTTATTTTCGTCCGACTACCGGAGATCCGTTAAAACCGCAGCCACGGATTGCCTCGTACAACTGATGAATATCTCGCAATCGCTACAATCAAACGAGTAGGGTAGTGGTAGCAATTACTGCCACTTTGTGTGACTTTATTCCATTATTTTATTGCAACAGGAAATATTTAACTTCAGCACAAAAGTTCAGGTACAGTTTTGGGACATAATATTCTTGTTCAACGTAAAAGTGGTTATTTATGAACATTGTTGTTGCACGTTCAATATGATGAATTAATTAACAGTTCATTGAAAATGGAGAAGAAAGTATAATGACCCTATTAGTGTCACTTTCTGAGAATTTCTCATTTTAATAGAAACAATTCTTTACATTCATTTCGGTAAAATCCGACATTTGATGGTTACGCTAAATTAGCGTAACTTCGAATCGTCTAGTAGTTTTTGCGTGAAAAAATTCGTACATAATGTTCGTGTATTGGTGAAAAATATTGGTAGATATCAAATTGATATATTCATTACTTTCGATGATAAAAATTCTTGAATACGAACGCGATGCAGTCGAGCTTCGTTAAACTTCGTCATTTTCATCTTCCAGTAGAATTACTATAACTTTAGGTTGAGTCGCAATTTGGACATGAAAAAATTCGTACATAATATTCGTGCATTGATAAAAAATATTGGTAGATATCAAATTGATATGTTCATTACTTTCGTTGATAAAAATTCTTGAATACGAACGCGATGCATATGAACTTCGTTAAACTTCGTCATTTTCATTTTCCAGTAGAATTACTATAACTTTGGACACGGTCATAATTTGGAGATGAAAAAATTCGTACTGATTGTTTAATTATTGACAAAAAAGCATCGCCACATTTCAAATTCATATATTTATTAATTTCGTAGATAAAAATTCTTGAATATCGACGCGATACAGACGAGCTTTGTTAAACTTTGTTATTGTCATCTTCCAGTAGTATTACTATAACTTTGAGTTGAGTTGCAATTTGGACATGAAAAAATTCGTACATAATATTCGTGCATTGATAAAAAATATTGGTAGATATCAAATTGATATGTTCATTACTTTCGTTGATAAAAATTCTTGAATACGAACGCGATGCATATGAACTTCGTTAAACTTCGTCATTTTCATTTTCCAGTAGAATTACTATAACTTTGGACACGGTCATAATTTGGAGATGAAAAAATTCGTACTGATTGTTTAATTATTGACAAAAAAGCATCGCCACATTTCAAATTCATATATTTATTAATTTCGTAGATAAAAATTCTTGAATATCGACGCGATACAGACGAGCTTTGTTAAACTTTGTTATTGTCATCTTCCAGTAGTATTACTATAACTTTGAGTTGAGTTGCAATTTGGACATGAAAAAATTCGTACATAATATTCGTGCATTGATAAAAAATATTGGTAGATATCAAATTGATATGTTCATTACTTTCGTTGATAAAAATTCTTGAATACGAACGCGATGCATATGAACTTCGTTAAACTTCGTCATTTTCATTTTCCAGTAGAATTACTATAACTTTGGACACGGTCATAATTTGGAGATGAAAAAATTCGTACTGATTGTTTAATTATTGACAAAAAAGCATCGCCACATTTCAAATTCATATATTTATTAATTTCGTAGATAAAAATTCTTGAATATCGACGCGATACAGACGAGCTTTGTTAAACTTTGTTATTGTCATCTTCCAGTAGTATTACTATAACTTTGAGTTGAGTTGCAATTTGGACATGAAAAAATTCATACGTATTGTTTAATTGTTACCAAAAAGCGTCGCCAAATTTCAAATTGATACGATCATTACTTTCGTTGATAAAAATTCTTGCTTTGGATAGAGAAGGTTAAAAGCACGATGGAAGAAAGGGATCGCGATGGCTCGGATCCCATAATGTTGGCCTACGTAGCCAGTCAGGCCAATGACCCAGATATTTCGGGCCCAACGGGCCAGGCAGGGCTTCCTGGGTCAGCTCGTAACGCGCAGCCTTTTCTAGGAGACTGGTTCTCTTCCTTGACTCCTGTAGCGCGGCAACTTAAGAGGATTCCTCGCGCTCCAGGAAATCCGAGCGTCGGAATTAATCCTCCGAGCCGATGTTCGATTCAACCAGCACCAAGCTTTAATATTTCTATATTCTCAACGATAAATGTCACGTAATATTTTTTCTAATTAATCAACGACTAGAAAAATATGTTGGTCACGTAAAATCGGTCATTTTCATATATGGAACAGCTTAATAATTATAGTATATTGTAATCCGGTTATTATTATCACTTTGGGCCTTTTTGGGACAGTTTTTTTTACGTGAATCTGCTACTGAATTTTGTTATATGAATGTGTTACTTGAACGATCTATTGATAATGTTCGATTCGATATGCTCCAAGCTTTAATATTTTTTCATCATAAATGTTACTTAATATTCCTTCTAATTAATCGATGATTATAAAAATGTCTTATATTGGCTGTATATTAATATTAGGAGGAATATTAATATTAATAGGAGAATGTTAATACTGAGACGAATATTAATATAGAGAAGAATATTAACATTAATAGGAGAATATTAATATTAGTAGAAGAATATTGATATAGAGAAGAATATTAATGTTAATAGAGGAGTATTAATATTCAGAAGAATATTAATATAGAGAAGAATATTAACATTAATAGGAGAATATTAATATTAGTAGAAGAATATTAATATTGAGAAGAATATGAATATAGAGAAGAATATTAATATAGAGGTGAATACTAATATAGAGATGAATATTAACATTAATAGGAGAATATTAACATTAGTAGAAGAATATTAATATTGAGAAGAATATTAATATAGAGAAGAATATTAATATAGAGATGAATATTAATATAGAGAAGAATATTAATATTAGTAGAAGAATATTAATATTAATAGAAGAATATTAACATTAATAGGAGAATATTAATATCGAGAAGAATATTAACATTAATAGGAGAATATTAATATTAGTAGAAGAATATTAACATTAATAGAAGAATATTAACATTAATAGGAGAATATTAATATTAGTAGAAGAATATTAATATAGAGAAGAATATTAATGTTAATAGAGGAGTATTAATATTGAGAAGAATATTAACATTAATAAAAGAATATTAATATTGATACGAATATTAACATTAATCGAAGAATATTAATATAGAGAAGTATACTAATATTCAGAAGAATATTAATATTGAGAGGAATATTAACATTAATAGGAGAAAATTAATATTGAGAAGAATATTAACATTAATAAAAGAATATTAATATCGAGAAGAATATTAACATTAATAAAAGAATATTAATATCGAGAAGAATATTAACATTAATAAATGAATATTAATATTGAGACGAATATTAACATTAATAGAAGAATATTAATATAGAGAAAAATATTAATATTTATAGAAGAATACTAATATTGAGAGGAATATTAATATTGAGAAGTATGTTAATATTAAGAAGAATATTAATATCAAGAAGAATATTAACATTAATAGAAGAATTTTAATATTGAGAAGAATATTAACATTAATAGAAGAATATTTATATAGAGAAGAATATTAACATTAATAGAAGAATCTTAATATCGAGAAGAATATTAACATTAATAGAAAAATACTAATATCGAGAAGAACATTAATATCGAGAAGAATATTAATATTAATAGAAAAATACTAATATTCAGAAGACTATTAACATTAATAAAAGAATGTTAGTATTAATAGAAGAATATTAATATTGAGAAGAATATTAATATCGAGAAGACTATTAACACTAATAGAAGAAACTTAATATCAAGACGAATATTAATATCGAGAAGACTATTAACATTAATAAAAGAAAATTAATATTCCTAAGAATATGAACATTAACAGAACAATATTAATACCAAGAAAGCTATTAACATTAACAAAACAATGTTAACATTCTTCTATCTACCAACATACGAACCGCCTAAAACAATACATCCTCGTAATAATACTAATCATCTCAACAAACGTATCATTCATTCCACGCCAGTAACGAACACCCAAAATGTATCCAACGTAACGAAACCCACAATTATCTTTAAAGAAGCCCACCGTAACCGATATTCTTCTCCGAACTCGTTCTCCGTTCAAACATGAGTACATAATTCAGAAATCGATGATTCGTCGTACGAAAAATGATCGTCATCGATGCCTAAGCGTCGCCTCGCTTCGAATCACGAAATTTCTACGCTCGTAAGAGACCACACAACCAGTCGAGTTCGTATATACAACGGCTGAGTAGTAAAACGGCTGGAAGGCAGCGATCGGAGCGGTAGAATAGACCCACTCTTCAGGATCCTGAACCGAGGCGGGTTGCTAAGTGTGCCGTGTAAGTGGAACATCGCTGCCTGGTACCGACGACCAAGTATAACATCGTCCTCCTCCTCCTCCTCTTCCCTCTTTCGACTCCGTTCCTCTTTGCCCTTCCACAAAACGCGTCACCTTCTCTCCTTCTCCAAATCTCCGATCCCCCCCCTTTAGTTTCCTTGTCTTATCCGCTGCGCCACGCCGGTGAAAGACTTTCTTTCGAGCGCGCGGGTAAAATCATTCGAGAAAACCACTACAAGCGAACAGCCGGGGATATGCATTGTCTACTCTCTTGATTCGATCTTGCACGCGAGTCTTCGCTGGACTAACCGGAAGATATTTTTCGAGCGTTCGTTGTTGCGTTGCATATATATATACGTACACGTAGAAAGACACGGGAGAGGTTTTTCTGTTTTTCTGTTGTTCTTTCTTCGTTGGGTTTGTTATAAAGGGAGCACGGTTATTTGGACGAGGAAAATTGTCGAGGAACAGGAAACGGATGTTATGGATTCGGGATAACGAGTCGTTCGGAAACCGATGATTTTTATTCGCAATGGATTCGATGCTTCCGGTTAAACGCGTGTTCGGCGAGTTGAAATCGAATTTAACTTCCGCTGATGACGTATCGATCAGTCGAAAGTTTAAGTGGAATTGGGATGGTTTTGGAAATTTCGCAGATTTAGAATTTGGAAAGTTTGGCGAACGTTGGATTAATTGGTATTCCAGTTGGTTGGATATTTGTTGGGATTGGAATTTGCAAGATTAATAATTCGGGTGGATTGGAATTGAATAGATTGGAAATTAGATTGGGTGAACATTGGATTAATTAGAATTTGAATTTGGGGAATGGATATTTGTACGATTAATAATTTGGTGGATTGGAATTGAATAAGTTGAAAATTTGAGGGAATGGAATTTGAAAGCTTAATAATTTGCTGGATTGTAATCTAATTTATACTTGTAACTGATCATCTAGGGTAGATGTACCGATTACTGTCAACGTTCCTATACCTGACTCTTTAATTCGTTTATTTAACAGCAATGTAATTCTACGAAGAAATGATTGAAAGAATGGAAATGATGAATTTCAACAAAGGTCGTATGTGTAATGATGATATTTGGCATTTTTTTCAAACGAATGTAATGGACATATCAATTGGAAATTTAGCGATACTTTTTTTATCAATAATTGAACAATACGTATGAATTTTTTCATGCTGAAATTACAATCTTACCCAAAGTTATAGTAATTCTACTGGAAGATGAAAATGACGAAGGTTAACGAAGTTCCTATGTACAATGACAATATTTGGGATTTTTTTCAAACGAATGTAATGGATATATCAATTTGAAATTTGGCGATACTTTTTTATCAATAATTGAACAATACGTATGAATTTTTTCATGCTGAAATTACAATCTTACCCAAAGTTATAGTAATTCTACTGGAAGATGAAAATGACGAAGTTTAACGAAGCTCGCCTGCATCGCGTTCATATTGAAGAATTTTTGGCAACGAAAATAATAAATATATCAATTTGAAATTTGGCGATACTTTTTTATCAATAATTAACCAACACGTACGAATTTTTTCATGGTGAAATTACGGTCCTATCCAAAGTTATGGTAATTCTACTGGAAGATGAAAATGACGAAGTTTAACGAAGTTCGACTGCATCGCGTCGATATTCAATAATTTTTATCAACGGAAGTAGTGGATATATCAATTTGAAATTTGACGATACTTTTTTACCAATAATTAAATAATTTGTACGAATTTTTTTACGTCGAAATTGCCACCTTGTCCAAAGTTATAGTAATTCTACTGGAGGATGAAAATGACGAAGTTTAACGAAGCTCCTGTGCATCGCGTCGATATTCAAGAATTTTTATCAACGAAATTAATAAACGTATCAGCTTGAAATTTGCCAATATGTTTTATCAATGCACTAACAGTACGTACGAATTTTTCTATTCAAAAACTACTAGACGATTCGAAGTTACGCTAATTTAACATAACTAGCAAACGATAAATTTGAATGAAGTTAATTTAATGAATTGTTTCTATTTAAATTCCAACTTTTCAAGTGACACAAAAATAGAAACATTGGCCTTTGTCCACCATTTTCAATGAACTAGTAATTAATTCGTCATATTCAACCTATACCAAAAATTACATCCGTTACACGGAACTGAATAGCTAACATAATATAAAAATTCTGTTTCTATTTAAATAACAACGTTTTCAAGTGACAGTGCGAAGGACATTGAATTGTACTTTGCTGTACATTTTCACTGAATTACTAATTAAATACATCTCTTATTCAACATACAAGAACATCATGATTAATAAAAAAGATGTTAACAAATTGTATCGCGCTGCGAACCGGAACGATTATTAAGTTAAATAATTCAATAAAGTTGCTTAAAGCGATTAACCTTAAACGTGTCAGTAATTCCTACATCTATCCTATGGATAATTGAAAAAATTGAAAAATCACAAGCGAACCGCTCGAATTCGAACGCGTCGGCCGAGAAGTATGTCAAATTTCGAGTTGGCCCAGTTCCTGCATAATCTTCGAGACACGCGGCGAACCCGTGCGCCTTTACTTCGCCCAATGATGAATTCCCAGCCGTCAAAAATGACTCTGGATCAGTGGATTAAAAGAAACGACGGAAAAGTAATTAACACTAGCTTTACGAAACTCTTAACACGTGTTGACGCATTTCAGATTTCATACACCTAAAATTATAGAGACGATAAATATTTCTTTTATTAAATAGTACTTTATGTGTTAATTTTAATTAATACAACGGCACGAATATTTATTCTAATTAACTCTCTTCATTCTTACGCTTCTACGTTCGAATATTTATATACGATTGTATATAACGACGATTTATACACGCGGTATTCGTATTTTTCCGGAAGCCTGTCGAATTATGCAACGTAACGTTCATAAACCTAGCGTTAACCCTTTGCGGACGAATGTCCGCAAATAGCCGCCTGATAAATTTTTGCGTTTTGCGGACACGCGTCTACTGTTAAAGCAAGAAATTTAAATTAATATCGTTGATAAACGCTTGGAAGTTTTGGAAATTTGACATCCTGGAAATCGAAAGATTGCAAATTTAGAGGCTTGGAATTCAAAATCAAAATACTCTTTTAAGCGATATTATTCATCGTCCGCAAAGGGTTAAAGTGGCAGTTATAGGAACAATGACGATACGTGGTTCATTTTACCCCATACTTCTTTCGTAATCAAAAGTTTCAAGGCTTTTCTTCATTCCTACATACTCAACTGTATTTATTCTAACCCTTTGCGAACGAGGAATAATAATTTGGTCTTCAATTCCAAACCTTCGAATTCCTAGCTATCGAATTAAAAGCCATCGGATTCCCAAAACTTTGAAGCGTTAATTAACTTCAGTAAACCTAGTGTTAACGTGGCAGTTATAGGAACAATAACGATACGTGGTTCATTTTACCCCATACTTCCTTCATAATCGAAAGTTTCAAGGCTTTTCTTCATTCCTACATACTCAACTGTATTTATTCTAACCCTTTGCGAATGAGAAATGATAACACTTAAGAAACTATTTTGGCCTTCAGTTCTAAACCTTCAAATTCCTAGCTATCGAATTCAAAGCCATCGGATTCCCAAAACTTTGAAGCGTTAGTTAACCATATTAATTAAGAATATTTCGCTTTAAAAATCGACGTGCGTCGAGAAAACTAAGAAACGACTGTACAGTTATTCGCAGACACTCGCCAGCAAAGGGTTAATAATCGAGTTTTTCGTTGGTACGAATTTTTCGATATCTAAAAGTCGATCAACCGATCGTTCCTTTAATCGAGGCTCTACTATAGTTTCGAAAGATCGCGGTACAGAAACGCAATCAGCGAAGCAGGAACGCGCGCATTGCCGTCATTCCGCGACACGCAATTGTTATGCTAATCATCTCGCGTCTTCTTCGTCGTGTATCGAAACACGAGCGCTCGGAGTTGCCCTAGAACCTTCAACCTGTGAGAATTAGTTCGTTAGATTACGCTGCGCGCGCGCGCGAGCTTACCTCCCAACGAAATCATTTCTCGTCGAATAATAACAATAATAATAATAAGCGTCCCACCGTATTCGCAACAATCGCGTCGTTTGCGTTTACGCGATTAGATTATTCAACTCTCAGAGTTCTTCCCTCCTTTCGATTTAATCGTATGTTATTTTAAGAGGAGTTCGGGGCCCAGGGAGAGGGGGGAGATAGGGGAAAGGAAGGGTGTTGCGTTTCGTTCTTCGCCTGCTAGCGGAACTCATAAATAGCAGGACCTGCTTTAGACACTGGGATATTGGAAGGATCTTTTTTTTCGTCGAAATCGAGATACTATTGAAAGGGGGGATGTGTACCGTGGCTGGTAACTAATGCCACTGTTACGAACCAATTGCACCCCCCCCCCCCCCCTCCAACCAAGTATAATAATTATTATATGTGCATAATTACAATAAACACAAAGTGATTAACTAATCAAATACGTCACTGGCATACAACTGTTGGATGCCCAACTCGACCACTCGCACTGTAAACACCATAGACTCGTCCTAAACCACATTCATCTGACAAACACCCTAATCTGAGTTCCTAGTCATCCTGTACTCCGTACCTTTCCTTAGTCATCCTGTACTCCGTACCTTTCCCTAGTCATCCTGTACTCCGTACACCTTTCCTTCGTCACCCTTTTCCTCGACCACTGGTCCTTACTTATTAGTCATCCCCAAGCAGAGTACTTAAAAGCGCGCAAAATCATAGAACCGTCAGATTTTCGTATTCACTAGTCGAGTACAGTGCCCGTATTAATAAACCCTCTAAGAGTTATCTTGAACGTGTTGTCAATTCTCCCGGAATCCAACATAACCAACAAGACAGTGGGTTATAAGGGAAAAGTCCCTAGGCACCGCAAAATCATCGCAGAAAGTAACCAACGCAAAAAAAAGAAAAGTAGTTAGACACGTTTTATACATGCGCCAGCAAGCAAGTACTAGGACACTTCGTCAAACATTTTTTCGAATCAAAGGAACATCTACAGTTGTGGCGGCTCTCCTGCACCCACCACTAGAGGGACATACGAAATAGGACTTTCTCGAAAGTACTCGTTCCAACTACGTCCATATATATACCGCCTTTAACCTTCCTTCCAATATCCCAACGTCTAAAGCAGGGCCTGCTAGGTAGCCTTACTGATGAGTCCACTAGCAGGCCCAGGACGAAACGCAACACCCTTCCTTTTTCCTATTCTATCCCCTCTATACAGCTCCACACAGTAATCGACACCCAAATTTATTTCCCCAAACCAGCAGAAGACAATTCCAGTAGTTACGGCCCGTTCCGTAACAGCCACCTTACCGGAGGAACGCGATGTGTTGGGTTGGTATCACCTGCGTGAAGCGTGAACCGCTTAGCGGTATTAAATTTATTTTTTAAGAAACTAGATATTATTAATGTTGAACTAAAACAGCTCTTCTGTAGAAAAACTCCCTGTTCAAAAATATTAGAGTGTCGCTTCTACAGGCGTAATAAAGTAATAGGAAAAAACCGAAGACTTCGGAGTCGCAGCGTCTCATCTTGTCGAAGGTCAAGCGTACCTGAAAAGGTTGACCATTGTTTTGTAAAACTGTAAGTGTCGAAGGCTGTCGTTTTCTCGACAGTTCGACGTGAAGAATTGGTGCGGACAGGACATAGAAAGTCTTGGTACATTACATATATATATATCAGTTACCTTTTTCCTAAACCCGTGTCTTTTTATTTAAAAACCTAAAGAAGAAGAACCTGCTTCCATCAAAGCATAACCCCTTAACAATTAAAAACAAATAACATTTAACTTACAATTTTATATTTATTATTTTTATGAAACAAAAAATATTATATAAAATTAACTATTTTAATTTCGAGATAAATAATGTAGGATAAAATTTGCGAAAAACCTAGAACACGAGACGAAGGGTTAAATAGAGAGTGTGTGAGAGGGGTTCGGGGGTTTAGAGAAAAATTTAGAGAAAAAGGGGGGATTAAAGTGATTTGGAGAGGAGAGTATGAGTGAAGGGGAGTCAACGTGACATTGGGAATTGGATTTTGAATTTATAAGCGATGCGCGGTTGTGGTCATATAAAGACCGGTTTGTTTGCCTGATCAAGGAGTTTTTTGTGGCTCTCAAAGTACAATACAATGTCCTTCGTACTGTCACTTGAAAACGTTGTTATTTAAATAGAAACAGAATTTTTATGTTATATTAGCTATTCAGTTCCGTGTAACGGATGTAATTTTTGGTATACGTTGAATATGACGAATTAATTACTAGTTCATTGAAAATGGTGGACAAATACCAATGTTCCTATTTTAGTGTCACTTGAAAAGTTGGAATTTAAATAGAAACAATTCTTTAAATTAACTTCATTCAAGTTTATCGTTTGCTAGTTATGTTAAATTAGCGTAACTTCGAATCGTCTAGTAGTTTTTGAATAGAAAAATTCGTACGTACTGTTAGTGCATCGATAAAAAATATTGGCAAATTTCAAGCTGATACGTTTATTAATTTCGTTGATAAAAATTCTTGAATATCGACGCGATGCACAGGAGCTTCGTTAAACTTCGTCATTTTCACCTTCCAGTAGAATTACTATAACTTTGGGTAAGATCATAATTTCAGCATGAAAAAATTCGTACATATTGTTCAATTATTGATAAAAAAGTATCGCCAAATTTCAAATTGATACATTTATTACTTTCATTGCCAAAAATTCTTGAATATGAACGCGATGCAGTTGAACTTTGTTAAACTTCGTTATTTTCATCTTCCAGTTGAATTACTATAACTTTGCATAGGATGGTAATTTTCACACGAAAAAATTCGTACGTATTGTTTAATTATCGACAAAAAAGCGTCGCTAAATTTCAAATTGATATGTTCATTGCTATCGTTGATAAAAATTATTAAATATTTACGCGATGCATAGGAGCTTCGTTAAACGTCGTCATTTTCATCTTCCAGTAGAATTACTATAACTTTGGATAAGGTGGTAATTTTGCCACAAAAAAATTCGTACGTATTGTCTAATTAGTGATAAAAAAGCGTCGCTAAATTTCAAATTGATATGTTCATTATTTTCGTTGATAAAAATTCTTGAATATGAACGCGATGCAGTCGAACTTTGTTAAACTTCGTCATTTTCATCTTCCAGTAGAATTACTATAACTTTGCATAGGGTAGTAATTTTCAGACGAAAAAATTCGTACGTATTGTTTAATTATCGACGAAAAAGTATCGTCAAATTTCAAATTGATATGACCATTACTTTCGTTTGAAAAAAATCCCAAATATCGTCACTATACATAGGAACTTTGTTAAACTTTATCATTTCCATCTGCTATTACCGTCACTTGAGAATTTCTCATTTAAATAGAAACAATTTTTCCATATATTACCGATTCAATTTGTATAACTGATATAAAATGTATAGTACTTGTATTGATTATACTTGTATTGAATTATCACACGTGCCATGCTTTATAATTAAATTGGTCACGTTTCAATATTCAACAGAGCACATTTACCTCCTAATATCTATTTACAAATATTAAGTATAAACGAATATAAAATATCCACGCGTTGTTACGTAAACCCACGTCCAAATTTAGTATAAAAATTTCTTTACTATCCCATCCTTTATACAATTACTTCTTCGCTTACGATTCTTCGTGCATTACTCGGCTATTGAATAAAATATTTAAAAGTGTCAGTGTTACAGGAACACCGACAGTTTATTGGAACACCTATCCTTAATTGTTAATTCGCCGCGTTCGAACGCGAGTGGATGATAATTAATGCGTCGTAAATCAACGCGAGACGTTATTATAAACCGAGTGAAATCTTGATTCGCCGGCTGTGTCTTTTATTCGCTCGACGTTTATTTTACAAAACCGTATCTATTTAGAGCGAGCGTTTTGCATTTCACGGATCAGTGGCATTCTTCGATTAGATATTTGCATTCCATTCGAAGATCACCGTACCAATAATTCATACCTTTTTCGAATACTACGCATCGCGAGCCGTTGAAACGAGACGAGCATCGTAGCTGCGCGTACTTTACGCGATAGGTGCGGTACACAGTATTCGAAGAATTATCATTCCGAACGTTATCCGAATAATTCACAGCGTTCCTGTAACCGATGCTTCAATTATTTTATTTAATAGCAAAGTAATCTTACGAAGCGTTGGCGAATGAAGAAATTTTTATACTAAATTTGGACGTGGGTTTACGTAACAACGCGTGGATATTTTATATTCGTTTATACTTAATATTTGTAAATAGATATTAGGAGGTAAATGTGTTCTGTTGAATATTGAAACGTGACTAATTTAATTATAAAGCGTGGCACGTGTGATAATTCAATACAAGTATAATCAATACAAGTACTATACACTTTATATCAGTTACACAAATTGAATCGCTAATATATGGAAAAATTGTTTCTATTTAAATGAGAAATTCTCAAGTGACGGTAATGGCGGATGGAAATGATGAAGTTTAAAAAAGTTCGTATGTATAGTGACGATATTTGGGATTTTTTCAAACGAAAGTAATGAACATATTAATTTGAAATTTAGCGACGCTTTTTTGTCAATAATTAAACAATACGTACGAATTTTTTCGTGTCGAAATTGCCACCTTGTCCAAAGTTATAGTAATTCTACTGGAAGATGAAAATGTCGAAGTTTAACAAAGTTCGTATGTACAGTGACGATATTTGGGATTTTTTTCAAACGAAACTAATGGTCATATCAATTTGAAATTTCACGATGCTTTTTTTGTCGATAATTAAACAATACGTACGAATTTTTTCGTGTGAAAATTACTACCCTATGCAAAGTTACAGTAATTCTACTGAAAGATGAAAATAACGAAGTTTAACAAAGTTCGACTGCATCGCGTTCATATTCAAGAATTTTTGTCAACGAAAGTAATGAACATATCAATTTGAAATTTAGCGACGCTTTTTTGTCAATAATTAAGCAATTCGTGTGAATTTTTCCATATTGAAATTACAACCCTGTCCAAAGTTATAGTAATTCTACTGGAAAATGGAAAAGATGAAGTTCAACGAAGTTCGTATGATACAACGATGATATTTGGGATTTTTTTCAAACGAATATAATGAACATATCAAATTGAAACATGGCGATACTTTTTTGTCAATAATTAAGCAATATATGCGATTTTTCCATATTGAAATTACAACCCTATCCAAAGTTATAGTAATTCTACTGGAAGATGGAAATGATGAAGTTTACCAAAGCTCCCGTGCATCGCGTCGATATTCAAGAATTTTTATCAACGAAATTAACGAATGTATCAGCTTGAAATTTGATAATGTTTACGAATGCATAAAGCTTAACAAATACGTACCATGTTTCTTAACTTTTGTCTATAAGTGTATACATAGAAAATTTCCCGAATTCTCCAAACCGTCGTAAAAGTATAAGTTCGATAAGTGCAGAGCAGCCGTAATGTGTCGCGAATCTTTTGACACGATCTCGCTAGGCGAAGTTGCGTCGAAGAGACGAGCACAGATATAGACCGAAGAACGATAGAAGCAGACGATGGGAACTTTACCACGGGAATGGAGAATCTTATTACGGAGTCAGAAGTATGATACGCGTGCGTGTGCGCGTTTACGTGTGTGCGTGGAAAATTTAGAAACGTGTGTGCAGGCGATGCGCGTCTTCTTGTCTGCAAAGGCATTACCCAGCGAAGTCCATTGAGAAGGAGCTCAAAACGCGTAATTGTGTGAACCATGCCACTCACATGATCCGAATCGTCTTTAATTATTCGTCCATTTGCGAAATTCTTCTTCCATACCCCGCCACTGCAATCCGCCTCCGACGATCCTTATTTATTTGCACAAATTTTCTAACCTTCCAAATATTATTCCATTATTAAATCACTCTTTCTGCAAGTTTCTTAAACCCCCAACATTAATTCTATTATTCAACCAATATTTATAGAAATTTTCTAAGGTCCGAAATTTTATTTTATAATTGAATCTATATTTGCACAAGTTTTCTAAGCTTCCAAATATTATTAGATTATTAAATCACTATTTCTACAAGCTTCTTAAACCCCTAACTTCATTTTTGTTATAGCATCAATATTTATAGCAATTTTCTAGTGTCCCAAATTTTCTTTTATTACTGAATCCATATTTGTGCAAGTTTTCCAAGCTTCCAAATATTATTCCATTATTAAATCACTATTTCTACAAGCTTCTTAAACCCCTAACTTCATTTTTGTTATAGCATCAATATTTATAGCAATTTTCTAGTGTCCCAAATTTTATTTTATTACTGAATCCATATTTGCACAAGTTTTCCAAGCTTCCAAATATTATTCCATTATTAAATCACTATTTCTGCAAGTTTCTTAAACCCCTAACATTAATTCTATTATTGAATCAATATTTATACAAATTTTCTAAGACCCCAAATTTTCTTTTATAATTGAATCCATATTTGCACAAGTTTTCTAATCTTCCAAATATTATTTCATTATTAAATCACTATTTCTACAAGTTTCTTGGACCCCTAACATTAATTCTATTATTGAATCAATATTTATACAAATTTTCTAAGACCCCAAATTTTCTTTTATAATTGAATCCATATTTGTGCAAGTTTTCTAAGCTTCCAAATATTATTCTATTATTAAATCACTATTTTTACAAGCTTCTTAAATCCCTAACTTCATTTTTGTTATAGCATCAATATTTATAGCAATTTTCTAGTGCCCCAAATTTTATTTTATTATTGAATCCATATTTGCACAAGTTTTCTAAGCTTCCAAATATTGTTCCATTATTAAATTACTCTTTCTGCAAGTTTCTTAAACCGTTAACATTAATTCTATTATTGAATCAATATTTATACAAATTTTCTAAGGCCCCAAATTTTCTTTTATTATTGAATCCATATTTCTACAAATTTTCTAAGCTTCCAAATATTATTCCATTATTAAATCACTATTTTTACAAGCTTCTTAAACCCCTAACTTCATTTTTGTTATAGCATCAATATTTATAGCAATTTTCTAGTGCCCGAAATTTTATTTTATTATTGAATCCATATTTGCACAAGTTTTCTAATCTTCCAAATATTATTCTATTATTAAATCACTCTTTCTGCAAGTTTCTTAAACCCCCAATGTTAATTCTATTATTGAATCAATATTTATACAAATTTTCTAAGGCCCCAAATTTTCTTTTATAATTGAATCCATATTTGCGCGTGTTTTCTAATCTTCCAAATATTATTCCACTTTTGGCAATGCATTTTTTAGGAATATTCCATGACGTTCTGTGCAAAGTATTAATGAAAATTTATCGTACTTGTGAGAATCGAACGTTCGCGTTGATTTCCATTGAGCGTCTCTCGATAATATTTCGATGTTTCCGGTCAGAATTTAGCGGAACTTTCTTTAAGTGGTCGAAAGCGTGTCGAAGTTGATGCGTGCGCCGCGATTCGACGTAATTTCGATTTCTCAGCGGGAATTCGGAATATCTTGCTGTTTCATCGCGGGACAACGCGTTTCCGGAAGAATCGCCGAGACTCCGACGCACGGTTGATTATTTGCACCGAAAAAAAGAACCGAAAAAAAGAAAAAAACAACACGTGTAACGACTACAATTCTCGTAGCTTAAATCCTAACCTAAATCTAGTGGCTTAAGTTAAATGTCTCTGTAACACCATCACTTAAATTCGTTTTATTTAATAACAAAGTAATTATACAAAAAATCGTGGCTAGAAAAATATCAATAATAAGTTTCGACTTGTTTTTCAACATTTTGAACAACAAATTGGAGCTAAATATTTAGGTTAAATAATCTCTACATATAATAGTAAAACAGTGAAATAAAGCCACGCAATTCTATTACCTAAATTCTGTTTTTATTAATCATCTGTATTTAATAATTACACAATTTCATTATATAATAATAAAGAAATAGTAAAACTATATTTAGTAATAATCTCAACAGTGAATCATCCTTTTCCAATAACGCGCATAAGAAATCACGCTTTTATTATTTCCTCCTTTGTAGGTTAGATAATTTCTATTACCTTCGTTGCCACTTTAAGATATTTGAATACTTTTAATACGATTTAATTTACAAATTATACGTAAATCTATGCTCGAATTCGTGGTGACATTTGTAAGCAGCCGATAATAATAAATTTCTCGGTACTGAAGGTACTGACGATGAGTTTAACGCTTAGCGTGTAAATCACGAGTGGACGTTAGATATCGGCGTTTGAGAATTCGTCGGTGAGACTTTTGAAAAAAGGCGCGGCGTGGAGGTTGAGGAGTGAAATACAGTTAAGAATTCGTCGCACGTGGAATCGCTATATCTAGCTGTTCTCGCCCTTATCTGATGCTCCATTTAAAGAAGAATTCCTAATTACCATTGTACCGCTCCCTTCCACAAAACGTTTACCATTTGGTCTGTGTAAACGTGCGCGGTGGAACCTCGTTCTGCTGCCTGTCGTCGAATTAATATCGAGTTACAGACGACAGTTAACAAAAGAAGTAATCGTTTGCAAATTTCCGTATACTCTTCATCTTTTGATATAAATAGCATAGAATAAAGACGAACGTAAACAACAAGTAACGTTACGTATTACCAATGAAAGTATTGTAATGAAGTTATCCTATTTTTAATTCTAATTTGTGTAAAATAAACATACAAAAATTGACCTCGGAAAATAAAGAGTACGCAAAAATATGGAACGGATTACTTTGTTTCTTAACTTTCGTCGGTGTTAGTATATATAGCAGTAAATAAAATATTAATGAATGATGTAAAATTCGGGGCCTTTGAAAATTTGTATAAATATTGATTCAATAATAGAATTAATGTTAGGGGTTTACGAAACTTGTAGAAATAGTGATTCAATAATAGAATAATATTTGGAAGCTTAGAAAACTTGTGCAAATACGGATTCAGTAATAAAAGGAAATTTGGAACCCTAGAAAATATATATAAATATAAAAATATATATATATTATATATATAAAATGAATATAATAGGTTGGGGAGAAAGAAATGCATTATTTTTACGTTTATTTCAAGACTTTATTTAACACGGTTCGGATTGTCTGATTTTGGTCAAATATGCACCGTTTTGTTTTAGAATTTGTTGCCATTTTAAAGGTAACTTCATAATGCCTCTCTCGTAGAATATTTTAGAAAATATATTATATATCACTACACCAATCTAACGAAAAAATAATGGACTTCTTTTTCCTCGAGCTATTATAAGGAAATGAAATAGAAGATGAAAAGAGAAACGAATGAAACGATATGCAAACAAGGAAAAGATTCTAAAGTGAAACGAGAAAAAGGAAGCAGAAATTTCGATAATAATAAAATGTGAACGTATAGAGGATGAATCATTTAATTGTTTCACTTAAACTTACTCGCAAACGATTTATTGTATTAGGAAAATGTTCCTTGTTATCATGGGGGAAGATACAATGCAGTAATTATCTTTCTGTTGTTTCACATGTATTTATAGTGTTATGTTAGGCAACAAATAATTTGCTGGTTTTAAGTGAAACAGTTGAATGACTCACCTTGTATAATATATAATAATAATATATAATATATAATGATTGTATCATATACATATATTAATGAAATAATGATTAAATCATATATATATATATATTAATGAAATAATAATTATATAGTATATAATAATGAAATAATAATTATATAACATATAATAATGAAATAATGATTATATAATGTATATTAATGAAGTAATGATTAAATCATATATATATATATTAATGAAATAATAATTATATAGTATATAATATTGAAATAATGATTATATAACGTATAATAATGAAATAATAATTATATAACATATAATAATGAAATAATGATTATATAATGTATATTAATGAAGTAATGATTAAATCATATATATATATATTAATGAAATAATAATTATATAGTATATAATAATGAAATAATGATTATATAACGTATAATAATGAAATAATAATTATATAACATATAATAATGAAATAATGATTATATCATATATATATTAATGAAATAATGATTATATCATATACATATTAATGAAATAATGATTATATCATATATATATTAATGAAATAATAATTATACGACATATATGAATGAAATAATGATGATATAATATATAATAATGAAATAATGATTATATAATATATAATAATGAAATAAAGATTATATAACATATAATAATGAAATAATGATTATATAATATATAGTAATGAAATAATAATTATATAATATATAATTAGGAACATAAAATAAGATAAAAAGGGGGGAGAAAATATTCTTAGACACAGATAAGTCGTTCAAGTAGAAAAAAAATAGTATTTTCGCAATATCTCGTACCTATTTTTTTAGTATCGTTCCTATTATTATTGTTATCACATTTAATAGCGTTATCTTAACCAATAATATTATATTATACTGTGTAATATATAATATATTATAATATATAATATATATAATGTAATATAATGTAATCTAATAATATTATATTATATACATAATAATATATAATATAATATTATATTATAAACATAATAATATATAATATAATATTATATTATAAACATAATAATATATAATATAATATTATATTATAACATTATTATGTTGTATTAAAAATACTCTGGCATTTTTTCCCATCCATTCCTGCATTGCTTCTAACGGTACTAGCTTTTATTTCGAAGCGCAAACATAATGGAATAATACGTATGAATAATTGGCAGTCGGCGAGTGATAAGCTTAAAATCCTAATTACTGTCGGAATTATTTAACGAGGTAACCGATTATCCTTTAACGTTACTCCTGTTAATTCGTCCTCGCGAACAAAGAAAAGAATTCCATTTAAACGATCGCTGATAATATTTATCTAATACGTATTTATAATAATCGATTTGTACGACACTAATTTTAAACCAATTTCAATACGCATGAAACGCTTAAGACTATTATCGTATTTAGCAACGAAATGGGTGATGAGATAAAAATCTCAAGTTAATATAACGAAAGCGAGCTGTTGAATTTCGATTTCAACTTTGTTCAAGCTTGTTAAACAGAATTGGGCACATTTCATTCGAATAACATTTCGAATAGAATTTCATTCGAATAACATTTCGAATAGAATTCGATTCGAATAACAATTCGAATAGAATTTCATTCGAATAACAATTCGAATAGAATTTCATTCGAGTAACATTTCGAATCGAATTCGATTCGAATAACATTTCGAATAAAATTTCGACTAGAATTTGATTCGAGTAACATTTAGAATAGCATTTCATTCGAATAACAATTCGACTAGAATTTGATTCGAATAACAATTCGACTAGAATTTCATTCGAATAGAATTTGATTCGAATAACATTTTGACTAGAATTTGATTCGAATAACATTTCGACTAGAATTTGATTCGAATAACAATTTCACTAGAATTTCATTCGAATAACATTTCGAATAGAATTTCATTCGAATAACATTTCGAATACAACTTGATTCGAATAACAATTCGAATAGAATTTGATTCGAGTAACATTTCTAATAGAATTTGATTCGAATAACAATTCGACTAGAATTTGATTCGAATATCATTTCGAATACAATTTGATTCGAATAACAATTCGACTAGAATTTGATTCGAGTAACATTTCGAATACAATTTGATTCGAATAACAATTCGAATAGAATTTGATTTGAATAACATTTCGAATACAATTTGATTCGAATAACAATTCGACTAGAATTCGATTCGAATAACATTTCGATTAAACAGAGAAGAATTATGAACAGCGACTACGAGTTGATCGCAGAAGGTGGTCCGCTCACGTGTCTAGTTTAAAGAACGATAATATTCCACGCAACCCTATACAGTTTTCACGTTGCGTTGCTCACGCGTCTCCGACCACGATGCCAAGAGAAATCGAACTTGATCGTTAAGCGAGTCGCGACGTGAGTTCGGCCCATTAGCCGCGTTCGAACTTCTTCTCGACAACGATTTGTAAAGTACGCGAAACAACAGGACCATTAAAGTACGTGAAGCTAAACTTTACCGTATCTTGAATTCGACGCTATTAACAGATCGATACTTGTTTTAAAATGGAACAGAAAATAATGAATTAAAATGAACCATGCACGCAATTGAAATTTGAATGTTTTTTTGTTTTTTTTTTTTATAAAATGCTGTGTTTAAGATTAAAATTAAGCTAGAATGCAGTGGAAGTTCTTTTGTTATTAATATTATTTATTCATGGACAGATGTCATTTTTAATTAAACAACTCAACGTTAATTTATTCGAATAATCCTCAACTATGGAGTAAAGCAAAGAGTTGAAGTTCGTTCTGCGAATTCAATGAATTCATCGGAGAAGAAGAATCGTAGATTTGTTCGCGATAATTATTACGTACGTCGTGTGTATCGGTGTTAGGATCAATGTTGCTATAAGATTGCACGTTTAACGTTATTACTATAATCTGCACAATAACTGTACCCTCGGTACTGTTACTACTATTCTACTATTTCCTCAAGCCATCTATTGCCATCATTATCGAACCTGTTATCCGAATAATCCACAAAATCAACGATCACACCTCGTTATCGGCTACGTGTTTCAACGTTTTGCTAACGAAATTGCGCCGGAGATTCGCGCAATCATTCGCGTATCCAATGGAAATTCTGATCGGTAGAGTTAGCAATCAATTGCAATTTTCAGGGATGAATTGGAATTTTTAGTATATTGAATATTCAGTAATGAATTGGAATTTTTAGTGAATGGAATATTTAGTGATAAATTGGAATTTTTAGTGAGTGAAATATTCAGTAGTGTATTGGAATTTTTAGTGATTAAGTGGCATTTTTAGTGAGTGGAATATTTAGTGATAAATTGGAATTTTTAGTGATTAATTGGCATTTTTAGTGAGTGGAATATTTAGTGATAGATTGGAATTTTTAGTGAGTGAAATATTCAGTAGTGAATTGGAATATTTAGTGATTAATTGGCATTTATAGTAAATGGAATATTTAGTGATAGATTGGAATTTTTAGTGAGTGAAATATTCAATAATGAATTGGAATTTTGAGTGATAAATTGGAATTTATAATGAGTGGAATATTCAGTAATGAATTGGAATGTTTAGTAATGAATTGGAATTTTTAGTAAGTAGAATATTTAGTATTAAATTGGAATCTTAAGTAATGAATCGACATTTTCAGTGATGAATTAGAATTTTTAGTAAATGGAATATTCAGTGATGAATTGGAATTATTAGTGAGTAGAATATTCAGTAATGAATTGGAATGTTTAGTAAGTGGAATATTTAGTATGAAATTGGAATTTTTAGTAATGAATTGGAATTTTTAGTAAATGGAATATTTAGTGATTGATTGGAATTTTTAGTGAGTGAAACATTCAGTAATGAATTGGAATTTTGAGTGATAAATTGGTATTTTTAATGAGTGGAATATTCAGTAATGAATTGGAATGTTTAGTAATGAATTGGAATTTTTAGTAAGTGGAAAATTTAGTATTAAATTGGAATTTTTAGTGAATGGAATGTTTAGTAATGTATCAAGATTTTTAATGATGAAATACAATCTTTAGTAAATGGAATATTTAGTGATGAATTGGCATTTTAATAAATGGAGTATTTAGTGATTAATTGGAATTTTTAATGAGTGAAATATTCAGTAGTGAATTGGAATTTTTAATGATTAATTGGCATTTTTAGTGAATGGAATATTTAGTGCTAAATTGGAATTTTTAGTGAGTGAAATATTCAGTAGTGAATTGGAATTTTTAATGATTAATTGGCATTTTTAGTGAATGGAATATTTAGTGCTAAATTGGAATTTTTAGTGAGTGAATTTTTCAGTAGTGAATTGGAATTTTTAGTGATAAATTGGAATTTTTAATGAGTGGAATATTCAGTAATGAATTGGAATGTTTAGTAATGAATTGGAATTTTTAGTAAGTGGAATATTTAGTATTAAATTGGAATCTTTAGTAAATGGAATATTTAGTAATGAATCGACATGTTTAGTGATGAATTAGAATTTTTAGTAAATGGAATATTCAGTGATGAATTGGAATTATTAGTGAGTAGAATATTCAGTAATGAATTGGAATTTTTAGTAAGTGGAATATTCAGTAGTGAATTGGAATTTTTAATGATTAATTGGTATTTTTAGTGAATGGAATATTCAGTGATAAATTGGAATTTTTAGTGAGTGAAATATTCAGTAGTGAATTGGAATTTTTAGTGATGAATTGGCATTTTTTGTGAATGGAATATTTAGTGATAAAATGGAATTTTTAGTGAGTGAAATATTCAGTGGTGAATTGGAATTTTTAGTAACTAATTCGCACTTTTAGTGAATGGAATATTCAGTGATAAATTGGAATTTTTAGTGAGTGAAATATTCAGTAATGAATTGGAATTTTTAGTGATTAATTGGCATTTTTAGTGAATGGAATATTTAGCGGTAATTTGGAATTTTTAGTAAGTGGAATATTTAGTATTAAATTGGAATTTTTAGTGAGTGGAACATTTAGTAATGAATCGAAATTTTTAATGATGAATTAGAATCTTCAGCAAATGGAATATTTAGTAATGAATCGACATTTTCAGTGATGAATTAGAATTTTTAGTAAATGGAATATTCAGTGATGAATTGGAATTATTAGTGACTAGAATATTCAGTGATAAATTGGAATTTTTAGTGAGTGAAATATTCAGTAGTGAATTGAAATTTTTAGTAATGAATTGGCAATTTTAGTGAATGGAATATTTAATGATAAATTGGAATTTTTAGTGAGTGAAATATTCAGTAGTGAATTGGAATATTTAGTGATGAAATGTAATGTTTAGTAAATCGAATATTCAGTAATGAATTGGAATTTTTAATGAGTGGAATATTCAGTAATGAATTGGAATGTTTAGTAATGAATTGGAATTTTCAGTAAGTGGAATATTTAGTATTAATTTGGAATTTTTAGTGAATTTAACACTTAGTAATGAATCGAGATCTTTAATGATGAATTAGAATATTTAGCAAATGGAATATTTAGTAATGAATCGACATTTTCAGTGATGAATTAGAATTTTTAGTAAATTGAGTATTCCGTAATGAATTGGAATTTTTAGTACTGAATTGGAATATTTAATAATGAATTAAAGTTTCTAATAAGTTAAATACTCAGTAATGAATTGGAACTTTTAATGAGTAGCATTATTATTAATGAATCGAAATTTTCAATGATGAATTAGAATTGTTAATAAATCGAACATTCAGTAATGAATTGGAATTTTTAGTAATGAATTGCAATACTTAATAATGAATTTATGTTTTTAATGAGTGAAATATCCAATAATGAATTGAAACTTTTAGTGAATAGAATGATTAGTAATGAATCGAAATTTTCAATGATGAATTAGTATTGTTAGTAAATCGATTATTCAGTAACGAATTCGAATTTTACTAATGAATTGGAATATTTAATAATGAATTTGAGTTTTTAATGAGTGAAATATTCAGTAATGAATTGGAACTATTAGTGAATAGAATTATTAATAATGAATCGAAATTTTCAATGATGAACTAGAATTAATGGTAAATCAAATATTTAATAACGAATTGGAATTTTTGTAATGAATTGGAATATTTAATAGTGAATTGGAATATTTAGTGGTGAATTGGAATTTTTAGTAAATGGAATATTCAGTAATGAATTAAAGTTTTTAACGTGCGAAATATTCAGTAATGAATTGAAACTATTAATAAATAGTCTTATTATTAATGAATCAAAATTTTCAATGATGAATTCCAATTATTATTAAATCGAATAATCCATTAATAAATTCAAATATTAAATAACGAATTCGAATTTTCAATGAGTGAAATAATCATTTTTAATGAATTGAAATGTTCTTATCTGCATCAAACTATTAATACGCGTCTTCCCTAATCTTCCAAATACATAATAAATAGTTGCAAAGGACACGAAACTAAAGTAAGCCAGAATAGAAGGAGAGACAACGAAACTTTTAACTGTTCCTCTGATTTACAGGAAATACCTCGCGCGCGTCACTGTGTTATCTTAGCGCAGTTTCGCGCATTATTGCGCCCGTGTGTATCTACGAAGGTACTACAGCCAAGGGGGGCAAGCGTGCTGTGTTCTCTCGTGTTCCTCGTGCTGGTGGGACCTTGTTTCATGACCCACATAAAGCAAGGCCGTTAACACTACTCACGGCTCACGCGCGTATGGGTGCGGGCCGCTCTATGGGACCCCAACTTCCCCTTCTCCTTCATCTTTAACCATCACGGGGGCCACGATATTCATCCCCACCATCTCTACCTGCGTGTATCACCGGTGTTACAATACGACACGTGTTACCGTGTGTGCGTGCGCGTGTAAAATGAACCGAGGAAGAGAGAAAGAAAGAAAGAGGGAGAAGTGTAATAAAAGAGTTTTTAGAATCTGTTAGTTCCTTAATAATATTTATAGGTGGGATAGTTGTTGGTACGGGTAAAACAAATGTAGGATAATAATGTACCGCGTAGTGCGACTTTAATGATTCGCGTTTTAAGTAACTTTATTCGACTATTTTAGGATTTGTGTTTAACGTAACGATCGTTTTAGGGTTGCGAAGTCCAATGTTGTTATTACTGTTATTTGAAAGTCAAACAAAGGACTAATATTGGATTAATATTGGGTTAGGATTGGAATAAAATTGGAATAATATTGGATTAATATTGGATTAATATTAGACTAAAATTGGAATTATATTGGAGTAGTATTGGATTACTATTGTATTAATATTAGACTGAAATTGGAATCATATTTGAGTAGTATTGGATTAGATTGGATTAATATTGGATTAATATTGGGTTAGGTTTGGACTAAGATTGGAATAAAATTGGAATAATATTGAATTAATATTGGATTAATATTGGAATAATATTGGAGTAGTATTGGATTAATATTGTATTAATATTAGACTAAAATTGGAATAATATTGGAGTAGTATTGGATTAATATTGGAATAATATTGGAGTAGTATCAGATTAATATTGTATTAATATTAGACTGAAATTGGAATAATATTGGAGTCAGATTGGATTGATATTGGAATAATATTAGATTAATATTGGATTAATATTGTATTAATATTAGACTAAAATTGGAATAATATTGCAGTAGTATTGGATTAATATTGGAATAATATTGGAGTAGTATTAGATTAATATTACATTAATATTGGGTTAATATTGGATTAATATTGGGTTAATATTGGATTAATATTGAATTAATATTGGATTAATATTGGACTGAAATTGGATTAATATTGGATTCTTATTGGATGAATATTGGATTAATATTGGATTAATATTGCATTAATATTGCATTAATATTAGACTAATATTGGATTAACATTGGAATAATATTGTATTAATATTAGATTAAAATTGGAATAATATTGGAGTAGTATTGGATTAATATTGGATTAATTATTCTAGTCTATTATAATTATTAAGGATTATACTATTCTATTCCACAAAAAATAAACATTTCAATAAAATCCATTTGCACCTAAAACATTAGCTATTCTACTTAACAAAACATAAACTACTTCGACAATTTGTTTGCAGCCAAAATTATTAGCTATTTTACTTAAAATAGAAAAGTAAACTACTTCAATAATTTATTAATAATCCAAATTTTAGTTGCTCTAATTTACAAACAAGTATCAGTTCAATAAATTACATATTTATAGCCAAAATTATTAACTATTCTATTCTATAAAAATAGGTATTTCAATAATCTATTTGCAGCCAAAATTATCAGCTATTTTACTTAACGAAACGTAAACTCTTTAGGGTCAAAATTTCAGCCCGCCTATTTTACACCTAAACAAAAACCAGTGTCGACGAATTTCCTTAAACGAGTAGCGGTTGAAAAGGATATTAGTTTGTTGCTCGTCTATTAAAGAATGGAACGTTTGTAATTCGCCGCGACACCGAGGTGGAGAAAATCAGTGTCAGTGTGTTACGTCGATCGAAAATCAAAGCAATAAAGGATACGTAAACCGAAAGTTAAGCGTGGAAAAAGTCAGGTCCTGGGTCCTGTTCGTGCACTTATGCAGCATTTACAGCGTCGCGTTGCTCGCTGAATGCACATCCGTGTATTCGCGCGCGAGTATATCAACTCCGCAACTTACAACTCGTTAGTAGGTCACATAGACTTCGAGCTTATGCGATCGTGTACGTGAATTGTACACGTAAACGCGCGACACACGCGCGCGTCGTAGCACACAACTTTATCGTGGCTCGTGGAGAACTGTGACTCCGAACGAGGCTTCCACCGGCTAAAGTACCTTGATCTTGACTGGATGCAAGGTCCATTTCCCTGTCGTCGCGCATTTAATACGATACAGTGGAATAAACATCGCCATTATTCGGAATATAATTTGATTTTGAATTAATTCATATATTATATCATATTTCTTTTATACGAAGTTTATATGAAGCTTAGTGTACGTGGGGATATTCAAACCAGTATATAAATAAATAAATAATACAGTTTTATTCGAACTGTATTTTGAATAAATTTGGTTGAATATTATTTTAATCGAATTAGGTTTTGAATTAATTAATGTATTATATAAATTTTCTTTTATACGAAGTTTAATATACATGGCGATTCAAACCAGTATATAAATAAATAAATAATACAGTTTTATTCGAACTGTATTTTGAATTTTGGTCGAATATTATTTTAATTGAATTAGGTTTCGAATTAATTAATGTATTATATAAATTTTCTTTTATACGAAGTTTAATATACATGGGGATTCAAATCCATAAATAAATAAATAAATAATACAGTTTTATTCGAACTGTATTTTGAATTTTGGTCGAATATTATTTTAATCGAATTAGGTTTTGAATTAATTAATGTATTATATAAATTTTCTTTTATACGAAGTTTAATATACATGGCGATTCAAACCAGTATATAAATAAATAAATAATACAGTTTTATTCGAACTGTACTTTGAATAAATTGTTTGAATATTATTTTAATCGAATTAGGTTTCGAATTAATTAGACGAATACAATTTTAATCGAATTATGTTTCGAATAAATTAGTCGAATATTATTTGAATCGAATTAGGCTTCAAATTAATAAATTATATAATTTTTCTATTATACAAAGGTTAAATGAAGTTTAATATACATTGGAATTCACACCAGTATATAAATAAGTAAATAATACAGTTTTATTCGAACTGTATTTTGAATAAATTTGGTTGAATATTATTTGAATCGAATTAGGTTTCGAATTAATTAGACGAATACAATTTTAATCGAATTATGTTTCGAATAAATTAGTCGAATATTATTTGAATCGAATTAGGCTTCAAATTAATAAATTATATAATTTTTCTATTATACAAAGGTTAAATGAAGTTTAATATACATTGGAATTCACACCAGTATATAAATAAGTAAATAATACAGTTTTATTCGAACTGTATTTTGAATAAATTTGGTTGAATATTATTTGAATCGAATTAGGTTTCGAATTAATTCATATATTATATAATTTTTCTATTATACGAAGTTTATATGAAGTTTAATATACATGGGGATTCAAACCAGTATATAAATAAATAAATAATACAATTTTATTCGAACTGTATTTTGAATTTTGGTCGAATATTATTTTAATCGAATTAGGTTTCGAATTAATTAGACGAATACAATTTTAATCGAATTATGTTTCGAATAAATTGGTCGAATATTATTTGAATCGAATTATGTTTTTAATTAATTAGACGAATACAATTTTAATCGAATTATGTTTCGAATAAATTGGTCGAATATAATATTAATCGAATTATGTTTTTAATTAATTAGACGAATACAATTTTAATCGAATTATGTTTCGAATAAATTGGTCGAATATAATATGAATCGAATTAGGTTTCGAATTAATTAGACGAATACAGGTTTATTAGAACTGTGTTTTTAATAAATTGGTCAAATATAATATAAATCGAATTATGTTTTGAATTAATTAGACGAATACAAGTTTATTCGAATTATGTTTCAAATAAATTGGTCGATTATAATTTCAATCGAATTAGGTTTCGAATTATTTACAGCATACAGTTTTATTCGAATTACGTTTCAAATAAACTACTGAGAAACAATTATATTCGAATAATATATGGAATAAATTGTTCGAATAATATCTCGATTAAATACATCGAATACAGTTTTATTCGAATTTTATTTGGAATTTTGGTTGAATATTATTTTAATCGAATTAGGTTTCGAATTAATTAGACGAATATAATTTTATTCGACCTGTATTGTGAATACATTTATTGAATATAATTTTAATCGAATTAGGTTTCGAATTAATTAGACGAATATAATTTTATTCGAACTGTATTGTGAATAAATTTATTGAATATAATTTTAATTGAATTAGGTTTCGAATTAATTAGACGAATATAATTTTATTCGAACTGTATTGTGAATAAATTTATTGAATATAATTTTAATTGAATTAGGTTTCCAATTAATTAGACGAATACAATTTTATTCGAACTGTATTTTGAATAAATTGGCCAAATATAATTTTAGTCGCAATAGGTTTCAAATTAATTAGACGAATACAATTTTATTCGAACTGTATTTTGAATAAATTGGCCAAATATAATTTTAGTCGCAATAGGTTTCAAATTAATTAGACGAATACAATTTTATTCGAACTGTATTTTGAATAAATTGGCCAAATATAATTTTAGTCGCAATAGGTTTCAAATTAATTAGACGAATACAATTTTATTCGAACTGTATTTTGAATAAATTGGCCAAATATAATTTTAGTCGTAATAGGTTTCGAATTTATTAGACGAATACAGTTTTATTTGAACTGGATTTTGAATAAATTGGCCAAATATAATTTTAATCAGATTACGTTTCGAATTAATCAGACGAAGACAATTTTATTCGAATTATGTTTCGAATAAATTAGTCGACAATAATTTTATTCGAATTATGTTTCGAATAAACTATTTAGATACAATTATATACGAATAATATATCGAATAAATTATTCGAATAATATATCGAATAAATTAATCGAATAATATATCGAATAAATTAATCGAATAATATATCGAATAATTTATTCGAATAACATATCGAATAAATACTTGTAATACAATTTGATTTTTATAATAATCTCGAATAAATACTTGAATAAAATTTTACTCGGCTTGTAATGAATTATATACAAATAATATATAAACAAGCATATGGTAATCATTAATTATCAATCGTATTTATTCCAATTTTCTGCACGATTCATTAGCTATAATAATAATTAAAGAAATATTGCTGAGATGAATATTGTGTCGCCATCTGGCGAAGAAACTCAAATGGTAAACGATTTCACTAAAAGTAGCACTCTAAAATTTTTCAATTCCCAAGTAAAATTTCCAAACGATTCGCGACTCAAATTAAAGCCGAGACTTTAAGTTTCCATTTAAGCTCAGTTAGATCGCCAAAAATTGCCTGGAAACGAAAAAAGAAGCATTTCTCTAATTTAGGTGAAAAAACGGCTGTGTATTACACTGCTTTTTATGCCATCTACAATTTACTTATATATTTATCTACTTGTTCATCTATGGGTAATAATCCATTAATAAACAAGCAGTTACCACAGACGAGGTACAGAATAAACCGATCATCTTATGGGACTTCGTGTGTCGCATGCTCTGAAATACCGATAACCTAAAAATTCAGACTTTTCGAAAGAATATCTTTCGTTTTATTATCCGACAAAGAATGTAAACGCTTCTAAAGTATTTTAATGTACAAAATGTAAGAGCAATCGCGAAAGTTATACATTTTAGACAATCTTAGAAGGTAAAAATGAAAACTGATTTGGGTCTCATGAGACCCAAATCCGGGTGACAAGGAAAAGCATTGGATAAGTGGTCTATCCTGTCCTCTTAGTCAATGATAATACGTGTGCGATTGAAAGTGACGTTAATATGCGACAGTCGAGATCGGTTTGCCTTGCCAACAAAAGTCATCTCTCTGCATAGTAAGTGCCGCGCTTTTTCGAAGCGAATGCAACTTATCATCAATTGCAATGTTTCATTCCTGTTACCATTCTCGCATCACTCTCCACGTTACCGATTTAACACGGTCGGCGATTTTAACGTTACTAGCGGTTAGAAATGAAACTAAATTTAGCCATGTAATCGCAAATGAAATATAGAATAGATTGTTATCAACAAATTATATCAATGTTGCACTCGTTGAAGGATAATTGATCCTGTATCTCGTCTGCGTTGGAACATATTTTGTAACAAAATTTCTTCGGCTTTTAGTGGGTTGATTTCGATGCGCCTCAGCTTAAATTAAAGTGGAAAGTCCCGAGAATATTATCCTACAGTTTTTTTGCAATTAGTCCTTACAGTTCATTTGTTATAAACAAATATATCGAGTCATGGGAGATTATTCAGAAAGTATCTGAGGAAAAATATTCATTTCTCGGCTCCTAGATGTCCGATTTCAATGCGCCTTGGCTTAAATTAAAGGGGAAAATACTGCTGAATAGTAGATCTAAATATGTGCCCACGTTTGAGAATTTTCGATTTGTGGTTATCTTTCAAAAAATTCCAATAGTTCACCACGTCTTCGTCGCGTGGTTTTTTAACCATATAATTTATATCTGACTGTGCGGACGCCATTGTACTTCGAATTTCCTTACGAAAAAATTCTCAAATACTCTTCAATGACAGATTCAATCATGCGCCAAGTTTGGAGACGTTTCGAATCATACTTTCCCTCCAAAAAATTTCCAATCTTCACCATCCTTATGCCCCGTCCATTTTTCAATAGCGAAACGCAGACGCTATTGTTCTTCGAATTTTCTCGCGCAAAAATTCCCAACGTTTCTTTAACCACAAATCTAACCTCTCGCCAAGTTTCAAGAATTTTGGATTCCTAGTTTGCTCAAAAAGAATTCCTACGACCCCCACGTTCTTCGTTCCGTAACTACGTTTGCGATCGTGAAAAATGGAGAACGGATGATTTTGGAGATAGAGAAAAATATGCCCTTTAATTTGCTTTTCGTTTCACGTCGATATCTCAACTCGTTCGCGAGATATGGCCGTTTAAAGTTGACCCTTACGATTGGCGCGCGCGGAATTATGAATGACGCTTGACCTACTTAAATTCCTGGAACGACGTAAGCTTCGTAGTAAACATAGTAAAACTGACCTGCGCAACGCTACGAATGTTGAGGCGGCGGACGTAAGTCATTTCGCGGAGGCCGAGAAACGCGGAAAAAATTGAACTTGTCTTCAAACGATGATATCTCGGCAACCGAAAGTCGCACTTAGGTGAAACAAAAAGCATTTTAAAGGGGAAGGTTCATCAATTATGACAGTTCAAGGATTTTCAAAACATTCAATCAGATTCAAAATGGCGGCGAGGTAAAGTTTGGGAATTTTTAATAGAAGTTTTGGTGTCGTTTGGAGAATAGTAAAAACGTACTCTTGTCTTTAAACGATGATATCTCGGCAACCGAAACTCGGATGTAGATGAAACAGAAAGCATTTTAAAGGGGAAGGTTCATCAATTATGACAGTTCAAGGATTTTCAAAACATTCAATCAGATTCAAAATGGAGACGATTTAAAATTTGAGACGTTTTAACAGATGTTTCGGGGTTGCTTAGGAAATAATAAAAACGTACTCTTCTCTTTCGACGATCATATTTTGCCAATAAAAAATTGGATTTAGATGAAACAATGAGGATTTTAAAGAGAAAGCTTCCCTATTTTTTATACGCTAAGGCGAATGCAAGAATTTTAAACTGTTTAAAAATGGCGGCGATCTGAAAATTGAATTACTTTAATAGGTGCTCAAGTGTAGTTCAAAAAATAATCGAACGTATTCTGCTCCATAGACACGTATATTTTTGTAATAAAAATTAGGAATTAGATGAGACCGTTTCAATTAACTAGGATAGGTTATTACGAAGAAACTATAGGATTATTTTGATATCTACGTTGCATTTGGTGAGGGATAGTAGATCTTGTAGCTCGTCCAATAACAAAATTTCTCAGTTTCTGGTAGACCGATTTCAATGCTTCTTGGCTTAAATTAAAGAGAAAGGTTCAGAGAATATTATCCTACAGTATTTTTCAACTATCCCCAGCAGTTAATTTGTTATAAACAAATATTTTGGGTACTGCTAGATTAGTCAGACAGTCTCTGAAGAGAAATATTTATTTGTCGGCTCCTAAACGTTCACTTTCAATGCCCCTTGGCTTAAATTATAGTAAAACGTCTCAGAAATATTATTCTATAGCCTTTTGCACCTAGCCTTTGCAGTTCATTTGTTATAAACAAATATATCGCATCATGGTAAATTACTTAAAAAGTATCCGAAGAAAAATATTACATTCTCGACTGCTAAACATCCGATTTCAATACTACTTGGTTTAAATTAATCGAAAAGATTCCAGGAATGTTACCTATAAACCATTTGTTGATAGAGGTTGTGGTTCGTTTGTTATAAACAAAATTATCGCGATAATGTAACGTATCCATTAAATATGCTTGCAATAAAATATTTATTTCTCGACTTCTAAACGTACGATTTCAATGAAGCCTGACTCAGATTAAACGTAAAGCGTTGCTCTCTTATTCTAATCCGAACTGATAATATTACATGTAACACTAAAAGTATAATTCTATACGAGAATGGATAGACTATTCTATACTTCTTCAACGATGCAATATTCCACGTACATTGTTATCTCTTTTGTTCATCTAGCTTCACGATAACCTTCGTATTGTCCGATTAACCGATTCCTAACATTTTGCTTCTCTTTCCGCTTCTTTCTTTACTCGAAAAGATTTGTCGAAAAGACGCACAATAAAATGCAGGTATGGTTAGTGTTAATATGCTTCGCGACAAGTAAAAGTGTTGAATATTTACAGGCAGTGTAAATTATTCGAGCAGAGTTAAATGAAAACGCTATTTATTGAAAACACAAAGTTAGAGAAACGATACAAGATTCGAGAGCTCGGTAGTGCAGCTACTCGCTTCGCTCGTCCGCAGGCAACTACTACCCGTGTCCGACTTCAACGGTTTTTGCTACAGAATTTTCCGGAAAAAAAAAACAAGGGTCCTGAACCGCTTGCACGGCAACGCAGTGCCGATGGGTGGGGGCAACGCAGGCCCCGACTTTTCAATTGTCAGGCAACACCAAGTAAGCGTCGTGGCACTGTCTTACCAGATGTGGCGCAGACCTTCGTAAAAGCGAAAGCTAAGGTTTAAGCTAGCAAACAGCCTACCTGGGTTTAAAATACTGTATCCGATACAGGGACACACTTCAACAAAAAGTTATTTAATTAGAACGCCGTCAATAAAACACGCGTGTGTCAGTGAAAAGAGGTTACTGATTAAATGCAATTTTTTCAAATGAAAATTAAATGAAATGATTCCAAAATACGAAGATTTATAGCGACCAAATCGAAGAAAAGAAAAGGCTGAAAGGTATCTAATTAACCCTTTCAGTGCGAAGCTCTTCTGTGGTCGGAATACTTTTATGTAACACGTTGTCTACTGAGATAGCAATTGATTATATAAAATGTTAATTAAAGTTGATATTATAATTATTTATTTAGCTACTATTATAATTGTTGAATTATTACTAATGCTAAGCTAGATAATAGCAATAATGCCCAACGTTCCTTTATCTGATAGACTAAACTAAGGCGATAGAAAGATGTGTCTGGTTTTCGTTATACGAAGACTAGTGACTTCGTCGCCAGGCAAAGCCATAAACAGTCTCGTCAAGAAAAGCGGACCCTAACCTATTTTTGGGTGTTCGCCCCATTCGGGTTCGAGAACTAGAAACAGTCAGACGTGTTTTTTAAAGCCGTATTAATAAAGTGAGACTAATAGATATAAACTGCTTCATTATTTTATAACCCATTTCCAATAATAATCATTCATTTATGCAACATTGAACAAAATATTGTTATCTTTCCCAAGCATGCGTTTATTTCAAATAGTTGACGCATAGTTGACGCTAATAATTTTCGATAAACGATTATTTATACGCGTACGTAGCACTCAAAGGGTTAATGAGTACTTACGATGTTCGCCGAGTCCTTAATTAGCTTTGCGTCAAGTGAACGCGGTATAATCCAATTCGAGCACAATATTCACCACACAAATTACGATAACGCCGCGAAACTAACTTCCATTACGCGCGACGTTTCTTCTTGCACTAACTTCTGCAGCGCGCGCGCAGCCTACTGCGCAACTTGTAAAATTTATTTAAGAAACGATTTATTCCCTTGTAATTCATATAAAATTGATATCTTGTCATTATTGGTAGTTAAATAATGTAACTAATTAGCATTTGTGTATAAAAATGATAACAATAAGCTTGATAATAAGGAGATACTTTTATCGAACAGTTAGAACTGCGCGGGGCTATTGTATGCGCGCGCAGCGAGAAATGCGCGGGATTTTGTGGATGCGCGCGCAGCTTGTTGTGTTCCTTTATTCAATGGCGGCCGGCGGTTGGACGCTGTGTCGTTCGTAGCTTCGCTCCGCGTAATTTAGGTATAATTCGCGATTATTAGCCGTGATTCGAGCCAAGTTTGCAACGAAACGGTAGATACGAAGTCGTTTATCGGTACGACGGTAATTTTGAGGCTTATTGGGGATCATTTTGGTCTGTTCGTAGACAATCGAAGCACACGGTGTGTCTAACTTCTGAGAATCTCGAGAATAAGACGTTGACAAGGGATACAGGATGCGCGCGCAGCTAAAATACGCCGGATTTTCTGTATTCGCGAGCAGCTTGAGAAGTTCGCCCATTTAATGGCGGTTAGAGGTTGAACGCAGTGTCGTTCGTGGCATCGCTTTGTGTAATTTAGGTATAATTCACTATTATTTTCTACTATTTTACCCAAATTTACACCAAAACTGTAGATAACAAGGCTAGAGTCACTTTAAACTAAAAATTTCTTACGAGCAAACGCGATTTATACACAAAATCTATCGAAATGAGCTGACGCCAACAGATTGGCGATCTTGAGCTCGAAATCATATCAATTTGGTTCTATTGGTTTTTTGTTTGTTCTACTTGGTTTGTTTCCCTGTTAATACTAAATTTGTGGATACGATGATAATTTTGGTGTTATTCGGGTTCATTTTTATCTGTTCGTAGATAATCGAAGCATACGGTGTCTTTATATTATGCGAATTCCAAGAATTGTTCATTAGCAACGGTTACAAATTGCGCGCGCAGCTAAAATACGCGGAATTTTCTGTATTCGCGAGCAGCTTCAGAAGTTCGCCCATTTAATGGCGGCTAGAAGTTGAAAGCTGTGTCGTTCGTGACTTCGCTCCGTGTAATTTAGGTATAATTCACTATTATTTTCTATTGTTCTTCCCAAATTTATACCAAAACTGTAGATAAGAAGGCTAGAGTCACTTGTAAGTAAAAATTTGTTACGAGCAGACGCGATTTATACACAAAATTTATCGAAATGTGCTGACGCCAACAGATTGGCGATCTCGAGTTCGAAATCATGTCAATTTTGTTCTATTGGTTTTTTGTTTGTTCTATTTGGTTTGTTTCCCTGTTAATACTAAATTTGTGGATACGACGATAATTTTGGTGTTATTAGGGTTCATTTTTGTTTGTTCATAGATAATCGAAGCATACAGTCTCTTTCTATTATGTGAATTCCAAGAATTGTTCATTAGCAACGGTTACAAGATGCGCGCGCAGCTAAAATACGCGGAATTTCCTGTATTCGCGAGCAGCTTCAGAGGTTAGCCCATTTAATGGCGGCTAGAAGTTGAAAGCTGTGTCGTTCGTGACTTCGCTCCGTGTAATTTAGGTATAATTCATTATTATTTTCTACTATTCTACCCAAATTTATACCAAAACTGTAGATAAGAAAGCTAGAGTCACTTTCAAATAAAAATTTGTCGCAAGCAAACGCGATGTATACACAAAATTTATCGAAATGTGCTGACGTCAACAGATTGGCGATCTTGAGTTCGAAATCATATGAATTTGATTCTATTGGTACTTTGTTGGTCTCTTAATACTAAATTTGTGGATACGACGATAATTTCGGTGCTATTAGGGTTCATTTTTGTTTGTTCGTAGATAATCGAAGCATACGGTGTCTCTATATTATGCGAATTCCAACAATAGTAAATTAACGAGGGTTATAAGATGCGTGCGCCGCTAAAATGCGCGGCATTTTCTGTATGCGCGCGCAACGTAAGATGTTCGTACTTTTAATGGCTGCTAGCGGTTGGAAGTTGTGTCGTTTGCGGCTTCGCTCCGTGCAATTCAGGTATAATTCACGATTATTAACCATTATCCTTCCCAAATTTATACCAAAACTGCAGATAAAAAGACTAGAGTCATTTTGAAGTAAAAATTCATTACGAGCAAACGCGATTTATATACAAAATCTATGCGGAAATTATCGAGTACTTAGTTCGACATTCTCGAACATTACGAGAAATGAATTAGATTCTATTCGACTTAATGGTCTATTAATATCAAAATTGTTGCTATGACGTTAATTTATCGCTTATTAAAGATTATTTATTTTTGTTTATAGATAACTACATCGTGTAATATCTTCGAATAATGCAAATTTGACGAATAATGACAATGGCAGTTAATCGCTAGAAGATGTATAGTTCCAACTTCTGCTTCGTGCAATTTAGGTATAATTCCGGATTATTAATCATTGTTCTTGCCAAATCTATAGTAAAACGATAAATAAGAATGTTAGAGTCACTTTTAAGTAGAAATTTATTGCCAGTAATTGAGTTTTATATTCGAAATCTGTTTGGAAATTTTCGAAAGGCAATTCGATGTCTTCAAATTTTATAACATATCAATTTGGGTCTATTGTCGTTCTACTTTCAAATTTTTTGATATCACGATGATTATTGTCTTATTGGAGTTCATTTTTGTCGGTTAATAGATGATTAATGCATGATCATCAATCATACGCAGAATGCGTGCGAAATTCAGCTTGAAAAAGATCTACTTAAAATCTGGAAGTCCACAATGTAAGTATCTTTACATTCCATTAATTAACAAACATAAAAGCTAGGAAAATGTATTCACACAGTTGCAAATTTAAAAATAAAAAGTATAGTGATTGGGAGATCCTAATTCATTAAATATAAATGGAAATTTCTAATTTTTGCTTGACGATTTAGTTATCTTGAATCCAATTTCATTCTTTTACAAATAGAACTTTAAATGTAACAAAAAGATAACAAAAATAAAAAATGGCATAAAATTAAGGAAAATACTTCAAAGATTAATTCGTAACATTTGTATTATACATATATGCAATTGAAATTAGAAATACAGTAACGTTAAAATTAAAAATTATCATCGAAATGAAAAATTAAAATTACAAAAAATTCCTTTAACATTAAATATTAAAAATAAAGTCTAAAACCTTTGCAAATACTTAATCAGTAACTAACCTAATTATTTCTGTTAGTACTAACTATATTAACTATTCAACTATATTGGTATTAAACTATGTTAACTAAGTGTTGACACCTAATTAATTAATCCTTTTTTCACGCAAAACTTCCCGTGGCAAAATAATTAATACTTCAATAACATAAAACATTTTTCGCGTTTCATTAACTGAATTAATGACTTCTTCAGATGACTTCGAGCCAGCTGCAACGATGACTACTCCATTCTTCGCATCGGTCGGTGAGTCGCATGGTTTTGAGTTCCTCTGGTCATCAAATCGTGCTTGAAACGGCACTGGTGACCGGTTGTAATTATTTCGCACATACTTTAACACCAGAACGCTAAACCTTAACGCAAATAATCAAATTGACTCTATTATAATTTTATTATTAATCTTATTTGTCATCTTTGAGTCATGAAACGAGCGTAACTCGTAATAGTAATCAAATGGAATGCGAATATTTACTGCACGTTGAGATTCTTATTAACCAAAATTGCAAACTATAACGATATATGCATTATTAAGCTGTAAAATCGGAAACTATTAATTTAATCCGATACAAATAAGAACACACCTTAATTGGGCTAATTAATTATAAATGGTTTTAATAGTTCTGGTGTTAAAGAAGCAAGCACAATTACCGCAATTATGCATGATACTCGCTAGTGGTAGCATTTTTATGGCAAACTGTATGCGCTTTCCAATTTTGCATTATAATGGCAAAAAATTGTCGTAAATTCGGAGATCGATATAAAATTATATATTAAATAAATAATACAATATTTCTAATGACACATTTCGCCAAATATTATGGTAGAAATTTTATAGTATAATTTTATGAAAGAGATATTAATAAAGATTTATTTTTTCAATGAATCACATACTTCACCGAAATTTATTCAGTACATTTTAATATTTGGCTGTTTTAATGTAAATTAATAGTTAGGTAATTTCGAGCCAAATATTCCATTATGTGGAATCCTAAATTAAATTGAATTTCCTTGCAGTCTGTTTACAATATACACTACTTAATTTTATATATACTATTATTGTAACAATAGATAATATAATATATAATTTTATTTATGTCTTAACTTGCGTACATATTACAATAACATTGCAATAGCAAATATAATCTTTTACCAGAAACCGCCACAATTCTTGCACATACTTACTACACATGCCAATCCTGCCATAGAACCTCTCTTGTAGTTCTATCTTTCCTGTCTTGTGAACACCATCATCACTTGGTTTGACTTGTCGCCACTTGATGAATGGTAGTAGTCTTCTCCTGCTTCTTTTACGTTTTTACTCTTTCACTTGCTTGTAGTTAAGGAACTTGCGAAGTTAAATCGAGCAATCGAGGCGCGCGTGAGATTCCAATGCTTACTTCCTAGAAACTCTCTTGTAGTGCTATCTTTCCTATCCCGTAGACACCAGCATCACTTGGTTTGACTTGTCGCCACTTGGTGTATGGTATTAGTCTTTTCCTGCTTCTTTATGCTTATTACTCTTTCACCTGCTTGTAGTTAAGGAACTTGCGAAGTTAAATCGAGCAATCGAGGCGCGCGTGAGATTCCAATGCTTACTTCCTAGAAACTCTCTTGTAGTGCTATCTTTCCTATCCCGTAGACACCAGCATCACTTGGTTTGACTTGTCGCCACTTCATGTTTGGTATTAGTATTTTCCTGCTTCTTTTATGCTTACTACTCTTTCACCTGCTTGTAGTTAAGGAACTTGCGAAGTTAAATCGAGCAATCGAGGCGCGCGTGAGATTCCAATGCTTACTTCCTAGAAACTCTCTTGTAGTGCTATCTTTCCTATCCCGTAGACACCAGCATCACTTGGTTTGACTTGTCGCCACTTGGTGTTTGGTATTAGTCCTTTCCTGCTTCTTTATGCTTATTACTCTTTCACCTGCTTGTAGTTAAGGAACTTGCGAAGTTAAATCGAGCAATCGAGGCGCGCGTGAGATTCCAATGCTTACTTCCTAGAAACTCTCTTGTAGTGCTATCTTTCCTATCCCGTAGACACCAGCGTCACTTGGTTTGACTTGTCGCCACTTGGTGTATGGTATTAGTCTTTTCCTGCTTCTTTATGCTTATTACTCTTTCACCTGCTTGTAGTTAAGGAACTTGCGAAGTTAAATCGAGCAATCGAGGCGCGCGTGAGATTCCAATGCTTACTTCCTAGAAACTCTCTTGTAGTGCTATCTTTCCTATCCCGTAGACACCAGCATCACTTGGTTTGACTTGTCGCCACTTGGTGTTTGGTATTAGTCTTTTCCTGCTTCTTTATGCTTATTACTCTTTCACCTGCTTGTAGTTAAGGAACTTGCGAAGTTAAATCGAGCAATCGAGGCGCGCGTGAGATTCCAATGCTTACTTCCTAGAAACTCTCTTGTAGTGCTATCTTTCCTATCCCGTAGACACCAGCGTCACTTGGTTTGACTTGTCGCCACTTGGTGTATGGTATTAGTCTTTTCCTGCTTCTTTATGCTTATTACTCTTTCACCTGCTTGTAGTTAAGGAACTTGCGAAGTTAAATCGAGCAATCGAGGCGCGCGTGAGATTCCAATGCTTACTTCCTAGAAACTCTCTTGTAGTGCTATCTTTCCTATCCCGTAGACACCAGCATCACTTGGTTTGACTTGTCGCCACTTGGTGTTTGGTATTAGTCTTTTCCTGCTTCTTTATGCTTATTACTCTTTCACCTGCTTGTAGTTAAGGAACTTGCGAAGTTAAATCGAGCAATCGAGGCGCGCGTGAGATTCCAATGCTTACTTCCTAGAAACTCTCTTGTAGTGCTATCTTTCCTATCCCGTAGACACCAGCATCACTTGGTTTGACTTGTCGCCACTTGGTGTTTGGTATTAGTCTTTTCCTGCTTCTTTATGCTTATTACTCTTTCACCTGCTTGTAGTTAAGGAACTTGCGAAGTTAAATCGAGCAATCGAGGCGCGCGTGAGATTCCAATGCTTACTTCCTAGAAACTCTCTTGTAGTGCTATCTTTCCTATCCCGTAGACACCAGCGTCACTTGGTTTGACTTGTCGCCACTTCATGTTTGGTATTAGTCTTTTCCTGCTTCTTTATGCTTATTACTCTTTCACCTGCTTGTAGTTAAGGAACTTGCGAAGTTAAATCGAGCAATCGAGGCGCGCGTGAGATTCCAATGCTTACTTCCTAGAAACTCTCTTGTAGTGCTATCTTTCCTATCCCGTAGACACCAGCGTCACTTGGTTTGACTTGTCGCCACTTGGTGTATGGTATTAGTCTTTTCCTGCTTCTTTATGCTTATTACTCTTTCACCTGCTTGTAGTTAAGGAACTTGCGAAGTTAAATCGAGCAATCGAGGCGCGCGTGAGATTCCAATGCTTACTTCCTAGAAACTCTCTTGTAGTGCTATCTTTCCTATCCCGTAGACACCAGCATCACTTGGTTTGACTTGTCGCCACTTGGTGTTTGGTATTAGTCTTTTCCTGCTTCTTTATGCTTATTACTCTTTCACCTGCTTGTAGTTAAGGAACTTGCGAAGTTAAATCGAGCAATCGAGGCGCGCGTGAGATTCCAATGCTTACTTCCTAGAAACTCTCTTGTAGTGCTATCTTTCCTATCCCGTAGACACCAGCGTCACTTGGTTTGACTTGTCGCCACTTGGTGTATGGTATTAGTCTTTTCCTGCTTCTTTATGCTTATTACTCTTTCACCTGCTTGTAGTTAAGGAACTTGCGAAGTTAAATCGAGCAATCGAGGCGCGCGTGAGATTCCAATGCTTACTTCCTAGAAACTCTCTTGTAGTGCTATCTTTCCTATCCCGTAGACACCAGCATCACTTGGTTTGACTTGTCGCCACTTGGTGTTTGGTATTAGTCTTTTCCTGCTTCTTTATGCTTATTACTCTTTCACCTGCTTGTAGTTAAGGAACTTGCGAAGTTAAATCGAGCAATCGAGGCGCGCGTGAGATTCCAATGCTTACTTCCTAGAAACTCTCTTGTAGTGCTATCTTTCCTATCCCGTAGACACCAGCATCACTTGGTTTGACTTGTCGCCACTTGGTGTTTGGTATTAGTCTTTTCCTGCTTCTTTATGCTTATTACTCTTTCACCTGCTTGTAGTTAAGGAACTTGCGAAGTTAAATCGAGCAATCGAGGCGCGCGTGAGATTCCAATGCTTACTTCCTAGAAACTCTCTTGTAGTGCTATCTTTCCTATCCCGTAGACACCAGCATCACTTGGTTTGACTTGTCGCCACTTGGTGTTTGGTATTAGTCCTTTCCTGCTTCTTTATGCTTATTACTCTTTCACCTGCTTGTAGTTAAGGAACTTGCGAAGTTAAATCGAGCAATCGAGGCGCGCGTGAGATTCCAATGCTTACTTCCTAGAAACTCTCTTGTAGTGCTATCTTTCCTGTCTTGTAAACACCTTCATCTTTTGGTTGATCTGTCACCAACTGATGATTGGTTTTGCGTCTCCGCTTGTTTCCTTGTTTCTGTGTTTTAAGTAACTGCACAATTACTGTTGCTTTCTGGCTCTTATGTATAATTGCTCCTATTTTTCTTTATTAACTTCCACACCATATACTGACTTGCAACAAATTTGCACAGGATACTGTAAAATTATACTTACCATTATTTTATTAATCATATTATATACTTTTGTACATTCGTATATATATATATATATATATATATATATATATATTTTATTACATCTAACGAATTTTCGAACAGAATATCATACGCAACAATTAGAAACAAACGATCTATAAAAATTTGACTGCAAGACTTTTAATGTAATTATTAACATGAATACGTTTTCTTACAATTACAATGATTTTATTCAATTAATAGACTAGTTGAACTCTGGAATAGATTAAAAGGAGCTTAACTCGTTACATGAACAAGACGCATTATAGATAATTTTTTAGATTAACTATTTAGATTCTAGTTGCTTCAGCCCGTTTAATAAACTAAACTAAACATAATTTCCATCGTTCTGAAAAAGTTCTTGTCTCATTCTAGTCTAAGCCATAGTTTATCCTGTGCCTCGTTGATGTTCAAATTTCAGCGAGTGACGAAGAGGCCCGGCTTTAAGCCTTGAAGAGGGCAACTATACTATAACTCCATTTCTTTTAATTTAAAAACCAATGCATCGCCATTTGCGCTACCACTTCGTCATTGTGCTTGTATATTGTCGTTTTGCATGTTATGTATTTCAGGCTCTGCGATTTCATTGGGCATCGCGCAAATTTTTCATTAACGTTTCGTAAAATTATTTATAATTCCGGTTGAATTAGTTTCGTAATTTTTTTCTACTAGTGTCGCTTTTTATAATCATAAAAATTAAAATAACATCTCGAATGATTTTTCATATATCATAATAATCTTTTTGTATCTTTCATCTTGAATAATTTTTGCATTACAAATATATTTATCGTTTACAACTTGCATGAAATTAATTCGTTTCATTATATTTAGCGTTGCGACTTTTTGAATCGGGTTTGTTTAATTTTTTAATTAGTTTTGCGATCACGACAAATTGCCCATTGAAACTTGTCCACCGAAATGGCGGAGAAATGTTGCTGCGTTGCTGATTTCATCGGCGGCTATAAAAATAGCCGCGTTTCTACTAATTAGTGTTGCGACTAAGAAAATAATAGGTGCATCGATTAAAATTAGCGTTGCGTTGAAAGTTAAATTAACTCTGCCCAATTTTGGGCGATTTTAGAACGTTTTAATTAAATAAATCATCTAATTTTATTTTAGTATAATAAAGCACCTTCGCGATTTCTCAGAAAAATTATCTACTTGCTAAATAAGCATTTTAATCGGGTGGGCAAATGAAATTTATTATTACCATGAAACATTTTATTTTAATCTATTTCTTATAATGCGAATATATTATGAATTTGCAGTCATCTTTGATTTTCATACTGCAATTAAATAAGCAGACTGTGGATTTTTATGCGAGTTCTTAATTTTGTGAATATATCTGAACTAGTAGAAAATAATACTATTAGTTCAGTTAAAAATAATACTATTAATAACACTAATAGTTAGTTTATTATTAGTTAAGTATTTTAAAATACACTGTGCTTTTTATATTTTGTGTTATGTGATCTTTCATCTTTCTTTGTAATTAAAATAGGTAATATAATTATATAATATATAATAGCGAATACAATAAAAATTCGCAATATGTTAAAATTATTTATGCTCCTTTTCTGGAGTAGCAAATGTTAATTCGCAACCAGTTTAATTAAACTGCGTTTCGTTTACTTGGCGGGACAAGTAAGCGTCGATATGTTAGGAATCTCGCAGTTCTGTAGACTAACGTCATCTACGGCACAGAAGAGAGCCACATCGTAATTATTACGATAAGATAACAAATTGGTACATTATTCAATTATATCATCTTCTGTAATTGAATAAATTGGGTTCAGCTATACTTTTATGGTTGATGCCTGATCATGGGAATTATATTTATGCATATATCGTATTCAATTTTAATACGATATTTATCTTTGCACTGTGTGAAGTGTAGAAATGGTTTGAAGTGATTTTGAACAGATGCAGACATTGATATGATCAAAATTGTCTTTTACAATTTTGATTTTGTGTATAATATATCTGCTCATCTTTTAGTCGAAGAAAATTATGGTTGATAGCTAATCATAGCATCAATATTAATATAATGGAAATTATATTTATGCAGCATCTTTTTACTGTATATATAATATTTAATTTTTGCACTCTGTGAAGTGTAGAAATAGTTTATAATTATTATCAAGAGATATAAAGATAAAAATTGTGTTTTACAATTTTGATTTTGTGTATAGTATATCTGCCCATCGTTTAGTGGAAGAAAATTATGGTTGATACTTAATTGCAGTATCAATATTAATTTGATAGAAATTATATTTATACAGCATCTTTTTGCTGTATATTTAATATTTAATTTTTGCACTTTGTGAAGTGTAGAAAGAGTTTGTGATTATTTTCAAAAGATATAAAGATTAAAATTGTCTTTTACAATTTTAGTTTGTGAATAATATATCTGTCCATCTTTTAGTAGAAGAAAATTATGGTTGATAGCTAATCATAGCATCAATATTAATTTAGTGGAAATTATATTTATACAGCATCTTTTTGCTGTATATTTAATATTTAATTTCTGCACTGTGTAAAGTGTAGAAATAGTTTATAGTTATATTCAAGCGGTATAAAAATTAAAATTGACATTTACAATTTTGATTTGTGTGTAATACATTATATACGCCCATTATTTAGTGGAAGAAAATTGTGGTTGATAGCTAATCACATTGTTAATCTTAATTTCTTGGAAATTATATTTATGCAGCATCCTTTTGCTGTATATTTAATTTTTTATTTTTGCACTGTGTGAAGTGCAGAAATAGTTTGAAGTGATTTTGGACGGATATAGGCATTAAAATGATCAAAATAGTTTTTTACAATTTTGATTTTGTGTATAGTATATCTGCCCATCGTTTAGTAGAAGAAAATTATGGTTTCTACTTAATCGTAATATCAATATTAATTTAATGGAAATGATATATATACAGCATCTTTTTGCTGTATATTTAATATTTAATTTCTGCACTGTGTGAAGTGTAGAAATAATTTATAATTATTTTGATGAGATATACAGGTTAAAATAGTCTTTTACAATTTTGGTTGTGTATAATATACTTGCCCATCGTTTAGTGGAAGAAAATTATGGTTGATAGCTAATCATAGCATCAATATTAATTTAATGGAAATTATATATATACAGCATCTTTTTGCTGTATATTCAATATTTATTTTCTGCAGTGTGTGAAGTGTAGAAATAGTTTATAATTATTTTGAAGAGATATACAGGTTAAAATTGTCTTTTACAATTTTGATTTTGTTTATAATATATTCAACCATCATTTAGTAGATGAAAATTATGGTTTCTACTTAATCGTAATATCAATATTAATTTAATGGAAATGATATATATACAGCATCTTTTTACTGTATATATAATATTTAAGTTTTGCACTCTGTGAAGTGTAGAAATAGTTTATAATTATTTTCAAGAGATATAAAGATTAAAATTGTCTTTTACAATTTTGATTTTGTGTATAATATATCTGTCCATCTTGTAGTGGAAGAAAATTGTGGTTGATAGCTAATCATAGCATCAATATTAATATAATGGAAATTATATATATACAGCATCTTTTTGCTGCATATATAATATTTAATTTCTGCACTGTGTAAAGTGTAGAAAGAGTTTGTGATTATTTTCAAGAGATATAAAGATTAAAATTGTCTTTTACAATTTTAGTTTGTGAATAATATATCTGTCCATCTTTTAGTAGAAGAAAATTATGGTTGATAGCTAATCATAGCATCAATATTAATTTAGTGGAAATTATATTTATACAGCATCTTTTTGCTGTATATTTAATATTTAATTTCTGCACTGTGTGAAGTGTAGAAATAGTTCATAATTATTTTCAAGAGATATAAAGATTAAAATTGTCTTTTACAATTTTGATTTTGTGTATAATATACCTGCCCATCGTTTAGTCGAAGAAAATTATGGTTGATAGCTAATCATAGCATCAATATTAATATAATGGAAATTATATATATATATACAGCATCTTTTGCTACATATTTAATATTTAATTTCTGCACTTTGTGAAGTGTAGAAATAGTTTGAAGTGATTCTGAACAGATATAGCCATTAAAATGATCAAAATAGTTTTTTACAATTTTGATTTGTGTATAATATACCTGCCCATTGTTTAGTGGAAGAAAATTATGGTTGATACTTAATTGTAGTATCAACATTAATTTAATAGAAATTATATTTATACAGCATATTTTTGCTGTATATTCAATATTTAATTTCTGCACTGTGTGATGTGAAGCAAGGGTTTGTAATTATTTCCTAGAGATATAAAGATTAAAATTGTCTTTTACAATTCTGATTTTGTGTATAATATACTTGCCCATCGTTTAGTGGAAGAAAATTATGGTTGATAGCTAATCATAGCATCAATATTAATTTAATGGAAATTATATATATACAGCATCTTTTTGCTGTATATTCAATATTTATTTTCTGCACTGTGTGAAGTGTAGAAATAGTTTATAATTATTTTCAAGAGATATAAAGATTAAAATTGTCTTTTACAATTTTGATTTTGTGTATAGTATATCTGTCCATCATTTAGTAGAAGAAAATTGTGGTTGATAGCTAATCATAGCATCAATATTAATTTAATAGAAATTATATTTATACAGCATATTTTTGCTGTATATTTAATATTTAATTTTTGCCCTGTGTGAAGTGCAGAAATAGTTTGAAATGATTTTGCACAGATACAGACATTGAAATGATTAAAATTGTTTTTTACAATTTTGATTTTGTGTATAATATATCTGGCTATCATTAAATCGCAGAAAATTATGGTTTCTACTTAATCGTAATATCAATATTAATTTAATGGAAATATATATACAGCATTTTTTTGCTGTATATTTAATATTTAATTTCTGCACTGTGTGAAGTGTAGAAATAGTTCATAATTATTTTCAAGAGATATAAAGATTAAAATTGTATTTTACAATTTTGGTTTGTGTATAATATACCTGCCCATCGTTTAGTGGAAGAAAATTATGGTTAATAGCTAATCATAGCATCAATATTAATATAATGGAAATTATATATATACAGCATCTTTTTGCTGCATATTTAATATTTAATTTCTGCACTGTGTGAAGTGTAGGAATAGTTTATAATTATTTTGAAGAGATATACAGGTTAAAATTGTCTTTTACAATTTTGATTTTGTGTATAATATATTCGCCCATCATTTAGTGGATGAAAATTATGGTTTCTACTTAATCGTAGTATCAATATTAATTTAATGGAAATTATATATATACAGCATTTTTTGCTCTATATTTAATATTTAATTTCTGCACTGTGTGAAGTGTAGAAATACTTTATAATTATTTTCAACACATATAGTAATTAAAATTGTCTTTTACAATGTTGATTTATCTATAATATATTTAATGGAAGAAAATTATGGTTGATAGTTAATTATACTATCAATCGTAAATTCATGGAAATTAAATACTTATTTCATATTTAATTTTTGCACTGTGTAAGTGTCGAAATGATTTGAAATGATTTTTAATGGATATAGAAATTAAAATTGTCTTTTACAATTTTGATTTGTGTATATTATATCCGCTCAGCATTTAGTGGAAGAAAATATCGTGCGTCTTTTTTAGAAAACGTTCAAGTGTGTGTTGTAATGAAATTTTCACAATTATTCGGAATGAAACGAGAAATAATTCGATGAAATATTCGTCTATGAAGGTTAGATATATTAACGTTCTCTATCTTATATTTTATTTATATTTCGTGGTATTTTATATTTCAATTTACATTTTAATTATATTTTCAGGTATTTCATATTTCATCTTGCATTTTATTCCTGTTTCGTGGTATTTTTCATATCACCTTGCATTTTATTTCTATTTCGTGATATTTTATATATCACCTTGCATTTTCTTTCTATTTTGTGATATTTTATATTTCACCTTGCATTTTATTCCTATTTTGTGGTATTTTATATTTCATCATGGATTTTGTTCCTATTTTTTGGTATTTTATATTTCATCATGGATTTTGTTCCTATTTCATGATATTTTATATTTCACTTTGCATTTTATTCCTATTTCATGGTATTTTATATTTTACTTTGCATTTTATTCCTATTTTGTGGTATTTTATATTTCACCTTGCATTTTATTCCTATTTCATGGTATTTTACATTTCATCATGGATTTTGTTCCTATTTTGTGGTATTATTTTGCTCTGTCCAGAAATGTTTAAGTTTAATATACGCTGCAATTAATAATTGGCCAAATATTCATTTAACATCGTCCTCAAAATATTAATAAATAATCGAACGAAAATTCTTTAAACATTATTTTGCTTCATCCGCAAAAGTTTAAGTCTAAAATACGCTGCTGTTAATATAATTGAACAAGTATTCGTTTAATATCGTCCTCAAACTATTAATAAATAATCGAACGAAAATTCTTTAAAAATTATTTTTCTCTGTCCAGAAAAGTTTAAGTTTAATATACGCTGCTGTTAATATAATTAAACAAGTATTCGTTTAACATCGTCCTCAAAATATTCATAAATAATCGAACGAAAATTCGTTAAACATTATTTTGCTTCGTCCGCAAAAGTTTAAGTCTAAAATACGCTGCTGTTAATATAATTAAACAAGTATTCGATTAATATCGTCCTCAAAATATTAACAAATAATCGAACAAAAATTAGTTAAACATTATTTTGCACTGTCTGCAAAGGGTGAAGTTTAAAAAGTGATTCGTAACGAAATGGTTTGCGCTAGATTACGTTGTCTTCTTGATCATCCTTGGCATTATTTCGCAATAAAAGCGCGGCGAGTAGGGGAGCATCTTATCTAGTTTGTCCAACGTATCTCCAAGATTCTTATCAGATAACGCGTCAATTTATATTTGTAAGCGCAATCAAACGCACGCGTGTGTTCGATACTAGTTTGAGAAAAAAAGAACAATATAAAACGCTGAAAAACATTACAGCTAACTGTAAGCAGTAAACTGTTCGATATTTCGTATTTCGTGGATTTTAAAATATTAATAAAAATATTTTAAAATATCGAAAGTACGAAGCAGAATTCGCGATATTTAAATTTTAGAACGCGAAACGATTTCTAATTTTGGGCTCTGTAATTCTTCAAACTTGGCTACAAAAATAACATATATATTATTTTGCATAAAAATTCGTAGCAAAGTAATTCGTATTTTATAGTTTTTTTTATGGGGGGGAGGAAATTGTATGAGGCAATTAAATTAATATTAGGCATTATTTAATAGTGATTAACTATAGAAAAAAATACAACATGCATATGATATGTAAAATCGTACGAAACATTCGAGGCTAAAAGCAAGTTAAAATAATAAATTAATGAGTAAAATAACCTCTAATTTAAATTCTATTTCTTTAGTATTTTTTTTTTTGTAAAAATATAAGTTTGAATTAATATTCGCAGTCTAATTATCATACACGCATAGTTAAAATTACAGCGATGACAAAAGTTAGACTTGTTAGAAGTTTCATTAGTATTAAAAGTCAGAATAATTAGCAGATAAAAGAACCTCTAATTTAGATTGTATTTCTTTAGTATATTTTTTTGTAAAAATATGAGTTTGAATTAATATTCACAGACTAATTATCATACACAAATAATTATAGTTGCACCAACGATAAAAGTTAGACTTGTTAGAAATTTCATTAGTATTAAAAGTCAGAATAATTAGCAGATAAAAGAACCTCTAATTTAGATTCTATTTCTTTAGTGTTTCTTTTTTTTGTTGTTGCAAAAATATGAGATTGAATTAATATTCGCAGTCTAATTATCATACACGCATAGTTATAATTGCAGCAACGATAAAAGTTAGACTTGTAAAGATTCATCGAGTTACAGAAGCAAAAATATCGTTTATTTCGAGTAGCCACTGAATCATTTTCTGCTATATAAATCTGCCACATAATCGTCGAATAAAAAGAAAAAAGAAAAACATCACTGTCAATCGCTAGGAGTTCTGTAACCGCGCTAATAGCGTTTTAATTACTGAATTAGCATTAAAACTGCCGCAATAAATTCATCGCAGCCATTTGCGAATCTTTCTTTGCGAGATAAAACTTTGCTTGCGTACAGTAAGAGTCAAAAGTGAGTTGTATATATGTCTGATAAAGATAAATGAAATTATGCGATAATTAGAGTATAATTATTGTATAATATTGCTGATGGTGAATAATATAATTGTTGCGCTGCTTGTAGAAAATGCATTGCAATAGAAATGCGATATAATTCGGTAAGAATTGTTGGTAATAATAGTAACAAATTATTTAGTAACGATTTACGATTAATTTAATGAACAAATTATACCATAATTTTAGTCTCTTAAATTCGATATTCAATTTTCGTTCTCGTAATTCGTTTAGATATTTTGCATAATTCGGCATTTTATTGCAATTCACAATAAGGATAAAAAATGAGGATTGTAGTATAATTATATATAGTACAAATGAATTTACAATATTATATATTATGTATATTATTTATATATTATATAATACAGACTTATTCATGGCAAATAGATAAATATTGTATAGCAGAAGTGCATTTATGCTATTACGAAATAAATTATAATATGCTAATATCATATATATATTATGATACTTAAAAATAACAAATTGCAATATATAATATAATCTTTAAGTATAATAATGAATTGCAATATATAATACAATATTTAAGTGTAATAATAAATTGCAATATATAATACAATATTTAAGTATAATAATATATTGTAATATATAATACAATATTTAAGTATACTAATGAATTACAATATGTAATACAATATTTAAGTGTAACATTGAATTACAATATATTATACAATATTTATGTATGATAATATATTGTAATATATAATACAATATTTAAGTATACTAATAAATTGCAATATATAATACAATATTTAATTATAACAATGAATTACAAAATATAATACAATATTTAATTATAACAATGAATTACGATATATAATACAATATTTAAGTATGATAATATATTGTAATATATAATACAACATTTAAGTATAATAATGAATTACAATATATAATACAACATTTAAGTATGATAATATATTGTAATATATAATACAATGTTTAAGTATACTAATGAATTACAATATATAATACAATATTTAATATTTAAGTATAATAATATATTGTGATATATAATACAATATTGAAGTATAACAATGAATTACAATATATAATACAATATTTAAGTATACTAATGAATTACAATATATAATACAATATTTAAGTATAACAATGAATTACAATATAAAACACAATATTTAAGTATAACAATGAATTACAAAATAAAACACAATATTTAAGTATAACAATGAATTACAAAATATAATACAATATTTAACTATAACAATGAATTACGATATATAATACAATATTTAAGTATAACAATGAATTATAATATGTAATACAATATTTAAGTATAACAATGAATTACAATATATAATACAATATTTAAGTATACTAATGAATTACACTATACAATACAATATTTAATTATAACAATGAATTACAATGTGTAATACAATATTTAAGTATGATAATATATTGCAATATATAATACAATGTTTAAGTATACTGATGAATTACAATATATAATACAATATGTAAGTATAACAATGAATTACAATATATAATACAATATTTAAGTATGATAAAATATATTGTAATATATAATACAATGTTTAAGTATACTAATGAATTACAATATATAATACAATATTTAAGTATAATATTATATTGTTATATTGACCGTTATAATTCACAGTGACGAAATTATGTTATAATTTATTTACAATACAGAATTACATTAAATATATATATTATTTAAAATCATACAATTGTAATAGCGTTAGAAAAATCGCGATGCTTCTAATCGACGCACCTTGTGCGTCTTTCTCTCGTACCTCGATTCTCGCCGACAATTAAATCGAGCCTCCATCGTTATTCGTATGTGCCGAACCGCGCAACGACGATTGAATTATGTATTATTGCCCCAGGTGGGATTACTTACAAACACCTGCTGCGAGGCAGTGGTCAGAGGCACGGTGGATCGTTTTACAACAGATCTGCAATAACCGCTTCGATTTTTTGCCAGTGGATACGTTACAATGTTTACTGGTAAATCGTCGTTCCTCAGCGACCTATCGTTCACTCCGCCAGCTTGGTTAACGATACATCGAACGTTGGTTAACGATAGCCTTAAAGCTTAATGTAACATGACAAGTTTCACCGAGAGTTCCGTTTAACGTCGGATCAAATTCGAGTCACAAGTGTCTCTCAATGTCTCTCTCTCTCTCTCTCACACACTCTCTCTGTCTGTGTCTGTCTCTCTGTCTCCCCCCTCTTTCTTTCTCTGTCTCTGACTCTGTCTAATACGTGAGTAAGCGTGCGCTGTGATTCTTTTTCGATCGCCGCTTGTTAGGCGGCGATAAACTAGGCCAACTTCTTCGTTTCCTGTAACTTTACACCATAAACAATACGCGGTGCAATACGTTCGAGTTCTAATTCGCTCTATTGGTAATCGTAGATTAATGTAAATAACCCCTTTCAACGCGGGATACAATTGTATCGGGCGTTGAAATCAATTCGGCGCGTCGAGCTGTTGAAATTCTCGATAATCGGAGGATCGTGAATTGTGTGGCCAATTGTAGAAGCGTGAATTGCGGCAAATCGTAACATAGAAGCGTAATTTGTGTTCGACGAATCACAGAATGTAAACTGATCGATTTTTTACGTGGAACATTGATCGATATCGTGCAGAATTCCAGGGAAAATTTCGTATTACCGTGAAAGGGTTAAGCATCGTTTTTCATCGAGCTTATTTTCAAAAAATATGCTGAATCTTGCGTAAAGCTACGAAACTAATTTGTACACTTTATATTTGACTAATTTTGGTCCAATTATATCAGCATTTTGTCTAATTTTGTTTGCAATTACTTCGTGATATTTTAAAGGCTTTGCGTTTGCAGATTCATGGGCTAATTTATGAAAAGCAATTTATTAAACTACTTTTTGTTATTAATTATGGTGACATTGAATAGTTGGAATTTTGGTGAACTTTGCTTTTCCTTTTTGCTTACGTTGGGAATGTAAATGAAATACAAAATCATATAATGTAATAAAATATAATATAATACGCGTAATAAGTATAGTACAGTATAATATAATATACTATAATAGAACAGCGTAGAATAAATACAGAATACGCGAATTTTGCTTTTGCTTTTTGTTTATGGTGCGAATATAAATGAAATACAAAAACATATAACGTAATACAATATAATATAATATATATACTATATACTATATACAATATAACACAATAGAGTAGAATAGAATTATAAAACAATTTATTATCGTATTTCAAAGAATTCATGTTTTGAAATTCATATTAATTAATAATCACGTAATTACTAAAAACATTACAAACCATAAACATTACAAAACATTGCAAACCATAAACTACTCCATAAAAAGAAAAAAAAAACAATTTACTAAATAATAATTACTCAATAATCCACTATTTTTTAACGTATCGAAGGAATTTATTTCGTCGCAAAAAAATCCTATTCTATGTTTACATCGATTTGCAGTAAGAATTTATAGCGTTAAATTAAACGTTGATACGTTTAATAATGAATTGAAAATTTGTTTCGATGGAATAACGATTATACTCTATATATAGGCGGGTATCAATTCGATATAACGAAGTTTTATGCAACGTGTCGGCGTAAATATTGCTAATCGAAAATCGTACGACGTAGGTGAAAGTCAATAAACGATATAAATATTTGGCACGTTTCGCGGTACCGATCGATAAAATGCAGTCGGTTGCGAAAATTATATCTCACCCATCCGGGCGCATCTTTCTCGCAAACTACAGAGAGGCGAGATTCTCTTATCGAGTAAGGTCGCGACTTTTATCGCGTTTAAACATACATACGTACTTCTTCGCTCGCGAGTTACGTTATTCCTTATTCGAATAATACGCGAACGTTCGCTGTTCGTTTAACCCTTCGCGGACGACGAATAATCAAACTTAAAAAGTGTATTTTCACTTTCAATTCCAAGCGTTTACGAATTTCTAAGCTTACGAATTCCAGGTCAAGAAATTCCCAAAATTTTCAAGCGTTTGTCAACGATATTGATTTGAACTTTTTGCTTTAAACGTGCGTCCACAAAAACCAGGAAAGTGGCGATTATTTGCAGACACTCGTCCGCAAAATGTTAATGTTAAATGTTACCTTTAGACACATTTCGTTGATTCGTTATTAACCCTTTGCCCAGCGATAACGTGTTACATTCGTGGCAGAAATTATGGTTTCGTTGCGATAAAAGTAAATAGTGTATTTTTCGATAAATTTCAATTTTGATTCTACCCGTGATTTCAGTTTGTAAGGATTAGCATTGTAAGCATAAATTGCTCACAATGCGAATTAATTAAAGATGTACAGCAAAGTCTAATGTCCTTCGTACTGTCGCTTGAAAACTTTTCGTTTAAATAGGCACGCGTTTTGCATATATTAACGCGTCAGTTTGTGTAACGGATATAAAGTAACGTGTCGTCTTACTGAATTATGACAAGGTCCGTACTTTATTATTATATTGGTCACGTTTCAATGTTCAACAGCACATTTACATTCTAATATTGAAATTGAAAAGGTTCGAGTTTCGAGAAATTTGAATATAAATTGGCAGTTTAGTTATAATATACCTAACCCAAACCTAACCCTAGCCTTATCCAAGCCTTATTTAAACCTAACCTAAATCCTACTCAAACCTAACCCAAGCTTAATTAATTCAAAACTCGAAACATTTCAAATTGAAGAGGTTCGAGTTTCGAGAAATTCGAATATAAATTCGTAGTTTAGTTATAATATACCTAACCCAAGCCTAATCCAAACCTAACCCAAGCCTAATCCAAGCTTAATCCAAACCTAACCTAAACCCTACTCAAACCTAACCCAAGCTTAATTAATTCAAAACTCGAAACATTTCAAATTGAAGAGGTTCGAGTTTCGAAAAATTCGCATATAAATTCGCAGTTCAGTTATAATATACCTAACCCAAACCTAACCCAAGCCTAATCCAAGCCTTGTCCATACCTAATCCAAAACCTACTCAAACCTAACCCAAGCTTAATTCAAACCTCAAAACACTTGAAAATACAAAGGTTTGAGTTTCGAAAAATTCGCATATAAATTCGCAGTTCAGTTATAATATACCTAATCCAAACCTAACCCAAGCCTAATCCAAGTCTTATCCAAACCTCATCTAAATCCTACTCAAACCTAACCCAAGCTTAATTCAAACCTCGAAAAACTTGAAAATAAAAAGGTTTGAGTTTGAGGAAATTCGAATATAAATTCGCAGTTTAGTTATAATATACCTAATCCAAACCTAACCCAAGCCTAATCCAAGTCTTATCCAAACCTCATCTAAATCCTACTCAAACCTAACCCAAGCTTAATTCAAACCTCGAAAAACTTGAAAATAAAAAGGTTTGAGTTTGAGGAAATTCGAATATAAATTCGCAGTTTAGTTATAATATACCTAACCCAAACCTAACCCAAGCCTAATCCAAGTCTCATGCAAACCTAATCCAAACCCTACTCAACCCTAACCCAAGCTTAACTCAAACCTCGAAACAATTCAAAATAAAAAGGTTTGAGTTTCGTGAAATTCGCATATGAATTCGCAGTCTAGTTATAATATACCTAACCCAAACCTAACCCAAGTCTTATCCAAGTCTTATCCAAACCTAACCTAAATCCTACTCAAACCTAACCCAAGCTTAATTAATTCAAAACTCGAAACATTTCAAATTGAAAAGATTCGAGTTTCGAGAAATTCGAATATAAATTCGTAGTTTAGTTATACTATACCTAACCCAAACCTAACTCAAGCCTAATCCAAGTCTTATCCAAACCTAATCCAAACCCTACTCAAACTTAACCCAAGCTTAACCCAAACCTCGGAACACTTCAAATTGAAAAGGTTTGAGTTTGGAGAAATTCGCATATTAATTCGCAGTTTAGTTATAATATACCTAACCCAAACCTAACCCAAACCTAACTCAAGAAGTGTAAACGAACATACAATATCCATACGTTGTTACGTAAACCCACTTCCAAATTTCGCATGAAAATTTCATTACCTACTTTATTTCTTCATACAATTACTTCGCTATTTAAACGAAACGAATTCAAGTCGCAGTTATAGGAATAACAGTGACAGTAATTTACCCTAGATGATCTATTCATCGTATCTTGTCTCCGCGTTCTAACCTACGTTTCGTCAATGGTTTCACCGAATTACGGTCGATAAATTTAGAACGTCCCGTGCGCGTGGAAGCGTTAGAATCAGCGGCGAAAGAAAAATGTAGCGTAGGACGACGGCGTTCGTTTGTCTTCATTTGTTTGCCGACAATTTGAACGTAGCCGCTTGGCCAAATCGTCTGCATGCTACTTATGCTGCGCGCGGTCTTGATAAAACGGTCCACGCGAAGGTATTACGTTACGCCCACGTAATAAACGGCGTTAAACGCGAGAATGTTAAGAGCTAATGGAGCAACTTCCCGGACACGGCGAGTTTTAACGATCGCGGCGGCTAGTCGCAGAGAATTCTCCGCTGGCAATGACATTGCCACACGTCTGTCGCGTTCTCGTCGCCGATATTATTATTGTTCCACTCTTATCCGTTCAATTGACCGGCGAAAAGTTGCCCTCGTATTTTTAACCCTTCGCAAACGAGAAGTAGCAACACTTGTGAGAGTACTTTAGTTTTTAATTCCACGACATTGAGTTTTCACGCTTCTTAGTTCCAAACCATTTCATTTCCAACGATTTCAAATGTTTATTATTACGTTAAGTATTCGTTGCGTTAAGTTTTGTGCTTTAATAGTCGACATGGGTTCGGAAAGACAGAAAATGATTAGGCGACTATTTGTCGACGCTCGTCCGCAAAGGGTTAACCCTTTGACTTACGACTTACTATAAATTATTAGATTCAAGCTTAGATTCAACGAAAACAGAGATACTATTACTTTAACCCCTTGCCTTACGAATGTTTTCAAACGCTATTTATTGGGACGTTAAGTATTTGCTACTTTCGCACCGTGTCGAATGTAAAATACTGAAATATTATACTTAACTCGTATTCACTTAGTAGTCTCCAATCTTACGAGTTAAAACTATAAATTAGAAATAAAATTGAACGTAGGAAACGGTTGGAATTGAACTCTGTTTTTATCGCACGTGGACTTTAGTTTGCATCACGATTGTAACTCGCTATAATAAGGCAAAGGGTTAATAGAGTGGAATTTAATTTGAATTTTCTAAATTTTACATTGGTCTTGTGAGATTGGAGTGGTTCTTAAGTAAAAATTGCCAACGATATTTAATTAATTTGTAAGTTAAACGATATAAAAACAGTAACCAGCTAATATTAGCGTACAAGTAGGTAATGAAATAATCGTAGTGCAAGGGGTTAAACACACGTAGACGCGAAACTTTATCTACACATGGGTGTACATACGTATATCGTTCGTTGAAACAGGTATCACGTTTAATAGTGATTGCCTTCAGCTAAAGTAGCTTAAACTAGAGACTTTGCAACCTTAATTAGTAATAGCTACAAATGTTAATTAGCGAAACTTGAATGAATAATGATTTGTACGAATAGCGAAAATATATTGTTACGAATTTATTTCAATTTGTCTAATTGATAATCGAATAGAGTTTTAAAATCATTTGAATAGATTTCATTAATTCGTTTGTGTTGAGAAAAAAGTGGACCACGAAATGTTAGATTTTCTGAGCTAAAAAAATCACTATTGTTATTGTTGCATTTTTTACATTAATTTAGTTATTTAGTTGTTTAGTTATTTAGTTACTTAGTTATTTAGTTATTTAATTATTTAGTTATTTAGTTATTTAGTTATTTAGTTATTTAGTTATTTAGTTATTTAGTTATTTAGTTATTTATATGTTGCAGAAGTGTGCAACTATTTGGCGAATCTTTTTCGCTTATTCAGTTATTCGAAGTAGAAATACTGATTACATTCGAGAAATAATTTGCTTTTATTTCGTGTAAACGAGATTTGGTTAAGATTTTAATTCCTAACGTATAATAAATAGTATAATAATAATAAGATACGATACATATTTTAGTAATAAACAGTACTTTCATAATTATGCATAATATAATAGAAAATACGTAATTGAGTAGTAAAAATGAAAGAATCAAATTTTAAGTAAACACAACGTTGTAAAAAGTAAAGAAATCATTGGAATTAATTTTTTCTCTTATAAATAATTTGTAGTGTGCAGTATAATAATAATAAAATAACGATACTTTCATAATTATGCAAAGAAAATAAGTAATTGAGGTCTAAAAATGAATGAATTAAATTTTAAGTAAATACAACGTTGTAAAAAGTTAAGAAATCGTTGGAATTAATTTTTTCTCTTAGAAATAATTTGTAGTGTGCAGTATAATAATAATAAAATAACGATACTTTCATAATTATGCATAGAAAATAAGTAATTGAGGAGTAAAAATGAAAGAATCAAATTTTAAGTAAATACAACGTTGTAAAAAGTTAAGAAATCGTTAGAATTAATTTTTTCTCTTATAAATAATTTGTAGTGTGCAGTATAATGATAATAAAATAACAGTATTTTCATAATTATGCATAATAGAAAATAAGTAATTGAGGAGTAAAAATGAAAGAATCAAATTTTAAGTAAACAACGTTGTAAAGGTTTAAGAATTGGCTGGAATTAATTTTTTCTCTCATAAATAAATTGACAGCGTGAAGTTTTGCCCGCGTTTCTTTCCCCTATCGTACAATAAAGCGTTACGCAAGGCATATCTGTAACAGTCGTCACGGACAACTAGTGCAATTTCGAGGATAGATTAGATTTCCCTCTGATTTGTCTTCTGTCGATCTCTGAGGCTCCTTTTGAAGTAGCTATCAACGCTCCAAGAAAAGTAGCACACTTCATCCACTCGGCATTTCTCGCGTACAATATTTTACAAAAGTATAATCGAATGGAAAGAACAAAATTGTTATTAAATTAGCGTGCAAGGAATTGAAATGTGTGAGAATTTAAAAGCTTGCAATTTTAAAGCTTGGCAATTCGAAAGGTTGCAATTTTAAAGCTTGGCAATTCGAAAGGTTGAAATTTTAAAGCTTGGCAATTCGAAAGGTTGGAATTTTAATGCTTGGCAATTCGAAAGGTTGCAATTTTTTAAAAGGTTGCAATTTTAAAGCTTGGCAATTAGAAGGTTTGCAATTTTTCAAAACTTGCAAGTTGAAACACTTAGATGAAATTTAAACGCTTAGCAATTCGAAGGTTTGCAATTTTAAAGCTTGAGAATTCAAAAGTTTGCGATTTTATAGGCTCGCAAATTTGAATGCTTGCAATTTTAAAGCTTGGGAATTCGAAAGCTTGCAATTTTTTAAAAGGTTGCAATTTTAAAGCTTGGCAATTAGAAGAATTGCAATTTTTCAAAGCTTGCAAGTTGAAACACTTTGAAGAAATTTAAACGCTTAGCAATTCCAAGGTTTGGAATTTTTAAACTTTAGGTATTCGAAAGGTTGCAATTTTTAAAAGGTTGCAATTTTAAAGCTTGGCAATTAGAAGAATTGCAATTTTTCAAAGCTTGCAAGTTGAAACACTTTGAAGAAATTTAAACGCTTAGCAATTCCAAGGTTTGGAATTTTTAAACTTTAGGTATTCGAAAGGTTGCAATTTTTAAAAGGTTGCAATTTTAAAGCTTGGCAATTAGAAGGTTTGCAATTTTTCAAAGCTTGCAAGTTGAAACACTTTGAAGAAATTTAAACGCTTAGCAATTCGAAGGTTTGGAATTTTAAAGCTTAGGAATTCGAAAGTTTGCGATTTTATAGGCTCGCAAATTTGAATGCTTGCAATTTTAAAGCTTGGGAATTCGAAAGTTTGCATATTTTAAAAGCTTGCAAATTTGAATACATAGAAATTTAAACGCCTAGAAATTCAAAGCCTTAGAATTTAAATGCTTCGAAATTCGAAAGCTTGCATATTTTAACAGCTTAGAAATTTGAACACTCAGAAATTCAAAGCCTTCGAATTTCCAAGAGCATCAATTTTAAATGCTTATAAATTCAACAAATCCAAATTAAAAAGTTTAAAGATTCCACAGCTTGCGAATGCTCGCAAATGTCGATTCACCTTTGGTCCGAATTATTGCGATAATAATCGCTATCGTAATTCGTAAAACAAATAGAAATGGCGTTTAGTCGCAACGAAAGGCGAAATAGCGACGATAAAATCTCTGGTTAACACGCTAACCTTCGTCGTGATTTGACCGCGGGTTGCTTTTAATTCCGCAGCCAGATAATTAGATCATTTGCCAACGAATGTTTCGCGTTAGAACGGAACACGTGTCTATAATTGAGGTGCGCAATTCACCATGATTAAACGTTGCGTTATGTAAAACATCGAATCCCATTAATAATAAGCCACTAATGAAAGATCAATACGTTACGTTGTAACAATTTCACTGTTAAATTGTTGCACTTTCAATCGAGTCTTGTTCTGTAAAATTACGAAACGTTTGTATCGTATTATTAATAATTGGATTTACGATGTCGGGAATTTGTTTATTCGGAAGATCGTTGTTTCGATTAAAAACGTTCGCGTCGAAATGAATTACGCTTATTGTTAGTATTGAAACTTCGTATCTTTGAAACACCGCGTTTAAAGTGCAACAATATTATTATAATACAATTATTATTTTAGTCTGTATTATTCGTAAGAATTTTTGTCATTTTATTTATCTTTATACGTCGAACATTTTTCGCGTACTTTATGCATATTTTTCTGGTTAAGAACTACGGATAATAATGATAATGATAATAATACTAATTATCACTATATTGCAAAGTTTAATATATATTTCGTATTTATTGAAATTATTTTTATTGTAAAATGTTTCACGTGAAATTCTCACAAAGTTTAACGAATAATAATAATTATTATGCACAGTTTTGTTAAAAATGTTTCACATGAAATTCCTATGAAATTTGAGAAATAATAATAATTTTAATAATAGCAATTACTATTATTAATACTGATTTTTATTATTATTATGTGATATAATATTATTATAGAATTAATGTATTTTTTAAATTTTGTGAGAATTTCTTAGAAATCAATCATACTTAATATTATTACTATTATTACGTAATTAATGTATTTCTTCAATTTTGTGAGAATTTCTTATAAAACAATAATAGTTAATATTATTACTATTATTATGAAATTAATATATTTTTTCAATTTTGTGAGAATTTCTTATAAATCAATAATACTTAATATTATTACTATTATTACGTAATTAATGTATTTCTTCAATTTTGTGAGAATTTCTTATAAAACAATAATAGTTAATATTATTACTATTATTATGAAATTAATATATTTTTTCAATTTTGTGAGAATTTCTTATAAATCAATAATACTTAATATTATTGCTATTATTGTGCAATTAATGTATTTCTTCAATTTTGTAAGAATTTCTTATAAATCAATAATACTTAATATTATTACTATTATTACGTAATTAATGTATTTTTTAAATTTTGTGAGAATTTCTTATAAAACAATAATACTTAATATTATTGCTATTATTGTGCAATTAATGTATTTTTTAAATTTTGTGAGAATTTCTTATAAATCAATAATACTTAATATTATTACTATTATTACGTAATTAATGTATTTTTTAAATTTTCTGAGAATTTCTTACAAATCAATAATAGTTAATATTATTACCTTTATTATGCAATTAATGTATTTCTTCAATTTTGTGAGAATTTCTTATAAATCAATAATACTTAATATTATTGCTATTATTACGTAATTAATGTATTTTTTAAATTTTGTGAGAATTTCTTACAAATCAATAATAGTTAATATTATTACCTTTATTATGCAATTAATGTATTTCTTCAATTTTGTGAGAATTTCTTATAAATCAATAATACTTAATATTATTGCTATTATTATGCAATTAATTTATTTCTTCAATTTTGTGAGAATTTCTTATAAATCAATAATACTTAATATTATTATTATTACCACAATTATGTGATACAATATTATTATGTAATTATTAGCAATTTTCCCAATAATATTTGCAAAGTAAAATAGGCCAAATTTCTCTTTTAATTCGTGTCACATAAGTATGATATATTAAAAAAAAAAAAAAAGAAAAACAAACTTGTTGCTTCAAGAGAAAGATTCAAAGAACCTAACTTTCATAATACAATAAATATTGCGTCAATTGCGTAACACAAAAAAAATGCACGAATGTTAGAAGTTTGACGCGAAAATTTCGAATCGCCGCTATCAATTTTGAATCATGTTCCCAAAGTATTTTGTTATCAGTTTCTTATCGCCAATCGTCTCACGTTGATAACGCGAAATATTCGGGCGTAGCCGAATATATTCCACGATTATGAATCATGCACGCAGAAATGAATGACGTTCGTTGTGCAAAATTGATTACACAAACTGTGCACCAATACCACGAGCCAATTTTTTCATTAACCCTTTCGCTGCTAAAAAAAACATTACCTCAAAAATTGGGCAATCGTTTGCTAAAAATATACGCACGCGTATTTTTATTACAATCTACATAATTAATTATATGCGAAGCGTAGAAATATTTAGAAACGCACTGTTTTTGTAATAACAAAAGTAATTCACGTCTGTGCATTTAGTAATAAAGGTAATTAAAAATAATAATAAATGAGAATTGAAATAATTCGATAAAGCGTCTCAAAGTATTGAACTGGAAATTTGTTAACAATCTACTTTTGCTCACGCAAAGAGTTACGAGCTGAAAAGCTTCGCTGAAAATGACAAAGCTTCGTTTATTGCCCGTTTTAATTCGTAGGAACTGATATTGACCGTAAACTGCGAATTCCCTTGATTGATAACACGGATATCAGCCAGGCTTTCGAGTAAACATGAAATATTCTTCGAACGAGACAACGCAACTTTTTTACGCCAATCGTCGTGCAGATATACGATTCTAAGAGGCACTGTTTGCTCCAATTAATCGCATTAATAATCCCGACGTTCCGTAATATTAACCCTTTCAATGCTATTGTCTCATGCGGGCTTACAAAAAAATTCGCGTACGAAGCGCTGATATAAATTTCTAAGAGGTATTGTTTGTGTAATATATTAGCGTGTTTTATTATATTATTGCATTTCGTACGTTCAGTCGGCATATTATTATTAATCGTATAATTCTTTCATTTTAATTGAACTTGAAATTCCAATCGTTATTAATAGTAAAATATTAAGCAATATGAACAATAGTAATTAAATTATTGTACTGTTCTTGAATAGAAAGTTTTCCATTATTTTTATTATATAAGTTTGGTTTTATATATTTTATCGGGCAATATTATCAATTTTAAAGTATTAATTGCTATTAATAGTAATTAAATTATTGTACTGTTCTTAAATAGAATTTTTGTATTATTATTATTATATAGGTTTGGTTTTATATATTTTATTAGGAAATATTATCAATTTTAAAGTATTAATTGCTATTAATAGTAATTAAATTATTATACTGTTTTTAAATAGAAATTTTTGTAATATTATTATTATATAAGTTTGGTTTTATATATTGTATTGGAAAATATAATCAATTTTAAAGTATTAATTGCTATTAATAGCAATTCAATTATTATACTGTTCTTAAATAGAATTTTTGTAATATTATTATTATATAAATTTGGATTATATATATTTTATTAAAAAATATAATCAATTGTAAAATATTAATTGCTATTAATAGCAATTAAATTATTATACTGTTTTTAAATAGAAATTTTTGTAATATTATTATTATATAAGTTTGGTTTTATATATTGTATTGGGAAATATTATCAATTTTAAAGTATTAATTGCTATTAATAGTAATTAAATTATTGTACTGTTCTTAAATAGAATTTTTGTAATATTATTATTATATAAGTTTGGTTTTATATATTTTATTGGAAAATATAATCAATCGTAAAGTATTAATTGCTATTAATAGCAATTAAATTATTGAACTGTTTTTAAATAGAAATTTTTGTAATATTATTATTATATATGTTTGAATTATATAGATCATGTTTTAGTTTTAAAAGTATGATTGTAAATGAATTGTCAGTCAAACAGAAATTGTCATATTATTATAAGTTTAATAATAAGCAAGTTTTATCATGCATTCTTCGCGAGCCGATTGCGAATTCATCGCGATGTGGAAATATTAAAGTGAAAGCGAAAATAGTTAACCCGGAAAATTGTATAGATTATTTTGTCGCAACGATTCACGCGTACATAGTATAAATGTTTCGTTATTTTTGTTAGATTTTCTTTTCGATTAAAGCAGCTTCCACAATTAATTAGAGTAGTTTTTTGCTAATTTAGAAACGATACGCGTGCAAATGTTCAGATAATTGAACTTAATCGTATGCTAATAATAATAGAAACACTGTTGCGATTAAAGGAAAATGAATCGGCATATTTTAACGAACGATTGTTCGCGATTTCATATTACATATATATACGTCATTCGTAGTGAAAGGGTTGAAGATAGAAAGCAATTAGAGTGGCTACAACATGTATCAATCTTTTGCACTCGAGATTTATCAGAACATAATTATCAAAAATGATACAAAAAACTGCTTCAATTTTATCTATTCATTTATTCGAGGGTTAAAAGAAAAATATATAAATAAATAGGGTTAAAATTCTTGCAAATTGAAAGAGAAACTCAACAAGTATTCGTGGAATAAGTATATGTTTTGTTCGATGATGATAACTTTGGAGTTATTGATGACTACATGCATAAATTCTGATGGACAAAAACATACTTTTTCAAATTTGTAAATTTTCCTATTGCCTGTTGTTTATCGACGTTTCTTTTAACCAATTTTTCATTGCCTCTTTTCAATTCTCGTATTGTTGAAATATTTAATTAGACTCGCAGAATTCCAATTAATAATCTCGTTAATTACAACAGGAATTAATAAGTAAGATAAATAATAATACAGAATTGCTACGTTCGGAATATTTCATCAATGACATATTTAATTTAATAAATATTAATATATATTTTTTCGACACTAATATTGGGTCCAATTTCGTTTATAATTTATTACGTGGAAAACAATGAAAAATAAAGTAATTAATTTTACATATTTGTAAACTAGAATATGTGCTTTAACTAATTACGAATCAGAAAATTCGATAACCACGTTTCAAGTAATTACACAAAGCTTTAATTTCGCAAAAACCTTAGTGTCCAAAAATAAAATCGAGTAACTGTATGTAAATATATAGTGCATATATTTTATATAGTAAATATATTTGTTTCGTTGTTTCAATTAATGCATCAATGTATTAACTTGTTCAATTGACGTAAAGCAAATTCAATAGTCGATTAAAAGTATTATAAAAAGGTTCTCAAACAAATTAAAAAAAACAATATATAGTAAAGTAAAAAAGAATGAATAAGTTTACGAAAAAATTGCTGAAAGAGAAACATAAATATAGTTTGAAATAATATAGTATGTACATACAGTGCATACTATAATAAAAGTATGTTTTGTTCGATGATGATAACGTTGGAGATGCCAACATAAATTCTGATGGACAAAGAAAAAAACATACTTTTTTAAATGTGTAAATAAAAGTAGCACGATTTTTTATTATCGAATATAAATATAATATATAAAGTATATATATGCAAAATATATTATTCCTATCGTCTGCATTTTGTCGACGTTTCTTTTAATCGATTTCCATTGTTTCTATTATTAATTAATTATTATATTGTTAGAAGTTAGAATATTTAATTGGACTCATTGAATTTATTTCAATTAAGAATTTCATTCATTCTGAATGGAATAATAATCAGTAACTAAAATAATAATATATACTAATATAATATCATATTTAATTTATATATATAAATCCAATATTATATTAAATAGTTACTTAATTTTATTTTACCGACGTTTCTTTTGACGAACATGCGATTGTTTTTCTTTAATCATTGCATTGTTAGAATATTTAATTACACAGAATTTATCTCAATTAAGAATCTCGTTAATTGTAACAGGAATCAATACATAAGATAAATAATAATATAGTATTGCCACTTTTAAAATATTTCATTAATAATATCACATTAAATACACATATATGTACATAAATAAAATATTGTACTAATTGTAAGTAGCTATTTAATTTTTCTTCAGATTTTTTATTGGCATTGTTTATTTTGACCAATTCTAATTTTTGCATTGATGCAATATTTAATTAAATACATACCATTTATTCCAATTAAGAATTGCACTAATCTTTGCTGCAATAATTAATAATTAAGTTGTATAATAATATAATGATGCTACGTTCAGAATATTTTATTAATAATATTGTATTAAGTAGCTATTTAATTTTTCTTCAGATTTTTTATTGGCATTGTTTATTTTAACCAATTCTAATTTTTGCATTGTTGAAATGTTTAATTTAATACATACCATTTATTCCAAATAAGAATTGCACTAATCTTTGCTGCAATAATTAGTAACTAAGATATATAATAATATAATGATGCTACGTTCAGAATATTTGATTAATAATATTGTATTAAGTAGCTATTTAATTTTGCTTCAGATTTTATTGGCGTTGTTTACTTTAACCAATTGCGATTGTTTCTCTTTTAATTGTTGACAAATACTTCATGAATTACATCGTATTTAATGTGCACATTGTAATAAACAAATGTAATATTATGTTAAATATATTTATATATTTCATACAATATTTCATTAATTTTTCTCATCAATTCTCCTTCAGTATATCGATATTTTATCAACCATTGATTTCAATGCGTTTAACCCTTTGCGGACGAGTGTCTGCAAATAATCGCCACTTTCCTGGTTTTTATAAACGCAAGTTTACTGTTAAAGCAGAAAGTTCAAATTAATATCGTTGATAAACGCTTCAAAGGTTTGGGAATTCGTTGACCTAGAATTCGTAGGCATAGAAATTCGTAAGGCTTGGAATTCAAAGTCAAAATACTCTTTTAAGTTTTATTATTCGTCGTCCGCAAAGGGTTAAAGCTTCAACGAATTGTTCATCGTTCAACACTAAAACTACCAAAGCAGTTAAAATAACTAGTCGTTAATTTGCAATGAAAATTATATAAACTTGCAGCCGCATATTTTTCAGAACGTTCCGCGATTTTCTATAGGAAATACGAATAAAGATTCCTTTCAATTGCTTCGTACATTCTTTCTAACCGTGTATCAGTTTTATTTCGATCGTACAGATATGTTTTTACACACATTTTAGTCGTCGTTGGTTATAACGTTCAATTCCAAGAAAAAACTTACTTTTAACCCTTTGGCTTACGATTTCTTTACTCTTATTTCATATTTCATATTTAATACCTTTGCGTACTTTATATACTTTATATACTTTAATATAATATATAACTCTTAACCTTTTGGCTTGCAACAACAAGCTACACTCGTGATTTAGTTTATGGACCACGTATAACGAAAACATGCTGTATTTTCTAATAAACATTAACTCATTTCATTTCAATTTGCAGGATTGAGAGATCAAAGTTCGCTAGGTACGAATTACATAAGTATAATATCTTAGTGCTTCGCATTCGATATAGTGTTATAATAAAAAGTAGTCAAAATTCCAGTGAATACGCTTCGAAAAATTCGTAAGCCAAGGGGTTAAAGGTATATATTTACCTTTCGAAGTATACATACTTTTATATACTTTAATAACTTTATACAACCTCATGTTAAATCCCTCGTAATAATATTTCATCTTTAATTCCTCGTAGCGTTAGCTATTTATTATTACAATATTTAATTGCGCGTAAAACACTGAACTTATATACGTTATATACGTAACATATACTCGACAATTATTATCCTTACAAATTAAATTCAACGTTCCAGTTAAAATTCAAGTTTATTGGAAGTAGCGTAGGTACATTTTAATTGCGCTTAGAGCACGATATATACCACGACTGTGACTTATTATAGACCAAAAGAGTTAATAGCGAAATAGTTTCAATGCTGCTGAAAAATTCACGAACTTCGCGTCACTCGATAATAAGCGTTACTAAATAGGAATCGCAAGATTTCCAGAGTAACGAATCCGATTCGTCGACTCAAACTGTTTACAAACACCACGCGGAAGGAATAGTTTCAATGCTGTCCAAAAATTCACGAACTTTGCGTCACTCAATAGTAAGCGTCGTTAAATAGGAATAGCAAGATTTCCGTAGTAACGAATTCGATTCGTCGACTCAAACTGTTTACAAACAGCACGCGGAAGGAATAGTTTCAATGCTGTCCAAAAGTTCCACGAACTTCGCGTCACTCGATAATAAGCGTCGTCGTAAAATAGGATTCGCAAGATTCCTGGAGTAACGAATTCGATTCGTCGCCTGAAACTGCTGTTTACAAACACCACGCGGAAGGTTGTATGAATGAGGCACGAAGCAAACGCAGTTCGATTCGGAAGCTAGCAGAATTCACACGTGTCGCGCGCGATCTCCATTCATTAAAATTCGCCTTCCTTTTAATTAATTAACCGCGATGTCGATTAATAAAAATAGTTCAAGTGTAGTAGAAGCAGTAAGAGTGATTCCAGTTTCTCTCGCGTCTTTAAAAATCGGCAAATTTAAAGAGGTAAGAGTAAAAAGCAGAGATGAATAAGAGATTAGGGTTAAAAATTGCAAATAATCGAAGCTTCTTTATGCAAATCGTGTTCAGAATGAATTCGAAGTTTCCGTCAGCATTGCAATTATTCGAATTATTATTTATACTAATTCCAGTGTTGTGATAATTATTATAACGTAATTGTAATATTATTATTAATAAGAACATATAACATAATTGTTAATTATTGTATTGTAATAATTATCTCAGTATTATAATCATTATTATGTTACAATAATTATTTGATTATTATATAATATTATATATTATTGTATAATATTATTATATAGTCATTATTATATACTAATTATTATGTTATAATACTTATGATAATTATTCTAACACAATTATAATAATATTATTAATAACGACATATAAGAATATATAACATATAACATAATTTATTAATTATTATACCATAATAATTATTCCAGTATTATAATAATTATTATAACGTAATTATAATAATATTATTAATAGCAACATATAACATAATTATTCATTATTGTAACGTAATAATTATTCCAGTGATATAATGATTATTATGCTATAATAATTACAATAATTATTGTAACATAATTATAACAATATTATTAATAACTAACATATAACATATAACGTAATTATTAATTATTATACCATAATAATTATTCCAGTATTATAATAATTATTGTAACATAATAATTATTCCAGTGTTATAATAATTATTATGCTATAATAATTATAATAATTATTGTAACATAATAATTATTCCAGTGCTATAATAATTATTATGCTATAATAATTACAATAATTATTGTAACATAATTATAACAATATTATTAATAACTAACATATAACATATAACGTAATTATTAATTATTGTAACATAATAATTATTCCAGTGTTACAATAATTATTATAACACTTCAATTATTGAACTTATTGAACTTATTGAAATTATTGAAATTATTGAAATTACCGAAATTATTGTCAATAATTCAAGGGGCGTAAAAATACCTCTGCTCTTTTATACACGCCGAATATCAGTTCGAAATTTATTTCACTTCCCTGTAAATGAATAATCTATCCTGTGCTTAGTCAATCGCTAAACAAAATTCACTTTGCGACATGTTAATAAATAGGTCTTCCAACAAATCAATTAAAAAATAATGAATCAAAGAAAATAACGAATCATTGTAAATCGCAAGGGGCGTAAAAGTGAAACCATCGCTTTTTCACGCGAACCTAATCGAAATTTATAAATACAAAGCCCTATACTGTGCTTAGTCAATCGCTAAACAAAATTCCCTTCGCGACATGTAAATAAACAGGTCTTCCATCAAATCAATTAATAAAAGTAATAACGAATCATCGCAAATCGCAAGAAGCGTAAAAATGAAACCATCACTCTTTCACGCGAACCTAATCGAAATTTATAAATAGATAGTCCTATCCTGTGCTTAGTCAATCGCTAAACAAAATTCTCTTCGCGACATGTTAATAAACAGGTCTTCCAACGAATCAATTAAAAAAAGTAATAACGAATCATTGCAAATCGCAAGAGGCGTAAGAATGAAACCACCGTTTTTTCACGCGAACCTAATCGAAATTTATAAACGTATATCCCTATCCTGTGCTTAGCGAATGGTGTATCGTCTTGAAGGTTGACCGGAAATTCGGAAGAGGTTCTGCAGAATTAGCACTGACCTAGGGAAGAGGCCTCGAGGTCGTCGATGGCACACATATTCCGTGTGCGCCTATATTAAGTTAACTGCTTCATAGCTGTCGATTGGACAGCCGGTTTGCCATTGCCAGCGTATAGGTATACGGCAGGGCATAGAGGCAATGCCAATTGCACGCATCCGCAAATTTGCCACCAACTGGCACGCTTATGTTATAGAGTTACTGCGGGCTCTCCTACCTAAGTGGTTCCTCTCTCTCTCTCTCTCTCTCTTTTTGTAAGACACACACACTCTTCTAAAGGTGTGCTCACAACGCTATCCCATTCTTCTCCTCGCTTCCTTCACCTCCTTCTATTATAAATAGACCCTTTATCTTTGTTACCGTATTCGGCGGAGAATTCCAACGATTTTAGTAGGCATCGGGTGATTCGTTTGTAACTGGTTTTTGGAAGAATTACATTAGTATTGTATACGCTTATTGACAAAAGTTAAGAAGCATGGTACGTATTTATGAACCTTTTTATGTCGTCGTTATCTTTTGATATACGGGGATTTGAATTAAAAGTAGATGAATTTATTATTTATCGATGTATGTATATATTTATGCTAGATATTGAGATGCTATTGCAAATTCTAAGCTACGAATCTTAGAAGCGAAAGGATACGCAAAAATTCGTAAGCGGTTACTTTGTTTCTTAACTTTTGTCAATTGATTTCCAAAAAGGAAGAATTAGATTAGCATATTCGTGTCATTGTTTATTAATATGAATTAGGGTAGATGTAGCAATTAATCTCAGTTTCCCTATAATTGTTGTTTGAACTATTTTATTTAATGGCGAAATAATGCATTAAGAATCGTCGACTAATCTATTAATTGAAAGGAAGTTTTAAACTAGCAAAATTATAACAATGAACTCGTTGATGTTTGAAGTAAACAGTAGCTATTTTTGCAAATCGTTGCATCATAAATTTTTCAATAATAAATTTCCAAAGTTCAAGTAAACCGTAGCTATTTTTCGAAATCGTTGCATCCTAAATTTTTCCATAATAAATTTCCAAAGTTGAAGTAAACCGCAGCTATTATTGCAAATCGTTGCATCCTAAATTTTTCCATAATAAATTTCCAAAGTTGAAGTAAACAGTAGTTTTTTTTGCAAATCGTTGCATCATAAATTTTTCAATAATAAATTTCCAAAGTTCAAGTAAACCGCAGCTATTTTAGGAATCGTTGCATCCTAAATTTTTCCACAATAAATTTCCAAAGTTGAAGTAAACTGCAGCTATTTTTAGGAATAGTTGCATCCTAAATTTTTCCATAATAAATATCCAAAGTTGAAGTAAACCGTAGCTATTTTAGAAAATCGTTGCATCCTAAATTTTTCAATAATAAATATCCAAAGTTGAAGTAAACCGTAGCTATTTTTGGAAATCGTTGCATCCTAAATTTTTCCACAATAAATTTCCAAAGTTGAAGTAAACTGCAGCTATTTTTAGGAATAGTTGCATCCTAAATTTTTCCATAATAAATATCCAAAGTTGAAGTAAACCGCAGCTATTTTTGCAAATCGTTGCATCCTAAATTTTTCCACAATAAATTTCCAAAATTGAAGTAAACCGTAGCTATTTTAGAAAATCGTTGCATCCTAAATTTTTCAATAATAAATATCCAAAGTTGAAGTAGACAGTAGCTACTTTAGGAATCGTTGCATCCTAAATTTTTCAATAATAAATATCCAAAGTTGAAGTAAACCGTAGCTACTTTTAGGAATCGTTGCATCCTAAATTTTTCCATAATAAATATCCAAAGTTGAAGTAAACCGCAGCTATTTTAGGAATCGTTGCATCCTAAATTTTTCCATAATAAATTTCCAAAGTTGAAGTAAACAGTAGCTATTTTTGCAAATCGTTGCATCATAAATTTTTCAATAATAAATATCCAAAGTTGAAGTAAACCGTAGCTATTTTTAGGAATCGTTGCATACTAAATTTTTCAATAATAAATATCCAAAGTTGAAGTAGACAGTAGCTACTTTTAGGAATCGTTGCATACTAAATTTTTCAATAATAAATTTCCAAAGTTGAAGTAAACAGTAGCTATTTTTAGGAATCGTTGCATACTAAATTTTTCCATAATAAATTTCTAAAGAACGACTCTCCAATTGCAACGAGAATTCGAAAACTTATAATAGAAAAGAAATGTTAAGCTATCAAAATTATACCAATGAAACCGTTGATGTATAAAGTAAAATTTAGCTACTATCGTTATTAACAACGATAAATTTGCAACCAGTATTATTTCAAACAAATATACGTTAGTACATTGGTTAGATTTTCGAATGGTAAATCAACTTAGTGATTCACGTTTCTCTGTGTATTTATGTTCCTCTGGCGATAAATTCCGAGTAAAATTCGAGACCTTCGACTCGCAATAAAGGAATCTTTATACAGATTCGCAATATTTCTTGCCTCTCGCTCAGCGACGTTCTTCGAGTAATCTGTCAATTAAATTAGCGGGTAGGTGATAGGCGAATAGGTTGGTTTATATCGGGCCTCTTCATCCTCAAGGGAAACCGTAATTGAGCATTTCGTAAGTGCAACGTAGGTTGCAATGCTACAGGAAATGATATTATATCGCGACTCCTCGCACCTGTGCCTCCAGTACCACTCGCATACCAACGTTTTCTAAACGTAAAAAGCACATCCTTTCATCGCGCGCAATTATTACTTTTAACGATACTTCTTCGGTTAACACAAATCGCTAATCTTACTCAAACACTGGACTAATTATATTTCTTTTCGTACAAAAGAAATCGCGTAGTAATAAACAGTAACTTATCTTTTCCTTATCCATTTTTTTTTTTCATGAGGAATATTTAAAAGCAGTATGGAGTATTGATTATTTTTGCTTTCCTTTCCTTTTTTTTTATTGTATAATGTTAAATACGACGTTGAGTAGTTTTGTACATTTTTTCCTTAACATATTTTAATCTCTATTCGTAATTTAGTTTCTATTTAGTTTTGGTCATTTTTCTGTTCCTCTAATGTATGTTTAATTAGATTTATATCGCTTTTCCTTTTGTCTTAATAATTTAATTTACTCGTTTTTGTATTTCATATTTATTTAGTGGTTTCTTTTCAATTATTGGTGCGTCTATACTAAATGCAATACATTTTAGTGGAAATTTGAGATATAATATAATTTAAGGTGCCATATTTCACGACTTAACCAATTTTATTTCGCACAAAACTGTGAAATGGTTAAATAAATTATAGTCTTGTAAACGTAAATGAAATTAAATTTCGTGTACTAATTTTCCCCATTTATTTGCTCGCCATTTTTCGTAATGCAGGTAAAATAATTCCTTTAGCATTAGTATTGTTAATAAAAATTTGTAGCAAAGAATTTGTATAATATTTCGCAGTATAGTAATCGTACTACTATCTAGTTGCATGACTCATCGATCAGGAATCGATCGGGAATATTCGCGTTCGCTAAATTTCACGTTTAATCAGAATGCAAGCTATAAAGCCGAGCAAAGAAATTAGAATGTAGCCCATAAAACTAATTAACAATCATAAAACTACGTACACGTATTTAATAAGTTATTTGGATCATTATATATTTTATATTATATTGGGGAAGAAAGTTTGAAAGTAATTTTTAAGAAATTGTATCCGTGTAAAGTTTCGTGGCAATTTTATTTATTAATTCATAATCAATATTGTAGATGTTAATTTTCTTGCCAATTAAAAATTAATAGTATATATATTACGATAATTTTCTTGCCAATTCAAGATTAATATTGTAGATGCCAATTTTCTTATTCATTCAAAAATAATATTATAGATATTAATAGGAATTTTCTTGTTAATTTAAAATGTTTATTATAGATACTAGTAGTCATTTTCTTAATTCAAAATTATTATTATATATTTTAGTAGGAATTTTCTTATTAATACAAAATTAGTATTATAGATACTAGTAGTAATTTTATTATTAATTAAAAAATTAGAATTGTAGTATTAGTAGAAATTTTCTTATGAATTCAAAATTACTATTATAGATATTAATAGATAGTAATTTTCCTATTAATTAAAGAATTAGTATTGTAGATATTAGTAGTAATTTTCTCATTAATTCAAAAATACTATTACAGATATTAGTACATAGTAATTTTCTTATTAATTAAAGAATTAGCATTGTAGATATTAGTAAATAGTAATTTTCTTATTAATTAAAGAATTAGTATTGTAGATATTACTAGTAATTTTCTCATTAATTAAAAATTACTATTATAGATATTAGTAGATAGTAATTATTTTCTTAATTCAAAATTACTATTGTATGTAGATATTACTAGTAATTATCTTAATTCAAAATTACTATTATAGGTATTAGTAAGAATTTTCTTTAGCTGCATAAAATATTGGTTGACAAATTTTCCAATGTAACAAATTTTTAAATCCTCTTTTTCCACATTATTCATTCATTAATACTATCGTTATTAATATAATAATTTTCTGTATCTTTATAAATCGTTGATCGAAAAGTTTTCCAAGGTTTTTCAGTTTCAATCGTGTACTTAATAATGTAAATTAATAATGTAAACATTATTGGCATTTTTCTTTACTTTCATGAATTATTGTTGATCGAAAAATTGTTCAATATGCTCCCAAACATTTGACTGCTAGTTAATCTTATTAATCTTGTCGAAGATTTAATTAGTCTAAGAGTATCATTTGTAAAATAGTCTCGCAATAATGTTGTACCATTTGGCGAACTTCGTGAGTCACTTCGACGTCTTTTAAAGGTCCGAAGACGTAGATTTCAAAGCACGCATGCAGCAATCTATGAGTGTTTTCTAAATAACGTAACTAATGGCGCATCTTTGTTTATTTTACATCCCCTTTTTTTCTTCTGCGATTACCAAGATATACTTTATCAGTGGCTTCTTAGTTTTATAACGGGATTAAAAGTTATAAAATCAACAAGAACGCGTAACAATTCAATTGGTAACGATAGTACGATAAAACGTTTCTATAACGATACTAAATTGTTAGTTACGGAACATATTAATATCGTAAGAATAGGACAATTAAAGTAGAGTAATAATTGATGGGAATTATCGTTTATAAAAATTGTAATTATAGGGTATGCTAATTATAGAGAGTACAGAATATTAATATTGATGTAAGAAAATATGTAATAATATTTATGGAGAATATTAATGTTAATATGAGAAAATGCATAATAATATTTATGGAGAATATTAATATTAATGTAAGAGAATATGTAATAATATTTATGGAGAATATTAATATTAATGTAAGAAAATATGAAACAATATTTATGGAGAATATTAATATTAATGTAAGAAAATATGTAATAATATTTATGGAGAATACTAATATTAATATGAGAAAATGCATAATAATATTTGTGGAGAATATTAATATTAATATAAGCAAATGCATAACAATATTTATGGAGAATATTAATATTATAAGAGTAAGTGACAGTAACAGTACGTGGGTTAGGTTTCCTAGCTAATATAATGAAAACTAATTCAAGTGGCAGCTATAGAAACAGTGACAGTACTTGGGTTAGGTTTCGTCACTAATATAATGACAAATAATTAAAGTGGCTGTTATAGACACGGTGACAGTACTTGGGTTAGGTTCCATCGCCAATATAATGAAAAATAATTAAAGTAACAGTTATAGGAACAGTGACAGTAATTGGGTTAGGTTTCGTAGCTAATATAATGAAAACTAATTGAAGTGGCAGTTATAAGAACAGTGGCAGTAATTGGGCTAGGTTTAGATTAGGTTCCATCGCCCATATAATGAAAAATAATCAAAGTGGCAGTAATTGGGTTAGATTTCGTAGCTAATATAATGAAAACTAATTGAAGTGGCAATTATAGACACGGTGACAGTACTTGGGTTAGGTTCCATCGCTAATATAATGAAAAATAAACAAAGTGGCAGTTATAGGAACAGCGGCAGTAATTGGGTTAGGTTTGCGTTAGATTCCATCGCCAAATTAATGAAATATAATCAAAGTGACAGTTATAGGAACAGTGACAGTATTTGAGTTAGATTTAGATTAGGTTCCATCGCCTATATAATGAAAAATAATGAAAGTGGCAGTTATAGGAACAGTGACAGTACTTGGGTTAGGTTCCATCGCTAATATAATGAAAACTCATTAAAGTGGCAGTTGTAGGAACAGTGGCAGTAATTGGGTTAGGTTTAGGTTAGGTTCCATCGCTAATACAATGAAAAATAATTAAAGTGGCTGTTATAGACACGGTGACAGTACTTGGGTTAGGTTCCATCGCTAATATAATGAAAAATAAACAAAGTGGCAGTTATAGGAACAGCGGCAGTAATTGGGTTAGGTTTGGGTTAGATTCCATCGCCAATATAATGAAAAATAATCAAAGTGGCAGTTATAGGAACAGTGGCAGTAATTGGGTTAGGTTTCGTCGTTATTATAATGAAAAATAATTAATGTGGCATTTATAGGAACAGTGACAGTACTTGAGTAGGGTTTGGGTTAGACTTGGTCGCTAATATAATGAAAACTAATTAAAGTGGCAGTTATAGGAACAGTGGCAGTACTTGGGTTAGGTTCCATCGCTAATATAATGAAAACTAGTTAAAGTGGCAGTTATAGGAACGTTGACAGTACTTGGGTTAGGTTTGGGTTAGGTTGCATCGTCAATATAATGAAAAATAATCAAAGTGGCAGTTATAGGAACAGTGACAGTACTTGGGTTAGGTTCCATCGCTAATATAATGAAAACTAATTAAAGTGGCAGTTGTAGGAACAGTGGCAGTAATTGGGTTAGATTTCGTAGCTAATATAATGAAAACTGATTAAAGTGGCAATTATAGACACGATGACAGTACTTGGGTTAGGTTCCATCGCCAATATAATGAAAAATAATCAAAGTGACAGTTGTAGGAACAGTGACAGTACTTGGGTTAGGTTTGGGTTAGGTTGCATCGCCAATATAATGAAAACTAATTAAAATGGCAGCTATAGAAACAGTGACAGTACTTGGGTTAGGTTCCATCGCCAATATAATAAAAAACAATCAAAGTGGAAGTTATAAGAACAGTGACATTAATTAGGTCATTTATCCTAGAAGGTAAATCGTACCAATGATCGCCATTACTACATTAGAAATATTTCCATACTTTCTACTTGCAGTACGTTACGCTCAAACGACACGATTGACCTTCTAATATCTCAAATAGTAATAGTAATCAATAATTTGTATTAATTTCTGTTGGAACGATTCAATTCGAGCGTCCAGTAAATATATAGTTTATGGTTTTCAAAATCGACGCTTCTTTTTCGTCGTTCTTCGTTCTCTACTTACTTCCGGTTAGACTCCTTGCGACGAACGTTTTTAATGTACGTCAATAAAATGTTCAAGTATAATATAAATATAATTCAATATAATAAACTAAATGTTAAATCTCAAAACACGCTTATTTCTGATTAAAACCTGCATTGACATTATTTGTTATAATTTGTTTTACTCGAATTCTTTATCATTAAGTCCGAAGTTTGGTTTGAAATTCGCGATGTTTCCTATAAATGGTCTATCCTGTAGTTAGCGAATGGGTCTTGTGCTTACCGTCACGGCAATGAGGCAATAGACGCGTGTGTTAGTCGTTTAGCTCGACTCGATTCACCAGTTGTCGCTCGACTTCTCTCTCCTCCTCTCGTAAGAATCTCTTTCTAGGTCAGAAAATATAACCACGAGTGTCGGTCGATATGACTAACAATAAAGTCGTAGACCGTCAGAAGCCACCGGAGAATTCTTCTCGACTTCGGCATCGCGAATATATAGTGATAATCGATAGAATCGAATCGGCCGTTGCAGCTTCCACCGATTAATTATTCGCTTCTCTGAAACGAAACCATTCTTAGATGGACTTCTTTTGAATCTGTAATGTATGTATGTATATCGAATTCGCGTACGAGCAAATTTGCATCTTTCAATTTAGTGCGAATTATCGTGGGCAATTTATGCGTTCGTGTGTTTGGAATTTTATCAGGCTGACCAAATTTATTGCTTTACGGAAATTCGAAGGGCGGAACCTAAATTGAAGATTGTTTCAATTGGAATCAGTAAAAATATTGATAAAATTGTAATGATAATTTTATATTTATTCGTAGTCTAATTAAATAGTGTGAAGAATAATTCGATACAAAAATTGACGTGTTAATATACATTGTATAAAACGTGTTTCTATTTAAATGAAAAGTTTTCAAGTGACAGTACGAAGAATTTTCAATTACGTAGTAATTAATTCATTATAATTAATATGTAAGAAAAATGTTCATAAATAGAAGAGATGTTAAGCAATATTATGCTTCAAACTGGAACTATTTAATCCAATATTATTCCAAACATAGTCCAATATTAATATAATATCAAACCATTATTAATCTAACATTAATCCAACATTAATTCAATAGTAATCCAATATTAATGCAATGTTAGTCTAATATTAATACAATATTAATTCAATACTAATCCAATATTAATCCAATATGAATCCAATATTAATTCAATACGAATCCAATATTAATTCAATATTAATTCAATATTAATTCAATAGTAATCCAATATTAATTCAATATTAATCCAATATTAATCCAATATTAATCCAATATTAATCCAATATTAATCCATTATTAATTCAATATTAATCCAATATTAATTCAATAGTAATCCAATATTAATGCAATTTTAGTCTAATATTAATACAATATTAATTCAATACTAATCCAATATTAATCTAATATTAATCCAATATTAATCCAATATTAATCTAATATTAATCCAATAATAATTCAATATTAATCCAATATTAATCCAATATTAATCCAATATTAATCCAATATGAATCCAATATTAATTCAATACTAATCCAATATTAATTCAATATTAATTCAATAGTAATCCTATATTAATTCAATAATAATCCAATATTAATTCAATGTTAATTCAATGTTAATTCAATATTAAACCAATATGAATCCAATATTAATCCAATATTAATTCAATAGTAATCCAATATTAATCCAATATTATTCCAATATTAATTCAATATTAAGACAATATTAATCCATTATTAATCCAATATTAATACAATATTAATCCAATATTAAGACAGTATCAATCCATTATTAATCTAATATTAATCCAATATTAATCCAATAGTAATCCAATGTTAATCCAATATTAACCCAATATTAACCCAATATTAATCCAATATTATTCCAATACTACTCCAATATTAATACTGCCCATAATTACGAAAGTGGTCTAATTCAAAGTTTAACAAAAAAATGAGTTTATCAGTTACTTCACATTACATTATGATAAACTAAATTAATTCAATGTAATTTCGTACGATATCGTCAAAAATGAACCGTTAAATAATGCTCGTTCTTCCAACGTTACATGGAATTCATTTAACGTTAATTATGAAAATAGTCTACATCTCGAAACAAGAATTACACTAATTGACAAAAGTTAAGGAAACATGGTATGTATTTGCCAAGCTTTACGTCGTCGTTATCTTTTCAAATACACGGATTTGAATTGAAAGTAGATGAACGTATTACTTATATCCATGTTCATATGTAAAACAATATTTTTATACTATCGCAAATTCTAAGCTCTGCATCTTAGAAGAGTTAAAGGATACGCAAAAATTCGTAAGCGACTACATACTTTGTTTCTTAACTTTTCTCGGTAAGTGTACGTATAGGGTTATCCAAAATAAACTATAGGAACACCTATCTTCACTATTTTTCATTACTTTTCTGCTCTACCCTTTTCTAATCTGTTCTTCATTTCTATTATCTTCATTCGTTCTCGTTTTCAATTTTTATTCTTTTCACCTCTATTTTACTAACAATGAAATAACATATCGTTCCACAGATCATCTCAATCAACATCCTAAACTTACTTTCGGATAACCTTTCATAATTACAGGCACAATTAATCCCCCTTAAAAAAGAAAAAAAAAATATACGAATTGCGCAAAAATGTGTACCTTTTGACCGCTACCAATTGCATATACGCGGTTTCGACATAAAAGTAGCATAGAAAGATCGGCGTTCCTCGGAACGATTTCACCGGTTCTCCGGACAGACAGAGTAAGAGAGAAAGACAGAGAGAGAGAGACGGATCGCGCACACCTATCGCTACCAAGTTGTGCATCGCGAATCGTTCGTGGTGGGAGAAACACCACGACGACGACGACGACGACGACAACGACGAGGTTGTTGGCAGGCCTGCTTGCTGGCTACCTTCTCTCGCTGGCGGACAGTCAGAGTCCACAGTCCTAACTCGGCCTCAGGCTACGATAGATCGTATCTTAACGCGTCGCCGGCGCTCTTCGATCTTCCCGCGGATTTATCTGTCGCGCGCGCGTTATTGCACCGCTTCCACGTTTTCCTCTCTTATCGTTCATAGCGTTCGCCGTTAAGTCGCGGGGAATTATTTGACGTTCGCCACATCGTTGCCATTAGTTTCGCGTAGTCGCGGGTTTTTAAAAAGTAGTCGATAAGAAGGATCCCTTTTTGCCAGTGCTGGTGAACGCTAGAAGGATTCAAGGATATTTTGCCACCGTTTTGCCGATTTGTTTCGCCGCCACTTCGAGCAAGGATAATTCGAGGGATTTTTTTCTTTTTTTTTTTATTGAAGATTGGAAGCTGGGAGGTAAGAAAATAACGCGTGAGAAGTGTTTGAATTGTGATGCGGTTTTATTATTGATTCCGAGGATTATAGTAGCTTTTTCGATTAGTAGTTTATCGCTGTTTTAATTAACGTGTTTTGGTCGTCGTTTATTATTAGGTTGTTGGTTTATTAGGTTAGATTTGAATTCTTATCCCACCCCGTTTTTTTTTTTGGTTATTTAAGTGATTAAGTAGTTGAGTATTTTTATAACAAATTCGAGATTTATCAAAGATGTCCATTATTGATACTTTACTTTAAGCGATTTTGATAAAAGATTGGAAGCTAGGAGGCAAGAAAATAACGCGTGCAAACAGTTTGAATTAATATAGTTTTATGGTAGATTCGAAGATTATAGTAACTTTGTCTATAAGTAGTTCATTGCTAATTTAATAAGCAAGTAATGGAGTTTTTAGAGTTAATGGAGTATTTAGGTAATTAAGTAGCTAAGTATTTTTATGACAAATTCGAGATTTATCAAAAAGTTATTCTTCATTTATACTTTAAGGGATTTTGATAGAAGATTGGAAGCTAGGAAGTAAGAAAATAACGCGTGCAAACAGTTTGAATTAATATAGTTTTATGGTAGATTCGAAGATTATAGTAACTTTGTCTATAAGTAGTTAACTGCTACTTTAATAAGCGAGGAATGGAGTTTATATTCGAATTATTGCTTCCCCACTTTTTTTGGTTATTTAGGTAATTAAGTAGTTAAGTATTTTTATGACAAATTCGAGATTTATCGAAAAGTTATTCTTTATTAATACTTTAAGCGATTTTGATAAAAGATTGGAAGCTAGGAGGTAAGAAAATAACGCGTGCAAACAGTTTGAATTAAAATAGTTTTATAGTAGATTCGAAGATTATAATAGCTTTGTCTATAAGTAGTTCATTGCTACTTTAATAAGCCAGTAATGGAGTTTATATTCGAATTATTGCTTCCCCATTCTTTTGGTTATTTAGGTAATTAAGTAGTTAAGTATTTTTATGACAAATTCGAGATTTATCGAAAAGTTGTTCTTTATTACGATTGGAAGCTGGGCGGTAAGAAGATGACTTGAAAAGGTTGAAATTGAAACGGTTTTATGATAGATTTATTTATTTATCTATTTGTTAATATTATTTAAGGGCGAAACTTTACTTTACCTTTGGTTCACAGTAACCTTTTTTTTTGTTTTTGTGACAAAGGGTTTATCCCGTTAAAATATGAAATAAATAAATAAATAACAGAGAGATTAGTAGAATCTCGTATAAACAGCGTTTAAAAGAATGAAAAGATGAGAAAAAATTATTATTCGCTGCCATTATAATAAGGTTTATGCAATTAATTGTATTCGGTGAAATTCAGGCTCAAAAACTATTATATGTATCCTAAATGATGCGATGAAAAATTTCAATTCGAAGTGTCATATTGCCATTTAATATTTTACGAACGAATAGAATATCTATCAAATAGATTTCAAGATTATAATAGTTTTATCGATAAGTAGTTCATCACTATTTTAATAAGAGAAGAATTAGTTTATGCTTGAATTGTTATACCACCTCTTTTTTCTGGTTATTTAAGTAATTAAGCAGTTACGTAGTTTTACAATAAATTCCAGGAATATCATTTCTTAGTTCAAATCGATCAATTGTATATTAATGATAATTTGATTAATTTTTATATAATATTGCAAGTTGAGAAGTAAAAAGATGACGCGAAAAGTTTGAATGTAAACTAGTTTTATTATAGATTCGAGGAATATAGTAGTTTTGTCGATAAGTAGTTCTGTATTAAAATTTTTCAATTCATAAAATTACTACATTAATTTATAACGTTATCATTTAGTATACTTTTTAAACTATAATATCAATTTTAAAAACATCTATAATATTAATACAACTTGTTTCAATTAGGTTGTGTTTGAATTGTTATTCCACCAATTTTTTCTATATAATTTAATGTAATATAATATATAGTATATATCATAATATAATATATAGTATATATAATAATATAATATAATAATATTATATATATAATATTAATTATTAAAAAATATTACATATATAATATTATATTTTATAATAATCAATGATTAATATTATATATATAATATTAATTATTAAAAAATATTATATATATAATAATAATATGTACAATATTATTATGTTATATTATTATATATATTATATAACATTAGATTGTATATAAAAAATTGGTGTAATAACAATTCAAACGCAACCTAATTAAAGCAAATAGAATTAGTAGTTATAGAAACTTTTCAAACTATAAAAACTAATACTTATATATTAATTTTAATTAACTTTATGATACTAATAAAAACTAATACTTTTCAAACTATAATTATCAATGTTAAACAAATCTATAACAACTAATTCAACTTGCTTTAATTAGGTTGTGTTTGAATTGTTATTCCAAGAATTTTTCGTTTCTAACGTTGTTAAAACGCTCATCGCGCGGCGATCCGATAACGATCGAATCTTTAAAGCGAAAATTCAAGAATTTCGTACCGTAAAACATTTCTGGTCAGTCGAGAATTAATTCGTACAATCTCGCGAGCCGATCTAAATCTAATTCCGTGATAAAACCAACGCCAGACGTCGTCGTTTGCTTTATCTAACGCGTAGCACGGTTTAACTGCACTTTCTTTTGTAATACAAATCGCCGGCCACTTACGGTTCCCACATTTTCACGCGGTCCTTATGTAGATTAAATTCGATGCTTATCGGGCATCGTGACTTTTTCTAAATGCCTGTCTTCTTCCGGTTTCAACCGACGCGCGCATGTTTTACTTCTAAAATTAGACCGAATCGCTGGAAATCGAATAAAGCAAGTTTTCAGTGATTCAGAGTTGAATAATGAGACGTGAATCCGGCCTTCCTTTCATCTTCGACTGTTGGAATTCATGCGATTCAAGGGGAAATTAACCCTTTATCGACGAGCAATAGAAATTTGTAATATTTAATGAAGCATTCTCGATTTGTATTCAAAGGCTTTTGAACTTCAAGTTATGAAATTTCCAAAAGTAAAAAAAGATTCGTAATTTTATAAGCAGGTTTAAGGAAGTAAAATCTAAATTTATCCGTTGATTATAATTTTTATCGTACTTTAGATATTTTTAAATACATTAAAATACAGTAAAATTCGCAGATTAGTTTTAATAATAATATATAGTAATTAGATTGTGGATTTTTATGCAAATTCGGATTTTTACAAATAAAATTAATGATAACAATTATGGATAAGAGATTATTTTTACCTGTAAATTAATTTCTACGTTGCTTTCAATGTTTTTAGTATTTTCAATACCAATTTTTAGTATTTTCAATACCAATTTTTAGTATTTTCAATAGCATTTATTGTAAATTTGTACAAATATTTAAACTTCCCATAAATGCATGAAAATCCGCAGTTTAATAATATTATACTAATCCAGTTATATAATAATTCCACGATAAATAATAAATGCATTAAAATTCGCAGTCTACTTACAATAATAATATATAACAGTATAATCACTAAATAAATACTAAATACTTTAACTTCTATTTTATTTTCAACACCATTGGCATTTTTTGTAACTTTTTGCATACTTCAATTTCTCATAAATGCATCGATATGCTAATAAAATATAATTCCACAATAATTACCAAATAAAATACCATTAAAAGATACTCGTAATTTATAACTTGTTAATTTATACAAAAATTGTATTTATACACAAACTTCATGCTTACAATAATAATATATAATATACACCACGAGTTGAATGATTATTCAGACATTATTTAAACAATTTTAGTAATAAAATACGCATAGTTACGCTTAATTGACAACCGAAAACGGTATTAATTATTTTAACAAAAACGTTAACGTTGGCACTATAAATATTAATGTAAATAAATCTGATATATATACACAAAGTATATATAAATAGATAAAGTATATATTCTATTAAAAACATATAAAGTACATACAATATACTTTATCCTAAAATCGAGTATAAAATCTTCAATCGTTTCGACTAATTAATCGTCAAATAAAATAACTACCATTAAAATAGACCTGCAAATATGCAGTATATAAATTGCAAATTTATATAAATGGGCAAATTTTTCATGGCTTCAAAGACGGTTAACGACTCACGACTTACAATTTGCAACGATTTGCCGGTGGAATACCGATAAAATGAATCGCCGTTATTTATATCTCTTGCAAAATCGCGCAGCGCGATTAACATATGCGCGTAATATGCCTGTTTATTTTTTTTTTGTTTTTTTTTGTTGTTTGTTAAATATTCCAAGATAGCGGAGAAAACTGTTACGATGACGTTGGCTAATAACGTTGACACACCTCCATTACTCCTACGAATCATTTTGCTCTCGCGTTCATTCATTATCTCTCTTCTCATGCACGCCATTCACTAGAATTCTTGTCACACGTAACGACAATTAGACGTTTCATTATTAATTGCTTATTCATCTTTGGATCTACTTTCGTTTCGATCCTCGTATCTATTTTATTGTCTAGTTAAATATTTTATTATTCTAATTTACTTAATTATTTTATTGTATTTGTTTACCTGATTATTTTATTATATTTGTTTACCTGATTACTTTATTATATTTATTTACTTAACTATTTAATTTTGTTATGTATTAGCCCTTGCAATATAAATCTTTATTATAACGATATTGATAATTTTTCAATTAAATACTTTAGTATGTATAGTATAAAAAATAGTAATCGTAAAAATATAAAGTATTAGTGTAGAAAAGTTTATTAATTAATAAATTATTATAAGATTAAAGTTACAATTAGAAAAATTAAAATACTTATTTTTATTAGAATTAGGTAAATATTATGTGTCTAGTAACTGTAAAAATATCAGGTATTAATCTACTAATCTAACAAAATTTAATAATAATAGATTAACAATGAAAGTTAGAAAAATTTGAATATTTATTTTATTAGTATTTAATCCTTATTTCTATTTAATAAAGTAATGTTTATTTTATTAGAATTAGACAAATACTATATATCTAGTAACTTAATTTATTAATCTAGCAAAATTTAATAACAATAGATTAACAATTAAAGTTAGAAAAATGATAATATTTATTTTATTAATATTTAATCCTTATTTCTATTTAATAAAGTAATGTTTATTTTATTAGAATTAGACAAATACTATATATCTAGTAACTTAATCTATTAATCCAGCAAAATTTAATAATAATAGATTAACAATTAAAGTTAGAAAAATTGGAATATTTATTTTATTAATATTTAATCCTTATTTCTATTTTATAAAGTAATGTTTATTTTATTAGAATTAGACAAATACTATATATCTAGTAACTTAATCTATTAATCCAGCAAAATTTAATAACAATAGATTAACAATGAAAGTTAGAAAAATGATAATATTTATTTTATTAGGATTAGAAGTTTTGCTATTAATGGAGTTTTTAGCTGGTGGATTTTTGCGTGCAAATATTTCATCAGTCGAGCATTCGTGGAAAATGGTAATTAACTCTTTGATCTCTGCGACGCTTTTTATTAATGATTGCTTGGTCAATTTACAAGTAATACGTATGTATGCAATTGTAATTAATGTCACGTTAACGTGACATTAATCTTTAGTTTTATTTAGTAGAGGAATGCAAAAGTTTCGATGCAGTTTTCTTTTACGCGATAAAAAATAATTCATTTGGTAATAAATCTTCTTCTATTCAAATTCAAGAATAATCTTTTTCATTATATTAATAAATTATTGGATAGATGCGAAAGCTTTGATGGATCTTTCATGTTTGAATGAGTAATGAATTTTCTTCCATTCAAATTCACGAATAATCTTTTCCATTATATTAATAAATTATTGGATAGACGCAAAAGATTCGATGGATTCTTGTCGTTCGATAAAAATGATTTCTTCAATAATTTAAGGATACTTATTCATTAACTTCTAGTGCAATTATATTTTAATCATTAGACTTCGAATTTTTATTTGCTAATGGGAAATTTAAATTTTCAAAAATAAAAAGGCACGGAATGCAAATTATTGAATTAAACTTATGCTCGAAAATCGAATTCAATTAAATGGATAACAAAAAAGCAACTAATTAATATCGAATCGAGTGAGAAATAAAATAAAAAATTTAGGACAGGAGAAAATTAATTTCGCTTCAGCTTCCGTATTAGCGTTTCTATTTGTAAAAAAAGAAACTTGCGGGCCAGTTAAAGAGGAACAGCAATTAGAGTAATTCAATTTGAATTTATTCCACGTAGTTGGAGAATTATTTGTACTTCGGCACAGGATTATTATTAATGGATAGACACGTGTATGCGTGATTGGTTTGCCGCGTATGTCACGATTAGTCACGCCATCGAGGCACACTTCCCGTGTCCGACTTGGGCGACAAGTATAATTTTCGATAAATTATTATCGTCTTTAATAACACACCGCGTTCCTTTAACCAGCCACACGAGCATTTTCTACTTTGCTTCTTGGGAAACAGGTCAACTTTGCAACGTTTTTCCCCCTTCTACTATCGAATGTGGAATTCTTTCAAATCTTCCACATAGTTGCAAGCATCCTTTGACATCGTTTGATTTTGGAACTTTTATGCAAAGCAATTACATCGCGTTATCGTTATTTTTTTATTACGTTTCGTTAATCGTTTCACGGGTTCAAAAAGTATACGGGTCAATTTTGCGAATTTTTTGGGGGAAAACTATGCATCCTATTGTTTTTTCAAATTTCCCATACGTTTTTGGCCATTATTAAGGTTTGTTTTAGAATATTTTTTGCGGAGAAATTCAATATGCAATGGCGTTTTCGTAATTTAATACAGTAGGATTAATTGGTTTGTGTTCATTTCTATTTTAGCATCTCAAGGTGCCATTGAACTTTGGGATTTTTTTTATGGGAAATTACAAATCCGATCTTTTTCAAATTACCCATATAATTGTAGCTATTATTCAACAATGTTTCAGAATTTTTACATAAACAAATTCAATCAACAATAGCATTTACACAATTTAATGCGTACCATTAATTATTTTGCATTAATTTGTATTGTAACGTATGTAGTAAAAATGTAGGACAATTTTGGGAATTTTTTATGGGAAAACTACAAATTCGATCTCTTTCAAATTATCGATATACTTGTAGCTATCATTCAACAATGTTTCAGAATTTTTACATAAACAAATTCAATTTACAATGGCGTCTGTATGATTTAATACGTATCATTATTTATCTCGCATTAATTTCTATTTTAGGGTTTCAAAAAGTAAAGTAATTTTGGGAATTTTTTATAGGGAAACTACAAATCCGATCTTTTTCAAATTATCTATATACTTGTAGCTATCATTAGACAATAATTTAGAATTTTTACATAACCAAATTCAATCAACAATAGCACTTACACAATTTAATGCGTACCATTAATTATCTTGCATTAATTTCTATTCTAAAGTATGTAGTAAAAATATAGGACAATTTTGGGAATTTTTTATGGGATAACTACAAATTCGATCTCTTTCAAATTACCCATATACATGTAGCTATTATTCAACAATGTTTCAGAATTTTTACATAAACAAATTCAATAAACAATAGCCTCTACATAATTTGATGCGGTAGCATTAATTATTTTGCACTAATTCCTATTTTGGTGCTTCGGAGAACAGGTCCACTTTGGGAATTTTTTATAGGGAAACCATTAGATGAAACTTCTTCAAACTTTTTACATAATTGTAGCCATCGGTCAACGATATCTCACAATTTTTGCATAAACAAATTCGATCAACAATAGCCTCTACACGATTCGACGCGAAAAACGAGACCTAAATTATCTTTCGAAGATTCGCACCTAGTTACTCGCGATTAATGTGAACTATGCTTATTTAAAAACGTACTGTATGTCCCGCGTTGATTCGTTCGAAGGTTACACGCTTAAAAGTATTGTCATTGCCCGAAGACAGACGACGCGTTACACCGGTTATTATTAGATCCCCTAAAGTGTAAAAAGCAAAGGCCATCCAACTCGCGTTTTGCTTTTACTTCATAGCGCGGCGTTATTTCGGTTCCAAATTGCCTCTGGGAGCGTGAAAACATCGTCGGCGCACGAGAAACACAGAAATGTCCCATTCAAATGGGCCGCACCGTTTCAAGGGCGAAAACCACGCTAAAACTAGTCATATTTTCTTCGAAGCGAGAACGACGACTTTGTGTGTAACTCGTTCGGCCAGTCGCAGGATTACACACGTTGCTTTTGATTAACATGTTGCGCAATGTCTATTCAGGCCGCGTCGAGCCGGGACCTAAGGCCATACGCACAGGTAACTCGCTCACGCGTAGCAGCTAATCCCTGGCAAACAATCGGGCAAACTCAAGCCTAACCTTATCTTTCAAATTTACAGTTGCGCAGAAAATTCGCCGTACGCGTGAATACAATTAGTATTTCTACGTCGAATGAACCGAACAAGCGTAAAAGATTCGCGAAATAATTACACACATTTTTTGCAAGATACGGGAATGAAAAAGAATGTTACATTATAAGAATGGTGATTTTTTTTTAAGCTTCGAAAAGTTAACATTTCGTGTTCCAATTTTTTTTCTCTATACAAACGAATTAATGAAACTTATTCAAATGATTTTAAAACTCTATTCGATTGTTATTAGTTAGATTAATTGAAATAGATTCGTAAGAATGTATTTTTGTTATTCGTGCAAATCATTGTTCACTCAAATTTCATTAACCAACATTTTTAATCAATTTCAAGTTTTATTAATCAACATTTGTGGCTATTAATAATTAAAGTTGAAAAGTTTCTAGTTTAAGCTACTTTAGCTGAAGGCAATCACTGTTAAACGTGATACTTGTTTCAACTGTATATTAGTCACAGGCTCGAATATTTTGAAGTTAACATTGGACTTTGCTTTTTCCTGGTTTTGCGTTACTCGTGTTGCGTTGAATGGGAGAATTGTTAATTCATTTAGTGGTGCTCAGGTGTAACAGAATTGCTAATCAAATTTTGTAATATTCTTGCTTTCACGCTTTAGAAGCGATCGACAAGCGTTTTAAATTTCCAAGTTACGGAATTTACAAGAGTTCGAATTTCCAAGATTTTGGCAATTTAAAAGTTTCGACTTCTAAGCTTTTGGACCTTGAAACGTTCGAAATTCTAAAACATTAGAATTCTAAGCGTTTTAATTTTCAAACTTTTGCATTTCATTGCTTTTCGATTCCCAAGCTTTTATATTTTAAGCGTTTGCATTTCCAAGATTTTAGAATCTTAAAGGTTTCGATTTCTAAGCTTTTGGATCCTGAAACGTTCGAAACTCCAAGATATTAGAATTCTAAGCGTTTTAATTTTCAAACTTTTGCCTTTCATTGCTTTTCGATTCCCATGTTTTTATATTTTATGCGTTTGCATTTCCAAGATTTTGGCATTTTAAACGTTTCGATTTCTAATCTTTTGATTCTTGAAACGTTCGAAATTCCAAAACATTAGAATTCTAAGCGTTTGAATTTTCAAACTTTTACATTTCATTGATTTTCGATTCCCAAGCTTTTATATTTTAAGCATTTGCATTTCTAAGATTTTGGCATTTTGAACGTTTCGATTTCTAATCTTTTGGACCTTGAAACGTTCGAAGTTCCAAGACATTAGAATGCTTAATTATATTCATCTTTTGGTACGATGAATTGATTAACATTTCAATTCCCTTCGAGACTCGAGAGTTTTGAACATTTCAAGGATTTCGTTTGTTCGGAAAGTTTCTGAAAAAGAGTTTCGAGGTTAATATTTTCCAAAGAACACCTAACCGTAGCATCGCGCAATTAATTATCTTAATAAAAGTTATCTCAGAGAGGTTGCAGATTTTGCGTGCGTTTTATCAAAGCCGGCAAGCTTATCGATGCGTGATAACGCGTTTCACCAGATAAAAAATGAAATAACGCACCTTTTATCTCCCCCCCCCTCCCCAATTTTCGCGTCACGTCGCGGACAAATTTTGAGCATCGTCGATACATTCGCAAATATACAAAATAAGGCACGTTTTACAATATTTAAGGATTGGAATTAATTTTAACAAATCACATAAAATAAATGGAACAGAGTTAAATAATCTTGGTCATCGTTTCTTTAATCTTGATCGCAAATATACGAATTTGTACGTACAAACATCTAATTATAAAATTTGCAGTTATTCTCATAAATATTAGAATATTCTTCGTTAAGATTTCGATTCGACGTCTCGATTAAAACCGGAAAAATTTAGAAGCACGTTAACTCAACGAATCGTTCGAAAAGGTCAAGAATTTCTACAAAATCACCATTTATTAATATTCACAATAATTTACATCTACAATATCCATCTGGAATTAGTAGGAAGAAAAACGTAATAGGGAAAATATGTCCAAATTTAATTAGCAATTTTTACGGAAAAATTGAGAGAAACCTAGACTAATATTGAATTAATTTGTTATTATATTATAATATATTATAACGCAAACAATTATATATTATAATATATTATAATAATAATATATTATATAATATTAATATAATATTAATTAATATTACATAATACAATAAATTTAATTAATATCATATAATATATATAATATATTGTAATATATTTAATATATAATTGTGTTATAATATATTATAATATAGTAAAAATTTAAATTTGCAAATATTTTCCATTTTATGCTTAATATAAATCAGTAATAATATATCATACAATATATATACAATATATTATAATATAATATCTAATTATATGTGTTATAATATATTATAATATAATAAGAAATTAATTTAATATTAGTCTCTGTTTCTTTCTATGTTTCTGTAACAATTGTTAATTAAATTTGGAAATATTTTCCATTTTATGCTTAACATAAATCAGTAATAATATATTATATAATATATATAATATATTATAATATAATAAGAAATTAATTTAGTATTAATCTCTGTTTCTTTCTACGTTTCTGTAACAATTTTTAATTAAATTTGGAAATATTTTCCAATTTTATGCTGAATATAATTTAGTAATAATATATCATATAATATATATAATATATTATAATATAATATATAATTATATGTGTTATAATATAATAAGAAATTAATTTAGTATTAGTCTCTGTTTCTTTCCATGTTTTTATAAGAATTGTTAATTAAATTTGGAAATATTTTCCATCTTATGCTTAATATAAATTAGTAACAATATATATTATATAATATATATACAATATATTATAATATAATATATAATTATATGTGTTATAATATATTATAATATAATAAGAAATTAATTTAGTATTAGTCGCTGTTTCTTTCCATGTTTTTATAAGAATTGTTAATTAAATTTGGAAATATTTTCCATTTTATGCTGAATATAATTCAGTAATAATATATCATATAATATATATAATATATTATAATATAATATATAATTATATGTGTTATAATATAATAAGAAATTAATTTAGTATTAGTCTCTGTTTCTTTCCATGTTTCTGTAACAATTGCTAATTAAGTTTGGAAATATTTTCCACTTTATGCTTAATATAAATCAGTAACAATATATATTATATAATATATTATATTATGTGTTACAATATAACACGTATAATCACACGTGTCATCATATTAATCCCGCTGCTATACGTCAGATAAGCAGAGGCAAAAAAAAAACGTGAAAGTTGTTGCAGAATTTCGACCGGAAGCGAACGATTTTATCGTTGCAAAGAAATTGGACGTGTTCAGGGAATTTGGGAGCGTTGCGCAGCGGTCAAATTACATAAGTTAACGTTACGTTACGTCACAATTACACATATTTCCCCGTGTCCCCGTACACGAGCTGTTTCCCCATCAAATCCATTTATTCACAATTTCGAGTTGTTCGAAAAGTTCGCCTTGTTAGAATCGATCTGAAAATATTGATAAACGTTAACGAATTTCACCGACGTATTTAAGATATAAACGATAAAGTGATTAATTTGATTCACCGATAAAAAAGAAAAAGTAACGAATCTAAAGTGCAAATTTCACGTTCCCATTAAACTAATTGTTAAATATACGAATCTTTCGTATTGGCGAATTTACGTTACAAAAATACGAAACGCAATGAAGCGTACAAAAAAAAACGTGTATACGAAATTATTATTTATTATTCGTTTAATTTTTAATTAATTATAAAGTATTATTTACATTTGTTCGCTTTCAATTCATTGTAATTTAAGTATATATAATATTATATAATATACTATAATATACAGGGAAATATGGAAATACCTATCTACCTTCAGGGGGTGTTTTCACCCTGAAGAACTGAAATTGGGCCAAAAAAAAAATTGCGCTATACTTCCCTTGAGGTCCCCCTAAAATCGGAATTTTCGAGTTACCGAACTTCCCTTGTTAGAATCGCGAAAGATGTATATTATATCATTGGATCTATTATCAAACTTTGTACACTAATTAACACTAAACACGATTTACTTCTTGTTATTAATATAACATATTGCAAATAAATATAATACAATATATAATACAATATGTAAATATTTATGTATATATTTATTCTTAATATAAAGGTTAGAATGTTTCTATAATATTCTAACTTTTAATTAATTAAATTAAGTATATATATATATATATATAATTTCGGTCGAATATTTTACGAATGCATCGAACGATTACTGTCGATCTTTTCGGTGTTTCCATTCGTTGTACGCCGAAAACCAAATTCGTAATTTATCGCAAACTTATACAATAATAATTTCGACTAATGTTTGTTAAATCTCGTCGATGAATTAACCCTTTGACATACAATAACGAGTCACAGACTCGTGGCACGAATCACGGCGTTGCCTCAATAAAAAGGGATTCCACTTGCAACGTTTTAATTAAATTTTTACTTAATCTTTTCGGTTTCGTTTCTTGCGATTCAGTAATCGTTAATTGAAAATTACGTACACACAGTTATTGACAAAAGTGAAGAAACATGTGGCACGTATTCGCGAAGCTTTACGGTAGTCGTTATCTTTTCAGATACGTGGATTTGAATTTAAAAAGTAGATGAACTTATTTAATTATCCTATGTACGTAATACTATATTTTCATTCTATTGCAAATTCTAAGCTACGAATCTTAGACGATAAAGGATACGCAAAAATTCGTAATCGACTACTTTATTAATTACCTTTTATCGATAAGTGTATAAAATTTGCGATTACATTGCATATAATAACGTATAAATCTAACGAATAACTTACGCGGCGTTTATTGATGATAAAAAAGAAAATAAGAAAATAAGAAAATGGTATGGCAAGGGGTGAATGAATCAAAATCGGCGATTTACACTTGTTAGTCAGTCGAACGCTTTGACGTTCACTTCTTCTTCCACCATCATGATTTCGCATACCGCGGGACACGTAACTGTTTCGAACAACGCGGAACACGCAAAAGGAACTGGGGGGGGGGGGGGGGGGGGGGGGGAGAGAAAAAAAAGCGGAGGGGAAAAAGAAAGAAAGAAAGAAACGCGCGGCTGAAAGAGCGAGCGGAGAAGAGATAAAATAAATATGCGGAGGTCGCGGGTCATTTCTGTCTTCCAACTTGTATCAGCATTGCTAATGTCTCTCTGCGTACAATCCTATACAAAAATTATCGCCGCGATCGTTTCTTCACACTGCCGGGCAAAAGTTTTCACGGCTAACAGTGCGAACTTTAACCTCGTTGCGCGTGTACACAAGGTTTCATTCGATTCTCGAAAGTGAATCGGCGTCTGTTATATCGTTTCTACGATGAAAATCTTTGCTTCGATGCAAAAGTGTGTTGTTCGCGGTTTTTCTCGTTCGCAATGGAAATCACGGTAGGAATCTCTCAACTAATCTTTGCTTAAGCTAACGGCGAATCTAGGGTGCAATTTCGCATTTTTTGGAGTTATGATTTTTGGGGATAGATTAAATATTGCAATGAACAGTTCATTTTCGGTAGTTAATTTTGCTGCATTCAATATAATATGTAATATATAACATAATATAGTTTATAATACAATATAATATATTATATAATACAATGTAATATAATATACTATAATATAATATACTATATAATACAGTATAATATATAATATGACATATAATACAATATAATATGTAATATAGTATATAATACAATATAATATACTATATTATACAGTATAATATATAATATAACATATAATACAATATAATATGTAATATACTACATAATACAGTATAATATATAATATAATATATATATATATATAATATAATATATAATACAATATAATATACTATATTATACAGTATAATATATAATATAACATATAATACAATATAATATACTATATTATACAGTATAATATATAATATAACATATAATACAATATAATATGTAATATAGTATGTAATACAATGTAATATATAATATATTATATAATACAATATAATATACTATATAATACAGTATAATATATAATATATAATATAATATACTACATAATACAGTATAATATATAATATAATATATAACACAACATAATATACTATATAATACAGTATAATAAAATATAATATCAATATACTTCACCATAGATATTTTATATCTTTTTCATTGCGTATTTTTACGAGTCGAATTGCTTCGAAAAGAAAAGATACATAGACGGAACGAGTGGAAATTATAAATTACTGGCTTCTAGTGTACATATATAAAGTGGAATAGAAAATACCATACGGGTTAGCGTTCGAAAGATTAGAAAACGTTTGAGTAAACTATGTCAATTAAGTGGTGATAAAGAGTCTCTGACATTCCGCTTCTAATAGCACAACGTATAGTACGCTATTAATGGGCGCGTTGAATATTTAACGCGATATTCTTGAATTCTTTCCACCGTTCGGTTTATTTTGATTTCAACGGGCGCTATGTCAACCATTCCCGCGCCTTTCGGTGTTCCGTTAGCTTCAACTTTTTTTTCGCATCAATCCCTTAGCAACGACCTTCGTAGGATTGACGTACCAATTACCGTCACTTTAATCGGTTTGCAACCATTGCAAACCATTAAACTTCTCCATTATTATCTTACGTTATTTTGTATACTAGCTTTACGCATTCGCGGGAAATTTGAATGCGTGAAAAGATACAAAATGCGAATAATATTAGAATATTATTTTAAAAAATTAGAAATATTAGAAGAATAAAGGAAATATTTTCATTGTGAGATAATAATTATTTAAAGGATCGAACAAGAATCCTTATTAACCTTTTGCGGACGACGAATAATAAAACTTAAAAGAGTATTTTCACTTTCAATTCCAAACGTTACGAATTTCTAAGCTTACGAATTGCAGGTCAACAAATACCCAAAACTTTGATTTATCGTTTATCAACGATATTAATTTCAACTTTCTGCTTTAACAGTAAATATGCGTCCACAAAAACTAGGAAAGTGGCGATTATTTGCAGACACTCGTCCGCAAACGGTTAAGATTTCGTTTCTTTAATTTTAGTTAGAAACATCTGAATTTGCATCAAGATTCGCAGTTCAGTTACGAATATTTTTCTATTCTTATGCTATATATGTACATAGATTTATTTGCAATATGTTATATTAATAACGCTAAGTAAATCGTGTTTAGTGTTAATTAGTGTACAAAGTTTGATAATACGTCCAATGATATTGTGGAGCTGTAGAGAGGGGATAGAATAGGAAAAAGGAAGGGTGTTGCGTTTCGCGTCCTGGGCCTGCTAGTGGACTCATCAGTGCGGCTACCTAGCAGTCCCTGCCTTAGACGTTGGGATATTGGAAGGAAGGTTAACACCTCTTACGCACTATGCGCCACTATAGTGGCTTTCGCGGACGTAATCTTTCTGTACGACGCGCCACTATAGTGGCTTTCGCGGATGCCATCTTTCTGAACGATGGGCCGCTATAGTGGCTTTCGCGGATGTCATCTTTCTGTACGACGCGCCACTATAGTGGCTTTCGCGGATCTAATAATTATTAATTATTAGAATAAATTGTTAAAGTTAAAATGCGTGTATCATATCTTTAAGAAAAATTATAATTTAATCATCAAACACTTCATATTCCAATGTACTCGTGTAAAGAACAGCATTATCCGTCACACATTGCAGTGCCGCATCATTTATACGTTAATTCGCGTTGAACTCTGCCGTACAGAGAAACAGCCCCGCGCAAAATTCAGCCGTGCTTAAGAGGTTAAAGGCGGTATATATATGGACGAGGTAGTTAGAGCGAGTACTTTCGAGAATGTCCTATTTCATATGTCCCTCTAGTGGTGGGTGCAGGAGAGCCGCCACAATATAATATACATCTTTCGCGATTCTAAGTTATAAATATGAAATCAATCGAAAACATCGGCTGCATAATTCTTCGAAAAAATATTATTCCGCTTCCGTTTACATCGTACATCGATCTATCGATATAAAGAATCATTTTGTTGCTAGGTATTTTTATTACGTTGAAATAAATTCGTGAAAATGAAGCTTAACGTTAAATTTCGCTCTGATTAGAAATAAATTGCAAATTTATCATTGTTCAGCGATAATATTCGATCCTTCAATTACAAATAATTGGTGGGTTAATAATTATGAAACGTTGTGCGATTGATTTGATTTGAGAGATTTGATTATACGAATAATAGCAGATTTAGAAAGTCTATTGTAAAATAAATCTATTATACAAATAATAGTTAGTACAGATAATAATAAGTTTGCTTGATATTCGATAATTGATTTAGTTGAAATCTATAGTACTTACAAATAATGGTAGCTTAAAAAAATCTACTATAACAGAAATCTATTATCCAAATAATGGTAGGTTTAAAAAATCTACTGTAAAATAAATCTATTATACAAATAATGGTAGCTTTAAAAAATCGACTATAAAATAAATCTATTATACAAATAATGGTAGGTTTAAAAAATCTACTGTAAAATAAATCCATTATACAAGCAATGGTAGCTTTAAAATATCTATTATACGAATAATGGTAGCTTTAAAAAGTCTACTATAAAATAAATCTATTATACAAGCAATGGTAGCTTTAAAAAACCTATCATAAAATAAATCTATTATACAAATAATGGTAGCTTTAAAAAATCTACTATATAATAAATCTGTTATACAAATACTGGTAGCTTTAAAAAATCTACTGTAAAATAAATCTATTATACAAATAATGGTAGTTTTAAAAAATGTACTATAAAATAAATCTATTATACAAGCAATGGTAGCTTTAAAATATCTATTATACAAATAATGGTAGCTTTAAAAAATCGACTATAAAATAGATCTATTATACGAATAATGGTAGCTTTAAAAAATCTACTATAAAATAAATCTATTATACAAATAATGGTAGCTTTAAAAAATCGACTATAAAATAAATCTATTGTACAAATAATAGTAACTTTAAAAAATTTACTGTAAAATAAATCTATTACACAAATAATGGTAGTTTTAAAAAAATCGACTTTAAAATAAATCCATTATACAAGCAATGGTAGCTTTAAAAAATCGACTATAAAATAAATCTATTATACAAATAACGGTAGTTTTAAAAAATCGACTATAAAATAAATCTATTATACAAATAATGGTAGCTTTAAAAAATCTACTGTAAAATAAATCTATTATACAAGCAATGGTAGCTTTAAAATATCTATTATACGAATAATGGTAGCTTTAAAAAATCAATTATAAAATAAATCTATTATACAAATAATGTTAGACTTAAAAAATCGACTATAAAATAGGTCTATTATACGAATAATAATAGATCTGTTGGAACACGCAAACGTTTTCTAATACGCGTCAGCGGAATAGTAGAATTGTGCTTCGTTGAAGGGTTAAACGGCAACGTGTTTACCGTGATTCGATTTCGCGAGGCGTTTCGTGAAAAATAGGTCGATAAAATAAATTCTCGATTAGATTTGTCGGCCACAAAACTATTCTTGGATAATGATTCTCGTACAGATTGCATTAGATAAGATAAGATAAGGCTTGTATCCGTTACAATGATCTTGTAGTCTTTTATATGTATTGTTTCTCGTTTTGGAAATCACGAAACGTAAATCAGAGATTCGTGTTCGATATTTACGTAGATTTTCCTCGAATTTATCATATTTATATTATATTACATATTTAAATAAAAAAGAAACGAGGAACAGACTTGTGTAATTATTGACAGCAAAGAATTTTTTTATAGCTTATCGTAAAAATATTTTAATGCTGTTATTTGGGAATAAAACACCTGTTGATAGGAAGACAGATCGCATATTTTAACGATGCGAAGAAGAGCGAATCGCTTTTTATTATTACGAGAAGTGAAAAGAAGATTTTAGGTAAAATCATCATTTCGATATAACTCGAATCTTCCATTCTTTATTTTAGGCTTGAAAATTCGTGAATCCACAAATTGCAACGCTTAAAAATTGCACAACTTCGAAACTTAAAATCTATTAAATTCTCGACTTATTAGAAATTCGTCATTTGTAAAATTGCGAAGCTTAAAAATTCCACAATTTCGAAACTTAAAATCCATTAAATTCTCGACTTAGAAATTTGTCATTTGTAAAATTGCGAAGCTTAAAAATTCCACAACTTCGAAACTTAAATTACATTAATTTCTCGACTTAGAAATTCGTCATTTGTAAAATTGCGAAGCTTAAAAATTCCACAACTTCGAAACTTAAAATTCATTAATTCCTCGACTTATTAGAAATTCGTCAGTTTTGAAATTGCGAAGCTTAAAAATTCCGCAACTTCGAAACTTAAAATCCATTAAATTCTTGACTTAGAAATTCGTCATTTGTAAAATTGCGAAGCTTAAAAATTCCACAATTTCGAAACTTAAAATCCATTAAATTCTCGACTTAGAAATTTGTCATTTGCAAAATTGCGAAGCTTAAAAATTCTACAACTTTGAAACTTAAAATTCATTAATTCCTCGACTTATTAGAAATTCGTCATTTTTAAATTTGCGAATTTTAAAAATTCCACAACTTCGAAACTTAAAATTCTTTAATTCCTCGACTTATTAGAAATTCGTCATTTGTAAAATTGCGAAGCTTAAAAATTCCACAATTTCGAAACTTAAAATCCATTAAATTCTCGACTTAGAAATTTGTCATTTGTAAAATTGCGAAGCTTAAAAATTCTACAACTTTGAAACTTAAAATCCATTAAATTCTCGACTTATTAGAAATTCGTCATTTGTAAAATTGCGAAGCTCAAAAATTCCACAACTTCGAAACTTAAAATCAAAGTAAAAAATTGCACGCACTTTTACAACAAATTCGATATAATAAACTAAATGTTAAATCTCAAAACACGTTTATTTCTGATTCCAACCTGCATTAAGGAAACAAAATTTCAAGATTTTTTCTTTTATCGAATAAGATTCGAAAAAGAAGTTCTTCATTTTTCAAATTTCACGATTCTAAGCGAAGCAAAAAATTCTTCTACTAGAAACTTTTTCTTTATACGAAGTAGGAATTTTTTTACACTTCATCGGATTCTATTCGAATTCATTGTGTATCATGGCTTAACCTAAAACCCGGAATCGCTGTTAAAAATATGGAAAGAGCAGAACAATGAAAGTTGCGTTCTTCACGTGTAGCGAGACGCGCTGCATATTCACGCCTTTTGTTTCGCTACGAAATGTATGTCAGCGACAAGACGTCGCTCTTAATTGCTTCCATTGGTTGTCAATAAGAGAACTACTTAAGGAGCACTGGTCAATATGAATCTTCTACATTCTGCTTGCAATAAAAATATTCGAAGACGCTCCGAACTCCAAAAACTTTTCTATTCGTCGAGTTGTCGCGTTATATTTATTATTTCAGCATTTCACAATGTTTTTCTTTTCTTTCTTTTTTTTCTAAATATCCAAAACGGGTAGATTTAAATGTAGTTTTATTGTTAGTTTAAGAAAGATTTTTGGGCTAACGAAATACTTGTTCTATGAATACAGTTACTGTAATAATTAGCATAAAGACAAGTTGGCTTTTGCATATCTTTTAAACGTCGATTCTCTGCGTCGGTTAAAGAATGTGTGAGAAAATTTCAATATGTAACACACGCACTGATACTTTAAGGTTCGCGCTTTAAGTAAGATTATTTAATTATTTTAGAACGTGGAATAATATTGGATTAATATTGTGGTAATATCGTGGTAATATTGAACTGTAATTGGAATAATATTGCATTAATATTGGGTTAGGATTCGACTAAGATTGGAACAAAATTGTGTAATAAAATATTGGATTAATATTGTGTTAATATTGAACTGAAATTGGAATAATATTGGAATAGTATGAGAATAATATTGGTTTAATATTGGATTAATATTGGACTAAAATTGGAATAATATTGGATTAATATTGCATTCATATTGAATTAATATTGGATTAATATTGGATTAATATTGAATTAATATTGGATTAATATTGGATTAATATTGGATTAATATTGGATTAATATTGGATTAATATTGGATTAATATTGGATTAATATTGGATTAATATTAGACTAATATTGCATTAATATTGGACTAAAATTGAAATAATATTGGATTACTATTGAATTACTAATGAATTAATATTGGATTAATATTGGACTAATATTGGATTAATATTGGACTAATATTGGATTAAAATTGAATTAATATTGTATTAATATTAGACTAAAATTGGAATAATATTGAAATAGTATGAGAATAATATTGGATTAATATTGGACTAAAATTGGAATAATATTGGATTAAAATTGGAATAATATTGGATTAATATTGTATTAATATTAGACTAAAATTGGAATAATATCGGATTAATATTGTATTAATATTGAAATAATATTGCATTCATATTGGACTAATATTGGATTAATATTGAATTAATATTGGATTAATATTGCATTAATATTGCATTAATATTGAATTAATATTGCTTTCATATTGGACTAATATTGCATTAATATTGGACTAAAATTGGAATAATATTGAATTAATATTGAATTAATATTGAATTAATATTGAATTAATATTGAATGAATATTGGATTAATATTACATTAATATTGCATTAATATTGCATTAATATTGCATTAATATTGAATTAATATTGAATTAATATTGAATTAATATTGGATTAATATTGGATTAATATTGAATTCATATTGTATTAATATTAGACTAAAATTGGAATAATATTGAATGAATATTGGATTAATATTGAATTAATATTGAATTAATATTGAATTAATATTGGATTAATATTGAATTAATATTGGATTAATATTGTTCAACCGCTCCTTTATTTATGAACAGTTTTTTCACATGTATCAATATAATAAATTCATTACTAATATAATAACTGATATAAATATAACATGACTGATACAATTCACTACCAGCTTATAACTACTCCAATAAAAAAGGCTGTGTGGGTTGAAACTTTCCCGAAAATGTTTTATTTCGAATATCTATTTATTAACGCGTCACTTAATTAAATTAATTTCACTTAATTAATGGTACTCCTGCAAGTTATTTAATTTATCGAGATTCCACGAAGTTCAATATTATCCACATTTACGTTAACGTAACGTTACTTTTACTCGTACGTCTGCCAATTAATAATCGATAATCCGCAGCACTTTACACGTTGAATATCGAACTTAATGACCGCGTTAAACGTTACATAAATCACTGACGCGTTGCAGGAAACTTGGTCTCGATAAATGGGCAGAAAACGTCTGGCCAAAGTATAATAAAGATCGTATAGCTACTTTAATTATTAATAGACTCTCGATTTTTATGCAACCGTGGCGCAGAAATGGAGGAAATCTACGGGAATCGGTGCAATTATCGTTCTTTCCTTCTTCGTTTAGCTTTTGTTTATTTGTACGATAAGTGCCTATTAGTGTAACATTACGTAAAGCAAAACGCGCACGAAAAAACGGCGAGAAACAGACAGGAATAATTATCGGATCGATACACGTTTAATCGATTATTAAAAGTCTCCTTTAACCGTTCTTCAATTTTATTCTGCTCCTATTTTAGAAGAATTTCCATCGGTTTCCTTTTTTAAATGCGTCAAATTAATCTCCGCTAATTGTGTGTAAATTGCAGTCTATAATTAATGGCAATTAATCGGTTTGGGTTGACAACTTCGAATATGTAGTTTCAATCGTTTTAACACTAGAACTACCGACGATTAATTATCGAATTAATTCAATAATCAATTTAATTGATATCGAATTAATTTAACAATCAATTTAATTCATGTCGAATTAATTTAATAGTTAATTTAATTCATATCGAATTAATTTAACAATCAATTTAATTCATATCGAATTAATTTAATAGTTAATTTAATTCATATCGAATTAATTTAACAATCAATTTAATTCATATCGAATTAATTTAATAATCAATTCAATTGATATCGAATTAATTTAATAATCAATATAATTCATATGGAATTAATTTAATAGTTAATTTAATTAATATTGAAGTAATTTAATAATCAATTTAATTGATATCGAATTAATTTAATAATCAATTAAATTCATATCGAATTAATTTAATAATCAATTTAATTCATATCGAATTAATTTAATAGTTAATTTAATTGATATCGAATTAATGTAATAATCAATTTAATTTATATCGAATTAATTTCATAATCAATTTAATTAATATTGAAGTAATTTAATAATCAATTTAATTAATATTGAATTAATATAATAATCAATTTAATTGATATCGAATTAATTTAATAATCAATTTAATTTATATCGAATTAATTTCATAATCAATTTAATTAATATTGAAGTAATTTAATAATCAATTTAATTCATATCGAATTAATTTAATAATCAATTTAATTGATATCGAATTAATTTAATAGTTAATTTAATTAATATTGAAGTAATTTAATAATCAATTTAATTCATATCGAATTAATTTAATAATCAATTTAATTGATATTGAAGAAATATATAAATGGAAATAATTCTGTATTCATATTTTTGTAAAATTGCATCGCTGTGTTATTTGTACAATTTTTACGAGAAATTGGAAGCGAGTTATTTCGACCAATTTTGGTAGTTTCAGTGTTAGAATAAATCGAGATTCCGCTTTGTTCGCGCACCGCATAAATCGAATCCATTTTCTCGCTCATCATCGCCACGATTCTCCGTCCTCCAATTAATAATTGGCTAATAATTACGGATGCACAACTCATTTATACCTTGGCATGAATAGTCCTTGATGCTTGCCTGATTGTCGAGCGTTACATAAATTGGCTACTCACCATTAACGGAAACATGTCGCGATTTTTTCTCTCCTCTTTTGAATAATGCAAAGCGAAATCATGTACGTTAGCAAGTAAGGTAAACGCAGGTAATATGGAACGCAACACTCGTTACGGAACATTCTGGAAAAATCTTTTCTTCTCGAAATCATTTGTTTATGGAAAAATCTCGATGCAATCAAATAACGAATGTTAGCGAACAAATATGCGTACACGAATTTTTTATACAGATTAATCCGAATTTAATCGGAACCTGCACCCGAATTTAATAGACATTTAATGTAAACTTAATTCGAGTGTAATTTGAACTGAAAACCACCGAACTTAAGTCGAAGTTAAAGTAAAAATTTAGTTCCAGTTTGGAGCACAATATTGTTCAACATTAAAGAGTATATTTATGAAGATACTTTTTATATGTTAAATATAATGGAATTAGCTATTAATTAATGAATTAGCTATTAATGTAAGACAAAGTTCGATGTCCCTATTATTGTCACTTGAGAGTTTCTCGTTTAAATAGAAACACGTTTTTACATTAACTTCGTTGAAATTCATCGTTTGCTAGTTATGCTAAATTTAACGTAACTTCGAATCGTCTCGTAGCTTTTGCTTGAAAAAATTCGTATATACTGTTCGTGCATTGGTAAAAAACATTGGTAAATTTCAAATTGATACGTTCATTGATTTCGTTGATAAAAATTCTTGAATATCGACGCGATGCACAGGAATTTCGTTAAACTTCGTAGTTTTCATCTTCCAGTAGAATTACTATAATTTTGGATAGGGTCATAATTTCAACGCGAAAAAATTCGTTCGTATTGTTTAATTATTGACTAAAAGGCGTTGCTAAATTTCAAATTGATACGTTCATTAATTTCGTTGATAAAAATTCTTGAATATCGACGCGATGCACGCGAGCTTTGTTAAAGTTCGTCGTTTTCATCTTCCAGTAGAATTACTATAACTTTGAGTAGAATTGTAATTTCGACATGAAAAAATTCGTACGTATTCCTTAATTATCGTAAAAAAAGCAACGCCAAATTTCAAATTGATATGTTCGTCAGATTCGTTTAAAAAAAATTCCAAGTATCGTCACTGTACATACGAACTTCATTAAACTTTATTATTTCCATCCGCTTTAAAACGAATACAATACACGCGTAATTGCAATGCAATTATACGTAACAGCGACGAAAGTGTTAACAGGGAATCATGCCCATAATTATGTAAGTAATCCAAGTCATATATTTCTTGTTTCGAGATGTAGATCACTTTCATAATTAACGCAAAATCAATTTCATATAACGTTGAACGAACAAGCGCTATTTAACGGTGTTCATTGACAATATCGTACAAAATTACATTGAATTAATTCACTTTGAAACAATGCGATGTGAAATAACTGATATTTACTGATTTTTCTTTAAATTTTGACTTACAATTAGACTACTTTCGTAATTATCGGCAAAATTATCGTCGATGATAAATCGAAATCGTCGATATATTCATAAACAGCGTTCGCTGTCGCGTTCGTTAAAAGAGAGCCGCGATTTCTATGGCCGGTTATTGCCGATAAGTCAAGCAACGGAGTTGATTGACCTGTCCTGACGTTTGCTCTCGAGGCTGATTTCTGGTGCGTTACGGTTTGCTAATCGTTTCGCACGACCGGCTGCCATCGATACCGCGATACCTGTGTGGTTAAGACACTCTCCCTGTGTGGTCTCTCTTTCTCTTTTTCTCCTTTTTTTACACGCGTACGACGCGTAGAGAGTTCGCTTGTCGCAGCCCGCATTCTGCCAGCTTTCCTTTTTCCTACGGTTCCGCTTCTTTCCTTTTTTTCTTTTCCTTTTCTTCTCTTTTTATTCTTTCTCTCCCCTTTACGAACCTATGCCTCCTCCTTCGTCGCGCTTCACGCTAAGACGCGCGCTTCTTGGGTTCGCTCTCCCATCGACCAAGCATGGGATATAGATAGTACGAGGGTTTGAAAGTTTCTCGAGGTTTCTTAGTTTGATTACTTGGCGATTTGTTCAGGGCTTAGATATTGTGGATAGTTAACATTTAGAGGTTTAGTATTCGAAAGATTGGAAATTTAATAATTTGAAACTTGAAGGATTAGGAAATAAAAGACTTGGCAATTTTGTGGCTGAGAATTTGAAGGATTAGAAATTGAAAAGCTTGAAAATTTAATGATTTAAAGCTTGAAGGATTAGGAAATAAAAGGCTTGGCAATTTTGTAACTTTGAATTTGAAAGATTAGGAATTGAAAAGCTTGAAAATTGAGCGGTTTAAAAATATGGACGCTTAGAAGATGGAATATTTTTACGTTTAATAATTTAGGAATTTGAAAGCTTAGAAATTTTGGATAGTTAAAATTTACAGGTTTAGTATTCGAAAGATTGGAAATTTAATAATTTGAAGCTTGAAGGATTAGGAAATAAAAAGCTTGGCAATTTGGTGTCTGAGAATTTGGAGGATTAGAAATTTGAAAGCTTAGAAATTTTGGATATTTAAAATTTACAGGCTTAGTATTCGAAAGCTTGGAAATTTAATATTTTGAAGCTTGAAGGATTAGGAAATAAAAGGCTTGGCAATTTTGTGACTTTGAATTTGAAAGATTAGGAATTGAAAAGCTTGAAAATTTAGCGGTTTAAATATATGGACGCTTAGAAGGTGGAATATTTTTACGTTTAATAATTTAGGAATTTGAAAGCTTAGAAATTTTGGATATTTAAAATTTACAGGCTTAGTATTCGAAAGCTTGGAAATTTAATAATTTGACGCTTGAAGGATTAGGAAATAAAAGGCTTTGCAATTTTGTAGCTAAGAATTTGAAAGATTAGGAATTGAAAAGCTTGAAAATTTAGCGGTTTAAATATATGGACGCTTAGAAGGTGGAATATTTTTACGTTTAATAGTTTAGGAATTTGAAAGCTTAGAAATTTTGGATATTTAAAATTTACAGACTTAGTATTCGAAAACATGGAAATTTAATGATTTGAAGCTTGAAGGATTAGGAAATAAAAGGCTTTGCAATTTTTTAGCTAAGAATTTGAAAGATTAGGAATTGAAAAGCTTGAAAATTTAGCGTTTTAAATATATGGACGCTTAGAAGATGGAATATTTTTATGTTTGATAATTTAAGAGTTTGAAAGCTTAGAAATTTTGGATAGTTAAAATTTGAAGGTTACTTAAATAACTAAATAATTAAGTAACTAAATAAAGCTTGGAAATTTAATAATTTAAAGCTTGAAGAATTAGGAAATAAAAGGTTTGGCAATTTTGTGGCTGAGAATTTGAAGGATTGGAAATTGGAAAGCTTGAAAATTTAGCGTTTTAAATATATGGACGCTAGGAAATGGAATATTTTTACGTTCAATAATTTAGGAATTTAAAGACTTAAACATCTTGGATATTTAAAATTTAGTGGTTACTTAAATAACTAAATAATTAAATATATAAATAGAGCTTCGAAATTTACTGATTTAATGTTTCAAGTATTAGGAAATAAAAGGCTTGGCAATTTTGTAGCTAAGAATTTCAAAGATTAGGAATTGAAAAGCTTGAAAATTTAGCGATTTAAAAATAAGTTACTATGGTAATTTCTCAATCACAAAATCTTCTTCACACGAAGAACTTAAAATTACTAAATAGGAATCGATATTGTTTAGCAGAATTTGAACTGTATAACAAACAGACAAGTATAAAATAATTGCATTTCTGTTGCTTCGGAAATTTAAGAATTCCTAACAAAATAAACTATTGCTTCTAAAAGATTGTGTTCACTCGTAAACCCCTGTTAAATGGTTAATTTTTAATTTGCTATAATTCGAAACGTCGAAATGTTTAAATCTGAGTTGCCGGTAGATGGAAAGAGGAAACAAAGAATGAAGAAGCGCAAAGGGTTAACGAGGATGGTTTAGAGATTTCAACGACACTTTCGTCTTCCGCGTAGCGAAAGGTACACGACCTCCTGAAAACGACTTCTGGAATTGCCGAGTCTCTGTTAGAAGCACGTGGTGAACTGGACCACGAGGCCGCGGTTGTACCGTTAACCGAGCAACCGGCAAAAAAATTTCCAGCCATGACCAAACCAGGCATCTCCTATACTCGTTTCAACTTCGAATTTCCTGTTCACGACTTATCAAGCATATGCCCATTGTCGTTTACTCCACTTGGTCTTTATCTGGTGTTTTATTTAGGGTAAATGTTATACCAATTAACTGCCTCTTCAAGGTTCGCGCTTTAAGTAATTTTATTCAACTATTTTAGAACGCGTTTAACATAAAGATCGTGACAGGTTGCAGCATAATATATTGTTCGACATCGAGTTTATTCGTGAACATTCTTTTATATGTTCTATATGATGAATTCATTGCCACGTAATTGAAAGTGGAGAACAAAGTCCAACGTCCCAATTACTGTCATTTCAAAGTCATATTTTAGTCAAATGAAGGACTAAAATTGCAATAATATTGTATTAATATTGGGTTAGGATTGGACTAAGATTCGAATAAAATTGGAATAATATTGGGTTAATATTGAATTAATATTGTATTAATATTAGACTAAAACTGGAATAATAGTGGATTAATATTGGATTACTATTGAATTAATATTGAATTAATATTGTATTAATATTAGAGTAAAATTGGAATAATATTGGAATAATATTGGTATAATATTGGATTACTATTGAATTAATATTGAATTAATATTGAATTAATATTGAATTAATATTGGATTAATATTGGATTAATATTGGATTAATATTGGATTAGTATTGAATTAATATTGGATTAATATTGGATTAATATTGGATTAATATTGGATTAATATTGGATTAATATTAGACTAAAATTGGAATAATAGTGGATTAATATTGGATTACTATTGAATTCATATTGGATTAATGTTGGATTAATATTGAATTAATATTGGATTAATGTTGGATTAATATTGAATTAATATTCTATTAATATTACACTAAAATTGGAATAATATTGGATTAATATTGGATTAGAATTGAACTAATATTGGATTAATATTGTATTAATATTAGACTAAAATTGGAATAATAGTGGATTAATTTTGAATTACTATTGAATTCATATTGAATTAATATTGGATTAATGTTGGATTAATATTGAATTAATATTGTATTAATATTAGAGTAAAATTGGAATAATATTGGATTAATATTGGATTAATATTGGATTAATATTGGATTAATATTGGATTAATATTGAATTAATATTGGATTAATATTGGATTAATATTGAATTAATATTGGATTAATATTGGATTAATATTGAATTAATATTTAATTAATATTGAATTAATATTGGATTAATATTGGATTAATATTGGATTAATATTGAATTAATATTGGATTAATATTGGATTAATGTTGGATTAATATTGAATTAATATTGTATTAATATTAGACTAAAATTGAAATAATATTGGATTAGAATTGAATTAATATTGGATTAATATTGAATTAATATTTAATTAATATTGGATTAATATTGAATTAATATTGGATTAATATTGGATTATTATTGAATTAATATTGTATTAATATTAGACTAAAATTGGAATAATAGTGGATTAATATTGGATTACTATTGAATTAATATTGAATTAATATTATATTAATATTGAACTAAGTTTGGAATAATATTGGATTAGATTGTTCGAGTTTGGAGCATAATATTGTTCAACAGACCTCTTTCATTTATGAACATTCTTTCATATTGATACATTAACATATTAATATATTGATACATTAACATATTAATATATTGATACATTAACATATTAATATATTGATACATTGATACATTGATATATTAACATATTCATAAACTGATATATTGATCTATTGATGTATTGAAATATATTAATAATATTTTAGGCATAAAAATTCGCAGTTTATTTATAGCGTTGCTAGAACTAACGAGTCTAGGTAAAATGTTTCTCGAATCACGATAATTAGTTTCGCTTGCGTGCATCGATTCGTATGTTTCTACTATTCTATCTTTGTATTTTTTTATTGTGCATTGCAGATGCTTTCGAAGCCACGCTAAAGCCAGGCTACGCGTCTGATCGAACAAAATCGTGTGAGTATTTTGTTACGAACTCTCTATACTCTCCATGATTCCCACCGAATTATATTTTTGTAACACAAAAGAAACGGACCGATCCATAAATAGTGGCACGCAGCAAATATTTTTCGATTCTCAATTGCTAAGAGAAGAAATAGAAAATTTAAATGGTTTTGGATTAAACGCGTGTTTTTTGTTTTTTTAACTTGGCCAACTTTTACGCATTTTTGGCGGTTTTAATTTAAACTTTATCGAGTTTTTTTGGTGCTCCCGTTTATTAGGAATTATTTATGGAAAATGTTTAGAAATTTTAGCTATTTTGAGGCGTTCTAGTTTAGATCGTGGTATTCCAAAATTTACAATAGTTAAGCTTTTCATTTTTCGCCATTTATTTGTAATGTAAAAAATGGATAATTAATGCAAATTGTAGATATTCTTTAGTTTGCATCGCAGAATTTTGAAACCTAATGATTACACTATTTATATACTAATTATTTAGAAATTAGTAAATAAGAAATTGGTAAATTTTAGCTACTTTGGGCTATATTTTAACTTAACAATTTAGAATCGTTATATTTGCATCAGTTAAACGTTTTGTTAACCAGTTATTTATAAAAATAAAACACTGACAAATTTTAGCTTAACAATTGTTATCATTACCATTTATTAGCAATTATCTTTGAGAAAAATTTTACGTATATTTTAGGTATTTTAGAATTCTGAAATTTGCATCAGTGGAACTTTAATTAACAATTATTATTAGCAATAATTATTGGCAATTATTAGCTATTATCTTTGAGAAAAAAATTACATAGAAAAACTTTAAGTATACTTTAGATATTTTAGAATTCTGAAATTTGCATCAGTGGAACTTTTATTAACAATTATTATTAGCAATAATTATTGGCAATTATTAGTAATCATCTTTGAGACAAATTTTATATAGAAAAACTTTAAGTATATTTTAGATATTTTAGAATTCTTAAATTTGCATCAGTGGAACTTTTATTAACAATTATTATTAGCAATAATTATTGGCAATTATTAGCTATTAGCTTTGGGACAAATTTTACATAGAAAAACTTTACGTATACTTTAGATATTTTAGAATTCTGAAATTTGCATCAGTGGAACTTTTATTAACAATTATTATTAGGAATAATTATTGGCAATTATTAGTAATCATCTTTGAGACAAATTTTATAAAGAAAAACTTTACGTATACTTTAGATATTTTAGAATTCTTAAATTTGCATCAGTGGAACTTTTATTAGCAATTGTTATTAGCAATAATTATTGGCAATTATTAGCTATTATCTTTGAGAAAAAATTTACATAGAAAAACTTTACATATATTTTAGATATTTTAGAATCCTTAAATCTTAATCTGTGAAAGTCTAGCAATTATTACTACCAATTAGTATTAACAATTATTAGCTATTATCTTTGGAAAAAACTTTACATATATTTTAGATATTTTAGAATTCTGAAATTTGCATCAGTGGAACTTTTATTAACAATTATTATTAGGAATAATTATTGGCAATTATTAGTAATCATCTTTGAGACAAATTTTATAAAGAAAAACTTTACGTATATTTTAGATATTTTAGAATTCTTAAATTTGCATCAGTAGAACTTTTATTAGCAATTGTTATTAGCAATAATTATTGCCAATTATTAGCTATTATCTTTGAGAAAAAATTTACATAGAAAAACTTTACATATATTTTAGATATTTTAGAATCCTTAAATCTACATCTGTGAAAGTCTAGCAATTATTACTACCAATTAGTATTAACAATTATTAGCTACTATCTTTGGAAAAAACTTTACATATATTTTAGATATTTTAGAATTCTGAAATATGCGTCAGTGGAACTTTTATTAGTAATTATTATTAGCAATAATTATTGCCAATTATTAGCTACTATCTTTGGAAAAAACTTTAAATATATTTTAGGTATTTTAGAATTCTGAAATCTGCGTCAGTGGAACTTTTATTAGTAATTATTATTAGCAATAATTATTGCCAATTATTATCTATTATCTTTGAGACAAATTTTACATAGAAAAACTTTATTTATACTTTAGATATTTTAGAATTCTTAAATATACATCTGTGAAAGTTTAGCAATTATTAGCAATTATTAGCAATCATATTTGAGACGAATTTTACGTAGAAAAACTTTACATATATTTTAGATATTTTACAATTCTTAAATCTACATCTGTGAAAGTTTGGCAATTATTAACAATTATTAGCAATTATTAGCAATCATCTTTGAGACGAATTTTACGTAGAAAAACTTTACATATATTTTAGATATTTTACAATTCTTAAATCTACATCTGTGAAAGTTTAGCAATTATTAGCAATTATTAGCAATCATATTTGAGACGAATTTTACATAGAAAAACTTTACATATATTTTAGATATTTTACAATTCTTAAATCTACATCTGTGAAAGTTTAGCAATTATTAGCAATTATTAGCAATCATATTTGAGACGAATTTTACATAGAAAAACTTTACATATATTTTAGATATTTTACAATTCTTAAATCTACATCTGTGAAAGTTTAGCAATTATTAGCAATTATTAGCAATCATATTTGAGACGAATTTTACGTAGAAAAACTTTACATATATTTTAGATATTTTACAATTCTTAAATCTACATCTGTGAAAGTTTAGCAATTATTAGCAATTATTAGCAATCATATTTGAGACGAATTTAACGTGGAAAATCTTGACGTGTATTTTAGAATCGACGAAATCGTTGTTAAATTGATTCGACATCGATTGGATCGGAATGGGAAAGCTGTGAGAAATATTTGGCATGACTCAATGCGTGAAAATTCGCGTAAAACTGTTGGCCATGACCTACCTCCACCCACGCGGTCAAACAAAACACTTGGAGACTGGTTCGCGCATTGCGTAGCTACTTAAGTTCTATTAACCGTAGCGTCTGTTTGCAAATTAGGCGTGTACGAGTCGTCAGATATAGTCGGCCGAGTCGTTTGGACTTTAGATCGATGGAATTATACGATTATACAACCGAGAAGCGCACCGTCTCGCGCTACGAACGCGAATCTTTATGCAGATTCACGATTTCACCGTGCACGAGAAAATTTCTGCAGACGAATACCCAATAGTTAATCAATAATAAGAATAAGAATCAATAGAATAAGAATAAGAGTTATTTAAAATGTAGTGGCATGCAAAATGTTCCATTTCTTCATGGTGGAATTTTTTTATACTTATTGTAGAAATTTTAAAAGTATAAAAAAAGGATCTTGTGATTCTGACGTGTAAAAGTTAAACGAAGATTTTTTTTACATTGCTAACATTTGTTAACTGGTATTCTAGTATATTTATCGTAAATAGTACTTCGATTATTTTTAACGTATATCAATCTTTGCGTTTTAATAAAGGTATAAATATCTGCAGTCGTGGATTTCGATTTTGGAAACTTTTTATAGCGAAGAGATTTTTCTGGTTTGATGGTTGATATATTGATATATTGAATGAAATTTAAGGAATTTTGTAAAGTTAAATTAATAAGCAATTAATAGTATAATTTGCGTTTTCTTTGAGTTGAATTGAAATTGGTGGAATTGGGAATTGGAAAGAATAGTATAACTTCGATCGCAATCGTAATTTCGGCCATCAAAAAATTGTGATTATTATTAGAACATTGAGAAATAACTTGGGCAAGTGTTACACTGATACGCTTATTATTTTCCTCGAAGAAAAAATTCCCAAATATTGCTTTAACGTGCACGAATTTGACGAAAATTATTCGAATTCGTCGCTTGCAAGTCACGCTGTTAAAATTAGTATAACCCTGAAAGAAAGCGTCATTTCCACCTGCAAAAATTAATACGCGCTGTTCAAATATTAATCGATAAATACGCGAAACGCCGAATTGAAAGGTTCGAAAGTTTCGCGGAGAAAAATTCGCGAGTATCGGTGTAAATTTTTCGGCCGACGAACTTGGAAGGAATTTTTGACGGGTTCGCTGTAATTGTAAAACATGTTTGATCGTTAAATTCACGACTCGTTTCTGTATGTTTAAATACGACGCGTCTATACTTAGATGGACTAAAGAGAAGTCGATTACTTTCGGTACCTAATTTGCATTACTTTGCATACTATTCGATGTGTGGACACTTTATGACGTCATTGGTAATTTCCATATACACACATCACGGCCTTCTTAAATTCCTAGTTTAACGGTGAAACGATTGACATTTCTGACCTTTCATTGCGTCATCTTATAGCATTTTAAATTAATATCATTATTAGTTTGGCCAAGAAAAATTCCCCCAAAGTTCGGATAATTAAAACAATGTCCTAACAAAATTAATATAACTTTGAAGGGAATCGTAATTTGCATATGAAAAAAATAGCAAATATTCTTTAGATACTATTCAATAATTTCAGAAAGTCTCAAATCGATATGTGTATTGGTTTTGTCTTAAAAAATTCCCAAATTTTGATTAACTTTCAGACTATCGAATTAGAACAATGTTTCAATAGGATCACTGTAATTTTGAATAGGATCGTAATTTGCGTATGGAAAAAATAGCAAATATTCTTCAGATACTACTTGATAATGTCAGCAAATCTTAAATCGATATGTCTATTGGTTTTGTTTTAAAAAATTCCCAAATTTTTGTTGATTTCCAGACCATCAAATTAGAACGATGTTATAATAGGATCACTGTAATTTTGAGTAGAATCATAATTTGCGTATAAAAAAAATTGCAAATATTCTTTAGATACTACTTAATAATGTCAGAAAATCTCAAATCGATATATCTATTGGTTTTATTTTAAAAAATTCCCAAATTTTGCTTAATTTCCACGTCATTAAATTAGAACAATCTTTTAATAGGATCACTGTAATTTTGAACAGAATCGTAATTTGTTTATGAAAAAAATAGCAAATATTCTCTAGACACTACTTAATAACGACAGAAAGTCTCAAATCGATATGTCTATTGGTTCTGTCTTTAAAAAATCCCAAATTTTGCTTAATTTCCAGACCATCGAATTAGCAAGATACCCTTCGCGTATTATTATAATTTCCAAGAAAATTGTAATTTTATACTAAACAAAATTCCGAATACATTGCAGTCATCGAGTAAGCAAACAAATTTACCTGATAATTCGCAATCTACACATAGATAGACGCGCGATGCACGCGCTAACGAAACGCCGATTTACCCGAAATAAACTAAACTAACAACGCGTTCCTTTTTTCGTTTCAGGTGAATCAGCTCGAATGAAAGATGCAGCGTCTACTTCTGCTGCCGATTCTCCTAGCTATACTAAATCTGCGAACCGCCGACGGTTTATGCGACCTAAAAAATGCCACCCACGCAATTTGCACGGATCTCGATGACGCAAAATTCATCGGCGCGAATAATCTCGTTACCCTCTCGGCTCCTTTCCTAAAAGACACATTGAAACCGGATTATTTCGCCAACCTAACCGATCTACGTCACCTGGATCTATCCGGGGGATCGATCGAACATATAGAACCGGGAACATTTACCAAACTCTCCAATTTGCACAGCTTGAGTCTGGCCGAAAACGCGATCGAATATTTGGAACTCGGTTCGTTGGACGGTTTGAATCACCTGCACACTTTGAATCTTCGCAAGAATAAATTGGAACAATTGCCGCCGGCCTTGGCTCGTCTAAAGATCTTGAAACACGTGGAGGTACACGGAAATCCGTTGCAATGCAACTGCGCCACTCTTCGGGTCCGCGATTTGCTGTTGAAACGCGGCTTGAAATTCAGCGGCAAAAAGATCCTCTGCTCGGGGCCTAAAAACCTGAAAGGATCGTCCATGTTTAAACTGGACAGCGCGACGATATGCAATTTCGAGCAACAGGATCGCGAGATGCAAAACGACGACGCGTTCTCCGAGTCGATGGAAGATATCGGTTCGGGTGACGCCGTTACGGATGAATTTCTCTCGACCTCCGAAGCCTCCACCATCGCCGAATCGTCGCCGATCCCATCTTCCGCGTCCACCTCCGTGACACCGGAAGCATTGGACAGTTCCGCGAACGCGGAGCCGACGATCGCAACGGAATCCACCGATTCGACGTCGATAATCGCCGAAAAGGAGGAAGAAATTTTCTTCGACGCGGAGGAGAAAAAATCGCCGCGCAAGAAAGTTTTCAAGGACGCTCTGTTCTATCCCGTGGAAGGTTCCGGGGAGGACGAAGGCTCCGGAGAAGGGTCCGGGATCGGTCTCGGCCTCGGCGAGTGGACGAACATCGGCAAAGTTCCGCCGGACGAAAAGGAAGAAGAATCCTCTTCGAGCAGCGGTTTCTTCGAGAGTTTCTTCAGCGGCTTGTGGGGTCCCACCGAGTCCAGCACCGCCACGGAGGAACCCAACCTCGCCGAAGAGGAGTTCATCAACGTATCCTCGCCTAAAGAAGTCGAGGAATCGATCGTACCGAAGAGAATCCCCGAATCGGACGAAGCCCCTCCGAGTTCCAGCGAAAGTTCCGTTAAAATTCAAACCACCGTGGCCACGTTGATTTCGAACGGTGTCGAAATCGGCCAGCAAGGGCTGAACGATAACGATAAGCTGGGCAAAGTTCAAGCGAAGGAAACGGAGAAGAGCAACGACGCGTTGGAGGAGGTATTGCCCTCCGCGAAACAGTCGAAGAAAGGTATGGGCTCTTACGTGGTTTTAGCCGCTCTGCTGGCCGTCTTGGCTACACTTATCGGCTTCGCCGCGTACAAGGGCGATTTCTGTAAGAAGAAACGCAAGAGGGGGGATCCGGAAAACGGGACGGAGTTGAAAGACATGCAAAAAGCGCTACTGGAGACTGGGAACAATTCTCACGCGCAGCCTAAAATCGCGTCGAACGGTAACGTCGAAAGCGTTCCTTTGTTTATCGACTCGGTGGATCATAGCGAAACCAAGGTCACGGCGGAGATTCCCGAGGCGTCGAACGGGAATACGGAGAAAGTTGAGGACGGGACGAAACAGGCGAGAGGAAGAACTATGCAAAGGGAGGAGGAAGAGAATGCGAGAGGAGACGAGGAGGATGGGAATTTTGCGAAAGATGATTCATTGTCTGCGTGTAGGACGGGTTTCGATCCGGCGGTTAATAATAGCTCGATTGCTAGATTAGCGGAAGCGAACGGACCTCCCTTGAGCCCCGGTGCTCAGAGAGTGAAGATCACTTTGCAGGAGAACCCCGACAGCGTCCCAAGGACGCCTATACTCATCACCAGAACTATGGCTGGGGATAATCTAGTCAAATTGCCATGAAAAGTTTTTTTTTTTTCTTTCTTTTTTTTTTCTCCGAGTTATCGAGGATAGAGGAGAGGACGATTACGAAGGATGATTTTTATGCAGATTTTTCTTTTGGAGAAGGAGGGGGGGGGGAGACAGACGGAGGTCGTTACGTGTGCGTGCAATTGAGTTTGGACGGATTTAGGCGGCTACGAGAGAGAGGAACAATTAGGGGGACGCGGTTACGTTGCGTTCGCTCGGATATAAGTGATTTTAATGCGGAGAAGTGGGGGAAATCGGGGATTAATGTTTTTAGAAGTTTGGAGGTTTTCGAATTGGGTGATTTGAATGATTGAGAATTTTATTAAGGGTTAGAGTTCGAAGGGTTTAATTAAGTGTGCATTTGATACGAATCGAGATTAGCGATTCTAATGTGGAAAAGTAGGAAATAAATTGGGGAGAGTTGAGAATTAATGTTTTTGGAAGTTTGGAGGTTTTGGAATTGGGTGATTTGAACGATTGAGAATCTTATTGAGGTTTGAACTCGAAGGGTTTAATTTAGTATGCATTTGATATGAATCGAGATTAGCGATTCTAATGTGGAAAAGTAGGAAAAAAGTTAGGGAGAATTAAGAATTAATCTTTTGGAAATTTGAAGATTTTAAAATTGCTTAATTTGGACGATTGAGAATCTTATTAAGGTTTGAACTCGATGGGTTTAACTAAGTATGCATTTATTATGAATTGAGATTAGCGATTCTAATGTGGAAAAGGTAAAGAAAAATTGAGGAGAATTGAGAATTAATCTTTTAGACGTTTGAAGATTTTGGAATTGTGTAATTTGAACGATTGAGAATCTTATTGAGGTTTGAATTCGAAGAGTTTGGTTTAGTATGCATTTGATATGAATGGAGATAAGCGATTCTAATGTGGAAAGGGTAATGAAAAATTGGGGAGAATTGAGAATTAATCTTTTGGAAGTTTGGGAATTTTAAAATTGGTTGATTTGGACGATTGAGAATTTTATTAAGGTTAGAGTTCGAATAGTTTAATTAAGTATGCATTTGGTATGCATTGAGATAAGCGATTTTAATGTGGATAAGTGAGGGAGAATTGAGAATGAATCTTTTAGAAGTTTGGAGGTTTTGGAATTGGGTGATTTGGACGATTGAAAATTTTATTAACAGGTTTGAGTTTGGAGGGCTTGATTTTGGATGATGATTAGGGGAACAAAATTGGAAAAGTGGGAAGAAATTGGGGAGAAATGAAAATTAATCTTTTGGAAATTTGAAGATTTTGGAATTGCTTAATTTGGACGATTGAGAATCTTATTGAGGTATGAATTCGAAGGGTTTAATTAAGTATGCATTTGGTATGAATGGAGATAAGCGATTCTAATATGGAAAAAGTAAAGAAAAATTGGGGAGAATTGAGAATTAATCTTTTGGAAGTTTGGAGGTTTTGGAATTGCTTAATTTGGACGATTGAGAATTTTATTACGGTTTGAACTCGAAGGGTTTAATTTAGTATGCATTTGATATGAATCGAGATAAGCGTTTCTAATGTGGAAAAGGTAAAGAAAAATTGGGGAGAATTGGGAAATAATCTTTTGGAAGTTTGGGAATTTTAAAGTTGGTTGATTTGGATGATTGAGAATCTTATTAAGGTTTGAATTCGAAGAGTTTGATTTAATATGCATTTGATATGAATCGAGATAAGCGATTCTAATATGGGAAAGGTAAAGAAAAATTAGGGAAAATTGAGAATTAATCTTTTGGAAATTTGAAGACTTTGGAATTGTATAATTTGAACGATTGAGAATCTTATTAAGGTTTGAATTCGAAGAGTTTGATTTAGTATGCATTTAATAAAAATCGAGATAAGCGATTCTAATGTGGAAAAGGTAAAGAAAAATTGGGTAGAATTAAGAATTAATCTTTTGGAAATTTGAAGATTTTAAAATTGCTTAATTTGGACGATTGAGAATTTTATTATCGTTTGAGTTCGAAAGGTTTAATTAAGTATGCATTTGGAAAAGTAGGAAAGAAATTGGGGAGAATTGAAAATGAATGTTTTGATAAGTTTGGAAATTTGGGAGTTTTAAAGTTGGTTGATTCGCACTGTTAAGAATTTGATTAATGTTCGAATTCGAAAAGTGTGGTTTGCTATTCATTCAGTATGCATTGAGATAAGTGACTTTAACGTGGAATAGTGGAAAGAATCGAGAAAAAAGAATTAATCTTTTAAAAGTTCGTAGGTTTCGGAATTGGATGATTTGGACGATTCCAAATTTTATTAAAGTTTGACTTCAGAGAGTTTGATTTACCTCGATGATTAGGGGACAGATTTTTTATTGTATGAATCGAGATAAGCGATTATAATATGGAAAAGATAAAGAAAAATTAAGGAGAATTGAGAATTAATCTTTTAGAAATTTAAAGGTTTTGAAATCTCTTAATTTGGACGATTGAGAATTTGATTAACGTTTGAATTCGAAGAGTTTGATTTAATATGCATTTAGTATACATTGAGATAAGTGATTTTAATATGGAAAAGTAAGAAAGAATGTTTGCAAATTTGAGAGTTTTGAAATTGAATGATTTGAATGATTGTGAATTCTATTCAAAATTTAAAAAGATCGAAATATTTAAGATTACTTGGAAAAATAGTGCAAGAATAATATCGTTGACTAAAAGTACACAATACACCATCCATTTATAAGTACCATACGGACAAATTAAAAATTAGTAGACCAGAATTTTATGGACATTTCTTGGCAAACAATTTTATGGTAAACATTTTTCGTAGCCTTTGAAGAATGCAGCTTTAATATAAAATACATTTCTACCTGCAACTATCTTTGTATTAATTATAGAGGCTTACAATTGACTAGAATTGATTTTACTCGACGGATACGTGGTAAATTCAATTTTACGACTTTTACACTGAATTTTTATACTTTTACGATACTTGTTCGACGGTGTAAAATTCGGCACGCATTTATCCAATGATCCAAAAGATAGAGATGTTCGTATCACGTTGTAACGATTGAGTTCAGATTGATTTAGATTGAAATAAAGATCGAGAGGCAAGAACAGAGCGATCCCCTAATTGTTAATAACGCCGTCAGTGTTCCTAATCGTTGTTCATTGCGTTCACAGCGAGACGCGCAACTTTCAGTTCCAGTTCCGAGGGACGGATTCACGATTAGCGTGAAATTTGCCGTTAGCGAGAATTTTTTTGCCAACTTTTGCAACGTTTCCAGTGGCCCTTAGTTAAAAAAAAAAAGCGTTCAACGCAATCGTGCAATCCTACGAAAACTGATCGAAAGCTGTTCGCCAATGAAATCGTTGAACTTTTGAAAATTTCGCGACGCGGTTGGAATTCGACGAAATGCGAAATGTGAAGCGTTTCGGATCCTTTTTCGCCTGTTATTTCGATTAAATCGACGCGCGTCGATTAAACGATTTCGATATTTAGGAAAAGTAATAAATGTAAAAGTGCTGGAGTAGTTTATTTCGTTAAATAATTGCAACTTCGTTGAGAAGCGGCCATTATGGACGAAACTTGGCTCGTTTTGTAATCGAACGAATTTATTTTGTTCATACGATGTCCAAAAGCAAGATTACAAAGTCTGTTATTATATTACTAATATAATATTATATATACGACCAAGTTTCGAACTATTTTTACGATTAATCGACGAACGGATGATCGAATAAATTTATGGCGAACGCACGGGATTTGAAATTTGTATAAATGATAAATACGATTTGTATAAATAGCGTGGCAACGATTGTAAAAGTGATAGGAACGAATAATTTTGTGCAGTGGCGTTAGATGTTAAAAAAAAATAGAAGAGATGAGATTGTACATAATTGCAAATAATAATAATTATAATAATAATGTAATACGTAGTTAAAAGTTCGGTTATATTTGTACGAGGTTTGTGGATGCAAATATTTGATACATTTTTCTATACGTGTTGTATATGGAATATTAGCAGACTAGTCAGTTTCTCTTAAGATTCTTCCATCTCGTGTAGAACTTGAATGGAAATCGATGATATAATCATAGGTAGACCACAGTGAATTACAAAATTAATCGCACGAAAAAAGCGAAACGAAAGAATGGCGAATGGAGATGTAAAAAATATAGAAGGAAATATTGAGCTGCAACATAAAATGAATAGCAGGCAAAATTAGAATAAAAATTCACCGTATAAATACGTATATTTTATTATTTGATTGGTAATTTAGGCGTAATTACAATTAAAGTAGAATTATTATTTGGCTGAGAAGAAAGAAACAGAGATATAAAAAATAGAACGAAATATTGAATTGTAACATAAAAATAAACAATAGGTGAAATGAATAATATTTCATTAATAAGTTGATTTTGTTTTATAGCTTATGAAGCATTATCTTATTAATTCGATGATTGAAAGAATTTTATTAATACGTAATTGAAATACAATTTAAATTAAAGTAGAATTATTATTTGGCTGAGAAGAAAGAAACAGAGATGTAAAAAATAGAACGAAATATTGAATTGCAACATAAAAATAAGCAATAGGTAAAATGAATAATGTTTCATTAATAAGTAGATTTTGTTTTATAGCTTGTAAAGAATTCTTATTAATTCGATGGCCGAACAAATTTTATTAATACGTAATTAAGGCATAACTTAAATTAAAGTAGAATATATAATTTGGCTGAGAATTTTCAGCCAATTTAGAGAATTAAATTGTAGAATATTTGTTCCATTTTTCCTAGAACTCTTTTAAGCTTCTAAAAAAATTCCATTTAAATGGAAGAAAATAATCGATGGAAACGATGCAATTCTGATTCATCGAAATTCGTCTTGAATTCGCAATTAAACGTGTTTAAAAAGATTGAGTAAAAATTGGAGGAAAATGTGTTACAATTCAATATTTACGGATTTTATACTATTAACGTTAATAGCATTTTGTTTTACGTTTTGTCGAATAAACGGCGACGAAGATTTTGCTATTATTTTCGTCTGCGTGGATAATTTTGTGATTCACGGTGAATAAAAAAATTCAGCCTTTCGTTTGACACCCGTGAAAATTTTAGGACCATCATCGATTGTATTTGTTTCAAATTTGGAATTTAATATTTAGTTAATTTAGGCTGCGAATTTTTATACATTCAAAGAAAGTTTAAATCTACAACAAATTGCAGCGCGCACAAAAATTGCAATTTTATTTATTATACCAATAAAATAAAGATCCATAATTCATAGTTCGTAAAATATTACCTTAAAAAAATATCAATGTAACGTTATACTAAATATTAAAACGTTAATTAATTATATAGTAAAATATTATACATATATTTATTCATTATATATTAAAATATTATACAAATATTTATTAACTATATATTGAAATATTTCTCGAAAAGTATCAAAAGGAGAGAATTTGTAAATTAATAGACAACAAATTTATTATCGAAAAACGTCCGCTTAATTTCATTTTCTTCATTTCTCGAAAGATACGTTAAAAATATATTCAAATGCTGTTTGCCACGAAAGCATGAATTTGCATAAAAATCCGCAGCTTAATAAACAAACATTGGATTCCAATTTGAAGTGAAATAGAAATGTATAGCATTTTCATTTGCGCATACTTTTAATATTACAAATATTATAGCATATATATAAATATATCTAAGAAATAAGAAACGTTAAACATTATTCGACGTTGCAAACGTGTTTTGAAAAATTCGTTAACGATTAAAAGGTTCTATTGTTAAATAATAGATACGTTAAATAAAGGAAATAGGGTTTCGTTGAATAACCGCGAGTTTCGCAATGTTTAAACGGATGAACAGATATTTCAGTTTGAAACTCGACGACTTTAAATGCGAAACTTGACACTTAATAATTAAATGGAATTATTAATTTATATCAAATCTATCTCGTATGTATATGTGTATGTATTTATAATAATAATAATCATTCCAAGATTGTGTTTAATCATCGACAAGTATGATTAATGAAATATTTCGTTGCGAGATAGGATAATTATAAAAATGAATGTAATTATATATAATATAATATATAATATATAATATATAATATATAATATAATAATATATAATATAATAATATATAATATATTATATAATATATAATATAATAATATATAATATATTATATATAATATAATAATATATAATATATTATATGTTATATAATATATAATATAATATATATATAGATAGATGGATATTTATAGTAATTAAGCTGTGTATTCGTTACGTAAGAATTGAAGTTTTAAAACACGTTGATTAATTATTATTAAATGCCAAATAGGATGTTGAGAATATAGCATAAACTTTGTCGTTTGCATTTCATAGCGATTCCTAAACTACCGAAATGACTTTTGTATGTAAATTCCCTTTCTTTTTTTTTTTTTTTGTAAGAATAAACGTTGTTAAATTATGAATTAAGTATATTAAATGTTATTTGAATGATTGGTGAAACGTGTGGAAAAAATTGGTATGAATTATTAATGAAAATTCAATGGTAAATCGATATTAAACGATTTCTTCTTTTAATCCGATGAATTTTTATAATCGTTCAAATATGTATTTTAATATCGATTAAATAGTATTTTATAGATTAATATTATACGATGAATATGTTTTGAGAGTTGAATATTTTAATGAAACACTTTTAATAGTGTTTGAAAGATTTTAAGAGCTTCCGAATTTGAAGCTGGACAAAATTAAATGATTCGATTTACGTAGACGAATTTTATATTATTTAAAATAATTGTATAGTATTTTATATTAATATTCCCCAATGAATATTTGAATAAAATACTTTTCATAATGTTCGAAGTATTTTAAATACTTCTGCGTTAAAATCTGAGCAAAATTAAATGGTTTAAAATTCAAATATGTATTTCAATATAATTAAATAGTATTTTACATTAATATTCTACAATGAAACACTTTTAATATCGTTCGAAGAATTTCAAATGCTTCTGTGTTCAAAGTTAAACAAAATTAAACGATTTGATTTAATTAGACGAATGTTACGTTGTTTACAATATATATTTTATAACAATTGTACAGCATTTTGTATTAATATTCTATACGCATTATATTTTAATACAACAATATTTCAATAGATTTGAATATTCTCAGAGGTTGAATATTTGAATGAAATCCTTTCGACATACAATATTATTTCAATGACAGGAAAATTGGATAGGAAAACAATAAATAATAAAAAAATCATTCGAAGCGACGCAAAATCACTCGAAATAATCCAGAAACCATTGGATTGTTTGAAAAATTGCTTCATCTTTATTTAATTACATTCAGCCGCGTTGTTCTCGTAGAAATCGTGTCGAAATTCGATATTTAAATTTCCTTAATCTCCGATCCTTCGTTCATTCGTTTGCAATTAAATAAAACGATCGAAGTGACGAAAGTAATTGGCACATTCACCCTAAATTCTAATCATTCACGAATCTCGTTCGGCGTTCGATTCTCTGTATCCGCTTTTCGGTTCCCTTCTAAGCTCCCTGATAACGATCGATCTGCTAGATCCTACGGCAGCGTGAATATCGGAATCTTCGTCGTCCGTAGAATGTCCATCGTAAACGGTTCGTCTTCTCCTTTTCATTCTAGCGCTAGGGGTTTGCGGTCTCGGTCTCGATCTTCCGCTTCCGGAATCCATCGAGTCGCTTATCACGCTGCTGTGCCTTCTTTGCCTGCAAATAATTTATTAACACATTTCAATTTATTCGGATAAAGGTCCAACGTAAATAACGGTACAATTAATTGTCATTTTTAAATTTAACGTTTAACAGTATTAAAACTCTCGTTGTTCCGCGATTTTATTATATTATATTGTATTATAATGCATCAGCTTGTGTTATATTATTCTAAAGATTAGATTTGAAAGAATTTATTCGGATAAAGACCTGTGAAATAGTAACACAATTTTTATCATTTTTGAGCGTTGATAAAACGCTTGTCGCGCGGCAATTTTAATATACTATATTTATGTTGTATTATATTATATTATAATATGTTATATTATATTGTATTATATTATATTATATTATATTATATTATATTGTATTATATTATACTATGTTATGTTATATTATATTACATTGTAATATATTATACCATATTATATTATATTATATTACATTATATTATAATATATTATATTATGTTATATTATGATACATTATAATATATTATAATATGTTGTATTATGATATATTATAATATATTATAATATATTGTATTATGTTGTATTATGATATATTATAATATATTATAGTATATTGTATTATGTTATATTATATTAAGATATATTATAATATAATATATTATATTGTATTATATTATAATATATTATAATATATTGTATTATATTATATTACAGTATATTATCGTAACGATTACTTTTCAAAGAATTTACTCGGATGGAGGCACGTAAAATACCATCACAATTTTTACGTGATAGTAATAGAACTTCTATATTTCACATTCAATCCCATTCTGTAATGCATTTTTCTGTAACATTTTGCGCGTACTTAAATTCCCCATAAGTGCATCGAAATTCACAGTCTAATAATAATTATATACATATATATATATATATATATATATATATATATATATATATATACATACGTGTATATATTGAATAATATCACGATAATAGCCAAAGAAAATATATACCAAAACCACCGAAAAGCGTAACATTAACTTCACCTTATTTCAGTTACAAATTCTTACTTTTCCAAAAAGAAATAAAAGGAAAAAACAAAACTGATCTGATGAGCTCTGCTCTCAAATAAGAAGTACATGAATATGTTTTCTTCTCTTTCAAAATGTCCTCAGTCAAATTTCGTAACGCATTTCACTTTTTCACCTGGCGACCCTCCATCCCTAAAACATATTCATGTTAAAAGAACTGGCTACCTGCGAGACGCGTGAGTCCTGGAATTCCTTTGGCTCTGCGGTAAATCGTTGCCGCTGTTACCAACGGAGATTTGTCGTTCCCTTCTAATTCTCTCTATTCTCCTCTCTTCCCTGCGAAGCAAATCGTCCTCGCTTTGAATTCGTTTACGAGGTCCCCGATCTCGTCCCCGACTTCGACTTCTTCGATGTTTCACGCGCAAATTATCAGCGGAGCCCATCACGCGGATCGAATGCGTCTCCACGGAGATCTCGTCGAGATTGTCGAGGGAACGAGCCAGTCTCGGCATCTGCACCGCTTCCTCGTAACTCGGCGGTTGGATTAACTCCAAAGGGTTTATTCTTGGCTCCGGTGCACGCTCGGTACGAGGTTCTTGTTGGCTTACTTGGCTCCTGGAATTTTACAGTATTCACTGTTAGTAAGTTTTACGTTGCAAGGGGGATTGGAATGAATAAATTGGATAGGTATTTTTGAGGCAGAAATCGGGGTGAATTTTTGCAAGATAGGGATTTTTAAGAGAAGTATTAGGGTGAATTTGTATAATTAATATTTTTAAAGGAGCTGTTAGGGTAAATTGGGAGCATAAGTAATTTTAAGGCACATATTGGCTTAAATTGGGGTAAACTTGTAGAAAAATTGTTTTTAAAACAGAAATTAGGATAGATCGGTGGGGTAGATATTTTTAAGGGAGAAAATTGGGGTAAATTGGGAAGATAAGTATTTCTAAGGCAGAAATTGAGGTAAATTTGTAGGATAGGGATTTTTAAGAGAAGAATTATGGTAAATTTGTATAATATGTACTTTTAAGGGAACTGTTAGGGTAAATTGGGAGCATATATAATTTTAAGGCAGAAATTGGATAAAATTGGGGTAAACTTATAGAATAAGTGTTTCTAAGACAGAAATTAGGATAAATCGGTAGGGTAGGTATTTTTAAGGGAGGAAATTGGGGTAAATTGCGAAGATAAGTATTTTTAAGACAGAAATTGTGGTTAATTTGCAGAATGGGGATTTTTAAGAGAAGAATTGGGGTGATTTTGTATAATAAGGATTTTTAAAGTAGCTATTAGGGTAAATTCGGAGCATAGTTAATTTTAAGGCAGAAATTGGCTTAAATTAGGGTAAACTTGTAGAAAAAGTGTTTCTAAGATAGATATTAGGATAAATCGATAGGGTAGGTATTTTTAAGAGAAGTATTAGGGTGAATTTGTATAATAAGTATTTTTAAAGGAGCTGTTAGGGTAAATTGGGAGCATAGATAATTTTGAGGCACATATTGGCTTAAATTGGGGTAAACTTGTAGAATAAGTGTTTCTAAGACAGAAATTAGGATAAATCGGTAGGGTAGATATTTTTAAAGGATGAAATTGGGGTAAATTGGCAAGATAAGTATTTTTAAGGGAGAAATTGTGGTAAATTTGCAGGATGGGAATTTTTAAGAGAAGAATTGGGGTAAAATAGCTATTTTTAAGGGAGGAAATTGGGGTAAATTGGGAAGATAAGTATTTTTAAGGCAGAAATTGTGGTTAATTTGCAGGATGGAGATTTTCGAGACAAGAATTAGCGTGATTTTGTATAATAAGTATTTTTAAAGGAGTTGTTAGGGTAAATTGGGAGCATAAGTAATTTTAAGGCACAAATTGGCCTAATTAGGGTAAACTTGTAGAATAAGTGTTTCTAAGACAGAAATTAAGATAAATCGATAGGGTAGATATTTTTAAGGGAGGAAATTCGGATAAATTGGGAAGATAAGTATTTTTAAGGTAAAAATTGTGGTTAATTTGCAGGATGGGAATTTTTAAAAGAAGAATTGGGGTAAATTTGTATAATAGGTAATTTTAAGGCAGAAATTGGGGTAAATTTTGGGGGATTATGTATTTTTAAGAGAAGAATTGTGGTTAATTTGTATAATAGGTACTTTTAAAGAAACTGTTAGGGTAAATTGGGAACTTAGATATTTTTAAGGCAGAAATTGGCTTAAATTAGGGTAAACTTGTAGAATAAGTGTTTCTAAGATAAAAATTAGGATAAATCGGTAGGGTAGGTATTTTTAAGGGAGGAAATTGGGGTAAATTGGGAAGATAAGTATTTGTAATATAGAAATCGGGGCAAATTTATAGGATAGGGATCTTCGAGAGAAGAATTGGAGTAAATTTGTAGGATAGGAATTTTTAAGAGAAGAATTGGGGTAAATTTGTATAATAGGTAATTTTAAGGCACAAATTAAGGTAAATTTTGAGGGATAGGTATTTTTAAGAGATGAACTGGAGTAAATTTGTAGAATACGTATTTTTAAGGGCGGAATTATACTAAATTGACAACATAGGTAATTTTAAGACAGAAATTAGGATAAATCGTTAAGGTAGGTATTTTTAAGGGATAAAATTGGGGTAAATTGCGAAGATAAGTATTTTTAAGGCAGAAATTAAGGTAAATTTGTAGCATAGGGATTTTTAATAGCTAAATAGGAATAAATTTGTAGAATAGATATTTTTTAAACGATAATCAAGCTTGCAAATTTCTTTCCCAAAATGTAGTTCCTTTCAATTATTCGTCAAACATTCGCCAATAATTCGTTCCAATATAAAACAGTCGCAAATTGTGAATTTATCGTATATTTCACGGAGCTAAAATTGAAACAAAAATTGTCGAGTTCAAAATATTTCTTTTCCTTTCCCCATTGAATTTTTCCGCAATTATAATGACTGTATTATGATAAAGTAGGTTCCTAAATTATTGCAGCAGTCAATACAGCGTTCTACTATTATTGATTCATTCATTTTCTCATTCTTCGCAATTATATTTATCCTAAACTAATAATAACTACTCGTACCGACGAAAAATTTACGAAACAACGTAATCATTCGCAAATTTATTCGTATATTCCTCGTCTTTCGAAACGCGTAGCTTAAAATAAATAAATGATAAATTCGTTATTCTTCTTAACATAAAAAGGAAATATTACATACGTCAATAATTATTATTTTAACTTATCGATTACAATCAATAAGTTATCCTATTTTATTTTTAATTTTAATCCACGTACCTTGGAAAATAAATCTTGCGCCAAAGTATAAAACGAATTACTTTGTTTCTCAACTTTCTTATAATTGATAATTGTAAATGTATAGCTGCAGATTTTACCGAATTCGCGCGATGGAAATAATTACGTGTCTTACCTCCTCTGCCTTAACAATCGTAGAGTTTCCAATTGCTGCCTTTGTTCGATGGCTCTTCGTTTGATTCTCATCATGTGCCTGATGGAGACGAAGCTTCCGAACATGACGAGGATCATGAGAAGCACGATCATTACGAATCCCCATGTTCTGTCCTTGCTGTAATACAGCGGCACGTTCCACGCGTCGAAACACGCGGTCATCCAAGTGAATCCCGACATATTCACCGGGCTTTGACACAGCAAACTCTGATCCGACGTTTTCGCCGGCGGTTCGGTTAAATAGCTGTACATTAAGAATAATTCGCGGCAGTCGCATCGCCATGGATTGTCCTCTAAATTGATTATATTCAAATCCGGATTGTTTCGGAACACTTCCGGGTCTATTGCCTCCGTCAGACGATTTCCTGAAAATTCATCAACGTTAATGCACAAAATAATTAACCCATTATTGGCTTAACTTATGTACTTGGTCATTTTTCGATGTTTATCCACTGAAATATTGACTATTCGTTATTATAACATTACATCGAATGCAAATTATTATGCATTGAAATATTATACGCAATTCTTACGTAATAATCGTTAATCTCGCAATTTAATCAAACGTAGTAATAATCTTACAATTTTAAAAATTGGAATGAAATAAATTCAAATTCATTGCTAAATTTTGCATGTTTTAATTATACGTGGTTTATAAACTAAAACACGAGTGCAACTCGTTGTTATAAGCGAAATTATCCTGTTAATTTTCCTTTACAATAAAACTTGAAACGCGAATAGAAGAATTTTAATTCGAACTTGGTTGTTTGTTTTTGTTTGTATTATTTTGCATTAACCTATTTGTTAACACGAATAAAATAGTCGAACCTGAGAGATCGATTCGTACGAGTTGCGGCAGTTGCAAAAACGAATCGTTCGAAACGTCCACTATTCGATTCCTCTTGAAATCCAGCTTTTTCAACGTGCTCGATTTCAATCCCGTCGGCATTCTTTGCAGCCGATTGTCGCTCAATATTATGCTCCTAATTTTCGGCATATTCGCCAAACAATCGTCCTGCAGGTAACTTATCAAATTCGCCGACGCGTCAAGCGTTGCAACGGCCGACATGAAATTCGGAAATTCTCGCATAGCGTTGTAAGACAAATTCAACACTTTCATGTCGACGTTCTCGTGAAACGTTAAAGGATGAATCGTATCCAAATTGTTAGCGGATAGATCCAACACTTGCAGCTTTACCAAGCCTTCGAACGTGCTTCGATTCAGGCTTTCGATTTCGTTCGCGTTCAAATAGAGAAAGCCTAGTTCCCTGTTTCTGGCGAAGATTCGATCAGGAAGCATTCGTATTATGTTTCTGGATAATCGAGCGTGCGTTAACGAGGGAAATCCGTGAAGACCGGGACGATCTAAATTGCAACGCGACGCGTCGAGCTTTTTCAGTTTAAAATGCCTCAACGTCGAATGCCTGAAAGTGAAATATATATATGTGTTATATTGTTGTTATAGTAGGAGGTGTATATTAAGGGAAATTGTTAAATAGGGGAAATAGCGAAGGTAATAGTATAATAATGGTAAAAGCGTTTTGCAAGAAATATTTCACTTCTATTACAAATAATTAATATATATATTAATGGAAATTGTAAAATAGTAAAAATAGCGAAGGTAATAGTATAATAATGGTAAAAGTGTTTTGCAAGAAATATTTCACTGCCAACACCAATATTAATAATAATTGTAAAATAGTAAAAGTAGTGAAGATAATAGTGCAATAATAGTAAAAGTGTTTTGCAAGAAATATTTCACTGCCAACACTAATATTAATAAGAATTGTAAGATAGTAAAAATAGTAAAGATAATAGTATAACAATGATAACAGTATTTTGCAAGAAATATTTCACTGCTAACACCAATATTAATAAGAATTGTAAGATAGTAAAAATAGTAGAGACAATAATATAATAATGGTAAAAGTATTTTGCAAGGAATATTTCACTTCTAACACCAGTAATTAATATATATATTAATGGAAACTGTAAGATAGTGAAAATAATAGTGCAATAATAGTGAAAGTATTTTGCAAGAAATATTTCACTGCTAACACCAATATTAATAAGAATTGTAAAATAGTAAAAATACTGAAGATAATGGTATAACAATGGTAACAGTATTTTGCAAGAAATATTTCACTTCTAACACCAATATTAATAAAAATTATCATTTAATAAAATATAAGCATAATAATAGTTTAACTTAATATGTAAGCATAATAATAGTTTCATTTAATATAGAAGCATAATAATAGTTTAACTTAACATGTAAGCATAATAATAATTTTATTTAATATAGAAGCATAATAATAGTTTAACTTAATATGTAAGCATAATAATAGCTTCATTTAATATGTAAGCATAATAATAGTTTCATTTAATATGTAAACATAATAATCGCTCAATTTAATATAGAAGCATATTAATAGTTTTATTAAGAATTTAATATATATAAGCATAGTAATAGTTTAACTTAACATGTAAGCATAATAATACTTTCATTTAATATAGAAGCATAATAATAGTTTAACTTATTATGTAAGCATAATAATAGTTTCATTTAATATAGAAGCATAATAATAGTTTAACTTAACAAGTAAGCATAATAATAATTTCATTTAATATAGAAGCATAATAATAGTTTAACTTAATATGTAAGCATAATAATAGCTTCATTTAATATAGAAGCATAATAATAGTTTAACTTAATATGTAAGCATAATAATAGTTTCATTTAATATAGAAGCATAATAATAGTTTCATTTAATATAGAAACATAATAATAGTTCAATTTAATATAGAAGCATAATAATAGATTCATTTGATATAGAAGCATAATAATAGTTCAATTTAATATAGAAGCATAATAATAGATTCATTTGATATAGAAGCATAATAATAGTTCAATTTAATATAGAAGCATAATAATAGTTCAATTTACTATAGAAGCATATTAATAGTTTTATTAAGAATTTAATATATGTAAGCATAGTAATAATTTAACTTAACATGTAAGCATAATAATAGTTTCAGTTAATATAGAAGCATAATAATAGTTTAACTTATTATGTAAGCATAATAATAGTTTCATTTAATATAGAAGCATAATAATAGTTTAACTTAACAAGTAAGCATAATAATAATTTCATTTAATATAGAAGCATAATAATAGTTTAACTTAATATGTAAGCATAATAATAGCTTCATTTAATATAGAAGCATAATAATAGTTTAACTTAATATGTAAGCATAATAATAGTTTCATTTAATATAGAAGCATAATAATAGTTTCATTTAATATAGAAACATAATAATAGTTCAATTTAATATAGAAGCATAATAATAGATTCATTTGATATAGAAGCATAATAATAGTTCAATTTAATATAGAAGCATAATAATAGATTCATTTGATATAGAAGCATAATAATAGTTCAATTTAATATAGAAGCATAATAATAGTTCAATTTACTATAGAAGCATATTAATAGTTTTATTAAGAATTTAATATATGTAAGCATAGTAATAATTTAACTTAACATGTAAGCATAATAATAGTTTCAGTTAATATAGAAGCATAATAATAGTTTAACTTATTATGTAAGCATAATAATAGTTTCATTTAATATAGAAGCATAATAATAGTTTAACTTAACAAGTAAGCATAATAATAATTTCATTTAATATAGAAGCATAATAATAGTTTAACTTAATATGTAAGCATAATAATAGCTTCATTTAATATAGAAGCATAATAATAGTTTAACTTAATATGTAAGCATAATAATAGTTTCATTTAATATAGAAGCATAATAATAGTTTCATTTAATATAGAAACATAATAATAGTTCAATTTAATATAGAAGCATAATAATAGATTCATTTGATATAGAAGCATAATAATAGTTCAATTTAATATAGAAGCATAATAATAGATTCATTTGATATAGAAGCATAATAATAGTTCAATTTAATATAGAAGCATAATAATAGTTCAATTTACTATAGAAGCATATTAATAGTTTTATTAAGAATTTAATATATGTAAGCATAGTAATAATTTAACTTAACATGTAAGCATAATAATAGTTTCAGTTAATATAGAAGCATAATAATAGTTTAACTTATTATGTAAGCATAATAATAGTTTCATTTAATATAGAAGCATAATAATAGTTTAATTCAGTGGTATTATTGCTTGCCTCGTACTGTAGACTAACGTAGGATTGTTGGATAATCGAAGCTCCTCGAGTTCCGGGAATCCATTAAACGTATCCGGATTCAAATAATTTAAAATGCAGTCGGACATATCCAGCCACTGTAATTTCGGACTCCATGGTGCTCTAATTAATTTCAACGGGTTTCCCACCATACTGAGCATCGTCAACTTTGGTAATCCATCCAAAGACGTATTGCTAAGCTCCTTTATTTCTATTAAACGCAAACAATGCAGAAATTAAATTCTCCACTCTAAATTCGTCCTTTTTTGCGAGTAAAAATAATATTTCCACAGAATGCGAAAATTTGTATTCTTAAGCTTGGCTAGCGATCAAAACATGAAATACAATAAAATAAGTAAATTTATTTCGCCTGTGTCGGCAGTGAACGTAAAATATTTATATATTTATTAATATGCTTCGTTTTATTTTATTTCTTATTGAACAAAAGGTTTTATAATAAAACCTTTACCTTTATTTATTATTTATTTACTTTTATTATAAAATTGTTTCATCTGTATGAAAACATTGTAATAATTATGACAATATTTGTAGGCGATAATTTAATTATTCTACAATAATTGCAACAGAATAATTTAATTATTCTACAATAATTGCAACAGATTAATTTAATTATTATACAATAATTGCAACAGAATAATTCAATTATTCTACAATAACTGCAACAGATTAATTCAATTATTCTACAATAATTGCAACAGAATAACTTAATTATTCTACAGTAATTGCAACAGAATAATTTAATTATTCTACAATAATTGCAACAGATTAATTCAATTATTCTACAATGATTGCAACAGAATAATTTAATTATTCTACAATAATGCAACAGATTAATTCAATTATTCTACAATAATGCAACAGATTAATTCAATTATTCTACAATAATTGAAACAGATTAATTCAATTATTCTACAACTTGTAACAGAATAATTTAATCATTGTACAATAATTGCAACAGAATAATTTAATTATTCTACAATAATTGCAACAGAATAATTAAATTATTCTACAATAATTGCAACAGAATAATTTAATTATTATACAATAATTGCAACAGAATAATTTGATTATTCTACAATAAATGCAACAGATTATTCAATTATTCTACAATAATTGCAATAGAATAATTTAATTATTCTATGATAATTGCAACAGATTAATTCAATTATTCTACAATGATTGCAACAGAATAATTTAATTATTCTACAATAATGCAACAGATTAATTCAATTATTCTACAATAATTGCAAGAGAATAATTTAATTATTCTATGATACTTGCAACAGATTAATTTAATTATTCTACAATAATTGTAACAAAATAATTTAATCAGTCTACAATAATTGCAACAGAATAATTTAATCATTCTTCAATAATTGAAACAGAATAATTCAATTATTATACAATAATTGCAACAGAATAATTTAATCAGTCTACAATAATTGCAACAGAATAATTCAATTATTCTACAATAATTGCAACAGAATAATTCAATTATTCTACAATGAATGCAACAGATTAATTTAATCATTCTACAATAATTGAAACAGAATAATTTAATTATTCTACAATAATGCAACAGGATAATTAAATCATTCTACAATAATTGAAACAGAATAATTTAATCATACTACAATAATTGCAACAGATTAATTCAATTATTCTACAATACTTGTAACAGAATAATTAATAAAATTCAGCAAAAGTTCGTAGCTTTAAATGATGAACAAAAATAGATAATTTAAACTGGCACAGAATTTAATTTTTAAAGGAATGAAGAGAAATGTTAAAATTGACTTGATTTGCAAAACGGCGACTTTGATGTGCTGTAGAACTTTTATTCCAATTTTATAGCGATCAAGAAATCGTTGTACCGCAATGGCTAACGTCCAGAGCTTCCAAACTAACGCTAATTAATCCCTCCAAGTTCGTCAATGGATTTCTGGATAAATGCAGCACCGTTAAAGCTGACAATCTTCCAATCGATTTAATATCAATGATCTCCTTTATCTCGTTCCCGCTTAGATCGAATCTTCGCAAATTTTTCAACGAACTCAAATCCTCCGGTATGGAACTTATTTTATTCCTGGCCACGTTCAAGTATTGCAAATCCACGAGTCGATTTATGTCTGCGGAGATGTTCGTCAGCAGATTGTTGGATAAATTCAAATCCTCCACCTGAAACGATATTAAATAGATTTGTACCAAAAGTATTATTTCTCAATCTTTGGTTGCGATTGAAAATTATTCGCGCGAATTCACTTATAAATAATAGATGCTTCATTCGATGTTGATAACGTGAATGAATACAATTGTTAAGTATAATAGTGGATAAATAAATATAATTATAGTGTTCAGTTTAATTAATATTTTCTTGTGGTTAATTTATAGTATCACAAATAGACTATGCTTTATATAAAAAATAGTTTGTTAATAGAAATCGTTTCGTATTTAATGGATTAATATTATTAACGAGTATTTTTGGATAAATCGTATATATTAATGAGAATTGAAGGATTAACCACTTAAAGTGCTAATAGAAATCAAAGCTGAGTAGTTTTTAACTCTTTGCAATGTGAATTAAATAGTTAACCACTTAAAGGGTTAATAGAAATCAAAGCTGAGTATTTTTAACCCTTTGCAATGTGAATTAAATAGTTAACCACTTAAAGGGTTAATAGAAATAAAAGAGTATTTTTTAACCCTTTGCAATGTGAATTAAATAGTTAACCACTTAAAGGGCTAATAGAAATAAAAGCTGAGTATTTTTTAACCCTTTGCAATGTCAATTAAATAGTTAACCACTTAAAGGGTTAATAGAAATAAAATATGAGTATTTTTTAACCCTTTGCAATGTGAATTAAATAGTTAACCACTTAAAGAGTTAATAGAAATAAAATATGAGTATTTTTTAACCCTTTGCAATGCGAATTAAATAGTGAACCACTTAAAGGGTTAATAGAAATAAAAGATGAATATTTTTTAACCCTTTGCAATGTGAATTAAATAGTTAACCACTTAGAGGTCTAATAGAAATAAAAGATGAGTATTTTTTAACCCTTTGCAATGTGAATTAAATAGTTAACCACTTAAGGTGCTAATAGAAATCAAAGCTGAGTATTTTTTAACCCTTTGCAATGTGAATTAAATAGTTAACCACTTAAAGGTCTAATAGAAATAAAAGATGAGTATTTTTTAACCCTTTGCAATGTGAATTAAATAGTTAACCACTTAAGGTGCTAATAGAAATCAAAGCTGAGTATTTTTTAACCCTTTGCAATGTGAATTAAATAGTTAACCACTTAAAGGTCTAATAGAAATAAAAGATGAGTATTTTTTAACCCTTTGCAATGTTAATTAAATAGTTAACCACTTAAAGGGCTAATAGAAATAAAATATGAGTATTTTTTAACCCTTTGCAATGTGAATTAAATAGTTAACCACTTAAAGGGTTAACCCCTTGCCTTCCTATTATTTTATTACCTACGTATGCTAGTATTAGCTGGTTACTTTTTTTATATCATTTAACTTACAAATTATTTAAATATTATTGGCAATTTTTACCTAAGAACCTGCAATCTTGCAAGACCAAGCTAAAATTATAATTCAAATTGAATTCCACCCTGGATAATATCTGTTTTTGTTGAATCTAAGCTATAATTCATAGAACGAGTGTGACTCGTCATTGTAGGGCAAAGGGTTAATAGAAATAAAAGATGAATATTTTTTAACTCGTTTGGGATACGAATTTTTCGTCACTTCGTTTTCTCACACGTTTAAAATTAAATTGCATTATTCGTCTGATTTATGATTCATTCATTCATGTTTATCAATCGATTGATTCATTCGTGTTTATCAATTAATTGGTCGATTCATTTTTATACGGTTTCGTGGAGCTTCAGCTGTTCAACTTTTATTCGAATGATTCACGTCAATATATAACTAACGTAACAATAATATATATTTGTTTAGTAGAATGTTCAACAAGCAAGTTCGAGTTAGATTTATCAAGCATAATGCAGGATATTTATCAATTATAACATTTGTTGAATACAACAGAACCACAAAAAATAGAAATGCAGACTTATTATGTATTCTATATAATTGATATAATATAAAAAAATAACATAATATAATATAAAACCTTGTATAATATAATACAAATAAAAATAATATTTTTATACGATATATTTCAAGAATTTCAAGACTAGTAATAAGTTTAATTTCTTTCCTTATTCTTACATATCAGGAATTGAAATAATTTAATAATAATTGAATATATTAATAATTTATTATTCTACCTTTATCTTCTACCTATTTTCGAATGTTCGTACGGAAAATAATTAGACGGTGTTCGCGTTATGTGAGATAATTTGAGATTTCGCAATTAATTCGTTTTATCAAAGTAACTTATCAAATTTTTGGCCTGTAGTTTTGCAAGTTTGCATAGTTTTCACTTAAAATCGTTTGCAATCGCAGCGCATCGTATTAATTTTGTTTATTTCTTTTATCGGAAATGAAATGGTTAACGGAACAAAATCATGGCAACCACTCTATGTATATCTCCTTTTATAGCGTTTTTCAAGATATCCGAGAGCTTCTTTTTCATTCCATACCGGCGCACATTTGTACAGCAATGATTCATAGCCAGTTGATGAATGCGATAAATGTAATTTCAAGTAACTATTTCGTATCGCGGAAAAATCATTTCAACCGAATTTACGCTTGTAATATTTTGAACAATTCACTTATGCTATATAATATTGTTACTTCGTTTAACGAAATTAACGCCAATTTAACACTTTGCAATCGTTATAATATTAAATCGAACGATTAGTTTCACATTTACGAAAATTCCTTTCATTATTACGTATGGAAAATCGTAAGATATTAAATTTTCATTTATAATAATAAATAGTATTCAAGTGAATTCTTATTACATTTACAAAATAGTAAAAATAGCAAAGATAATAAGATAAGAATAGTAAAAGTGCTTTGTAAGAAATATTTCAACCACCAACTTCAGTAATTAATATCTATTTATATGTCGATTACATAAATTCATTTATGCTTCGCTTTAACTCTTTGCAATCGTAATAATTTGAAATTGCGAAATAGTAGAAATAGTGAAGATAATAGGATAAGACTAGTTAAAGTGTTTAGCAAGAAATATTTCAATGCTAACACCAATATTAATAAGAATTGTAAAATAGTAAAAATAGTAAAGATAATAGGATAACAATAGTTAAAGTGTTTTGTGAGAAATGTTTCACTGCTAACACCAATATTAATAAAAAATGTGAAATGGTAAAAATAGTAAAGATATTAGGATAATAATAGTTAAAATGCTTTGCAAGAAATATTTCACTGCTAACACCAATATTAATAAGAATTGTAAAATGGTAAAAATAGTAAAGATAATAGTATAATAATAGTAACAGTATTTTGCAAGAAATATTTCAATGCTAACACCAATATTAATGAGAATTGAAAAATGGTAAAAATAGTAAAGATAATAGTATAATAATAGTAACAGTATTTTGCAAGAAATATTTCAATGCTAACACCAATATTAATAAGAATTGTAAAATAGTAAAAATAGCGAAGATAATAGTATAATATAAGAATTGTAAAATAGTAAAAATAGCAAAGATAATAGTATAACAATATTAAAAATGCTTTGCAAGAAATATTTCACTGCTAACACCAATATTAATAAGAATTGTAAAATAGTAAAAATAGCAAAGATAATAGTATAACAATATTAAAAATGCTTTGCAAGAAATATTTCACTGCTAACACCAACATTAATAAGAATTGTAAAATAGTAAAAATAGCGAAGATAATAGTATAATATAAGAATTGTAAAATAGTAAAAATAGCAAAGATAATAGTATAACAATATTAAAAATGCTTTGCAAGAAATATTTCACTGCTAACACCAATATTAATAAGAATTGTAAAATAGTAAAAATAGCAAAGATAATAGTATAACAATATTAAAAATGCTTTGCAAGAAATATTTCACTGCTAACACCAACATTAATAAGAATTGTAAAATAGTAAAAATAGCGAAGATAATAGTATAATATAAGAATTGTAAAATAGTAAAAATAGCAAAGATAATAGTATAACAATATTAAAAATGCTTTGCAAGAAATATTTCACTGCTAAAACCAACATTAATAAGAATTGTAAAATAGTAAAAATAGCGAAGATAATAGTATAATATAAGAATTGTAAAATAGTAAAAATAGCAAAGATAATAGTATAACAATATTAAAAATGCTTTGCAAGAAATATTTCACTGCTAAAACCAACATTAATAAGAATTGTAAAATAGTAAAAATAGCGAAGATAATAGTATAATATAAGAATTGTAAAATAGTAAAAATAGCAAAGATAATAGTATAACAATATTAAAAATGCTTTGCAAGAAATATTTCACTGCTAACACCAATATTAATAAGAATTGTAAAATAGTAAAAATAGCAAAGATAATAGTATAACAATATTAAAAATGCTTTGCAAGAAATATTTCACTGCTAACACCAACATTAATAAGAATTGTAAAATAGTAAAAATAGCGAAGATAATAGTATAATATAAGAATTGTAAAATAGTAAAAATAGCAAAGATAATAGTATAACAATATTAAAAATGCTTTGCAAGAAATATTTCACTGCTAACACCAATATTAATAAGAATTGTAAAATAGTAAAAATAGCAAAGATAATAGTATAACAATATTAAAAATGCTTTGCAAGAAATATTTCACTGCTAACACCAACATTAATAAGAATTGTAAAATAGTAAAAATAGCGAAGATAATAGTATAATATAAGAATTGTAAAATAGTAAAAATAGCAAAGATAATAGTATAACAATATTAAAAATGCTTTGCAAGAAATATTTCACTGCTAAAACCAACATTAATAAGAATTGTAAAATAGTAAAAATAGCGAAGATAATAGTATAATATAAGAATTGTAAAATAGTAAAAATAGCAAAGATAATAGTATAACAATATTAAAAATGCTTTGCAAGAAATATTTCACTGCTAACACCAACATTAATAAAAATTGTAAAATAGTAAAAATACTGAAGATAATAATATAACAATATTAAAAATGCTTTGCAAGAAGTAATTCACTTCAAAAAATTATAAAATACTAAAAATAGTAAAAAACAGTAAGATAAGAATGGTAAAATTACTTCGCGAGAATTATATCAATTCGAACGCGAAAATGAATCGACTAATTAATGTAATCTCTCTCACCAAATCGCTGATATTTTCCGGAAACTCTTGCAATCCTTGCTTGGAGCACATGATAGTTCTCGGCTGTTGGCTAAATTCGCACAAACACCGTTCCGGGCAAGAATTTTGACACACCGCGACGGAGAAAGTTATTAGATACGTGGCCAAGCAACGAAGCAAACCACGAGGCGACATTATGTTACCGAATGCCTTTTAATATCACATCTTCACCGAGCTTCTCGCGAAACTACATTCGAAATCCATTTAATTTAGATCCTCCCGGCGAAGTTCTCGGACCAGTTCAAAGCCATCGTGTTTCTTCTTTTGTTTCTTTCTCTTCTTGCTTCGTTTTCGGTTCGAGGAAAGAAAAAAAAAACAGAGAGAAAGAAAGAGAGGCTATTTGCGCGAGTGGCCCAACAGTGCTTGGAACTGTCCTGAAAACTACTGGAGTACTTATCTTTGATAAGTAACGCGGGATACGCCGCATGATATCTCAGTAAGATAACTGCCGGTGCGTACGATGAGCTGTTCGCTCAGTATTATTTCCAGTGATAATGCGAGCAGAGGAAAAGAAAAAAAAATATATATATATATATATATATATATATATATATATATATATCGAACAGGTATCGGACGGAATGCACCTGTGTGAAATCGGTACCATTCAAGTGTAACGATGCTTAGACAGGCGAATTTTACAGTTTTAACCGGGTTATCGAATATTATAGTTGGGTTAATATTTGCACTGCGATAAGTTTGGAAATATGTAGATGATTTACGCGATGTAGAAGTGTTATTACAAGGTTCAATGTCTCTGGTGCTAGTTGTTATTTCATTGCTGTCAATAGTTCATAATTTATATGTATTTTATATAACGACGGGCAAAAGTTTGAATAAAGGGTAGTTTTATTGGATTATGTTATTAGTGTAAAAAATAATACTGAAAAGGTTGGAAATGTGTATATGATTTACGTGAAGTAGAAGTGTTATTACAAGACTCAATGTTCTTAGTGCAAGTTATTATTTTATTGCTGTCAATAGTTCATAATTTATATGTATTTTATATGGTGACTGTTACAAGTTTGGTTTAAGGGTAACTTTACTGTATTATGTTAATAATGTGAGGAATAATAATGATAAACGTGGAAATATTACATTAATATTTTATTGCTGTGAACAGTTAATAATATATATGTATTTTATATAGTGATGGGGAAAAGTTTGAATAAAGGGTAGCTTTATTGTATTATATTATTAGTGCAAAAAATAATACTGAAAAGTTTGGAAATATGTATATGATTTACGTGAAGTAGAAGTGTTATTAGTAGATTGAATATTTCTGATATTAGTTATTATTCTATTGCTGTGAATAGTTAATAATTTATATGTATTTTATATAACGACGAGCAAAAGTTTGAATAAAGGGTAGTTTTATTGTATTATGTTATTAGTGCAAAAAATAATACTGAAAAGTTTGGAAATATGTATATGATTTACGTGAAGTAGAAGTGTTATTACAAGACTCAATGTTCTTAGTGCAAGTTATTATTTTATTGCTGTCAATAGATCATAATTTATATGTATTTTATATGGTGACTGTTACAAGTTTGGTTTAAGGGTAACTTTACTGTATTATGTTAATAATGTGAGGAATAATAATGATACGCGTGGAAATATTACATTAATATTTTATTGCTGTAAACAGTTAATAATTTATATGTATTTTATGTAACGGCAGGCAAAAGTTGGGATAAAGGATAGTTATATTGTACTATGTTATTAGTGTAAAAAATAATAGTGAAAAGTTTGGAAATATGTATATGGTTTACGTGAAGTAGAAGTGTTATTACAAGACTCAATGTTCTTAGTGCAAGTTATTATTCTATTGCTGTCAATAGTTAATAATTTATATGTATTTTATATAACAGCAGGCAAAAGTTTGAATAAAGGGTAGCTTTATTGTACTATGTTGTTAGTGTAAAAAATAATACTGAAGAGTTTGGAAATTTGTATATGGTTTACGTAAAGTAGAAGTATTATTAGTAGATTGAATATTTCTGATATTAGTTATTATTCTATTGCTGTCAATAGTTCATAATTTATATGTATTTTATATAGTGACTGTTACAAGTTTGGTTTAAGGGTAACTTTATTGTACTATGTTATTAGCGTAAAAAATAATACTGACAAGTTTGGAAATATTCAATTAATATTTTATTACTGTGAACAGTTAATAATTTATATGTAGTTTATATAGTGACGGGGAAAAGTTTGAATAAAGGGTAGTTTTATTGTACTATGTTATTAGCGTAAAAAATAATACTGAAAAGTGTGGAAATATGTATATGATTTACGTGAAGTAGAAGTGTTATTACAAGACTCAATGTTCCTAGTGCAAGTTATTATTTTATTGCTGTCAATAGTTCATAATTTATATGTATTTTATATGGTGACTGTTACAAGTTTGGTTTAAGGGTAACTTTATCGTATTATGTTAATAGCGTAAAGAATAGTAACGATAAGCGTGGGGATTATTGCAGAGGATTTTGGTTGGTTTGATGTTTCGTGGGATATTTTGGGTGTATGTGGGAATTAATTGGTGTTATTGGGGATTAGGAAAGGTGAGATTTTTTGGGAGATTGAAAATACGAAGGATTGGAAATTTGAAGGCGTGGAAATTTGAAGGGTTGGAATTCGAAAGCTTGGATATTTAAAGGGTTAAAATTCGAATGCTTGGAAATTTGAGGGCTTAGAAACTTAAGAGCTTGGAAATTTTAAGGGTTGAAAGTTAAAAGCTTGGAAATTTGGGGGCTTAGAAATTTAAAAGCTTGGAAATTCGAAGGCTTGGAAATTTTAAGAGTTGAAATTCGAAAGCTTGGAAATTCTAAGGATTGAAAATTTGAAGGATTGAAATTCGAATGCTTGAAAATTTGAAGACTTGGAAATTTGAAGTCTTCGAAATTTAAAGGGTTGAAATTAGAATGCTTGGAAATTTGAGGGCTTGGAAATTTAAAAGTTTGGAAATTTGAAGGGTTGAAATTTAAATGCTTGGAAATTTGATGTCTTAGATACTTAAAAGCTTGGAAATTCGAAGGCTCGGAAATTTTAAGAGTTGAAATTCGAAAGCTTGGAAATTCTAAGGATTGAAAATTTTAAGGCTTGGAAATTTAAAGGATTAAAATTCGAATGCTTGGAAATTTAGAGGTTGAAATTTAAAAGCTTGTAAATTTGAGGGCTTAGAAACTTAAAAGCTTGGAAATTTGAAGGGTTGAAATTCGAATGCTTGGAAATTTTAAGGCTTGGGAATTTAAAGGGTTAAAATTCGAATGCTTGGAAATTTGAAAGATTGGAAATTTGAGGGCTTAGTAACTTAAAAGCTTGGAAATTCGAAGGCTTGGAAATTTTAAGTGTTGAAATTCGAAAGCTTGGAAATCTGAAAGCTCGGAAATTCTAAGGATTGGAAATTTGAAGGGTTGAAACTCGAAAGCTTGGAAATTTTAAGGGTTCGAAATTTAAAGGGTTATAATTCGAATGCTTGGAAATTTTAAGGGTTGACATTCGAAAGCTTGGAAATTTGAAGGCTTGGATATTTAAAGGATTAAAATTCGAATGCTTGGAAATATTAAATTAATATTTTATTGCTGTGAACAATTAATAATTCATAAGTATTTTATATAGTGACGGGCAAAAATTTGAATAAAGAGTAAAAAATAGTAGCAATAAATTTAGAAATATCTCAATAATTAACTCTTTATACGTATTTGATGCAGCGAGTGTCAAAAGTTTCAATAAATGGCAACTTTTATTGCATTATTGCTATTAATAATTTAAAAAGTAATAATGATAAGTTTGGAAATATCGAATTAATATTTTCTTGCTGTGGAATAATTAATCTTTCATATATATTTTATACAGTGACGAGTAACAGTAATTTTATTGTATTATAGATATTAATAACGTAAAGAGTCGTAATAATAAGTAGACTATGTACATCAATGTAAACACAGACTTTCACAACCAAGTTCGAAGGAATAAACCAAAAATTTCAGGTTATCTCACGGTCTAAATATTGCAATTACTACGTTATCTTGTATATTTCGTATAATTTTCTATATTATCTTCATTATGCACTTTTCCACGCCTTCAAAATCCCATAAAATGCGTTAATTTTTACGTTTACAAGTTCCAAAGCTTATAACTCCAAAAGCTAAGAAAAATCTTTAGAAGCTTAGAAATTCGAAGTCTCGAAAATGACAAAGGTGAGTTTTTGGAAGTATTTGGAAGCTTGGAAATTCGAAAGCACGATGCATTGAAAGTTTAAAAACGAAGGGGAAGTAGTATAGGTATACGTATATGTGAAAGGTTCACGGGGAATTGAAATTTGAATGGTCAGTCCAGTGGAAAATATAAGACATTAGATAAGTACCTGAAGTATCCGGAAAGCCGATATTGAAGCGGCCATCTCCGCAGGTCTAAGTCTCTCTTGGCTGACCCATGCGGATATTTTCCCCTTTCCTTTGCTGTCGCTGTATTACAACCTTCTTCTCCTTTCTTCCTTTCTTTCTTTTTCATCGTTTCTTCAATCCCGCAGGGCGGTGTCCACAATCTTCCTCGAGATGGACAACCATAGCCCGAGATTATGTCCATATAACGTCAACTTAACGGCACTGATAAAAACACACATTTCTAACGAAACTTTTAAAATTAAACGATTACAGGGAAATAATAAAAACGGTTGAAAATTCGATGATTAGGAATTCGAAAGATCGGATTTAGTGATTGAAAATTTGGAAGCTTGGAACATTGTGGATTTAATGTTTTGGTAGTTAGAATATTCAAATATTTGGAAATTAGAACAGTTGAACATTCAGCGATTAAGAATTGAAACGCTTGGAAATTCGATGATTAAGAATTCGAAAGATGGGATTTAATAATTGAAAGTTTGAAAGCTTGGAAAATCGTAGATTTAAAGTCTTGGAAGTTAGAAAATTCGAAAGCTTAAAAATTCAACGACTAAGAATTCAAACACTAAAAAATTCAACGACTAGGAATTCAAATGCTAAAAAATTCAACGACTAGGAATTCAAACGCTTGGAAATTCGATGATTAGGAATTTGAATGATAGGATTTAATAATTGGAAAATTGAAAGCTTGGAAAATCGTGGATTTAAAGATTTGGAAGCTAGAAAATTCGAACAATTAAAATTCAAGCACTAAAAAGTTCAACGACTAATTAAAGTTCGAACGCTTAAAAATTGAATGACTAAGAATTCAAACACTAAAAAATTCAATGACTAAGAATTTAAACGCTTGGAAATTCGATGATTAAGAATTTGAAAGATGGGATTTAATAATTGAAAATTTGAAAGCTTGGAAAATCGTGGATTTAAAGATTTGGAAGCTAGAAAATTCGAACAATTAAAATTCAACCAATAAAAAATTCAACGACTAGGAATTTAAACGCTTTGAAATTTGATGATTAAGAATTCGAAAGATAGGATTTAATAATTGAAAATTTGAAAGCTTGGAAAATCGTAGATTTAATGTCTTGGAAGTTAGAAAATTCGAAAGCTTAAAAATTCAACGACTAAGAATTCAAACACTAAAAAATTCAACGACTAGGAATTCAAATGCTAAAAAATTCAACGACTAGGAATTCAAACGCTTGGAAATTCGATGATTAGGAATTTGAATGATAGGATTTAATAATTGGAAAATTGAAAGCTTGGAAAATCGTGGATTTAAAGATTTGGAAGCTAGAAAATTCGAACAATTAAAATTCAAGCACTAAAAAGTTCAACGACTAATTAAAGTTCGAACGCTTAAAAATTGAATGACTAAGAATTCAAACACTAAAAAATTCAATGACTAAGAATTTAAACGCTTGGAAATTCGATGATTAAGAATTTGAAAGATGGGATTTAATAATTGAAAATTTGAAAGCTTGGAAAATCGTGGATTTAAAGATTTGGAAGCTAGAAAATTCGAACAATTAAAATTCAACCAATAAAAAATTCAACGACTAGGAATTTAAACGCTTTGAAATTTGATGATTAAGAATTCGAAAGATAGGATTTAATAATTGAAAATTTGAAAGCTTGGAAAATCGTAGATTTAATGTCTTGGAAGTTAGAAAATTCGAAAGCTTAAAAATTCAACGACTAAGAATTCAAACACTACAAAATTCAACGACTAGGAATTCAAATGCTAAAAAATTCAATGACTAGGAATTCAAACGCTTGGAAATTCGATGATTAGGAATTTGAATGATAGGATTTAATAATTGGAAAATTGAAAGCTTGGAAAATCGTGGATTTAAAGATTTGGAAGCTAGAAAATTTGAACACTTAAAAATTCAAGCACTAAAAAGTTCAACGATAAAAATTCAAGCACTAAAAAGTTCAACGATAAAAATTCAAGCACTAAAAAGTTCAACGAATAATTAAAGTTCGAACGCTTAAAAATTGAATGACTAAGAATTCAACCACTAAAAAATTCAATGACTAAGAATATAAACGCTTGGAAATTCGAAAGATTGGCATTAATAATTGAAAAATTGAAAGCTTGGAAAATCGTGGATTTAAAGATTTGGAAGCCAGAAAATTCGAACAATTAAAAATTCCATCGCTTGAAAATTCAAACAATTGAAAATTCAAACACTAAAAAGTTCAACGACTAATTAAAGTTCGAACGCTAAAAAATTCAACCACTAAACAATTCAACGACTAACAAAAGAATTCTTCCTTTAAAAATTCGAAAGCATAGAAATTCGATGCTTCGAAAGGTTCAAATCTTTTTTTATTCACCCCGTTTCGATGAGAAACGAATCATTCTAATTAAGTGAAATAATTCGACGGCGTTCGCTGTGTTAATTCTTAATTGGCTAAAGGCTCCACCCTGGGCGTTAGCGGATTTAAAAAAGCGCGTTATCCGCGCAGGACTGTGTCTCTGTTTTTCACACGTCCGGTTGGTCCAATGGGGATGATAGGTCACACCCTCTGGAGAGGGTGCGAGCGGTTTAGCCAGCGCCGGCGCTTAGCTTACGGCTTATCCAGTAGGGACAAGGACGCTCACTTCTACCTGTTGATATTAAACCAACCCCTTCGGGCAGATTTTGCAAATCCGCAGTTTCCACATTACTCCTCTGGTCACGCCCTCGCGATTCGAACGTCCCCAGAATTTTTCCTTCCCTACTAACGTAACTCTTTTCAACCCTTTGCGGACGGGAAAATTAATGGAAATGATTGGAATTTCGAAGGCTTGGAAATTCTAAAGATTGGAAATTTGAAGGGTTGAAATTCGAATGCTTGGAAATTTGAAGGGTTGAAATTCGAAAGCTTGGAAATTTTAAGGCTTGGAAATTTGAAGGGTTGAAATTCGAATGCTTGGAAATTTGAAGTGTTGAAATTCGAAAGCTTGGAAATTTTAAGACTTGGAAATTTGAAGGGTTCAAATTCGAATGCTTGGAAATTTGAAGGGTTGAAATTCGAATGCTTGGAAATTTGAAGGGTTGAAATTCGAAAGCTTGGAAATTTTAAGACTTGGAAATTTGAAGGGTTGAAATTCGATTGCTTGGAAATTTGAAGGGTTGAAATTCGAATGCTTGGAAATTTGAAGGGTTGAAATTCGAAAGCTTGGAAATTTTAAGACTTGGAAATTTGAAGGGTTGAAATTCGAATGCTTGGAAATTTGAAGGGTTGAAATTCGAATGCTTGGAAATTTGAAGGGCTCAAATTCGAATGCTTAGAAATTTGAAGGGTTGAAATTTGAAAGCTTGGAAATTTTAAGGCTTGGAAATTTGAAGGGTTGAAATTCGAATGCTTGGAAATTTGAAGATTTGAAATTCGAATGCTTGGAAATTTGAAGGGTTGAAATTTGAAAGCTTGGAAATTCTAAGGATTGGAAAGTTGAAAGCTTGGAAATTTGAAGGGTTGAAATTCGAATGCTTGAAAATTTTAAGACTTGGGAATTTGAGGGTTGAAATTCGAAAGCTTAGAAATTCTAAGGATTGGAAATTCGAATGCTTGGAAATTTTAAGGGTTGAAGTTCGAAAGCTTGGAAATTTGAGGGGTTGAAATTCGAATGCTTGGAAATTTGAAGGGTTGAAATTCGAAAGCTTGGAAATTTGAAAGGTTGAAATTCGAAAGCTTGGAAATTTGAAAGGTTGAAATTCGAAAGCTTGGAAATTCTAAGGATTGGAAATTTGAATGCTTGGAAGATTGAAGGGATGAAATTTGAAAGCTTGGAAATTTGAAGGGTTAAAACTCGAATACTTGGAAATTTGAAGGGTTGAAATTCGAATGCTTGGAAATTTGAAGGGTTGAAATTCGAAAGCTTGGAAATTTTAAGACTTGGAAATTTGAAGGGTTGAAATTCGAATGCTTGGAAATTCTAAAGATTGGACATTTGAATGCTTGGAAATTTGAAGGGTTAAAATTCGAATGCTTGGAAATTTTAAGACTTGGGAATTTGAGGGTTGAAATTCGAAAGCTTAGAAATTCTAAGGATTGGAAATTCGAATGCTTGGAAATTTTAAGGGTTGAAGTTCGAAAGCTTGGAAATTTGAGGGGTTGAAATTCGAATGCTTGGAAATTTGAAGGGTTGAAATTCGAAAGCTTGGAAATTTGAAAGGTTGAAATTCGAAAGCTTGGAAATTCTAAGGATTGGAAATTTGAATGCTTGGAAGATTGAAGGGATGAAATTTGAAAGCTTGGAAATTTGAAGGGTTAAAACTCGAATACTTGGAAATTAGAAGGGTTGAAATTTGGAAACTTGGAAATTTGGGGGCTTAGAATCTTAAAACCTTGGAAATTTTAAGGGTTGAAATTCACGAAAACTTGGAAATTCTAAAGATTGGACATTTGAATGCTTGGAAATTTGAAGGGTTAAAATTCGAATGCTTGGAAATTTTAAGGGTTGAAATTCACGAAAGCTTGGAAATTCTAAAGATTGGAAATTTAAATGCTTGGAAATTTAAAGGGTTAAAATTTGAATGCTTGGAAATTTGAAGGGTTGAAATTTGGAAGCTTGGGAATTTGGGGGGTTAGAATCTCAAAAGCTTGGAAATTTTAAGGGTTGAAATTCGAAAGCTTGGAAATTCGAATGCTTGAAATTTGAAGAGGTGAAATTCGAATGCTTGGAAATTCTAAGACTTGGAAATTTGAAGGCTTGGAAATTTGAAGTGTGAGAAAAAATAACACTTAACTTAAATTAAAAGTGTTTATTTGTGTCAATAGTTTCTTTATATTTATTGTGTCATTTATTATCATCAGTGTCAGAAATTTCTTGTTTTAAAAATCGACATTTACCCAGAAAATTGAGAGTTTTAGAGTCCGCAAATGGTTAACCCTTTGGCGAAAACTGTTGGTTTAATTACGAATAAAGACACGCTGTACTCTTTTAATAAACTTCAATTTTGGTTGCAATCGTAACGTCTATTTCGTAAGATTGAAGGCAGGCAAAGGAAAAATACAGGATTATAGTATTATTGTAGTGGAAAATATTTCATAGTGACTGGTTTATGTTAATCACATTCACTAAAAATGCAAAATATTTAATGGCAGCTCTACGTAGTCACAGCTATTAAATAATGTAACCATATGCAGTTGAATCGAATCAAATAATGTTGCAGTGCAATATGTTTAATGGTAGCTTCATTTAATCACAATTTTTAAATGATGTAATAACTCATGCAGTTGAATCGTATCAAATAATGTTGCAGTGCAAAATATTTAATGGTAGCTTTATATAATTATAAACATTAATTGATGAAAAACTTGATTGCAGTTGAATCAAATTAAATAGAATTTTAATACAAAACATTTTTATGGTAGCTTAGTGCAAAATATTTATTAATGGCAGCTTTACAAGACCACAACTATTAAACGATCGAAGAATTGATGCAGTTGAATCGAATTAAATAGTATTTCAATGCAAAATATTTAATGGTATCTTTATATAGCTACAATCACTAAATGATGAAAAAACTTGATGCAGTTGAAGCGAATTGAATAGTATTTTAGTAGTTAATACTATTCAAGTAGTATTTTAGTACGAAATATTTAATAGTGGCTTATACAACCATAGCTAATTAAATGATGTAAGAATTGATGCAGTTGAATCGAATCAAACAATCTTGCAGTGCAAAATATTTAATGGTGGATTTACATAATCACAATTATTAAATGATGTAATAATTCATGCAGTTGAATCGAATCGAATAATGTTGCAGTTCACAATATTTAATGATAGCTTTATGTAATTACAAACATTATTTGATGAAAAACTTGATGCAGTTGAATCGAAGTAAATAGTATTTTAGTGTATTAATTCAAATAGTATTTTAGTACGAAATATTTAATAGTGGCTTATACAACCACAGCTTATTAAATGATGTAAGAATAGATCCAGTTGAATCGAATCAAATAATGTTGCAGTGCAAAATATTTAATGGTAACTTTACATAATCACAATTATTAAATGATGTGTAATAATTCATGCAGTTGAATCGAATCGAATAATGTTGCAGTGCAAAATATTTAATGGTAGCATCATATAATCACAATTATTAAATGATGTAAGAATATATATTACAGTTGAATCGAATTAAATAGTATTTTAATGTATTAATTTAAATAGTATTTTAGTACGAAATATTTAATGGTGGCTTCATGCAACCACAACTAATTACATGATGTAAGAATTGATACTGTTGAATCGAACCAAATAATGTTGCAGTGCAAAATATTTAATGGTAACTTCACATAATCACAATTATTAAATGATGTAAGAATTGACGCAGATGAATCAAATTAAATAGCATTTTAGTGCAAAATATTTAATGGGGACTTTATATAGCCACAACTATTAAATGATGTAAGAACTGATACAGTTGGATCGAATCAAATAATGTTGCAGTGCAAAATATTTAATGGTAGCTTCACATAATCACAATTATTAAATGATGTGTAATAATTCATGCAGTCGAAACAAATCAAATAATGTTGCATTGCAAAATATTTAATGGTAACTTCACATAATCACAATTATTAAATGATGTAAGAATTGACGCAGATGAATCAAATTAAATAGCATTTTAGTGCACAATATTTAATGGGGACTTTATATGGCCACAACTATTAAATGATGTAAGAATTGATGCAGTTGGATCGAATCAAATAATGTTGCAGTGCAAAATATTTATTGGTAGCTTCACATAATCACAATTATTAAATGATGTGTAATAATTCATGCAGTCGAAACAAATCAAATAATGTAGCAGTGCAAAATATTTAATGGTAGCTTCACATAATCACAATTATTAAATGATGTGTAAGAATTGATGCAGTTGTATCGAATCAAATAATGTTGCAGTGAAAAATATTTAATGGTAACTTCAACATAATCACAATTATTAAATGATGTGTAATAATTCATGCAGTCGAAACAAATCAAATAATGTAGCAGTGCAAAATATTTAATGGTAGCTTCACATAATCACAATTATTAAATGATGTAAGAATTGACGCAGATGAATCAAATTAAATAGCATTTTAGTGCACAATATTTAATGGGGACTTTATATGGCCACAACTATTAAATGATGTAAGAATTGATGCAGTTGGATCGAATCAAATAATGTTGCAGTGCAAAATATTTAATGGTAGCTTCACATAATCACAATTATTAAATGATGTGTAATAATTCATGCAGTCGAAACAAATCAAATAATGTAGCAGTGCAAAATATTTAATGGTAGCTTCACATAATCACAATTATTAAATGATGTGTAAGAATTGATGCAGTTGTATCGAATCAAATAATGTTGCAGTGAAAAATATTTAATGGTACCTTCACATAATCGCAACTATTAAATGATGTAAGAATATATATGCAATTGAATCGAATCAAATAGTGTTGCAGTGCAAAATATTTAATGGTAGCTTTATATAGCTACAGCTATTAAATGATGTGTAAGAATATATGCAGTTGAAACAAATCAAATAATGTTGCATTGCAAAATATTTAATGGTACCATCACATAATCGCAACTAATTAAATGACGTAAGAACCGTTGCATTCCAATCAACTTAAACAACATTTCATTGTAAAACATTTAACGGTAACATATTGTTCGTGGAAAAAATATTAAATAATAAAAATTCATCCCCGGTGCGAGTTATCGAGGCCAAGCTATAGCAAAAGATAGTCTTCAGTAGAAGATATAATGCCGCTATCAGACTCTGCCGCTACGTCCTCGAAATATACAACGCATTTCTCTCTCTCTCTCTCTCTCTCTCTCTCTCTTTCTCTCCGTGTATATATATTTTTAACGCCTTCATTTCCGGCCACGTTGGGACACCGGAAATAGCGAGACGATACCTCGCGGTGTTTCAGGTATTGATCAGTTCGAGCACCGGGTACCACCCACCCTTAAAAGGAGGGGGGAGAAGTGCACCCACTGCGGACTGGAAGCTTCGACCCCTGCAACGAGAGAACTCCCTTCCACGTTTTACCCTCACCCATCGCGAGACACAGGCTACAACGTAGCTCGTCGTGACGCCCCCATTCCGCCTACACCCCCCCGTCCACCCCCTCTACTATAACACCGACGAACCATCCCCCCCCCCTCCCATCGCTGTGAAACTAGCTACGGTAACCATCGAAGACGAATCTTTAGAGATATCTTTCGCTCTTCTCTGTTCCGTCTACGGTCGAGGATCTTCTCAGGTTACGCTTCGATGGATCCTGCCGCGAATAAAACGGGAAAGAGTTTTGCCGTTAGGTTCGCTTCGGTTTCGGTTTATTTGGCAGATGTTAGGGAAGAGTTTTTCCTTTTTCGAGGGTAGGGATTGGAGAATTGGGAATTTTTGAAGAACTTCGGAGGGATGGTTATTTTAGGTAGGGGATTATTGCAGAGGATTTTGGTTGGTTTGATGCTTCGTGGGATATTTTGGGTGTATGTGGGAATTAATTGGTGTTATTGGGGATTAGGAAAGGGGGATTTTTTGGGAGATCGGAAATTCGAAGGTTTGCAAATTTTAAAGGGTGGAATTCGGAAGCTTGGAAATTTATAGGGTTAAAATTCGAATGCTTGGAAATTTGAGGGCTTAGAAAGTTAAAAGCTTGCAAATTTTAAGGGTTGAAAGTTAAAAGCTCGGAAATTTGGGGGCTTAGAAATTTAAAAGCTTGGCAATTCGAAGGCTTAGAAATTTTAAGTGTTGAAATTCGGAAGCTTGGAAATTTAAAGGGTTAAAATTCGAATGCTTGGAAATTTGGAGGATTGAAATTTGAAAGCTTGGAAATTCGAGGGCTTAGAAACTTAAAAGCTTGGAAACTCGAAGGCTTGGAAATTTTAAGGATTGAAATTCGAAAGCTTGGAAATTTTAAGGATTGCTAATTTGAAGGGTTGAAATTCGAATGCTTGGAAATTTAAAGGGTTGAAATTCGAAAGCGTGGAAATTTTAAGGCTTCGAAATTTAAAGGGTTAAAATTCGAATGCTTGGAAATTTGAAAGCTTGGAAATTTGAGGGCTTAGAAACTTAAAAGCTTGGAAATTCGAAGGCTTGGAAATTTTAAGAGTTGAAATTCAAAAGCTTGGAAATCTGAAAGCATGGAAATTCTAAGGATTGGAAATTCTAAGGATTGGAAATTTGAAGGGTTGAAATTCGAATGCTTGGAAATTTGAAGAGTTGAAATTCGAAAGCTTGGAAATATAAAGAGTTAAAATTCGAATGCTTGGAAATTTGAAAGCTTGCAAATTTGGTGGCTTAAAAACTTAAAAGCTTGGAAATTCGAAGGGTTTGAAATTTAAATGCTTAAAAATTCTAAGGCTTAGAAATCTGAAAGCTTGGAAATTCGAAGGTTTGGAAAGTTGAAGGATTGGAATTCAAATGCTTAAAAATTCTAAGGCATAGGAAACTGAAAGCTTGGAAATTCGAAGGCTTGGAAATTTCAAGGGTTGAAATTCGAAAGTTTGGAAATTCTAAGGCTTGCAAAGCCTGATTAATTTCAATTTGTAAAGAGGTACGCAACGCATATAATAAGTAAAATTACAATAAACATCCAAAGTAGGGTGCAAAGCATAGTAATTGAAGAGTGATAGTTCCCTTTCCTTAAATTTAATCATGATTGACTTCCTACAGAATTGTGTACAGAAATAGGGTAAATGTACCACGTACTGCCACTTTAAGGTTCGAGCTTTAAGTATCTTTATTTAACTATTTTAGAACGTCGTTAATATAAAGATTGATTACAGTTTGGAGCATAATATTGTTCAATCGCTCTTTTATTTATCAACATTTCTTTTATATGTTCAATATAATAAATTCATTACTACGTAATCGAATATGTACAACAAAGTCCAATGTCCCACGTACTGTCATTTGAAAGTCAAATTTTAATCATATGAAGGACTAAAATTGCAATAATGTTGGATTAATATTGGGTTAGGATTAGACTAATATTGGAATAAAATTGGAATAATATTGGATTAATATTGAATTAATATTGTATTCATATTAGACTGAAATTGGAATAATATTGGAGTAGTATTGAATTAATATTGAATTAATACTAGATTAATATTGAATTAATATTGTATTAATATTAGACTGAAATTGGAATAATATTGGAGTAGTATTGAAATAATATTGAATTAATATTGGATTACTATTGAATTAATATTGAATTAATGCTAGATTAATATTGAATTAATATTGAATTAATATTGTATTAATATTAGACTGACATTGGAATAATATTGGAGTAATATTGGAGTAATATTGGAATAATATTGGATTAATATTGGATTACTATTGAATTAATATTGAATTAATAGTAGATTAATATTGAATTAATATTGTATTAATATTAGACTGAAATTGGAATAATATTGGTGTAGTATTGGAATAATATTGAATTAATATCAGATTACTATTGAATTAATATTGAATTAATACTAAATTAATATTGAATTCATATTGTACTAATATTAGACTGAATTTGGAATAATATTGGATTTATATTGGATTATTATTGAATTAATATTGAATTAATTCTAGATTAATATTAAATTAATATTGTGTTAATATTAGACTGAAATTGGAATAATATTGGAATATTATTGGAATAATATTGGATTAATATTGAATTAATGCTGAATTAATATTGAATTAATATTGAATTAATATTAGTCTGAAATTTGAATAATATTGGAGTAATATTGGAATAATATTGGATTTAATATTGGATTACTATTGAATTAATATTGAATTAATACTAGATTAATATTGAATTCATATTGTACTAATATTAGACTGAATTTGGAATAATATTGGATTTATATTGGATTACTATTGAATTAATATTGAATTAATACTAGATTAATATTGAATTCATATTGTACTAATATTAGACTGAAATTGGAATAATATTGGAATAATATTGGAATATTATTGGAATAATATTGGATTAATATTGAATTAATACTGAATTAATATTGAATTAATATTGAATTATCCTGTAACAGAAATCGCGTCTTACTAAATCATCACACGTTCCACACTTTCTAATTATATTGATACCGTTTCAAACATCAACAGCACCATTTACCTCCCAATATTTATTTACAAATACCACCAATACCAAATAACTATACAATGTCCACCTATGTTGTTACTTAAACCCCCGTCAAAATTTAGTATAAAACGTGTTCCTTACTCACGATCCTTCGTACAATTACTTTCCTATTAAATAAAACGAATTAAAGCGGTGGCAGTAATAGGAACAGTGACAGTAATTAGGTCAATTTACCTTTGTGTATTCGTAAAAATTTGTACCGTTACACGAATAACCAGATTCCGAAGTGAATTTATTTTCCGTAAAGCCACCCCCACTGCCACTGGCTGTCCCTTAAGCTCGGTTATAAATAACGGCTTATCTTTTGTCGGCTTCAACGCCACCGCGAGTTCTCTCTACAAAGCCAAACTCCTCCACTCCACGGAACAACGCGGCGACCCTTCCCACCTTTTATGCCTTGCAAGGGGTCGCGTGAAAGAACACGTCCTTCGAAACGTGCACCCGTAATTGCTCTGGCATGTATCTGAATTAAATCCAATCGTTTGTCCTGCTCTTTACGCATCCCTAACCACGCGTACACGTTTTACGAAACATCCTAAATCGTCCCGCTACGCATCGCGATTCACTGCTACATATCGTATTTATTCTACTTCGTAGGATTCTTCTAATCCACGTAAGATCTACTAATTATTTGTTGAACCGTTTCTTAAACCCTTTGACGATCGAAACTTTGTGATAACAGTTATTTTATAATTAATCGTGTTGCAATTTGTGGAAAATTTTTGTTTAAAGTTTGTAAGCTTCTTTATAAGCATTTTATCGAAGCTTCGTTTAAAGTTTGTAATATTGTACATATAAAGGGTTATACGAAATAGAGTGTAGGAAGAATTACCTTCATTTTGTTTCTTTCCCTTTCTGATTTACCTTTTTTTAATCTGTTTCTTTTATTTCTATTATCTTCGTTCGTTCTCGTTTTCAATTTTTATTGTTTTCACATCTATTTTAGTAATAAACATGGCGTTTTACAGATATTCTCATTCAACATCCTAAAGGTACTTTTGGATAACCCAATATATGAATTTGTATTTCAAATTCTTCGGTTTTGAAAAAGGGAACTTGATTTTACAAAAGAATCTTCATAATTTTGTCTTATATTTTACATATATTTTTGCTTCGTATCATTCTCCCTCGTATTTAATATACACCTATTTATTTTATACTACTATTAATATATCTACTATCCCTGTGTTTAAATATATCATTGTACACCTATTTAATCATGCAGCTTTAATAGTATTTTAATAGTATTATATAAGAATTTACTAATTTCCACAACTTTCGCATATTTTGCAAGAATATAGAACATGTGTAAATGCAAAATATTATTAAATGCGTTCGAAACGTCGCGATGCAAAATAATTTAATCTAACTCAAAACTGACGATAAATAAATAAATGCATAATATTCGCAAGGTGTTCAAAATATAGCGATCTAAAATAATTTAATCTAACCCAAAGCTACCCACAAATAAATAAATGCACAATATTCGTAATGACTTCAAAACGTCGCGATGGAAAATAATTGAACCTAACCCAAAGCTACCCATAAATAAATAAATGCACAATGTTCATAAATGGTTCAAAATATAGCGATCTAAAATAATTTAATCTAACCCAAAGCTAACGATAAATAAATAAATGCACAACATTTGTAAACGCTTCAAAATATAGCGATCTATAATAATTTAACCTAACACAAAGCTACCCATAAATAAATAAATGCACAATGTTCATAAATAGTTCAAAACGTCGCGATCTAAAATAATTTAACCTAGCCCAAAATTAACGATAAATAAATTAATGCACAATATTCGTAAGGTGTTCAAAATATAGCGATCTAAAATAATTTAACCTAACCCAAAATTAACGATAAATAAATTAATGCACAATATTCGTAAGGTGTTCAAAATATAGCGATCTAAAATAATTTAACTTAACTCGAAGCTAACGATAAATAAATAAATGCACAATATTTGTAGATGTGTTTAAAACATCGCGATGCAAAATAATTTGACTTAACCCAAAGTTAACGATAAATAAATAAATGCGCAATATTCGTAAGGTGTTCAAAACGTCGCTATGCAAAATAATTGAACCTAACCCAAAGCTACCCATAAATAAATAAATGCACAATATTCGTAATGACTTCAAAACGTCGCAATGGAAAATAATTGAACCTAACCCAAAGCTACCCATAAATAAATAAATGCACAATGTTCATAAATGGTTCAAAATATAGCGATCTAAAATAATTTAATCTAACCCAAAGCCGACGATAAATAAATTAATGCACAATATTCGTAAGGTGTTCAAAATATAGCGATCTAAAAGAATTTAATCTAACCCAAAGCTATCCATTAATAAATGAATGCACAATATTCGTAATGACTTCAAAACGTCGCGATGGAAAATAATTGAACCTAACCCAAAGCTACCCATAAATAAATAAATGCACAATGTTCATAAATGGTTCAAAATATAGCGATCTAAAATAATTTAATCTAACCCAAAGCCGACGATAAATAAATTAATGCACAATATTCGTAAGGTGTTCAAAATATAGCGATCTAAAAGAATTTAATCTAACCTAAAGCTATCCATTAATAAATGAATGCACAATATTCGTAAGGTGTTCAAAATGTCGCTATGCAAAATAATTGAACCTAACCCAAAGCTACCCATAAATAAATAAATGCACAATATTCGTAATGACTTCAAAACGTCGCGATGGAAAATAATTTAATCTAACCCAAAGCTAACCATAAATAAATAAATGCGCAATATTCATAAATGGTTCAAAATATAGCGATCTAAAATAATTTAATCTAACCCAAAGCCGACGATAAATAAATTAATGCACAATATTCGTAAGGTGTTCAAAATATAGCGATCTAAAAGAATTTAATCTAACCCAAAGCTACCCATTAATAAATAAATGCGCAATATTCATAAATGGTTCAAAATATAGCGATCTAAAATAATTTAACCCAACCCAAAGCTACCCATAAATAATGAAATGCACAATATTCGCAAGGTGTTCAAAACGTCGCTATGCAAAATAATTGAACCTAACCCAAATCTAACGCCAAATAAATGAATGCACAATATTCGTAATGACTTAAAAACGTGACGATGGAAAATAATTGAACCGTTGGCGAATACTCAGGAAGCATCGAATTCAAACGTGTCGTAACCCTCGAATCTTAATTTACCCACTCCCAGTTTCTCTAAGCTTTACGCTTCTTCCGCACCTACGACCTTTAATCGTCACCCAGTGGAAGACGATCCTGTCGCCGAGTTACAGGCTTCCGAATACGGATTTACATGGTGTCTGGAAGCGCGTAGTAACCATAAGAAAGAGAAGGCGAGAAAGGGAAACCTGAGGGGGGCACCACGATTATAGACAATGCCGCGGAAACATCGGGGATGCTTTTGGATCATGCTTCGATTCAATGGTACACTCGTGCTCAAAAATTGCTCGTCATAACGTGGTTCGATTTGGAAAACAGGTGACGAATAAATCGATATTTATTAAGGAGCATTGATAATTTCATAATGAATGTATTACTCGATTCGATTCCATTCGAATCCATTCGATTCCATTCGATTAGATTCGATTCGATGATAAATATTAACCCTTTCGTACTTGAGCTTTTGTGGACGAAAGAAAATAATATTTATTAACGAATACGTTAATATATATTAACGAATGTATGATGTATTGGCAACCTTTTAATTAGCAATCGTATCAATTCGATTTGTCCTTGACAATCTCACACATCTCTTCGAAAAGTCCTTGTTTTAATAATTGTCGTGTTTGCAATTAATCAACGAAAAGGTTGCAAAGAATCAAGATTGCACGTATTGCAATATTATACTTTAATACTGGAATTACCGAAGTGCTAAAAATTCGCGATTTCTTATTAATATTGCACAAACTGTGTATCTTTGCTGCGAGTTTCTATTAAAAGAACGACTAACGATTTAAGTATACGAATCTTCGACTTCTTATCGCTTTAATTTCGTTGGTGCAAATATAATTTTAAAAAGTTAGTTGCTTCATTACTTCTTTATCGAAATAGAAGGCGAATGTTAAAAAAATTAACTTCTGAAAGGGTTACAGAATTTTCGCGTAAATTATACGTAATTGAAAGATGAAATCGATATTGAAAAATGAAATATACTCGATTAATCGTAACGAAGAATGAGACAGGAAGACATATAAAAGAACGTAGATTGAAACGATCGATTCCCAAATAATATTACGTTCTTATTGATATTAACAAGTTCTGAACACGGAAATAATTCGATGGTTTTTTAACACAATCCTCCATTTATGTAAATTCCGTTCCTTCAATTTTTCTTAACGAATGTTACGATTATTATGATTATTAATTTTTTCTTAACGACTTTCTAAAAGATCCGCAAGTCCATTAATTAATTTCGTACAATTTTCCGATTCGTATTCGATTATTACGTTGCAAGTTGCTCGAAGCTACAGCGTTTGCTACGTTCGTCCTGGTTAACGATTGGAAGTTTTTAATCTAGTTTTTAATTAGATTTGCAAGGGTTTGGAAAGGTTAAAAATAGCGATCGTCGCGAGAGTTTTGAATACGGTTGTAGTTTGGGAGCATCGACAGATGTGCGGGAAGGTATATCGTGAACCCGAAGGTATACTTTATACGGAGAGAAACCGGGGATGTGTTGGAGGGTTGAAATACACGTGTATATTTCGGTGTAGGTTTGATCCTCGCCAGGGGGTTCCGCACCTCAATGTCTCTCTGATCTTGTTAAAGGCGCACTGAACCACAAATAGCCCATCCATTCAAATATTAGTGAGAAATCTATATACCTACATACTTAAGCTACCTATAGTTGCGACGAGTAATCATTCGGTCGCGAGCAAAGTAGCTGTGAAAAATTATAAATGATATTTTGCAATCGAACATCGAAGATTCCAACGAATTATAAGAATAATGAAATTGATTAATTATGTAGCTATTGTATTTAGTAAAATTCTATTTCAATCTGTGCAAATAATATTGAAATTTGTCAAATGGAATGCAAGGAAATTACGCAATAAAAAGACAAATAAATTATCGCTTGCAAAATTTTCTTTAGGCTAGTAAAATTTTGTTTCAGTCTGTGCAAATAAAACTAAAATTCCTCGATATAAAAAGCAAGTAAATTAGAGCAATTATTGTTAGCCAAATTTTGTTTCAATCTGTGTAAATACAACTACAATTCCTCAATATAAAAAGCAAGTAAATTAGAGCAATTATTGTTAGCAAAATTGTCTTTCAATTCGTGCAAATACAACTAAAATTCCTCGATATAAAAAGCAAGTAAATTAGAGCAATTAATACTGGTAAAATTTTGTTTCAATCTGTGCAAATACAACTACAATTCCTCAATATAAAAAGGAAGTAGATTAGAGCAATTATTGTTAGCAAAATTTTGTTTCAATCTGTGCAAATATAACTAAAATTCATCGATATAAAAAGCAAGTAAATTAGAGCAATTAATGCTGGTAAAATTTTGTTCCAATCTGTGCAAATAAAACTAAAATTCCCCAATAAAAAGGGAAGTAAATTAGAGCAATTAATGCTTGTAAAATTTTACTTCAATTTATGCAAATACAACTAAAATTCCCCAATAAAAAAGGGAAGTAAATTAGAGCAATTAATGCTTCTAAAATTTTACTTCAACTTATGCAAACGAAGCTTAAGTTCTTTAACAAAGAGTCACGTAAAAGTTGCAGTGATTAGGGTAAACGAGCCAATTCCAATCATATTGTACTTTTACATTGAACTTTCAAAGGTTGAAATTTAGAAGCCTTGAATTTTTAAAGTTTCTCATTTAGCAGCTTTAAATTATTAAGCTTTGGAATTTCAAGGTTTTGGGTTTCGCAAAGTTCTCCATTCTCAAGATTATGAATTTGGACACGTCGAATTATTAAAGATCGAAGTTTAGAAGCTTCGAATTCTTACGTGTTAATATATTTATATTAACAAGTTCGGAACGCAAGAAGAATCCGTTTTCTTTTTTTTTTAACACCCCCCCCCCCCCCCATTTGAATTCCGTTCCATTAATTATTTTCTTTTTACGTACGAATTCGACTAACGATCCGCAAGTCGATTGATCAGTTTCGTATAATTTTCCGGATTCATTTTCAATTATTACGTTGCGAGTAACTCGAAGCTCGAACCTTAAAAGCGGCAGTACGTGGTGAATACGTTTAAGCGTGGAATTATTCGCGAAGGATGAGCATATTTCATAACGCTATCGGAGAGAGAACGTACGTATCCGACGAATGTGCCTAAAAGAGCGGCGAAAAGATTGCGTCGTCTGGCGGCGCGGCAGGCAACATGCCAATCTTGCTCGATGCTTTTTATTGCCGCGATAAGCGGCTGTGTCCTGTCTACTCACACCCTTCAACACCCGGCGAAACGTTACGAATGTAATCTTTACTTCTCTGTGCCGCTCCTTAATGGACGTTTTCGCTCTTCTCGCCGGAGCTACCGACTTTCAATCTCTTCCCGATTTCTCAAACGCGACCCGCGTATCTTCTTTACGGCCCCGCTCTCATTCCGTATGCTTTACGGTTTAATCATTTTTAATTAAACCCATGTTATTTTTTTTGCGTCGAAAACACGAACGAGAGAAGATCGTGGTTTAACACCTTTGAATTGTTAATATTAATATGGAAACGATGTATTTTAATGGATAGTTTACGCAGCTGAAGCTTGGAAATAGAAAAGATTGCAAATTCAATGGTTCAAAGTTGAAGCGTCGAGAAATTCTCAAGTCTCGAAGTAGAAAATATTGGAAATCGTTTTGATCGAGTACAATAATTTTTAATATATTCTACGGTATTCAGTTTGAACGTAATTGGAATAGTTGAATAGAAATTTTGCGTGCCTTTCTTGTTTTGCACTTTTGAACTATTTTGGTAATATAATCTATCCTGTTTAATTTATATTTAGGAAGTTATAGTATTATATAATTCATGTATTTATATTTATATATGCTTGACTTTTGTGTTATTCCAACTTTAGTGTCTTTAATTTGCGCGTTTGTTTCAAGTAAAATCGAAATCGCGTTAGCCGAAGTAATGAAAAACCTTGAACTTTGATTCATTGAGAAAACTTCAACATTGGAAGGTTAAACATTAAAACTTGGCCAAATTTATTAAATAGTAGAACTCTGCCACAATTTAACGTATTTTAGAAGTGAAATGAATTACAATTGAATTGCAAATGAATTTAGTATAAATTGTTTACCTTGAAAACCTTAAACTTTGATTTCTTAAAAAATTTCAAGGGTTAAATATTAAAACTTGGCCACATTTATTAAATAGTAGAATTCAGCCACAATTCAACGTATTTTAGAAGTGAAATGAATTACAATTCAATTGCAAATGAATTTAGTATAAATTGTTTACCTTGAGAACCTTAAACTTTGATTTCTTAAAAAATGTCAAGGGTTAAATATTAAAACTTGGCCACATTTATTAAACAGTAGAATTCAGCCACAGTTTAACGTATTTTAGAAGTGAAATGAATTACAATTGAATTGCAAATGAATTTAGTATGAATTATTCGGCAAAATTTCGCCATCGAGTAGCTACGGTCTCGTTCACTCGTTTCACTTGAGAATCTCTCGACGAATCAAGTTCAGATGCGGCTTTGAAAGCTGAATACGAAGTACTTTATATACATTCTAATACGCGGTTGCTTAAATGACAGGCCAAGGTTGTTTAATTTATCCGCGAGGGAAAAAGTTGCAGCAGCTTTATAATGGCAGAGATGGATCAAAGTTTGCTCAACTTTCGAAGAACTGTCGAGCTTCTCTACGTTAAGTTTCGCGCCGCTGTAGCGGACTTAATCTTTAAACGTCCTGATTGGCTCGTTTCGTACATTTTCCCCCTTCCCTCGTTCATAAATATCGTGACACTCGATTACGTAACTTTTACAATACCTTGACTATATATATTATTATTATTACAAAACCTAACGTAACTTCAACTTCGTACGAGGTTTAAATATTTACTTCGCAATCGAACAAAATTCTAGATAAACTTAATTCACCCACCTTTACTCAGATTCAGTTTATCTATATTATTATCTATTATAATTTACATTCGAATGAAATTCAAAGTAATCAAACGTACCTTTGAACTCATAAACACAATCTTCGCAAAAATTTATTTTATCGAATAAAGCAAAACTCCATGGTAAACTTAATTTACCCGTCAGCTTTGCATTTCTCTTAATCGTCAGTCTACAATTTAAATAAGAAAATCTTCTCCAGCATCGTAATAAAATTGGATAAAAGGAGAGTTTATCGATGAATAATGAACGAAAGTTGAAAGTCTGATGATCCTCGGATAGGAATATAAAGGATTTAGGGGGCATTCGGTGGGGCGGCAGTTATTTTCAATTTACCCATTGCAAACCCCTCCCCCCCCCCTTCAATTGCAACCCCGAAAGTCATGTTTGAGGCACGGCCCGGGCTGCTTCAGGGCCGTGTAATGTATGCGAGATAAAGGTCGAAGAGGCACGCCGCCGCGGCGCGTCGCGTCGCGTCGTAGACTAAGATATTACAGAGGAATGGTATAAGGTGCGGAAGATGGCGGTTTGGAAGGGGAAGCCTTACAGGGCGGCTGGGATAGCATGGGGGGTAAAGGGGTACCCATAACTTATCGCAGATTTAAGGCTCTTAGACTTAAGGGACTCTAATAATAATATAGCGCCATTCCGACGCACCGTTATATGGAATTCTACGTTCAACCGTGTGTGTACCGCTATTCACTAACCGCAGCATTCGTCATTTACGTTACTCGATTACATTATTAGCCGTTTAATCGCGTTACTATTGCCTTTTAGGTTAGACGGCGATTCGAACGTTTCAAACGCGAATTGGGAGTTTTCGTTGGTTTTCTATGAGTTTCTGTGTGAAATATGTATTGTATATGCATGGATCGCAATCGATACATTGGAAACCAGTGGTGGCTCTGTTTAAGAACGCAGCATAAGCGACGCGAGTGAGAGTTAGAGAGAACTCGGTTAGCGAGATAGAGACAGTCACGCCAAACGTGTTATATCCACGCTTCATTCGTTCTAACCATTATATTTAGCCCTCAATATTAAATATACTTCATCGTGTCGTCTAAGAAAGGGAAACGCTATCATTATATACGATACCTTTTCATCGAACAACGTTATAATTCGCGTCACCAGTGAGACTCGTTATTACGTACGCCAAAGAGGTTAAGTAACCTTATTCAACTGTTTTATTTAACAACTCGTTTCGACCACGATTTCGTGGTTAAATGAACGATACAACTCTGACTATTCAGATTATTCCAATTATTCACCTCTACGTTTGTTCGCAACAAAAGGGTTAACGCGACTTTACAGATAATAAAGGAAAGGAGGCAGAAGTGGAAGAAGTAACAATGAAAGAGAAGTGGAAGAAAACGCGGCGTCTGGCGAGGTTAGATAATGGGAAAAAGAAGGAACGAGAGGAGAAGAAGACGTTTGGTAAAACGGGGGATGGGGGAAAATGCGGGAATAGGGAGATTTAAGACGGCGTGGCGCCACGGTAAACAAAAGCCACGATAAATTTCATAAGTCGGGCGAATTAATAAAAGATTACAGCGCGGTTACTGCGGCCAGCCGCAAGATAAGAAGACACTCGGCGCGAGTACTCTCGACGGAACGGCCTCCGGACCGCAGCTAAATCATCGGATATCTTGCCCCCGCGATACATAAACCACCCTTCAAGCCTTGCACACGTACACGCGGTGTTCGCCCTTCTAAACGTTTCTAGTCCGCAGCGGCGGTAAGCAACGCTGTTCGACGTTCCGCGGAAACGGGGCTGAACAGTGAGTATTTTACGGTTGTACAAAATAGACTATAGGAACACGTACCCTTTCGCTTTTTAACATTGAATATGTTTATGCGGAGGGGTATTAGAAAATTCTGTAACGCGGAAAGTGTGACGCTAAAGTGAAACGCGGTTTTTTCTTTCCCTTTCCGCTTTACACTTTTCTAATCCGTTTCTTTTATTTTCATTATCTTCGTTCGATCTCGTTTTCAATTTTCATTTTTTTCGTCTCTGTTTTAATAACAGATATGGCGTTTGACAGATATTCTCATTCAACATCCTAAAGGTACTTTTGGGTGAATATTCAGGGTGAACGTGTGGCAATTATTTGGCCACTTTAAGGTGATCGATTTAATGTAACTTTTATTTAACTATTTTGCGAATGGAATAAAGTTTCGATGTAACGATTGGTTGTAGTTTTTCGGGGAATAATGTTGTTTCGACGTTTGAACTGTTAATTTATGAACGGGGTTTTTTTATACTAGTCAACCTTGGCTTAAATTAAAGCTTAGAAGCTCCGCAATAAGCTCTAGTAAGTGTAAAATCGGTTTCCTTTGTAGTTTTGAAGTTATTCTTAATTACAGGAAATAAACGCTTATAACATCTAAACCGGAAGTGCTATCGGGATGAAACCTCCTTTATATTATAGCGGGAAGTCTTCCCTTTAATTTGAGTCGCGGTTGATCAAAATCAGACCTCTAGAAGCCGAGATCTAATCATTTCTACGCACCCACGCGTTCATGCGACGACTGGGTCTCTCGTAATGGTCCGTGCTCGAAAACCATTCTCCTCCTCGCGTTTCACATTTAATAACATTGTATCATCACCGTATCTCGCATCACTCGTACCTCGTCAAGAATTTTATATAAATGCGTAGCTTACAAATGCACAGGTTTAAGAACAATCGTTTAAACAAAGACGAGACATTTGTTTAAACAATCACCGAACTTTTCTTCAATCCCACAATCTTTTTAGTTAAGTTCGAATCCTTGTTCGACAGAGCACGTTTACCTCCTAATATTTATTTACAAATATCAAGCGTAAACGAATATAAAATGGCTACGCGTTGTTACGTAAATCCACGTACAAATTTAGTACGAAAGTTTGTTTATTTATTCTATTTCTTTATGCGTTACTCTGCTGTTAAATAAACGAATTCAAGTAGCAGTTATAGGAACAATGACAGTAATTAGATCATTTATCCTAATTCTCCAAAAATCAACCACCCTCTTAATCCAGTTTCCGTTTAACCCTTTGCGGACGAGAAGTAGTATCACTTGTGAGAGTACTTTAGTTCTTAATTCCACGACATTGAGTTTTCACTATTTTTATAGTTCCAAACCATTTCATTTCATTTCAAATTTAGTACGAAAGTTTGTTTACTTATTCTATTTCTTTACGCGTTACCCAGCTGTTAAATAAACGAATACGGGTGGCAGTTATAGGAACGGTGACAGTAATTGGATCGTTTACCCTAGATTTAATGCGGAATATATAAGGACAGTGGTAGGTTGGAAGGCCGCGTGTAATATACAGGGAGCCATAAATATCGAGACACAGAGCCGTCGACGCGGCCTCCGCGAAGAAACGAAGCAAGGGTGGCGGTGGTAGGGTAGTTCCGCAACAGAGACTCAATTGATAAACGGATAAAAGCGGAGGCACAGCGGTTTCGTTTCGTACGCTGATAACAGCACTTGCCAGTCGCTGCGTTTGCTTTGCAATTAACCTAATTGTACACGGGTGTATCAGAAACAAATATTCATAGACGTTTGGATTATTCTTGGGTTAGAATAATACACTTGGGGGGGTTGGAGAATTTATTTGAACATCGATCCAATGGTAGAGTGAAATTTAGGGGTTGCAGAATTTGCGGTAATATTGAGTCAATAATAGAGATAAATTTGGGGGTTGGAATATTTTTAGAAATATTGAGTCCATAATAAGAGTCATATTTAGGGGTTGGGAAATTTGTATTAGTATGGATTCTATTGTAAAATAAAATTTGGGGCTTTAGAATATTTGTATAAACATTGATTCGATAATAGAATTAATGTTAACGGTTTAAGAAACTTATAGAAATAGTGATTTAATAAAGGAATAATATTTGGAAGCTTAGCAAATTTGTATAAGTATGGATTCAATAATAAAATTAAATTTGGGGCTCTAGAAAGTTTGTATAAATATTGAGTCAATAATAGAATTAATGTTAACAGTTTAAGAAACTCGTAGAAATAGTGATTTAATAATGCAATAATATTTGGAAGCTTAGAAAATTTGTGCAATTACAGATTCAATAATAAAATTAAATTTGGGGCATTAGGAAATTTGTATAAACATTGATTCAATAATAGAATTAATGTTGGGAGTTTAATAAACTCGTAGAAATAGTATTTTAATAAAGGAATAATATTTGGAAGCTTAGAAAATTTGTACAAATATAGATTCACTAATAAAGTAAAATTTGGGGCATTAGAAAATTTGTATAAATATTGATTCAATAATAGAATTAATGTTAACAGTTTAAGAAACTCGTAGAAATAGTGATTTAATAATGCAATAATATTTGGAAGCTTAGAAAATTTGTGCAATTATAGATTCAATAATAAAATTAAATTTGGGGCATTAGGAAATTTGTATAAACATTGATTCAATAATAGAATTAATGTTAACGGTTTAAGAAACTTGTAGAAATAGTGATTTAATAATGCAATAATATTTGGAAGCTTAGGAAACTTGTGCAAATATGGATTCAATGATAAAATAAAATTTGGGGCATTAGAATATTTGTATAAATATTGATTCAATAATAGAATTAATGTTGGGAGTTTAATAAACTCGTAGAAATAGTATTTTAATAAAGGAATAATATTTGGAAGCTTAGAAAATTTGTGCAAATATAGATTCAATGATAGAATAAAATTTGGGTATTAGAACATTTGTATAAATATTGATTCAATAATAGAATTAAAGTTAGTGGTTTAATAAACTCGTAAAATTAGTGATTTAATAATGAAATAATATTTGGAAGCTTAGAAAATTTGTATAAGTATGGATTCAATAATAAAATAAAATTTGGGCATTAGAAAAATTGTATAAACATTGATTCACTAACACAATTAAAATTAACGGGTTAACAAACTTATAGGAAACAGTGATTCAATAATAAAACAACATTACGAAAATCTAACAAACTTAAAAAAAAAAAAAATACTCACGATTGCACTATCAACAGCGCCTGCCAATCGCAATTGCAATCCTAACACTTTCTCAACGCATCTATTGTACATTAACCCTTTGCGGACGGGACGATATAATATTAATCTAATTTTCGTCGAATTATTAACCATTTTTCAAAAGGGATTTAATAAATTCTTATCTAATTATTAACAGCAGCGTCTTCGAATAATTTTAAGTTAAATTTGCCGCTCTAAAAATTCATATTACGTCGAAGAAACCAAAAAACTTGGGCGTCTATTTGCGACACTCGTCCGCAAAGGGTTAATTTCTCCTGTACGAATAATCGTACCTTAATTTCCCAGTCTCAAAGAATGCTCGTAGCTTCCAACAGGAAATAAGCGAGCGAATCCAAAGAAAAGGCCTGAGAAGGGGGGGGGGGGGGGAAGAAAAGGAGTCTGTGTAGAGCAGGCTGAACGAAGCGCAAGGGGGGGAGAGGTTCGGCTGGGCTGAATCCGCGGGTGTCAGAGCAATAAATCTGCCCCGGTATATCTGAGCTCATGAATGTTATTAAGATACAACCCCCCGCGAGTTGAACGGAGCATAGAGCACGCAGGGGTGTGTATACGTAGCGTCGTAGGGAGATATAGGCGCGCGCGCGCTTCGAGTCGAAGAAGGAAAGGCGTTCGTTCGGGTGGAAGCGAGTGTCTGGTCGAAGAGACGAAGAAGAGAAAAGAGAAGCACAGCGAGCCGGAGAAACGGTTATGAAGAAATACCGCCACCGGTAATCCCACCATAGATCACGGACTACTGTATCTTCTTCTTCTTCTTCTTCTTCTTCTTCTCCTTTAGGCTTGCTTTGCTTCTTTTACTTCCTCTTTAGTTATACTCGCCTTCCTTCGGCTTCGCTTTTCCGTTGGTTTAATGGCGACTGGAGTTATAGAGTTAAAGGTACAGCGGTTTAAACACGGTTGCTTTGGTGAAAAAAGGGGGGATGTAGCGATCCCTGCCAGTTTACGTTTATTCGCGTAATTATTTTTTTGGATGACCAATTATGTGAATAGCGATAGTCTTGTGTAATCTAAATGTTTGGACTACCGATTCACCGTAAAAATAGACACGAAAAAGACAAAACAAGTTACTCACGTTTGTCACTTTGTCATAAGGGCTAAGGTTATCCTCCCTCCCACTAGAATATGGTTTTATATATATATGCAGGGTGTCCCGTAACTGGTGGTACAAGCGAGTAGGTGGGTGATTCTACGTGAGAAATTGAATCGAAAATTTAGAATAAAATTTTTTCATACGACGCTTTATTTTCGAGAAAAATAAGTTTGAAAATTTGTCGAGTACGAGTGCACTTGGATCAACTTCAGTTCGACGGATTTTACTATCTTACTGTGTTCCCAATAGGAGAGTACCTTTCGTGCTTCTTGCAATGTTTAAAAACATTGTCAACGCGATGATATCTCTTACATCGATTTTACTTTCTTCTTATGCTTATCGGACGGGACCTTTAGTTTCCGAATTACTGGACAAATATATATATATTATTTAAAAGCTTGGGAAACCAAAACCTCGATAATTTAAAAGCTTGGAAGTCCAAAACCTTGATAATTTAAAGGCTTGGGAAACCAAAACCTTGATAATTTAAAGGCTTGGAAAACCAAAACTTCGATAATTTAAAGGTTTGGAAATCCAAAATCTTGATAATTTAAAGGCTTGGAAGTCCAAAACCTTAATAATTTAAAGGCTTGTGAAACCAAAACCTTGATAATTTAAGAGCTTGGGAAACCAAAATCTTGATAATTTAAAGGCTTGAAAGTCCAAAATCTTGATAATTTAAAGGCTTGAAAGTCCAAAATCTTGATAATTTAAAGGCTTGGGAAACCAAAACCTTGATAATTTAAAGGCTTGAAAGTCCAAAACCTTGATAATTTAAAAGCTTGGAAGTCCAAAACCTTGATAATTTAAAAGCTTGGAAGTCCAAAACCTTAATAATTTAAAGGCTTGGAAAACCAAAACTTTGATAATTTAAAGGTTTGAAAGTCCAAAATTTTGATAATTTAAAGGTTTGGAAGTCCAAAACCTTGATAATTTAAAGGCTTGGGAAACCAAAATCTTGATAATTTAAAGGCTTGAAAGTCCAAAATCTTGATAATTTAAACGGCTTGGAAGTCCAAAACCTTTATAATTTAAAGGCTTGGAAGTTCAAAACCTTGATAATTTGAAGGGTTGGGAAGTCCAAAATCTTGATAATTTAAAGGCTTGGTAAACAGTGACAGTAATTGGCTCATTTAGCCTATTTATTTATTTACTTTTTCATTTATTTATTTAGTTATTTATTTATTTATTTAAACAGGCAAAAACCCATTTCATGTAAACAAAGATAGTAGATAAAAGATTGTATAATGAGCGAGCACAAATCATTTACTCTTAGGGGTTACAAATATGCATTTGATAATCCAGTAAAAATTACAGGCTTAGAGAATTTGTAGAAATATTGATTAAATAATAGAATAATATTTGGAAGCTTAGAAAAATTTGTACAAATATTGATTCAATAGTAGAATGAAATTTAAGGTTTGGAAATTATATAGAAATATTTATTCAATAATAGAAGTAAACTTAGAGGGTAATAAATATGTAGAAATACTGATTTAATAATGGAATAATATTTGGAAGCTTAGAAAATTTATGCAAACATGGATTCAATAATAAACTAAAATTTGGGGCCTTAGAAAATCTGTATAAATATTAATTCATTAATAGAATTAATGTTGGGAGTTTAAGAAACTTGTGGAAACAGTAATTTAATAATGGAATAATATTTGGAAGCTTAGAAAATTTATGCAAACATGGATTCAATAATAAACTAAAATTTGGGGCCTTAGAAAATCTGTATAAATATTGATTCATTAATAGAATTAATGTTGGGAGTTTAAGAAACTTGTGGAAACAGTAATTTAATAATGGAATAATATTTGGAAGCTTAAAAAATTTGTGCAAACATGGATTCAATAATACAGTAAAATTTGGGGCCTTAGAAAATCTGTATAAATATTGATTCAATAAGAGAATTAATGTTGGGAGTTTAAGAAACTTGTAGAAACAGTAATTTAATAATGGAATAAAATTTAGAAGCTTAGAAAATTTATGCAAACATGGATTCAATAATAAACTAAAATTTGGGGGCTTAGAAAATTTGTGCAAATAATGATTCAATAGTAGAATAAAATTTAAGGATTGGATATTATATAAAACCATTTATTCAACAATAGAAGTAAATTTAGGGGTTAGTAAATTTGTAAAAATACTGATTTAATAATGGAATAATATTTGGAAGCTTAGAAAATTTGTGCAAACATGGATTCAATAATAAAATAAAATTTGCGGCATTAGAAAATTTGTACAAACATGGATTCAATAATAAAATTAAATTTGGGGCCTTAGAAAATTTGTATAAATATTGATTCAATAATAGAATTAATGTTAGAGGTTTAATAAACTCGTAGAAATAGTAATTTAATAATGGAATAATATTTGGAAGGTTAGAAAATTTATGCAAACATGGATTCAATAATAAACTAAAATTTGGGGGCTTAGAAAATTTGTGCAAATAATGATTCGAATAGTAGAATAAAATTTAAGGATTGGATATTATATAAAACCATTTATTCAACAATAGAAGTAAATTTAGGGGTTAGTAAATTTGTAAAAATACTGATTTAATAATGGAATAATATTTGGAAGCTTAGAAAAATTTGTACAAATATTGATTCGATAATAGAATAAAATTTAAGGGTTGGAAATTATATAGAAATATTTATTCGATAATAGAAGTAAATTTATGAGTGTTAAGAAATATGCGCAAACGTTGTTATAAAATTCTGCGACTTAGGATAGTGTTGAAATTGTGGGATACACATAAGTTCATCCCTGGTGCTTGCTTAATTAATTGAGCTTCCCAGTACAAAATGGACCGAGTTCGCGACATCAAAGCGAAGCTTTCGGTCTTCCGTTCGCCCTGAACTGTCTATCAAAGTCTGTCCTGCTTGCCAATTAATAGCAGTCGCAGATATTTGTCCATCGGTCTGCAACATGTCTTATCTAGTAATAACAAGAAGCAAACATAGAAATCTCACAACACCATTGGGGATACGAGACCATTAATCTCTTAAGGAATTGCTCCACTTTGCCAACAGTTAAAAGGAAATCTTCCCAAAGAACATCATTGGCAATTTCTTTCATTTCTTCGATGCTTCGAATTCTTAAAGTTTTAATGCTTGAAATGCTTACAATTCTACAAATGTTCAAAGTTTCGAATATTTAATGCTGCTAATTTGAAAAGCTTCGAATTCTTAATGCTTTTAATTACCAAAGCTTAGAATTTTCAATGCTTTATAAAGTTTCAAACCCCCAATTTATAAAGTTTCAGTGATTTGAATTTCCATAATTTGCAATTTGCAACGATTTAAATTTCTAAAGCTTTGAATTTGTAACGCTTCTAATTCTCAAAGCTTCGGATTCTTGATGCTTCTAATTCCCAAAGCTTAGAATTTTCAATGCTTTAAAGTTTCAAACCCCCAATTTTCAATGCTTTGAATTTCCATAATTTGCAATTTGCAACGTTTTAAATTTACAAAGCTTGCAATTTTCAAAGCTTTGAATTTACAAAGCTTGCAATTTTCAACGCTTCTAATTCCCAAAGCTTAGAATTCTCAATGCTTTAAAGTTTCAAAGCCCCAATTTTCAATGCTTTGAATTTCCATAATTTGTAATTTGCAACGTTTCAAATTTCCAAAGCTTGCATTTTTCAACGCTTCTAATTCCCAAAGCTTAGAATTCTCAATGATTTAATGTATCAAACCCCCAATTTTCAATGCTTTGAATTTCCATAATTAGCAATTTGCAACGTTTTAAATTTCCAAAGCTTGCAATTCTCAACGATTTGAATTCCCAAAGCTTGCAATTTTCAATGCCCCAAATTTACAAAAGCTTCGATTTTTCCACGCTTTGACTTCTCAAAGCTTGCAATTTTCAACGCTTCAATCTCTCAACCCCCAAAATTTCCAACGCATTAAATTCCCAACCTTCAATCTTCCAAAGCTCGCACTTCTCTATACCAAAAATTCCAATATTTCTTTCCAACTATTAATCTACTATCTTAACTACTACTTGATTGAAAATTGAGAACAAAATCCAATGTCCTTATTACTGTCATTTGAAAGTCAAACGAAGAACTAAAACTGCAATAATATTGGATTAATATTGGGTTAGGATTGGACTAAGATTGGAATAAAATTGGATTAATATTGAATTAATATTGTATTAATATTGGACTAAAATTGGAATAATATTGGATTACTATTGAATTAATATTGAATTAATATTGGATTGATATTGAATTATTATTAGATTACTATTGAATTAATATTGGATTAATATTGTATTAATATTAGACTAAAATTGGAATAATATTGAATTAATATTGGATTAATATTGAATTAATATTAGATTACTATTGAATTAATATTGTATTAATATTGTATTAATATTAGACTAAAATTGGAATAATATTGAATTAATATTGGATTAATATTAGATTACTATTGAATTAATATCAAAATAATATTGAATTAATATTGGATTAATATTGGGTTAGGATTGGAATGAAATTGGAATAATATTGGATTTATACTGGATTAATATTGGATTACTATTGAATTAACATTGAATTAATATTGGATTAATATTGGGTTAGGATTGGACTAAGATTGGAATAAAATTGGAATAATATTGGAGTAATATTGGATTAATATTGAATTAATATTGTATTAATATTAGACTAAAATTGGAATAATATTGAATTAATATTGAATTAATATTGTATTAATATTAGACTAAAATTGGAATAATATTGAATTAATATTGAATTAATATTGTATTAATATTAGACTAAAATTGGAATAATATTGGAATAATATTGAATTAATATTGAATTAATATTGTATTAATATTAGACTAAAATTGGAATAATATTGGATTACTATTAGAATAATATTCGATTACTATTGAATTAATGTTGGATTAATATTATATTAATAATAGATTGATATTGCATTAATATTGGACTAAATTTGGAATAATTTTGGATTAGATCGTTCCAATTTGAAGCATAATATTGTTCAACCGCTTATTTCATTTATGAACACATTTTCATATGTTGAATATAATGAACTAATTACTAATTAATTGAAAATGTACAACAAAGTTCAATGATCCTTCCTACTGTCACTTGAAAACTTTTCATTTAAATATAGACACGTTTTCCATATATTAACGCATCAGTTTATATAGTAAACGTCGCGCCTTACTGAATTATCACACGTTCCATACTTTATAATTATATTGATCACGTTTCAATGTTCAACAGAGCACATTTACCTCCCAATATTTATTTACAAATATTAAGCGCAAACGAATATACAACATCTATGCGTTGTTACGTAAACCCACGTCCAAATTTCGTACGAAACTTTCTTTACTTACTTTATTCCTTTATACATTACTTTGCCATTAAATAAAACGAATTCAAGTAGCAGTTATAGGAACAATGACAGTAATTACATCATTTATCCTAATTCTCCAAAAATTAACCACCCTCTTAATCCAGTTTCCGTTTAACCCTTTGCGGACGACAAGTACTAACACTCGTGAGAGTACTTTAATTTTTAATTCCACGACATTCAGTTTTCACTATTTTTATAATTCCAAACCATTTAATTTCCAACGATTTCAAACGTTTATTATCACGTTAAGTATTCGTTGCGTTAAGTTTCGCGCTTTAATAGTCGACATGCGTTCGGAAAGCGAAAAAAATGATTAAGCAATTATTTGTCCACGCTCGTCCGCAAAGGGGGTTAATTAACAAAATTCACGATCGTTCGTTTCCGTACAGTAGGTTTACCGATTACGAATCTGTCGCGTAGGCGTCCTTTCGCGCATCGGTCATATGAGTTAGTGCTTGTGATCACGGGCATGTAGAAGTAGTATAAGCTTCTCGGGCGCTGCTGCGCAAGGCAATACAGATTTATGTAAGTATTTAGCACAGGCTCTTTGCTTTATCACGAGTCGACCAGCCAAGACACGGTCGACGGTGTACCGAAACCCACGCTCCTCTGACCGTCCGAAAATTTTCAATTATTTTTTCCATCCCCCCCTTCTTCGATCCCCTGGTCGACTCCCTTTTTTTTCCTTCCCGTGTCCCGTGGGATCCTGCCACTTTTCACCATCGATTATCTCGTTGTCCGCCTGTCTTCGCTATGCGAAATCTTCCAACGCGCAATATAATACTCCGTAACATTTATCCTATGATATCATTTTTTTTTGTTAGTAACAGGTGGGGGAAATTTTCAAGAAATGGTCAAACGTGGGATACGTAAATCGACGTTAGTTTCACGGAAATTCGTCGCACGTTTGACGCGTTTCAGATTTTGTACGGACGATGTTAAAATTATAGAGACGATTAATGTTAATCGGTTTTTATATTCTTTTACTTAAAGTAAGGAAGGAAGCAATGTTAAGGAAATTGTAGAATGAAATCTGTTAGGTAATTAAGATTAAGCTAGGTTAATTAGATAAAGAAGGAGAATAAATGGAAGATCGAAAGAATGATTAATTATTAAAATTAAAATTCGTTGACACATGGAAGAAGATTAATTCCAAATTTATTAACTGATTGTTAATAATGTACGTATCGACTAATATTATATTGGATTGTAACATAAATTCTCCTATTTTAACTAGAACGTTTCTTAAATCCCACGAATTCAACTCGAAATATTTCATCCACCCCCAAAAAGAAAAAAAAACGGAAGAAAAATCATCGACCAATAAAATGGCTTGTATACAATTAATTAAACCTATTTCTAAATTTACAAATAAGTGACCTTGAAGTCACTAATAAATGAACCCAATATTATTAGGATTTAATGGTCAAGACTTTAAAGTTAAAAAGAGACGGAAAAGAAAGATTTATTCCAATTGTTTAGTCGTTATAATTATTACGAAAAATTCTTAAGGATGCTGATCAGCTGATTTCACGAGGACGAAGAGAAAAAAAGTCTTCGTACAGAGCTTAACTTCCATTCTTAGCCGTGGGAAGAGAAAAAGATTCGGAGGGGTTGTTGATACGATAGCAATGGCTTTCAGCCATTTCATGATTGGCCAAACAGAATCTTTTCTCTTCTGACGTACGACCGTGTCTTCTTGATCCGATACACGTATCCCTACCAGGGACATAATCACGGACAAGCCGCAGAAGGATCACGATATTTCCTCCTCCAATCCCTCCGAATATCATCGTATTTATTTAACAAACGATTACATATCGATTGTATTCAACAATATCTCTTAACAAGACGGATAATAAATCTTACATTGGATATGGTAAATGACTCGATTACTGCTACTTTAATTCGTTTACTTTAATAGTAAAGAGTTGTGTATAAAGAATAGTGAGTAAAGAAATTTTTATATGAAATTTGGACGTGGGTTTACGTAACAACGCATAGACGTGTTGTATATTTATTTGTAAATAAATGTTGGGAGGTAAATGTGCTTTGTTAAACGTTAGAACGTGAGTGATATAATTGTAAAGTATGGAACGTGTCATGGTTAGTATATATGTTATATTTGTTACACAATGTGACGCGTTAATATATGGAAAACGTGATTCTGTTTAAATGAAAAGTTTTAATTAAAAATATTAATCTAATATTAATTCAATGTTAATTCAATGTTAATTTAATGTTAATCCAATATTAATTCAATATTAATCCAATATTAATTCAATATTAATTCAATAGTAATCCAATATTAATCCAATATTAATTCAATATTAATTCAATAGTAATCCAATATTAATCCAATATTAATTCAATATTATTACAATTTTAGTCTAATATTAATACAATATTAATTCAATGTTAATTCAATAGTAGTCCAATATTAATTTAATAGTAATCCAATATTAATTCAATATTATTCCAGTTTTAGTCTAATATTAACACAATATTAATCCAATATTAATTCAATATTATTCCAATTTTAGTCTAATATTAATGCAATATTAATACAATATTAATCCAATATTAATTCAATAGTATTCCAATATTAATCCAATATTATTCCAATATTATTTCAATTTTATTCCAATCCTAACCCAATATTAATCCAATATTAATTCAATATTAATTCAATATTAATTCAATAGTAATCCAATATTAATTCAATATTAATTCAATGTTATTCCAATTTTAATCTAATATTAATACAATATTAATTCAATATTAATCCAATATTAACTCAATATTATTCCAATTTTAGTCCAATCTTAGTCCAATCCTAACCCAATATTAATCCAATATTAATTCAATGTTATTCCAATTTTAGTCTAATATTAATACAATATTAATTCAATGTTAATTCAATAGTGATCCAATATTAATCCAATATTATGCCAATTTTATTCCAATCCTAGTCCAATCCTAACCCAATATTAATCCAATATTATTTTAAATTTAGTCCTTTATTTAACTAAAATCTGCCTTTCAAATAACACTAATCGTACTCAAATAACAAAGTTATATTCCAACACGATTTATAATTTCATCTCGTAGGATCAAGAATCACCGATTAAAAATTACATACATACATACATATATACCATTCGAATACTTTGCGTATAATATAATACCATACAAAGCAAACGAATAACTTTAATAATACAAAATATGGTATGTCAAGAGGGTTAATAAAGAAAAACTTTTCACGGGAAACATCGGACAAATAAGCTTGTGAAAAGAGAGCGAAACCTCGGGATTTCCGAATACGATTGCGCTCTTCTCTCTTTCTTTCTCTTTCTCTCTCTCTCTCTCTCTCTTCACGTGTTACTAAACTATAGTCCTGACACGCGATTGTAGCTTGGGAGACGTGGGTACGCGCGTGGCTGCAAAGGAGCATTGTGCAAGCTTCGGCATTCAGAGGACGTTCTTATCTTGCTATCCGGAGAGCTGTCAGCAAAGTTCCTGAATAATAACGGAGAACAAGACTCGGCGCGAGAGAGAAACCGATGCTCCGCTATCAGCCGCGGTTAGGATATGCCTAACTATTCTGTTTGCAATGCAGCTGCCGGACGTTTCGTCGTAGATAATGTTGTCCACGACGACTAGATCGCAGGATCCGATCGGGCAACCGTAAAAGTATTCTAATGCCGTTAGAACAGTGCAGCCGTAGTTCAGGCGTTCAACAGTTTCATCCAGCTCGTATTTACCGAAAACATTATATCATAGACCAGAAAATAGGAACCCAAGATAAGTATTTTATTATTCGATACAGAAAGTCTTGGGAATCGGTGTAAAGGAGAAAATCAAGTGGATAAGTTTAGGGAATTTTAGGTTAAGTGCGATGCATAAACGTGAATATTGTACGGTTCATTGAATTGTTTATATTTTATACTTTTATCGAATTGAGACGAGTAGAAATTCGTGTTGTGATCCGGGTGAGAAACGTGGTGTCCGATTCGTTCAATCACAAATATATTTCGGGGCGTTTCAAACTGTACAACTCCGGACACGACGAACGACGCGGAAACACGCACCATTACGGACAGACCGCTACCGCAATAGGATCGAAAGAAAAGAAGCGCTTACTCTAAGGGTACTAGTCCTTATATATCCTAGGGTTTACCCTATATATATTAGGGTTTTCGGCGAGGAGGGGATATCTGTGACCCTTAGTACCTGGTGACTAACTAGCCTTGGATGAGACGGTTGCATACTTTCTCTAGGATGCGAAAAACAAGGCTGACTCAGTTATTTTCGACACAGCGGTTCTGATATTGCTTATCTGCGTTGAGTCATTAGGTTGGTCATCCAACATTCGAGTAGGAACATAAAACAGTATTTTTTTGGGAAAAATACTTTTAATTGTTAGATTCCTAATTTATTGTTTATTGAGAAATCTTATGCTAGGCACTTGGATTCTAAACTCGTTGCGAAACTTCGACGTTTTACTACTTCTGATATAATAATACTCGTCAAAAATTAGTTGTTGTTAATTTTAAAGGTTCGTTTTGAGATGGTGGGGATAAGGAGAAGGAATGGTAATAATTGTTGGACTAATTGTAAGAGTCAGCCGTGATTCAGGGGTAATAAGTAACGAATTCAAACGTCGGATGTGTAATTGTGTACAGAGGATGAGACAGTATTCGGAGACAACTTATTTGTTGGAATAATATTACTTAGCAGATGCAAAAATGTATCTTTACGTTGAGAAGCATTGCTTATTAAACTCTTTGCGGACGAGCGTCGACAAATAGTCGCCTGATCATTTTTTTTTTCGCTTTCCGAACCCACGTCGACTTTTAAAGCACAGAACTTAACGCAACGAATACTTAACGTAGGATAATAAACATTCGAAATCGTTGGAAATGAAATGGTTTGTGGTACTCAAAAGCGTGAAAACTCAAAGTCGTGGAATTCAAAACTAAAGCACTCTCATAAATGTTATTACTTCGACGTCTGCAAAGGGTTAAACAACAGGGCTAGCTTAGTCACTGAAGCCGATGGTCCTTTAGCCGTAGCAGAGCTAAGGGTCTGGTGCAATAAACATTTGGAAGGCCCGGGGACGTCTTTTCTAAATATCGACGACAGTTTTCCACGCGTATTTTCAAGAGCGTTCTGTGGCGGCTCTCCTGCACCCACCACTAGAGGGACATACGAAATAGGCTTTCTCGAAAGTACTCGCTCCAAACTACCTCGTCCATATATATATATATACCGCCTTTAACCTCTTAGGCACGGCTGAATTTTGCGCAGGGCTGTTTCTTTGTACGGCAGAGTTCAACGCGAATTAACGTGTAAATGATGCGGCACTGCAATGTGTGACGTGATAATGCCGTTCTTTACACGAGTGTACATTGGAATATGAAGTGTTTGATGATCAAATTATAATTTTTCTTAAAGATATGATACACGCATTTTAACTTTAACAATTTATTCTAATAATTAATAATTATTAGATCCGCGAAAGCCACTATAGTGGCGCGTCGTTCAGAGAGATGGCATCCGCGAAAGCCACTATAGTGGCGCGTCGTACAGAAAGATGACATCTGCGAAAGCCACTATAGTGGCGCGTCGTACAGAAAGATGACATCCGCGAAAGCCACTATAGTGGCGCATAGTGTCTAAGAGGTTAACCTTCCTTCCAATATCCCAACGTCTAAGGCAGGGCCTGCTAGGTAGCCGCACTGATGAGTCCACTAGCAGGCCCAGGACGAAACGCAACACCCTTCCTTTTCCTATTCTATTATCCCCTCTCTACACAGCTCCACAGTTCGAAGTATTCTTTCCTTGCTATTTCGCAGCTGAGTAAAGACGTATTCCTCTAGCCTTTGAAATCAAATAAAATCACTCCGTTAATATTAAAATCGAGTATTCTTACTCAACTCACAACCCCAATATTCCATCATTATTTAACTAGACGTGATACATAAAATTGCTTACTATCTAAGAACGATAACCAACAAAGTCACGAAACTGCGTTGAATTATCAATGAAGACGTTTTAATGATACGCAAGTGCGAAATATAATACGAGAATTATCATTTATTTAGTTCTACCTCGTAATGGTATACATAAATTTCGTTCCGCAGGCTTGTCCATTTATTATGGTGAGATAATCTAGTATATGGTTTTCTTCATTTTTTCGCGAATCGACAAGCGTAAATGCATATCCATAATTGAACACGTATAATCAAATTTGAGGGATTAGAAAATTTCTATCAACGTTGATTCAATGGTAGAATGAAATTTAGGGGTAGTAGAATTTGTAGAAATAGCGAGTCAATAGTAGAGTCAAATTTAGGGGTTGGAAAATTAGTATAAGTGTGGATTCAATAATAAAATTAAATTTGGGGCCTTAGAAAATTTGTATAAATATTGATTCAATAATAGAATTAATGTTAGGGGTTTAATAAACTCGTAGAAATAGTGATTTAATAATGGAATAATATTTGGAAGCTTAGAAAATTTGTGCAAATATAGATTCAGTAATAAAATTAAAGGGGCCTTAGAAAATTTGTATAAATATTGATTCAATAATAGAATTAATGTTGAGAGTTTAAGAAACTTGTAGAAATAATGATTTAATAATGCAATAATATTTGGAAGCTTAGAAAATTTGTGCAAACATGGATTCAATAACAAAATTAAATTTGGAGCCTTAGAAATTTTGTATAAATATTGATTCAATAATAGAATTAATGTTAGGGGTTAAGAAACTTGTAGAAATAGTGATTCAATAATGGAATAATATTTGGAAGCTTAGAATATTTGTGCAAACATGGATTCAATTATAAAATTAAATTTGGAGCCTTAGAAAGTTTGTATAAATATTTATTCAATAATAGAATTAATGTTGGGAGTTTAAGAAACTCGTAGGAATAGTGATTCAATAATGGAATAATATTTGGAAGCATAGAAAATTTTTGCAAACATGGATTCAATAATAAAGTAAAATTTGGGGCATTAGAAAATTTGTATAAATATTGATTCAATAATAGAATTAATGTTAGGGGTTTAATAAACTCGTAGAAATAGTGATTTAATAATGGAATAATATTTGGAAGCTTAGAAAATTTGTGCAAATATAGATTCAGTAATAAAATTAAAGGGGCCTTAGAAAATTTGTATAAATATTGATTCAATAATAGAATTAATGTTGAGAGTTTAAGAAACTTGTAGAAATAATGATTTAATAATGCAATAATATTTGGAAGCTTAGAAAATTTGTGCAAACATGGATTCAATAACAAAATTAAATTTGGAGCCTTAGAAATTTTGTATAAATATTGATTCAATAATAGAATTAATGTTAGGGGTTAAGAAACTTGTAGAAATAGTGATTCAATAATGGAATAATATTTGGAAGCTTAGAATATTTGTGCAAACATGGATTCAATTATAAAATTAAATTTGGAGCCTTAGAAAGTTTGTATAAATATTTATTCAATAATAGAATTAATGTTGGGAGTTTAAGAAACTCGTAGGAATAGTGATTCAATAATGGAATAATATTTGGAAGCATAGAAAATTTTTGCAAACATGGATTCAATAATAAAGTAAAATTTGGGGCATTATAAAATTTGTATAAATATTGATTCAATAATAGAATTGATGTTAGGGGTTTAATAAACTCGTAGAAATAGTGATTTAATAATGGAATAATATTTGGAAGCTTAGAAAATTTGTGCAAATATAGATTCAGTAATAAAATTAAATTTGGGGCCTTAGAAAATTTGTATAAATATTGATTCAATAATAGAATTAAAGTTAAGGGTTTAATAAACTCATAGAAATAGTGATTTAATAATGGAATAATATATGGAAGCTTAGAAAATTTGTGCAAAGGTGGATTCAATAATAAAATAAAATTTGCGGCATTAGAAAATTTGTATAAATATTGATTCAATAATAAAGTAAAATTTGGGGCCCTAGAAAATTAGTATAAATATTGATTGAATAATAGAATTAATATTAAAGGTTTACGAAACTCCTAGAAATAGTAATTCAATAATGAAATAACATTTGGAATTTCAGAAAATTAGTGCAATCAATGAATTCAATAATCGAAGCTCCGAATCCTTAAAATGCTTTTAAAAATCAATGCTTTTACAAAATTATCCAATCCCCTAAATTTCATATCACTATTTAAATGTCTCTCAAATCCTGCTCAATTTTTCTTCCATCGCTGAACATTTATAACCCGTTAAATTACTTATAACCCGTATCGTTATCGATGTTCATCCAATTTTCGCGCTGTTTTCTCTTGGTTACCAGGAAACGCAGGCGCGCGCAAAAGCGTAAAGAGGAGAAAGAAAACAGAAGCGAAAAGGGATAAAAGGCTGTTTTGGGGGGGTGGGGTAAGGTTTAAGACGAACTCGGAGATCGCTAAAGGGAGAATTGGAGAGTTGGCAAATTAGCCGCAGGATTGGCCTTATAATCCTTAAGGGATGGCAAAGGTCGGCGACGCAGCTATTCTCTTTGACTCTTCTCTCTCCCTTCTATCGCTTATCCCTCAACTTTCTTCCAGCCTCCTTGGATGAAGTCATTCTTCTGACCTCCTCTTTCTTATTCTTTAATCCCACCAAGGCTTCATCGCGAGCAACGATGGGAAAAGGAGGAGGGGGAGGGTAAAAATTACGAGCATAAAGAAGGAGGGATTGAAGAGCAGCGATTGAAAGTAATGAGCCGTGGAAGGAAGAAGGAATCTTGGGCTTCTCGGCTCCGTTAAATCCGAGGGTCGGATAATTAATCCTGTTAATTTATCGCCACCGATTTTTTCCCTTGACCATGCGTGAGCCTAAGAAAGAACGGTTACGGGAGAAGCTCCGGTTTATTGGGAGATTCGGATGAGATTTCGGGGCAGTTTGCAATTATCGTAGAGATAAACGCGATTCGGTGATCGCTTGAAATGATAGATAGCGGGAAAATTGTAAGGGTTTCGACGAAAGCATTAAAATAGTAAGGTTTGGAAGATATTAGGATGAGCATCGTCTTTTGTCTGTTTGGAGAATTTAAGTTAGCGAATATTTATTTATGTTTTTGCAATATTTATGGCGATGGAATATCTTTTCTTTTTTTTTGTTTTTGTCTTTTTCAGTTTTTCTATTTTGTTTCTTTTAATTATTTCCGCCCCAAATTAGTCTTATTACGAATAACAATCATTCACTATATAAATGTTACTTGAACTATTAAATAATTACTACTTTTAAAGCTATTCTTCACGATAATTTTATAAAACTTCCAAATCATCATCTTCAAATTCTAATAACTTGCCGAAAGTTGAATATAAAATAAGATTGTTAATATTTTCTCCAGTTTTCCCCGAAAATTGCTTCCCTTACGAATAATAAATAACAGTCTCCTACCAAATTACCTAAAATGCAAGCTAGTCTTTAGTTTCGAAGCTAGCCTTTGTAATAATTTCACAAAGCTTCCAAATTTTCATCTAGAAATTTCACAACGAGCTAAATATTGAATGTAAAACAAGATTATTAATCTTTTCCTTAGCTTTGCTTCAAAATTCCTCCTGTTACAAATAGCAAATAACAATTTCCCATCGAATTGACTAAAATACAAACTAGTCTTTAGTTTCGAAGCTAGCCTATGCAATAATTTCACAAAGCTTCCAAATTTTCATCTAGAAAATTCACAACGAGCTAAATATTGAATGCAAAACAAAATCATTAATCTTTCTCTCAACTTTCCTTAAAAATTTCTCCTATCACACATAATAATCCCACAACAAATTACCAAAAATACTAACTAATCGCCACTTTCAAAGCTAGCCTATACAATAATTTAACGAAGCTTCCAAATCTTCATCTCCAAATATCACAACTCGCCAAAAATTCAATGCAAGACGATTATTAACCTTTTCCCTAGTATTCACCCCAAAATTCCTCCTGTTACAAATAACAAATAACAATCCCCCACCGAATTACCAAAAATACGATCTAGTCACCACTTTCAAAGCTAGCTTTTGCAATAATTTAACAAAGCTTGCAAATTTTAATTTCCAAGTTTCACAATTCGCCAAAAATTGAATGCAAAACAAGGTTATTAATTTTTCCCCCATTTTCCGCATTTCTTAAAAATTCCTCCTATCACAAATAATAATCTAGCAACAAATTACCAAAAATACAAACTGTCTCCACTTTCAAAGCTAGCCTTTACAATAATTAGCAAAGCTTGCAAATTTTGATTTCCAAGTTTCACAACTCGCCAAAAATTGAATGCAAAACGTCAACAATTTGCAGAAAATTTCACAGCTCGCCAAAAATTGAAAACAAAATAAGATTATTAATCTTTCCACGCGCATTTCTTAAAAATTCCTCCTATTAAAAATAACAAATAATCCCCCACCAAATTACCAAAAATACAAACTAATCTCCACCTTTGCAAAGCTAGCAAATCTTAATCTCCAAATTCCCCAACTTCGCCAAAGTTGACTGCAAAATAATATAATTAATGATTTTTCCAATTCCTGCTATCACAAATAATAATCTAGCAACAAATTATCACAAATACAAACTAGTCTACACTTTCAAAGCTAGCCTTTACAATAATTTAACAAAGCTTGCAGATTTTTAATCTCCAAATTCCCCAACTGGCCAAAAATTGAATGCAAAGCGTCAACAATATGCAGAAAATTTCACAGCTCCGCAAAAATTGAATACAAAGCAAGGTTATTAATCTTTGCTCCAGCATTTTTTAAAAATTCCTCCTATTAAAAGTAACAAATAATCCCCTACCAAATTACCAAAAATATAAACTAATCTCCACCTTCGCAAAGCTAGCAAATCTTAATCTCCAAATTCCCCAATTCGCCAAAAATTGAATGCAAAACAAGATTATTAATCTTTTCCCCAATTCCTGCTATCACAAATAATAATCCTGCAACAAATTACCAAAAATACAAACTAGTTTACACTTTCAAAGCTACCCTTTGCAATAATTTAACAAAGCTTGCAAATCTTAATCTCCAAATTCCCCAACTGGCCAAAAATTGAATGCAAACCGTCAACAATATGTAGAAAATTTCACAGCTCGCCAAAAATTGAATGCAACACAAGGTTATTAATCTTTCCCCCGCATTTCTTAAAAATTCCTCCTACTAAAAATAACAAATAACAATCCCCCACCAAATTACCAAAAATACAAACTAGTAATCACTTTCAAAGCTAGCCATTACAATAATTTAACAAAACTTCCAAATCTTAATTTCCAAACCCTCCAAACTCGACAAAATTGAATGCAAAACAAGATTATTAATCTTTCCTCAAATTCCTCCTATCACAAATAATAATCTCGCAACAAATTACCAAAAATACAAACTGTCTCCACTTTCAAAGCTAGCCTTTGGAATAATTTAACAAAGCTTCCAAATTTTAATTTCCAAATTCCCCAACTCGCCAAAAATTGAATGCAAAACAAGGTTATTAATCTTTCCCCCAGCATTTTTTAAAAATTCCTCCTACTAAAAATAACAAATAATCCCCCACCAAATTACCAAAAATACGAACTAGTCTCCACTTTCGAAGCTAGCCTTTGCAATAATGTAACAAAGCTTGCAAATTTTAATCTCCAAACTCTCCAAACTCGCCAAAAATTGAATACAAAACAAGGTTATTAATCTTTCCCCCAGCATTTTTTAAAAATTCCTCCCACCACAAATAATATTCCCTCAAATAAAATAACCAAAAATACAAAACAAGTCTCCACTTTCAAAGCTAGCCTTTGCAATAATTTAACAAAGTTTCCAAACTTTAATTTTCAAACTCTCCAACCTCGTCAAAGTTAAATGCAAAACAAGGTTATTAATCTTTTCTCCAATTTCTCCTATCACAAATAATAATCCCGCAAACAAAATAACCAAAAATGCAGAACAACAAGTCTCCACTTCCAAAGCTAGCCTTTGCAATAACTAAACAAAGCATGCACAAATCTTCATCTGTGAAATTCCACAGCTCTCCGAAAACATTTCCCGAAACCTCGGCTCTTAATTGATCTATAGCACAATATTAACCGATTGTCCGCCAAAGACTATACCTAAAAGAGAGGGGGGGGGGGAGGTAGCGGAGAGTGAGTAAGTTACGTTCGGGGAAAAGTGGCCGCTTAGCGGTTGATTGTCGGAGATCTATCGCGTGCACCGTATATAATACACTCCTCAACGACCCGAAGATCATACCACTTAACTCCGCCGTACCGTACCAAAAGTATCCTCTCTTTCCGCGATCGTAAATAAAAGAAATCCTTGTAATGGCTTTCGCCAACGGGGATCTGCCAACAATTTCTCCTACCTTTATATTTCGGCTTCGTGTGGGCCACCGCTGTTATTAAGCTTCCTCTTGCAACCGAGCCGTATCGCAACCGAAACTCTCCGTAGGCTCGCAACCGTCCAGCCAACGAGAGAGCACACAGTTAATTCCTTAACCCTTATAGACTTGGAGAAAATTTAGGGACCCCTGCGCTTCGATGGTGAGAGAGATAGAGATAGATAGATAGAGAGAGAGAGATAGATAGAGAGTGAGAGAGAAAGGAAAAGCGGTGTGCGTTGGAACGTATTAAACTACGTTGGTAGGGGAAACGCGAGCGTGTTGGAGAAAGCAGGAACCGAAGTAAGGAATACCAGGTGCTCCTGGGATCTTGCAGCCATCTTACGCCCCGGACGATACATAATTTATGTTGCGCTCTGCCGGGCTTAAGACAGTATTAAGATCCACCGAAGCATCCTTACACCTTCTCCCCCCCCCCCCCCCCCCCCCTTAACCCTTCTACGTGCGTTTCTTTTGTAATCGAGACGGACCAGTGATCGTTGAAACTCGTGCACGCGCCGGTTGATTTATTTAATGAAAAGAGAGAAATTCAAGTGTGGAGAATAATTGGGCATCTTCGAACGCGTGCAATACTTTGTAGAGAAGTGTAACAGGGTAGATGTAACACTTTAGTGGTCACTTTAAGGCTCGCGCTTTAAGTAACTTTGTTTGATTATTTTAGAATTGATGTATTTAACCCGTTGTCCTATACATTTTTTATTATTGCACTTATGTAAACTATCATTATCAGGTTACAGTTCTTACATTCGTTCAAACTATTAGAATATTCTGCATAATTTATTATTTAGTGATTCTTAATCTTCCGAAGAGAAGATTAAGAATAAATGAAGATTAATAAATGGAACATCGTGTCGCAAACAGAATTTATTTTAAATAAGTATATCTATAATTCGTGCCACTCGTCATTGCAAGCCAATGGGTTAACGTAATGTTTGGATCCTGTTTGGGGGATAATGTTGTTCGTTCAACATCGAGTTTGTTCGTGAACATCTTTTTGTACGTTCGATAAAGAAGTATCGGATAAGCAGAAATTCGACTTGACCATTTGACATGTTAATTATTAATAAATAGTACTGCAAACGCGATTAAAATTTACTTAAAAATTTAGCATCTCGTTTAATAGTAAATAGTATTGCGAATACGATTAAAATTTACTTGAAATTTTGGCATCTCGATTAATAGTAGATATTGTTGCGAATGCAATTAAAATTTAGCTGAAGATTTCCTATGTCAATTATTAATAAATAGTATTGCAAACACGATTAAAATTTACTTAAAAATTTGGCACCTTGATTAATAGTAAATAGTATTGCAAGTACGATTAAAATTTACTTGAAATTTTGGCATCTAGATTAATAGTAAATATTGTTGCAAATGCAATTATAATTTAGCTGAAAATTTCCTATGTCAATTATTAATAAATAGTATTGCAAACGCTATTAAAATTTACTTGCAAAATTTGGCATCTTGTTTGATAGTAAATAGTATTACAAACACGATTAAAATTTACTTAAAAATTTGGCATCTCGTTTAATAGTAAATAGTATTGCAAATACGATTAAAATTTACTTAAAAATTTGGCATCTCGTTTAATAGTAAATAATATTGCAAACACGATTAAAATTTACTTAAAAATTTGGCATCTCGATTAATAGTAACTATTATTGCAAACACAATTAAAATTTGGCTAAATATTTGATATATCGATTAATAGTAAATATTATTACAAACACGATTAAAATTTAGTTGAATATTTCCTATGTCAATTACCAATAAATAGTATTGCAAACGCGACTAAAATTCGCTCGAAAATTCACGTCGAGAAATAGTAAATAGTATTGCAAAAAAGTATTATACGATTAAAATTCGATTACTACTAAATAGTAAATATTAATCGTTGCTAAATAGTATAGCGATCTCATGACTCACTTTCGAAGCCCACGATAAGAACAAAGCATTGCCGAAGATAAATAGAATCGTTTATTCCGCGATTCTGTGTTGCGTGACACTAGAAATCATCCGATGGAATAAGGAGACTTCCTGTGCTGCGTTTAAGTCGACAATGCAGCGTCGCGTCGTTGAAAGGAGGGTTGTTTTCATCATCCAGTAAGAGATACACTCGCACAAAGACGTACGGTTATATATACATATAAATGGTACAACGAAGTCGGCTCGGATTTAATGAGGATAGGCGGATTTGTCCAATTAAAATGTCTTACAAAGATCCGCCGTAGCTCGATGCTGGTTCATTCGCAAAACATCGAAATTCGACTTGGCCGCAAACAGCCTCTTCTTATCCCGGCAGCTAGGAACCTTGAGAACTCTCCTCCCCCACCGTTATCCCTTTCGTTATCGGGATTCGAGTCTCCTACAGCCGCGCAAAGGCATCGTTAAGTGGTTCCTTTACGATTTCGGGAACGTATTTTGGAAATTGGAACGTTCCCATTGAACTCGACAGGAAACGATTTTAATCGTTCTTAATCGGAATATTGTTGGGTTTAGTGGAAAAATCGTGACCAATTTTGTATTTAATAAGCGTCGTTTAATACTATTGTATATTAATTAATATTATATTATATATAGCATAGTAAGTATATGTGGTATATTATAGTATATAAATGAAAGATTTGAGACGAATTTTGTATTGAAAAAGCATCGTCGAATAATATTATATATTATATAATATTATATTACATTATATATAGCATAGTAAGTGTGTAAAGTAATATATAGTGTATTATAGTATATTATAGTATATAAATGAATAATTTGAGACGAATTTTGTATTGAAAAAGCATCGTCGAATAATATTGTATATTATATAATATTATATTACATTATATATAGCATAGTAAGTGTGTATAGTAATATATAGTGTATTATAGTATATTATAGTATATAAATGAATAATTTGAGACGAATTTTGTATTGAAAAAGCATCGTCGAATAATATTATATATTATATAATATTATATTACATTATATATAGCATACTAAGTGTGTATAGTAATGTATAGTGTATTATAGTATATTATAGTATATAAATGAATAATTTGAGACGAATTTTGTATTGAGAAGGCATCGTCGAATAATATTATATATTATATAATATTATATTACATTATATATAGCATACTAAGTGTGTATAGTAATATATAGTGTATTATAGTATATAAGTGATATATAGTATATTATAGTATATAAGTAATACATAGTATATTACATTTGTATACTTACCTTTCACGTGCACAAAATAATATTCATCTATTGCCTAACAAACACGAAAAAAGGAAGCAAAGGAACAAAGAAAAATCATTACAATTATTATCAGTTTACTATAACAATATAAAGAATTATTTGCAAGTGCAGCATTGAACAAGAATTACGCAAACACGGAACGAATTGTGGAAGCATAAAAGTATAAGAATAATTGGGGAAATTATATATAAATTGAAATTAGTCGAATGGAAATGAATTTCCTCAACTATTAACGTTAAATAGTGGCTACGAAATCCATCGTGTTAAAAATGAATTATGCAAAGTGGAATAGTTTAATGACGTCAAGAACTCGTGTTAACGTGAGCAATTATGTGGTCCATGGCAATTTTGTTGACTATATGCGGTATTGGAATAAAGAAAGGAGGAAGGAGATGGAAATATTGGACTGCGTTGAGACGGATAAGAAAATTGAGAAGGGAGGAAAGGGGAAATGTAGGAAGATGGGTTGGCAGGCCGATGCCTTATGAAAATCTAAAAGTCAGCAGCCTCGAGGATCATCCCTCTATCTGATCTTAATTTGTCAGCCGGTCGAGTATAATTTAAAACCACTCCCTCGCTAGTAAATCGTGATAAACGTCAGCTTCGCCAAAAAAGAAAAAATCTCACCTCCCCCCCCCCCCAATTTCGTTTTCTTTCGCTTTTAATCTGCAAACCTTCGACTCGAAACTGATCAGCTAATTTGTAATTAGCTGAATTCTTTTGGAATTTAATACAATTAATCGATGCAATCGATTCGTAAGCATTTAGATTTATTTATTGTGATAGACAGTAATAATAATGAATAATAATTTAGTAGCGATAATAATTTAATATTGATAATAATAGTAGATGATAATTTAATAGCGATGAAAGTAATAGAAAATAATTTAACAGTGATAATAATAGTAGATGATAATTTAATAGTGATGGAAAAATAATGGATAATAATTTAATAGTATTTTTATTAGATTGGTAACTTATTTTCTCACGCAAAATCACCTAATGCAACAGCATTAATAATAAATACTTTAAATATATAAACGAAGGAAATACTAATAATACAATACACTATAAAAATATTAAACTATTTTATACGTACAAAAACGAACGAATAAAAATAAGTAAAATACTAATACTGCAATTCGTTATGAAAATATGAAATAGCACGAAATAAATTCATCTTTTAGTCTCCCAAAATCTACTAAAATTTAATCGAATATAATTATTGCCAAGCTTTGGATAAAAATTCAAAGGTGAAGGGGAGTAAATGAACAATAATATATTTGTAAAAAATTGTCTTTATTTAATCGTTATTCGCAAATTACAACAAACGGGATGCAATAATGGGTCTTCATATTATTTCTTAATTAAAAAAATTATTCGAGGAGGATAAAAATGACGAATTCAACGGGGCAAATGATGACAGTACAGTTTTTATTCGACAGCATTCTCATATGTACACTTATTAAGGTCCATAGTAATTATATTAATTATTACGCAATAATTACAACAAAACTGCGGCCGGCGAAATATGCGGTCGCAAAAATTCAACGATATTAAAGAATATAACAGGTTTTGGCGATTAACGATGCTTCCTTTTTCCTTTTTCTTCTTCTTCCACTCCTCTCTTTTTTCCTTCACTTTTTTATCTTCTTCCTCATTGTGTTTGTTTTTATTTTTTTACCTTTTTCTTTTTTTTTCTTTTTTGCTTCATTGCGTTTTACTATATATAAGATGATAAACGTCTCAGGCGACATTTTGCTTGCTTCTACTTTGTTTTTACGTTAATATGGAGAGAGAGAGAGAGAGTTAGAGAGAGAGTTAGAGAGAGAGGAGTTAATCGGCGTGATATGGATGCGGTTGGGGCGATTCACCCTCGAAAAGCGCCATTTTTAAACGCTTGCATTTGGCTCGACGGTTCTTGAACCAAAATTGCACGTTTTTTGGCTCCAGCCGGGGGAATTTCTGTCGGTATGGCATTCGATTCAGCTCCTCCGTGTATTTCAGTATCAGCTGCGAATTAAACAAACGCAACGCCTTACGATAATTAATTAGGCAACGAAAAATATAGGAAATCAATTTGGGGGGGATAAAAATTCTGAAGAAATAGAAACAAAGCCACGTTTTTTGATAATATATAAATTATTATGTAACGGAAAAGATTCGTGTTAATTTACACTGCAAAATATCATTTTTCACGAATTAAACAAACGGAACGCCTTACGATAATTAATTTAAGCAACGAAAAATATAGGAAATCAATTTGGGGAGAATAAAAATTCTGAAGAAATAGGAATAAAGCGTAACATTTAAATTATTAGGCGACGAAAAAGATTTCGTATTAATTTACATTGCAAAATTTCACATTTCACGAATTAAACAAACGCAACGCCTTACGATAGTTAATTTAAGCAATGGAAAATATAGGAAATCAATTTGGGGGGGATAAAAATTATGAACAAACAGGAATAAAGTCTAATATTTAAATTATTAGGTGGCAGAAAAGATTCGTGTTAATTTACACTGCAAAATTTCACATTTCGCGAATTAAACAAACGCAACGCCTTACGATAATTAATTTAAGTAACGGAAAATATAGGAAATCAATTGGGGGAGGATAAAAATTCTGAGAAAATAGGAATAAAGCCACGTTTTTTTATAATATATAAATTATTAGGTGACGCAAAAAATTCGTGTTAATTCATAAGGCAAAATTTCACCTTTCGCGAATTAAACAAACACAACGCCTTACGATAATTAATTAGTCAACGAAAATTATAGGAAACGAATTGGGGGGGGGGGGGGTAAACATTCTGAACAAACAGGAATAAAGTCTAATATTTAAATAATTAGGCGACGGAAAAGATTCGTATTAATTCACAAGGCAAAAATTTACATTTCACGAATGAAATAAACGCAATGCCTTACGATAATTAATTTAAGCAACGAAAAATATAGATAATCAATTGGGGGGGATAAAAATTCTTAACAAATAGGACTAAAGCGTAATATTTAAATAATTAGGTGGCGGAAAAGATTTCGTATTAATTTACACTGCAAAATTTCACCTTTCACGAATTAAATGAAACGCCTTACGATAATTAATTAAACCGCGGGAAACAAAGAAAATTAATTCAGAAGATTAAAAATTATAGGCAAAAGGTACACAAATTTACTTCTTTAGGAATTTTCCATTGATGGGAAATATATATCTGCGAAATACAAATATAACGCGTTCCATACTTTATAATTTACATTCGTTCACGTTTCAATGTTCACCAGAGCACATTTACTCCCAATATTAATCTACAAATATCAATTATACTAATTATATTAATATCAATATCATTTACATATCTATACGTGAAGTTACGCGAACGCGCGTTCAAATTTCGCGCCACGAAAATTTCTTTACTCGCTTTGTTTCTTTATACATTCTTATTACACTTTCATTGTTAAATGCAACGAACTCAAGTGACAGTTATAAGAAAAATACGTTTTACCCTAATATTCACAAGTATATCTTCGTATTTATCCCACCCATTCCCATAAACCCGTAAGATGTTAAAATCTATTCTATAACACGTCTGTTACTCAAATTATTCCCGTATCAATAATAATAACAATAATAATAATGGAAAACGCGTAAGCAAACTTACCGCGTGACTCGGATGAGTATTGTGAGTGAACCAAGTTTCCAGTCTCGGCACTTCCGTGACAGGATCGATGAACGTCCGGTTCCTTTTCCTCCTCTCGTCCAACATGCTGGTCGAACACCCAGCCGGGCCACGCGGCGGTAGATAAGGAGACATGTACATTATTCCGTGCCCGAACATCGGGCTCGGGACCAAAGAAAATCCGGGCGGCAAAGGACCGGTTGGTCTCGTCTCGTCGTCCTCGGAACCGGATGAAACCCTCGCATCTTCTTGCTTTACCGACGCCGGGGTCGTTGGGGGCGGTTGTTGATCTTCTGGTCTCGTTGTCAGCGACAGGGGCACCACTGGGGGACTTCCGGGTGGACACGGAGACGGCGACGTCGACTGGAACATGTAACATCGACGATTGCAAGGTTAATAATAATATTGAGATTCTTGGGGATTGTACGTAAAAGTAGCTTAAAGAAACTAATGTTTGTTTCGTTTCTGTTTCTGTGTTGCAAAGTGGAAATTGTGTAATTGTGAAAGTTGATACAGAATTTGAAGAAATCTTGATACAGAATCTATCAGAATTTATGGAGAACGTGGAGCAGCAAAGTTAGATGATAGAATTGTGGACGATAGTGAAAATCTAGATTGGAGAAATGAGAATGTTAGTGAGAAATGGAAATAGTAAAGTTACATTTATTGGTTGGTGAAAAGGTCTTAGTATAAATGCTGCGATATATCAAACGACGTAAATAGAAATATTCGAAAATATTTGGCAGCATAGATATTAAGTAAATTAATGATTTATTGTTAAGCAGATTTAATTTCCTCGTCATTTCCCTTTCTAACCTTGTGCTCCAAATTAGAACGATTATTAGGTTGAATAACTTCTAAAATAATTCATTAAAGTAACAATAATTGGTGCGTTTACCCTAGTTGAATATTTTAGTGCAGAGAGGTTGAATAATATTAGCTTTGCTACGGTTCATTATTAATTATAACTGTTCCAAAATTGGTGCAGCAAATAGTTGAGTTTTTACTAGAAATTTTGTAGGGCTTCTATATTAGATTAATAGTAATTGTTACTCTAATCAAATCTACTTTATTACCTTTAACGAATCATTTGAACAATTGTTAATTGTTGGATGTATTAAATATTGTTGCATAATAAAATGGAACCACAATATGGTTCCATATTAGATTAACAGTAATTGTTACTGTAATCAAATCTACCCTATTACTTTTATTGAATCATTTGAACAATTGTTAATTGTTGGATGTAGGAAATATTTGTCCATAACAATATGGAACTGTAATATGGAACGATTGTTAATTGTTGGATATATTACACATTCTTCCACAATAATATGCAACCATAAAGTGGCTCCATATTAGATTAACAGTAATTGTTATTTTAATTAAATATACCCTATTATTTTTATCGAATCATATGAACAATTGTTAATTGTTCGATGTAGGAAATATTTGTCCATAATAATATGGAACGATAATATGGAACGATTGTTAATTGTTGGATGTATTAAATATTTTTCCACAATAATATGCAACCATAAAGTGGCTCCATATTAGATTAACAGTAATTGTTATTTTAATTAAATATACCCTATTATTTTTATCGAATCATATGAACAATTGTTAATTGTTGGATGTATTAAATATTTGTCCATAATAATGTGGAACTATAATATGGTTCCATAATAATATGGAACTATAATATGGTTCCATATTAGATTAACAGTAATTGTTACACTAATCAAATCTACCCTATTACTTTTATCGAATCATTTGAACAATTGTTAATTATTGGAGGTAGGAAATATTTGTCCATAACAATATGGAACTATAATATGGAACGATTATTAATTGTTGGATGTATTAAATATTTTTCCATAATAATATAGAACTATAAAATGGTTCCATATTAGATTAACAATAATTGTTACTGTAATCAAATATTCCCCATTATTTTTATCGAATCATATTAACGATTGTTAATTGTTGGATGTAGGAAATATTTGTCCATAACAATATGGAACTATAATATGGAACGATTGTTAATTGTGGGATGTATTGCATATTTTTCCATAACAATATGGAACCACAATATGGTTCCATATTAAATTAACAGTACTTGTTACTCTAATCAAATCTACCCCATTACTTTTATCGAATCATTTGAACAATTGTTAATTATTGGAGGTAGGAAATATTTGTCCATAACAATATGGAACTATAATATGGAACGATTGTTAATTTTTGGATGTATTAAATATTTGTCCATAATAATATGGAACTATAATATGGTTCCATAATAATATCGAACTATAATATGGTTCCATATTAAATTAACAGTAATTATTACTGTAATCAAATCTACCCTATTACTTTTATCGAAACATATTAACGATTGTAAATTATTGGATGTAGGAAATATTTGTCCATAACAATATGGAACAATAATATTGAACAATTGTTAATTGTTGTATATAGGAAATATTTGTCCATAACAATATGGAACTATAATATGGAACGATTGTTAATTTTTGGATGTATTAAATATTTGTCCATAATAATATGAAACCACAATATGGTTCCATATTAAATTAACAGTAATTGTTACTCTAATCAAATCTACCCCATTACTTTTACCGAATCATATGAACAATTGTTAATTGTTGTATGTACAAAATATTTGTCCACAACAATATGAAACCACAATATGGTTCCATATTAGATCAACAATAATTGTTACTCTAATCAAATCAACGCTATCACTTTTACCGAATCATATAAACAATTATTAATTGTTCTATGTACAAAATATTTGTCCACAACAATATGAAGCAATTATTAATTCCTTGAATGCATAAAATATTTGTCCATACCGATATGTACCTACACCATTGACCGATTATTAATGATCGCGCGTATAAAATATTAGCCCGACGTACCTGATTCCTTGAATCGTCCTCCTCGTCGGTGCAATCTTCGCTGACAATGCTGGCGCCTCTCGGACTGAGACCAGGAGGGCTGTAACCATTCACACCCCTGTTCTCAGCCCTCTTCTGTGCGGCTCTTGCATTCTTGAACCAGTAGACGACGTTATTTACGTCCAACGGCTTCCTGCCACGCCGAGACTCTAGGGCATTCAATTCCGAGACGTAGTGTTGAATCTGTTGACGTGACGGGTGTTGATTCTCACCGAACCATCGCTGTAGCCGCGGTAACTCCAGTTCGGGATCGAAACTCGTTCTCATCCTCGTTTTATGAGAGTATTGTAGCAACGCTGGATGTGGCGGCCCGATATTACCAGCTGCCGAACCGATGCTACCACCGCCGCCTTCCGGTTGAGGGCTTTGCGTGTGGTGCTGGTGATGATTAGAGGCAGGCACCAATGGGTTCAATCCTAGTCCCAACTGTTGCTGTTGCAACCACGACTCGAAGTTTCGTTTCGTGTCTTCCGATAAATCGTTACCGCCTCTACAGAGAGATAACAGTGTCATCTGTGGAGCAAAATGGTCATATTTAAGGGAATTATTAGAATTATTAAGCCAACCATTCGAATTGTTAACATTTGTATATTTTCAGTGCGTTTCAAATCTTCCACGTTTCGATTTCTCAGCGCGTTTCAATCGATAATGCTTTCGATTCTCAACGCTTCGAATTATTATCGAAGATTAATATCATTAATGCTTCAATTTCTCAATGTTCTGAATTCTCCTAACTTTCGAATGCTTTTAAGAAAGTTCTATAATAGATAATCTTCATTTCAATTGGAAATTAATAGACAAACTTTATATTATATAACAGCGAGATTATTTCGTATCCGTCTTTACATTAATAAATTTATCCGTTGCGTTAATAATTTTATCCGAATTCTTTCTATTCGTTGAAAAAGACAACGCGAGGAAATGACTCGCTTCTAATACAATTACAATCCAACGCAATTGCTTTGAAATACTTATCGAGGTAATGACTTGTCTCGATAACAATCTACGAAAAATAATCGTCCAAAAAATCCTCGACTCCGAATTTTCCTAACAACTTTTCCCCAAGTCTACCGAATATTTACCATTCAACGGAATTGCAAAGAGAGACGCGGTATTAACCTTTGCGCGTTACGCAAAGCACGAATTACCCTCGCTTGACAATACTATGAATTTATTCTTCCACTATTTGATCAACTCGAAGATTCGCGGCGGATTGATTTACAACCCGAAAAGAAACGGATGATCAGCTGACGTCGCTGCGTCATTTGTACTTAATAAATAGGCGTAAATCAGGCCTCGAATTACGCCGCGATCTGTCACACAGATAAGCCGAATGGCCCGTTTTTATTTCACTTTTTTTTTCCATTCCTCCATTCTTGTTTACATGTTTATCAACCGATTCGACTGCGCGAAGCGTTGGAAATCTTCCCGCGGTTAACCCTGTCAAGAAAATAACGCTGTATCCTCAAATAACGCCAGAATCCTCTGCAAGATTCGATAAAAACGAATCGAAACGAAAGAAACGCTATATAAGGTAAATGACCCGATTACTGTCACTGTTCCTATTACTGCCACTCGAATTCGGTTTATTTAATAGCAAAGTAACGAATAACGTATAAAGAAATAAAGTAATTTATGTGTAACGAATAATGTGTAAAGAAATTTTCGTGGTACTAAATTTGCACCTCGGTTTACGTAACAACGCATAAACATCGTATATTCGTTTATACTTAATATTTAGAAAGAAATATTGGCAGATAAATGTGCTCTGTTCGACGTTGAAACGTGAGCTAATATAATTATAAAGTATGGAACGTGTCATAATTACTATATATTTCATATCTGTTAGGAACCAACGTGTTAATGTATGCAAAGCGTGTTTCTATTTAAATGAACAATTTTTAAGTGACCATGCGAAGAACTGTTAACTTTGCTTTAATGAATTTATTATAATGAACATATGAGAAAAATGTGTCGTAAATAAAAGAGATTTGTTGAACGATATATTGTGCTCCAAACTGGACCAATTTCTTTTATTAAATACGATCCAAAATAGTTGAATAAAATTAGCTATTTGTACATTTACCCTAAATAATTAATTCAACGTGCAAAACGGAAATTTGTTACATCGGTGGAATTGGATTCTTACAATTTCGAATAACGACTAAAAGAATTGAAATACAGAATTCGCCTGCTAATTAATATAATTAACAACATCAACACGTGTATCAGAATCAAATAATCAATCAAATACAAGAGATTTGTGGAACGATATATTGTGCTCCAAACTGGACCAATTTTTTTATTAAATACAATAAAAAATAATTGAATAAAGTTAACTATTGGTACATTTACCCTAAATAATTAATTCAACGTGCAAAACGGAAATTTGTTACATCGGTAGAATTAGGATTCTTACATTTTTAAATAACGACTAAAAGAATTGAAATACAGAATTCGCCTGCTAATTAATATAATTAACATCGTCGAATAATTAATCGAATAAAAGAATCTGTTGAACGATATATTGCGCTGGAAAGTGGAACGAGGAACGATTTTTGCGCGTTAAAATGCTTGAATTCTATAATAGTTAAACGGAGTTACTCAAAGTGGCAGTAATTGGTACATCTACCCTGGGTTGTAAAATTCGCCTGCTACACGCGAGTGAATTGTAAGCGGGTTGACAGGCCTGCGGAGGATAATAATTTTGCGCCGTATCTGGCGCTACCAAGGTGCCACGGATACGTCGACGGATTACCGCGTTATTAAAGTGGCGTCGAGCACCTTGATCCTCTCGCCGGGCGGAGATATTTGTTCTTGTAAATCATTGTCCAGATAACGCACGCGTGTTTCACGAGCCTCGTACTACTTCCTACGAGCCTAAACTTTTCCATAATCTGCGCCTCCGTTCGCGGAGAAGCAACAACAAAAAGTTTCCAGCGAGAAATTCTCGAGTCACACTGTTATTGCACTTTGTTCCACTTTGGTTTGGGTTAGGATAGACGAATACGATTATTGGACACTTTTTAAGTAACTTTGTTTAACTATTTTAGAATTAAAGTGTTTCACGCGTGAAGATTCTGTTCCAGGTTGGGGTATAATATTGTTATAAGATATATTTCATTTATGAACATTGTTTTTGTATGTTCAATAGAGTAAATTTATTAATATGTGGTTGAAAATGGAGAAGAAAGTTCGATGTACTTATTACTGTCATTTGAAAGTCAAACGAAGAAGTAAATTGGAATAAGATTGGATTAATATTGGGTTAGGATTGGAATGAGATTGGAATAAAATTGGAATAATATTCGATTACTATTGAGTTAATATTGGATTAATATTAGATTAATATTAGATTGATATTTTATTAATATTGGACTAAAGTTTAAATAATAGTGGAGTTGTATTGGAATAATATTGGATTAGTATTGAATTAATATTGGGTTAGGATTGGACTAAAATTGGAAGAAAATTGGAATAATAATAGTGGATTAATATTGATTTAATATTGGGTTAATATTGGATTAATATTGAATTAATATTGTATTACTATTGTATTATTATTAGAGTAAAATTGGAATAATATTGGATTACTATTGGAATCATATTCGATTACTATTGAATTAATATTGGATTACTATTGAATTAATATTGGATTAATATTGGATTAATATTAGATTAATAATAGATTGATGTTGCATTAATATTGGACTAAATTTGGAATAATTTTGGATTAGATTGTCCCAGTTTGGAGCATAATATTATTCAACATCTAGTTTATTTATGAACATTCTTTCATTAGAACAAAATCCAATGTCCTTATTACTGTCAATTGAGAGTCAAACGAAGAACTAAAATTGCAATAATATTGGATTAATATTGGATTAGGATTGGACTAAAATTGAAAGAAAATTGGAATAATATTGGACTCAAATTGGAATAATATTGAAGTAGTATTGGAGTAGTATTAGAATAAAATTGGAATAATATTGGATTAATATTAGATTAATATTGAATTAATATTGGATTAATATTGTATTAATATTAGACTAAAATTGGAATAAAATTGGAATAATATTGGATTAATATTGGATTAATATTGAATTAATATTGCATTAATATTGGACTAAAATTGGAATAATATTGGAGTAGTATTGGAACAAAATTGGAATAATATTGGATTAGTATGGAATTAATATTGGAATAATAATGGATTAATATTGGATGAATATTGGATTAATATTGCATTAATATTGGATTAATATTAGATTAATATTGTATTAATATTAGACTAAAATTCGACTAAAATTGAAATAATATTGGATTAATATTGAATTAATATTGTATTAATATTGGACTGAAATTGGAATAATATTGGAGTAGTATTGGAATAAGGTTGGATTAATATTGGATTAAAATTGAATTAATATTGTATTAATATTGGACTGAAATTGGAATAATATTGGAGTAGTATTGGATTAATATTGAATTAATATTGTATTCATATTGGACTGAAATTGGAATATTATTGGAGTAGTATTGGAATAAAATTGGATTAATATTGGATTAATACTGAATTAATATTGTATTAATATTGGACTGAAATTGGAATAATATTGGACTGAAATTGGAATAATATTGGAGTAGTATTGGATTATTATTGAATTAATATTGGATTTATATTGGACTGAAATTGGAATAATATTGGAGTAGTATTAGAATAAGATTGGATTAATATTGGATTAAAATTGAATTAATATTCAATTAACATTGTATTAATATTAGATTAAAATGGAATTAATATTGAATTAATATTGTATTAATATTAGACTAAAATTGGAATAATATTGGATTACTATTAGAATAATATTCGATTACTATTGAATTAATATTGGATTAATATTAGATTAATAATAGATTGATATTGCATTAATATTGGACTAAGTTTGGAATAATTTTGGATTAGATCGTTCCAATCTGAAGCATAATATTGTTCAACCGCTTATTTCATTTATGAACACATTTTCATATGTTGAATATAATGAACTAATTACTAATTAATTGAAAATGTACAACAAAGTCCAATGATCCTTCCTACTGTCACTTGAAAACTTTTCATTTAAATATAGACACGTTCTCCATATATTAACACGTCAGTTTATATATTAAACGTCGCGCCTTACTGAATTATCACACGTCCCATACTTTATAATTATATTGATCACGTTTCAATGTTCAACAGAGCACATTTACCTCCCAATATTTATTTACAAATATTAAGTGCAAACGAATATACAACATCTATGCGTTGTTACGTAAACCCACGTCCAAATTTCGTACGAAACTTTCTTTACTTACTTTATTCCTTTATACATTACTTTGCTATTAAATAAACGAATTCAAGTGACAGTTATAAGAACATTGACAGTAATAATCGTGTATCTTATTTCTTTTTATTTAATTGTGCTCGTCGTTTTTGTTCTTTCTTATGTTTGAATATTTCTATCCGTGATTTATTTAAATAAATAAATAAATAAATAGTGGCGTTAATTAATTGATTTTACAGAGATCGCAATGAATCACGACGTTGAAAGCTTCGAATTTAAGAAGGAGATTCGGCGGGGAATGGTTTCGGTGCGCAGGGGCGCTTAAAAATGTATAAAATGTAAATGTAACCAGAAAGTGTTTGTCGTCGGGACACCTAATCTCATTAAGAAGTCCTCCGGTTTCCCTTGTTCTTCCTTTAAGAAGCTACTGGTAATCTTTGCCAGATTCTTGCCCGCGATCTCCCTTGATCTTCGTCTTAAATAAATGTTTTCCCCGTTTCCAGCCACCGCAACCTTCCATTCGAATCTCTCTTTTAATACGCACGATTTATTCGCTTCGTTAAATTCCACGATTACAATCGTGCTTTAACTGCGGCTAGCTTTAACGCTTAACTGATTTTGTTATCGAAAATAGACCAGTTTTGTAAAAGTTAGTAGTCGAAGAATTGCAAGTTTCTAATTTCGTAACATTAACTAATTTTATTATCGAAAATAGTCCAATATTTTAGAACTTAGCAGTCGAAGATTTACAAGCTTTTAATTCTGCAATATTAATTAATTTTATTATCGAAAATAGTCCAATTTTTTAAAATTTAGTAGTCGACGAATTGCAAGCTTTTAATTCTGCAATACTAATTAATTTTGTTATCGAAAATAGTCCAATATTTTGGAACTTAGCAGTCGAAGATTTGCAAGCTTTTAATTCTGCAATATTAATTAATTTTGTTATCGAAAATAGTCCAATATTTTAGAACTTAGCAGTCGAAGATTTGCAAGCTTTTAATTCTGTAACGTTAACCAATTTTACTATCGAAAATAGTCCAATATTTTAGAACTTAGCAGTCAAAGATTTGCAAGTTTTTAATTCTGTAACGTTAACCAATTTTACTATCAAAAATAGTCCAATTTTATAGAAGTTAGCAGTCGAAAATTTGCAAGCTTTTAATTCTCGAATATTAATTAATTTTATTATCGAAAATAGTTCAATATTTTAGAACTTAGCAGTCGACGAATTGGAAGCTTTTAATTCTGCAATATTAATTAATTTTATTATCGAAAATAGTCCAATTTTTTAGAACTTAGCAGTCAAAGATTTGCAAGTTTTTAATTCTGTAACGTTAACCAATTTTACTATCAAAAATAGTCCAATTTTATAGAAGTTAGCAGTCGAAAATTTGCAAGCTTTTAATTCTCCAATATTAATTAATTTTATTATCGAAAATAGTTCAATATTTTAGAACTTAGCAGTCAAAGAATTGCATGCTTTTAATTCTGCAATATTTATTAATTTTATTATCCAAAATAGTCCAATTTTATAGAACTTAGCAGTCGAAGAATTGCAAGCTTTTAATTCTGCAATATTAATTAATTTTATTATCGAAAATAGTCCAATTTTTTAGAACTTAGCAGTCAAAGATTTGCAAGCTTTTAATTCTGTAACGTTAACCAATTTTACTATCAAAAATAGTCCAATTTTATAGAAGTTAGCAGTCGAAAATTTGCAAGCTTTTAATTCTCCAATATTAATTAATTTTATTATCGAAAATAGTTCAATATTTTAGAACTTAGCAGTCAAAGAATTGCATGCTTTTAATTCTGCAATATTTATTAATTTTATTATCCAAAATAGTCCAATTTTATAGAACTTAGCAGTCGAAGAATTGCAAGCTTTTAATTCTGCAATATTAATTAATTTTATTATCGAAAATAGTCCAATTTTTTAGAACTTAGCAGTCAAAGATTTGCAAGCTTTTAATTCTGTAACGTTAACCAATTTTACTATCAAAAATAGTCCAATTTTATAGAAGTTAGCAGTCGAAGAATTGCAAGCTTTGAATTCTGCAACGTTACCTAATTTTATTATCGAAAATAGTCCAATATTTTAGAACGTACCAATCGAAGATTTACAAGCCTCCGAATTAAAAGAACATTCAAATTTGAAAAAGCATCATACGTTCAATCCAACCACCTAAACATAATCTTCACTAACGTTACCAAACATCATAAACAATTAAATATTCCTCGTTTCCCATTATTAATTTTCTTCAGAATACTTTTCATCCCTATCTTTTCATTTCTTTCTTCCACCAAATTCTTAATATACCTATCTAATAAATATAAAACAAATAACCAAATTCCCAAGACCAAAACTCATTAAACGTACGCTTCTTATTGCTACGAAAAATTAGTTCCAGTGAACCACAGAAGAGATACTCAAAATAGTAGCAAAGAATGTTAAGATCTTTCTTACGGTTGTGTATACGATTATCAAATGGGAAGAAGGAACGCGTGGCCTTTTGGACGTGAACGAAGATCTCATAGGATGTGATAGGATTACCCTTTACTCAACCAAATTCGAAGCCTTCATCAAAAGCCCCCTCGATATCGGAAGAAGGAGAGAAGAGAAGAGAAGGGGGGGGGGTCGTTTCCACCCCCTTCGGGCGGCGTTCGGGCATTATCTAAGTGCACTCTCTTTGAAGATCCTCCTATACTCGCCCATTCCCCGAACTTTAATGCCGCTCGCGGTGGTCTATGATTACCAATTTTCCTCTGACAGACGTTTCATGCTCGAGTTTCGGCCCCCGTCGGCTAATGGCGAACGCCAATTCGATGGAGAACCGACTCCTCTATCTCTACCCGCGACCTAATCTCTCGCGATCATTCCGCCGAGAAAACTGTGGCAGATCGACGCGGCAAAAATCTATTCGGATGTTATATTCAAATGAAATTGAGGCATATAAGAGTTGCAATCATTATTATTAGCAAGGCTATCCCTTAATCTGCATAAATAAAATTAGAACGCTTCGATAAAGAAGCAAAGGAAATTGGCACAATTATAATCGTTTGCAAAATACATTTTTAATATGTGCAAAGGAAAGGAAATAATAGGTGCTTAATAAAACAGCACACAATAGTTGGAATAATTACTATTAGCAAGACTGTCCCTTAATCTGAATAAATAAACTTAGAACGCTTCGATAAAGAAGCAAAGGAAATTGGCACAATTATAATCGTTTGCAAAATTCAATTTTAATATGTGCAAAGGAAAGGCAATAATAGGTGCTTAATAAAACAGCACCTAATAGTTACAGTAATTATTAATAGCAAGACTATTCCTTGAATAATCGTTTGCAAAATTAATTTTTAATACGTGCAAAAGAAAGGCAATAATAGGTGATTAATAAAACAGCACACAATAGTTGCAGTCATTATTATTAGCAAGACTGTCCCTTGATCTGCATAAATAAAATTAGAACGCTTCCATAAGGAAGCAAAGGAAATTGGCACAATTATAATCGTTTGCAAAATTCATTTTTAATACTTGCAAAGGAAAGGCAATAATAGGTGATTAATAAAACAGCACCTAATAGTTACAGTAATTATTAATAGCAAGACTATTCCTTGAATAATCGTTTGCAAAATTAATTTTTAATACGTGCAAAAGAAAGGCAATAATAGGTGCTTAATAAAACAGCACACAATAGTTGCAGTAACTATTATTATTAGCAGAACTATCCCTTGAATAATCGTTTGCAAAATTCATTTTTAATACGTGCAAAGGAAAGGCAATAATAGGTGCTTAATAAAACAGCATGCAATAGTTGCAGTAATTATTATTAGCAAGACTGTCCCTTAATCTGCATAAATAAAATTAGAACGCTTCGATAAAGAAGCAACGGAAATTGGCACAATTATAATCGTTTGCAAAATTCAATTTTAATATGTGCAAAGGAAAGGCAATAATAGGTGCTTAATAAAACAGCACACAATAGTTGCAGTAATTATTATTAGCAAGACTGTCCCTTAATCTGCATAAATAAAATTAGAATCCTTTAAATAATGAAGCAAAGGAAATTAGCACAATTATAATCGTTTGCAAAATTCATTTTTAATATGTGCAAAAGAAAGCCAATAATAGGTGCTTAATAAAACAACAAACAAGAGTTACAGTAATTATTATTAGCAAGACTATCCCATTATTTTGCATAAATAAAATTAGAATCCTTTAAATAAAGAAGCAAATTATAATCGTTCGCAAAATCCTCTTCCAATATTTGTGCAAAACGAAACCATTAAAAAGTTGCTGAATAAAACAGCGGAGAACATAAAAATTGTTCAATAAAAACGATAAGAAAATACAAAAAGCGTAAGAATCCTTCATTCTCAAATTTCTCTTCCTATTACATGCAAACGAAATTCAAACAAAATTAAAAAGCAAAGAAAAGAACGCGTATTATAATTATAGAATAGGTGTACCGATTATTGCCACTTTAACGTTATCGCGTAATTTTGTTCAACTATTATAGAAATCGTTTAATTTAAAACTCGTACCAGTTTGGAGCACAATATTGTTCAACGTAAAAGAGTTTATAAACGAGTATTTTCTTTACACGTTGAGTATAACGAATATAATTACTAATCAATTGCAAATGTCCTTCGTGTTGTCGCTTGAAAGCTTCTCATTCGAATGGAAGCACAATTTGTACATATATTATCAATTCACCTATCCAAACTTTGCCTTCTCTTTACTCGCGCACTCGTTCCTGTACACCTAACCTACTTTGCACTACAACCAAGGTTTAACTATATCAACCTAAGCAGTAGGAATTATCTTCGTTCTAAACCTTGCTTAATTTATCTTCGTTCAATTCCAGCTTCTCTTTGTTTGCCTTATAAATCTATGTATATCTAATCTTGTACTTTGTTCGGCTTATGCTACGTCTTCCATTGCGAAACCTTTATAAGTTATAATAATAATAATAAGAAGACTTACCTCGTCGAGAGGACAACCAGCAGACACGAGAAGTGCGTGACTGTGAAGCAACAATAGTCTGAGCAATTTGTTTCGCACTTCCGCCGCAGGACTAGGCGGCGGTGGTCTCGATCTGTATACTTGAATCTTCAAAGTGGCCACCGATGTTAATTCGGCTAAAATATCGCCCACTGTTAACAGCGGGCCATCCGCGACCTTTTCCATCGGAAGAGGCTTCCAATTTCTTATCACGATGCTTCCTCTTGCGCTTGGTATCAAGTCGCTCGAGTATCCTAAACGAACCAACGCCTCGCCTACTAAATCCTGTAAAAACAACGATAACGTATCGTTAGAATTACGTTGGACAGGGCAAATGTACCAATTACTGACGCTTTAACTTTATTTAACTATTTTACAACGTATTTAACATAATAAAGATCGCTTCAGTTTGGTGGGTACGATTGTTCAACGTCGAGTTTATTTATGAACACTCTTTTTATATGATTAATGTAATGAATTCATTATTACGTAATTGAAAATGGAGAAGAATTTGAAAGTCAAACAAAGGACTAAAATTTGCAATAATATTGGATTAATATTGGGTTAGGATTGGAATAAAATTGGAATAATATTGGATTAATATTGGATTAATATTGAATTAATATTGTATTAATATTAGACTAATATTGGAATAATATTGAGGTAGTATTGGGGTAGTATTGGGGTAGTATTGGAATAATATTGGATTAATATTGAATTAATATTGTATTAATATTAGACTAATATTGGAATAATATTGGGGTAGTATTGGAGTAGTATTGGAATAATATTGGATTAATATTAAATTAATATTGTATTAATATTAAGCTAAAATTGGAATAATAGTGGAGTAGTATTGGATTAATGTTGGATTAATATTGGATTAATATCGAATTAATATTGTATTAATATTAGACTAAATTTGGAATAATATTGGAGTAGTATTGGAATAATATTGGATTAATATTGAATTAATATTGTATTAATATTAGACTAATATTGGAATAATATTGGGGTAGTATTGGGGTAGTATTGGAATAATATTGGATTAATATTGAATTAATATTGTATTAATATTAAGCTAAAATTGGAATAATAGTGGAGGAGTAGTATTGGATTAATGTTGGATTAATATTGGATTAATATCGAATTAATATTGTATTAATATTAGACTAAATTTGGAATAATATTGGAGTAGTATTGGAATAATATTGGATTAATATTGAATTAATATTGTATTAATATTAAGCTAAAATTGGAGTAATAGTGGAGTAGTATTGGATTAATGTTGGATTAATATTGGATTAATATCGAATTAATATTGTATTAATATTAGACTAAAATTGGAATAATATTGGAGTAGTATTGGATTAATGTTGGATTAATATTGAATTAATATTGGATTAATATTGAACTAATGTTGGATTAATATTGGATTAATATTGAATTAATATTGTGTTAATATTACACTAATATTGGAATAATGTTGGAGTAGTATTGGAATAAAATTGGAATAATATTGGATTAATATTGAATTAATGTTGTATTAACAATGGACTGAAATTGGAATAATATTGGATTAATATTGGATTAATATTGTATTAATATTAAATTAAAATTGGAATAATATTGGAGTAGCATTGGAATAAAAATGGAATAATATTGGATTAATATTGAATTAATATTGTATTAACATTGGACTGAAATTGGAATAATATTGGATTTATATTGGATTAATATTGAAATAATATTGGATTAATATTGTATTAATATTAGACTAAAATTGGAATAATATTGGAGTAGTATTAGTATAATATTGAATTAATATTGGATTAGTATTGAATTAATATTGTATTAATATTACACTAAAATTGGAATAATATTCTAGTAGAATTGCAATAATATTGGATTAATATTGGATTATTGTTATTTTTCTTATACTTTCTTCACAAACCAATTAACCACGTATCTTTTGGTCACAATTTAAAGTAATTATGTATATAAATAAAGTGAAGAAGACCAATTATAATATATAAACATATTATACATTATTGTTCACAAAATGTGGCAAAAGAATTTTATTAATCATTATTACTATTATTAATTATTATTATTTACCCTTAATGGTGTAAAATAAAATCCTTTAATATATGCAAACGAAATTAATTGCTACGATGAAATAAAATTTCAGAAATGAAATATGAAGTATGAATGTCGAAATAATGAAATATAATAAATTATGAATAATACTTACTTGGAAAGGCATCGCGACAGGGATGATGACGTAAGAATCCGTTTCTACTTGTGGCCTCCGCCAATTTTCTCGCGAGTTGCTCACATGAGTTTCCACGATGTTGTGAATCGTTTCCACGACGCAGTGCACCGGCAGATTCTTTCCTGCGATCAAAATTTCGCGCGTCATTTATCAATTCTCCCATCCTAAGATCGCGAGATTTCTAAACTTAACCCTTTGCAAACAAGAAGTAGTAACACTTGTGAGAGTACTTTAGTTTTCAATTCCACGACATTGAGTTTTCATGCTTTATAGTTCCAAACCATTTCATTTCCAACGATTTCAAATGTTTATTATTACGTTAAGTATTCATTGCGTTAAGTTTTTTTCTTTAAATGTCAACACGGGTTCAGAAGACCAAAAATGATTAGGTGACTATTTGTCGATGCTCGTCCGCAAAGTGTTAAAATCATATTCGTATTCGTAAATATTATTGAAATAACTTCTTAAAAGGAGTAAAATATTATTCAAGTTTATTCAAATAAATTTCATTACAGATTGGCACATTACTTTATTTCTTTCTGTTAAAATTGTTAAAATATTTATCATGTTACGCAGTTATACAATTACAATAATCTTATGCAATTACAATAATTCGCCAGCGTAAGAAGTAAATTTGCACCTTATTTAAAATGTGCCACGTGTTGAAATAATGGAAACGATTTATAAAGCGAGTAAAAATCGTTTAAGCTTCAAAGTTTCTTGAAACGTTGCATAATTCATCAGCAAAGAAATATTGCCACATCATTGTTGCGTCTATTTCACTTAGTTTCAATTTTACTCGCCTCAAATTCAAATAGAAATAAACAAGTAAATAAGTAGACAAGCCAAGATTATATAAACCAACGTCTTCACGTATAAATAAATGTTTATTGATTTCCAAAAAGGATTCGAAAGCTAAATAAACAAATAAACGAGTAGATAAGCCAATATTATATAAACCAACGTCTTCGCGTATAGATAAACGTTTATTGATTTCCAAAAAGGATTCGAAAGCTAAATAAACAAATAAACGAGTAGGCAAGTCAATATTATATAATCCAACGTCTTCGTGTACAAATAAACGTTTATTGATTTCCAAAAAGGATTCGAAAACTAAATAAACAAATAAGCAAGTAGACAAGCCAATATTATATAAACCAACGTCTACGCGTATAGATAAACGTTTATTGATTTCCAAAAAGGATTCGAAAGCTAAAGAAACAAACGAGTAGACAATCCAAGATCGTATAAACCAAATGTTTATTAACTTAACCGAAGAAAAGAAGAAAAAAAAGAAAGAAAAAAAAAGATTAAAAACGAGTCTCTCTACTTCTAAACGCGATAGTATCGAGCGAAAAGTATTTGAATCGGGAGAACAATCAAAGCAGAGTCAGAGTTGCGCGCGGCTTTGTAGATAGCGGAACGCCGACAATAGGCGCGCCGGTTTCAACGTTTCGGGATTTGAATTTCGAGGGTCCAGAGAGATGATTCGCGAAGGCTGAAGATCGCCCGGAGAGAAGTCTAACTCCCGCGCTAAGCATATGCAGATCCACTCGCGTCTATCCCGAGACAATAAGAGCTGGGCGATGGCACAATAGCTACGATCCTTCTGTAACCCTGACTTAAGTCCTACAGACTATCCCACTTCAGGTCGTAATCCCAGACTTCTACGAAAGCGGGAGGAAATAGAGAGAAACCGGGTAGTAGGAGGCAAACGAAAGAAGAAGAAGAAGAAGAAGAAGAAACCGGCGAGGGGCGAGAACTTGCTTTCATCCGTTTCCCAATTTCGAGGACAACCGGAGATATTTCGTGCGTACGATGGATCGATGCTCCGATTACTGTCAACTACTGTACTACCCGTAACACCGATGCTTGAATTAGGGTAAATGACTAGGCGAGATGAAATACTGTGTCACCGTTCCTATTACTGCCACTTGAATTCGTTTTATTTAATAGGAAAGTGTTACGTGTAAAGGAATAAAGTGAGTAAAGGAAGTTTCGTAGTAAGAAATTTGGACGTGGGTTTAAGTAACAGGGTTTAAGTACGCGTAGACATCGTGTATTTGTTTATACTTGGTATTTAGAAATGAATGTTAGGAGGTAAATGTGCTATTAAATGAAATAGGGTAAATGTACCACGTACTGCTAGTTTAAGGTTCGGAAGTAACTTTGTTTAATTATTTTAGAACGTATTTTAACGTAATGATCGTTTTCAGTTTGGAGCATAATATTGTTCAATATCTCTTTTATTTATGAACATTGTTTTTGTATGTTCAATATAGTAAAATCATTATTACGTAATTGAGAATATAGAACAAAGTTCAATGTCCCAATTACTGTCATTTGAAAGTCAAATTTTAGTCAAACAAATGACTAAAATTGTAATAATATTGGATTATTATTGAATTAATATTGGATTAATATTGAATTAATATTGCATTGATTTTGGATTGATATTGGATTAGTATTGGATTAATATTGTGTTAATATTCAACTGAAATTGGAATAATATTGGAATAGTATGGGAATAATATTGGATTAATATTGGATTAAAATTGGAATAATAGTGGATTAATATTGGATTAATATTGGATTAATATTGTATTAATATTACACTAAAATTGGAATAATATTGGAGTAGTATTGGAATAATATTGGATTAATATTAGATTACTATTGAATTAATATTGGGTTACTATTGGATTAATATTGGATTAAAATTGGAATAATATTGGAGTAGTATTGGAATAATATTGGATTACTATTGAATTAATACTGGATTAATATTGAATTAATATTGGATTAGTATTAGATTAATATTGAATTAATATTGGATTAGTATTGGATTAGTATTGGATTAATATTGAATTAATATTGGATTAATATTAGACTAAAATTGGAATAATATTGGAGTAGCATTGGAACAAAATTGGAATAATATTGGATTAATATTGGATTAGTATTGAATTAATATTGTATTAATATTAAACTAACATTGAAATAACATTAGATTAATATTGGATTAATATTGGATTAGTATTGAATTAATATTGTATTAATATTAAACTAACATTGGAATAACATTAGATTAATATTGGATTAATATTGGATTAGCATTGGATTAATATTTGATTAATATTGAATTAATATCGGATTAATATTAGACTAAAATTGGAATAATATTGGAGTAGTATTGGAATAAGATTGGATTAATATTGGATTAATATCGATTTAATATTATATTAATATTAAACTAAAATTGGAGTAATATTGGAGTAGCATTGGAATAAAATTGGAATAATATTGGATTAATATTGGATTAGTATTGAATTAATATTGTATTAATATTAAACTAAAATTGGAATATCATTGCATTAATATTGGATTAATATTGGATTAATATAAGATTAATAACGGATTGATATACTAGTAGATAGATACTATAGAACGTATTTAACATAAAGATCGTTCCAGTTTCTCGTCATAATATTGTTCAACATCTCTTTTATTTATGAACATTATTTTCATATCTTCAATATAATAAATTCATTAAAAAATATCCAATCTCCTTACTGTCACTCGAAAACATTTCATTTAAATCGAAACACGTTTTATATATATTAACACGTCAGCTAGTATAACAGATACAATAATTACTGAATTATAACACGTTCCATGCTCTACAATTCCATTCCTCACGTTTCATCGTTCAACACAGCACATTTACCTCCTAATAAATCCTTTTTAAATATTAAATGTAATACATAATGTCTATCAGTTTATTGTTACGTAAACCGAAGTCCAAATTTCGCATGAAAATTTCTTTAATTACGATTCTGTGTACGCGTTACTTTGCCATTTAAATGAAACGAATTCGAGTGGCGGTTATAGGAAGAGTGACAGTAATCGGGTCGTTTCACCGGAATATTAAATCATAAACCGATAGTGGACGTGATCGATGGCGGTTTGATGTAAGGTGTTAAGTCCGCGAGTAAGATGGCCAACAAAGGATTTACTGCCGTTGGCATGATATTAGGTATTAATGCCCTAAACTTCCCATCTAATACGGTATGCTTGCCATAGGGTTTCGGACCCCATGGTTGCATAAGACAGGTCCGTAGGCCAGCTAGCGAAAGGTTGACCAGTGGCCACCTTAATCCAGGGACGTATAGTTTTCATTAAGGTGCCCGGTGTTCCTGGCGTTCGTCTCTCTGTAGCAGGGATCAGCTGGTTTAAGGTGGGTTTCCACTCCGCAGATTTGACCACGGTGGCCCGTATTATGCGGTCTGTTTATTAGCGAACCTCCCTTCACGAGATCCTCTCTGTAATCTACAACTCGTTCCATTTTCTTCCTCGTTTTAGTTATGGGACACGATATAGAATTTCTCGAAAGCTGATTTAACCATTTACATTTCACTACACCTTCTTTCAATACGTTAAAGTTACAGTTCTTACGTTCGCTTGCACCGTGATTTAGTACTCGCTTCTTTTGAGGTTGGAACTGAAATTTTTCTCTTTGTTTGAAATAGGTTACGAGACGCTTTGAGGTTTTTGGAAAAGTCAGGAATAATTTGTATGATTGGTATGATTTAATCTTTGAGAAGAATTGTATAACGTTCTTCTATCGTTACTGGTTTGCTTATTAATTAATAATATGTTTATTTAAACGAAGTATTTACGTACTTAGGTGATCAATAGATTGATTAGAAATATTGGAAAAAGAATTCTTTCCGATTTCGTATTTCGTAGCGGTGTTGAGATTTGGGGGCTGTGAAATTTCGAAGCGATGGAAAGTCAAAGCTTAAAGAATTGGGAAGTTTGAGAATTTGGAATTTTGATAATAGCAGGCTTTGGAAATCGCAAGGGTTCAAAATTAGGCACCGCAAAAATTGAGAGTTTAAATGCTTTAATCATTTCAAACATTGTAAATTCGAAGCTTTGAGAATTCCAAGCGTTTAGAATTCGAAACTTTGAGAATTCCCAGCGTTTCGAAATTTGAAACGTTGATAATTCCAAGCGTTTATAATTCAAAGCTTTGTGAAATCCAAGCGTATAGAATTTGAAGCTTTGAGAATTCCCAGCGTTTAGAATTCGAAGCTTTGAGAATTCCAAGCATTTAGAATTCGAAGCTTTGATAATTCTAATGCGTTTAGAATTCGAAGCTTTTAGAATTCCAAGCATTTAAAATTCGAAGCTTTGAGGATTCTAAGCGTTTAGAATTCGAAACTTTGAGAATTCCAAGCGTTTAGAATTCAAAACTGAGAATTCCAAATGTTTAGAATTCAAAGCTTTGAGAATTCCAAGCGTTTAGAATTCGAAACTTTGACAATTCCAAGCGTTTAGAATTCGAATCTTTGATAATTCCAAGCGTTTAGAATTTGAAGCTTTGAGAATTCCAAGCGTTTAGAATTCGAAACTTTAAGAATTTCAAGCGTTTAGAATTCGAAGTTTTGAGAATTTCAAGCGTTTAGAATTGGAAACATTAAGAATTCCAAGCGTTTATAATTCGAAACTTTGAGAATTCCAAGCGTTTAGAATTTGAAGCTTTGACAATTCCAAGCGTTTAGAATTCGAATCTTTGATAATTCCAAGCGTTTAGAATTTGAAGCTTTGAGAATTCCAAGCGTTTAGAATTCGAAACTTTAAGTATTCCAAGCATTTAGAATTTGAAACTTTAAGTATTCCAAGCATTTAGAATTCGAAACTTTAAGTATTCCAAGCATTTAGAATTTGAAACTTCGAGAATTCCAAGCGTTTAGAATTCAAAACTGAGAATTCCAAACGTTTAGAATTCAAAGCTTCGAGAATTCCAAGCGTTTAGAATTCGAAGCTTTGCGAGTTCCAAGCGTTCAGAATTCGAAACTTTGAGAATTCCAAGCGTGTTTAGAATTCGAAACATTAAGAATTCGAAGCTTTGAGAATTTCAAGCGTTTAGAATTCGAAGTTTTGAGAATTTCAAGCGTTTAGAATTGGAAACGTTAAAAAATCCAAGCATTTAGAATTCGGAACGTTGACAATTTCAAGAGGAAGCAGCGAGATTTTTATTTGCCTACCATATATTGTAATATGTTCATTGTTTAGAGGAGGCTTCGGGGGCACAGGTTGATTCGATTTTGAGGGATTAGGCAAAATCGTCTTGGATTACCGAGTCACGAAGACGAAGGGGAAACCTTAGGATCGAAGTCTCGGCCGTGCTACGACTCATCTGCATAGCGTTACTCTTCCGGATCTACTTAGAACATTAGTTACCATTCGAATTTCTCTACCTAGACAAACCACCAACATGTTCTATTCATTCTCAAACAGAATTCGAAAAATAAATATCCAATATTCTATTAGACTGTCCCAATCCTCAAAAGTCTTTCTCTGTGTTTTATTACGCAAAATGGCGTCGCGAAATTGCAAACAAAAATAGCATCGTGGCCATTCTGAAAGAATAAAGGAGGACCGTTAATAAATTGTAAGGTATACCAAAGTCAGTATACCAAAAATTCAATGTTTAGTAAGAAAACGAAAAGAACCTGTTCCAATTTTTATTCGTTCAGGATCACATTTATGCCACTTACTACGGAGCAATAATTCATTAAAGTATTCTTTATGCCATCTGCTCCAAAAGTGTCGTTTCACTTTTCCAATGTGTTGCCACAATGATAATCTGTTTGCTGGTACATCTTGAAACTCGTACTTTGCTATGCTCCGTACTGTGCTTAAGAATCAGTTATATTAATAAAGTTAATATAATAAGTTAACTGTGCCACTATCGCATCGCCCTAAATATTCGAACGCTATTAAGTTACCGATTGAAGCGCGCGATAAATAAGTTTATAACATAAAAGTTATAGCACATAAAATAAGTTTGAATCCAACAGAAATTTATAATAAACGCGCGCGTCGAACAGAAACTTTGCCATCGCCTATTAAATTAATAATGACTATTTTACAAAATAATAATATTAATGGTTTCTTTGTTTCGCGATTGAAAGATGTGAATGGTGGCAATGTTCCGCTGATGTATAGCGATTTAGAAACGCGTAATGATCCCCTAAAGGGAAGTGCAGGGGGTCGAAGATGTAGAAAGAAATATTCGGTAAAGATTTTTCCACTCATTCACACCCCCTGGAAAACTCGCAGCTAAAGAAGCCATTATCACTATGGGGGTGGTATGAGTGATCACGGGGTGTCAAAAAATATGTTCCAACTTTTTATCTTGTATCTACACCCGCCGACTTGGCGATGCTTTCGAACGGGCCGTTAATTTATCGAGCTGCGCTTCCTTCAACGTTTGCTCTACGAATTACATTTAGAAACTCGTTTCATATCACATTATTTACGATATCGTTTATATACAATTGTATATATAATATTTGCATACAATTATTACGTATAAATTGTACATATTATAAGTACAATATTTATGTAATATTTTTCGACGTAAAATTCCTCTTTTTAAGTTTCGATGTTTATAGTAGAGATAGTGTAGTTTAATTCCTTCAATGTTTCATCAATGAATTACATATAGAATTCGAAGCTTTGATAATTCCAAGCGTTTAGAATTCGATGCTTTGAGAATTCTAAGCGTTCACAATTCGAAGCTTTGAGAATTCCAAGCGTTTAGAATTCGAAACTTTAAGTGTTCCACGAGTTTAGAATTCGAACCTTTAAGAATTCCACGCGTTTAGAATTTGAAGCTTTGAGAATTTCAAGCGTTTAGATTTTGAAACTTTGAGAATTGCAAGCGTTTAGAATTCAAAGCTTTGAGAATTCTAAGCGTTTACAATTCGAAGCTTTGAGAATTCCACGAGTTTAGAATTCGAACCTTTAAGAATTCCACGCGTTTAGAATTTGAAGCTTTGAGAATTTTAAGCGTTTAGAATTTGAAGCTTTGAGAATTTCAAGCGTTTAGAATTTGAAACTTTGAGAATTCCAAGCGTTTAGAATTCGATGCTTTGAGAATTCTAAGCGTTCACAATTCGAAGCTTTGAGAATTCCAAGCGTTTAGAATTCGAAACTTTAAGTATTCCACGAGTTTAGAATTTGAACCTTTAAGAATTCCACGCGTTTAGAATTTGAAGCTTTGAGAATTTCAAGCGTTTAGAATTTGAAACTTTGAGAATTCCAAGCGTTTAGAATTCAAAGCTTTGAGAATTCTAAGCGTTTACAATTCGAAGCTTTGAGAATTCCAAGCGTTTAGAATTCGAAACTTTGAGAATTCCAAGCGTTTAGAATTCAAAGCTTTGAGAATTCTAAGCGTTTACAATTCGAAGCTTTGAGAATTCCACGAGTTTAGAATTCGAACCTTTAAGAATTCCACGCGTTTAGAATTTGAAGCTTTGAGAATTTTAAGCGTTTAGAATTTGAAGCTTTGAGAATTTCAAGCGTTTAGAATTTGAAACTTTGAGAATTCCAAGCGTTTAGAATTCAAAGCTTTGAGAATTCTAAGCGTTTACAATTCGAAGCTTTGAGAATTCCAAGCGTTTAGAATTCGAAACTTTGAGAATTCCAAGCGTTTAGAATTCAAAGCTTTGAGAATTCTAAGCGTTTACAATTCGAAGCTTTGAGAATTCCACGAGTTTAGAATTCGAACCTTTAAGAATTCCACGCGTTTAGAATTTGAAGCTTTGAGAATTTTAAGCGTTTAGAATTTGAAGCTTTGAGAATTTCAAGCGTTTAGAATTTGAAACTTTGAGAATTCCAAGCGTTTAGAATTCGATGCTTTGAGAATTCTAAGCGTTCACAATTCGAAGCTTTGAGAATTCCAAACGTTTAGAATTCGAAACTTTAAGTATTCCACGAGTTTAGAATTTGAACCTTTAAGAATTCCACGCGTTTAGAATTTGAAGCTTTGAGAATTTCAAGCGTTTAGAATTCGAAACTTTGAGAATTCCAAGCGTTTAGAATTCAAAGCTTTGAGAATTCTAAGCGTTTACAATTCGAAGCTTTGAGAATTCCAAGCGTTTAGAATTCGAAACTTTGAGAATTCCAAGCGTTTAGAATTCGATGCTTTGAGAATTCTAAGCGTTCACAATTCGAAGCTTTGAGAATTCCAAGCGTTTAGAATTCGAAACTTTAAGTATTCCACGAGTTTAGAATTCGAACCTTTAAGAATTCCACGCGTTTAGAATTTGAAGCTTTGAGAATTCTAAGCGTTTACAATTTGAAGCTTTGAGAATTCCAAGCGTTTAGAATTCGATGCTTTGAGAATTCTAAGCGTTCACAATTCGAACCTTTAAGAATTCCACGCGTTTAGAATTTGAAGCTTTGAGAATTTCAAGCGTTTAGAATTTGAAACTTTGAGAATTCCAAGCGTTTAGAATTCAAAGCTTTGAGAATTCTAAGCGTTTACAATTCGAAGCTTTGAGAATTCCAAGCGTTTAGAATTCGAAACTTTAAGTATTCCACGAGTTTAGAATTCGAACCTTTAAGAATTCCACGCGTTTAGAATTTGAAGCTTTGAGAATTTCAAGCGTTTAGAATTTGAAACTTTGAGAATTCCAAGCGTTTAGAATTCGATGCTTTGAGAATTCTAAGCGTTCACAATTCGAAGCTTTGAGAATTCCAAGCGTTTAGAATTCGAAACTTTAAGTATTCCACGAGTTTAGAATTCGAACCTTTAAGAATTCCACGCGTTTAGAATTTGAAGCTTTGAGAATTCTAAGCGTTTACAATTCGAAGCTTTGAGAATTCCAAGCGTTTAGAATTCGAAACTTTAAGAATTCCACGAGTTTATAAAATTCCAAAACGAAAGATTTCAGACGAAACATTTAACAGTATGATCCAATAGATTATAAATGGATTTAACAAATTCAGCGACGATTACGTTATTCTAATAATTGAAACGTTTCAAGCGGTACTTCAAAAATCATATTCATAGTTTCTCAATAAAAATAATGTCGCAACAAATTAGCGATATAATATTAAGTAGCGGTGTTCCGATTGAAATTAGCGAAGGATTTTAAAAGAAACGTTTGCTGCGTTGGACGAGCAAACGGATTACAAGGATACAAGGAATAATAATAACCAATGGGACGGTGATCGACTCGGAGATGCGGTGGAATTTCTATACGAAAGAAATCTATCGCTCGAGGGGGTTGTCTTTCGGAATGAATCTTATCTAACGGCGAGAACTGTCAAAGACGAAGCGTCGTGACGCTTCCGTCGTGTTTCCTTCGCAACGTAAACGGGGAGATAACCGGAACAGCGATAGGGCCTGCACCAGAAATGAGAAATGTCTTTGCGTTCGCTACACAGATTAAAGATTTCGCGCGGACGAACCGCCTGACGCTTTTTCTTCCCAACGAAAATTATTTTCAATTCATACTTTTCGAAGTTCCGAATTCTAAATGCTTGGAATTTTTAACGTTTCCAATTCTAAACGTTTGAAATTCTCAAAGCTTCGAATTATAAACGCTTGAAATTCTCAAAGTTTCGAATTCTAAACGCTTGTAATTCTCAAAGTTTCGAATTCTGAACGCTTGGAACTCGCAAAGCTTCGAATTCTAAACGCTTGGAATTCTCAAAGCTTCGAATTCTAAACGCTTGGAATTCTCAATGTTTCCAATTCTAAACGCTTGGAATCCTCAACGTTTCGAATTCTAAACGAGTGGAATTCTTAAAGTTTGTAATTCTAAATACTTGAAATTCTCAAAGTTTTGAATTCTAAACGCTTGGAATTCTCAAAGTTTCGAATTCTAAATGCTTGGAATATTTAAAGTTTCGAATTCTAAGCGCTTGGAATTCTCAAAGCTTCAAATTCTAAACGCTTGGAACTATCAAAGATTCGAATTCTAAACGCTTGGGATTGTCAAAGCTTCGAATTCTAAACGCTTGGAATTCTCATTGTTTCCAATTCTAAACGCTTGGAATCCTCAAAGTTTCGAATTCTAAACGAGTGGACTTCTTAAAGTTTGTAATTCTAAACACTTGAAATTCTCAAAGTTTCGAATTCTAAACGCTTGAAATTCACAAAGCTTCGAATTCTAAACGCTTGGAATCCTCAAAGTTTCGAATTCTAAACGAGTGGAATTCTTAAAGTTTGTAATTCTAAACACTTGAAATTCTCAAAGTTTCGAATTCTAAACACTTGCAATTCTCAAAGCTTCGAATTCTAAACGCTTGCAAGTCTCAAAGCATCGAATTCTAAACTCTGTGAATTCTCAAAGCTTCGACTTCTAAATGCTTGCAATTCTCTAAGCTTCTAATTCTCAAAGCTTCGAATTCTAAACCCTTGGAATTCTGAAAGTTTCGAATTCTCAAAGCTTCGAATTCTAAACATTGGCAATTCGCAAAGCTTCGAATTCTAAACGCTTCTTATACTCAAAGTTTCAAATTTACAATGTTTCAAATCATTCAACCCTTTAAACTCTCAACTCTTTGCAGTGCCTAATTTCGATCCCTTACGATTCCTAAACCCTGCGACTGTCAAAATTCCAAATTCTCAGACTTCCCGATTCTTCGAGTATCGCTTTTCCGTCGCTTCGAAATTTCACAGCCCCCAATTTTCAACGCTCCCGATCGTCAATGCCTACGGCTGTCGAAATTATAAAATTCTCAACGCTTCGAAATGCGAAGCGACAGCAAATGGTAGGGAAACGGGATAAAGGAAGCCGAGAACGCGACACGGAAGGTCGAACAGGAATTAAAACGGAAGAGGGAAAGAGGGAAAGAGAGGGCGTTTGTTAGCAGATAAAGAGTTCCAAAGAGTCGGTTGCTTATCTGTAAAGGCCGGCATCCGCCGGATCAGCTTCAGATACCGAAACCACCCACACTTTCCTTCTCCTCTACGCGCTTAGCCCAACTTCCAAGAACGGAAGCTGCGACTTCCACGTCTCGCGAATTCCGCCACGTGCCCCGAAAACGTTTCCTTTTTTTCCTACCATATTTCGTCAACCTTCCATCCCAATTATTACAAATTTTAGACTATAATAATTAACGAATTTAATCAACAGTTAATATTAGGAAATTTATTACTTCACCGTGAAACGCACACAAAGTGAAAAGTATTAAAGCTGTTAAATTTAACCCAAAAGCTTTGTTATAAAACGAAAACTAAAAGGTATAAACTGTTAAATTAGATAAAAACTTTGTTGTAAAACGTAAATTAAATGGTGTAAACTATTAAATTGGCCAAGTATTAAATTCTGCTGTTAACGTTGATTCATTTTTTGTGTTGTTCAGAAATTTATTGGAATTTTACTCTTTCTTCTTTCGAACTTCAAGTAATAATAATTATTTGCCATTACTTAGAATTACACGTAATAAAATGTAACGATAATAGTTTCATTCATGAAGCACAGATCATTTTTGTTACTGTAATATTTTCATATATATTTCTTATTAATATTTATATTCTTCATTATTTGCTTTATTATTGATATTCATAATTCTTTATTAATATTTTCTAATAATTTTCCTCTTTTACAAGTAATTAAAAGTAACGATAATAGTAAAATTCATAAAGCACAGATCATTTTTGTTACTGTAATATTTTCCTATATATTAATTATTAATATTTATATTCTTCATTATTTGCTTTATTATTCATATTCATAATTCTTTAATAATATTTCCAAATAATTTTCCTCTTTTACAAGTAATTAAAAGTAACGATAATAGTATAATTCATAAAGCACAGATCATTTTTGTTACTGTAATATTTTCCTATATATTAATTATTAATATTTATATTCTTCATTATTTGCTTTATTATTCATATTCATAATTCTTTAGTAATATTTCCTAATAATTTTCCTCTTTTACAAGTAATTAAAAGTAACGATAATAGTATAATTCATAAAGCACAGATCATTTTTGTTACTGTAATATTTTCCTATATATTAATTATTAATATTTATATTCTTCATTATTTGCTTTATTATTCATATTCATAATTCTTTAGTAATATTTCCTAATAATTTTCCTCTTTTACAAGTAATTAAAAGTAACGATAATAGTATAATTCATAAAGCACAGATCATTTTTGTTACTGTAATATTTTCCTATATATTAATTATTAATATTTATATTCTTCATTATTTGCTTTATTATTCATATTCATAATTCTTTAGTAATATTTCCTAATAATTTTCCTCTTTTACAAGTAATTAAAAGTAACGATAATAGTATAATTCATAAAGCACAGATCATTTTTGTTACTGTAATATTTTCCTATATATTAATTATTAATATTTCTATTCTTCATTATTCACTTTATTATTCATATTCATAATTCTTGATTAATATTTCCTAATAATTTTCCTCTTTCTAATATTTCTCCTTCCTTTTCTCTCTCAATTTCATCGTACTTTTGTACACTAATAAATTTCGTTCAATTTAATAATAAATAATCGAAGGTTGCATCAATATTACTAAACAAATTATAAAAATTATTGTAGCCTCCCTAAATCATAATTAAAACTTGCAACATTCATAAATTCTTCTACGTAATCGTAACTTTCACGTTACCTCGATTCCAATTGCAACGCCGTGTTTAATACAAAAAATTCAAAGTTGCATTTATTCCAATACTACAAGGGAACAATTACAAACCTTAAAATTCAATATTAAATTGTATGCATTACAAAATATAGACTAGATATCGAAATGCAACGTTAATTTGGAAACCTATCAATATTTCAATGAATCTACTTTTAGTTTCCACAATTCGCCACGGTGAAAAGTTTTACGAGCGCAAAGGGTTAATCGTCGATGGTCCCAACGTTAAATGATTGCGAGTTAACAATTCTGACGGACAGAGAAGACGCGTGATTGAGATGTGTTTTCTAGCACGATGCGTGATCCTGCCTCTAATAACGTAAGAATCGGCTAACACTTAGATTTAGAAAGGTTTCGTCGCGTGGCTGGTGATCTTATAAGCTACGCTAGCTGCGAGGTTATCTCATTACATCTTATCTGCTGCTTTCGCCCCAACGCGAGCTTAGCGGTTCTTTAGAGCTTAAATCGCACGCGAGCTATTCGAACCTAGGCCTTTCGATGCTTTGCCTGCACGCAAATCACAACTATGCACATTCCCACACGTCGAAACTCGATTTTCTTTCTTTCCTTTTCAATTCTCATCAGCGTCAATGCTTCTTTCGTTAATTTTATACGTCGCTGTTTTACTCCTTCAGAGAGGTTTTCTTTAACTTTGGTGAAACGGCAAATGGAAACGCGTGGAAAATGATCTATGGATCGCAGGGGATCGCAATGCATATAGTGGCTTATTGAAATGGGAAATTATAATACGTATTATTATGTATTATACAATACAATACATATATTATGTATATAATATTTAAACATATTATTAATGTTAATGTATAATACTATTAGTAATATTATTATCAATATATAATATACTATTGATATTCATATATAATATATTATTAACGTTAATGTGTAATATTGTTAGTAATATTATTACCAATATATAATATACTATTGATATTCATATATATTATATATTATTAATGTTAATGTATAATATTATTAGTAATATTATTATCAATATATAATATACTATTGATATTCATATATACTATATATTATTAACGTTAATGTGTAATATTATTAGTATTATTATTATCACTATATAATATACTATTGATATTCATATATACTATATATTATTAACGTTAATGTATAATATTATTAGTAATATTATTTACAATATATAATATACTACTGATATTCATATATTATATATTATTAATGTTAATGTATAATATTATTATCAATATATAATATACTATTGATATTCATATATATTATATATTATTAATGTTAATGTGTAATATTGTTATTAATATTATTATCAATATACATATAATATACTATTAATATTCATATATAATATTATTATCAATATTGTTATTAATATACAATGTATTATATAATACATATATATTATGTATATAATATATAATATATATAATATATACTATTACACATATATGTGTTTAATGCATATATATATATATATATATATATATATATATATTTCTACGTATGTTTGCATATCGATCTAATTCTCTATTATAGGAATTCGTACAATTCGCAAAGATTTGATAAAATTCAACTGCCTTTATACTCTTACATATCGATCTAATTCTCTATTATAGGAATTCGTACAATTCGCAAAGATTTGATAAAATTCAACTGCCTTTATACTCTTACATATCGATCTAATTCTCTATTATAGGAATTCGTACAATTCGCAAAGATTTGATAGAATTCAACTTCCTATATGTACTCTTGCATATCGATCTAATTTTCTATTATAGGAATTCGTACAATTCGCAAAGATTTGATAGAATTCAACTGCCTATATGTACTCTTGCATATCGATCTACTTCTCTATTATAGGAATTCGTACAATTCGCAAAGATTTGATAGAATTCAACTGTTTATCTGTATTCTTGCATATCGATCTAATTTTCTATTATAGGAATTCGTACAATTCGCAAAGATTTGATAGAATTCAACTGCTTATCTGTATTCTTGCATATCGATCTAATTTTCTATTATAGGAATTCGTACAATTCGCAAAGATTTGATAGAATTCAACTGCTTATCTGTATTCTTGCATATCGATCTAATTTTCTATTATAGGAATTCGTACAATTCGCAAAGATTTGATAGAATTCAACTGCCTATATGTACTCTTGCATATCGATCTACTTCTCTATTATAGAAATTCGTACAATTCGCAAAGATTTGATAGAATTCAACTGCTTATCTGTATTCTTGCATATCGATCTAATTTTCTATTATAGGAATCCGTACAATTCGTAATGATTGAATAGAATTCGATTTTATTTCGATTATTTCGATCCGCAAACCAGAAAAAGTGTTACTTAACGTCTTCAGATTTTTCGAACTTCGATTTCCCAACGATTAATCCATTTCAATCTTATTTTATTGTATCCACACCTGTTCGACTGTCGCGTCCCTTAATATTCTATCTTTCCGAGGTACGTAAAACCGTTCGAGATGATTCTGTAACGCGTATGAGTTGCCGGTTGAACGAAAGCAAGGGTGAAAACTTGCCCTAAGACGCTTAGAACTTAAGCTCTTATACAAGACTGGGAATAAGAGAAGGGCCTCTCTTACTATCTCTCTCTCTCTCTCTCTCTCTGTATCCGCGTATTTCTATCTATACTCGCACGCACACGCGTGATTCTCTTTACTTACATCTATATAAAATCCACACACACACACACAAACACACAAACAAACACACACACACAAAGAGAGACAGTGAAGTTTACATTACAGAGGCGAAGAAGAAGAGTTTGTTTTGCAACACATCAGAATAGTCGCGGTGACTCTGCGCGTGCACGCACTATACTCGAAAGATTAAAATTACTTTAGGTAAACTGCGCCTCGATGGAGAAGTGGAGGGAGGGGTGGGGGGGGGGGAGTTTGCGAGACAGTCGAAGGCGAGGGAAGAAAAGGGATTCTAGAAGAAGGTTCAGGGGCAACGTCTCGTAAATTTCACGACTAAGGAGCTTAATTTGGATTTTCGGTAACGAGTTATTGTAAGCGGCAACTCATTTCGGGGGATGATTTAAACGGCGCCAAGGACAGGCTTCGGGGCTGCAATACACGATCCGAGGATTATTACGCAGATTCGCGAGCCACGGTTTTCTTATTTTTTGAGTATCGATCGCGATTTTCGATGGACTTCGAAGCTCTGGCGAAGAATAGAAAATTGCTAGGATTCAGTTATTTATGGTAGGGTGGTGAATGTACCAATTACTTACCACCACTTACTACCACTTTAAGGTACACGATTTATTATGGTACATAAGTTTGTTTAGTATAAAAATCCAGTTCCAGCTTGGAACACATTAATGTACAATTATTGACAAATGTTATGAAACATGGTACGTATTCGCGAAGCTTCTATGTTAGTTATGTTTTGAGATACGTGGATTTGAATTTGAAAAGTAGATGAACTTATTACGTATCGATGTATTTATGTAATACTATATTTTTATGCTGTTGCAAATTTTAAGATACGAATCTTAGAAGCGAGAGAATACAGAAAAATTCGGAAGCGACTATTTTGTTTATTTAACTTTTGTTAGTAAGTGTATTGTTCGATATAGCAGAGCTTATTTATGAGCATTTTTGTTGTATGTTGAATACGATGAATTAATTAGTAGTTAATTGGAAATGGAGAACAGAGTCCAATGTCCCTATTAACGTCACTTGAAAGCTTCTCATTTAAATAGAAACACGTTTTACATTAACTTCGTTGAAATTCATCGTTTGCTAGTTACACCGAATTTAGTGTAACTTCGAATCGTGTCGTAGTTTTTGCGTGAAAAAATTCGTATATACTATTTGTGTATTGATAAAAAACATTGGTAAATTTCAAATTGATACGTTTATTACTTTCGTTGATAAAAATTCTTGAATATTGACGTGTTGCACGCGAGCTTCGTTAAACTTCGTCATTTTCATCTTCCAGTAGAATTACTATAACTTTGAGTAGAATTGTTATTACGACATGAAAAAATTTGTACGTATTGGCCAATTATTGATAAAAAAGAATCGTCAAATTTAAAATTGATACGTTAATTAGATTCGTTTGAAAAAAATCCCAAGTATCGTCATTGTACATACGAACTTTGTTAAACTTCGCCATTTTCATCTTCCAGTAGAATTACTATAACTTTGAGTAGAATTGTTATTCCGACATGAAAAAATTTGTACGTATTGGCCAATTATTGATAAAAAAGCATCGTCAAATTTGAAATTGATACGTTAATTAGATTCGTTTGAAAAAAATCCCAAATATTGTCATTGTACATACGAACTTTGTTAAACTTCGCCATTTTCATCTTCCAGTAGAATTACTATAACTTTGAGTAGAATTGTTATTCCGACATGAAAAAATTTGTACGTATTGGCCAATTATTGATAAAAGAGCATCGTCAAATTTAAAATTGATACGTTAATTAGATTCGTTTGAAAAAAATCCCAAATATTGTCATTGTACATACGAACTTTGTTAAACTTCGCCATTTTCATCTTCCAGTAGAATTACTATAACTTTGAGTAGAATTGTTATTCCGACATGAAAAAATTTGTACTTATTGTTTAATTATTAACAAAAAAGAGTCGCCAAATTTCAAATTGATATGTTCATTAAATTCGTTTGAAAAAAATCCCAAACTTCGCCATTTCATAATTATTCTACTTTTCTTCTATTTTTCTATTTCGTTTCTATAATTGTTCTACGTTTCTGTACTGTATTATCCGTGCACTCTAATGAGATTACCCATTTAAATAAATAAATAAATAAATTTCAGTTTTCCATAATATCCACAAAAATTCGCAGCGCACTAAATAAAATCGTAAATATTACTAAACTAATAAACAATACTTGAAAACGGTAACCAAATGAACGATTTAAATCGGAATAATAGAAGCTCAAAGTTAAACGTTAAGCTCAAAGAATTCTGATACCACAATATTACAAGACTTAAAATTCAATATTACAAAATACGCTACGCGTTCAAATAAAATTAAAAAAACAATTGGATTCTCCGAGAAATGTACGTTTGTTTGAAAAATTAAAGTTCGAAAAGGTCGAAATCGCAAAAGGGTTGAATAATGAATAAATTCGGTGTGGTGTAGGAGAAATAAAAAGGAAATTCGTAGAATACGAGAACGTAAAAGTCTGAAGGTTCGTAGAGACGAGTGTATCGTAATAATAGAGTGCGTTTAGACAGCGAATGGCATAAGAAGAAAGCGAGCAAAGCACACCAAGGGGGAGCCTTATCTTCCCCGGTGTTCGACTAGAACTTTATTTCCAGGCGAGATATACTACAAATCTCTCTCTCTCTCTCCGCGCGGCTTTTAATGCCTTTTCTCTTCGCGCTTTTGATTAAGACACCGACCGCCAGCTCAACGAAGTGTCCCGTGTCGAGAAACGAACGGAAAATGAACGAGAAACACTCGAAAATTTGACAACGCGACGCGACGATAATAGATTTAGCAATTTTTATTATTGCCTCTACACACATGAAGTTGATTAAGACTCGTTATTTTGTGTTGTAGTGGAAAATTTAGTATAATTTTGGAAAGAATGGTAATTTATGTATGAAAAAAATCATACGTATTGTTACGACATCATTAAATAGATATAGGTAGTATTGAATTAATTGGTTCGTTAGTTTTGGAGAAAAAAATTGTCGAATATTGTTTGAACTCCCACGAAGTTGATTAAGACTCGTTATTCGTGATATATTAGAAAATTTGGTATAATTTTGGACAGAATCATTATTCTTGCATGAAAAAATTGGTAAATGTTGGCAGGATACTAATAAATAGATACAGGAAGTATTGAATTAGTAACTTTGTTAGCTTTGGAGAAAAAAATTGTCGAATATTGTCTCAACACCCACGAAGTTGATTAAGACTCGTTATTTGTGTTGTATTAGAAAATTTAGTATAATTTTGGACAAAATCATTATTCATGCATGAAAAAATTCCTAAATGATAGTGAAATAATATTAAATAGATGTAGGAAGTATTGAATTAATTGGTTTTATGGTTTTGGAGAAAAAAATTGTTCAATATTGTCTCAACTCCCACGAAGCTGGTTAAGACTCGTTATTTATCTTGTATTGGAAAATTTAGTATAATTTTGGGTAGAATAGTAATTTATGCATAAAAGTATTCATACATATTACTAAGATATTATTAAATAGATATAGGAAGTATTGAATTAATTGGTTTGATAGTTTTGGAGAAAAAAATTGTCGAATATTGTCTCAACTCCCACGAAGCAGATTAAGACTCGTTATTTTGTGTTGTATTAGAAAATTTGGTATAATTTTGGACAGAATCATTATTCATGCATGAAAAAATTAGTAAGTGTTGGTAATATACTAGTAAATAGATACAGTAGGTATTGAATTAATTGGTTTGATAGTTTTAGAGAAAAAAATTGTCGGGTATTGTCTCAACACCCACGAAGTTGATTAAATCTCGTTACTCGTGTTATATTAGAAAATTTATTATAATTGTGAATGAAATTGTTATTCTTGCATGAAAAAATTCATACATGTTGATAGGATATCACTAAATAGATATATGGAGTCCCGAATTAATTGCTCTGTTAGTTTTGCAGAAAAAAAATTCCCAGTATGACCTTAACATCGATAGACTTGGTTAATGTAATATGCTACTTTGTTGTACATTTTCAGTTAATTAGCAACGAATTCATTATACCGAACACATAAAAAGAGTGTTCATAAATAGACTCGATATCGAACGATATATTATGATATTATATACGTTTATTATATACGATCTCCACGTTAAACACTTGAATTCCAAAATAGTTAAATAAAGTTACATAAATCGATAACCTTAAAAGTAGCAATAATTGCTACTACTCATTACGCGTGGCGAATGATTAAATAGAAATGTTCATTGCAACGTAAATTGTTCTTCAATACGTTTACAAGATCGACGAATAATAGTTAACAGGCTTTCTCCTCGGACCGATTGGAAAAATTCGAATCATTATCTATTATTCTGCATACCGATAAATGGATGAAGATTCGGCAGTCTGACGGTGGATAAGAATTTTTCCTATAAGAAATTGAGTATAGCGAATAGAGGAAGCAGAGGGATGGTAGGAGTAAGTGGTGGTTTTGGCAAGGGGGATGTTCTGATGCGATTTCACGCTGGATTTGCCTAAGATCTCCGCTAAGGAGCCCTTTAACCCTCCCCCTTTTACCCTTCCCCCAAGCTTCACCCTTCCATCACCGATTCGATGCTCGTGGCTGCCGTCTTCTTTGACCCTCCTCCTTCTCCACCGCCCTCTCTGCCTTCGCCTACGACCAGCAGCATCGCTTCCCGGCAAAACACCACCCTTAAGATTACGTGCCTTAGCACAGTGTCGCCTAAAATGCCTTCATTGTTTAAAAGAACACGGATCCACGGTGTTGTGTTTCGATTAAACGCTTCTAAGTTCCCATGGAACCGTAGCAGAAGAGGAAAAATAGAGGGATTCGCAAGTAGAAGACAACATAGATGCATAGATGTTTTTTTTTTTTGGAAATTTGTCGCGCAGTTGATGAAGGGAATTTTGTTTTCATGGAAAAGTGTGTATATATAGGTGTATACGGGTAATCGACGATTTTTTAACGCTCTTTTTTAAATTCTCTAGCTGCTAAATTACTGTTATTATAATTACTCGATACTCGTTGCTTGAATTACTCGTTGCTTTTAATATATATGTTACATAATAATCAGTGAATAATATTGTTATGATACTATTATTCTAATATTATTAATACAATATTATTGTAACAGTAATTTAAATTATATTAAATTAATAGAATATTACTATCATAGTAATAATAATAGTAATAGTAATAATATATAATATACTTCATATATTATATATTATATTAAATTATTATTGATAGAATATTATTGTAATAGTAATTGAATATAATATAAAATATATGAAATATATATATTAGATATTATGTTAAATTATTATTAATATAATATTATTGTAATAGTAATTGAATATAATATATAATACACGAAATATAAATGAACGTTGTTATTAGATTTTGCGATATATTAGTTTATTATTAGATTCTTTATTAAATTTATACGCATTTTTATATAAAGTATCGTTGTTGTGGAATTGTAATTCGTGATAAGATGAAGCAGATGGAGTAAATTGCATTAAAATTGCATTCCAAAGATGGTCTTAATACCTGCGAACTTAATTAAGATTCGTTGTTTGCGTTCTTTCGGAAGACTTAGTATAATTTTAGATAAAGTCTTTATTTTTGCATGAGAAAATTCACACATGTCACCAAAATACTAATAAAAATGTCAGAATTTTTTGGTATCTATTCATGGATTGGTTTCGTTGAAAATAATTGATAAATATGGATTTAATACACGTGAAGTTAATTAAGATTCGTTGTTTGCGTTTTATTGGAAGATTTAGTATAATTTTGAATGGAGTCGTTATTTTTGCATGGGAAAATTTGTACATACTACCAGAATATTGGCAAATATGTCGCAATTATTTCAATTTTTTTTATCAATTGGTTTTGTTGAAGAAAAATACCAAATACGAAATTAATAGCCATGAAGTTAATTAAGATTCGTCGTTTGTTTTGTATTAGAAAATTTAGTATAACTTTGAGTAGAATCGTTAATTTTTCGTGAAAAAATTTGTACACGTTACTAAGATATCAGTAAATATGTCCAAATTTTTTGAAATTTATTTATCCATTAGTTTTGTTGAAAAAAATTGCCAAATATGGTCTTACTATTCACGAACTTGATCAAAATTTATCGTTCGAGTTACATAACAATATTTAGCATAATTTTCGACAGAATTAAAATTCTTGCATGGAAAAATTCACACATATTACTAAAATATCAACAAATATGTGCAAATATTTTGAAATTTCTTTATCCATTAGTTTCGTTGAAAAAAATTCTCAAACATCGTCTTGATGCACACGAACTTGACTAAGATTCGTTGTTTTCGTAGTATTGGTAAATTGACTATAACATTAAACAGAATCATTATTTTTGCATGAAAAAAATCGTACCTACTACTGAACCACTATCAAATACGCCCTAATTTTTTCAAATTTATTCATCCATCAGTTTGGTTGAAAAAAATTGCCAAAGAATAGTCCCTAATACCCACAAGCTTAATTAAGATCAGTCATCCCAGTTACGCCGCAAGATTTAGCATAACTTTGCCAAGAATTATTCCCACCTATTCCAAAAAGTGCACCAAAAAAACAAACACGAAAACACTGCCAGGATCCGTTTACGGTTTCCAGTTTCTCAAGGAGCGGGTTACGATTGTTGCGAGCGGGAGATTAGCAAAGAAGCGCTAAACGGCACAAAATGATTCAGCCTTGCGGCTGACAAGCTGATTTAGAAACGGGATGGAGTCCTCCACGAAATCCTCAGAAGGAAGAGAGCTGATCCTTCCGGCGACCGGAGAGTCCTGCAGAATGACGTAGTAATCCCACGGGAGAGCCTCGGCCTTAGCCTTAGCTTAAGCCATAAGGGTTTGCATACACGCGCAACAGAGAGACCGGCACAAATCAGGATACGCACACAGCCTCAGAATCACCGCTGTACACACACGTGCACGGTATCATAGAGAGTTGGCTTGCACGCGTCCTTAAAACACGGATATACGCGCAACACGAATGCTCCTAATCCAACGGAGGGTTTTCAGCAAAACCTGAACCAATCCTCCCCCCTCCCCCTCTCGCCGTTCGGCCCGAGGAACACTCTGGATTTAGCTATTCCACTTGCTCGGGCCATCTGAAATATTTAGACAGATCGATGAGACCTCCGTTGTTCGGTTATAAAGGAACATCAAAGACGGCGTACGGAACATTTTAACAGATTTCGGATAACTTCCGGTGGAAGCTGAATTTTTGCATGGAAAAATTCGTACATATTGGTAGAATACTAGTAAATTGGTGCGGCGAGTATTAGGTTAATAGGTTTAATAGTTTTGGGGGAAAAAATTGTCGAATATTGGGCGTTGACACACACGAAGTTGATCAAGATTCGTTATTTGTGTTGTAGTGGAAAGTTTAGTATAAAGTTGGACAGAATCATTATTCATGCATGAAAAAATTGGTAAATGTTGGTAGGAAACTAATAAATAGATACAGGAAGTATTGAATTAGTAACTTCGTTAGTTTTGGAGAAAAAAATTGTCGAATATTGTCTCAACATCCACGAAGTTCATTAAGACTCTTTATTTGTGTTGTATTGGAAAATTTAGTATAATTTTGGATAGAACTGTAATTTATGCATGAAAAAATTCCAACATATTGTTAAGATACTATTAAATAGATACAGGGAGTATTGAATTAATAAATTTGTCAGCTTTGGAGAAAAAAATTGTCGAATATTGTCTCAACATCCACGAATTCATTAAGACTCGTTATTTGTGATATATTAGAAAATTTGGTATAATTTTTGACAGAATCATTATTCACGCATGAAAAAATTCCTAAATGTTAGTGGAATAATATTAAATAGATGTAGGAGGTATTGAATTAATTGGTTTGATAGTTTTGGAGAAAAAAATTGTCGAATATTGTCTCAACACCCACAAAGTTCATTAAGACTCATTATTTCTGTTATATCAGAAAATTTAGTATAATTTTAGACAGAATCATTGTTGTTGCATGAAAAAATTCCTACAGATTGGTAGAATACTACTAAATTGGCGCAGGGAGTATTAAGTTAACAGGTTTAATAGTTTTGCAGAAAAAAATTGTCGAATATTGTCAAAATAGCCACGAAATTGATTAAGATTCATTGCTTTCGTTATATTAGAAAGTTTAGCATAATTTTAGACAGAATCACTATTCTTGCACGAAAAAATTCATACACCTTCCCAGGACATTAATAAATAAGTATATGGAGTATTGACTCGATAGGTTCGATAGTTTCGCATTAGAAAAAACTTATCGAATATATTATTATTAACATCAATGAATTCGATTCGCGAGTAAAATTCCTTCTTTTGCATTGCATTAAAAAATTCAGCATAATTTCGGGAATGGAATCCGAAGCGATCGTCTGAAGCATCCTTTATCCATCGAATCGCAGGCGAATTTGCATTTTTACGCGCCATCTGCGGTTCCCATAATCCTTCGAAGGGTTAAAGGAACGGATTAAGGGGAACGAACGAAGAACGTGTGACGCAACGTGGATGAGCATGGAAGAATATATTCGCGAAGGAAGACGGAAAACGGCTCGTCACCTTCGAACAAACGCACGTGAAAGGGGGGTAGGGCAAAATCCTATTTCTTTCTTATGCAAAATCTTCGTGCGCGTAGCCGTGTTAAGGGATTAAAAGTCCGCTCCGGCAGGGTCAGCCAAAGGCTTAGAACGCCTAACAAGATTAGCTTAAGACGCTGAGTCCGCATACCCCGAGGATTACACATGTATTCACCTGGATCTAGTTCGAGTTCCTCCTTTGCGTCCAAGACGACGGCATCGCGAAAGCGTCGATGACCGCCGCGATTCCAACGCTCGCTACTTTTTCAAACCGCCTCTCGCGGCAGCAAACGTTAGGATAGCGTCTAGGAACGTTTTAGAAGCAGATGCGTCGTAATCGGAGACGTGGAAATCGTTATAACGACGATAATCGACGATTTAGGTTGGCTAAATAATTGCAATGTAACTCGAACGATGAATATTAATTATGTTCGTCGATTTTGATTTTTTTTTTTTAAGGAATCTAGTGGACTGATTAATTTAAGAAAATTTGGGGGTATTTATTAGCGTTTCGAGAACGTGTATGATTTTTTTCATTCGGAAATAACGATTCCATGTAAAGTTATGGGAAATCTTCTAATATGATATAAACGACGAGTTTTAATTATATGCATGGATATTAAGACCATTTTTAGGAATTTCTTTTGAGGAAAATAATCGACGAATAAATTTCAAATAATTCTGACATATTTGTTTATATTTTGGTAACACGTATGAATTTCTTCACGGAAAATTAACTACTCCAACTATAATTATACTAAATTTTCTAATATAACGCAAATAACGAATCGTAATTAATTTCATAGGTATTAGTTTCATATTTGGCAATTTTTTTCAGCAAAACTAGCATATGAAAAAAGTTGAAATAATTGTAATATACTTGCCAATATTTTGTTAACATGTATGAATTTTCCCATGCAAAAATAACGACTGCATTCAAAATTATAGTAAATCTTCCAATATAACGCAAACAACGAATCTTAATTAACATCATAGATATTAGTTTCATATTTGGCCATTTTTTTTAGCAAAACTAGCATATGAAAAAAGTTGAAATAATTGCAATATACTTGCCAATATTTTGTTAACATGTTTGAATTTTCCCATGCAAAAATAACGACTGCATTCAAAATTATAGTAAATCTTGCAATACAACACAAACAACGAATCTTAATTAACTTCATAGGTATTAAGTGCATATTTAGCAATTTCTTTCAACAAAAGTAATCCACGAATAAATTCCAAAAAATTCGCATAAGTTTATTGATACTTTTTCAACATGTATGAATTTTCCCATGCAAAAATAACGATCCCATAAAAAATATTACACTAAATCGTCCAACGTAACACAAACGTCGAATTTCAATCAAATTCACGGATACAAAGACACGTTTGGGGAATTTTTTTCCAACGAAACCAGTCCACGAATAAATTTCAAAAAATTCCAACATATTTATCAACATTCCACTCTAACGCGTACAAATTTTCCCGCGCGAAAATAACGTCCCCTTCCAAAGCCACGGTGTAAATCTTCCAACACGATGCACATTCTGCCCAAACACACTTTTACCCTTAACCTCGACGCTTGAACAAACAAAAGAAGTGAAACAATGCGTTGGAAAAGTAGAATCTACGGATGCGTTATCTGTCGCATGATTCGTTCGGAGTCGCGCGTGCGAGCATCGCAGTGAAAGTGCAATGAACGGCAGATCGGAAATCCGAAAGCTAACGATGCAACGCACGAAAGGGGTTGATAAAAAAGTCGCGGCTTACGAGAAGCGCACGGAACGACGAACCGATCGACGGCTTTAGGAATACACGGCCGGTTATCTTCACGGGTCACCGGCCACCGCTGCCGGCTTAATCTTCGCCGACGACGACGGCAACGACGACGGCGCCGAGAGGAACAAGACGAAGGAGAATCGCAATCACAGAAAGAAGCATCCGTTGCTTATCTTTATCCAACCGGCTAACAACCGTTCGATGCCCACTTTTAGCTTACGTTTTAATCTTCCCGATCGCTCCTCTGCTGCCCCGATACATCGTTAAACGAATTCAATAACGCTTCTTCGATCCGCCGCGTCCAGTATTGTTTATGCAAAGTAAGCTTCTGGTTAACGAAACATTTGCAGTTTAGACACGCATGCTTTATTTGGTATTGAGAATGGCGTAGCTTTGGGTGCAAGCGTTATTTTTGTATGAAACAATTCGTGAATATTGTTCAAACGTTAGGGAATTAGTATGGGAAATTTGAGATCGATATGTTTAATGGTTTTGTTTAAAAAAATTTGCAAAGATTGGATTCGTATCTGTGAAGTTGATTAAGATTCGTGGTTTATGTTATATTGGAAGATTTAGTATAACTTTGAATCGAGTTGATATTTTTGTACGAAATAAATCGTGAGTACTGCTTAAACATTACGAAATAAGTATGGGGAATTTGAGATTGATACGTTTGTTGCTTTTGTTTAAAAAAATTTGCAAAGATTGCGTTCGTATCTGCGAAGTTGATTAAGATTCGTGGTTTATGTTATATTGGAAGATTTAGTATAACTTTGAATCGAGTTGATATTTTTGTATGAAATAAATCATGACTACTGTTTAAACGGTAGCCAATAGGTGTAGGAAATTTGAGATCGATATGTTTGTTATTTTTGTTTAAAAAAATTTGCACAGATTGGGTTCGTATCTGTGAACTTGATTAAGATTCGTGGTTTATGTTATATTGGAAGATTTAGTATAACTTTGGATTGAGTTATTATTTTTGCATGAAAAAATTCACACATATTACCAAAATACTAATAAATGTGTCAGAATTTTTTGAAATTTATTTATGGATTGCTTTTGTTGAAAATAATTGGTAAATATGGACTTAATACACGTGAAGTTAATTAAGATTCGTCGTTCATGTTATATTGGAAAATTAAGTATAATTTTGAATGGAATCGTTATTTCTGCATAGGAAAATTCGCACACATTGCGCAAACATAATTAAATAATTTCGCTTATTCTCAAATTCTATACCTGCATTACTTTTCTCTGAAAAAAAAATCGCGTATATTATCTTAATACCCATTAACTCGACTAAGATTCATCGTTTGCATTGTACTGAATGATTTAGTATAACTCCGATCAGACTCATTATCTTTCCATGACAAAATTAGTACATATTACGCAAACGCTACTTAAACAGGCTCATTAATCCCCAAATCAATATCTTAATTAGTTTCGTCGAGAAAAATTCCTAAATATCGATTTCACGTACGCGACAATCGTTAAAATTCGTCATTCAGCTTTCACCGGAAGATTTACCATAACTTCGGTCAGGTTCATTATTTCTACGTGAAAAAATTCACACTCATTACCCGAACATCGCCAAATATCTCTACTAACCCCTCGAACCCGTATCTCCGTTACATTCCTCGAAAAAAAAAAATTCCCAAATATCATCACTCTATCGGGATTCATCCCTTTCCCACAATTTCCCACCGCCATAACTATTCACCTCCCCCCAAGAATGCCCCTCCCTGACCCCAGAAAGGTTCCTCGGAGTCGCCGTGAGCAAAGAATAAAGCAGAAACCGAATCGATGACATCACCTGGCCCCAGCGCCTCTGAAAGAGGAGAAAGATAAATCGAAAACAGGATGCAGAGGCGTGGATTTTCATCGAGGCCTCTCTATCTCTCTCTCTCTCTCTCTCTTTCTGTGTGTATCCGTACAACAAGAACGCACATTCATATGCACAAAGAGAGAGTGAGAGAGAGATGAACGCAAAATGGGAAAGGTAGCAAGCATAAAAGAGGGAGAAAGAGCGAAGATGAGGGTATATGCACGCATCATGCTACACACGGGAGTTAATGCCACTCACACATCGTTCCCACCTTCGGGGGATTATCCTACGGGGATATTTTTGATCGTGCAATAATCCCTAATACGATTTACACAGCTCGTGCTCGCAGGGACGCGCACACACCATTATTCGCTGACGCCCAGTAACCATTCGCGACACGGAGAAGCACCTGACTGTTGCCGCCTTCCTGCAAGAATTTTAATTAACCGTTCCTGCCCGCCGATAAATCGGCCGCTTTTATTTACCGCCGCATACTTTGCCCCGTACTACGCAGCCGTTACCGGCAAGAAGATCGTTGTTTTGGGCGACGGGGAAGTATTAATTGTGCCTGTTTCGGTAGGCGAGGCGAGAAATCGGAATCGACGATTTATTCGAATTTTTGCCGATTTTTTTGAGAGGAAATTGGTGGAGTTTTTGGGATAAAGCGTGGGGGAGGTTATTTACCATTACTTTATGTATATGTGTGAATTTTTGAGGGTGGAAAGAATGATTAGGATGTAAGTTATGGTAATTTTTGTGGTGACAGACGAAGAATGGAGTTTAAGGAAGTTTGTGATAGTCAGGAATATTTTGGGATTTTTTTGAGGGAAAATTGTTAGGGTTCTTGGGATGAAGAGTAGCGGAGGTTATTTACCATTACTTTATGTATATGTGTGAATTTTTGGGGGTGGAAAGAATGATTAGGATGGATGTTATGGTGATTTTTGTGGTGGAAGACGAAGAATGGAGTTTAAGGAAGTTTGTGATAGTCAGGAATACTTTAGCATTTTTTTGAGCGATAACTGTTACGGTTTTTGTTATAAAGCGTAAGGGAGGCTATTTGGCTTTGCTTTAAGTATACGTGTGAATTTTTGGGGGTCGAAATAGTGATTAGTATGGATGTTATGGTGATTTTTGTGGTGACAGACGAAGAATGGAGTTTAAGGAAATTTGTGATAATCAGAAATACTTTAGGATTTTTTTGAGGGACAATTGTTAGAGTTTTTGACATAAAGCGTAGGGGAAGCTATTTATCATTACTTTATGTATATGTATGAATTTTTAAGGGTGGAAATAGTGATTAGCATGGAAGTTATGGTGATTTTTGTGGTGGAAGACGAAGAATGGAGTTTAAGGAAGTTTGTGATAGTCAGGAATACTTTAGGATTTTTTTTAGGGAAAATTGTTACGGTTTTTGTTATAAAGCGTAAGAGAGACTATTTGGCTTTGCTTTAAGTATACGTGTGAATTTTTGGGGGTAGAAAGAATGATTAGGATGGAAGTTATGGTGATTTTTGTGGTGGAAGTCAAAGAATGGAGTTTAAGGAAGTTTATGATAGTCAGGAATACTTTGGGATTTTTTTGAGCGAAAATTGTTAGGGTTTTTGGGATGAAGCGTAGGGGAGACTATTTGGCTTTGCTTTAAGTATGCGTGTGAATTTTTGGGGGTGGAAACAGTGACTCGGATAAAAGTTATACTGATTTTTGTGGTGGAAGGAGGAAAATAAAGGTTAATGATATTTGGGAATACACAGATGATAGTCAGGAATTTTTTTCTACAAAACTAATTAATATTTCTTTGTGGTACTTGGTACATTTGTTTACCAATGTTTGTGGAATATTTGGGAATTTTTGCATGTGGAAATAATGATTGGGATCGAACTTATACTAATTTTTACACTGTAATACGAAAAATTAAGTTTTACAAAGTTTGGGACTATTAAGATGATAGCCAGGAATTTTTTTCTAAGGAATTAATTGAGATTTCCATTTGAAACTTGTTCAAGTCATTTAATAATGTTTAAGAAACGTTTGAAAATTTTTACACCTGGAAACAACGATTGGGCTAAAACTTATGGTGATTTCAAAAAATTAAGTTTAACGAAGAAATATTTGCATATTCAATCTGTTAAAAACTTATCGTTAGAAGCTCGTAAATCTAAACAAATTCAAATCGAATCTTTAAAACTCCCAAGTTTGGAAACTCGAATAAAGATATAAAGATGAAAATAGTATTGCTATTTTTACGCAGATTAGGGAACGGGATTCGATTAATCAGCGATGAAATGGTCAGATAAGACCGTTTGATTTTGCTCTAAGCACGAGCCATAATCTTGGTCTTCGTTCGCGGTGACATTGTACATGTGTATATTTCGGTTGCAAGAATAGCTCACCGATAAGGATCAAAATTTATCAAAATTTAGAGAAACGAGGTCACGCACACGCAGATATAGCAAAAGAGGAATTTCACACTTTCGCCTAATCTACCTCTCCATGTTTATCACGCTTTACGTTAAAATGTCACGTCGCCTTATCTTATTTTCGCCCGTAATATTGTTTACGATTATAATCCATCTTCGGATGCATATAATAAAATTAATTCCCCGAGCAAAGAAATATAGCACAGTGATTCATAACACGTTTCTACTTCGCTGCGTCGTTCATTGTTTATTCGAACGATTGGGAAAGCGAAAGGATTTCATTCTTTCGTCGATCGGTGTTAACGATTCTTTCGATTCGAGATAATCGATGTTAAAATTAATTTGAAGATTCGATTGATTCGAGTATTTCGATTCGAAGCTTGCAGATTTGTAAGCTGTTGAAGTTTTAAGGTGAGACTTTTGTCGTTTTTTAAATGACGAATTTTATTGTTCGTATAAATTCTAAGCTTTGGAATTTTGTATCTGGTTTATATGTTAAAGATTTTCAATTTTAGGCTGTTAAAGTTTTCATTCTGAAACTGGGAAATCTTTCGAATTGATACGCTTTAAAATTCCATTGCGTTTTAATTGTGGCGCTTTAAAATTTGAATGCTTGAAAATTCCAAATCTTTAGAATTTTGAAAAGGTTTAAAATTCCAAAGGGTTAAAATGCAACGTTTAAAAATGTTAAAGGGTTAAAATACTAGGTTTGAAAATATGAAAGGGGTGAAATATTACAGTGGAAAATTTCAAAGGGTTGAAATTCTACGTTTGCAAACTTCAAAGGGTTAAAATTCTACGTTTAAAATTGCTACGCTTCAAAATTCCAAGGCTTTAAAATTATTCCAAATATTTGAAGTTCCTATGCTTTAAAATTCCAACCCCTTAAAATTCCTAAGATTCAAAATTCCAATCTTCTAAAATTCCTTCAAAAAAGACTTCAAAGTTGTTGCAAATCTTTAATGTTTATATACTTTAAAATTCCAACCTCTTAAAATTCTAACGCTTCAAAATTGCATCATTTTAAAGTTCCATCTCCTTAAAATTCCCATGCTTTAAAAATCCAAAGCTTTAAAATTCCAAGGCTTCAAAGTTATTGCAAATCATTAAAGTTCATATGCTTTAAAATTTCAACATTTTAAAATTCCATTTCCTTAAAATTTCTGTGCTTTAAAAGTTCCAAACTTCAAAATTTCAACCCTTAAAATTCTTACGATTTCAAATTCCAGGGCTTCAAAGTTATTGAGAATCTTTAAAGTTTATATGCTTTAAAATTCCAACCCCTTAAAATTTCATTGCTTTAAAATTCCAACCCCTTAAAATTTGATTGCTTTAAAATTTCAACCCCTTAAAATTTCCATGCTTTAAAATTTCAACCCCTTAAAATTTCCATGCTTCAAAATTCCAAATCTTCAAGATTCCAACCCATCAAAATCGCAACACTTTAAAACGGCGAAGCTTAAGAAATCGTAGCATAAGGAACTAGAAACCTTCAAATCCAAAGCCCCCACAAAACAAAATTCAGCAAAATACTTCAACCCACAATCAGCAACCTTGAATCACCGAAACTAAAATTGCAACCGATAGCAAAGCAACCAACAACCAGCCAATATAAAATATCTCCGAAGCAAGCGAAGCAAAAGATCGATAAGAAGAAACGCATTCGGTAGTTTTAAACGAGTAATACGTCGGTAGGCCATTGCTCGCGAATAAGTCAACTCGTCCTCGAATTAATCCTTGATCCTCGAAGCAGGTCGAAATAATCTCAGATTAAGGCTCTCACACACACACGCGCGTACGCGCACTGCCAACTATAAAACCATATATTCACACACATACGTACTCACATATATTCACATAATATTTCAAACTAAAAAACGAAAGAGAGAGAGAGAGAGAGAGGAAGACCGAAAGAAATAAAACTCAATCCGTGATGAAGAAGGAGAAGAGGGGAGAAGAAGGGGAGGGATAAAGAAAAGAAAGAAGTTGGAACACACGATCTTAATTCCGTCGAATAGGGAGATGGCCACAAATCTCGATCTTCCTGCTTAGGCGAATCGCAGCGGTGCGGCGCGTAGCCGGTGAAAAAGGGAGAAAGGAAATAATTTTCCCCGGGTCGACCTGGTTAAGATTCATAATTTACGATCTTGGAAATAATCCAGAAGCAAGAGGGTTAGGGCAGAGGTGGGGTGGGGGGGAGGGGGATAGAAGAAGAAGAAGGGGGAGAGAGCAGCGGGGAAAAAGGTGTGTATGTGTGTATGAAAAAAGAGAGCGCAGGTAGGACTTATCCTTTGATCCAGGATTTATTTAACTACGGTCCCAGCGCGAGCTTATCCCGGGGGAGGTTTTAGCCATCGAGGGGCCACGCTATTGATTTTTAGCTCGAGGATTAAAAGCGCACTTCCGTCATGCTTTGCTTGTATGTGTGTTTGTGTGTGTGTAGGTGGATGCATCGTTGGTATGTGTTACAAAATAATCAGCATGTATGTGTGCGTTAGAAGGGAGGGTATGGGTTTGGGTGTTTATGCAGAGGAAAAGTTTGGCATTTGGGATATTTTGTGAAAGTAAATGTTTAGTTTAATGTTTGAGAAATGTTAATCATTTGAAAGTAATGATAATAATGGTGGGCAATATTATTCTAATGGTTGACAAATGTTAATAATTAGAAAGTAATGATAATAATGGTGGTCAATATTTTTCTAATTGTTGACAAATATTACTCGATAGATAGTAATGATAATAATAGTGGTTAATATTATTCTAATGGTTGTCAAATATTATTCATTAGAAAGTAATGATAATAATAGTGGTCAATATTATTCTAATGTTTGAAAAATATTAATCATTAGAAAGTAATGGTATTAATACTGGTCAATATTTTTCTAATGCTTGACAAATGTTAATCATTAGAAAGTAATGATAATAATGGTGGTCAATATTATTTTAATGGTTGACAAATGTTAATCGTTAGAAAGTAATGATAATAATGGTGGTCAATATTATTCTAATTGTTGTCAAGTGTTAATCGTTAGAAAGTAACGACAATAATGGTGGTCAATATTTTTCTAATGGTTGACAAATATTATTCATTAGAAAGTAATGATAATAATGGTGGTCAATATTATTCTAATGGTTGACAAATGTTAATCGTTAGAAAGTAATGATAATAATGGTGATTAATATTATTTTAATGGTTGACAAATGTTAATCGTTAGAAAGTAATGATAATAATGGTGGTCAATATTATTCGAATGATTGACAAATGTTAATCAGTAGAAAGTAATGATAATAATGATAATATATACTGTTCTAATGATTAAGTAATGTTACTCATTAGGAAATAATGGTAATAATGGTAATATTGAAATTAGGAGTGGATTGAACTTGAATTTATTGTAATTGAAAAATAATTAGTAGATGCATTTTTCTATTTGGTGTGTGTATTGGTTGGGTGTTTATGCAGAGAAAAAATTGGGCATTTGGGGTATTTTGTAAAAGTAAATGTTTAGTTTAATGGTTGGGAAATGTTGCAATGACCAGGAAATATTAATCAGTAGAATGTAATGATAATAATGGTGGTCAATATTATTCTAATTGTTGTCAAGTGTTAATCGTTAGAAAGTAATGATAATAATGGTGGTCAATATTTTTCTAATGGTTGACAAATATTATTCATTAGAAAGTAATGATAATAATGGTGGTCAATATTATTCTAATGGTTGACAATTGTTAATCATTAGAAAGTAATAATAATAATGGTGGTCAATATTAGTCTAATGGTTGACAAATGTTAATCATTAGAAAGTAATGATAATAATGATAATACATACTGTTCTAATGATTAAGAAATAGTACTCATTAGAAAATAATGGTAATAATGATAATATTGAAATTAGGAGTGGATTGAACTTGAATTTATTCTAATTGAAAAATAATTAGTAGATGCATTTTTCTATTTGGTGTGTGTATTGGTTGGGTGTTTATGCAGAGAAAAAATTGGGCATTTGGGGTATTTTGTAAAAGTAAATGTTTAGTTTAATGGTTGGGAAATGTTGCAATGACCAGGAAATATTAATCAGTAGAATGTAATGATAATAATGGTGGTCAATATTATTCTAATTGTTGTCAAGTGTTAATCGTTAGAAAGTAACGACAATAATGGTGGTCAATATTTTTCTAATGGTTGACAAATATTATTCATTAGAAAGTAATGATAATAATGGTGGTCAATATTATTCTAATGGTTGACAAATGTTAATCGTTAGAAAGTAATGATAATAATGGTGATTAATATTATTCTAATGGTTGACAAATGTTAATCATTAGAAAGTAATAATAATAATGATAATACATACTGTTCTAATGATTAAGAAATAGTACTCATTAGAAAATAATGGTAATAATGATAATATTGAAATTAGGAGTGGATTGAACTTGAATTTATTCTAATTGAAAAATAATTAGTAGATGCATTTTTCTATTTGGTGTGTGTATTAGTTGGGTGTTTATGCAGAGAAAAAGTTGGGTATTTGGAGTATTTTGTAAAAGTAAATGTTTAGTTTAATGTTTGACAACTATTAATCATTAGAAAGTAATGATAATAATAGTGGTCAATATTATTCTAATGGTTGACAAATGTTAATCATTAGAAAGTAATGATAATAATGGTGGTTAATGTTTTTCTAATGGTTGACAAATATTACTCACTCGAAAATAGTAATAATAATGGTAATATTGAAATTAGGAGTGGGTTGAACTTGAATTTATTATAATTGGTAAATAATTAGTAGCTGCGTTTTTCTAATTGATGTGTGTCTTGGTTTGGATGTTTATGCAAAGAAAAAGTTGGATATTTGGGGTATTTTGTAATCGTAAATGTTTATTTTAATGGTTGGGAAATGTTGCAATGACTAGGAAATATTAATCATTAGAATGTAATGATAATAATGGTGGTCAATATTATTCTAATGTTCGACAAATGTTAATCGTTAGAAAGTAATGATAATAATGGTGGTCAATATTATTCTAATGTTTGACAAATATTAATCATTAAAAAGTAATGATAATAATGGTGGTCAATATTATTCTAATAATAGACAAATGTTAATCATTAGAAAGTAATGATAATAATGGTGGTCAATATTATTGTAATATTGAAATTAGGAGTGGGTTGAACTTGAGTTTATTCTAATTGGAAAATAATTAGTAGCTGCGTTTTTCTATTTGATGTGTGTGGCTTGGTTTGGATGTTTATGCAGAGAAAAAGTTGGGCATTTAGGGTATTTTGCAAAAGTAAATATTATTCTAATGGTTAAGGAATGTTAATCATTAGAAAGTAGTAATATTAATGGGAATAAATATTATTGCAATGGCTAACAAATATTAGTCATTACAAAGTAATGATAATAATAGTGATCAATATTATTCTAATATTTGACAAATATTACTCACTCGAAAATAATGGTAATATTTAAATTATGGTTGAACTTGAATTTATTATAATTGGAAAATAATTAGTAGCTGCATTTTTCTATTTGATCTGTGTCTGGGTTTAAGTGATTATGCAGAGAAAAAGTTGGGTATTTGGGGTATTTGTAAAAGTAAATATTTATTATAATAGTTACAAAATGTTAATCATTAAATAATAATGGCAATAATGACAATAAATATTGTTACAATGGTTAAAAAATATTACTCGTTAGAAATTAATGGTAATAATGGTAATAAATACTCTTCAAATTGTTGACAAATATTACTCGATAGAAAATAATGATTACAATGGTAATACATACTATTTTAATGATCAACAAGTATTACTTATTACAGAATAATTATAATAATGGTAATAAATATTATTCCAATGACCAACAAATATTAATCATTAGAAAGTACTGATAATAATGGTAATAAATATTATCCCGATGATTAAGAAATATTAATCATTAGAAAGTATTGATAATAATACTATTAAATACTATTCTAACGATTAACAAGTATTACTCGTTGAAAAATAATGATTATAATGGTAATATTTAAATTAAGAGTAGATTGAGCTTAGATCTATTATAATTGGGAAATAATTGTTGGCCGCATTATTCTATTTTAGCTATACGTTGGATTATTTGTTTATACAGAGAACGAGTGCAATATTTAAAGTATTATACTGTAAATATTATTTTAACTATTAAATGTTTAAGTTAGGAGTAAGTCGAACTTAAACTTAATTGGAAAATAATTCCTATTTGCATTGTTTTACTTCCTGTGTGTGTGTCTATTGTTTGCAATTGTTATAAAATAATCAACGCATACATTTGCATATGTAATATCGAAGTATAATAAAATATGATACTTATTCCTTTAAATAGGAAATCGATAGTTAAATTTTAAATTAATATGTAACTTTGAAGTGAGTAAAAATTACAATTCGTCTCAGTTCTCATATTTTTCTATTAATTAAGATTGAATTCTATTAAATCTTGAAACATATTCTAATAACAAATATTCCAAAGCCATAAACCTGCTAATCTTTGCTTTCCTATTTCAAACGTAAAAAGATTCATTTCGGACGTTCGTAAAAAATAATAAGACGCAGTGAACAATTATTTCATAATTAAATTGGAAACAATGAGAGTAACAAAATTATATTTGTAAAAGTGTACAATAATTCCGCGTTCAATTATCGATCATCACCATTTGCATAATTTATCAAAATCGTCTGGTAAAATAATAATACCAATGTCCCATAAGAATCGCTTAAAATCCACAAACTTTGTCACGCAAAACAGAAACCATATGCTCGACCGAAGAACATTGCGAATAATTAACAATTAAACATTACCTTTCCAAATTTACTTCCTCGTTGAATGAATAATCGAAATCACTCTTACATTAAAAATCCACTGCAGCCAAAATCGATTCGTTTCAAATTTCCTTCGATTCAACATCGACGTCCTTTTATCGCCCACGGATAATTTATTAAAATCCGTACAATTCGCGTGATAATATTCCCAATGATTTACTTACTTAATTAGATTTGTTAAAACATTCGTTCGTTCGTTCGCCATCGACGCAATTATTTTTCCTTTTTCCCCGATTCAAGCGAATTCGAATTATATATATGTAGGACTCTCGTTGCAGGCTTTTAAGGATAAGCGAATCCTTAAGTCAGCAGGAACGTATAAAAGAAACCGAAAACGACGATGCGTAGCAGGTTTGCTTAGTATCCTGTTTGGGTTAAAATCGAAGGGCTTTCGGTATCAGGATCCTATGCCATGATCCTGCGAGGAGCTCGTGAAACCGCCGCAGGATTCGTCCTGGATTTAAACAGCGTTTAAGGGGTTTCCATATCAGGAGATCAGAAAACTACGTTGCAAATTTATTCCTCTCGCTCCTTCGCAATAATTATTTAACCATTTCGCGAAGAATTGCGTATAGGGTAAACGAACCACGTACCGTCACTGTTCCTATAACTGCTACTTTAATTGTTTTATTTAATTGGAAGGTAACGTGTATAAGGAATCGTAATATTGAATTAATGTTGGATTAATATTCGACTAAAATTGGAATAATATTGGATTAATATTGAATTAATATTGGATTAGTATTGGATTAATATTGGATTAGTATTGGATTAATATTGAATTAATATTGGATTAGTATTGGATTAATATTGGATTAGTATTGGATTAATATTGGATTAGTGTTGGATTACTATTGGATTAATATTGAAGTAATAGTGGATTAGTATTGGATTAATATTGGATTAATATTGGACTGATATTGAATTAATATTGTATTAATATTAGACTAAAATTGGAATAATATTGGAGTAGTATTGGAATAATATTGGGTTAATATTGAATTAATATTGAATTAGTGTTGGATTAATATTGAATTAATATTGGATTAGTAGTGAATTAATATTGGATTAGTGTTGGATTACTATTGGATTAATATTGAAGTAATAGTGGATTAGTATTGGATTAATATTGGATTAATATTGGATTAATATGGAATTAATATTGTATTAATATTAGACTAAAATTGGAATAATATTGGATTACTATTGGATTAGAATTGGATTAATATTGGATTGATATTGAATTAATATTGGATTAGTATTAGACTAAAATTGGAATAATATTGGAATAATATTGGATTAATATTGAATTAATATTGGATTAGTATTGGATTAATATTGAATTAATATTGTATTAGTATTGGATTAATATTGAATTAATATTGAATTAATATTGGATTAATATGGATTTAATATTGTATTAATATTAGACTAAAATTAGAATAATATTGGAATAATATTGGATTACTGTTCAATCAATATTGGATCAATATTGGTTTAATATTGAATTAATATTGGATTAGTATTGGATTAATATTGCATTAATATTGGATTAATATTGAATTAATATTGGATTAATATTGAACTAATATTGGATTAATATTGAATTAATATTGGATTAATATTCGATTGCTATTGGATTAATATTGAATTAACATTAGATTAATAATAGATTGATGTAGTAGTAGATAGATATTGTAAAACATATTTAACATAAAGATCCTTCCAATTTTTATAATACAAGAAAATACATAATAACATTTATAAAGAATATTAACATTACAATAGTAAAATATTAAATTATAATAATCCTTATTAAGTCTCGCCATTTCTAATGTTAACAAAAATCATTCCCAATTACGATTCTATAATATTTACTTCATATCATTAAGACGTAAATAACGAAACGATTGCCATTACTTGTACGTCGTTTACTGAATTACATAACACTTGCCATACTTTATAATTACATTTCTCACGTTTCAATCGTTCATCCTTGCACATTAACCTCCCAATATTTAATCACAAATATTAAATATAATAGTAAACAAATATACGTCGTCTATGTGTATTGTTACGTAAACCCACGTCTAAATTTCATACTACTAAAATTTCTTTATTAACTTTATTTCTTTATATTATACTTTACACTTCCCTATTAAATAAAACGAATTCGAGTGACAGTTATAGGAACAGTGGATAGTAGTACGCGGGGTCATTTATCCTAGTTCTGTTTCAGTCGCACGTCGAACGAGAACGAGGATCGTAGTAGCACTTGCAAGGATCTGTAATCCTGGTAGCAGCTTCCACTTATATCCCCTCTGAATCGCCTTTAGCTTCGCGTTTACATAGGCCACTACGTACGTACACATACGTACATGCATACGTGCATACGAATGCACGGTTTATCCTTGAGTTTTGTTGCCGGGCGACGGCGCGATTCCCTGTTTCTTCCACGTTTATCCCATGGGAATGTAGGTAAGGCTACTGTGTGACCTCTCCGTCACAGGAGAACAGCAACCATGGGAAGAATTGATAAGGATCAGCTTGTTGAATGTGCCTCGCTTCAAGGACGTTCAGGATCCTTGAAAATCTTCGACGATTCAGGATTCGCGCGCAGATACTTTTTGCAATTATTCTACCAGACGCAACGTGAACAATTTGTCACGCCTAAGCGTTTTGTATACTCCTTAAAGTATACAAATCTCCATTTATTTCGTAAAAATTGATAACGTCCAAATGATGCCTGAAAGGACATTTTTTTCCCTTTATCTAGATACTTTATTTCGATTATTTTAAGTTCCCTATTTTAAGTATCATAAATGCATGCACAGAGAAAAAAAATCGTAATACAGTAATTAGCCACGCGAAATGAGTAAAGTGTTGCAATTATGTTGCGTTCGTATTTTTTCGAATATCTTTTTTACGTGGATTTTAATTATCAAGTGTCGTGGCTAAAGTAGCGTGAATCGATTAAATTCTGGAACTTTATAATCATCGGAGTAAGTAACAAATACGATATTGATCGTATAATTGGGAATTTTTACGAACGATGGAAAATAAGTGGCCGAGAAATTTTTCGAGGTCAATAAAAGTATAGAATTAATAACTTGGAGACAGGAAAATTGTGGAAATATTCAGGTGAACTTTTGGAAGTGTCTTTGGTAACGAACTACAATATAATATATAAATGGATTGAGAAAAGAAAAAGAAAAAAAAATACTGTGAATCGGTTTAATTCGCATTATGACGAAATTGGGTTAAATAAGTTTGAACGATTATCGCGTTATCAAAGTGCTGGATTCATAATACGTTCACCCAATCGATTGAATCTTCCTCTTGTGTTATTTTCGAAACGATGCTGAATAATTATTTCATAAACCATTCGATATTCACGTGTATCCTCGATACACCCGTATTGTTATAATACGCGTTGTGTTCCATTGTACTTCGATGCATTCGAAATATAATTTTGACGACGAAAAAATAGGCGAATGTTATTAAAAATTCTTCACAGACTAATTAGCATTCTTCGAAATATTAATAAGGCCATCTTTTGTTTAATTTACACTCTTATGAACGAAAAAATAGGCGAATGTTATTAAAAAATCGTTAAAGACTAATTAGCATTCTTCGAAATATTAATAAGGCCATCTTTTGTTTAATTTAGACTTCTATGAATGAAAAAATAGGCGAATATTGTTAAAAATTCTTCAGAGACTAATTAGCATTCTTCGAAATATTAATAAGGCCATCTTTTGTTTAATTTAGACTCATACGAATGAAAAAATAGGCGAATGTTATTAAAAAATCTTTGGAGACTAATTAGCATTCTTCGAAATATTAATAAAACTACCTTTGTTTAATTTAGACTCTTATGAACGAAAAAATAGGCGAATGTTATTAAAAAATCTTCAGAGACTAATTAGCATTCTTAGAAATATTAATAAAGCCATGTTATGTTTAATTTTGTCTCTTATGAACGAAAAAACAGGCGAATATTATTAAAAAATCGTTAAAGACTAATTAGCATTCTGCGAAATATTAATAAGGTCATCTTTTGTTTAATTTTGTCTCTTATGAACGAAAAAATAGGCGAATGTTGTTAAAAAATCTTCACAGACTAATTAAAATTCTTCGAAATATTAATAAAACCATTCTTCCTTAATTTAGACTCGACTTACGAATCGAAAAGTAATTAAATAATGTTAATTAAATAATATGGGCAACTTCATTATATTTAGAACCAATCTAATTTCTTTGCGACAATTTACATCACTCAAATTCGAACGAATTTTACATTTCTTACTTATATTATATTATAAATATTATAAAATATACTAAATATACACTTTTACGATTAATTTGCCCCCGAATGGTCAAATTTATTAAAAATGTTTCCACGATTATTCTCGATTAAAATCAAATGAATGGAATAAAATAAATACATAGTATAATTAATGACAATAATAATTTCTCCATAAATTTGAAGGATCTACAACCTTTGCTATTATTACAGTCTCATGCTAATTAATCAAAGTCAATCTTAATCACAAAATACGCTTCCACGATTATTTTCAACATAGTAACCAAAATTATTATTATTAGAAATAATTCACCAATTTCCCAAAAAATGCAAACGATTCTGAATGGAAAAAATCGACTCGACAAAATAATAATAATTTTATAATAAGTGACACAATTTATATTATTTTATTTAAAATATAATATATAATATTATTATTATTGTTATTATATTATATACAAATATTCTGTTGCGTGTAAAAATGAATGAACCAACGGCAAACGCGACGCAAAATGATAAACGGGTAATTATCTGCGCCACATTTACGAATTTTTCGCCAAGAATTACAAATGACGAAGCAGGGGGAGGAAAAGATGGCAATAATTGAGATAATGAATCCAAGCGTCTGCCTGTTGATGCAGGATTAAATAATCCTTCAGATTACGCAATTCTGCCGTTTTGTTTGCCAAAGACACTCGAGGGATTAGCAAGTCTAAGTCTTAAATGACAGGATTATATAATCCGTAAGATTATTTAGAGCAGGATTAGGCGTAAGATAGGCGCACAGGTTAATTAATTTAACGTCAATGCGTGCGCCCTGTTACTACGTAGAGTTTCACCCATAAATTCGTCCCAAGCGATAATAAAATATTGGCCAATATCCTCTTATCAATCTTTCCCTACGATCTCTCAAAAACTCGAAGCTGAAATCACGAATACGAAACAACTTCCATTAACGCGAAAATAGGATAACTTATATTAACAATTACGATGCTTATTTTATTGTACTGAATGAAAATAGTTGCAATGATACGTGAAACGTTTAATAAATTATTATTAAGAACCAATTTTTAAGAACGTATTCATAATACGTCATTCGTAACGAAAGGGTTGAAAATAAATGAATCTGAAATAATGGCAATTGCTTGAAGCTGTATTTTTACTTCGTTTCTTTCAATTTTATTCGATGAATTTATTTCGATTATTATTTGAATACAATTTTATTCGATGAATTTATTTCGATTATTATTTGAATACAATTTTATTCGATGAATTTATTCCAATTATTATTTGAATCCAATTTTATTCAATGAATTTATTCCAATTATTATTTGAATCCAATTTTATTATATGAATTTATTCCAATTATTATTTGAATACAATTTTATTCGATGAGTTTATTTCAATTATTATTTGAATACAATTTTATTCGATGAATTTATTTCGATTATTATTTGAATCCAATTTTATTATATGAATTTATTCCTATTATTATTTGAATCCAATTTTATTATATGAATTTATTCCTATTATTATTTGAATCCAATTTTATTATATGAATTTATTCCTATTATTATTTGAATCCAATTTTATTATATGAATTTATTCCTATTATTATTTGAATACAATTTTATTCGATGAATTTATTTCGATTATTATTTGAATCCAATTTTATTATATGAATTTATTCCTATTATTATTTGAATCCAATTTTATTATATGAATTTATTCCTATTATTAATTGAATACAATTTAATTCGATGAATTTAAGACTGTCGAAAATTCGACCAATTGAGTGGATTCCCGTTGTCGGTGGACGAAAGGAGCAAAGCTCCTGGCGCAAGGATGAAACACGCAACGGTTTCTGTTATCCTGTTCTCCGGGGTCCTACAAAAGCCCTTATTCGGGTCACGAACCCATTTCTAGAATCCGGGACAGGATCTAGGAGACCTACTCGCCTTTTCTATTCTCCCCGTCGCGGAAATAAGGCGGCAGGTGTCGAACAAAGGATCTAATTTGCATACATTTCGAGCAGAAACGATAATACTACCTCCGCTACGAATCCTTTTGCCCCGGTAATTCGATGCGAAAAAAAAGTGCAAATAGCCGGGATACTTGCTGCTGAAAGATGCGCTCCTAATAAAGGAGACGTCTGGTAGGCCTACGAATTATTCCAAACTAATCGATATTTTTCTCCTGCACTCTGCTTTTCATCACTTCACGCTTCTTACACGCGTCGTTGCGTTCAAGTTACGCCCCGGAGTGTAAATAAGACGTCAATACGTGCTACGGTGTTTATGTATTTTGAATTTCTTTAAATAGAGAAAAAGAAAAAAGATTGGCGTTGGTTCGAAACTTTAAATTATAGGCACTGTTCAGTCTCACCGAACAAAGAAGGACAATTTGCATTGTAATGTGAAAGTAAACTCATAGAATCCACGGATATACCAGCAGTCCAGTTCTACTTTTTCTTTTCCAATAATTCTAACAAACTATCAAAAAACTGTCCTTAAATACCACGCACCTTTCCATAAGAAAACAATCGAAAAAAGATAATTAGCCAGCTATTATACAACAAGTGTTTTATATCTAAACTATATTTTTTGTTAATAAAACGATTGTTAAAAATTGCACGCATCACGGACACATGTATCCTTTAACCCGCTGTAGTAGATTAGGTTGGCTACAGTAGAACAGGCAAAGTGTTGCTTAATAAAAAAGTAAGATTTGGTCGGTACAAGCACGTCTTTTTCTGTCTTCTCGAAGTTTTCTATTAAATGTTTCAGAGTTCAATTAAATATTTGAACTGCAATAAAATTACTATTATTTCAACTACAATAAAATTATGGCGTGGATTCGATAAAAGGCGATGAAATTTAATTTCGACTGTAATTTTAGCTGCGTGTTATAATAGTGAATGTTATTACATAAAAATCGTTCACTGTATTGAAGTAATTTAAACAGTAACGTGATGTGAAAATAGTGATTAGCTGACATTCGAATGATATACCAAAAAAAGAAAAATATATACACCTAATATACGAAGTATATAATTTGTACTTATATTCGATTTCTTTATTTTGTCTTTACAGAAACATGAATTTTCACAGTCTACTAATAATATTTCAAGATTGAAGCAACCGTAATACGTTCGATTAAAAGAACAGGCAAAAATTAGGCATCGAATAAAAAACTATCAAAATGATAGAATTAAATTAGGAATTAAAATACTTATTATTATTATAGTATTATCTATTCTTTTAATCAGTAAACTGCGGATTTTTACGCGTTTATAAGAAATTTAAACTCGCGAAATCACGTGACATGCAAAGATATACCAAATATACAAAGTATAGTGAAAGTTATGTTATTTACAGTGTGAAACAATTCCTGTATTTTCAAACTCACTTACAAAGACGCGAATTTCCTTTAAATAATCCTCCAATCAATGTACCGAGGATTTCGATGCATTTTTGCGAAATTCGAATGCGAATAATACGCAAAAATATATACTTAAAACACGTTAGTAAAATTTGTTAACCAGTAATTAACTAGTTAAGTAGTTAACTAGTCTGTTAAATTGTATCTAACAATTTTGTAATTTATATCCTAAACGTTGTTGATCGTAGCCTTAAAAAGTTCAATCGCAAGAGCAGGCAAAAATTCGTTCAACATGGAAATGAATTAATAAATTAATAATTAAAATAGCTGCATATATAAAATCGTTTCACGCTGTTATTAGGAGAGAGAACTTCTTGCATAATTCAGACGATCGTACAGGTAAAAAAGGGTAACGAGTGACCCTTCGTAATCAGGATCTCAGAAGAAGGACACCTCAGGATCATTCTAAGCGATCTTCTAACTCGAAAAGTCTAAAAATCCTGCGGAATCAGGATCTCATGTCCTGCGAAATGTTCGATTGCTCCACTGCCAGCTTCGCCTTTGCCTTTTCTGCGATCCTAATGCCTTTATTCGCTCTTTATCCCAATTCTCCCGTCGGAAGATCACCCCGAATCCCTGTATCCTGTATCCCTGAATATCTGCGATTCGAAATCCGCGCGACGCGACGCGACGCGCGTATCATCCTAATTTGCAGGCAAACTAAACATTTTACTATAGTTTCTAAAGCTGGAGGACGCGTGGCTTAGGTCTGATCGGTTAGAGGACGCAACAGGCTAAAACTGCTCCTGCTAGCCAAGGATCAACGCGGATCCTTTCGTCTTCTGTTATCCTGACACGAGAAATTCGCCCGCGAACATTTTGCTACACGGAAAGCTTCCTGCTTGAAAAGCGTCGCCGCTATTTATTTTGATTTCTTCGATACAAAATCGTGTCTAGGATTTTAGTATTATAATTTAATGTACAATATTTTAGTATCATAATATCAAATCGTATCGAGAATTTCCGATCGTTATTTATTTGTTTATAGGTGCTTTTGAAAGTTGTAATTTTTGATGATTTGATTTTATCGATGATCAAGGAAACACGGAAAATTTGAGTAAAGGAATTTTTCAATGAATTTTATATAGTTTCTTTAAATATTGTTTTTTTGTGTAATTGTGGTAGTTGGATGAAATGCAGGTGAAAGTTTCGTTTTAGTTTTGTGATATTTGTGATAGAAACTGCAAATGATTCACATTATATATATATTAGATAATTTCATTTAATATATCGTATATTTTGTGTAATGTAGTATAAATCTATGTAGAATCTTTTTTTTACAGCTGCTTTTTGTATAATGTCTTTATTTGAACAAGACTTTATGAATATTAATAACTTTGATAAGTTCTTATAAAGTTTAATGAATTATAATAAACTCTAATAAGTTCTAATAAATTTCGAATTCTTTAGAATAAATTTTCAGTAAGTTCTAACGAATTGTAAATTTATTTTAATAATAGTGATGATGAACTGTGATAAATGTTGAATAAATTTATTAAAATATATTCTGAATTCTGAATAAATTTCGAATCAATTCTAATGAATTTCAATGAATTATAATAAACTCTAATAAATTCCAATGAATTATAATAAACTCTACTAAATTCTAATGAATTATAATAAACTCCAATAAATTCTACTAAATTTTGTATTCGTTACAATAAATTTCGATTCAATTTATCAGAATAAATTCAAACTAAATTAATTCGACTGAATTTCGCCTAAATTTATTACAATAAGTCCTGAGTAAATTTATTACAATAAGTCTTGAATAAATTTGTTACAATAAATTCTGGCGAAATTAACTCGACTAAATAGTGAATAAACTAGAATAAATTCTGAATAAATTCCAAATAAATTCTAATAAATACCAAATTTATCTTAATAATAATGATAAGCTCTAATAAATATTTTTTAATAAATTTATTCTGAATTCTGAATAAATTCTAGTAAATTCTAATGAATTATTAATGAACTCCAATGAATTCTAATAAATTTCGATCAAATTTATCAATCAATTCGACTGAATTCCGCCGAAAATTAATAATAAAGCGACAAGTCCCGAGTAAATTCGTTGGAATAAATTCCGGCTGCGTAAGTTGCGAATAAATGCGTTAGAATAAATTGCAAAAGCAAGAGTATGTAGAAATATATCGAAGTTATACAATCCGGGGATTTATGGTGGGTAGTACGACTGCGAAGGTTTTAGACTCTCTAATCCGGAGATTCGTTTCAGGGACAAAATGGCGAGATTATACAAACCCCAGATCATTTAATCCAGGATTAAGATTATGGTCAGAGAGTAGCGGGCCTTTGCGAATGTGTCCTCGCATTTTTCTTCTCCTGAGCAGAGGAACGAGGCGGATAAAATCCATATGGGACTCCCATGACTTAATGCACCGAGCCAACCGAATATAGAAAAGTATTTCACTTCACACTAAACCCTAACCGGAAACGTAGCAAAATTACCCAATTAAAATCCGTTGTCTTGCATTCCGAAGAAAATACAATTTATCGTTACGGAATTCGCAAAATCTCTACGATTAATCGAATAATAATATTAATATATGTATAAAATGTTGCTAATAGATTTGCAGTGATGTTGAAAACGAAACAACCAAAAAGCTATAATAAATAAATCCTGTAATTCACATTCGCTATTAATTTGATTCGTTAGTTTTTAATTCAGTATTGATTTGCCTTTATTTTTAAAATTATTTAATGGATTATCCTATACCAAAGAATTCGTCAGAATATTCTATCGTATTGTACTAATTTGAACGATTCGTTTCTATTCCTCTGGTAGCAAAGAATTCGAAGAATTTAATTAGTCTTCTAATAGAAAAATGCAACGCTAAGCTAATATTTTCCATAGCAAGTCTTAATTTAAACCCTGAAAAGTTTCCCTAAAAGACACGTCTGGAAATAATATTTTTCATTGTTCTTAGCTACTATAATTCAGTATTCCTTTGGAAATGTCCGAAAATACAACGCTGTGCCAATATTCCCTATATCTATTCTAAGCCATCGTTTATTTCTAAAAATTCTCAAACCACTGCCAAATAAATAATGGCAAGCATTATTTCAGCGTCTGTAAATGTTTGCAGTTACCCTAACTAACCCTTAAAATATCCAAATCGTAAAAATACAGAGCAGTGCTATTTATTACACATTATTCTAATCCATAGTTTTCTTTAAAAAACTTTCCAAAGCACGTATATATAAAAATAATAGCAATGTCGAACTGATCAATAATTGAATACGATAACTTAATACGTACAATAAAGCTTTTAATCGTGAAAACAGATTTTTCATGCGTTAGAAACGATGTACTTATAGCTGAGAACGAACGATAATTTATACATCGTACAGCTAATTTAATTTACCTTAACCGAGGTAATATTTCAACCGTCGAACAGCATTAGAATCGCGACCGTTTTCCTCGACATTGAGCACACGACTCGAGCGAACGATTATACGTCCAATAAGAACCATAACGCAATCACGTACCGAAGGGCAACGCGACTTAGGCACATTGTGAATCAGCAACACGACGCTGGCTATTGACTGCATTAAAGATCACGCATGTATCCTTCGCGTCGCATTGGCCAGTCGTATGGTCGGACGTTCCCTAACTACTGCGAAACTGATCGTCAGCGTTTCTTTAAGAATTTCCCAGGACTGATAGTATCGTAAAATAATAGCAATCGCGATATATACGTGCGTTGGTAAATCGTTCCAATTATCTTAATATTAGCTTAGTATAAGGTTATCCAAAATAGACTATAGGAACAACTATTTGCACTTTTTTCTTTCCCTTTCCGCTTTACCCTTTTCTAATCTGTTTTTTCTTATTTCTATTATCTTCGTTCGTTCTCGTTTTCAATTTTTATCTTTCTCACCTCTGTTTTATTATCAAACATGACGATTCACAGATATTCTCATTCAACGTACTAAAGGTACTTTTGGATAACCTTTTATAATTATCTAACCCTCCACATTTTCAATTAACTACTACTAATCGTAAAAATACAGTGCAGTTGTCGTTATTAATTTATTGCTGTATAATTAGAACGTTATAATTATCGCAAACAGATACACGAATCGTTTCCAGACGATCGTCACTAGGAGACAACGCGTTAATTCGATTAAACGTTTAATTAAATACCCTTTAAATGTAGAACTTCCCCAACGTACCGATAATTTTCACTGTTATTATAACTCAGGGCTTCCAAAAAACATTTGTAAGTAGTGGCGAAAATGGAGAGGGTAGATTTGTAGCAACCATGAGTTATATATCCATAAATTATTGCAGGTATTCTAAACAACCACTTAAATATTCGATTAAATAGATCCAAATCGTAATAACACAGCGTAGCAGCAATACTTTCTTAACAACACTAATCGAAACCTTTCTTAACAATTTTTCCAGAAACAAGTATATCCCAAAAACTATAGCAACTACTCTAACCCTTAATTAATTAACTAACTTCTAATGTTAAAAATCTAGTACATTACCACTATTCTCCTTCACAAATATAATTCTTAGTATTCTTTAAAATGCTTTCCAGAAGACAAGCGTCCAAAAATAGTAGCTTTTGCAACCTGGGTATCCTTAAATTGTTACAATTACCATAATCAACCCTTAAAATGTTCAATCAACTAGCTCCTAATTTTAAAAACATGTTATAGTGCTACTACTTTCCATTACTGTAATCCAGTAAACGAGATCTTCTTCAAAAATGTTCAAGTATCCAAAAACGATAGCATTCACTCTAATTGCAATACACTTTAGCTAACCCTTAAAACATCCAGACAATTAACCACCCCTAATCTTAAAAATCCAATATATTACCACTATTCTCCCCAAATATTCTAATACAAATCTCTCTTAAAAATTTCCCAAAACTATAGCAGTCATTTTAATTGTAATTCACTTTAACCAACCCATAAAACATCTAGCCGATTAAGCACCCCTAATCTTAAAAATCCGCTGCATTACTACTATTTTCTCCAATTATTCTAATCCAAATCTCACTTAAAAGTTTCCCAAAAATATAGAAAATAATCATTCCAATTGCAATACACTTTAACCAACCTTTAAAACAGCCAACCGATTAACCACCCCTAATCTTAAAAATCCACTGCATTACCATTATTCTACCCAACTATTCTAATTCAAATCTCTCTTAAAAAGTTCCCATAACTACAGAAATCACTTTAATTGCATTTCACTTTAACCAACCCTTAAAACATCCAACCGGTTAACCATCCCTAATCTTAAAAATCCGCTGCATTATCACTATTTTGTCCAAGTATTCCAATCCAAATCTCTCTTAAAAATTTCCCAAAACTATAGCAATCACTCTGATTCCAATAAACTTTGGCCAACCCTTAAAACACCCAACCGATTAACAACCCCTAATGTTGAAAATCCACTGCATTACCACTATTCTCTCCAAGTATTCCAATCTAAATCTCTCTTAAAAATTTCCCAAAACAATAGCAGTCATTTTAATTGTAATTCACTTTAACCAACCCTTAAAACAGCCAACCGATTAACCACCCCTAATCTTACAAATCCAATATATTACCACTATTCTCCCCAACTATTCTAATCCAAATCTCTCTTAAAAATTTCCCAAAACTATAACAATCACTCTAATTGCAATACACTTTAACAAACCCTTAAAACACCCAACCAATTAACCACCCCTAATCTTACAAATCCAATATATTACCACTATTCTCCCTGACTATTCCAATACAAATCTCTCTTAAAAATGTCCCAAAACTATACCAATCACTTTAATTGCAATACACTTTAACCAATCCTTAAAACATCCAGCCAATTAAGCACCCCTAATCTTAAAAATCCAATATATTACCACTATTCTCCTCCACAACTATAATCCTTAATATTCCTTAAAACACTTCGCAAAAGACAAGCATATAAAAATACTAGCTTTCGCGACCTGGGTATCCATAAATCGTTACAATTACCCTAATCAACCCTTAAAATATCCAATTAACTAGTGTCTAATCGTAAAAGTACTATGTAATGCAACTATTTTCCTTAACCACAGTAATCCACCGATCTAAACCTTTCTTAAAAATTCCGCAAGAACAAGTAGATCCCAAGACTATAGTAACCACCCTAATCGCAATTCACCTTAACCAATGTCCAACCAATTAACCACCCCTAATCTTAAAAATCCGCTGCATTACCACTATTCTCCCCAACTATTCTCATTCAAATCTCTCTTAAAAATTTCCTAAAACTATAGCAAAAACTCTAATTACAATTCACTTTAACCAACCCTTAAAATATCCAACCAATTAACCACCCCTAATCTTAAAAATCCGCTGCATTACCATTATTCGCTCCAACTATTCCAATCTAAATCTCTCTTAAAAATTTCCCAAAACTATAGCAATCACTCTAATTGCAATTCACTTTAACCAACCCTTAAAACACCCAACCAATTAACAACCCCTAATTTTAAAAATCCACTGCATTACTACTATTCTCTCCAATTATTCTAATCCAAATCTCACTTAAAAGTTTCCCAAAAATATAGAAAATAATCACTCCAATTGTAATACACTTTAACCAACCCTTAAAACACCAAACCGGTTAACCACCCCTAATCTTAAAAATCCACTGCATTATCATTATTCTCTCCAAGTATTCCAATCCAAATCTCGCATAAAAATTTCCCAAAACTATAGCAATCACTCTAATTGCAATAAACTTTAGCCAACCCTTAAAACACCCAACGAATTAACAACCCTTAATCTTAAAAATCCGCTGCATTACCATTATTCTCCCCAACTATTCCAATGCAAATCTCTCTTAAAAATTTCCCAAAACAATAGCAGTCATTGTAATTGTAATTCACTTTAACCAACCCTTAAAATAGCCAACCGATTAACAACCCCTAATTTTAAAAATCCACTGCATTACTACTATTCTCTCCAAGTATTCTCATTCAAATCTCTCTTAAAAATTTCCTAAAACTATAGCAAAAACTCTAATTGCAATTCACTTTAACCAACCCTTAAAACATTCAGCCAACCGATTAACCACCCCTAATCTTAAAAATCCGCTGCATTACCACCATTCTCCCCGACAATTCTAATCCGCGTCTCCCGAACCAATCCCAGAAGACACCTACCCAAGAATAACACGAGTCCACATCCTGTCACGCTTGAATTGCTCCACTTGTCCGCGTCTCCGCAACACTTAGCTGATATTTTGATACGGCGAGCGGACAGCCCAGCGCGCGGTAGTTTCGCGTGGATAGTACCGCGGCCGGACCCGAACCGTGGCCAAAGAGGATATCTTTCGAATCGTTCGTAGAATCGCCTAGGTATCAGGGGCCGGGGGATGTAAAGCTTCCTGGGGGATGAGCCGCTTAGCCTCTAAACCTTGTGTGCTCTGCCATACTCCCTTCCTCCCTACCACCCCCCCCCCTCATCGCGTCGCCTCGTCCCTTGATCCACCCCCGTACGCCACCCTTTTGAACGGACCATCATCTGCGCGTATCCGTGTGCACGCACACGGCGGATCACCGGGCGGGCTATATACGCTCCTACACGGAGATTATCCAGGTTCTGTATTCGTGGGGATTATCTTTGCCCGCGTTGCATCCATGTGTCCCGGCGTTGTACGTGTGTGGCTTTGTGCGCGCGTGTAGCCAAATCCTTTGGCGGCTCGGGCTGCTTCTCTCCTCGGAATCCTGACGCGCGTGCACCGAAACGGGGGGGCCTCCTCTTGGCTAGTCGCGTTCGTGTGTTTACGCGGCGGTCGTGTAGGTGGATAAAACGCGCGCGTATCGCAGGTGTGCACGCGTGTGCGTAGACACACCGGGCCAAAAGTATCTCGCCGCGTTCGCTCGATCATTCGATTATCGGCGCGTTTGTATTTTTTTTTTTTTTTGGGGCGTGGGATATTTTGGATTTAGCGGGCAAAAGTTTGGGGAATTGGGAGGGATATTATAGGTTTGTAGTATGGTTTGTAATTTATTTGGAGAATTTTTGACGCTTTTGCATTGCTTTTGGAAGACTTACATTTGCCATGAAGATGTTAATTAGCTAGAACCGATAATTACATAGAAATTTTAGGTTTTAGGGTGCACAGTTGATGAATTGGGGAGTGAATAATGGGTTGGTTTTGTTGCACTGGCTGTTAATAGTATGGCTTGTATTCTATTTGAAGGATTTTGGGTACCTTTGGATTTTTTTTGGAAGACTTAAATTTGCCATGTAGATGTTAATTAAATGGAAATGATAATTGAATAGAAAGTTTCGGTTTTAGGGTGCAAAGTTGGGGAATTAGAAAGTAAATAAAAGGTGGCTTTATTACACTGCTTGTTAATAGTCTAGTTTGTGATTTATATGAAGAATTTTGGGTACCTTTGGATTGTTTTTGGAAGACTTAAATTTGCCATGAAGATGTTAATTAAATGGAAATGATAATTACACAGAAAGTTTCGGTTTTAGGGTGCAAAGTTGGGGAATTAGAAAGTAAATAAAAGATGGCTTTATTAGACTGCTTGTTAATAGTATAGTTTGTAATTTATATGGAGAATTTTAGATACCTTTAGATTGCTTTTCGAAGACTTAAATTTGCCATGAAGATGTTAATTAGATAGAAACGATAATTAAATTAAAATTTTGGGTTTTGGGATGCAAAGTTGATGAATTGAGGAGTTAATAAGGGGTTGGTTTTGTTGCACTGGCTGTTAAAAGTATGACTTGTATTCTATTTGAAGGATTTTGGGTACCTTTGGATTTTTTTTGCAAGACTTAAATTTGCTACGAAGGTATAAAAATTGGTAACGTAATAATTAAATAAAAATTTTGGGTTTTGGGATGCAAAGTTGAGGAATTAGGAGGTAAATAATCAATATTTTATTGGACTGATTGTTAATTGTATGGTTTGTAATTTGATGGCAGAATTTTTGGTACTTTTGGTTGGTTTAGTTTTGGACTGTTGTAAATAGTACAGTTTTTATTTTATTAGATAGATTTTGGGCACCTTTGGATTGTTTTTAAAAGACTTAAATTTGCCATGAAGATGTTAATTAGCTAGGAACGATAATTAAATAGAAATTTTGGGTTTTAGGGTGCAAAGTATTTTTTTGGAAGACTTAAATTTCCCAGGAAGGTATAAAAATCGGTAGCCTAATAATTAAATAAAAATGTTGGGTTTTGGGGTGCAAAGTTGAGGAATTGGAAGGTAAATAATCGATGGTTTTATTGAACTGATTGTTAATTGTATGGTTTGTATTTTAATTGAAGAATTTTGGGTGCTTTTGGATTGTTTCTGGAAGACTTAAATTTTCCATGAGATGTTAATTAAATGGAAACGATAATTACACAAAAATTTTAGGTTTTAGGGTGCAAAGTTGAAGAATTGAGGAGCGAATAATGTTTAATTAAACCGTTGTAAATAGTACGGTTTGTATTTCATTTAAAGGATTTTGGGTGCTTTTACTTTGCTTTTGGAAGACTTAAATTTCCCATGAAGGTGTAAAAATCAGTAGTCTAGTAATTAGATGCAATTTTACGTTTGTGATGACGAAGTTAGACTAATTAGGAAGTAAATGGAGTTTCGTTTTAGTGTCTGAATATTGTAATTTGTTATGTAGGTTAAACATTTTGTGTACTTTTGTATATCAAGGGTTTCAAGTTTCTTTCTGGAAGACTTGAATTTTCACGAATATATTAAAATACGTAATCTAGTAATTGAATGCAAATTTATATTTTTATTAACAAAATTAAAGAAGCGAAACCTGAATAAGAATTTGCTTTAATGTCTAAACATTGTAATTTGTTATGTAGGTTAAACATTTTGTGTATTTTTTAATAATAGGTGTGATACTTTTGTTTTAAGGAAGAGTTAAATGTTTCACGAACGTATTACAATCCGTAACCTAGTAATTAAATACAAATTTATATTTTTGGCGGGAAAGTTTATGAATTGGGAGGCAAAGAGGGGATTGTAAAAATTAACTTTCAATTCATAGCGTAAGAAGAAAAACAAATAAATTTGGTCCTATTCTAATCAGAGCCGCGCAATTTATAATATTTCCCATAAATATCTAATCTATCCTAAATTTAGTCAATAATTAATCCTTTGCTTCCGGAGCCGTTTTAATATCTACAATAATCGACAATTTCAACGCGCTCCAAAGTTACTTCATTAACCCTTTGCCCTATAATAACGAGTCACACTAGTGCTATAAATTATATCACACATTTAACTAAACCCTCATAATATTAACGCGAAAATTCATCTTGATCCTTAATTTTGCCATCGCGTTATAAAATTCTGTTACACGTTCTTAAACAAATATTCCCAATAATATTCGAACAAATTTTCTCTGACATTCTTGACATCATATAAACTCACCTATCAGTTAATTCTACCCTCCGCGGGTAACAAAATAATCGTAGAACAAGTGATTAATTCGCGCCTTGTTTTCAAAGAAACCGAATAAACTGAATCGAACGGAAGCGAGTAAAAACCATCGACCATTAACATCTATCGAGGAAATGTGCGCGATGAAAACGGGGGTTAAACCTTTGCCAATTCGTTCGCGAATATAAATTGCACGGCAAAATCCTGGATGCATACTTATGAACGTTAGTGTACTTCAGTCACGCGGTTTGACCGGACTGCAACGTCCTTTGCGAACGCGCCTGTGTTCTGTGTATGTGTGTGTATTGGTTGGCCAAGAGTAGCAGAGTGGAGGGGGGCAGGGATGTAGGTTTAATTCATCTGTGTAGGGGGATGTACGTATATGCTTGAATCTGGGATTAATCCGGGATTATTGGTCGAGTGTGCGCCGCGCCCGCCGCCCAAATCCCAAATCCAACGCACACACAACTCAGATAATCCTAACCCCCCCCCTCCACTTTCCGTGTTCCACTCTGCGATTCTCGCGAGTACGTTCATTCTCCGCTACACTCTTCGCCGTATCCTGTGTATCGTCGAGGCGCGACAGTGGCTAGGGAATTATCCGTGAAATCTAGGGGAAAAGTCCAGAATTTCGCATTTTTCGCCGCTATTTTTTTTTTTATTACTTTTGAAAAATCCACGGTTAAATCTAGTTGTATAATTCACAGGCTTAATAATCTTTAGTAGATTTAGCGTTCGTTAAATACGAATCGATTGAGAAACGAACAATTTAGAAGTAAACGTTAATATGAACCGTTTTAATTTACGTTTGTTAACCGTTTCGATAGAAAGCGATTATAGTTACCGAATGGAATAACGCCTTGTTTAATCGTTCGCAATTTTTACGTCTAATTTCGCTAATCTAATCTTAATTTGATTAATTCCACATCGAGTTGATCGAATTTTAATTACACGCTTCGTTACGGTTCGCGTTTAATTCGGAATAAGGCTCGTAAAGAATGAAAGATACAAAGTGTAGAGATGGGAACGGTTGGGAGTTTTGGCTCGGGCAAACGGACGCGTGCAAATTGTTTCCACCGTATTATCGAGGATCAAGGAAATTCCGCCGATAGTCTATCTCGTTTACGAGCTTTAACGATCCCTCCGTACCACCTCTAACGTCTACGCACTGCCAACCTATGCTCATTCTCGTCGCAAACTTGCCGACGTGGATAAGGAATCTATGTTGGAAAAACGTTGTACAAGCGTTAACCATTTTGCTAACGGTTTCTTTATTCTTCTGGTAACCTTCTTACAATATCCGTGATTTGTAGTCAGTTAAAACACTTTATTACGGTATTATTCTTATCGTTTGGCGTATTCAACGCGTAGAATTCGAAAGCTCGATGCAACGGAATTTAAGGCAATTTTTGATATCCATTCGAGAAGTTAATTATTTCGTAGATTTGAAAGCTTGAAATTGAAATATTTCGACGTTTCGCAGCGGCGTAGAATTCGAAAGCTTGGATATTTAATCGATTCGGTGTTGAAATATTTAGAAATTTGGAGGCTTGGAAATTTAGTTGCTTGGAATTCGAATTTAATAACATTGAATTAGAAAACTTGGAGATTTGAAATGGATTTGACATGCAAAAGTTTAGAAATACAAAGGGTTACAAATTTGATGGCTTTAATATTCAAAGATGTAGAAATTTAAAGACTTGGAAATTTAGTTGCTTGGAATTCGGAGGCTTAGACATTTAATAGCTTAGAATTAGAAACCTTAGAAATTCGGTGGCTTTTATATTTAAAGATTTAAACGTCCAAATGATTGCAAATTTAACTGCTTCGAATTCGAAAGTTTAGAAATTTAATGGTATAGAATTCCAAATGCTTGGAAATTTGGCTAAAATTCGAAAGCTTAGGAATTCAAGTGTTTGTAAATTTGAACTCTTAAAATTCGAAAGCTTAAAAATTCAAGTGTTTGTAAATTTGAACTCTTAAAATTCGAAAGCTTAAAAATTCAAGTGTTTGTAAATTTGAACTCTTAAAATTCAAAAGCTTATAAATTCAAGTGTTTGTAAATTTGAACTCTTAAAATTCGAAAGCTTAGAAATTCAAATGTATCTAAATTTGAACTCTTAAAATTCGAAAGCTTAAAAATTCAAGTGTTTCTAAATTTGAACTCTTAAAATTCGAAAGCTTAAAAATTCAAGGGTTTGTAAATTTGAACTCTTAAAATTTGAAAGCCTAAAAATTCAGGTGTTTGTAAATTTGAACTCTTAAAATTCGAAAGCTTATAAATTCAAGTGTTTGTAAATTTGAACTCTTAAAATTCGGCAGCTTAAAAATTCAAAGGTTTGTAAATTTGAACTCTTAAAATTCGGAAACTTAAAAATTCAAGGGTTTGTAAATTTGAACTCTTAAAATTCGAAAGCTTAGAAATTCAAGTATTTGTAAATTTGAACTCATAAAATTTCAAATGCTACGCAATTTAATGCTTTCGAATTCGAAAGCTTAAAATTTCAAATACTGGGCAATTCAACGCTTTCGAATTCGAAAGCTTGAAAACCCAATGCCTTTAAAATTCACGAATCGAATAAATTCACGAATCGAATAACTCACACTATCAAAAATCTCACAGCTTTCGAATACGAATTCCAGCGCCAATTTTAATCCAGTGATATAACTTTAAACCGCGAAAATACTTCCTTAACCCCAACTACTTAAATGAAAACCAAAGCGAAACCCTTCGAAACTAAAAATGTCAATCGTCCACAATTTCAGCCGATTCGAAAGTTGAATGATCACGGCGAAGGACAGAGATAGATATCGAAGTTGCGGAAGAATCGAGAATAAAAGAAGGTTGGCTCACCAGTGCTGGAGGTAGATTTGCTGAGATCGAATCCCTCCTGTTTGGGGCTTGTGTTTGCTTCTTGCTTGGGGTGTTGATTGTGCGCAGAAAACGGTGTCTGGGGCGCGCTCAGGGGTGTCTGCGATTGATGAGGATGCACCGACGACGGTGGCTGAGGAGTATTTTGCGGTTGAGATTGCTGGGATTGGTGGGACTGGGGGCTCCTTGGTAAAGAGGACACGCTGCTAGGCCTCGAAGGTGGTGAGGCCTTGTGTGTCAACGCCAAAGCTTGGCTCTGAAACATATCAACGCATAAAATGGCACACTATCATTTTGAATTTATTGCGATTACGTCGATATAATGAAACATTAATTGTACTTATATTATTGGTATATTGGTAATTGTATTATATGTTATTTTGAACGAAATATTAATTGTATATAGGGTGAATACGATACTGTCTTTTAAATTATTGTCACTGTTAATATAACTGCCACTTGAATTCGTTTTATTTAATTGTAAAGTTATGTATAATGGAATAAAGTAAGTAAAGAAATTTTCGTACGAAATTTGGACGTGGGTTTACGTGGTAACGTATAGTAATTATAGGAACGTGTCGTAATTTATATATATCTTATATTTGTTACAGAAATTGACGTGTTAATATATGGAGAAACGGGTTTCTATTTAAATGAAATGTTTTCTGGTGACAGTAATAAGAACTGGAATGATCTAATCCAATATTATTGCAAACTTAGTTCAATATTAATACAATATCAATCTATTATTAATGTAATATTAATCCAATATTAATCCAATATTAAACTAATATTAATTCAATATTAATTCAATAGTAATCCAATAGTAATCCAATATTAATTCAATATTAATTCAATATTAATTCAATATTAATTCAATATTATTTTAATACTACTCCAATATTATTCCAATTTTAATCTAATATTAATACAATATTAATACAATATTAATCCAATATTAATCCAATATTATTTTAATACTTCTCCAATATTATTCCAATTTTAATCTAATATTAATACAATATTAATACAATATTAATTCAAAATTAATCCAATATTAATCCAATACTACTCCAATATTAATGCAATATTATTTTAATACTACTCCAATATTAATGCAATATTAATGCAATATTAATGCAATATTAATTCAATAGTAATCCAATATTAATTCAATATTAATCCAATATTATTTTAATACTACTCCAATATTATTCCAATTTTAGTCTAATATTAATACAATATTAATTCAATATTAAACCAACATTAATCCAATATTAATCCAATACTACTCCAATATTAATCCGATTTTACTGTAATATTAATACAATATTAATTCAATATTAATTCAATATTAATTCAATATTATTTTAATACTATTCCAATATTAATCCAATTTTACTGTAATATTAATACAATATTAATCCAATATTATTTTAATACTACTCCAATATTATTCCGATTTCATTTTAATATTAATACAATATTAATTCAATATTAATCCAATATTAATCCAACCTTTATTACAATATCACTCCAATATTAATTCAATATTAATTCAATCGTAGTCCAATATTAATCCAATATTAATCCAATATTATTGCAATACCACTCCAATATTAATTCAATATTAATTCAATAGTAGTCCAATATTAATCCAATATTAATCCAATATTATTGCAATACCACTCCAATATTAATTCAATAGTAGTCCAATATTAATCCAATATTAATCCAATATTATTGCAATACCACTCCAATATTAATTCAATATTAATTCAATAGTAGTCCAATATTAATCCAATATTAATCCAATATTATTGCAATACCACTCCAATATTAATTCAATAGTAGTCCAATATTAATCCAATATTAATCCAATATTATTGCAATACCACTCCAATATTAATTCAATATTAATTCAATAGTAGTCCAATATTAATCCAATATTATTTTAATGCTACTCCAATATTATTCCAATTTTATTCTAATATTAATACAATATTAATTCAATATTAATCCAACATTATTCCAATACTACTCCAATATTAATTCCATACTAATTCAATAATAATCCAATATTAATCCAATATTATTCCAATTTTATTCTAACATTAATACAATATTAATTCAATATTAATCCAACATTAATTCAATATTAATCCAATACTACTCCAATATTAATCCAATATTATTTTAATACTACTCCAATATTAATCCGATTCTATTCTAATATTACTATTCTAAAATATCAAACTAATACTCAATTGATTCACCACTTAACATTAATCTCCTATCTTTGTATCTAAAGTAATATCAAATTGAATCCACCAATTAAATTCTACCTTCGGAAATGGGGGAAAAAAAGAATGCCAAAGCTTCTGCATCGTTTAACTTCGTAGCCACAGAAATATCCTTCATTATCAGTGGAATACGTAACAGTCTCTATGATATTCCGCAAAGTTCACTCAGAAGCAGCGCAATAAATCTCAACGCATGCAACGGGGAACACAACATTTAATATCGCCAGCTCGGCGATAATAGATGTAACGTTCATTGTTAACATAAAATTATACCTACACGCGTATCTCTGTGCGTGGAGAAGGATAAACTAACTGCGATCAGTTGAAGAGAGCCGTGAATTAATTGCGCGTGGTTTAATAATAGCCACAAAGAATGAAATAATCGCGGACCTACTGAAATCGATGCAGGGAATGAGAGAAAAAAGGCATGGTACTCGATTAACTACGAAGATAGGATAGATTTACGAATTATTGCCAATTTAAAGATTATCGCGTGACTTTGGTTAACTATTTTAGAACTTATTTAATAATGTAAAAATCCAATTCCATTTTGGAGAGAATAATATAGTGTTCAATATAAAAGAGTTCATTTATGAACATAATTGTTATATGTTGAATACAATGAATGTATTATTAATTAATTGAAAATGTACAGTTAGTGTCACTTGAAAGTTTTTCATTTAAATAGAAACAATTTTTATATCAACTTCGTTGAAATTCATCGTTTGCTAGTTACATTTCATTTAGCGTAACTCCGAATCGTCTCGTTGTTTTTGCGTGAAAAAATTAGTATATATTGTTCGTGTATCGATCAAATGCATGGCTAAATTTCAAATTGATATGTGCATTAATTTCGTTGATAAAAATTCTTGAATATCGACGCGATGCATTGCAGCTTCATTAAAACTTTGTCATTTTCATTTTCCAGTAGAATTACTATAACTTTGAATAGAGTCGTAATTTGGACATGAAAAAATTCGTACCTATTCTCTAATTATTGACAAAAAACTATCGTCAAATTTCAGATTGATATGTTTATTAATTTTGTTGATAAAAATTCTTGAATATCGACGCGATGCATTGGAGCTTCATTAAAACTTCGTCATTTTCATCTTTCAGTAGAATTACTATAACTTTGAGTAGAGTCGTAATTTCGACACGAAAAAAATCGTACTTATTGCTTAATTATCATCTAAAAAGTATCGCCAAATTTCAATTTGATATGTTCGTTAATTTCGTTGATAAAAATTCTTGAATATCGATGCGATGCATTGGAGCTTCATTAAAACTTTGTCATTTTCATTTTCCAGTAGAATTACTATAACTTTGAATAGAGTCGTAATTTGGACATGAAAAAATTTGTACGTATTCTTTAATTATCGACAAAAGAAGCATCGCTAATTTCAAATTGATATGTTTATTATTTTCGTTGATAAAAATTATTGAATATCGACGCGATGCATTGGAGCTTTATTAAAACTTCGTCATTTTCATCTTCCAGTAGAATTACTATAACTTTGAGTAGAGTCATAATTTTGGCATGAAAAAATTTGTATATATTCTTTAATTATCGTCAAAAAAGTATCGCTAAATTTCAAATTGATATGTGCATTACTTTCGTTGATAAAAATTCTTGAATATCGACGCGATGCATTGGAGCTTCATTAAAGCTTTGTCATTTTCATTTTCCAGTAGAATTACTATAACTTTGAATAGAGTCGTAATTTGGACATGAAAAAATTCGTACCTATTCTCTAATTATTGACAAAAAACTATCGCCAAATTTCAGATTGATATGTTTATTAATTTTGTTGATAAAAATTCTTGAATATCGACGCGATGCATTGGAGCTTCATTAAAACTTCGTCATTTTCATCTTTCAGTAGAATTACTATAACTTTGAGTAGAGTCATAATTTGGACATGAAAAAATTTGTACGTATTCTCTAATTATTGACAAAAAAGCATCGCCAAATTTCAAATTGATACGTTCGTTACATTCGTTTGAAAAAAATCTCAAGTATCGTCAGTATACATACGAACTTCGCCAAACTTCATCATCGTCACTGGAAAGCTTCTCATTTAAATAGAAACAATTTTTCCATGTATTATCAACTCGATTCCGTGTAATAGACGCAATATGTATAATAAACGTATCGTTTTCACCGAATTACGAAAATTCCTATACTTCAAATAATTACTTAATTATTAGTCACGTTTTAACGTTCAATAGTACGATTACCTCGCAATATTTCGTTTCAAATATCAAGTGCAAACGAATGTACAATGTCTACGCGCTGTTACGTAAACCCACGTCCAAATTTAGCATCGACGTTTCTTTATTCGCCCATTCTTCGCGCAATTACTTCGCCATTGAGCAAACGAATTCAAGCATCGGCGTTACATGGACGTTGACAGTAATTAGTACATCTACCCTAATTGCCGCGCTGCGAAGTCGCGTGTAGGTTAGCGGTATTCGCGAAAGTGTGCGGTTGGGAGCGAGACAGAGGGTATCGAATGAAGCCGGGATGATCTAAGCGTTGTCGCCGATGAAATCTGAACACGTGCTCAATTCGAGCAAACGGCCAGCTAAGGCATAAGCGCGGACTTAGATTTATGTATGAGTGAACTGAACTTAACACTAACGGCTAAGCCGTTCACGGTGTCAACGAGGGTCAAGTGGGCCCAGAATGCGACAATCCTACACACAGAGAGGCGAACATAGAGGCGACACCGAAGTGCGAAATGCACACCGTTGCGATACCAGTGGTGGTGTGGCGGTCGGTGGGTTTTCGTTCGGCTGAAAACTGGATCGTCGATGACGCTTCCGAGGAACTCGATGAGCAAATCGACCGAGAAATCGTTTCTGTTTTATTCGAAGGCTTGGAAGATTTTATAAGGCCGAGATATTCGAAGAATCGGCTTCGAAAGATTGGAATCTTGGGGATGGGAATGTTTAACATTTGGAGTTTTGGGGATGGGAATGTTTAAAAGTAGGAATCTTGGGTTTGGTATACTTGAAGATTAGGAATTTGGAGGCTTGGAAAGTTGAGGATTAGGAATTCGGGAGAGAGGAAAGTTGAGGATTAGGAATTTTGGGGTTTGGTAAACTCGAAGATTAGGAAATTGGAGGCTTGGAAACTTGAAGATTAGGAATTCGAGAGAGAAAGGAAAGATGAAGACTAGGAAACTAAGGACTTGACAAACTTGAAGATTAGGAACTTGGGGGCTTGGAAACTTGAAGATTAGGAATTCGAGAGAGTGGAAACTTGAAAATTAGGAATTTTGGGGTTTGGTAAACTCGAACATTAGGAAGTTGGAGGCTTGGAAACTTGAAGATTAGGAATTCGAGAGAGAAAGGAAAGATGAAGATTAGGAAACTAGGGACTTGACAAACTTGAAGATTAGGAACTTGGGGGCTTGGAAACTTGAAGATTAGGAATTCGAGAGAGAGAATATTTGAAGATGAGAAATCTTGTGGCTTTGCAAACTTCAAGATTAGGAATATTGTGGCTTAGTAAACTTGAAGATTAGGAACTTGGGGGCTTGGAAACTTGAAGATTAGGAATTCGAGAGAGAGAGAGAGAGGAAAGTTGAAGATTAGAAACTTGGGGGCTTGGCAAACTTGAAGATTAGGAATTCGAGAGTGTGGAAACTTGAAGATTAGGAATCTTGAGGCTTGGCAAACGTAAAGATTGGGAATCTTGGGGCTTGGCAAACGTAAAGATTGGGAATCTTGGGGCTTGGCAAACTTGAAAATTAGGAACTTGGGGGCTTAAAAACTTGAGGATTAGGAATTCAAGAGAGTGGAAACTTGGAGATTAGGAATCATGAGGCTTGGCAAACTTGAAGATTAGGAATTCGAGAGAGAGAGAGAGAGGAAAGTTGGAAATTAGGAATTTGGGGCTTGGAAACTTGAAGACTCGAAATTAAAAGACTGGGAAGCTTGAAAACGTAGAATTGGAAGCATCGGAAATTGGAAGACTTAGAAATCGGGAGGCTAGGAAACTTGAAAACTAAGAATTAGAAGACTTGGAATTAAAAGCATTGAAAATAGGAAGACTTGGAATTGAAAGACTAGGAATCTTGAAAACTTAGAATTGGAAGAGTTGGAATTGAAAGACTAGGAAACTAGAAAACCTGGAATAAGAACACTGAGAATCGGAAGACTTGGAGTTGGAAGATTATGAAACTTGAAAACTTAGAATTAGGACACTTCGAATCAGAAGACTTGGAATTGGAAGACTTGGAATTGGAAGCATTGGAAATTGCAAGACTTGGAATCTTGAAGTCTTTAAAACATAAAAACTTGGAGTTGAAAGACTAGAAAACTTGAAAACTTGGAATTGGAAGACTTAGAATTGGAAGACTTGAAATTGAAAGACTAGGAAGCTTGAAAACCTAGAATTAGGACACTGAGAATCGGAAAACTTGGAGTTGGAAGCATTGGAAATTGCAAGACTTGGAATCTTGAAGGTTTTAAAACATAAATACTTCGAGTTGAAAAACTAGGAAACTTGAAAACTTGGAACTGCAAGACTTAGAATTGGAAGACTTGGAATTGAAAGACTAGGAAACTTGAAAATTTGGAATTGGAAGCATTGGAAATTGGAAGACTCGGAATTGGAAGACTTGGAAACTTGAATGATTTAAATTTGATGGATTGGGCATTAAAAACTTGAAATTAGGATGCTTGGAATTCGAAAGCTTGGAAATTTGATGGTTCGGAATTGGAAGATTTGGAATTGAAAGACTGGGAAACTTGAAAACATAGAATTACAAGACTTAGAATTGGAAAACTTGGAATTGGAAGACTTGGAAACTTGAATGTTTTGAATTTGATGGATTGGGCATTAAAAACTTGAAATTAGGATGCTTGGAATTCGAAAGCTTGGAAATTTGATGGTTCGGAATTGGAAGACTTGGAACTGAAAGACTGGGAAACTTGAAAACTTAGAATTACAAGACTTAGAATTGGAAAACGTGGAATTGGAAGACTTGGAAACTTGAATGATTTGAATTTGGTGGATTGGCAATTAGAAACTTGAAATTAGGATGCTTGGAATTCGAAAGCTTGGAAATTTGATGGTTTGGAATTGGAAGACTTGGAATTGAAAGACTGGGAAACTTGAGAACTTAGAATTAGAAGACTTAAAATTGGAAGACTTGGAATTGAAATACTTGGAAACTTGAATGATTTAAATTTGGTGGATTGGCAATTAAAGGCTTGAAATTAGAACGCTTAAATACTCAAATACTTGCAATTTGAGGACTTCCAATTAAAAAGCTTATAATTTTAAAGATTCTTAATTCGCAAGCTTAAAAATTTGAAGGTTCGTAATTCGCATGCTTAAAAATTAAGAAACTTGAAATTCGAAAGCTTAAAAATTGAATGGCTTGAAATTAAAAATCTATGAAATCTGCTTACTTTTAATCCGAAAGCTTATAAATCTAATAACTTGCAATTCGAACATGGAATAAATATGCTTGGCGTTTAAAAATTTAACGTTTAACTGCTTGAAATCTCGAAGACTTATAGTTTGCAGATTTAATATACAATTCGACGAACAATTCGAATACTTGAAACGCGAAAGCCTGCGAATTGGAAAGTTATAAAATTGCAATCGTTGAATCTATGATCAACGAAATCACACGTATTAAACGGTTGGAAATTATTTAATTTAATCGGCAATATTTTAATAAACCGAGTGGGTTATAAGAATTTTGATAGCCGAGTCGTGTGTCGGTGGACTCTTCACAATTTAAGTACCTTATTCGACACACTTATCCAATCTCTTCGATAAACTATTAAGATAAATTTATTTTGCGGTCCCATTACCGGTAGACTTTTGCTCCCACTAAATTAATGATTCCAGTTTAGATTAGATTAACCGTAAGCGAACTTTACCAAAATCTAAGATAAAGAGTTAAACCGGTAGCTTTTAACCGTATCATTACGAATCTTTTACCAATTTACGTATCACATACATTTGTTTGTCCATCTGGTTAACTTAATTCGCGATATATTCATCAATTTTCTACTGCAAGAAAATTCGTTACGAGTGAAATTTGCATGTCGATGAATCGAAATTTTTCACAACGAAACTAACAAACGTATGAAGTTAAACATTCGCGGACCAATTTGGCGATATCTGAACAATATTCGAGAATTTTTTCACGCAATAATTATGATCGTATCCGAAGTTATACTAATTTTGACGGCGCAGTTTGAAAACGATGAATGTGGACAAAATTCGCGTTCTACTAGACGAACTTTGAGAATTTTATCCAATGAAACTGATTAACATATAAATTTGAAATTATGCGAACGTATTTGTTAATATTTGAGAAATATTCACAATTTATTTCACATCAAAATTATGATTCTAGCTAAAGTTATACTAATTTCGTAAGTGAAATTCGTAAACGACGAATTTTAACACAATTAGACGCGTGTATTAAGCCAATCTTTGGGAATTGTTCCCAATAAAACTAATCAACATACCAACTTAAAATTTCTCGTACTTATTCCCCAATCTTCAGAAAATATTCGCACGTTTTGTCAAGCCATAATTACCGTTCTACCCAAAGTTATACTAATTTCTGTCACTATCATTCCGAAACTCCAATTTCTAACCAAATTAAAATCCTGTATTTATGTAATTTTTGGTCATTTTTCCTAATAAAACTAATCAACATACTAATTTAAAACTTTATCGTCCAATTCTCCAATATCTTGACAATATTTACAATTTTTTCCAAGCCATAATTACTGTTCTACCCAAAGTTATACTAATTTCTGCCACTAAGATTCCGAAACTCCAATTTCTGACCAAATTAAAATCCTGTATTTATGTAATTTTTGGTAATTTTTCCTAATAAAACTAACGAACCTACTAATTTAAAACTTCCTCATCCAATTCTCCAATATCTTGACAATATTTACAATTTTTTCCAAGCCATAATTACCGTTCTACCGAAAGTTATACTAATTTCTGTCACTATCATTCCGAAACTCCAATTTCTAACCAAATTAAAATCCTGTATTTATGTAATTTTTGGTCATTTTTCCTAATAAAACTAATCAACATACTAATTTAAAACTTCCTCATCCAATTCTCCAATATCTTGACAATATTTACAATTTTTTCCAAGCCATAATTACCGTTCTACCCAAAGTTATACTAATTTCTGTCACTATCATTCCGAACCTTCAATTTCTAACCAAATTAAAATCCTGTATTCATCCAATTTCTGGTTATTTTTCCTAATAAAACTAATCAACCTACTAATTTAAAACTTCCTCATCCAATTCTCCAATATCTTGACAATATTTACAATTTTTTTCAAGCCATAATTACCGTTCTACCCAAAGTTATAGTAATTTCTGCCACTATGATTCCGGAACTCCAATTTTTAACCAAATTAAGATCCTGTATTTATGTAATTTTTGGTAATTTTTCCTAATGAAACTAATCAACCTACTAATTTAAAACTTCCTCATCCAATTCTCCAATATCTTGACAATATTTACAATTTTTTCCAAGCAAAAATTACCTTTCCACTCAAAGTTATACTAATTTCTGCCACTATGATTCCGAAACTCCAATTTCTAACCAAATTAAAATCCTGTATTCATCCAATTTTTGGTAATTTTCCCTAATAAAACTAATCAACCTACTGATTTAAAACTTTCTCATCCAATTCTCCAATATCTTGACAATATTTACAATTTTTTCCAAGCAAAAATTACCTTTACACTCAAAGTTATAACTCTTCCAGTAAAACTCGAAATGACGATTAACAAAATTCACATACAATATTTAGTCAATACTTGGCCAATATTTGGAAATTCTTTCCAACAAAACTATTCAACAAATCAACTTAAAACTGCACCAGCCTATTAATTAATGTCTCAGAAACATTCGCAAATTTTTTCAAGCAAAAATTACCCTCGCATCCAAAGTTACACCAAAATTACTACTATTTTATTTTATACGTATAATTCTTAATAATTAACCATTTTTATATGTACAATAATATGAGTACAAAATTCTCCTAGATCGAATGTTTCAAAAACCGGATCCTAACCATTTAAATCCTCCCATTTAGGGTAGATGTAGAACGTACTGCCACTTTAAAGTTTTCGCGTAACTTTGTTTAATTATTTTAGAACGTATTTAACGTAAAAATCGTTCCAGTTTGGTACACAATATTGTTCAACAGCTCTTTTATTTATGAACATTTTTTTCATACGTTCAAAATGATAAATTCATTACTACGTAATTAAAAATATACAACAAAGTCCAATGTCCCTATTACTGTCACTTGAAAACTTCTCATTTACATACAAACAATTTTTACGTATATTAATAATTCAATTTGTGTAACAGATATAAGATGTACAGTAAACGTATCGCTTTTACTGAATTATGGCACGTTCCATATTTTATAATTACATTGATCACGTTTCAATGTTCAACAGCACATTTACCTCTTTATATTTCATTTTTAAATATCAAGTATAAACTAATATACAATGTCTATGAATTGTTACGTAAACCCACGTCCAAATTTAGTATGAAAAATTTCTTTACTTACGATTCTTTACATACGTATTACTTCGCTATTAAATGAAACGAATTCAAGTGTCGGTGTTATAGGAACACTGACAGTAATTCCTACATCTACCCTATATTTAAAAATTGTTTCCATTTAAATGACTACTTTCCAAGTGACGCTAGTAAGAACATTGAACTTTCTTCTACAGTTTCACAATAAACTAACAATTAAATTGTTATATTCAACGTACAACAAAAATGCTCACAAATAAACTATTCTATTCTTCATTTCTTCATACATTACTTTGCTATTGATAAAATTCTTCATAAACATTACGTGTAAACATCAAAAACACGATGTCTATGCGTTGTTAAATAAACCGAGGTCCAAATTTAGTATGAAAAATTTCTTTACTTACTTTATTCATACATTACTTTGCTATTGATAAAATTATTCATAAACATTACGTGTAAACATCAAAAACACGATGTCTCTTTGTTGTTACGTGAACCGAGGTCCAAATTTAGTATAAAAAATTTCTTTCCTTACTTTATTCATACATTACTTTGCTATTGATAAATTGATTCATAAACATTACGTGTAAACATCAAAAACACGATGTCTATGCGTTGTTAAATAAACCGAGGTCCAAATTTAGTATGAAAAATTTCTTTCCTTAATTTCTTCACACATTACTTTGCTATTGCTAAAATTATTCATAAACATTACGTGTAAACATTATAAACACGATGTCAACGCGTTGTTACGTGAACCGAAGTCCTAGTATGATTTTAGTAAAATTTCTTTCCTTACGATTCGTCATACGTTACTTCCCCTGTTAAATAAACGAATTCGAGTGTCAGTCATAGGAACAGCGGAGTCATTTACCCTATTTAAATATCCTCTTCATTGACCCATCCAACTTCCCATCCAAACGTTCAAAACAATCGTTAATAACCAGCTACGTTTAAAAATTCGTACTTATCAATTACCCGTGTATTCGTCGAATTTTCCCCAATTTAATCTCGAACGTCCGAGCAACGTACGCGTACGCAAGTTTCGGGGCGATTTTTTCACTGGCGCGGACTGTACCGTGGTACCAGCTACTGTTTCGGGAGCTGCTTCGAGGTATGCACTCGCAAAAAACACGTCAGACCGCTGAAGACCCAGGTTTCGGTCTCGAGTACGAGCGAGAGGAAACGAATCGTCTCTGCATCGGACGAAAGAAGAGCGAGAGAAGGGAAAAAGAACGAGTCGAAGCCTTCGGGGGTAAAAGAAGAGAGGTTATGCGGTGGACACCATAGAGGTGGCGAAGAGGGGAAAAGGAAGCAAAAGCCTCTGACACCGGTGTGTATAAAGCCACCACTGCTCGGCAAAATGTAGCGAGAAAGGGAGAAAGAAAGAGAAGCAACGTGCAAGAGAACGGAATAGGACAGCGAGTGTGTTTCTCGGCTCGTTTCAGTGGCGAGGAATGAGGATGAAGAGAAGACGAAGACAGGGGACGGGGCTGCGAGAGGGGGGGGAACCCATAAGAAAAGGCAACAGGTGGATGGGGTTAGCGGCTTATCCGGCTAACGCCCCAAGTGATATCGCTTGAAACTTCGCTCTCCGCGTGACGCGCAAAAGGGGGATGCGAGACGTTCGCTATTTAACGCGAAACGACGCGCGCAACGCGCAAGTTAAAACGTTGCTTTATTCGCACCGGCGAGTAAACCCGTTTCTCGAATTAAACGCGACGCGAACGTGGAAACGATTAAATACATTGATCCGTAATAGGTAATAATAATTCGCATTAACACCCATTGCCCTGCAACTATTTTATTATCCATCCAGTGTTAACGTAAGTTGATTACCGATTTTGCATCGCGTGAAATGGAAATCGTAGAAATATTCGAGTCACGTTTTTCATTTTACAGTCTCCGTGCTTGCGAACGGAAGCTAAGATCGAAATTCGTATTGAATTTTAGCATCGATAATGTTACTTTTGCGTCGAAACCGCGATGTAAATCGTAGAACCAGTGTCACGCGTTATTTACTCTTTATTTATTTTTGTTTACTCTTTATTTTCCGAGTTACATAAATTGGAATTGAAAATAGGATAACTTATTCATTATTATTTGTCATTGGCCAGACGTAATGTAAACCTTTTTACGTTACTTTTTCTATTCTAAGCGATTCATTTTAAAAGATTAAGGATATACAGAACGTTGCAAACGATTACTTTGTTGATTAACTTTTTTGTCAGTAAGTGTAAACACACACACGCACAAACACACATATAAGTATATATATATATATATATATATATATTTATATATATACGATTCGCTAACTATAAGGATTATAATATATGTCTTGTATATTATAACGATATAGAAGTATTGTAGTTGGCGAATTCGTACGAACTAGAAGCGAAACGCAACATAGTCGCGAATTAATACCAGCATCCAGAACAAACGCTTCGACATCGTTTTATTATCGGTGGATCAGCCTATCTACCGGGTGTAACAGAGATACGAGTAACGTTGTTTCCTGCCCCGAGTGTTTCCCGTTAAGACGATAACCTTAATCGTTGTGGCGATGTAAAATTCCTGGTCCTGGATTGCGACCGTTCAAACACGTCCAAGCGAAATTATATACCCTCCCACTTCTCGTCTCGCGACTCCTTTTTAACGAGCTTACGTAACTTCCATTTAACAATGCTTGGCCTACGATATTTGGCAATTGATCGTATATATATATATATATATATATATATGTATATGTATATATATATGTATATGAATTCGCGACGAATGTTTCTTGCGTCAGATTCTTTTAACCCTGTAACGCGTCGACGACGAAAAGTGGACGAATTATATTGCACAATTATGCTGTGTAATAATTTGACAATATTCTGTAATGTTTTCTTCGTCAATAGATCAACAAAAGTCAAATCTTTTGCAAGAATTATATGTGTATAATAATTGAACAATATTGTATAATATTTTCTTGATTTATAGATCAGAAACAGCCAAATTTTTTGCAATAATTATATATGTATAATAATTTGAGAATATTCTATAATTTTTTCTTCGTTTATCGATCGAAAGTAGTCGAATTTCATTGCACAATTATAGGTACAATAATTTGACAATGTTCTGTAATGTTTTCTTCATCTATAGATCAAAAACAGTCAAATTTTTTGCAATAATTATATGTGTATAATAATTGAACAATATTCTATAATATTTCCTTCATCTATAGATTAAAAACAGCCAACATTTTTGCAATAATTATATACGTATACTAATTTGACAATATTCTATAATTGTTTCTTCATTTATTGATAAAAAATGGTCGAATTTCATTGTACAATTATACGCATAATAATTTGATAATGTTCTGTAATTTTTTTTTTATTAATCGATGAAAAATGGTCGCATTTTATTGCACAATTTATATATTATATATGTGTGTAATAATTGAACAATATTTTGTAATGTTTTCTTCGTTTATCGATCAAAAATGGCCGAATTTCATTGCACAATTATACTGTATAATAATTTGACAATATTCTATAATTTTTTTATTATTTATCGATGAAAAATGGTCGCATTTTATTGCACAATTTATATATTATATATGTGTGTAATAATTGAACAATATTCTGTAATGTTTTCTTCGTTTATCGATCAAAAGTAGTCGAATTTCATTGCACAATTATACGTACAATAATTTGACAATATTCTGTAATATTTTCTTCATCTATAGATCAAAAACAGCCAAATTTTTTGCAAGAATTATATACGTATAATAATTTAACAATATTCTGTAATTTTTTCTTCGTTTATCGATAAAAAGTAGTCGAATTTCATTGCACAATTATACGTACAATAATTTGACAATATTCTGTAATATTTTCTTCAATAGCTTAATGAAAGCCTAATCTCTTGCAAGAATTATACGTATATAACACCTTTTTATGTTACTTTATTATTCTAAGCTATTTATTTCGAGAGATGAAGAATATACGGAACGTTGCAAACGATTACATTGTTCCTTAACTTTTGTCAGTGATCGCGTATGTGCGACATTTGAAGCATACTTATGATAGCCGAATCACTTTCGACGATTATTATTATTACGAAAGATTTCGAAGTTCTCGCGAAGTTTTTTTCAAGACGAGAAAATGATTATAGGGATCGAATAATGCTGTTTTTTTCGTTTTATCGAATATCGGATAGATCGGAATTAAATGTCTCGGCGGTTCAACGTTAATCGTGCAACATTCTAATCAGGCTTATCGAAATATCAGATGGCCGATATCCAAGTACAATAATTGTCCCCCGCTTCCCCGCGGTAGATAATCCACGGATTGATGCTTCCACGATTACGTTACGTAAATTGCTCATTCCGCTAGCAGATGTTTCACCGATACCTTTTAGTTAGTCATTTCTAAAAAAAAGAGGCTAGGGAAAATGTAGCACGTATTGCCACTTTAAGGTTCGCGGTTTAAGTAACTTTATTCAACTATTTTGGAACGACGTTAACGTAAAGATCAGATTTTATATGTCCAATGCAATAAATTCATTACTACGTAATTGAAAATGTACGAGAAGGTACAATGTCCTTATTACTGTCATTTGACGGTGAAACAAAGGACTAAAGTTGTAATAATATTGGATTAATATTGTATTAACATTAGACTAAAATTGGAATAATATTGGAGTAGTATTGGAGTAGTTTTGGATTACTATTGAATTAATATTGAATTAATGTTGGATTAATATTGGATTAGTATTGGATTAATATTGAATTAATATTGTATTAATATTAGACTAAAATTGGAATAATATTGGAGTAGTTTTGGATTACTATTGAATCAATATTGGATTAATATTGAATTAATATTGAATTAATATTGGATTAATATTGGATTAATATTGGATTAATATTGGTTTAATATTGGATTAATATTGAATTAATATTGTATTAATATTAGAATAAAATTGGAATAATATTGGAGTAGTAATGGAATAATATTGGAGTAGTAGAGGATTACTATTGAATTAATATTGGATTAATATTGAATTAATGTTGGATTAATATTGGATTGATATTGGATTAATATTGAATTAATATTGAATTAATATTGGATTAATATTGTATTAATATTAGACTAAAATTGGAATAATATTGGATTAATATTGAATTAATATTGGATTAATATTGGATTACTATTGAATTAATATTGGATTAATATTGAATTAATATTGGATTAATATTGGATTAATATTGGATTAATATTGGATTAATATTGGTTTAATATTGGATTAATATTGAATTAATATTGTATTAATATTAGAATAAAATTGGAATAATATTGGAGTAGTAATGGAATAATATTGGAGTAGTAGAGGATTACTATTGAATTAATATTGGATTAATATTGAATTAATGTTGGATTAATATTGGATTAATATTGAATTAATGTTGAATTAATATTGGATTAATATTGTATTAATATTAGACTAAAATTGGAATAATATTGGATTAATATTGAATTAATATTGGATTAATATTGGATTACTATTGAATTAATATTGGATTAATATTGCATTAATATTGAATTAATATTGAATTAATATTGTATTAATATTAGAATAAAATTGGAATAATATTGGAGTAGTATTGGAATAATATTGGAGTAGTAGTGGATTACTATTGAATTAATATTGGATTAATATTGAATTAATGTTGGATTAATATTGGATTAATATTGGATTAATATTGAATTAATATTGGATTAATATTGAATTAATATTGGATTAATATTGAATTAAAATTAGATTAAAATTGGAATAATATTGGAGTAGTATAGGATTACTATTGAATTAATATTGGATTAATATTGAATTAATATTGGATTAATATTGGATTAATATTGAATTAATAATGAATTAATATTGGTTTAATAATGAATTAATATTGGATTAATATTGGATTAATATTAGATTAAAATTAAATTAATAATGGATTGATATTGCATAAATATTGAACTAAGCTTGGAATAATATTGAATTAAATCGTTCCAGTTTCACTTTATAATATTGTTCAACATATCTCGTTTATTTATAAACATATTCTTTTACATATTCAATATAATAAATCCATCACTACGTAATTGAAAATGTACAACGCAGTCCTTTAATGGTTTCTACTAATCTCGAGTTGCATACAGAAAACAATTAATATTGTGTCATACATTAAAATAATAAAGAATTCTATTCGAACTTTACTCGAATACTTTGCCAATATCTTTACCTGATAAATACTAATTCTAAATGAATTAAACAAAGTTACTTAAATCGATAACCTTAAAGTGTATCTAGTAACAACTACGTCTACCCAAACGAATGCAAAACGCCAGTTCGTCAGCCGCTCGGTTGAAAAAAGAAGAATCTCTCGTTTCCCACAAATAAATCACCAATTCGCTCCACTTATTATACCCGACAAGTTTGCCACAATGTAAACTTAAACATCAACACACGATATACGCCGGTTGTATAAATATTAATAAGTATTAATATTATGCCAGGTTAGAGTCGGCCGGCCGATGGATAATGCAGAGGAGAAAATAGGGTTTAAGGAACGACGAGGAAAAAAAAAAGAAAAGGGACGAGAAAAATTCAACGTACATTTGATGTATCGGCTTCGTCGGCCGGATAGATGGATTACAATCATTCCGGTAGCTGGGGTGGTCAAATACCGTGACCATGCGTGCCTCAAACCAATCCTACTCGGTGTACGTACGCACTTTCGAGCGCACACGGAATCCCTTACGAGCTCGTGTTGGTTTCGCGTTACGCTGCTGCGTGCACTGTCGCAAGGACGCGTGTTCGCGCGTCTTTCGACGTGTTCGGTATTCGCAATATTTTCGCGGCAATCTCCTCGTATTCTTCGTCTTTCGTTAAACCCTTTGCAACTCTTCTGCGCCCCGTTAACACACGAGAAGATAAGGAAACACGCTTGCGGTTCACAGTTACGTAACAAAGTAATCGATTACGAATTTGTTTCCATTGGTCGTAGCTTAGAATTTGCAGTAACATAAAAATATACAGTATTACACGCATCGATAAATAATAAAAAAAAGTTCAAAGTCCAAATCTAAAGGTTGAAAAAAAAAGAAAATTCATGTGTATCCGAAATGAGAAAGACGACGTAATAAAGCTTCATGTTTTTCGTAACTTTTGTCAACTTTTATCGCGGTTTTGATGTATAGAAAATATTGGCATTTTTGGTAGGGTTAATGACCCGATTACTGTCACTGTTCTTAGAACTGCCACCTGAATTCGTTTATTTAACAGCAAGGAAAAACAATTTGACGCATACGATTGTTCAACATCGAGTTTACTTATGAACATTCCTTTTTATATGTTTAATATAATAATGTAATTTCATCAATTCAATTTCATTTGTTCAATATAATAATTATTGAGTGCGTGAAAATGTACGAGAATGTACAATGTCCCTATTACTGTCACTTGAAAACTTTTCATTTGAATAGAAACACGTTTTGCATATATGTTAACGCGTCGGTTTACGTAACGGATATAAGATATATAATTAATCGTTACACGTTCCATACTTTGTAATTATATTGGTCACGTTTTAATAGTCAACTGCACGTTTACCTCCTAATATTTATTTATGTTAATAAACGGAAATGAATATAAAATATCCATGAGTTGTTAAATAAATCGACGTTCGAATTTAGTGTGAAAATTATTCTTTGTACATTACTTTGCTATTAAGTAAACGAATTAAAGCGGCAGTTGTAGGAACAGTGACAGTAAGTGGATCATTTTAGAAGGTTCGAAATTGGGTTAGAAAAGTAGGAAGAATATTTGAATTAATCGAATTCGAATCTTGATCGAAGCGAAAGATACAAATTCGTTTATTTGCATATTGGAATTTTCCACCCTTTCTATTTTTAATGTGTTGAATTTTAAGGCTTTGAATTTCTGAGCTTGCAAATTTTCAAGCATTTGAATTTCTATGCTTAAGAATTTTCAAGCCTTGGAATTTCTATGCTTAAGAATTTTCAAGCCTTCGAATTTCTAAGCTTGCAAATATTTGTAAGCCTTAGAATTTTTAATGTTTTGAATTTTCAACCTTTCCAATATTTAAAGCCTTTGAATTTCTAAGCTTGCAAATATTTGTGAGCCTTAGAATTTTTCAGGCTTTGAATTTTCAACCTTTCCAATATTTAAAGCCTTCAATTTTCTAAGCTTGCAAATATTTGTGAGTCTTAGAATTTTTCAGGCTTCGAATTTTCAACCTTTCCAATATTTAAAGCCTTCGAATTTCTAAGTTTGCAAATATTTGTAAGCCTTAGAATTTTTAAGGCTTCGAATTTTCAACCTTTCCAATATTTAAAGCCTTCGAATTTCTAAGCTTGCAAATTTACAAGCGTTCTAATTTTTAACACTTTGAACATCTACAATTTTAAATTTTCCAAGCATCGAATTTCCAAAGTCTTCAAATTTGCAAGGTTGCGAACTTCTCAACCCTTAAACCTTCGAATTCCTAATCTTCTAAACTGTTTGCAACCTTTAAATCTTCAAAGCATGAAACTTGCAACCATTTCCATTCCTTCTCCAAATTTCCAAATTTCCAAATATACAAATAGACAAATTTCCATTCTTCCAAACTTTAAAATCTCCACCTTTCAAATCATCCTAATTTTCCAACTATTTCCCACTCTTAATCCTTCAATTTTTCGACCGTAGAAAAATTTCCCCGTCTCATCTTCAACTTGGTCAATTAAAATGCCGATTAGCTATGCATTTTCCATGCATAATTACCGCGGCCATAAATGAGAAGCCGAGTTAACCCTTTGCGGACGAATGTCGACAAATAGTCGCCTAATCATTTGTTGTCTTTCCGAACCCATGTCGTCTTTTAAAGCACAAAACGTATAATCTAATGAATACTTAAAATCTATAATAAATACTCGATATCGTTGGAAATATAAATGGTTTGGAATTGAAAAGTCTGAAAATTCAAAACCTAAGTACTTCCACAAGTTTCATTACTCCTCGTCCGCAAAGGGTTAATAGACTGGACACTGTTGAACGTTGAAAATCGACGAAACGGCGGGAAATCGATAGGCGGGTCGAAATGAGAATTAGAAGTTTCCAGGCTTTCTGGCGATAGTGATACGGTGGGACTCTGGTGAATGGAGATGCGGTCTTATTGCACTGAATGCCAGAACGTGAACGCGGTCGTAGGACAGGAAGAAGGCAGGGGCACATCCGTATCGTGGTCAGAACCCGTGACCCCCCGTACGTACACGTGTAAAACGTACGTATGCCCATCCACGCAACACATACGATCCCGCCGGTTTTACCAAGGATTATCTCTCAACCCTTTCTCTACTCTCTGCCACCTCTAACGCCGCTTCTACCTTACCATCCGCAAATTTTCACTCCTACCAATATCACACGTTTCGTTGCTTACTGTCGTATTCTTGCATAAATCGCTTCGCGTTATATTTCGATACAATGTTCAACGTTTCGTTCTTTCACGTTTTCGTTGTTTCCGCGCCACTGGGGCTAGGTCAGTGCGTAGTCGCGTCGTCTCAGCCGTTTTGGAGATAGCTGGCGACGTTTAGCTGCGTACTTGCTGGGTTTTAACCACGTAAGGGTACATCGGAAGACTTTAACCTCGGTACAGTGTATACCGAGCCACGTTTTCTTTTTTTTTTTTGGTCAGTTCTGTACGAGCGCTAAGCGTGAACTGTTGCCGAGTTGACAGCGTCGCTCATAAACGAAACCTTATATACAGTTTTCGTTATTTTGTATTACAATAATTAATATTCGGTTTTTTGTTTTTTTTTGGAAGCAACTTCTGTAGTTATTCAACACTTACTTTTATCAACAGGGTGCTTCAAGATTATAATAAAAATAGCATCGATTTATGTCGATTAAAGATTGGTTTAATTGACGTTACGTGGATAATTTGGCAGGCTTCCGGAAAAATACGTATACTGAATGTAAATATTGGAACGTAGAAGCGTGAGGATGAGGAGAATCTCGTAGAATACATATTCATATCGTTGTATTAATTAAACACATAAAGTTAACGCATAAAGTATTGAAAAATATTATTTATCATCTGTATAATTTTTGGTATGTAATCTAAAATGCGTCAATGTGTGATTAGTTCAGTAAACCTAGTGTTAATAGTAAAGACGTTTAACCAACGAAGTGTAATTAATTAAGAATAGTAATGGGAATAATGGTGATTAAGATAGAGAATAATAATGAATTAATAATGGTTTTATAAGTAGACTGCGAATTTTTATGCATCTATTGCAAATTGAAGTGTGTAGAAAAGAAGGGAATCCATATAATACGTGAAAATATACAAAATTTGGAAATTTTCACTCCTACTAATATCATACTTTTCGTTGCTTATTTTTATTAAAAAGGTGCTTCAAGATTCTAATCAAAATAGCATCGATTTGTGTTGATTAATTGCAAAAACGTCTAACTAACGAAGTGTAATTTGTAAAGAATAGTAATGGGAATAATGGTGATTAAGATAGAGAATAATAATGAATTAATAATGGTTTTATAAATACACTGTGGATTTTTATCCATTTATTGCAAATTGAAATGTATAGAAAAGAAGGGAATCCATATAATACGTGAAAATATACAAAATTTGGAAATTTTCACTCCTACTAATATCATACTTTTCGTTGCTTATTTTTATTAAAAAGGTGCTTCAAGATTCTAATCAAAATAGCATCGATTTGTGTTGATTAATTGCAAAAACGTCTAACTAACGAAGTGTAATTTGTAAAGAATAGTAATGGGAATAATGGTGATTAAGATAGAGAATAATAATGAATTAATAATGGTTTTATAAATACACTGTGGATTTTTATCCATTTATTGCAAATTGAAGTGTGTAGAAAAGAAGAGAATCCATATAATACGTGAAAATATACAAAATTTGGAAATTTTCACTCCTACTAATATCATACTTTTCGTTGCTTATTTTTATTAAAAAGGTGCTTCAAGATTCTAATCAAAATAGCATCGATTTGTGTTGATTAATTGCAAAAACGTCTAACTAACGAAGTGTAATTTGTAAAGAATAGTAATGGGAATAATGGTGATTAAGATAGAGAATAATAATGAATTAATAATGGTTTTATAAATACACTGTGGATTTTTATCCATTTATTGCAAATTGAAATGTATAGAAAAGAAGGGAATCCATATAATACGTGAAAATATACAAAATTTGGAAATTTTCACTCCTACTAATATCATACTTTTCGTTGCTTATTTTTATTAAAAAGGTGCTTCAAGATTCTAATCAAAATAGCATCGATTTGTGTTGATTAATTGCAAAAACGTCTAACTAACGAAGTGTAATTTGTAAAGAATAGTAATGGGAATAATGGTGATTAAGATAGAGAATAATAATGAATTAATAATGGTTTTATAAATACACTGTGGATTTTTATCCATTTATTGCAAATTGAAGTGTGTAGAAAAGAAGAGAATCCATATAATACGTGAAAATATACAAAATTTGGAAATTTTCACTCCTACTAATATCATACTTTTCGTTGCTTATTTTTATTAAAAAGGTGCTTCAAGATTCTAATCAAAATAGCATCGATTTGTGTTGATTAATTGCAAAAACGTCTAACTAACGAAGTGTAATTTGTAAAGAATAGTAATGGGAATAATGGTGATTAAGATAGAGAATAATAATGAATTAATAATGGTTTTATAAATACACTGTGGATTTTTATCCATTTATTGCAAATTGAAATGTATAGAAAAGAAGGGAATCCATATAATACGTGAAAATATACAAAATTTGGAAATTTTCACTCCTACTAATATCATACTTTTCGTTGCTTATTTTTATTAAAAAGGTGCTTCAAGATTCTAATCAAAATAGCATCGATTTGTGTTGATTAATTGCAAAAACGTCTAACTAACGAAGTGTAATTTGTAAAGAATAGTAATGGGAATAATGGTGATTAAGATAGAGAATAATAATGAATTAATAATGGTTTTATAAATACACTGTGGATTTTTATCCATTTATTGCAAATTGAAGTGTGTAGAAAAGAAGAGAATCCATATAATACGTGAAAATATACAAAATTTGGAAATTTTCACTCCTACTAATATCATACTTTTCGTTGCTTATTTTTATTAAAAAGGTGCTTCAAGATTCTAATCAAAATAGCATCGATTTGTGTTGATTAATTGCAAAAACGTCTAACTAACGAAGTGTAATTTGTAAAGAATAGTAATGGGAATAATGGTGATTAAGATAGAGAATAATAATGAATTAATAATGGTTTTATAAATACACTGTGGATTTTTATCCATTTATTGCAAATTGAAATGTATAGAAAAGAAGGGAATCCATATAATACGTGAAAATATACAAAATTTGGAAATTTTCACTCCTACTAATATCATACTTTTCGTTGCTTATTTTTATTAAAAAGGTGCTTCAAGATTCTAATCAAAATAGCATCGATTTGTGTTGATTAATTGCAAAAACGTCTAACTAACGAAGTGTAATTTGTAAAGAATAGTAATGGGAATAATGGTGATTAAGATAGAGAATAATAATGAATTAATAATGGTTTTATAAATACACTGTGGATTTTTATCCATTTATTGCAAATTGAAGTGTGTAGAAAAGAAGAGAATCCATATAATACGTGAAAATATACAAAATTTGGAAATTTTCACTCCTACTAATATCATACTTTTCGTTGCTTATTTTTATTAAAAAGGTGCTTCAAGATTCTAATCAAAATAGCATCGATTTGTGTTGATTAATTGCAAAAACGTCTAACTAACGAAGTGTAATTTGTAAAGAATAGTAATGGGAATAATGGTGATTAAGATAGAGAATAATAATGAATTAATAATGGTTTTATAAATACACTGTGGATTTTTATCCATTTATTGCAAATTGAAATGTATAGAAAAGAAGGGAATCCATATAATACGTGAAAATATACAAAATTTGGAAATTTTTACTCCTACTAATATCATTCTTTTCGTTGCCTACTTTTATTAACAGGCTTCTTCAAGATTCTAATAAAAATAACATCGACTTGTGTTGATTAATAGCAAAAATGTCTAATCAACAAAGTGAAATTTTGCTGTATTGTCGTATTACTAAGTTAAAGAATAATAAATGGAAACAATGGTAATTAAGGTAGAGAATAATAATGAATTAATAATGGTTTTGAAATGTGTAGAAAAGAAGAGAATCCATAATAATACATAAGAATACACAAATTATAGTGCATTTTAAATTCGGAAATTTTCACTCCTACCAATATCATACTTTTCGTTGCCTATTTTTATTAAAAGTGTGCTTCAAGATTCTAATCAAAATAGTATCGATTAATGTTGATTAATGGTAAAAATAATGATGATAAAGATAGAGAATAATAATGAATTAATAATGGTTTTATAAGTAGACTGCGGATTTTTATGCATTTATTGCAAACATTTAACATTTATAAAGAATAGTAATGGAAATAATAGTGATTAAAATAAGGAATAACAATAGTAATAATGATGATAAAGATGAGGAATAATAATGGAATAATAATGATTTTACGTATAGATTGAAGATCTTTCATTAGATTCATATTTTAATTAAAAATGTTCATAATTAAAATGAAGAAAATGCTTCTGCTTCTATTTGCAAATTTTCACTCCTACCAATATCATACTTTTCTTTGCCTACTTTTATTAACAGGCTTCTTCAAGATTCTAATAAAAATAACATCGACTTATGTTGATTAATAGCAAAAATGTCTAACAAACAAAGTGTAATTTATAAAGAATATTAATAGGAATAATAGTGATTAAAATAAGGAATAATAATAGTAATAATGACGATAAAGATGCAGAATAATAATGAAATAATAATGATTTTACGAATAGATTGAAGATCTTTCATTAGATTCATATTTTCATTAAAAATGACCAAAATTAAAATGAAGAAAATGCTTCTGGTTCTATTTGCAAATTTTTACTCCTACTAATATCATACTTTTCCTTATCTACTTTTATTAACAGGCTGCTCCAAGATTCTAATAAAAATAACATCGACTTATGTTGATTAATAGCAAAAATGTCTAATCAACAAAGTGAAATTTTGCTGTATTATTGTATTACTATGTTAAAGAATAATAATGGGAATAATAGTGATTAAAATACGGAATAATAATAGCAATAATGATGATAAAGATGAAGAACAATAATGGAATAATAATGATTTTACGAATAGATTGAAGATCTTTCATTAAATTCATGTTTTCATTAAAAATGACCAAAATTAAAATGAAGAAAATGCTTCTGCTTCTATTTGCAAATTTTCACTCCTACCAATATCATACTTTTCTTTGCCTACTTTTATTAACAGGCTTCTTCAAGATTCTAATAAAAATAACATCGACTTATGTTGATTAATAGCAAAAATGTCTAATCAACAAAGTGAAATTTTGCTGTATTATTGTATTACTATGTTAAAGAATAATAATGGGAATAATAGTGATTAAAATACGGAATAATAATAGCAATAATGATGATAAAGATGAATAACAATAATGGAATAATAATGATTTTACGAATAGATTGAAGATCTTTCATTAGATTCATATTTTCATTAAAAACGACCAAAATTAAAATGAAGAAAATAGCTTCTGCTTCTATTTTTGCAAATTATCACTCCTACCAATATCATACTTTTCCTTACCTACTTCTACAGTAAATTAATGTGAATACTATTATTATATACTACCACTGTAATACCACTATTAGTATACAGTAAATTAACAACATTAATAAACGTATAAATCGTATGGAAGAATATACACCAGCCACCCAAATTCACTAAATAAAATCTTCCTATCGAATAAAAATACGATCAACAATTAAACATGTTCAAAGTGAAAATTTTCATTTATTCATATTTACCACTTAATCTTACAAGAACGAAACCTTCGATCGAATAAAAAACGAGTTATTAAAAATTCCACGCGAAATAAAACACATTTAGCTACGAATTGCGTTGCTAACTAAATTAACCCGCACTTTTGTACGCCTGTACTTTTGTACGCCTGTACTTTTGTACGCCTGTACTTCGCTCGAAAAGTAAAGACAAGCATTCGAAGACGCGTAGGAAAGTGGCAAATTGATATTAGGGATTATTAGCGTTGGTGGCGATGCTTGAAGTGGCCAAGAGGGCAGAAATTCGAGGGGTGGCCAATTGGCTGTGTAATGTTAGAAGGGGTTACTTTTCAACCATGTTATTCACGACAATGTGATTCCCGCATAATCATCGCTGTTATCAGTGTTTCGTTTCCTTCTCTTAAAGTTATTAACTCCCTAATTCACTGAACTATTGAATTAACCAATTAGAAAATTTGAATGTTCGATAAATAAAATAAATGTAAGTATTGCTACTTTAAGGTTTGCGCTTTTAGTAACTTTATTCAACTATTTTAGAATTAAAAATTGCCTGTTATAGGAACAGTGTCAGTAATTAGGTCATTTACTTTAATACGCAAAAAATAAGCCAAATATTCGCAGAAAAGAATAGATAATAATTGGATACGTGCGATAAATATTAATACTAAATATCGCGACACGTTTTGAACATTGGATACTTTATTAAAATATTGTAAAATACGCGTTATTATATTTAGGAGCGAAACAAACCTCAGTTTATTACCTGTATTTATATTTATTAATTATATAACTTTGCACAATGATTCGCGGTCATTAAACTAGAATAAATAACGCGATTTTGAAACAAATTAACCCCCAAAAATATTCGAACTTTTTTCTATTCTTAATTAAACTTAACTAAAATGCAACGTGTTATTATTTAATACGTTTTATGGAAATAAGTAATGTTAGGATGTAGAATAACGATAATTTTACCTGTACTTGATCGGTTTTGGTATTAGCAGCCATCCATGCCTCTACAAACGTGTCCATAGCGCTCTGAAAATCCATTCCCTTGTAAAGAGTTGCTCAATAATTATCCTGGGACCCGGAAGTCGCCGCCATCTTGAATCTTCACACTGACATTTATCTGTTCAATGATTTTTCACCCATTCCTCTCCGTTCTTTATTCCCTTTCAATTCAATTCAGCCAACAAACGTATCTTGCCTCACTTCTTTTACGTTCAAATCCATTCGCGTTATCATTTATTATTATTCTTATTAATATCGTACTCATTATTATTTTAATTTACATTCTCCTGTTTTTTTTTTCCCCGTCACTTTAATTGATTAAAGTTTATAGTTTAAGCAAACGCGGATCGTTTGGGAATTATTTGATTACTTTTCGATCGCGTCGATTATTGGCGATTAAGAGGGAATTATATTAAATATCGTGGAATGGTAAAATCGATTGGATCACCGGTGATTGGCGATCAATTAAGGGAATCGACGCACTTGTGGGTTTCGTTCGACGCACACGTGTTTCGCTGTACGAAATTCGTTTCGAAACTTTTTCCAAACTGTTTCACGCAATCGCGTAGAATCACCAACAAAATTGTCTACAATTTTCCCGTTTAAAAATTGTCAATCAATCGTCCAACGTATCGTCGCAATTAAACGTTCACCAAACTTGTTTTCGATTACACTTCGATGATGTAAACGTTCGACGTAAATCGACGACGGCACTGAGAAGTTAAAGTAATTAAAAGACACTGGAAAAAGTTTGGTTTATTTAGTAAACAAAATTTGCAATCTCGACTATTCGATTCTTTTTTTCTCGCACAGTTCGAATCACCGCAAAATAGAATCGTTCGCTTCTTTGATTCTGCGAATTAAATTATTGATCATTTTTATAATTAGAATGGATAATTTTAATTGAATTATTTCGATTACATTTACTCGAATCGAGTTAAGGTTTTGTAAATCTTATGGCGTTGAAATCGCTTCGAAATAAGCTGAAGATATCGAGAACTTATTAATTATGTTCGCAATCATTTGCGTTGGACAGTGTTTCATTTTGCGAGCGAAGCGAGTTGAAAATCGTCGCGTTTGAATCGCGATTATTTTTAATACTCCATTTACTTTTGTCGCATTTAATTCTAGCAGCGTTCAAATCACCGCGATGTAATCACAATAAATTGTCATTAATTATGCGATTTCGAAGCGATTCGTATTTTGCAATCTTCACTTTGGCGAGCAAAATTAATATCCAGAAGTGTGAACAAACTAAAAAGTACGGAATTAATACGATTCTCGTCAAATTTAATTCCGATCGCATTTAAATCGCTCGGCAAATAATCGTATAAATAATTAATCGTGTAACTTTGCAAGTCTTTCATTTAATTCTTTTTAATAAGTTAATAATAATTCCGAGCGGTTAAAAATCATTGTCGATATTCGATTGATTCTCCGTTCGATTCTACGAATTAATCGCGCATCAATCAACCATTTTTGCAGCTTTTAATATTGTAAATCGAATCGTAAAAGTGTCGTGAAATAAAAGCATCCCGATTAATTCAATATTCGGTCAACATTTCAGTCTAAATCGGTTCGCAACTTCTTAAACTATTCTCACAAATTATTATTGATCCGAATAATTTTAGAGTCTCTAATATTGCGAGCCAAACTTAAGAATCGTATTTCGATTAAAAAATCCGAAATAATTCAGCATTCGATCGACTTTTACGAAGTTAAATTCTCATCGAGTTCAAATCATTTTATAAACTAATTTCTTCGATTGATCATTTTCAATTCGCAGTCTGCAGTTTGGCAAAATTAACTTTGAAACTGTCACCGAACTAAAAAAATCCTTATTAACTCGATATCTGATAAACTAACCTCAAGAATTATTAATTATAAATCTTCGCAATAATTAGAAACTTCAATATTAACGAGATCGAAAATATTTACTTAAGTGAACAATAATTTAAAGATTCCTGCACAAAATTCGTAACCAATTATCGTAACATTTACCTTTGCAGTCTTTAATTTTGCAAATTATACAACTGTCACCGAACTGAAAAAAATCCCGATTACTTTAAATCGATTTTTCAATGCCTAGATCACTACGCAACTTTTTAAACTAATCTCGCCAATTATTAATCATTGCATCTTCGCAACGATTACGATTCCAAAGTTTTTCATTTTGTCAAAACATTGTCGCCAATAATTTAAAATCCGTAATCGATTAATAAATCATTTGCAGTTTTTAATCTTGGGAATTCTAAAACTGAATCCGGATCAATTTCGAATCGATTTCTCAGTGTCTGGATCACTTCGTAACTTTTTAAACTAATCTCACCAATTATTAATTATTGATTATTGATTATTAATTATTAATCATCTACCTTTGCAGTTTTTAATTTTATCAACAAGTTTGTAATAATGTCACCAAACTAAAGAATACTGTTTTTAAATCGATTCTCCAATGTCTAGATCACTTCGTAACTTTTTAAACTAATCTCACCAATTATTAATTATTGATTATTAATTATTGATCATCTACCTTTGCAGTCCTTAATTTTACCAACAAGTTAGTAATAATGTCACCAAACTAAAGAGTACTGTTAAATTTAAATCGATTCTCCAATGTCTAGATCACTTCGTAACTTTTTAAACTAATCTCACCAATTATTAATGATTGATTATTAATTATTCATCATCTACCTTTGCAGTCCTTAATTTTACCAACAAGTTAGTAATAATGTCACCAAACTAAAGAATACTGTTAAATTTAAATGGATTCTTCAATGTCTAGATCACTTCGTAACTTTTTAAACTAATCTCACCAATTATTAATTATTGATTATTAATTATTGATCATCTACCTTTGCAGTCCTTAATTTTACCAACAAGTTAGTAATAATGTCACCAAACTAAAGAGTACTGTTAAATTTAAATCGATTCTCCAATGTCTAGATCACTTCGTAACTTTTTAAACTAATCTCACCAATTATTAATGATTGATTATTAATTATTCATCATCTACCTTTGCAGTCCTTAATTTTACCAACAAGTTTGTAATAATGTCACCAAACTAAAGAATCCCGATGAATTTAAATCGATTCTCCAATGTCTAGATCACTTCGTAACTTCTTAAACTAATCTCACCAATAATTATTAATCGTGTATCTTCGCGAACAACTACAACATCCATAGTCATCGATTCCTCCGACAAACCGTTACAAAAATCGTCACCAATAATTCGAGCAGAAAAAAAACAAAGAACAAAAAAAAAACTGCCGCGAAGAAGATCGCGCGGAAGCAATTTTCCCGCCGCGGTGCAAAATCCCATCACTTCCCGAAAACTTCCACGACGAAATATCCTACTTCTATAATAATCCGTCAAATCGAATCACCACAAAATCTCCCGTATACTAATTCAAATCCGTATTACCATGCTTGCCGATGCTTCCCCGTAATCGTCACACAAATAAACTCCGGCTCTCCCTCTTGGTACGTTTCAAAACCATCGAAAGAGAAGAGAGAAGAATATAAACCGTAAAAAAGAAAGAAAAAAAGCCCAAAAATTCTCGAACGAGACGACGCGACGTCGCGAACGCCAGTGACGCGTTTCAGCCGATTTCGTGGCAGCTGGTGAACATAATTATACTAACACGCTGATTGAGCGGGAAGGGGGAGAGGGGGGAGGGAGGAAAAAAAGAAGAAGAAGAAGAAGAGAGGATTTGTGTACGCGAATCGCGAAGATACGTTCGCATGGGACGGCGTTCGAGCCGCGACTGTGCGTGTCGAAGCGTCGCGGCGCTGGTTCTGCCCCTGCGACGCCCTACCCGCCGTCGCCGTCGTCGTTCTCACCCCACCACTTCCACCACCGCGGCTACCATCGCCCATCCGAGGACCATGAGGATGGTCCTCGCTCCGATGCTTCACCCTCAAACCCTCCTAGCCTACGTCATCCGTGTGTACGCTCACTTTTCTCTTCTACTTCTTCTTCTTCTTCTTCTTCTTCTTATTCTTCTCCCACCTTTTCACCTCCATCTTTGTTTCTAAGATAGTGGTTCTTGTCTTTCTCTATGTGTTTATAGATGCTTTCTATTGTATTTTTATATATGTGGGGGTTTTTAGGTATTTCTGGTGGAAATTGTTGTGGAGAATATAAATAATATCCAAATGTATTGTGGTTTATGTTAAAATTGCATCAAGTTGAAGCTAAGCCATTATTCTTTAGGTTCTATTTTTGTTTATAAGCTAGTGATTCTTGTCCTTCTCTATGTGTGTCTATATACTTTCTATTGTATTTATATGTATATATGAGCTTCTTTAGGTATTTCTAATGGAAATTGTTGTGGAGAACATAAATAATCCAAATCTATCGAAGTTGAAGTTAAAGTTGCATCAAATTATTATTCTTTAGATTCCATCTTTGTTTCTAAGCTAGTGGTTCTTGCCCTTCTATGTGTTTCCAGATACTTTCTATTGTATTTATCAATATATATAGGCTTCTTTAGGTATTTCTAATGGAAATTATTGTGAAGAACATAAATAATCAAAATCTATCATGGTTTAAGTTAAAGTTGCATCAAGTTATTTTTGTTTAGATTCCATCTTTGTTTTTAAGCTAGAGATTCTTGCCTTTCTATGTGTTTCTAGATACTTTCTATTGTATTTATATGTATATATATGCTTCTATAGGTATTTCTGATGAAAATTATTGTGAAGAATATTAATAATCCAAATGTATCGCGGTTTATATTAAAATTGCATCAAGTTGAAACTAAGCCATTATTCTTTAGGTTCTATCTTTGTTTCTAAGTTAGTGGTTCTTCGCTTTCTATGCATTTCTAGAAATTTAGTTCCGAATTTACGTGATTATACTATTACAGCGAATATTTTGTAATAATTTATGAATAGCTAATAGTTTATAATTCGTTTCATAGAGCAAATGACCAAATTACTGTCACTGTTCCTATAACTGCCACCTGAATTCGTTTATTTAATAGCAAAGTTACTTACAAAGAATCGTAAGTAAAGAAATTTTTATATCAAATTTGGACTTCGATTTACGTAACAACGCATAGATATCGTATATTCGTGTACAGTTAATATTTATAAATAAATATTAGGAGGTAAATGCGCTGTTCAACATTAAAACGTGACCGAAATAATTATAAAGTATAAGTTTTACAAAGTATAATTATAAAGTTGTCATAATTCAGTAAAGCGACGCGTTTACTATACATCTTACATCTGTTACACAAACTGACGCGTTAATATACGTAAAAACGTGTTTCTATTTAAATGAAAAGCTTTCGAGTGACAGTAATAGGGACATTGGACTTTAATAAGCGATGAATTTATTATATTGAACGTATAAAGAACATGTTGATAAATAAAAGAGCGGTTGAACAATATTACACTGCAAACTAAAACGATTTCTACGTTAAATACGTTTTAAAATAGTTGAATGAAAAACTTTACAGTGTCAGCACGTGTTACATTCTACCCTAATTATTAACTCGGTATTTTTAAATTTTCGCGTTACAACGAAACAATTGGTAATGCATTGAAGAATGAAATATGTTCGATTAATCGTAGAAAAAGTGAAACAGGAAAATATATAAAAGAAAGTACATTGAAAAGATCGATTGATAAATAATATTACTTAAAATAATTAAGTAATATTTATATTTAAAGTTCTTATTGATATTAGCAATTTCGAAACGCACAAATAATCAATGCTTTTCTTAACACAACCCACGATTTCAATTCCCTTCTTTCAATTTTCTCTTAACGAATTTACGAATTCGATTAAAGATCCGCAGTTCATTAATTGCGATTAATTTTGCAATTATTACGTTACAAGTTTAAACCTTTTACTTTTTATTCAATCCTATTGTTCCCCCATTTCTAGACGCGTATCGGTATTTAAACAAAAGTATTCTAATTAATATCGTTAACGAACACTAATATCATTAATAATAATAATAACACACTAATAATTCGACGCGAATAAATTTACAAAGGATTAATAAAATAGTTGAGTAAGAAAATTTGCCAAAAATTCACCAAACGGTTAAACTTCAATGATAAATCAGGAGAAGTTCAATGATAAATCACCGATTCCCATTATTTATCATATCGAACACAAGAAGATTTACGATTTCACCGCGATTATTTCCAATCTTCCAATTATCAACATCTTTAACGCGATTCGTCACAATTATCATTAATCTCAAACTATCCAAAATCTAGCGCAATAATAACCCAAATTGATCTCAAACGCATCATGGAAGCAATATTTCGTAACGCTACGCGCGCCAATTTAATACGATTTCGTATCGCGTTACGTTAATCGCGATCGCGTTATTCGGATAAGATTTGCATTCGTTTTTCGCTTCGTTTTCGGTTCAATTATGAGACTAAAATCCCGTTTCATACTCGTTCGATTTCGGTTTCGGTTTCGGGTTCGGATCGGTATCGAAGTTTAACCGTGTCTCGATTTATCGCGTTGCCCGCGTGCGTGCGTTTCGATTTCTCCCACTTCTCCAGTCCGCCAGCCAGTTTTCCGTGTTTCCCCACTCTACTCGGCTCCGGCGTGTTTGCCGGGGGGTGTGTCTTCAGATAAGATCCGCGCGTAGTACATACACCGATGCACCTGTGTACCTGCAACCCGCTATGCAAAGCGTACCGCCGGGTTAAGAAGACTCCGGGGCGGCGGGAAGATGAATTAAGATCTTCTTCCCTTCGCGTAAATTCTCGTGAACGTTATTGCCAACGTTCCGTACAATCTTCTCTTTTTTTTTGTAACCCTTTAAACGCTACGAAACCGCGTATATACGGTACAATTTTAAATATAACGCGTAAACACGTTTTACTAAAGTCGAGTCTTAACACTTTGGGAATTTGGAAAATTTTGTTGAAACGTAGAAAATCGTAGTTTATAACATTCGAGTGTTAAAACTTACGAAACTTAGCAAATTTGGTTGAAATATAGAAAATCGTAGTTTATAAAATTCGAGTGTTAAAACTTACGAAACTTAGCAAATTTAGTTGAAATATACAAAATTATACTTTACAAAATTCGATGTTAAAACTTAAAAACTTAGCAAATTTACTCGAAATGTACAAAATTATATTTTACGAAATTCGAGTCTTAAAACTTACGAAACTTAGAAAATTTAGTTGAAATGTAAAAAATCGTAGTTTATAAAATTCGAGTGTTAAAACTTGGGAAACTTACAAATTTGGTTGAAATGTACAAAATCATAGTTTATAAAATTCGAGTGTTAAAACTTACGAAACTTAGACAATTTAGTTGAAATGTACAAAATAGTAGTTTAAGAAATTCGAGTGTTAAAACTTACGAAACTTAGCAAATTTGGTTGAAATATACAAAATTATACTTTACAAAATTCGATGTTAAAACTTACGAAACTTAGAAAATTTTAGAAATTATATATGTCACATAAAAATTCAGTTCCTGTTTTGGGGCATAATATTGTGTTTAATATACAATAGAATAGTTTATTTGTGAGCATTTTTGTTATACGTTGAATATAATGATTTAATTGTTAGTTGATTGTGAAAATGTAGAAGAAAGTCCAATGTTCTTATTAACGTCACTTGGAATGTTGTCATTTAAATGGAAACAATTTTGAAATATATGGTAGATGTAGGAATTACTGTCAGTGTTCCTATAACACCGACACTTGAATTCGTTTCATTTAATAGCGAAGTAATACGTATGTAAAGAATCGTAAGTAAAGAAATTTTCATACTAAATTTGGACGTGGGTTTACGTAACAATTCATAGACATTGTATATTCGTTTATACTTGATATTTAAAAACGAAATATAAGGAGGTAAATGTGCTGTTGAACATTAAAACGTGACCAATGTAATTATAAAGTATGGAACGTGTCATAATTCAGTAAAAGCGATACGTTTACTGTACATCTTATATCTGTTACACAAATTGAATTATTAATATATGTAAAAATTGTTTGTATGCAAATGAGAAGTTTTCAAGTGACAGTAATAGGGACATTGGACTTCGTTGTATATTTTTAATTACGTAGTAATTAATTCAGTATATTGAACGTATAAAAAAATGTTTTGTATGTTATCTTCAATTCGGAAGCGATGGATTCTCAAGGTTTTCACAACCCAAACCTTTGAATTATTAAGGTTTTGGACTTCCAAGCTTTTAAATTATCAAGATTTTGACTTCCCTAGCCTTTAAATTATCAAGGTTTTGGACTTCCAAGCTTTTAAATTATCAAGATTTTGACTTCCCAAGCTTTTAAATTATCAAGGTTTTGGACTTCCAAGCCTTTAAATTATCAAGGTTTTGGCTTCCCAAGCTTTTAAATTATCAAGGTTTTGGACTTCCAAGCCTTTAAATGATCAAGGTTTTGGACTTGCAAGCCTTTAAATGATCAAGGTTTTTACTTCCCTAGCCTTTAAATTATCAAGGTTTTAGACTTCCCTAGCCTTTAAATTATCAAGGTTTTGGACTTCCAAGCTTTTAAATTATCAAGGTTTTGGACTTCCAAGCCTTTAAATTATCAAGGTCTTAGCTTCCCAAGCTTTTGGCTTCCCAAGGTTTTAAATTATCAAGGTTTTGTCTTCCCAAATTTTGGACTTCCAAGCCTTTGAATTATCAAGGTTTTGGCTTCCTAAGCCTTTAAATTATCAAGGTTTTGGACTTCCAAGCCTTTAAATTATCAAGGTTTTGGACTTGCAAGCCTTTAAATGATCAAGGTTTTTACTTCCCTAGCCTTTAAATTATCAAGGTTTTAGACTTCCCTAGCCTTTAAATTATCAAGGTTTTGGACTTCCAAGCTTTTAAATTATCAAGGTTTTGGACTTCCAAGCTTTTAAATTATCAAGGTTTTGGACTCCCAAGCCTTTGAATTATCAAGGTTTTGGCATCCAAAGCCTTTAAATTATCAAGGTTTTGACGTCCCAAGGTTTTAAATTATCAAGGTTTTGGCTTCCCAAGCTTTTAAATTATCAAGGTTTTGGACTTCCAAGCCTTTAAATTATCAAGGTCTTAGCTTCCCAAGCTTTTGGCTTCCCAAGGTTTTAAATTATCAAGGTTTTGTCTTTCCAAATTTTGGACTTCCAAGCCTTTGAATTATCAAGGTTTTGGACTCCCAAGCCTTTGAATAATCAAGGTTTTGGCTTCCTAAGCCTTTAAATTATCAAGGTTTTGGACTTCCAAGCCTTTAAATTATCAAGGTTTTGGACTTGCAAGCCTTTAAATGATCAAGGTTTTTACTTCCCTAGCCTTTAAATTATCAAGGTTTTAGACTTCCCTAGCCTTTAAATTATCAAGGTTTTGGACTTCCAAGCTTTTAAATTATCAAGGTTTTGGACTTCCAAGCTTTTAAATTATCAAGGTTTTGGACTCCCAAGCCTTTGAATTATCAAGGTTTTGGCATCCAAAGCCTTTAAATTATCAAGGTTTTGGCTTCCCAAAGTTTTAAATTATCAAGGTTTTGACTTCCCTAGCCTTTTAAGTATCATGGTTTTGGCGTCCCAAGTTTTAAATTATCAATGTTTTCACTTCCCTAGCCTTTAAATTATCAAGGTTTTGGACTCCCAAGCTTTTAAATTATCAAGGTTTTTGGCTTCCCTAGCCTTTAAATTATCGTGGTTTTGGCGTCCCAAGTTTTAAATTATCAAGGTTTTCACTTCCCTAGCCTTTAAATTATCAAGGTTTTGACGTCCTAAGATTTTAAATTATCAAGGTTTTGTCTTCCCAAGCCTTTAAATTATCAAGGTTTTAACTTCCTAAGTTTTTGACTTCTCAAGCCTTTAAATTATTAAGGTTTTGGCGTCCCAAGGTTTTAAATTATTATCAAGGTTTTGACTTCCTTAACCTTTTACTTATCATGGGTTTGGCGTCCCAAGCTTTAAATTATCACGGTTTTCACTTCCCTAGCCTTTAAATTATCAAGGTTTTGACGTCCCAAGCCTTTAAATTATCAAGGTTTTAACGACCCGAGCCTATAAATTATCAAGGTTTTGGCGTCCCAAGTTTTAAATTATCAAGGTTTTCACTTCCCTAGCCTTTAAATTATCAAGGTCTTGACGTCCCAAGGTTTTAAATTATCAAGGTTTTGTCTTCCTAAGCTTTTAAATTATCAAGGTTTTAACTTCCGAGCTTTTGGCTTCTCAAGGTTTTAAATTATCAAGTTTTTGTCTTCCTAAGCTTTTAAATTATCAAGGTTTTAACTTCCCAAGCTTTTGGCTTCTCAAGGTTTTAAATTATCAAGGTTTTGTCTTCCCAAGCCTTTAAATCATCAAGGTTTTGGCTTCGTAAGCTTTTAAATTATCAAGGTTTTAGCTTCCCAAGCTTTTGGCTTCTCAAGGTTTTAAATTATCAAGGTTTTGTCTTCCCAAGCCTTTAAATTATCAAGGTTTTGGCTTCTCAAGGTTTTGGCTTCCCAAGCCTTCGAATTACCAATGTTTTGTCTTCCCAAGCCTTTAAATTATCAAGGTTTTGGCTTCTCAAGCTTTTCGCTTCCCAAGCCTTTAAATTATCAAAGTTTCGCCATCCAAAATTTTTGTCTACCCAAGCCTTTAAATTATCAAGCTTTCGACTTCCCAATCTGTTTTAAATTATCAATCATTCGTCTTCCCAAGCTTTCAAAACTTCAATTTGCCCATACTTAAATATTCCTGCCTTCGGCTATTAAACCACTGAATTTTCCCAATCCCCCGGATTTCTAATCCTTTCGAATTCTCCGTAACTTTCCAAACTTATTCACCATATCAATCGCCCACCATAGCACGCGCCAGCCAATGAGATTACCATAGGATATTGATTATATCTATCGCTAGGGTTCCCTCTATATCAGTTCCGGTTTCCGGTTTACATCGGCTGCAATAATAAACGATCACCGTTCGCGTCCATCCCGATACGTTATTCCTATTATTCCAGCCTTCCTATTTTCGTACCATTTAAACCCCCCCGTCTGTTATTACCCGCTCCATTTGTCAAGTGACGCGTCGAATGAGCACCGTTTTTCAACGCAGACGCGCTTTAATGTAACAGCAAATGTCGTTTAACCCAGATTGCCGGTCAAGTTATTCATATCGATTTATACGGAATCGTAGACAGCAAAAAAAGGGGGGGGGGAGGTAAAAATAAAAGAAGCTGGTCAATCAGATCCGGTCGGCTTAATCTAGAATCGACGATAGCGGCATTAGACTGGATAATCCGTGGATTAATGCGAACCCGCTCGTAGGCTAATCCATTATTCACCTGACATCTGCCGTTTCGACGTACCGATAACGTTCGCTGTTCTTTACTCCACGTCCTCTTTCTAATTCATAGCCTACTCTTATTCCAGCTCATCCGAATTACAGTACTGCCTTGGTTATTTGCCGCTCGCTATCCCCACTAATTCTTACGTAACTTTGTTCGATTATTTCAAAGAGAGTTTATCCGATGAACTCGTTAATGAAAAGGGAAACGTATGGGAATATATAGAAGTAAATGTAAAATGTACGTTCCTATAACTGCCACTCGACGTTCGTTTACTTAGACTTAAACAATGATCGCGATATTTTAATGTGGCCGAATTACAGTACTGTCTTGGATATTGGCCATGGTTTTGCCTTGGATATTTGCCGATCCTTATCCCCACCAATTCTTACGTAACTTTGTTTCATTATTTTAGAGAGAGTTTATCCGATGAACTCGATAATTAAAAGGGAAACGTATGGGAATATATAGAAGTAAATGTAAAATGTACGTTCCTATAACTGCCACTCGACGTTCGTTTACTTAGACTTAAACAATGATCGCGATATTTTAATGTGGCCGAATTACAGTACTGTCTTGGATATTGGCCATGGTTTTGCCTTGGATATTTACCGATCCTTATCCCCACCAATTCTCGCGTAACTTTGTTCCATTATTTTAGAGAGAGTTTATCCGATGAACTCGGTAATGAAAAGGGAAACGTATGGGAATATATAGAAGTAAATGTAAAATGTACGTTCCTATAACTGCCACTCGACGTTCGTTTACTTAGACTTAAACAATGATCGCGATATTTTAATGTGGCCGAATTACAGTACTGTCTTGGATATTGGCCATGGTTTTGCCTTGGATATTTACCGATCCTTATCCCCACCAATTCTTACGTAACTTTGTTTCATTATTTTAGAGAGAGTTTATCCGATGAACTCGATAATTAAAAGGGAAACGTATGGGAATATATAGAAGTAAATGTAAAATGTACGTTCCTATAACTGCCACTCGACGTTCGTTTACTTAGACTTAAACAATGATCGCGATATTTTAATGTGGCCGAATTACAGTACTGTCTTGGATATTGGCCATGGTTTTGCCTTGGATATTTACCGATCCTTATCCCCACCAATTCTCGCGTAACTTTGTTCCATTATTTTAGAGAGAGTTTATCCGATGAACTCGGTAATGAAAAGGGAAACGTATGGGAATATATAGAAGTAAATGTAAAATGTACGTTCCTATAACTGCCACTCGACGTTCGTTTACTTAGACTTAAACAATGATCGCGATATTTCAACGTGGACGAATTACAGTACTGTAGACTCGTAGGCTTAATTATATGGTCGCGTAGCGAGTGTTAGAGGGTAAGAGCCTGCCGTAGCAACAATAAAGCCCAAGGAACCAGTACTTGTTCATTTTGCAGCTGGTCAGCACGTGAACCCAAGATTTGGGATAGTTGTAATTTCGTTATTTTCGCGTGTGATTTCAAATTCGAGGCGATCCTTGGTGTTTATCGCTGGCTGCCGAGTTCCGGGTAGGTAACGGGAAAGACCGAGTGACCGTTGACGGGGAAGTAGGAAATTCTAAGGGGCAACATACCCCTTAGCTCTCTCCATCGGCACTCTTCCCCACCATTCGAATATTGAAAAATATAAAATGGTACGCCAGGCATACGAAAGGTCTGTCCGCGTCTATCGCTCGTCGAAAGAATAAAGTAACGTTAAACGAACCGAATTGTAACTTCCTCGCCTCCCCGAGTTCCGGTCTATAGTACTGTCTTGGTTATTGGTCGAGGTTTTGCCTTGGTTATTTGCCGCTCGCTATCCCCACCAATTCTTGGAAATGGCTTAGGAACTGTCCCACTGGACAAGTACATATGTTTTTACGCCTACCGTGAATTGTCGATTAGCCCAGCTCCGTGTATCTCTATCTCACTCGCTTTATATGAACAAGGAGACACTCAGGATTTCCTGAAAGATCTACTTCCCTTCAAGGCTAGATTCGGTCCCGAACCTCGGTTAATATCAAACGTTGCGAAGTTATTTTTACGCTAGGGATTAAGTTGGTAAGAATGTGAGATCGAGGTTGGTAAGAATGAAGTCTTTTGAGGTTGGAGTGTTTAATAAAGTAACCAAGAATTAATCCGATGCGAAAGTGTGAAGTTTACCGTCTTCTTCTTTTCATTATGCTATAAGTTTGTTATATTCAATATTCGATTAAATATGTTAAAGTATTAAAGTAATATGAAGATAGAATACATTTCCTCCACAAAGGTTAACACTGTATACGCTGCAATTTTTATTTTAACCCCTCGCCTCGTAATTTACCATTAAACGATCGCGGTTCTCGTATTTGTTCGAAATTTTATTGAAATATCGTGCATAATTTTGACATTTTTGAAATTCTTACGTAATCTTCCGAAGTGAAACTAAAGTTATAATAAAATGAACATTGTACACGTACTGCAAATGTTTAACTTATGTTTAATGAATCCGACTTGTACGTTTATTGACAAAGGTTAAGAAACAAAGTAGTAACTTACTTTTAGTTAACTTTTGACTATCCTTTCGCTTCTATTATTCGTAGCTTAGAATTTGCAATAGCGTAAGAATATAGCATCACATAAATACATTGATAAGTGATAAGTTATTATCAAGGTTTTCTCTTCCCAAGCTTTTAAATTATCAAGCTTTTCAACTTCCAAGCCTTTAAATTGTCAAGGTTTTCGCTTAAATAAGTTATAATCCTTCGATAAGTTATAATCACGACGAGATTATTAGATATCAATCGATAATTTAGTCAACGATGCAAATTTCATTTTTGGCCTAATTTAACAAGTGGTAATTATTTTGCTACAAATTTTCGGGGATACGAAACGTTTAAATTGAACACGCGGAAATAAGAATAACCAAGCGAAGCTTTTGCGTTAAATATTAATCGTTGAAATTAAAATAAGAAACTTAAAATGCAAAAAGAAAATTATTTTTAGGATTAGGAGAAACATTCGATATTTTCGTTCGCATTGCAAGGATTCGTACGAATTACGCCTGATCTGTGTATATTTGTGTAAATATTCGCGTTTTCAAGGTTCTGCTTGAGAAATGGAAAGGGTTAAACGTGAAATAGGATAACGGGAAGAACGCGATACGGAATTCGCGGTACGCCTTATCACATATCGGCCGAAGTCAGCCGAAAATCTTCTCTCGAGCAAATGTCTCGTGACAGATTGGGAAAATCGGGAGATTTCGTTCGGGGTTACAACATTCTACACTTCTCCAATCCAATTTCAAACGCCGGTAAGCTGAAACGCGCCAGTCTTTGGATTTCTACGCCGCGCGAATATTTTGTTTAACCTTTAAACTAATTTTCTATCCGCATATTTTAGAAGTCAATAAATAAGGGATGCATTTAAGATCTTGTAAATTAATATTTCACGTTTAATTCTTGCCACTTTTTGTGCTTCAAGAAATTATCCGCTCAATTTGGTAATGGAAAAAGCGGGACGTATAAATATTTAACCCTTTGAACGTTGAATTCTTTTTTGGAAGCCAAATAAGCATTTTTTGTTACAGTTGTTGTGAAATATTTTTTCTTTTTTCGTATCGTACTGGAAATTGTTTTCAATCGTTGGTAGATAAAGGAATTATGCGATTCGATGATGTATAAAATATTTATACAATAGCCAATTTAGGCTAAGCTTTGCGTTTATTATAGCGAATTGTGAATGGAATTAGACGAGCAGAAAGAGTTAAACAAGCCACCAAATCTTTTTAAATAGAAAAGGTGTGTTTTTGTTTATTATTGCAAGAATTCTGTCATTCGAACTCTTTGCAAAATAAATTTGACAACATAGTCGCCTAATTTTCCCCTAATTTCCCGAATGCACGTCGATTTTTACAGCAGGAACGTTGAATTAATATTAGTAAAGCATATGTTAATCAATAACTGGGGGAACTATCCATTTAACTGGATAATTTTATCCTTTATTTTGTTAGAGAAACAAAGTTCCTAACATAAAATTCATTTCGCCTTAAACCATCCCCTAAAATCGAGTCTCCGCATCTTAAATCTTGGGATATACAAGATTTATTATTTGTACCCAATCTAAATCTAAACTTAACGCAATTTTAAGCCAAAGACTAAAGCTTATGCTAAATATTGTCGTCTATAGAATTTTTAAACTTCTAGCCAAGGCAATTTCAACCCTTCTTAAATCCAAAATTCACCCAATCTTAAATTAACTGTAGAGTAACACAGTAAAATGTCCATTTAATCCAATGATTTCCCTTTGGATTACAATATTTTCCAAATGATAGCAACCTTAAATGAAGCAAATCCAAAGTTTACTTAGTGTTAAACCAACTCTCCCAAAAATCGAGTCTGCATATCATAAATATTGTGATATACAAGATTTTTATAATTTCTATCCAACCCAAATCCAAATTTAATCCAATTTTAAGCCTACCCTTCCTATACTAAATATTGTCATCTATAGAATTTTCAAATTTCCACCCAAAGCAATTCCAACCCGTCCTAAATCCAAAATTCACCCAATTTTAAACTAACTGTATAATAACACAGTAAAATGTCCAACTAATCCAAAAATTTCCCTTTGGATCACAATATTCCCCAAATTACAGCACCTCCAAATGAAGCAAATCCAAAATTCACTTAATCTTAAACCACCCCTCCAAAAATTTGAGCCTGCATATCATAAATATTGTAATATACAAGATTCTTATAACTTCAATCCACCCAAATCCAAACTTAATCCAATTTTAAGCCAAAACTTAAAGCTTACCCTCCCTATACTAAATATTGTTATCTATAGAATTCTCAAATTTCCACCCAAAGCAATTTCAACCCTTCTTAAATCCAAAATTCACCCAATTTTAAACCAATTATACAATAACACAGTAAAATGTCCAACTAATCCAAAAATTTCCCTTTGGATCACAATATTCCCCAAATTACAGCAACTCCAAATGAACCAAATCCAAAATTCACAAAATCTTAAACCAACTATATAATAACACAATAGAATATCCATCTAACCCAATGATTTCCCTTTGGATTACATTATTTCTCAAATCACAGCATCACCAAATAAAGCAAATCCAAAATTTACCTAGTCTTAAACCACCCCTCCCCAAAAATCGAGTCTCCATATCATAAACATTGTTTTTCCTAAATTTGCATAACTTCTACCCAACCCAAATCCAAACTTAATCCAATTTTAAGCCAAAACCTAAAGCCTACCCTTCCTATAATAAATATTGTCATCTATAGAATTCTCAAACTTTCATCCAAGATAATTCCAACCCTTCTTAAATCCAAAATTCAGTCAATCTTAAACTAACTGTATAATAACACAGTAAAATGTCCATCTAATTAAAAAATTTCCCTTTGGATTACAATAGTCCCCAAGTCACAGCATCTCCAAATGAAGCAAATCCAAAATTTACCTAGTCTTAAATCACCTCTCCCAAAAATAGAGCCTCCATATCATAAATATTGTAATATACAAGATTCTTATAACTTCTATCCAACCCAAATCCAAATTTAATCCAATTTTAAGCCAAAATCTAAAGCCTACCCTTCCTATGCTAAATATTGTCGTCTATAGAATTCTCAAATTTCCACCCAAAGCAATTCCAACCCTTCTTACATCCAAAATTCACCCAATTTTAAACAAACTATACAATAACACAGTAAAATATCCATCTAATTCAAAAATTTCCCTTTGGATTACAATATTTCCCAAATGATAACAACCCCGAATGAACCGAATCCAAAATTCACAAAATCTTAAACCAACTATATAATAACACAATAGAATATCCATCTAACCCAATGATTTCCCTTTGGATTACATTAGTTCTCAAATCACAGCATCTCCAAATAAAGCAAATCCAAAATTTACCTAGTCTTAAACCACCCCTACCCAAAAATCCAGTCCTTCTATACAACAACACAATGAAATTTTCATCTAACTCAACAATTCCCCTTTGGATTACAATATTCCTTAAATCACAGCATCTCCAAATAAAGCAAATCCAAAATTTACCTAGTTTTAAACCACCTTTCCCCAAAAATCGAGTCTCCATATCATAAATCTTGTAATATACAAGATTCTTATAAATTCTACCCAACCCAAATCCAAACTTAACCCAATATTAAGCCAAAATCTAAAGCCTCGTTTTGAAATCTTAAATAGTCTAATCCAAAGAACTTTCAAACTTCCACTTGAGAAAGTTCCAACCCTCTCCGTATCCAAAATTCACCCAATGTTAAACTAACTGTAGAATAACACAGTAAAATATCCATCTAGCCCAATAATTTCCCTTTGGATTACAATATTTCCCAAATCACAGCATCTCCAAATAAAGCAAATCCAAAATTTACCTAGTTTTAAACCACCTTTCCCCAAAAATCGAGTCTCCATATCATAAATCTTGTAATATACAAGATTCTTATAAATTCTACCCAACCCAAATCCAAACTTAACCCAATTTTAAGCGAAAATCTAAATCCTAGCTTTGAAATCTTAAATACTTTAATTCAAAGAACTCTCAAACTTCCACATGAGAAATTTCCAACCCTCTCCGAATCCAAAATTCACCCAATCTTAAATTAACTGTAGAAGAACACAGTAAAATATCCATCTAATCCAATGAGTTCCCTTTGGATTACAATATTTCCCAAATCACAGCATCCCCAAATGAAGCAAATCCAAAGTTTACCTAGTCTTAAATCACCCCTCCAAAAAATTGAGTTTCCATATCATAAATATTGTTTTTTCTAAGTTTGTATAACTTCTATCCAACCCAAATCCAAACTTAACCCAATATTAAGCCAAAACCTAAATCCTAGCTTTGAAATCATAAATACTCTAATCCAAAGAACTCTCAAACTTCCACTTGAGAAAATTCCAACCCTCTCCAAATCCAAAATTCACTCAATCTTGAACCAACCCACAAAATCCATCCTTTCCATATTAAATACCACGATATCCAGAATTCTGATAATATCTACCAACCCGAAATCCAAAATTCACCCAATCTTAAACCACCTCTCCAAAAAATTAAGTCTCCATATCATAAATATTGTGATATACAAGATTCTTATAACTTCAATCCAACCCAAATGCAAACTTAACCCAATTATAAGCCAAAATCTAAAGCCTAGCTTTGAAATCTTAAATACTCTAATCCAAATCACTCTCAAACTTCCACTTGAGAAAATTCCAACCCTCTCCAAATCCAAAATTGACACAATCTTAAACCAACCCTCAAAATCAATCCTTTCCATATTAAATACCACGATACCCAGAATTCTGCTAACATCTATCAACCCGAAATCCAAAATTCAATCCACCTCTCGTCGAAAAACTCCACAAGCAGACGATCGCCGCACTCACGAACACACTCACGCGCGTATCTCTCATAATTTCCAAGTAAGCTCCGACAAATTAGCTGCGAGGCATACGTTACCCAACCCCCGATCTCGATCTCCGCTCCTCGCAACCCCTAAAACGACAGATTTCCTCTTACACCGTCTTCTCCTTGCCCCTCTCCGTTCAACATTTTTCCCCAATCGAGCGGAACCCGGCTACACGAGCGCGCACGCACGCGTCCTCTCCGCTCTTCGCTGCCCCTTCGCCGGAGAGGGTAAAGCTTTGGAACGCCGAAAAAAAAGAGAAAAAAAAACGAAAGAGGGAAAGAAAAAAACGAAAAAGAAGAAAGAAGTGAAACGTGGAGGGGTTGCTTGCGGAACGAACTATCCTCCCTCATCCCAGAGAGGGTCGATTCGCGAAAGCTGCTTCGCCTGTTGGGAAGGCGTGAGTCGCAAAAGCTCCGCCTGCAAGCTTCCAGGAACACGCCCAACGGTTGCTTTACCACCCACCCGGTGGCGATCCTGCAAAATAGTCCCGACCAGCCGTGTCACCGAGAACTTCCAACCGGTAACCCCACCATGGTTAAACACACGGCGAACACCCTGATCCATCCCCCCTACTCTATTGCTCGTCCCAACCCTGAGGAAGCTGCGCTTTGCACACAGATTGCATCGGTGGCATCCGCGGATGCAATCATTACCTAGCTGCTACGACGCCGCCTTCGACTTCGTGTATATGTGTGTGTGTGTGTTTGTGTGTGTGTTTGTGTGTATGTTTCTGTGTCCTCTACGAGCATTTTCGCTTCGTGTCCGCTTCTGCCTGTGTTTGGGCGAGTATTTTGGCTTTCGATGGATTTGTATGCGTATCTAGACGTGTGTTCTGGCTTTGTGTGGGTCTAGATGTTTCGTTTGGCTTCGTGTGTGTGTCTAGATACATATTTTGGCTTTGTGTGTGTCGTTTGGCTTCGTGTGTGTGTCTAGGCGAGTATTTTGGCTTTGGCTGGATTTGTATGCGTATCTAGATGTGTATTTTCGCTTTGTGTGGGTCTAGATGTGTCGTTTTAACTTCGTGTGTGTGTCTAGATACATATTTTGGCTTTGTGTGTGTCTAGATGTGTATTTTGGCTTTGTGTGCGTGCCTAGGTGTGTATTTTGGCTTTGGCTAGACTTGTATGCGTATCTAAATGCGTATTTTGGCTTTGTGTGGGTCTAGACGTGTCGTTTTAGCTTCGTGTATTTGTCTACATACATATTTTGGCTTTGTGTGTGTCTAGATACATATTTTGGCTTTCTGTGTGTGCCTAGGTATGTAGTTTGGCTTTGTGTGCGTGCCTAGGTGTGTATTTTGCCTTTGGATGCATTTGTATGTGTATCTAGATGTGTATTTTGGCTTTGTGTGGGTCTAAATGTGTCGTGTTAGCTTCGTGTGTGTGTCTAGATAGATATTTTGGCTTCATGTGTGTTTCTAAGTATGTATTTTGTCTTTGTCTGCGTGCCTATGTGTGTATTTTGGCTTTGTATGTGTACCTAGGTGTGTATTTTGGCTTTGGGTGGATTTGTATGCGTATCTAGATGTGTATTTTGGTTTTCTGTGGGTCTAGATGTGTATTTTAGCCTCGTGTGTGTGTCTAGATACATATTTTGGCTTTCTGTATGTGGCTAGGTGTGTTTTTTGGCTTTGTGTGCCTGCTTATGTGTGTATTTTGACTTTGGGTGGATTTCTATGTATATCCATATGTGTATTTTGGCTTTGTATGAGTCTAGATACATATTTTGGCTTTGTGTGTGTATCCAGGTGTGTCGTTTGGCTTTGTATGTGTGCCTAAGCAAGTATTTTACACCAATATTCTCCTCAATTTCACCCAAATTTTCTCCTATTTTTCCTCTACTTCTTCAAAGCCTCATTTCTTTTTAAAAGGTTCCACTTTTTATCGACACGCGAACGAATTTCAAACCTATCTAAATTTCCTTTTCAAGAAGGATCCCTTTTTAATTTTGCCACGACCAAATATGCGATCGTGACTTTATCCAAAATAATACCAATATTTTCCACAATTTTCTTAAATTTTCTCCTAGTTTTCCTCTTACTTCTTTTTCTTTTTTATATGGATCCACTTTTTATCGACACGCGACGGAGACGCGAGAACAGGCCTTTACTCGAGTTAACGCCAGCGACGCGTAAGTATAGTAGATCCATAAACGTAACCCCTGCGACGACCCTCGTAAACCTGAATTTATTAACACTCGGAACTGCCGCAGGAGATTTGCTAAATGGTTTTCAATTTGTACCTCAACGCGTCCGGGCCACATGCTCGACAGATCTCGCGTCGAATCGCGTGCAGTATACTAAAAAGCTAGAAACGACACGCGTGTGTGTATATATATATATTTCATTTCTTATTTCGAATTTTATTCGAACCGTTCTTCTTTACTCGCCAACCTGCGCCTCTCCGTTACGAAATTTAAATTCGACCGACGCTTCCTTCCTTCCGTTTTATTGGCTATCCTCGTAATTGAATGAGAGAGAAAGTAGATCAGCGTATGCTTCTACTTGTCGTTTTCGTAACAAAAGAGAGAGAACAAAAAAAATAACATGATTTACGCATCGCTTTTCAAAAGAGACGCGGAAAGAGTTAAGAAATTTTTAAAGGCGCTGCAGAAATTAACGAATTCGTTGAAACTTAATACGTAACGCGTAGTAGAATTTATGTTAGTAGCAAACTCGTAATAAAACTAATATACATAGATAATGTTAATAGAATCAATATTAGTACCGAATAGTAAACATTTCTCGGTTAAACGTGAGAACTAAGAACGCTAAAAAAGAAACTGTTGAGCTATGAAATATTTGGTGATTGAATAAATAAAATGTGATATTAATGAAATAAAAGGAGAAGAATAAATATATTCGTTTATCGTTGGATAGAAAACAGCGTGGAAAGTAAATCTACTTAATAATAAATCGTAACATTACTTTACCTAATATTTTCCAATGTTTCTAAATTTACATTTAATTACTTTAATATATTGCAAATAATATATCATAGTAAGAGATTTTCACAACGTGTAAATGGAACTTCTTTCCACAACACGTTTATTACTTCGTTTATAATTTCGTTTATAATTTCTTACTAGAAATTTCCTATCCTTCTATTAAAAATTTCTAATTTCCCTCCACGTTCTCCACGAATTCTCTATTAAATTTTATAAGTTACGCAACAGCTCTTTGCATCACAAAAAAACAAAAAAACAATAGCCTTTCTTTAACTACTTTTATATCCTCGCGTTCGACCGAAAACTTTTCCCCATTCGTAGCAAAATAATAATCGATAAAGAACCAAAAATTGATCAGCTTAATTCATGAAACGTTCGATTTACACGACTGCAATCATTGTTTTATAATAGAAACTTCGTCGACCGCGTTACCGTTTAATTCGTACGCTGCTTCGATGAATTTTTACAAATCGAACTAAAGTTAACGTTGAAAATTTCTCCGCGGTTGGATTGAAAATTGAACGGGAAGCATTTTATCGTATTTTTCCGCGACGCGGTATAAATCTGATCTAGCGGTAATCAGCTTGCTTCCGCTTTCCACGAGTTCTCCTTTATCTCCCTGTCCGCCCAGAAATGATACCGAATTTAATACAGCTTCATTCAATAAACTCCCGTCATATACATACTCATCTTCGTGTCACTAAATTCTAACTCGACGTAGAGTTGTACATCGTAATCCTCTGACTACGCCGAGGCGGAGTCCTTTGAGGGTGAAAACGTTACCGTAGAACACAAACGGGAAGACGAGGCGCGCACGGCAACGAGAGAAACGGAGACAGAGAATTCAGTGGCATGAGGTATATTCCCGTAGTTCGGCGAAAATCTGTAGCCATAATATTGTACATCGTAATAGGAAAGAGGAGGAGATTTCTACCGCCGTTGCACGCGAATATTAACCAAGTATTAAAGGGAGTATTTAGGTTTACAGAGGGCAATTTTAACCCTTTACGCTTCAAACGCGAACTCGAACCACGCGTGACCATTTTTAGTCGCGAGATATTGAAATACAATTTTCCAAACTGATCGTTTTTACCTTTCTTTATGGCCTCGAATTTTCAAGCTTTTCGTGGTTCGTTTTATCGTTCGACAATTAAAACTATACACGGGGCAATTTAGTGGTTTAATGGAAATTTGCGAATTTTCGGTCATTATAATTATGGATACGTTAAATTTCGTTTTCATTTAAGTAGCCAGGCATTGCTTAGATTTATTTAGAGGCAATTTTAACCCTTTCGCGGCGATTATTCATATATATATACTATGTATATTCATATATATATATATATTCATATTATAATATTCGTACACATATATATGTTCATATATATTATATATTATATATTATATATTCATAAATATTCACATTTATTAGACGTATGCGAGAGCTTCACTATTTATTTCCAATTCTCTTCTATTTATATACGACTAATATAATATAATATAATATAACATAATATAATATAATATAATATAATATAATATAATATAGTATATAATATATATTTACTATAATATTTAATTATCTAGATACATACACTTTGCATGACTTTAAATTAATAAAGCCGAAACAACAATTATACAAAAATATATGTTTGTATATACACTTAACAGATGCTTCGAATCACAATCGGAGGAATTCGCATTTTACGCGACATAATTGCAAATAACACTCACTATCATTATTTAACGTTACAATATTCAGTTAAAAGGAATTGGAGTGGTTAAAGTTTGGTATAATGTAATCCAAGCATAAAATATTGACCACGACGTGATAAAATAAGAAAATATGTAATTAAAATTTTGTATATCGTAATCTAAATACAAAATATTGACCACGATGTAATGAAATAAGGAGATATTTAGTTAAAATCTTGTACAATGTAATCTAAACACAGAATATTGACCGCGACGTAATAAAATAATAAAAAGATACTTAAGAAGAATTGGAGTAGTTAAAATCTCGTATAATGTAATCTAAACACAAAATATTGACAACTTAATAAAATAAGGAAATATGTAATTAAAATTTTGTACAATGTAATTGAAACACAGAATATTGACCGCGACGTAATAAAATAATAGAAAAAGATACTTAATTAACCCTTTGCGGACGAGCGTCGACAAATAGTCGCCTAATCATTTTTTCGCTTTCCAAACCCATGTCGACTTTTAAAGCACAGAACTTAATGCAATAATAAATATTTGAAATCGTTGGAAATTAAATGGTTTCGAACTCGAATGCGTGAAAACTCAAAGTCGTGGAATTCGAAACTAAAGTACTCTCACAAGTGTCATTACTTCTCATCCGCAAAGAGTTAAGAAGAATTGGAGTAGTTAAAATCTCGTATAATGTAATCTAAACGCTAAATATTGACCACAACTTAATAAAATAAGGAGGTATTTAGTTAAAATCTTGTACAATGTAATCTAAACACAGAATATTGACCGCGACGTAATAAAATAAAAGAAAAATACTTAATTAAGACGAATTGGAGTAGTTAAACTCTCGTATAATGCAATCCGAACGCTAAATAGTGAACGCGACGTAATAAAATAAGAACCACGTGTGCGAATAGCTTCACGGCACTGACAGAAATGCACAGAAGGACGAGTGACCTCGGATCGTCAACGTCAACACGCAACGTTTTCAAATTTCGTTTATAGTCGGCCGAGTGGTGGGGAGAAGATGTCGAACGATGTTCCTTTTACACCGCACAACATTGAGACGCGTAGTTTGCGAGAGATTGGGGCGTGTAAACGACCTAGGCTAGGACGTGAATGGGCTTTTCTCTGATCGTGTGCACGTGTGCGTGGTTTTCGACATCAAGCTGCTTAAACGATGAACGGCGACTAATCGCTAAGTTCACTAAGTTCTCGAAGTTCTACGAATTGTAACGCAGCGGATGGTTAAGCTATAATCGCGAGAATTTAATATCTTTCAATTTTAACCGAGCGTTTAACTATCGAGTTGCATCGATTTGAGTGTATAGAAGTTATTAGTATGATATTAATAGAAGTTATTAGTATGATATTAATATAAGTTATTAATAATAGTTATAATATTATTATCATTATTAATAATATTGGAACAATAAGGAGGATTTTTAGAGGTGTTTATTTTAGAATTTTGTTGGATTTAATCTCTTTTACTTTTAATCGTGCGTTTAACTATTGAGTTGCATCGATATGAGTGTATAAAAGTTATTAGTATGATATTAATATAAGTTATTAATAGTAGTTGTAATATTATTATCATTATTAATAATATTGGAATAACGAGGAGGATTTTTTGTAGTGTTTCTTTTAGAATTTTGTTGAATTTAATCTCTTTCAATTTTAATCGTGCGTTTAACTATTGAGTTGCATCGATATGAGTGTATAAAAGTTATTAGTATGATATTAATATAAGTTATTAATAGTAGTTGTAATATTATTATCATTATTAATAATATTAGAATAACAAGGAGGATTTTTTGTAGTGTTTCTTTTAGAATTTTGTTGAATTTAATCTCTTTCAATTTTAATCGTGCGTTTAACTATTGAGTTGCATCAATATGAATATAGAAGTTGTTAGTATAATATCAATATACATTATTAATAATAGTTGTAATATTATTATCATTATTAATAATATTGGAACAATGAGGAGGATTTTTTGTGGTGTTCCTTTTAGAATTTTGTTGGATGCAATCTCCTTTATTAATAAATAAAAATGAACTGGTGTCGATTCGAGCTTCGTAAGTTAATTCTTGTTTCGTCTAAATTGTTCCTTACAATTTTCTCTTAAATGCACAGGCAAATTTTGAGGAATCGTTATTTCAAATTAACGATTAGTTAAAATAAACAGAAAATAGAATTAAATATATAAAAATAAACTGGTGTCGTTTCGATCTTTGTGAGTTAATTCCTGTTTCGTCTAAATTGTTCCTTACAATTTTCTCTTAAATGCACAGGCAAATTTTGAGGAATCGTTATTTCAAATTAACGATTAGTTAAAATAAACAGAAAATAGAATTAAATATATAAAAATAAACTGGTGTCGTTTCGATCTTTGTGAGTTAATTCCTGTTTCGTCTAAATTGTTCCTTACAATTTTCTCTTAAATGCACAGGCAAATTTTGAGGAATCGTTATTTTAAATTAACGATTAAATAAGAAAAATAGAAAATAGAATGAAATATATAAAAATAAATTGGTATCATTTCGATCTTTGTGAGTTAATTCTTGTTTCGTCTAAATTGTTCCTCATAATTTTCTTTTAAATGCACAGGCAAATTTTAAGGAATCGTTATTTTAAATTAACGATTAAATAAGAAAAATAGAAAATAGAATGAAATATATAAAAATAAACTGGTATCATTTCGATCTTTGTGAGTTAATTCTTGTTTCGTCTAAATTGTTCCTCATAATTTTCTTTTAAATGCACAGGCAAATTTTAAGGAATCGTTATTTCAAATTAACGATTAGATATAATAAATATAAAATAAGATTAGATATATAAAAATGAATTGACGTCGTTTCGATCTTCGCGAGTTAATTCTTGTTTCATCTAAATTGTTCCTCATAATTTTCTTTTAAATGCACCGGCAAATTTTAAGGAATCGTTATTTCAAATTAACGATTAGATATAATAAATATAAAATAGGATTAAATATATAAAAATAAACTGGTGTCCTTTCGATCTTCGCGAGTTAATTCTCGTTTCGGCTAAATTGTTCCTTACAATTTTCTCTTAAATGCACAGGCGAGCTGCGGGGAATCGTTAATTCAAATTCGAAAAGATAATGTCCCGGTTGTTAGAACGTATATTCCGCGGTAGCTGCGCCTAGTTAGGCAACTTCGCTTGCGAAACCGTGCCTCTAACCCCCTTGAACGGTTGTAGAAGACGTAAGGCGATGCAGACGCGAGCTTCTATGCCTCCGCCAGCAGTGGATGCGTTATATATCACGAAGAAAACTTTCAGCATAGATAACCTACTTGAGGAGTTAGCCCGCGTACATGCAAATTTCTGAATTATTATGCCGCGACGAGTATATTATGCGAGCTACTCTTCCCATCCCCGTGGAATTTTCCATGCTAAAACGACGTTTCTCCCCCCCTCTTACCAAGCATCCCCCTTTTCTTACCGTGGCTCAACCAAAGATACATTTATCTATCGTTTCCTTTCAGCCTTTCATTTTAATACGAAACTCGCAATCAGTGGAGTTTCTTTGCTTTGGGTTTTAGTGTAATGGGAGAATTTTAATTGGGGAAGTTGTTTATGGGACAGTGTTCGGTTTATGGGATTTGGAAGCTTGGGAATTTTGGAAAGAGTTTGAAATTTTTCGGGTTTATTATTGGTGAAAGTAGGGGAAGTTTTCAAGGTTTTGAATTTTCGAGTATTTTGAGTAATAAGGCTTTGAATTTATAAACGTTTGGATTTCCGAGATTTCGAATTTTGAGCTTTTGAGTTTCTAAGTGTTAGGACTTCCAAGCTTTCGAATTCTAAGCCTTGGGGTTTCTAAGCATTTATTTTTCCAAGCTTTCGAATTTTAAGCCTTTGAGTTTCTAAGCATTTAAATTTCCAAGCTTTGGAATTCTAATCCCCAAAATTTCTAAGAATTTGAATTTTCTAGCTTTCAAACACCAAGGCTTTGAATTTATAAACTGTTAAATACCAAGGCTTTGAAATTCTAACTGTTTAAAGTTCCAAGCTTTCTAATTCTAATATCCTAAATTTCTAATCCCTTAAATTTCCAAGCTGTCGAAATCTAAGCCCGCAAATATCTAATCCCTTAAATTTCCAAGCTTTTGAATTCTAAGGTATCAAATGTCTAATCCCTTAAATTACCAAGCTTTCGAATTCTAAGACCTCGAATTTTTAATGTCTTAAATTTCCAAGCTTTCGAATTCTAAGGCCTCGAATTTCTAAGCCCTTAAGATTCCAAACCTTCGAATTCTAATCCCTCGAATTTCTATTCCCATAAATTTCCTCCAAGTTTTTGAATTCTAAGGCCTCGAATTTCCAATCCCTTAAATTTTCAAGCATTCGAATTGTAAGGCCTCGAATTCCTAAGCCCTTACATTTCCAAGCTTTCGAATTCTAAGGCCTCGAATATCTTAGCCCTTAAATTTCCAAGCTTTCGAATTCTAAGCCCTCCAATTTCTGTTCCCATAAATTTCCAAGTCTTCTAATTCTAATCTCCCAAATTTCTATTCCCACAAATTTCCAAGCTTTCGAATTCCAATCTCCAAAATTTCTAACCCCTTAAATTTCCAAGCTTTCGAATTTTAATCTCCCAAATTTCTAATCCCTTAAATTTCCAAGCATTCGAATTCTAAGGCCTCGAATTTCTAATCCCTTAAATTTCCAAGCTTTCGAATTCTACGGCCTCGAATATCTAAGCCTTTAAATTTCCAAGCTTTCGAATTCTATGGCCTCGAATTTCGAATCCCTTAAATTTCCAAGCTTTCGAATTCTAAGACCTCGAATTTCTAAGCCCCTAAAGTTCCAAGCTTTCGAATTCTAAGACCTTGAATATCAAATCCCTTAAATTTCCAAGCATTCGAATTCTAAGGCCTCGAATTTCTAATCCCTTAAATTTCCAAGCTTTCGAATTCTAAGGCCTCGAATATCTTAGCCCTTAAATTTCCAAGCTTTCGAATTCTAAGCCCTCAAATTTCTGTTCCCATAAATTTCCAAGCCTTCTAATTCTAATCTCCCAAATTTCTATTCCCACAAATTTCCAAGCTTTCGAATTCCAATCTCCAAAATTTCTAACCCCTTAAATTTCCAAGCTTTCGAATATTAATCTCCCAAATTTCTAATCCCTTAAATTTCCAAGCATTCGAATTCTAAGGCCTCGAATTTCTAATCCCTTAAATTTCCAAGCTTTCGAATTCTAAGGCCTCGAATTTCTAATCCCTTAAATTTCCAAGCTTTTGAATTCTAATCTCCCAAATTTCTAATCCCTTAAATTTCCAAGCTATTGAGTTCTAAGGCTTCGAATATCTAAGCCTTTAAATTTCCAAGCTTTCGAATTCTAAGGCCTCGAATACCTAAGCCCTCAAATTTCCAAGCTTTCGAAATCGAAGGCTTCGAATATCTAAGCCCTCAAATTTCCAAGCTTTCGAATTCTAAGGCCTCGAATTTCTAATCTCTTAAATTTCCAAGCCTTCGAATTCTAGGGCCTCGAATATTTTAGCCCTCAAATTTCCAAGCTTTTGAAATCGAAGGCCTCGAATATCTTAGCCCTTAAATTTGCAAGACTTCGAATTCTACGGCCTCGAATATCTAAGCCTTTAAATTTCCAAGCTTTCGAATTCTAAGGCCTCGAATATCCAATCCCATAAATTTCCAAGACTTCGAATTCTAAGGCCTCGAATTTCTAATCCCTTAAATTTCCAAGCTTTTGAATTCGAATCTCCCAAATTTCTAATCCCTTAAATTTCCAAGCTTTTGAATTTTAATCTCCCAAATTTCTAATCCCTAAAATTTCCAAGTCTTCGAATTCTAATCTCCCAAATTTCCAAGCCTTCGAATTCTAATCTCCCAAATTTCGAATCCCTTAAATTTCCAAGACTTCGAATTCTAAGGCCTCGAATTTCTAATCCCTTAAATTTCGAAGCTTTCGAATTCTAATCTCCCAAATTTCGAATCCCTCAAATTTCCAAGCTTTCGAAATCGAAGGCCTCGAATATCTTAGCCCTTAAATTTGCAAGACTTCGAATTCTACGGCCTCGAATATCTAAGCCTTTAAATTTCCAAGCTTTCGAATTCTAAGGCCTCGAATATCCAATCCCTTAAATTTCCAAGACTTCGAATTCTAAGGCCTCGAATATCCAATCCCTTAAATTTCCAAGACTTCGAATTCTAAGGCCTCGAATTTCTAATCCCTTAAATTTCCAAGCTTTCGAATTCTAAGGCCTCGAATTTCTAATCCCTTAAATTTCCAAGCTTTTGAATTCTAATCTCCCAAATTTCTAATCCCTTAAATTTCCAAGCTATCGAATTCTAATCTCCCAAATTTCTAATCCCTTAAATTTCCAAGCATTCGAATTCTAAGGCCTCGAATTTCTAATCCCTTAAATTTCCAAGCTTTCGAATTCTAAGGCCTCGAATACCTAAGCCCTCAAATTTCCAAGCTTTCGAAATCGAAGGCCTCGAATATCTAAGCCCTCAAATTTCCAAGCTTTCGAATTCTAAGGCCTCGAATTTCTAATCTCTTAAATTTCCAAGCCTTCAAATTCTAGGGCCTCGAATATTTTAGCCCTTAAATTTCCAAGCCTTCGAATTCTAAGGCCTCGAATTTCTGATCCCTTAAATTTCCAAGCCTTCGAATTCCAAGGCCTCGAATATCCAATCCCTTAAATTTCCAAGACTTCGAATTCTACGGCCTCGAATATCTAATCCCTTAAATTTCCAAGCTTTCGAATTCTAAGGCCTTGAATTTCTAAGCCCTTAAATTTCCAAACTTTCGATTTCTAATCTCCCAAATTTCTAATCCCTTAAATTTCCAAGCCTTCGAATTCTACGGTCTCCAATTTCTAAGCCTATAAATTTCCAAGCTTTCGAATTCTACGGCCTCGAATATCTAATCCCTTAAATTTTCAAGCATTCGAATTCAAAGCCCTCGAACATCTAATCCCTTAAATTTCCAACCGTTCGTATTGGGAGCCTTTGGATATCGAAGAAAATAAGATTTCGAGACGATGATTAATAGTAGAAAAGCGAATTGTAAGGGTTGTGCCCTTCGTAGAGGCCTTGACGAAGCCTTCTAGTACGAAGGATCTTTGATGGACGCCTGGTTGCTCAAGAAAATTCAGTTAGTCCGCAGCTTTGTGTCCTGTCGCGTGGCAGGGGTTGGAGGGGTGATAGTGCTCGGACGGATGTCTCTGCTTGGAACTTAATTAGCCGTCGCAGCCTTAATTACTGCCTGATATTGCTCCGGGACAATTAACGCAATTAACCGGAGAAAGTGTTGCGCATCGACTTTTCTTTCCAATTTCTTTTCTGCTCGATCGTTTGTCGTTACAGAAATATTCTCTAGCCTACCTCCCATCTCTTATGCACATTTTATCGTACCTTTAAGGAAAAATTCCATTCCTTTCATTCATTGTAACAATTAATTTAATATCTTCTCTTTCCTCTTTTTTTCTGCTAAATTTAATTGTGCAGGAAGATATTTTTATTTAAAATTGATTTGGTATATGTTTCAATATTTAAAAGGGTTTTCAATATTTTTCGACAGTTAAGTTGTTAAAGGGTGTGAGTTAATTAGGACGAGATTTGAAACTGTTTAAGTTTCGTGATTTGGAATTCTAAAGCTTGGAAATTCAAAGCCTTAAAATTCTAAAGCATGGAAATTCAAAGCCTTGAAATTCTAAAGCTTGAAAATTCAAAGCCGTGGAATTCTAAAGCTTGGAAATTCAAAGCCTTGGAATTTTAAAGCTTGTAAATTCAAAGCCTTGTAATTCTATAGCTTCGAAATTAAAAGCCTTGGAATTCTAAAGCTTGAAAATTCAAAGCCTTGTATTTCGAAAGGTTGGAAATTCAAAGCCTTGGAATTTTAAAGCTTGGAAATTCAAAGCCTTAAAATTCTAACGCTTGGAAATTCAAAGCCTTGGAATTCTAAAGCTTGAAAATTCAAAGCCGTATAATTCTAAAGCTTGGAAATTCAAAGCCTTAGAATTACAAAGATTGGAAACTCAAAGCTTTGGAATTCTAAAACTTGGAAATTCAAAGCCTTGTAAATCGAAAGCTTGAAAATTCAAAGCCTTAAAATTGTAAAGCTTGGAAATTCAAAGCCTTAAAATTCGAAAGCTTGCAATTTCAAAGCCTTAGAATTCTAAAGCATGGAAATTCAAAGCTTTGGAATTCTAAAGCTTTGAAATTCAAAGCCATGTAATTCTAAAGCTTCGAAATTAAAAGCCTTGGAATTCTAAAGCTTGAAAATTCAAAGCCTTGTATTTCGAAAGGTTGGAAATTCAAAGCCTTGGAATTTTAAAGCTTGGAAATTCGAAGCCTTAAAATTCTAAAGGTTGGAAATTCAAAGCCTTAAAATTCTAAAGCATGGAAATTCAAAGCCTTGTAATTCGAAAGCTTGGAAATTCAAAGCCTTGGAATTCTAAAGCTTGGAAATTCAAAGCCTTGGAATTTTAAAGCTTGTAAATTCAAAGCCTTGTAATTCTATAGCTTCGAAATTAAAAGCCTTGGAATTCTAAAGCTTGAAAATTCAAAGCCTTAAAATTCTAAAGCATGGAAATTCAAAGCCTTGGAATTTTAAAGCTTGTAAATTCAAAGCCTTGTAATTCTATAGCTTCGAAATTAAAAGCCTTGGAATTCTAAAGCTTGAAAATTCAAAGCCTTGTATTTCGAAAGGTTGGAAATTCAAAGCCTTGGAATTTTAAAGCTTGGAAATTCAAAGCCGTAAAATTCTAATGCTTGGAAATTCAAAGCCTTGAAATTCTAAAGCTTGAAAATTCAAAGCCGTGGAATTCTAAAGCTTGGAAATTCAAAGCCTTGGAATTTTAAAGCTTGTAAATTCAAAGCCTTGTAATTCTATAGCTTCGAAATTAAAAGCCTTGGAATTCTAAAGCTTGAAAATTCAAAGCCTTGTATTTCGAAAGGTTGGAAATTCAAAGCCTTGGAATTCTAAAGCTTGAAAATTCAAAGCCTTGTATTTCGAAAGGTTGGAAATTCAAAGCCTTGGAATTTTAAAGCTTGGAAATTCAAAGCCGTAAAATTCTAATGCTTGGAAATTCAAAGCCTTGGAATTCTAAAGCTTGAAAATTCAAAGCCGTATAATTCTAAAGCTTGGAAATTCAAAGCCTTAGAATTACAAAGCTTGGAAACTCAAAGCTTTGGAATTCTCAAACTTGGAAATTCAAAGCCTTGTAAATCGAATGCTTGGAAATTCAAAGCCTTGTAAATCGAAAGCTTGAAAATTCAAAGCCTTAAAATTGTTAGGCTTGGAAATTCAAAGCCTTAAAATTCGAAAGCTTGCAAATTCAAAGCCTTAGAATTCTAAAGCATGGAAATTCAAAGCTTTGGAATTCTAAAGCTTTGAAATTCAAAGCCATGTAATTCTAAAGCTTCGAAATTCAAAGCTTTGGAATTCTAAAGCTTCGAAATTCAAAGCTTTATAATTCAAAGCCTTGTAAATCGAATGCTTGGAAATTCAAAGCCTTAAAATTCGGGAGCTTGGACATTCAAAGCCTTGCAATTCTAAAGCTTGGTAATTCAAAGCCTTCTAATTCGAAAGCTTAGAAATTCAAAGCCTTCTAATTCGAAAGCTTAGAAATTCAAAGCCCTCAAATTCGAAAGCTCTGGAAGTTCGTAGAAATAAATAAAATCCTAAGACAAATTTTCACATTTCCGTTGCGTATCGCTAAGACACAATTGTTACGAGAGTAATACCGATGCACCTGTAAACTGCCATAATTATTCGATACCTCTTGACACACCTAATTGGACAAGTTGGTGGGCACCGGAAGAGAGCAAGATGGAGGAGATAGGAAGAAGTTGTTGCTAAAGGGGGGAGGGAAGAGGCGTAGAAGAGAGAAGAGACGATACTGACCGTCGATTTCTACAGACCATCCGTGGACCAACCATCGGCTCGTAATGGCCACTTTGAGGGCCCGCCATAAGCTTCCCCAAAGAGACGAACCCTTGCCCTAAGTGGTCTTACACCGACGTTTCCACCAGCTAGATACTTACTTTGCCTATCCGCAATATGACCTAACCTTTTGCCCTCTCCCATCTGCCCGTGTATCTTTCTCGGTCCTCGGGATCCTTCTCTGTTTTCAGTTTACCTCTAGCCCTCTTCACCTCCCCAACGACGATACTTTTGCCCAAGGTACACTGGTGTACCGTTAATTAATCGGATATTAATTTGTACCCCTCGAAAGAGCCACTATTTTGCCGTATAAATTGCTATCGTTTATAGGTATACGCGAGGCTTTCAGTTTTCGAGCTTTCGAGTTACGAGGGTTTGGATTTAGGAGATTTGGAATTTTTAGGGTTTGGATTCGTAAGATTTCGCGAATTGCGCGGGTTTGGATTTAGATGGTTTGGAATTATAGGGGTTTGAATTTCTTAGCTTTCGAAGTATAAGGCTTTGGATTTCCAAGCTTTCGAATTACAAGGCTTTGAATTTCTAAGCTTTAGAATTTTAAGCCTTTGAATTTCCAAGCTTTAGAATTTTAAGGCTTTGAATTTCTAAGCTTTAGAATTATAAGGCTTTGAATTTCCAAGCTTTAGAATTTCAAGGCTTTGAATTTCCATGCTTTCGAGTTACAAGGCTTTGAAGTTCCAAGCTTTTAATTTCCAAGGCTTCGAATTTCCAAACTTTAGAATTTTAAGCCTTTGATTTTCCAAGCTTTCGAATTACAAGGCTTTGAATTTCCAAGCTTTAGAATTTTAATACTTTGAATTTCCAAGCTTTAGAATTCTAAGGCTTTGAATTTCCAAGCTTTAGAATTCTAAGGCTTTGAATTTCCAAGCTTTCAAATTTCTTGGCTTTGGATTTCCAAGCTTTAGAATTCCAAGGCTTTGAATTTCCAAGCTTTCGAATTACAAGGCTTTGAATTTCCAAGCTTTAGAATTTTAATACTTTGAATTTCCAAGCTTTAGAATTCTAAGGCTTTGAATTTCCAAGCTTTCAAATTTCTTGGCTTTGGATTTCCAAGCTTTAGAATTCCAAGGCTTTGAATTTCCAAGCTTTCGAATTACAAGGTTTTGAATTTCCAAGCTTTAGAATTTTAAGCCTTTGAATTTCCAAGCTTTCAAATTTCTTGGCTTTGGATTTCCAAGCTTTAGAATTCCAAGGCTTTGAATTTCCAAGCTTTAGAATTTTAAGGCTTTGAATTTCCAAGCTTTAGAATTTTAAGGCTTTAATTTCCAAGCTTTCGAATTACAAGGCTTTGAATTTCCAAGATTTAGAATTTTAAGACTTTGAATTTCCAAGATTTCGAATTACAAGGCTTTGAATGTCCAAGCTTTCAAATTTCTTGGCTTTGGATTTCCAAGCTTTAGAATTCCAAGGCTTTGAATTTCCAAGCTTTCGAATTACAAGGCTTTGAATTTCCATGCTTTTATAATTCTAAGGCTTTGAATTTCCAAGCTTTGAAATTCCAAGGCTTCGAATTTCCAAACTTTAGAATTTTAAGCCTTTGAATTTCCAAGCTTTCAAATTTCTTGGCTTTGGATTTCCAAGCTTTAGAATTCCAAGGCTTTGAATTTCCAAGCTTTAGAATTTTAAGGCTTTGAATTTCCATACTTTCGAATTACAAGACTTTGAATTTCCAAGCTTTCCAATTACAAGGCTTTGAATTTCCAAGCTTTAGAGTTACAATGTTTTGAATTTCCAAACTTTAGAATCTTAAGGCTTTGAATTTCCATGCTTTAGAATTCTAAGCCTTTGAATTTCCAAGCTTTAGAATTACAATGATTTGAATTTCCAAGCTTTAGATTTTAAGGCTTTGAATTTCCAAGCTTTTAAATGTTAAGGCTTTGAATTTCCAAGTTCTAAAATTTCAAGGCTTTGAATTACCAAGCTTTCGAATTATAAGGCTTTGAATTTCCAAGCTTTCGAATTATAAGGCTTTGAATTTCCAAGCTTTAAAATTCCAAGGCTTCAAATTTTCAAGCTTTAGAATTTTAAGGCTTTAAAAACACGTTTCGTATAAACAAAGATAACATAAATAGTTCGAATCTTTCAACGTTATAATTTATATTAGAATATTAAGGTATCGAAGTGTTTGAATATTGAAATACTAATGTTAACATGAAAGCATTAAGCTGTTAGAATTAATATTAGTCTATTGAAACATTCCATTTATAATTTATATTAGAATATTAAGTTATCCAAGTATCAAAATATTGAAATACTAATGTTAACATGAAAAGAATTAAGCCGTTAGAATTAATATTAGAGTATTAAATCATTACAGCTATAATTTATATTAAAATATTAAGTTATCCAAGTATCAAAATATTGAAATACTAATGTTAACATGAAAGCATTAAACTGTTACAATTAATATTAGATTATTGAAACGTTAGAATTCGCGTTAAACAAATACGCAAGAGTAATTAAAAATATTTTATAACAGTGCATAAAGATTTCTAGTCTATTGTTAAGTATTGCCAGCATTGTTCAGAATTGTAAGAAGTCTTTCGTTAGCTTGATATCCGGTGTAGGGTCTAGGTCACACGTCGCGACGTTTCTGAAGCGTTCGACAACTCATTGTCAAACTGTTCGCCGTAACGTTTGACGGTTATTCGATAGTTTCCGCCTTAAGTAACGTCCTTTCGCTAACATTTCAACGTGTCACCGATTCCACCACCTACGAACTAAATCTTTCAGCAATTTCTTCGACGACTCACCTAACATCCTACGAAACTATAAAATCGTGAAGTAATCGAAGATTTAAACGTCGACTCGTGCTGATCTTTCGTTAATCTTCGAATAATATTTGGCAATAAATCGTTGCGTACAAATTTTCCTGTTCTAACGATTCTATTATATTTTTCTCCCTATTCTAATTATAGTATTTTCTTTTTTTTTTATTTAGGATGATTTGAAACATGTTGCAAAATTAACTTGGAGAAACGTAGCAATATTTATTGTATCCGTTATAAAAATTGATGACCTGTTTTAGATGGGATTTCATCGGTAACAGGATCTATAGATCGTGTATCATTGAACTACAAAGTGAAATAAAGAAATGGGGGGAGGGGGGGTGATGGATTAAACAAATCGTAAAGTAGAAAGTTAAAAATCAATTCTTTATTTCCGATGAATTTTTCAAGATCCGTAATATTTGTTATAATGCCCAATCGTAAATAATTGATCTGTTTTAGATGATACGTGATAGATAATTCGATCTATAGGTCATGTCTCGTTAAACTACAATATAAAATGAAGAATCAGTGAGTTGATGGGTTGGAAAAATCACAAAGCGAATAGTTAAGAACCAATCCTTTCGTTCTAAGTAATTTCGTAAGATTTATAATATTTTGTATAATTTGCATAATAAATAGATGGTCGATTTTAATTAAAACGTTATAGATACCATAATTTATATGTTATATAACGCTAAACCACAATGTAACATGAAGAATTAAAGGGTTGATATGTTGCACAAATCGAGAAGCAAAGGGTTAATAATTAATCTTTTTTCTTTATTTCTAATGAATATTTCAAGATTCGTAGTATTTTTTTTATAATATCCACCATGAATAATTAGTCTGTTTTAGATGAAACACGACACATAATTGGATCTATAGATCGTATATCATTAAACCACAATGTGAAACGAAGAATTGGAGGGTTGATAAGTTGCACAAATCGAGAAGCAAAGGGTTAATAATTAATCTTTTTTCTTTATTTCTAATGAATATTTCAAGATTCATAGTATTTTTTTTATAATATCCACCATGAATAATTAGTCTGTTTTAGATGAAACACGACACATAATTGGATCTATAGATCGTATATCATTAAACCACAATGTGAAACGAAGAATTGGAGGGTTGATAAGTTGCACAAATCGAGAAGCAAAGGGTTAATAATTAATTTTTTTTCTTTATTTCTAATGAATATTTCAAGAATCATAGTATTTTTTTTATAATATCCACCATGAATAATTAGTCTGTTTTAGATGAAACACGACACATAATTGGATCTATAGATCGTATATCATTAAACCACAATGTGAAACGAAGAATTGGAGGGTTGATAAGTTGCACAAATCGAGAAGCAAAGGGTTAATAATTAATCCTTTATTTCTAATGAATTTTTCAAGATCCATAGTATTTTTTTTTTTATAATATCCACCATGAATAATTAGTCTGTTTTAAATGAAACACGACACATAATTGGATCTATAGATCGTGTATCATTAAACCACAATGTGAAACGAAGAATTGGAGGGTTGATAATATACAAATATACAAATCAAAACGCAAAGGGTTAAAGATAATTCTTTATTTCTGATGAATTTTTCAATATTCATAATATTTTTCGATAATATCCACAATAAATAATTGATCTGTTTTACATGCAACACGATAGTTAATTGGATCTATAGATCGTATATTATTAAACCACAATGTGAAACGAAGAATTGGAGGGTTGATAATATACAAATATACAAATCAAAACGCAAAGGGTTAAAGATAATTCTTTATTTCTGATGAATTTTTTAATATTCATAATATTTTTCGATAATATCTACAATAAATAATTGATCTGTTTTATATGCAACACGATAGTTAATTGGATCTATAGATCGTATATCATTAAACCACAATGTGAAACGAAGAATTGTAGGGTTCATAAGTTATACAAATCAAAACGCAAAGGGTTAAGGATAATTCTTTATTTCTGATGAATTTTTCAATACTCATAATAAATAATTGATCTGTTTTACATGCAACATGATACTTAATTGGATTTATAGATCACGTATCGTTGAACAGCAAGGTAAACCAGAGAGAAAATGTGTAGCTTATATGTAAAGAAAATTAATACAGATTCAACGATACGTTTTTCTACTTCCAACGTCAATTTTTTCCAATCTTCCAAAGTCTACGATACTTCTCATCGCATTTACCATAAATATTCGTCGATTTGAAGTGAAACACCATAGTCACAATGATCTATAGATCATATTACATTATTGAACCGCAGCATAAAACGAAGAATCAGAAGGTCGATGCTTCGACCAAATTACAAATCAAATGGTTAAAAATTATGAATCTATTTAAGATCCACGGTGTTGTTTGTAACATGCACCATAAATATCTGTCGATTTCGAGTGAAACGCCATGAATACCGCAATGTAAAATAAAGAATCGTAAGGGTTAATCTGTTAAAACAAATTACAAGTGCAAATAGTTAAGAAAGTTTCGCTAATTCCTCGACCTCTGTAACATTTCTTACGACATCCACCGTCTACACATATGTACATAAATATCGTTCGAACCACCGTGTAAACACCGCGAATCCACCACGTTCGATAATACATCCATAGATCCACGTATTCTCAAGGCGAGCTGATCGTAAAACGTTCGAAAATGCTTTCGGGCGGGTTTCGAAAAGGGTTTGAAAGCCTGCTTAATTTCGGGGTGGCTACGCCCGCGTACTCGCTATTCGAAAGAAAAGAACGAATGGACGGCGGAAGGGGTTAACTTCTAATTGTTTTGTTAAATGACGCGCGAGTAAGAATCCCTGGGAGAGGACTTAAGCCCGAAAGCGAGCGCCAGGTTTCAGTTCGTTTCCTCAGTCTTCCCGCTTTCTTTCTCTCCCTCTCCGAGCCTCTCCTCTCTTCTGCCTTAATTCTTAGCTTTATTCTCTTCTAAGACTCTCTCTTAATTTCTTATTTCCCCCCCCCCCCCCCCCCCCCCACCCACATTTCTACCGACCTGCGCGTACTATCTTACCCGTTTCGCAATTTATACCACCCCCGAGAAGAGGAGAGAGAAAGAGAGAGAGAGGCCACTGAATGCCAGGCTTAAGCAGACAATGCTTCGCTTTCAAACGCCGGCTTCGCGAGACCTTTCTTTCGCATTAGATACTTTAATTCTTTAAACGTGTCTTCCTCTCCCCTCTGCCGTGGCCAACGGAAACTTTTATATCGGGTTCGATCGATCATCGTCGGTTTTATATCCTCCCCCCCCCCCCCTCGCGCTAACACGCGTGTTATTATAAGCAGGTTTGTTTAAACATTTGCCTCGTTACGACGCGTTACACCGGCGGTGCAAACGTGCAATGAATAACAGAGTGTACTGTTTCCATACGTTTAATTTTACTTGCAATCGTGGCGACTACCACTAGAGGGACACGCGAAATAGGACTTTCTCGAAAGCACTCGCTTCAAACACCTCGTACATATATGCATACCGCCTTCCACCTTCCTTCCTTAAGAAAACGGGTTTTTGAAAGTTTTTCCCGTGAATAAATACAAAGTGATTAACTAATCAAATACATCACTAGCACGTAACCAACAAGACAGTGGGTCATAAGGGAAAAATCCCTAGGTACCACGGAAACATTACCGAAAGTAACCAACAGAAAAAAAACCTTCCTTCCAATATCAAAGTTTATGATCTAGGTTTTTTGCAAATTTTATCCTGGATTAAATCCACTATCACCAAGAGGTTCACGCAGGTAATACCAAAATTGTTAAGAGTCGCCATACGGTTAACTTTTAATTAAACTCTGGACAAGTCCATTTTTTAATTACCTCCCCTTAAGAATTGACAGAGTTTAAGTTGCAGGGAATTGAATGAAATACTAAATTTATCCTATGAATACTAAATTAAATGAACGAAAAGGTAATAATAATACACGAGCACGTGTGTTTATCTTACGCGAACTCTTCTTAAACACGATCGCAGCAACGTTAACGAAAGAACAAAAAAAATGCGCATTTTTGCGACCGATTTGGGAACACATGTTAGATTCTCTTCTTACAAGAATCAACGTGCCCCCCCACCCCTCCCCTGTTGTGGCGTGGGCCCCACGTTGTGACACACTGCGTTAAATAGAAGAAAATTACGGAACCTTTGTTAATGTTAAAGTAAATGACAGCCAATTATCTGTCACAGTTCCCCATACGTTTCAATTTGATTCATTTTACTCGTAATACGAAAGCAACGTACAATAGAAGAATCGTAAGTGTGTAGAAATTTTTCATAATCAAATTGCGCGTGGCCAATTTGACAACGAAAACTTCGCGTAAAAGGGTTCATTTTTTTTTTTTTTTAAAGCATCCACGCATTCTGCGTCGATGTAAAAGATATTTACCATCGAAGTAACGTTCGCTATAATCCAATCGCACGCGATTTAATCGTGTTACCGTTGTTTCAGCACGCGAAATCCAATTCTTTTCTCCATACGCGCATTTGAGAAAGAAACACGCGAAAAAGAATAAACGACATACGTGCGTGCGTGTATATGTGTGCGTGTGTGTATGTTTATGTGAAACGACGATGAAATTTAGCTTCGTGAGTATCCGTGACCTATAGCTAAACGCATCTAGTCTGTATACACTGGGTGTACGCGATAAGTAATTCACTTACACGTCTATTGAGTTAACCCTTGCTTCTGCAGTGCCTCCATTTAGCCTGTGAGACCCCTGTTCCGATGTTACTTCTCTTCCGCCTTCCTCCAACCTCCCTCCAACTCCTCTTTTACCCCCACCCATTTTTTTCTATCCTCTGCTTTTTTTCTGTCCTTTTTTTTAAGTATCGAAACAACGGAATTCGGTTTTGGGACGCAGCGTAGATTTGCTCACTTATCGTTAGTATTCGACTGATCGCAAGTGTTATAAATAAATATTGGGTTATCCAAAATAAACTATAGGAACACTTACCTTCACTTCTCTTCTTTCCCTTTCTGCTTTACCGAGAGAGACTTTTCCGAAGCCGAGAAATTAGCATTTTAAGTAAACTTAACTTAAGTAAACCAATGAATAATTCTTGTTAAAGAAAAAAATGTATTTCTCTGCTTCTAGGCGTCGGATTTGGATGAACCTTGGCTCAAATTAAAGGAGAATATTCAAAGAATATCATTGTTATACTTTTAAATCAATTCCATGCACAGTTTTTAAATTATTTTACCCTCTTCTAATGTTTACCCTGTTTTTTTATTCCTATTATCTTCGTTCGTTCTCGTTTTCAATTTTTATTTTTCTTCGCCTCTATTTTATTAACTAACATGACGTTTCGCGGATATTCTCATTGAACATCATAAAGATACTTTTGGATAATCCTGTATATATTACGTGTATTTTGGAATATACACTTACTGACAATAGTTAAGAAACAAAGTAGTCACTAACGAATTTTTGTCTATCCTTTCCCTTCGAATATTCGTAGATTAGAATTTACAGTAGCATAAAAATATAGTATTACATACTGCATCGATAAACAATAAGTACTTCCACTTTTAATTCGAATCCACGTATCTCGAAAGATAACGACGACGTAATAAAGCTTTGTAAATACGTACCGTGTTACCGTGTTTCGTAACTTTTGTCAATAAGTGTAATTGCAAAGTATGGAACGTGTGATAATTCAGTAAAGCGCGACGTTTATTATATTTCTTGTATCTGTTACACAAACTTACGCGTTAGTGTATGGAAAAACGTGTTCCTATTTAAATGGAAAGTTTTCGAGCGATAGTAATAAGGATATTGGACTTTGTTGTACAGTTTCAATTACGTAATAATAAATATATTGTATTGAGTAATGTAATGTAATACAATATAATATAATATAATGCAATATAATATAATATAATATAATATAATGCAATATAGTGCAATATAATACAATATAATGCAATATAGTGCAATATAATACAATATAATACAATATAGTATAATACAATATAGTATAATACAATATAGTATAATATAATATAATATAATACAATATAATATAATATATTATAATATAATGTAATATAATATAATATAATATAATATAATATAATATAATATAATATAATATAATACAATATAATATAATATATTATAATATAATGTAATATAATATAATATAATATAATATAATATAATATAATATAATATAATGTAATATAATATAATATAATATAATGTGATATAATATAATATAATATAATTGAATGCAATAAAATCTCACTTGAACATTTGATTATTACTTGAATATTTGGCTGGTATTCAACGCGTTATTAATTACATTCGAAAATTAAATTAAAATTCGTGTCTGTGTTCCACCGCGAAGCAATTTTAATTCACGTTTATAAAAAGCTAAAATTCACTACAATTTCATATCTGGTTGCACGTGATAATTGTATAATACAATAATCACGTGTACAATAATCCCTCGAAATATAAGTGGATAATCAATTACATGAAATACAATTAATTGCATAAAATTCGCGTACAATATAATTCCAATTCCAATTCTAATTCTAATTCTAACATTGTTATATAATAAAATAATGTTATGGTAGGTGTTTATTACAAACTCCTTTTATTCCGATAAAAACAACAAATGCAACGATATTCCAAACGAATTCAATTATATCTTCGACGTTCGAAGAATTAGCAAAGGGTTAAACCTGATGAAACTTCAAAAGCATCGCGCGTAGCGCGTCTCATTCGTACAGAAATAATTGGCAGAGAAAATATGTTGCCCCCTCCGATGAACGCAACAAGGCGAATAAAAAAAAGGAAGAGGATACTTTTGCCTCCTACTTAGTATCGGGAATCCCTTCTTCTTCTTCTTCTTCTTCGTTCCGCCGCGCCGTTTGAAGATTACGCGAGGAGCACATTCGACGAGGACGACGCGACGAGGCCAGCAGCCAGCCGATGGAATATTTATTTTTGTACGCTCGAGACCGAGTGATAGTTCTAAGAGGTGGCGGTTTCGAATGGGGCATAAAGACCGGGGTTCGAATGCAGTCTTCTATCGACAAGATTGAGGGGGGGGGGGGGCTGCCCACCCCTTCGACACGAGGGCGGATGTCTTTGCTTTACGCTTCACTTTTATTTATCGCCGTGAAAGACGGAATTCATGGCGAAACGCCGACGATGTCGATGTCTCTTCGTGAAAGAGGAAAAAAGCAGACTTCCTTCCGCCTCCCCCCCCCCTTCACCGCCCTTCTTTTGCAACCCTCCTACCTTTGGCTAATTTGGCGAGTGCTTTGCCAGCTTTATTATTCGAAATGAAAGAAAATATAATGTCGTGGCTGACGAAAATATTTGCAATATATATATATATATATATATATATATATATATAAATATGTATAATAATTTTTATGTATGTATGTATGTATATTAGATTTGTATAATGATTTGGAATATAGTGGTATTAGTTACGTTATGATGCAATTATGTTATGGTGTATTATATTGTATTATAGTATATTATATTATATTGTATTATATTGCATTATATTATATTATATTGTATTATATTGCATTCTATTATATTATAGTATATTATATTGTATTGTATTGTATTATATTACATTCTATTATATTATAGTATATTATATTACACTATATTATATTATATTGTATTATATTGCATTCTATTATATTACAGTATATTATATTATATTGTATTATATTGCATTATATTGTATTATAGTATATTATATTGTATTACATTGCATTCTATTATATTATAGTATATTATATTATATTGTATTATATTGTATTATATTGTATTATATTATATTGCATTATATTATATTATATTATATTATATTATAGTATATTGTACTATATTGCATTCTATTATATTATAGTATATTATATTATATTGTATTATATTGCATTCTATTATATTATAGTATATTATATTATATCGTATTATATTGCATTCTATTATATTGCATTATATAATATTATATTGTATTACATTATATTACATTACATTATATTATAATATATTGCATTATATTATATTATACCATATTATATCATATTATATTATATCATATTATACTATATTATATTGTACTATATTGCATTATATGATAATATATTGCATAATATTATATTATATTACATTATATTATATTATATTCCATTATATTATACCGTATTATATCATATTATACTATATTATATTGTACTATATTGCATTATATTATATTATATTATATTGTATTATATTATATTGCATTATATTATATTATATTATATTATACAATATTATATCATATTATACTATATTACATTATATTATATTATATTATACAATATTATATCACATTATATTATATTGTATTATATTATATTATATTATATTATATTATATTGCATTATATTATATGATATTATTCAATATAATAAATTCGTTATGTGATATGAAAATTTGTTTACTCGCGGTGCTTTATACGTTACTTTGCTACTAAATAAACGAATTCAAGAGGCAGTTATGGGAGCAGTGACAGTAAGTGGGTCATTTACCCAATTCAACTAATATTTGACGAAGTAAAAAGAGAGAGAAAAAAGTCTGTTTCTGATTGATAGACGTTGAATTCCCCGGTGCTTTATTAGGGATAGGTTCGAAAAGGGGTTTGGAAGGGGGGCGGGGGGAAAAGAAACTTTCTCCTCGATTCTTTATTTGCCTTGGCATATTTTATTTTCTGCAACGGGAAATTAGCGGAGACAAACTTTCTCCGGTTTTCTGGTTAATTTATCCGATTGCTACTTTTGCTTAGCTTGTAAATACTTGTCGTTGCTTTTCCCTCTCTGTTTCACGTTGCACGTACAGTCGTTTGCAAAAGTATCCATCGACGAGATATCGTTTATATATGTTTATAATAGTGTCAACTTTATTGAATTATGACACGTGTCGTACTTTATAATTATATTGGCCACGTTTTAATGTTCAACAGCACATTTATCTCCCAATAGTTATTTATAAATGTTAATCGTAAACGAATTTCTCGGCTTCTAGACGTGCGATTTTAATGCCACTTGGCGCAAATTAATGTGGAAGATACCGAGAATATTATCCTGCAGCCTTTTGCAATTAGCCCTAGTAGTTCATTTGTTATAAACAAATATATCGCTTCATGGTGGATTACTCAGAAAGTATCTGTAGAAAAAAAAAAATTTCTCGGTTCCTAGACATCCGATTTTAATGCCCCTTGGCTCAAATTATTGTCAAGGGTCCTAAGTATATTATCCTACAGTATTTTGCAAATAGCCCATGCAGTTCATTTGTTATAAACAAATATATCGCGCCATGGCAGATTACTTAGAAAGTATCTGGAGAAAAATATTAATTTCTCGGTTTCTAGACGTCCAATTTCAATGCTCCTCGGTTTAGATTAAAGGAGGAAGTCCCAGGAATATTATCTGGTAGCCTTTTGCAATTAGCCCTAGTAGTTCATTTGTTATGAACAAATATATTGCGTCATGGTAGATTACTCAGAAAGTATCTGAGGAAAAATATTAATTTCTCGGCTCCTAGATATCCGATTTCAATGCCTCGTGGCTTAAATTATAGCGAAATGTTCCAAGAATATTATCCTTTAGCCTTTTGTAAATAGTCCTAGCAGCTCATTTGTTATAAACAAATATATCGCGCCATGGTAGATTACTCAGAAAGTATCTGAGGAGAAATATTAATTTCTAGGCTCCTAGATGTCCGATTTCAATGCTTCGTAGCTTAAATTATAGTGAAAGGTTCCGAGAATATTATCCTTTAGCCTTTTGCAAATAGCCCTAGCAGTTCATTTGTTATAAACAAGTATATCGCGCCATGGTAGATTACTCAAAATGTATCTGAGGAAAACTGTTAATTTCTCGGCTCCTAGACATCCGATTTTAATGCCCCTTGGCTCAAATTATAGTCAAAGGTCCCAAGTATATTATCCTACAGCATTTTGCAAATAGCCCATGCAGTTCATTTGTTATAAACAAATATACCGCGCCATGGTAGATTACTCAGAAAGTATCTGAAGAAAAATGTTAATTTCGCGGCTCCTAGACGTCCGATTTCAATACCCCTTGGCTTAAATTAAAGGAAAATGTCCCAGCAATATTATACCCTTCGTAATTTGGCGATAAACATTGCTGTTAATTTGTTATAAACAAATATTTCCTATTTTTTGCAGCTACTCAAAAACTATCCATGAGAAAGCTTTAAAAGTGCATGGACAGTATTTTTTGGACTTTTCCCTTTAATTTGAGATGCGGATGATCCAAATCGGACGTCTAGAAGCCGAGAAATTAGCATTTTAAATAAACTAGAAAAGATTTGTACGATGACATTTGTCCAAGCAATGAATAATTCTTGTTAAAGAAAAAAATTATTTTCTCTGCTTCTAGGCGTCGGATTTGGATGAACCTTGGCTCAAATTAAAGGAGTATGTTCAAAGAATATCAATGTTATACTTTTAAATCAATTCCTTGCACAGTTTTTAAATTATTATTAAAAAAGGGAAACATTTGTTTATAACAAAGAAACCGCACTGTTTAGCAGCATAAATCATACCGAACATTGTAGCTAGAAGTCTCCCCTTCTATTTGATTCGCCGTTCATCGAAATCGGACATCTAGAAGCCGAGATATAAGCATTTGAAGATCTTATTGTTTTTAAGCATCATTAAAACAACAAGATTTTCAAATGCTTGTATCTCGGCTTCTAGATGTCTTATACTAGGCAACCTTGGCTCAAATTAAATCCTAGAAGCTTACAAATAAGCTTCAATAGATTTAAAAGCGATTTCAATTGTAATTTGCATGTTATTCCAAATTAGATGATATAAACGCTTATAACATCTAAACCGGAAGTGGTATCGGGATGAAGCTTACTTTGTCTTGTAGCCGGAAGTCTCCGCTTTAATTTGAGTCGTCGTTTGTCCCGATCCGATGACTGGAAGCCGAGAAATTAATTTTTTACTTTAAAAAGAATTATTTATTAAATCGCAGGTTTAGTTCCACCTTTCTAGCGCTAGATGGCGAGTCGGAAAATTTCACCGAAATTTCATAGTCAATACTAATGCAATTTTGATAAAACTACTTATTTCTCAGCTTCTAGACATACAATTTGGATCATCCGCAACTCAAATTAAAGGAAAAAGTCCAAGGAATACTCTCTATAAACTTTTAAACCCTTCCCAAGTACAGTTTTTGAGTAGCTGCAAAAAATAGGAAAGATTTGTTTATAACAAATTAACTGCAATGTTTATCGCCAAATTGGATAGGTGATAATATTGCTGCGACCTTTCCGTTTAATTTAAGCCAAGGGGCATTGAAATCGGATGTCTAAGAGCTGAGAAATTAATATTCTTCCTCAAGTACTTTCTAAGTAATCTAACACGGTGAGGTATATATTTGTTTATAACAAAGGAAGTAGAAGAGCTAGTTGGAAAAGGCTATAGGATAATATTTTTGGGACCCTGTACTATGATTTAAGCCAAGGAGCATTCAAATTGGACGGCTAACAGCGGAAAAATTAATATTTTTCTATAGATACTTTCTGAATAATCCACCATGCAGCGATATATTTGTTTATAACAAATGAACTACAAGAGCTAGATGCAAAAGGCTCCAAAGTAATATTCTTGGGACCATTCATTATAATTTAAGCCAAGGGGCATTAAAATCAGATCTCTAGAAGCCGAGAAATTAATATTTTTCGCCAGATACTTTCTGAGTAATCTGCCATGGTGCGGTATATTTGTTTATAACAAATGAACTGCTAGGGCTATTTACAAAAAGCTATAGAATAATATTCTTGTGACCTTTCACTATAATTTACGCCAAGGGGCATTAAAATCAGACCTCTAGAAGCCGAGATCTAATCATTTCAACGCGCACACGCGTGCAAGTAATGACTGGTCTCTCGTAATGGTCCGTGCTCGACACTGTAGAAGAAAACCATTCTCTTCCTCGCCTTTTACATTTAATAACATTCTATCATCATCGTATCTCCCATCACTCGTACTTCGTCAAGAATTTCAAATAAATACGAAGCTTACAAATACACCGATTTAAAGACAATCGTTTAAACAAATACAAGACATTTGTTTAAACAATCACCAACTCTTTTTGCAATCCCATAATCATTCGAGTTAAGTCCGAATCCTTTGAAGTAGATGCACCGCGAGGGAAAGCGAGTAAAAAAATAAAAAACATATTCGAAGCGCAGAAAAAAGTGTACGAGTGGATCGATAATAATTTCGCCCCGGCAACCATAACATATTTTTCACAGACGTGGGGTTAGGGGTTTCGAGAGTTGCGCGAAACACAGAGAAGCTCGCGTCGCGACTGTAATACGCTTTAAACTGTTAATAGAGTGGAGGGTGTTTGGCCGCGGTTGAATCTCAAGTGTTGGGCTAACATTCATGATGAAATTAATCTGCAATGGGCCAGATCGGGGCGTAGCCGTCGGTTAAAAAGCTTCTGGCTTTCCGCCGCTGGACCATCCGACGTCCACGCGGTTCGCGTCCCCTTTTTCGACCCCTCTGTCCTCGGATTCAACTCCAATACGCTTGTCCTCGCCCTGTGTAAATGTCCGTCTGAAACTCGTAACTTTGACCAACGCTCGCCACTCGTGCAACTAAATTCATCTCCGATGCGATCCAATTTATATTATAGGGTAAACGTACTAACGATTACTGCCCACTTCGAGCTTCCCGATTTAAGCAACTTTATTTGACTATTTCGGAACGACGTTCACTTGGAAATTGATGCAGACTGAAATTGGAATAATATTGGAGTAGTATTGGATTAATATTGGATTAATATTGAATTAATATTAGACTAAAATTGGAATAATATTGGAGTAGTATTGGATTAGTATTGAATTAATATTGGATTAATATTGGATTAATATTGGATTAATATTGGATTAATGTTGGGTTAATATTGGATTAATATTGGATTAATATTGAATTAATGTTGGATAAATATTGGATTAATATTACACTAAAATTGGAATAATATTGGAGTAGTATTGGATTAATATTGAATTAATATTGGATTAATATTGGATTAATATTGGATTAATATTGAATTAATGTTGGATTAATATTGGATTAATATTGAATTAATGTTGGACTAATATTGGGTTAATATTGGATTAATATTGAATTAATGTTGGATTAATATTGAATTAATGTTGGATTAATATTCGATTAATATTGGGATAATATTGTATTAATATTGAATTAATGTTGGATTAATATTGGATTAATATTGGGTTAATATTGAATTAATGTTGAATGAATGTTGTGTATGAATGTTGGATATGAATATTGTTTAACGTCTCTTTTATTTATGAACATTTAGTGGCAGTTATAGGAACAGTGACAGTAATGGGGTTAGGTTTCGTCGCTAATACAATGAAAAATAATGAATGTGGCATTTATAGGAACAGTGGCAGTAATTGGTTTAAGTTTGGGTTAGGTTTCGTTGCTAATACAATGAAAAATGATGAATGTGGCATTTATAGGAACAGTGGCAGTAATTGGTTTAAGTTTGGGTTAGGTTTCGTCGCTAATACAATGAAAAATAATTCTAGTGGCATTTATACGAACAGTGGCAGTAATTGGTTTAAGTTTGGGTTAGGTTTCGTCGCTAATACAATGAAAAATAATTCAAATGGCAGTTATAGGAACATTGACAGTAATTGGTTTAAGTTTGGGTTAGGTTTCGTTGCTAATACAATGAAAAATAATTCAAATGGCAGTTATAGGAACATTGACAGTAATTGGTTTAAGTTTGGGTTTGGTTTCGTTGCTAATACAATGAAAAATAATTCAAATGGCAGTTATAGGAACATTGACAGTAATTGGTTTAAGTTTGGGTTAGGTTTCGTTGCTAATACAATGAAAAATAATTCTAGTGGCAGTTATAGGACCATTGACAGTAATTGGTTTAGATTTGGGTTAGATTTCGTCGCTAATACAATGAAAAATAATTAAAGTGGCAGTTATAGGAACAGTGACAGTAATTGGTTTAAGTTTGGGTTAGGTTTCGTTGCTAATACAATGCAAAATAATTCTAGTGGCAGTTATAGGAACAATGACAGTAATTGGTTTAGATTTGGGTTAGATTTCGTCGCTAATACAATGAAAAATAATTAAAGTGGCAGTTATAGGAACAGTGACAGTAATTGGTTTAAGTTTGGGTTAGGTTTCGTTGCTAATACAATGAAAAATAATAAATGTGGCATTTATAGGAACAGTGGCAGTAATTGGTTTAAGTTTGGGTTAGGTTTCGTTGCTAATACAATGAAAAATAATTCTAGTGGCAGTTATAGGAACAATGACAGTAATTGGTTTAGATTTGGGTTAGATTTCGTCGCTAATACAATGAAAAATAATTAAAGTGGCAGTTATAGGAACAGTGACAGTAATTGGTTTAAGTTTGGGTTAGGTTTCGTTGCTAATACAATGAAAAATAATTCTAGTGGCAGTTATAGGAACAATGACAGTAATTGGTTTAGATTTGGGTTAGATTTCGTCGCTAATACAATGAAAAATAATTAAAGTGGCAGTTATAGGAACAGTGACAGTAATTGGTTTAAGTTTGGGTTTGGTTTCGTTGCTAATACAATGAAAAATAATTCAAATGGCAGTTATAGGAACAATGACAGTAATTGGTTTAGATTTGGGTTAGATTTCGTCGCTAATACAATGAAAAATAATTAAAGTGGCAGTTATAGGAACAGTGACAGTAATTGGTTTAAGTTTGGGTTAGGTTTCGTTGCTAATACAATGAAAAATAATAAATGTGGCATTTATAGGAACAGTGGCAGTAATTGGTTTAAGTTTGGGTTAGGTTTCGTTGCTAATACAATGAAAAATAATTCTAGTGGCAGTTATAGGAACAATGACAGTAATTGGTTTAGATTTGGGTTAGATTTCGTCGCTAATACAATGAAAAATAATTAAAGTGGCAGTTATAGGAACAGTGACAGTAATTGGTTTAAGTTTGGGTTAGGTTTCGTTGCTAATACAATGAAAAATAATTCTAGTGGCAGTTATAGGAACAATGACAGTAATTGGTTTAGATTTGGGTTAGATTTCGTCGCTAATACAATGAAAAATAATTAAAGTGGCAGTTATAGGAACAGTGACAGTAATTGGTTTAAGTTTGGGTTTGGTTTCGTTGCTAATACAATGAAAAATAATTCAAATGGCAGTTATAGGAACATTGACAGTAATTGGTTTAAGTTTGGGTTAGGTTTCGTTGCTAATACAATGAAAAATAATTCTAGTGGCAGTTATAGGACCATTGACAGTAATTGGTTTAGATTTGGGTTAGATTTCGTCGCTAATACAATGAAAAATAATTAAAGTGGCAGTTATAGGAACAGTGACAGTAATTGGTTTAAGTTTGGGTTAGGTTTCGTTGCTAATACAATGAAAAATAATTCTAGTGGCAGTTATAGGAACAATGACAGTAATTGGTTTAGATTTGGGTTAGATTTCGTCGCTAATACAATGAAAAATAATTAAAGTGGCAGTTATAGGAACAGTGACAGTAATTGGTTTAAGTTTGGGTTAGGTTTCGTTGCTAATACAATGAAAAATAATAAATGTGGCATTTATAGGAACAGTGGCAGTAATTGGTTTAAGTTTGGGTTAGGTTTCGTTGCTAATACAATGAAAAATAATTCTAGTGGCAGTTATAGGAACAATGACAGTAATTGGTTTAGATTTGGGTTAGATTTCGTCGCTAATACAATGAAAAATAATTAAAGTGGCAGTTATAGGAACAGTGACAGTAATTGGTTTAAGTTTGGGTTAGGTTTCGTTGCTAATACAATGAAAAATAATTCTAGTGGCAGTTATAGGAACAATGACAGTAATTGGTTTAGATTTGGGTTAGATTTCGTCGCTAATACAATGAAAAATAATTAAAGTGGCAGTTATAGGAACAGTGACAGTAATTGGTTTAAGTTTGGGTTAGGTTTCGTTGCTAATACAATGAAAAATAATAAATGTGGCATTTATAGGAACAGTGGCAGTAATTGGTTTAAGTTTGGGTTAGGTTTCGTTGCTAATACAATGAAAAATAATTCTAGTGGCAGTTATAGGAACAATGACAGTAATTGGTTTAGATTTGGGTTAGATTTCGTCGCTAATACAATGAAAAATAATTAAAGTGGCAGTTATAGGAACAGTGACAGTAATTGGTTTAAGTTTGGGTTAGGTTTCGTTGCTAATACAATGAAAAATAATTCTAGTGGCAGTTATAGGAACAATGACAGTAATTGGTTTAGATTTGGGTTAGATTTCGTCGCTAATACAATGAAAAATAATTAAAGTGGCAGTTATAGGAACAGTGACAGTAATTGGTTTAAGTTTGGGTTAGGTTTCGTTGCTAATACAATGAAAAATAATAAATGTGGCATTTATAGGAACAGTGGCAGTAATTGGTTTAAGTTTGGGTTAGGTTTCGTTGCTAATACAATGAAAAATAATTAAAGTGGCAGTTATAGGAACATTGACAGTAATTGGTTTAAGTTTGGGTTAGGTTTCGTTGCTAATACAATGAAAAATAATTGTAGTGGCAGTTATAGGAACATTGACAGTAATTGGTTTAAGTTTGGGTTAGGTTTCGTCGCTAATACAATGAAAAATAATTCAAATGGCAGTTATAGGAACATTGACAGTAATTGGTTTAAGTTTGGGTTAGGTTTCGTTGCTAATACAATGAAAAATAATTCAAATGGCAGTTATAGGAACATTGACAGTAATTGGTTTAAGTTTGGGTTTGGTTTCGTTGCTAATACAATGAAAAATAATTCAAATGGCAGTTATAGGAACATTGACAGTAATTGGTTTAGATTTGGGTTAGATTTCGTCGCTAATACAATGAAAAATAATTCAAATGGCAGTTATAGGAACATTGACAGTAACTGGTTTAAGTTTGGGTTAGGTTTCGTCGTTAATATAATGACTACTAATTAATGTGGCATTCATATGAACAGTGACAGTAATTGGGTTAGGTTTCGTCGCTAATACAATGAAAAATAATGAATGTGGCATTTATAAGAACGGTGACAGTAATAGGAATAACGATGGGCGATAATATAAATGGGAAAGATTTAGCAAGCGATTTATCAAGATCTACGATTGATAAAAGGGCTGCGATTCTTAGCGGCGATGTAACTTCGTATTCCGAAGTCTGAAAGTAGGGGTCGAGTTACCCTGAGCGACTATTGTCATGTTAAGCGCTCGTCTTTCACCCCTGTCGCGGTTTCGTTAGCTCCGAACACACTGTTATCTCATCGTTGCTTTTACCATTCACTAAGTTACAGGGTGGTCCATTCGTTTACAGGAAGCATCATAAATTTCAATCGGTATTAGACGAATATTCAAAATTTTGATACAATTAATATTCGGTAGAATATTAAAACTAGTAGAACAATTAATATTGGAAGGATATTGAAATGAAATTTTTATTCATTTAGATTACTAATTTAAATTTAACCCCATATTCCAAATACTTCCAAATCTAATACGTCGAAAAATCCATCGAAACCTAACGCAAACATTAAAACCAGTTATCCAAAATCGATGGTTAAAATAACGCGAAGCTAGCGATGTTATCGGTATCGTTAGAACTCGGGATCACGGAGAGGCTGCCAATTAGGCGTGTCTGAAAGGTCTCTGTAGCATCGGTTAAGCTCGTTCCTCGAACACTCGTTCCGCCAGCAGCAGTTTAAGAAGCGTAAGAAGAAGGAGAAGAAGCGACTGCAAGAGAAAAGAAAATATCTCCACGCGAAACCCGTGCCTCTGTATGTCTGTATATATATATATATATGTACTCTCTCCCCCCTCCATCACGAGTCTCAATCTCTCTTTTCCCTCCTTTGCCTTTTTCGGTGGAAATAAAACTGTTGTATCTGCTAATAAAGGCGGAGTCTTACTTTTAAAAGCGCGCGCTTCTTTCTCTTACTCTATCTCTCTCCGTTCATCTTTCGCCCGGTGATATCCTTCTCTCGCCTTCGTTTCTGCGTTAAAATAGGAGGGATTAGTTCCTATGGTAGCGCGGGGGCTTAAGCATTGATGAGGTTTTTAAATGGGTTCCTCTCCTTTGACGATGGTTAAAGAGAGAAGAAGACGCCGCGGACCTCTTCGGCTAGGCTTGGGAAAAAAACCGGTGAGGAGAAGGAGTAGCGGAAGGAAGAGGGGGAGGGGGGACGATATTTACCGGGAGATTAAAAAATCGGGGGAAAAATTAAGTGTTACGGGGGCACGCCCCTGTCCAGGATTTAATTCTACGTAATCCTCTGCTAAGATCGACTCTCCCTGCTACCTAACCTTCTTTTTTACTCTTGCTTCTGATTTTCAACCCTCTATAGGAGCTTTCTTCTTTCTTCTTTCTTTTTTTTTTCTTTTCGTTTCTTCTTACGATAATCTGTACCGCGGAGATTACGACGAATGGGTCGAGGTTAGACGTAAGAAAGGCTTTTGCATTTGAATTCCTTTGATGTTGCGTACTTTTACGTGGGCTGAATTCATTGTTTTAACCCTTTCGCTGTCACGGTTCTGGGAAAATTGGTTTGTTAAATTGTGTTGCTTGGTACGGTGTTGTTTTTGTTCTTCGATGGTATTTATTGTACTTTGATTCATTGAATTGGTGAATTTTTAATTAGTTAATTATTGTCACTATTCGTGTAACTGATACTTGATATTTAATAATCCAATATTATTGGATTAATATTGGATTAATATTGTGTTAATATTGAACTGAAATTGGAATAATATTGGAATAGTGTGGGAATAATATTGGATTAATATTGGATTAATATTTGACTAAAATTGGAATAATATTGGAGTAGTATTGAATTAATATTGAATTAATATTGGGTTAATATTGGATTAATATTGGGTTAATATTGGATTAATATTGGATTAATATTGAATTAATGTTGGATTAATATTGAATTAATGTTGGATTAATATTGGATTAATATTGGATTAATATTGGATTTACATTAGACTAAAATTGGAATAATATTGGAGTAGTATTGAATTAATATTGAATTAATATTGGGTTAATATTGGATTAATATTGGATTAATATTGGATTAATATTGAATTCATGTTGGATTAATATTGAATTAATGTTGAATTAATATTGGATTAATATTGAATTAATATTGGATTTACATTAGACTAAAATTGGAATAATATTGGAGAAGTATTGGAATAATATTGGAATAATATTGTGTTAATATTGGATTAATATTGGATTAATATTGAATTAATGTTGGATAAATATTGAATTAATATTGGATTAATATTCAATTAATATTAGATTAATATTAGATTAATATTCGACTAAAATTGGAATAATAATGGATTAATATTGGATTAATATTTGACTAACATTGGAATAATATTGGAGTAGTATTGAATTAATATTGAATTAATATTGGGTTAATATTGGATTAATATTGGATTAATATTGAATTCATGTTGGATTAATATTGAATTAATGTTGGATTAATATTGGATTAATATTCAATTAATATTGGATTAATATTCGACTAAAATTGGAATAATATTGCATTAATATTGGATTAACATTAGATTAATAATGGATTAATATTGGATTAATATTGAATTAATGTTCAATACAAGTTCAATGACAAAACATCACTTTATCAACCTGATACAAGAATTATTATTGAATTACGACACGTTCCCTACATTACAATTATATTGCTCACATTTTAACCTTCAACATCGCATATTTACCTCCCAATATTTATTCCTAAATACTAAATGTAAACAAATATAAATAGTCAATGCGTTGTTACGTAAACCGACAATTTCTTTACCCACGATTCTTTGCACACTACTTTTCTATTAAATGAAACGAATTCAATCGACAATTATACGAACACTGTTCCTTTAATCGTTGCATCTATTCCATTGAGGAATGGTATAAAAGTTCGAAACGTTGGTTATCTTGAAAAGCGGGGAAATTGATGAGGACGTTAATATGAGATTGGAGAAGCCATAACCGGGGTCATATATAGAAATGTATTTATACACGAATATGTAAGTACATCTATAGATGTCTGACGTGGCACGAGGATGCAGCCGGGCTTTCCATTAGCAGAGTAAGTGACCACCGCTCGAATTTTCTTTGATGTCGCGGTTAATTTACTAATAACATCGTTCCAACGGAGCCACTCTTCGTTCAACCCTCTAAATATTTGTATCGCCAACATATCGACTTGTCCTCGTGTAATTAAGCTACATTATTATTTGAGTGCAAGCTCGCCGCCGGAGAGGGAGGGGGGAGAAAAAAAATAGGCGCGTTCAGCCACTAAACTACCCAGACAAAATCAACTTCCTATCGCCGGATAGTTAAACTACCCTAGACGAGTTCATAACTACGCTCGCGTAACGTTTAATGCATTATTATGCGAGTCTGCATACGGTTATTATAACGATAATAATGTTAGCAATAAGTAGACTTTGTTTTGGATTATTTTCACATTTTAACGTATTAAGTAATACGACGTTTGTTTCTTTTTTTCTCTTTTGGTTTGGAAGGTTATTAATTTGATGCATTTTATTTTCTACTGTATTATATTAGGATTATTTTATGCGCGTCTTTATACGGTTATTATAACGATAATAGTGTTGGCAATAAGTAGACTTTGTTTTGGATTATTTTAAGATTTTAACGTATTAAGTAATACGACGTTTGTTTCTTTTTTTTCTTTTGGTTTGGAAGGTTATTAATTTGATGTATTTTATTTTGTACTGTATTATATTAGGATTATTTATTAAATTATGCTAGATGAGTTTTCGTCGACTATCAAAACTATTAATTTGATGCATTTTATTTTGTATGGTATTATATTAAGATTATTTATTAATCTATGCTAGATGAGTTTTCGTCGACTATTAAAACTATGCTCGCGTAACGTTTAATGCATTATTATGCGAGTCTGTATACGGTTATTATAACGATAATAATGTTAGCAATTAGTAGACTTTGTTTTGGATTATTTTCAGATTTTAACGTATTAAGTATTACGACGTTTGTTTTCTTTTTTTGTTTTTGGTTTGGAAGGTTATTAATTTGAAGCATTTTGTGGATATTATTAATGCGTTTATTTTGTTTTATTTGATTATTATCATTAGCTTGTGGGTTAATATTAATGTCATTATTATTATTATTATTATTATTATTATGTTATCTTGTATTGTATTATATTAGAATTTATTGATGAGTTTCCATGAATCTATTGAATTCATTATATTAAGAAAGATTAGCAAAATTATTAGATTTATTATATTATCCAAAATTACCATAAATCATCAAATTTATAAATTGATCAAAATTACCAAGATTTTTATATTTAATGTAGTAACCAAAATTAATAGAATTACTATATTTATTATATTATCTAAAATTGCCATTAACAATTGAATTTATTATATTAACCAAATTATTGAAGTTATTAAATCTACTAAATTTATTGTATTAACCAAAATGATTAAAGTTATTAAATCTACTAAATTTATTGTATTAACCAAAGTGACCAAAATGATTAAATCTACTAAATTTATTGTATTATCAAAAATCACCAGAATTACTATATTATAATATCAAAAATTGCCAAATATGATTGAATTTATTATATTAACCAAATTTACAAAAGTTATTAAATCTATTAAATTTACTATATTAATAAAAATGACCAAAGTTATTAAATCTACTAAATTTATTGTACTAACTAAAATTATTGAAGTTATTAAATCTACTAAATTTATTATATTAATAAGAATGACCAAAGTTATTAAGTCTACTAAATTTATTGTACTAACTAAAATTATTGAAGTTATTAAATATACTACATTTATTGTATTAACCAAATTGACCAAAGTTATTAAATCTACTAAATTTATTGTATTAACAAAAATCACCAGAATTACTATATTTATTATATTACCTAAAATTGCCAAAAATGATTGAATTTATTGTATTAACCAAAATCACCAAAATTATTAAACGTACTAAATTTATTATATTAATAAGAATGACCAAAGTTATTAAATCTACTAAATTTAATGTACTAACCAAAACTATTGAAGTTATTAAATTTACTAAATTTATTGTATTAACCAAAATGATTAAAGTTATTAAATCTACTAAATTTATTCTATTAACCAAAATGACCAAAATTATTAAATCTACTAAATTTATTATATTAACAAAAATCACCAGAACTACTATATTTATTATGTTATCTAAAATTGCCATAAACGATTGAATTTATTGTATTAACCAAAATTACCAAAATTATTAAACGTACTAAATTTATTATATTAATAATAATGACTAAAGTTATTAAATCTACTAAATTTACTGTATTAACAAAAATCACCAGAATTGCTATACTTATTATATTATCCAAAATTGCCATAAACGATTGAATTTATTGTATTAAACAAAATTACCAAAGTTATTAAATCTATTAAATTTACTATATTAATAAAAATGACCAAAGTTGTTAAATCTACTAAATTTATTGTATTAACCAAATTGACCAAAATTATTAAATCTACTAAATTTATTATATTAACAAGAATCACCAGAGTTACTATATTTATTATATTATCTAAAATTGCCATAAACGATTGAATTTATTATATTAATCAAAATCACCAGAATTATTAAATCTATTAAATTTACTATACTAATAAAATTGACCAAAGTTATTAAATCTACTAAATTTACTGTATTAACAAAAATCACCAGAATTGCTATACTTATTATATTATCCAAAATTGCCATAAACGATTGAATTTATTGTATTTACCAAAATTACCAAAGTTATTAAATCTACTAAATTGTATTAACCAAAACTATTGAAGTTATTAAATCTACTAAATTGATTCTATTAACCAAAGTGACCAAAATTATTAAATCTACTAAATTTATTGTATTAACCAAAATCACCAAAACTATTAAACGTATACTAAATTCATTATAAATATTAATCCAAACTGTCGAAACGATTAAACCCACTAAATTCATTGCATTAATAAAAATGACCACAAAATTATTCAATCTGTTATAATTAACACGTTAACCAAATCTACGAAACTTCTTAAACCTACTTAATTCGCTATACTACCTAAAAATGAATCCGTTAAAATGATACAACGAAATCGTTCTAAAGTGTAATCTAGAAGTTACGTACAAGTATTTCATGTTGATTCCGTCGATGATTTCGTATCGTTTCCGGTTTCTCGGTGCGCTTAAATTGCGGATGGTTTGGAAAGAGAAGGTCTTAAGGGTGATTTCTTTTCGTTTCTGCCAACCGGCGGACTAAATTTCGCGCGCTAAGCCCTCGGTGTAATCCTGTCCTTAATATTCAAAAACGTGATCGCCCTGCCAAGCGTCCCGAAGAAGCCTCCGAGAAGCCGAGCCACGCTCGACCAACCGAAAAGCTTTTCATATGCTAATTGGCATTCGTCATTTTCTTATGGCACCGACTTAAGTGTGCTTAAGCTCGCTAACTCCTTTCCTACGAGCGTTTAGAGCTTGGCCAGAGCTTTCCACCTCGTCAGTCGGCTTCCATTTTCGAAATTGCACGCTTTTCGGTACTCGTCATTTCTTTCCAACCGTTGCCAATTTAACCCTTTCATCGTTGATAAGAAAAATTAATGCGGTGAATCAATGGACGATTTTGTAGCGATTACGGAAAAAGTTTTTCCTTTTTTTTTATTTCGCGTACTACTGTATTTGTTATTTATTTCGGTATTTAAATTTTCATTAATTAGGGTGGAATGTATTAATTTTTTCATAATTTAATTGTGGTATTGAGCAAGTATGAAAATTCGCCAATTTTTCCATAATTTAATCGTGGTATTGAGCGAGTATAAAAATTCGCCAATTTTTCCATAATTTAGATATGGTATTGAACAAGTATGAAAATTCACTAATTTTTTCATAATTTAATCGTGGTATTGAACAAGTATTAAAATTCACTAATTTTCTCATCATTTAATTGCAGTGTTGAGCGAGTATAAAAATTCACTAATATTCCCATAATTTAATTGTGGTATTGAGAATTTATAATAATTCACCAATTTTTCCATAATTTAATTGTGGTATTGAACAAGTATAAAAATTCACCAATTTTCCCATAATTTAATTGTGGTATTGAACAAGTATAAAAATTCACTAATTTTTCCATAATTTAATTGTGGTATTGAACAAGTATGAAAATTCACTAATATTCCCATAATTTAATTGTGGTATTGCGAATTTATAATAATTCACTAATTTTCTCATAATTTAATCGTGGTATTGAGCAAATATAAAAATTCACTAATATTCCCATAATATAATCGTGGTATTGAGCAAGTATAAAAATTCACTAATTATTCCATAATTTAATCGTGGTATTGAACAAGTATAAAAATTCGCCAATTTTCCTATAGTTTAATCGTGGTATTGAACAAGTATAAAAATTCCCGAATTTTCCAATAATTTAATTGCAGTGTTCAACGATTATAAAAATTCACTAATATTCCCATAATTTAATCGTGGTATTGAACAAGTATAAAAATTCGCCAATTTTCCTATAGTTTAATCGTGGTATTGAACAAGTATAAAAATTCGCCAATTTTCCTATAGTTTAATCGTGGTATTGAACAAGTATAAAAATTCCCGAATTTTCCAATAATTTAATTGCAGTGTTCAACGATTATAAAAATTCACTAATATTCCCATAATTTAATCGTGGTATTGAGCAAGTATAAAAATTCACGAATTTTCCCATAATTTAATTGTGGTATTGAACAAGTATAAAAATTCCCCAATTTTCCAATAATTTAATTGCAGTATTGAACGATTATAAAAATTCACTAATTTCCCCATAATTTAATTGGAGAACGTGTGATCAAATGATTAATTATTAATTGGTAATATATTGGTAAAGGTTTCTTGCGATTCCTAGATTCGTTAATAATCTTGTACTTGATACTGATAACAGCGTTATCTTTGCTTCGAAGAATTGCTAGACACACGGGTAAAAATAATAGGTTTCTTCTTCAGCTTCCTTCAATTAGGCAAAAGAACTTTTTGAACAGCAGGTGAATTTTTAGGAAGTCTCAATATTCCTAGTATTCAAATTAGAACATTGCATTAACTAGCATTTATTTAAATATTGCATTCATGGATTATAGTTTTAGGTAGAAAAATTGTTACATACAATTTAAAGATAATAGATTTGCTTTCTGAATTTTATTCGAATGTCGAAGTTAAATATTGAACTTATGGTTTATTTATTTGGCGATTGATTTACCTTGAAAAATAATTAGATACAATTTAAAGATAATAGATTTTCCTTTTCAACCCAATTTAAATATTGAATATTAATATACAATTTACGGTTTATCCATTTGGCGATTTATTTACCTTGGATAAATTATTAAATACAATTTAAAGATAATAATTTTTCCCTTTCAATTTTATTTAAATATCGAATCAAAATATTGGACATGTGGATTATTTTATTGTGGATTATATGGAATATAATTCAAAGATAATAGGCTTTCCTTTTAAATTCTATTCAAAGTATCGAATATAGTAATTGAATTTGTGGTTCACCATTAATTTGAAGAAAAATAATTGGATACAATTCAAACATAATTAATTCCTCATTTCCATTCCATTTGAATATTGAATATTAATATTGAATTTGTGGTTTATCCATTTGACGATTTACTATTATTGGAAAAATAATTGCGTACAATTTAAACATAATATGTTTTTCTTCTCAATTCCATTTAAGTATAGAATATAATAATTGAATTTGTGGTTTTGCCATTAATTCAATAATTGATTTACCTAGAAAAATAATTGGACACAATTTAAATATAATATGTTTTCCTTTTCAATTCCATTCAAATATTGAATCTAAATATTGAACATGTGGATTATTGATTCAATATAATTCATTAATATAATTCAAAGATAATAGGCTTTCCTTTTAAATTCAATTCAAAATATCGAATATAATAATTGAATTTGTGGTTTACCATTAATACAATAATTGATTTACCTAGAAAAATAATTGGACACAATTTAAATATAATATGTTTTCCTTTTCAATTCCATTCAAATATTGAATCTAAATATTGAACATGTGGATTATTGATTCAATATAATTCATTAATATAATTCAAAGATAATAGTCTTTCCTTTTAAATTCAATTCAAAATATCGAATATAATAATTGAATTTGTGGTTTACCATTAATACAATAATTGATTTACCTAGAAAAATAATTGGATACAATTTAAACATAATATGTTTTCCTTTTCAGTTCCATTCAAATATTATATTTAAATATTAAACATGTGGATTATTCATTTAATATAATTCATTTAATATAAATCAAAGATAATATACTTTCCTTTTAACTCCTATTTAAAATATCGAATATAATAATTGAATTTGTGGTTTACCATTAATTCAATAATTGATTTACGTAGAAAAATAATTGGATGCAATTTAAACATAATATGTTTTCCTTGTCAATTCCATTCAAATATTAAATCTAAATATTGAACATGTGGATTATTCATTTAATATAAATCAAATATAATAGTCTTTCCTTTTAAATTCTATTTAAATATCGAATATAATAATTGAATTTGTGGTTTACCATTAATTTGAAGAAAAATAATTGGATACTAATTTAAACATAATATGTTTTCCTTTTCAATTCCATTCAAATATTAAATCCAAATATTGAACACGTTGATCATTTATTTAATATAAATCAAAGATAATAGGCTTTCCTTTTAACTTCTACTCAAATATCGAACATAATAATTGAATTTACGATTCACCATTAATTCGTACAAAAATAATTGAACACAATTAAAACATATTTTTTCCTTTTCAATTCAATTCAAATATTAAATCCAAATATTGAACACGTTGATCATTTATTTAATATAAATCAAAGATAATTGGCTTTCCTTTTAAATTCTATTAAAAATATCGAATATAGTAATTGAATTTACGATTCACCATTAATTCGTACAAAAATAATTGAACACAATTAAACCATAATACATTTTCCTTTTCAATCCCATTCAAATATCTAATATAACTCTATCAAAATTATATTCAACGAATTCGTATTACAAATATAATATTAACAAAATAATACATGCTCCTTTTGTAATCCTATTCAAACGTCGAATTATTAAACATACGGATTATTTATTTAACGTTCGATTTACTAACGAAACTCATTCGATCGTATCGAAAGATAACACGGTTTCTCTTTTCTTTTCATTCTTTTCGATCGTTCGTTGTAAAGCGGAAAACGTTTTGAATAATCGTTTAGCCGATCGAACTTTACGCACTGCGATCGATGGTCGGACACTCATAAATATTTTACCCGTCCGATCGGAAGGCGCGCTACCTGGTCTTCTATTGTAGGCACACGCGTGTGCGTTACACGTTTACCTTTATCGGAAGATATCTGAGCGGCGTATCTGTAACAAGATAACGTTCGTGTTACGAGTTCGTCGACTAAAAGTGCCTCGCCTCTGCTCTCGTGCCGCCAGTCTCTTTATAACTCTTTTAACCCGTTTTGTACCGAACCAAACGAACCTTACCCTGTACCAAAAGTCAATTTATAATGTTGACTTTAATCAACGTTTATATTTTTCACTCTTTCATCGGTGAAAGAAACATTTTTCGACGCTCTCGCGAATAGAAACGAAATAGAGTTGATTATATTATTACATTTCTTTTTTTTTTTTTTTTGCAAAGTCAGTGAATTGCGAGTGAAATATTTTTCGGTGTATTATTCGGAGATGCCTTCGAAGATAGTTTAGGTGTTTATTAGAGGTTGGAATCGAGGCGTGTGTTAAGGTGAATAAGAGAAGTGATAGGTGAAATTCCATGGAATCGTGAAAGAGACGTCATCAGGTGAATCATCGTGACACAATAGATAATACGTTTTGGCTCACGTGTAATTTCGCTTTCGACACGCTTGCGATTAGCGTGTTCCGTTGAATGATAGTGGATTTTGAGGTTGAAACTAGCAGAAGAAGTTTTCTTCTCGCGCGATTTATTTGCAATTCGCCAGCTTTGGAATTTTTAGCGGGGAAAGAAATTTAGTAGTGTTCGGGTTTTGGAGATTTTGAAGAAATGGGTTTTGAATTTATTAGCGTCGGAGATATTAGACTTTGAGAAGTTTTTGTTGTTTAGGTTTGGAAATGTTTACGTTTCGAAGACTACGAATTTCTTAGGTATTGAATTTACAAGCCTTTGAATTTAATGTTGTTAAATTTATAAGCCTTCAAATTTAATGTTCGTAAATTTCTAAGGCTTCGAATTTAAAGTTATTAAATTTCCAAGCCTTCGAATTTAATGTTATTAAATTTCCAAGCCTTCGAATTTAATGTTGTTAAATTTCGAAGACTACGAATTTCTATGTTATTGAATTTCCAAGCCTTCGAATTTAAAGATATTAAATTTCCAAGCCTTCGAATTTAATGTTATTAAATTACCAAGCCTTCGAATTTAAAGTTATTAAATTTCCAAGCCTTATTTATTTATCTATTTACTGCATTTTAAACTCCAAATAAAGTAATTCTATTTCTAACTTCAATCAGCAATTTTCACTGCATCAATTCAGTATAAAAATAACTTGGAATATTGTTTATAATTTGCATTTATTTCGAATGAGTGCCAATACATTTTTATTCCAACTAATTACCCTTAACTTCAAAATATTGATTTGTCTATTTATTGCATTTCCACTCCAAATAAAATAATTTTATTCCTATCTTCAAATCAGTAATTTTCACTGCATCAATTTAGTATAAAAATAGCTCGGAATATTGTTTTAAATTTGCATTTATTTCGAATGAATGCAATTAATTTCCCTTAACTTCAAACCATTGATTTGTCTATTTATTCCATTTCCACTCCAAATAAAATAATTTTCATCCTATAATAATATACTAATTAATTTATTATAAATATAGCATGGAGTATTGTTTAAAATTTGTATTTACTTTTAATGAATGTCAATACATTCTTATTCCAACTAATTTCCCTTAACTTCAAACCATTTGTTTGCCTATTTATCCCATTTCCACTCCAAATAAAATAATGTTCATCCTATAATAATATACCAATTAATTAATTCTAAAAATATCGTGAAATATTGTTTATAATTTGCATTTACTTCGAATGAATAGCAATACATTTTTATTCCAAATAATTTCCCTTAACTTCAAACTATTTGTTTGCCAATTTATCGCATTTCCACGTCAAATAAAATAATGTTCATCCTATAATAATATACCAATTAATTAATTCTAAAAATATCGTGAAATATTGTTTATAATTTGCATTTACTTCGAATGAATAGCAATACATTTTTATTCCAAATAATTTCCCTTAACTTCAAACTATTTGTTTGCCAATTTATCGCATTTCCACGTCAAATAAAATAATGTTCATCCTATAATAATATACCAATTAATTAATTCTAAAAATATCGTGAAATATTGTTTATAATTTGCATTTACTTCGAATGAATAGCAATACATTTTTATTCCAAATAATTTCCCTTAACTTCAAACTATTTGTTTGCCAATTTATCGCATTTCCACGTCAAATAAAATAATGTTCATCCTATAATAATATACTAATTAATTAATTCTAAAAATATCGTTGAATATTGATTGTAATTTCTATTTATTTCGAATGAATGGCAATACATTCTTATTACAAATAATTTCCCTTAACTTCAAATCATTGATTTGTCTATTTACTGCATTTCCACGTCAAATAAAATAATGTTCATCCTATAATAATATACTAATTAATTAATTATAAAAATAACATGGAATATTGTTTATAATTTCTATTTATTTCGAAGGAATGGCAATACATTTTTATTCCAAATAATTTCCCTTAACTTTAACATATTCATTGCATTTCCACTCCAAATAAAATAATGTTCATCCTATAATAATATACTAATTAATTAATTCTAAAAATATCGTTGAATATTGTTTAAAATGTGCATTTATTTCGAATGAATGCAACTAATTTCCCTTAACTTCAAACCATTGATTTGTCTATTTATCCCATTTCCACTCCAAATAAAATAATTTTCATCCTATAATAATATACCAATTAATTAATTCTAAAAATATCGTGAAATATTGTTTATAATTTGCATTTACTTCGAATGAATAGCAATACATTTTTGTTTCAACTAATTTCCCTTAACTTCAACCTATTCATTTCACTTCCACTCCAAATAAAATAATTTTCATCCTATATTAATATACTAATTAATTTATTATAAATATAGCGTGGAATATTGTTTAAAATTTGTATTTACTTTTAATGAATGGCAATACATTCTTATTACAAATAATTTCCCTTAACTTCAAATCATTGATTTGTCTATTTACTGCATTTCCACTCCAAATAAAATAATTGTCATCCTATAATAATATACCAATTAATTAATTCTAAAAATATCGTTGAATATTGTTTAAAATTTGCATTTATTTCGAATGAATGCAATTAATTTCACTCAACTTCAAACCATTGATTTGTCTATTTATTCCATTTCCACTCCAAATAAAATAGTTTTCATCCTATAATAATATACTAATTAATTTATTATAAATATAGCGTGGAGTACTGTTTAAAATTTGTATTTACTTTTAATGAATAGCAATACATTCTTATTCCAACTAATTTCCCTTAACTTCAAACCATTTGTTTGCCTATTTATCGCATTTCTACTCCAAATCAAATAATTGTTTCTTTACAATTTCTATTTATTTCGAAGGAATGGCAATACATTTGGAAGAAGTGGTGAGATCGGAAGTAGAGGGTGGTTTGGCTGGACCGGCTAATCCAATCCCAAGTGAATCGATAGATTGTGGTTGTGGACAATTACCGTGCCCGAAATTGGCACGATTCGCAACTAGACGATTATTCGTAGGCTTATTATCATGGATCGGTTTGATTCAAGCTGCTGCTTACGCTTATCTTCACATCGTTTCACCGACCATCTCTAGAAGATTTCAATTTGAACCCACGATCATGGGCACGTATCTAAATTTATCGTATTCAATTCGAAATCAGTCGACATTAAAATACAATCGAACTTATTTCATAAACAAATACTTTACTGTCGCGAAAACATTCGATAAAGTATCATTTTTACGTTCCAATGCTTAAAAGCAACGTTTCAATTTATTATAATAAATTCATAATAAGTTAATCGAGAATTGAAATTAAAATTTGAATTTTAATATCGCAATTTACATAAAGGCAAAATTCCTATCAATATTCGATCGAATATTTTCCTTCAACGAACATAATTTTAATTCCAATTTATTATATTAAATTCGTCACGATCGAATTTTATAAATTGTTCAATAAACTAAACTTTAAATGTTGCAATACTTAAAAGCAAAATTCCCATAAAACTTTCTTCGATAAATTGAAATTCTATTATTCTAAATCGAGTAACAATTTCATTTTCAACGTATTTCGTTACTAAATTTCAAATCGTCGAAAATTCTTTGCCTGTTTTAATTTCTTTACTAGAATCTTAATTGGAATCAGACTATTTAACGAATTCATTATTAATATGCAACCTTTTATCCATATTAATGTTTTCGTTGAATAAGTTCGAGGCTCAAGTGTAAATTGTAAATTATAATCGTCGTAATTTTTACAGAATGGGTTTTGGTGGTGTCAGATTTGACGCCACTTTTCCTCGGCACAGTGATCGCATTTTGGGGCGATCGTGTTCACAGGGTTGCATGGATCGGCGGCGTAGTTCTCGTGCAAAGTGTCGCGTATTTCGCTATGATCATTCCTCACCTAACGCATCGAACGAAAGTCGTGGAAGAAACCGAAAATATCACGCACATGTCGATATACGCAGGCGAGTAATACTCTCTAACTTTATTTATCTTATAAATTATACTTGAACCGAAATGATGATTATACGTGTACGAAGAATAGCATTCGAATTTGAAGTGAACGAAATGATTGAAATACTTCGAATGAAATCGATTGTGATAAAGCAACGTAATTGAATAAAATCAAACGTTGGTTCAATTTTAGTTTATAGTAAAGAAACTACGAATTTTCTGTTGGCAAATTTGACGTGTAATATAAACATAGAAAGTGTATTTAGTATTATTAAGTATAAACGTGAAACAGTTTATTTTTAGTGTAATTAATTATAAACTTGAAATACTTTATTTTTAGTGTAATTAAGTATAAACGTGAAACACTTTATTTTTAGTGTAATTAATTATAAACATAGAACACTCTATTTTTAGTGTAATTAATTATAAACGTGAAACACTTTATTTTTAGTGTAATTAATTACAAACATGAAACATTTTATTTTTACTATAATTAATTACAAACGTGAAACACTTTGTTTTTACTATAATTAATTATAAACATACAACACTTTATTTTTAGTATAATTAAGTATAAAGATAGAACACTTTGTTTAAGGACACTTTACAAAATTCCTCTGATGTATTTGACAACAAAAGAGGAATTCGAAAATTGAACCATAGTTGTGATTAAATTCGTTATTAATTTACTAATTCAGTAATTTATTCGTTCGCAGATGACAGTCGAGAATTGTGTTTGGACAGTTCGTCGAGGATCGTCTCAAAGGAAGATGAAACTTGTTACTTTACTTTCGGATTGATCGTGGTGGTGCAGATCATATCTGGCATAGCAAACATCGCGTATTTCGCGTTAGGTTTCTCCTATTTGGACGACAACACTGCAAAGAAGAATGTGTCGGTTTTTATCGGTCTTCTAATCGCCGTGAAAATTATGGGAACACTTTTGGGATCATTTTTGGCATGGGGTTGCCTTAGGTGAGCGACCATAATCAAATTGCATTCCTGTATTATTATAAAAATTATTCTGTTAACAATTAAAAAGCTTGGAAACAAAAATACGCACTTGCAAGTTTGGCGAGAAATATTTTGAAACAAATTTTGACTTAAAAAAAAGGGGAAAAATCTTTGGAGAAAATTATTTCACCTTTTCTTTCAAAAATTCTAGAATTTATTTCTTTGGAATTGCAGAGTTTGGAAATAATTCTTTTACCGTTTCAGACGGTAAAATATTGTTTAGAATTGTACAATTCCTTTTTATTTCTCTTGAAATTATAGAGTTTAATAATGAATTAGGTTCATTTCGTGTCAAATAATATCGTTTCACTACAAATTAATTCATGTTTCATTTGAAAGATTCTCAAGTGAAATTGTAGACCGTCATTTTTGCATCGTCGACTATTTTAGGTGGTTTCATTTAGGTGGGACATTATTTATATTGTTTAGAGTATTAATTTATTAGTATATTAATTAATTAATTAATATTGTATTGTAATATTAATTAATTAATATTGTGTACTGTATATCAATTAATGAATGTATTACTGTATTAGTATTAATGTACTAGTATATTAATTCATTCATTCATTCATTCAATTAATTCATTCATCCTTCATTCATTCATTCATTAATATTGTATATTAATTAATTAATGTATTAATGAATTAGTAGTAGAGTATTAATGTAATTATTAGGTGGATCAGTATTCATATTGTTTAGAGTATTAATGTATTAGTATATTAATTAATTAATTAATTGATATTGTATATTGAATGTCAGTTAATTAATATTGTATTGCAATATTAATTAGTTAATATTGTGTATTCTACAATATATTATTTAATTAATATTGGATTGTAATATTAATTAATTAATATTGTGTACTGTATATTAATTAATTAATGTATTAGTGTATTAGTATTAATGTACTAGTATATTAATTCATTCATTCATTCATTCATTCATTAATATTGTATATTAATTAATTAATGTATTAATGAATTAGTAGTAGAGTATTAATGTAATTATTAGGTGGAACAGTATTCATATTGTTTAGAGTATTAATGTATTAGTATATTAATTAATTCATTAATATTGTATTGTAATATTAATTAATTAATATTGTATATTGTATATTAATTAATGACTGTATTAATGTATTAATTAATTAATTAATTAATATTGAATATTGTATATTAGTTAATTAATATTGTATTACAATATTAATTAATTAATATTGTGTATTGTATATTATTTAATTAATATTGTATTGCAATATTAATTAATTAATATTGTATATTGTATATTATTTAATTAATATTCTATTGTAATATTAATGAATTAATATTGTATATTGTATATTATTTAATTAATATTGTATTGTAATATTAATTAAGTAATATTGTGTATTGTATATTAATTAATTAATGTATTACTGTATTAGTATTAATGTACCAGTATATTAATTAATATTACAGTACAATATTAATTAATTAATATTGTGCATTGTATCATAATGAATTAATGTATGACTATATTAGTATTAATCTACTACTATATTAATTAATCAATTAATTAATATATTAATGTATTAATAGTAGAGTATTAAACGTAATCATTACGTGGAACAGTATTTATATTGTAAACGCAACGTAAACGAATGCTTCAATAAATATGCAATACTTTGTGAAAATTCTTATCCACACAGAATCGACGCGATGACTCTGAGCTCGATAGAATCTTACAGAGAACAAATCGGTGCCTGGTGGTTAGGCTTACCGATTCTCACAGTGCTTCTAATAGTCCCTGGCTTGCTACTTTCATGGTTCCCTCGGATGCTCCCCTCCCAGGTACTCTATAATATAATCATTAACACTTTACGAAATATATTAGACAATTTTTCGATAATAAATTAACGTACGCCAAATTTTTCTCTAACATTGTTCTCAATAAATGGCGATAATACTATACAAAGATCGAAATATACCTTAACGAAAACACCATAGGAACAGAAATACCATAAAGATAAAAACGCTGTAGTATTATTCTTCGTAGAGTCCAATAATAATGTAAAGATAACAATAGTAAGTACAACCATAGAAGTAAATACACTATGATATGAATATTATAGCAATAAAAACACTATAGGATTATTCTTTATACTCCCTGCTATTATTATAAAAATGAAACGTTATAATATCGTTCCTTTTTACATAGTAAAAATCTGATTATCCAATAACTAATTTTATTTCTATATTTATATATATAGTAATATTTATATTTACATTTACATACATATACTGTACTCGAATTAATTATAAAACGTTTCAATATTTGCTCGTTCGTACTATTTTTATATTAATACAAATTGTAACTTGTTTATTGTGTAATAATAATGATATTATAATATTATGTAAAATGCTTTCGGTTTAAAGTGTTCAAAAGTTCGCATCAAAAGTGTTAATATTAATATATTATTATTTTAATCGTTTTCAGGTTGTGGAAAGAGCTGCCGTGTCATTGTTAACGAATTCTGGAACTTTTAATCGTGTACCTCGAAGACTGGTTAGCCAAAAATTAGGCAGCACGAATTTTTGGCCATCGTTAGGCCGATTATTCATGAATAAAACTCTGATCTGCCAAGTGGTGGCTGTTACTTTGTACGTAACCGCCGTTGTCAATTTTCTCGGCTACGAAAATTTGATCGCGCAAGCGCGATTTCACGTCCCGAGGCCAACTGGAACTTTCATGGGCTTCGATGATCCCGATTCTTCCAGATTAATATCCAGTAAGACTTTAAACAGTGATCTTCTTTTTCTCTTTACAAGAAACTCGAATATTGCAATTAATTTTCGACTATTTGTATCGAATTTCGCGAATACAAGATTGATTTATTTATTAATATTTAATTTTTAAAAATAATAAGTAAGTAATTTAATTTAATAATTAAAGTAAATTATTAAATTTACTAATATCATTTGAACGTAGAGTAGTATTTTATTAGAAGGCGGAAAAGATACTTATGCTATTGTAATATAATAATGTTTACTATACTATTTTGACAATAATATTTGATAAGAAATTTAAGTTAATCTCAATGTGCTTGAAATATAATTAATAACGTGCATTGAAGCAAAAGATGCACGGAATGTTTTAACGTTAAGATTATGGATTATTATTTATATCAGCTAAATTATTATTATTATTTACAAAGGTTACGAAATCATTGGATTCGAATAGATATATTTAATAGAAATTAGAAAAACCACGCGATTTTTTTCCTCCAACTATTATTTATAAAATCGTGTAATAGAATTTTAATTTTAGTAATATATTTTAATAATAATAATCGATATTAACAATGGTACCTTAATTTAATAATTAACAGTGTATTTTAATCGAATAATTAATTTGATTCAATAATGCTATTGTTATTAGCATTTCAGTTGAACGATTAATAGTTTTTTTTAATATATTTAATTAATGGTATTTTAATTTAATTTAATTGGAATTTCGAATTTTATTCGATCGCAGATATCTTGAAGCCAATTTTGGTCGGTCTAATCGTAATCATTTCCGGTTTGGTAATCGCCAAAGCGAAACCAGCTGCGTGGAGCCTTATAATTTACAGTATTATCGTTCTAATCTTGGCCTGTGGGATCATTTTCGCATTATCCGCCGCCATTTGCGATAAAAAACCTATTGTAGGCACCAGAAAGAACTCGTAAATATTCCATTTCTTTCTTTACTATTATTAATAATAAATGTCTTGCAATGTCCAGCAATAATTGTCCTGTGTTTCAATTTTAAAACAGAAATGAAACACAGAATAATAGCTAGTGTGATCAAATATTCAATTTCTTTCTTTACTATTATTAATAATAATTGTCTTGGCAATAATTGTCCTGTGTTTCAATTTTAAAACAGAAATGAAACACAAAATAATAGTGTGATAAAATATCCCATTTCCTTCTTTATTATTATTAGTAATAAATGTCTTAGTATTAATTGTCCTGTGTTTCAAGTTTAAAACAGAAACGAAACACAGAATAATAGCTAGTGTGATCAAATATTCAATTTCTTTCTTTACTATTATTAATAATAATTGTCTTGGCAATAATTGTCCTGTGTTTCAATTTTAAAACAGAAATGAAACACAAAATAATAGTGTGATAAAATATCCCATTTCCTTCTTTATTATTATTAGTAATAAATGTCTTAGTATTAATTGTCCTGTGTTTCAAGTTTAAAACGGAAATGAAGTACAAAATAATAGCTAGTGTGATAAAATATTCCATTTCCTTCTTTACTATTATTAATAATAATTGTCTTGGCAATAATTGTCCTGTGTTTCAATTTTAAAACAGAAATGAAACACAAAATAATAGTATTATCAAATATTCAATTTCTTTCTTTACTATTATTAATAATAATTGTCTTGGCAATAATTGTCCTGTGTTTCAATTTTAAAACGGAAATGAAGTACAAAATAATAGCTAGTGTGATAATATATTCAATTTCCTTCTTTACTATTATTAATAATAATTGTCTTGGCAATAATTGTCCAGTGTTTCAATGTTAAAACGGAAACGAAACACAGAATAATATAGTAGCGTAATAAAAGTAAGTTTTACACACTAAACGCGTATATTTCGTAGGCTTGTGTTGCTACAGCATTGCAATTTGAACTGCGGCTGCTCGAAGGACGCCGATTTTCGTCCCGTCTGCGACAACAAAGGCGCGTTCACCTTTTACAGCGCTTGCCACGCCGGTTGCACTTATTCCGATATCAAGAATGACATAACCACTTACAGTGGTTGCAGTTGCGTGGAAGAAATGACACATTTGAAAGGAAATTTGGAGGCGATCGATGGTCCTTGCAATTCTAATCACTGTCAAATTAGCCGCATCGCTTTCGAGGTATTTTTTTTTTCCATCCTTTTACATCGTTATATGTGCATATTAAGCTACACGTACTGAATAATATACAGCGACTGATAGAAATTTCCTACAGCTTTCCTCAATTATAATTCTATTATAATTCTAATCTATTTTAATTCTATTACAATTCTATTATAATTCTATTGTAATCCTATTACAATTCTATTATAATTCCATTATAATTCTAATCTATTGTAATTCTATTATAATTCTATTATAATTCTAATCTATTTTAATTCAATTATAATTCTATTATAATTCCATTATAATTCTAATCTATTATAATTGTATTATAATTCTAATTATGATTCTATTATAATTCTAATCTATTACAATTCCATTATAATTCCAATCTATTATAATTCTAATCTATTATAATTCCATTATAATTCCAACCTATTATAATTCTAATTATAATTGTATTATAATTCTATTCTATTATAATTGTATTATAATTCTAATCTATTATAATCTCATTATAATTCTAATCTATTACAATTCCATTATAATTCCAATCTATTATAATTCTAATTATGATTCTATTATAATTCTAATCTATTATAATTCCATTATAATTCTAATTATGATTCTATTATAATTCTAATCTATAATTCCATTATAATTCCAATCTATTATTATTCTAACTATGATTCTATTATAATTTTAATTATGATTCTACTATAATTCTAATCTATTATAATTTCTCATTATAATTCTAATCTATTATAATTCCATTATAATTCCAATCAATTAAAATTCTAATTTACTATAATTCCATTATACTTCCAATCTATTATAATTCTAATCTATTATAATCTCATTATAATTCTAATCTATTACAATTGCATTATAATTCTAATCTATTATAATTCTATTATAATTCCATTATAATTCTATTATAATTCCATTATAATTCCAATCTGTTATAATTCCAATTATGATTCAATTATAATTCTAACCTACCATAATCTCATTATAATTCTAATCTATTATAATCCCAATTATGATTCTATTATAATTCTATTATAATTCCAACCTATTATAATTCTAATTATGATTCTATTATAATTCTAATCTATAATTCCATTATAATTCCAATCTATTATTATTCTAACTATGATTCTATTATAATTTTAATTATGATTCTACTATAATTCTAATCTATTATAATTTCTCATTATAATTCTAATCTATTATAATTCCATTATAATTCCAATCAATTAAAATTCTAATTTACTATAATTCCATTATACTTCCAATCTATTATAATTCTAATCTATTATAATCTCATTATAATTCTAATCTATTACAATTGCATTATAATTCTAATCTATTATAATTCTATTATAATTCCATTATAATTCTATTATAATTCCATTATAATTCCAATCTGTTATAATTCCAATTATGATTCAATTATAATTCTAACCTACCACAATCTCATTATAATTCTAATCTATTATAATCCCAATTATGATTCTATTATAATTCCATTATAATTCCAACCTATTATAATTCTAATTATAATTCTATTATAATTCTAATCTATTACAATTTCATTATAATTCTAATCTATTACAATTCCATTATAATTCCAATCTATTATACTTCTAATTTACTATAATTCCATTATAATACCAATCTATTATAATTCCAATTATGATTCAATTATAATTCTAATCTATCAATCTCATTATAATTCTAATCTATTACAATTCCATTATAATTCCAATCTATTATAATTCTAATTATGATTCAATTATAATTATAATCTATTATAATTCCATTATAATTCTAATCTATTAAAATTCTAATTTACTATAATTCCATTATAATTTCAATTTATTATAATTCTAATCTATTATTATTTCATTATAATTCTAATCTATTATAATTCTATTATGATTCTAATCTATTACAATTCCATTATAATTCCAATCTATTATAATTCTAATTATGATTCAATTATAATTATAATCTATTATAATTCCATTATAATTCTAATCTATTAAAATTCTAATTTACTATAATTCCATTATAATTTCAATTTATTATAATTCTAATCTATTATTATTTCATTATAATTCTAATCTATTATAATTCTATTATGATTCTAATCTATTACAATTCCATTATAATTCCAATCTATTATAATTCTAATTATGATTCAATTATAATTATAATCTATTATAATTCCATTATAATTCTAATCTATTAAAATTCTAATTTACTATAATTCCATTATAATTTCAATTTATTATAATTCTAATCTATTATTATTTCATTATAATTCTAATCTATTATAATTCTATTATGATTCTAATCTATTACAATTCCATTATAATTCCAATCTATTATAATTCCAATTATGATTCAATTATAATTCTAATCCATCATAATCTCATTATAATTCTAATCTATTACAATTCCATTATAATTCCAATCTATTATAATTCTAATTTACTATAATTCCATTATAATTCTAATCTATTCGTGATATCCTATGAATTCCTGACTTATAAGAAGAAAAGCCACGCGTTAATCTTTCGTTTCACAGTTCGGGGCACTATTGGCTTACGTTATGGTCGCTTCAACCTTCGTCGGCGACATACTGATGATCCTACGATCAGTTTACGTTCAGGACAAATCTATAGGAGTCGGATTTTGGATGGCCTTCACTGCTCTATTCGTCCAAATACCTGGGAAAATTGCGTACGATTCGATGGCAAATTTAACGTGCCAACATTGGGGAACTCGTCAAAGCGTTTGTCGTTTGCACGATGGAACGAAGCTGGGCAATTATTTGTCCTATTTAACAGGTTCCCTGTTCGCTGTATCCGTTCTATTCAAGATTCTCGTCTGCCTATTCTGCAAAGACACGAATATTTACATTGAGAACGAGTTGGAAGCGAGTAAAAGCGTTGAGATGCAAGAATTGATCGAAAATCCTGCGGATAAACAACGAAAAGAGGAAAATGACGACAATCCTGAGAGTAAGTTGCGAAAAAAATCATCGTTTAACCCTTTGCGGACGAGTGACTGCAAATAATCGCCACTTTCCTGGTTTTTATGAACGCAAGTTTACTGTTAAAGTTGAAATTAACATCGTTGATAAACGCTTCGAAGTTTTGGGAATTCGTTGACCTGGAAATCGTAAGGCTTGCAATTCAAAGTCAAAATACTCTTTTCAGTTTTATTATTCGTCGTCCGCAAAGGGTTAAGCGAATTTTCAATGTTGAATTTTGCTAAGTGTAATTTAAACAATTCGCTATACCATGAAACCGATTTTTCATAGTTTTCTTTTTAATACTCATTTTTCTCATTCATATTTCTTCGATTTATTATGAAACGATGAACCATTTTCATCGATGAAAAATTTCCAATGCATTAAAACTTTGCACTTAAAATTATACAATATTTCAATCTTGTTATTAGAAACTACCAAAGTTTTTCAGTGTTTTATTTGAAATTTACTTTAATTAAAAAATAAGGCAATTTAAATTAATGAAGGAAGAAACAAATTCAATTATAAATAATCGATTTATTTACGCTATATTTTTTGTATTTTGTAATTTTCAAGTGTACGAGCTTCCAAGATAAAAATTGATGTCGAGTTACACTCGATTTTAAAGTACGCAGGGTTAAATGATGTGAAGAAAAAATATTGAAAATTGACAGAGTTTAAATTGCAGGGAATTGCATAAAATCCTAAATTTATCTTATGAATACTAACAATGTAAATTGAATATATACAGGGTGTCCCGTAACCGGTGGTACAAGCGAGTAAGGGGTTGATTCTACGCGAAAAATTGAATCGAAAATTTGGAATAAAATTTTTCCATACGACGCTTTATTTTCGAAGAAAATAAGTTTGAAAATTTGTCGAGTACGCGCGTGCACTTGGACCAGCTTCAGCTCGACGGATTTCATCGTAGATCGCCTCGATTCTTGTTCGTAAACGTTGTCAACGTTTGTATACACCCAATGGATCGATGTACAGATTTCCAGAATTCGTCGAATTTATGAACCGTTGGAATTGATGTCCACGTTGTTGCAAACATAACTGTGCTCGCCTTATTAAATTGCATCGAACGTTTTCTAACGCGTCGTTGTGCAATTTTAATCGTTCAAACGCTGTAATAATTTTTCGTTTTAATCGTTCAACGCTCGTCGTGTCATCACTGTACACGATTCACTTAACATGACCCCACGAATACTTCTACAATGATTGTAACTTCATGTTAGAATTGTTTAAGCGAATACGGTTGCTTCAAATTGTGCTGGGTGTAATTTAATCCTTTTAACTTGGTACAAGCACAAATTATAGATCATTACATTAATCGTAAATGTACATTTGTGAAAAGTAATCGCGAATTTCCTTAGAAATTACAATTCACTTTAATTATTCTCTAAATTTCGTAAATTGAACGTTCTAAAAATAACGAAAAATACCCTAAAATTAAAACAAAACACCAAAGAATCTATATTCTACAAATTCTGTGTAAAAGGAAATTAAATTCCTCCATTATACATAGATTGTAAATTACAATTTACTTTAACTATTCCGCAAGTCCCCCAAATTAAGCTTTCCAAAAATACCGAAAAATACTGAAAAATAAGTGAAAATAACTAAACATACCCAAAAGTGCTAAAAACATTAAAAAATTCATAGTCTCCAAATTGTATAAAAGGAACCTAAATTCTTCCCCCGAACAAAAATTATAAACCACAATTTACTTTAACTATTCTTCAAATTCTCCCAAATTAAGCGTTCTAAAAATACCCTAAAATAGCCAAAAATACCCCAAACTACCCAAAAATCCATCGTCTCCAAATTCTCTAAAAGAAACTTAATTATTTCCCCCGAACAAAAATTAGAAACCTCAATTTACATTAACTGTTCCCCAAATTTCCCCACTTGTGCGCCTTCATATGCCTAAAAGCGTCTAAAAATGCCCAAAAATAACCCAAACTCCCCAAAAATCCATCGTCTCCAAATTCTCTAAAAGAAACCCAAATACTTCCCCTGGACAAAAATTAAAAACCATAATTTACACTAACTGTTCCCCAAATTTCCCCACTTGTGCACCTTAAAATGCCTAAAAGCGTCTAAAAATACCCAAAAATAAGCCAAACTACCCAAAAATCCATCGTCTCCAAATTCTCTAAAAGAAACCCAAATACTTCCCCTGGACAAAAATTAAAAACCATAATTTACACTAACTGTTACCCAAATTTCCCCACTTGTGCACCTTAAAATGCCTAAAAGCGTCTAAAAATACCCAAAAATAAGCCAAACTACCCAAAAATCCATCGTCTCCAAATTCTCTAAAAGAAACCCAAATACTTCCCCCGAACAAAAATTATAAATCACAATTTACATTAACTATTCCCCAAATTTCCCCACTTGTGCACTTTAAAATGCCTAAAAGCGTCTAAAAATACCCAAAAATCCATCATCTCCAATTTTTCTAAAAGAAACTTAATTATTTCCCCCAAACAAAAATTAAAAACCTCAATTTACATTAACTGTTCCCCAAATTTCTCCACTTGTGCTCCATAAAATGCCTAAAAGCGTCTGAAAATAACATAAAATAATCCAAAATAACCAAAACTACCCAAAAATCCATCGTCTCCAAATTCTCTAAAAGAATCCCAAATATTTCCCCCGAACAAAAATTATAAACCACAATTTACATTAACTGTTCCCCAAATTTCTTCACTTGTACACCATAAAATGTCTAAAAGCGTCTAAAAATACCCAAAAATAAGCCAAACTACCCAAAAATCCATCGTTTCCAAATTATCTAAAAGAAACTTAATTATTTCCCCCAAACAAAAATTAAAAACCACAATTTACATTAACTGTTCCCCAAATTTCTCCACTTGTGCTCCATAAAATGCCTAAAAGCGTCTGAAAATACCATAAAATAATCCAAAATAACCAAAACTACCCAAAAATCCATCGTCTCCAAATTCTCTAAAAGAATCCCAAATATTTCCCCCGAACAAAAATTATAAACCACAATTTACATTAACTGTTCCCCAAATTTCCCCACTTGTGCACCTTAAACTGCCTAAAAGCGTCTAAAAATACCCAAAAATCCATCATCTCCAATTTTTCTAAAAGAAACTTAATTATTTCCCCCAAACAAAAATTAAAAACCACAATTTACATTAACTGTTCCCCAAGTTTCCCCACTTGTGCGCCTTCAAATGCCTAAAAGCGTCTAAAAATGCCCAAAAATAACCCAAACTCCCCAAAAATCCATCGTCTCCAAATTCTCTAAAAGAAACCCAAATACTTCCCCTGGACAAAAATTAAAAACCATAATTTACACTAACTGTTCCCCAAATTTCCCCACTTGTGCGCCTTCAAATGCCTAAAAGCGTCTAAAAATGCCCAAAAATAACCCAAACTCCCCAAAAATCCATCGTCTCCAAATTCTCTAAAAGAAACCCAAATACTTCCCCCGAACAAAAATTAAAAACCACAATTTACATTAACTTTTCCCCAAATTTCCCCACTTGTGCACTTTAAACTGCCTAAAAGCGTCTAAAAATACCCAAAAATCCATCATCTCCAATTTTTCTAAAAGAAACTTAATTATTTCCCCCAAACAAAAATTAAAAACCTCAATTTACATTAACTGTTCCCCAAATTTCCCCACTTGTGCGCCTTCAAATGCCTAAAAGCGTCTAAAAATGCCCAAAAATAACACAAACTCCCCAAAAATCCATCGTCTCCAAATTCTCTAAAAGAAACCCAAATATTTCCGCCGAACAAAAATTATAAACCACAATTTACAGTAACTGTTCCCCAAATTTCTTCACTTGTACACCATAAAATGTCTAAAAGCGTTTAAAAATACCCAAAAATAACCCAAAATAACCAAAACTACCCAAAAATCCATCGTCTCCAAATTCTCTATAAGAAACCTAAATACTTCCCCCGAACAAAAATTAAAAACCTCAATTTACACTAACTGTTCCCAAAATGTCTCCACGTGTGCGCCAAAAAATACCCAAAAAATGCCCAAAAACCCTCGTTTCCGATTCTAACACCGAATTCTTCTTGCAGACGACGAAGCTGATGGCGTGCAGCAGACAACGGAAGCTCTGCTCTCTCCAACCGTCGTAATCGCTCAAACGAGGAACGGTACACCATCGGAACAACTACAAGAAGAAACAGAAGCTCCTTTGAAGTACGGTCCGCTAGGTCGAGGCGATCGTCGCACGGACTCTAAATCGTCTCTCGTCGACGCTTCGCAGAAACGCAAATCCACCGATCGAAACTTGGACTCAGGCGACGAATTGACGTCGAGCGACGACGAGTCGAAGAAAAACTCAAGTCCGAAAGTGGAATACAGGCCTCTGGACATCGACTCGGATATGGAGAGCGATCTAAGCAACGCGGAGCCTCGATCACGCAAGCGAATAGTCAGCAAAGATTACGACCCGGTTTACAGCGATCGTAGTTCTCTGAGCACGGCTAAAAGTTCGCTATTCCGCCGCGAGTTTCCGAATCCGGACAATTACGAGGATCCACGGTTGAGCAGGAGATACAAGGAAACGTTGCAAAATCTCGACGGATCGTCCAAAACCAGCAGCTTCGAGTTTTCGAAGCAACGACGCGATAAAAACGAGAACGAAGCCGGAAGTCGAAGCGGAATAGGCGATTTTAACGAGGTTGGAATACCGATATCCGATCCACTGGCGGAGGAAATGGCGATGAAAGGCGTCAGATCGTTGATCAATCGGTACGAATTGAATTCGGAGCTGGGGGAAAGCGAAGATCAAGACTCGATTAGGTCGAGCAATTCGGAGGCTAAAACGGTGCCTGGAATTCCTTTGGTCGCCATGGCGGTTAGAAGATCGTCTCCCAAAGGTCGGATTGTCGGATCTGGCGGGGGAAGTGCGACGGAGGGGAGGGGGAACGATAGTAACGAAGATTCGAAGCAGAATTTCGCTGCCAAAGGATCGAACAAGGGAAGCGTTGGAACTTTGCACACGGATTTTTAAATCTTCCATTCTCAATTCACGCGGGCCTCGATTTTCTCCGGAATTCTACCTTCAAGGGATTCGAATGAGAGGAGATTTCATTCGGCGGCTGCTTCGCCACGTTTCGCAGCTGATTCGACGAAGTACCTTTAATTTAAGTCGAATATTAGTTAGATTTGATTATTAATTAAGGTTGTATTTAACGATTAAACGAGAGATAATGTTAAACGATGAATTTCGCGTTAAGCGAAAATATGAACAAATGGCGGTGTTTTAATATTGATTTTTAATCGAAATTATTGGCGCTGTTTTTTTTAACCCCTCCATTTTACCCCTCTTAATCTTTTTAATCAACTGTTTAATTAATTGGTGTAATTTTGGCGATTTAATCCTTTGCTAACTTCGAGCTTTTTTTTATTTTTCACGAGAATATTTAATAATGTAGAAAAGGCAGTGGTTTAAGTCTTGATTTTTATTGCAAATTATTGTGCACTTTTTTAATCCCATCATTTTACGTGTATTTGTATTTATTTACGAAGAAAAAGAATTTTAATTGCCAGTTGAATTAATAAGCATAATTTTGGTGATTTAGTCGTTTGAATAAAAATTAATTTGAACTACTAAATTCTTAATTAAATTTATGCAACTTCGATACTTTATTTATGCAACTTACTTTACTAATTATTGCACTGCAATTTATATTAAATTTATTTCTCTTCCATTTGTTACCAAATCTCTTTAAAAAGTTGCACATTATTATCACACATTTCTTTCGATAATTTTTCTATTTATTTCTCAATAAAATCCTCAATTAGTCGAATAAAAATTAAACTGACACGTTGTTAAATATAAGTACTATTGTAGAATAATGCAAATTAAGAATCCTACCATTTTGTGATAAATAATTCATGCCAAAATTCGTACGAAATTTATTTACATCATTGCATTTATTACCAACTTACTGAAACGTTTAATACTTTTAATACTTTTAATACTTTTACCCAATTTTTGCCGTATATTTTCTTCGATTCATCGAATTAATCCCGAATCGAATTCCAAGTATATTACATTAATTCCGAATTAAATTCCATGGCGTTCGAATCGCGCAAATAATCACACGCATTAATAATAATAATATATATATATATATCTTTATTAAGTTCTCACAATTGCATCGAATTTTCTTCAACAAATTTTCTTTCACCGATCCGGATTTAACAGACGAACAAACGAAAAAATTCCTCGAATTACAATATACACGTACATATATATATAAAATATATATACATATCTTCTGAGAGAAAAAAAACAAAAAAAACAATGGAGGATGTAATGTAGACTGATGCACGGGATAGTAAAAAATACAATAACAATTGATTTGGATGTTGAAATGAACCGTTGAACAAAGTAAGTTCTCTATCTGAGGTACTACGAGCTTTTTAAATATCTAAGAAGTTGCTTAAGGTACTTGTAAAGTCTTTATTCGTTGGCTCTCCATTTTTCTCTCTTTCCTTTCCTTCTCTTCCTCCCATTTTCCATCCTTTCCCTATTTGTTTTCTTTTCCTTTCATCCAGTGTTCCCTCGCCAACGACATCGACGTTCAACTGCCAGCTTTTTTTTCCCTCGAAAAGAGAAAAAAAAGAAAACGAACGACGATCTGATTCCTTAGTATCGTTGATCGACTTCCGCTTTCAAAGTGTTTCGCCCTGCTCCTCGGCTATGTCCTTCAATTCGATCTCGTCGTCGAATATCTTCACGTCTTTCACGAAATACCACACACCGATGTCGAACAGCGTGCCGATCGTTACGAAAGCTACGCAGAAATCATTTGATTATCGTTACGAAAGCCAATTTCCTGCGAAATTCGTCAGATTGATAATTACTATATATTAACCATCTTTATTTCAATTAGTCGCCAAAAGTTTGAAACGACTTTATTTCAAAGGAAATAACTTAAATAGAATTACTTAACAATTACTTTTGTTAATGAAGTGACTTAAGCTACTTATTGGCGCATAAGTATATTAGTATATGAAATCATATATAAGGTGATATAATATAATATAATATAATTGTATAATATAATATATATAATGTAATATAAATATAATATAGTATATATATAATATAATATATATAATATAATATAAATATAATATAATATAAATGTAATAGAATATATATATAATATAATATTTATAATATAATATATATATAATATAATATATATAATATACTATAAATATAATATAATATAAATGTAATAGAATACATATATAATGTAATATATATATATAATATAATATATATATAATATAATATAAATGTAATAGAATATATATATAATATAATATATATAATATACTATATATATAATATAATATAAATGTAATAGAATATATATATAATATAATATATATAATATACTATATATATATAATATAATATAAATGAAATAGAATATATATATAATATAATATATATAATATAATATAATATAATACAATATATATATAATATAATATACTATAATACAATATATATATAATACAAGTATAATATAATATAATTATAATTATACAGTAACATAAATATAATAGCCAAAAATAGCTCCAAAATAGAAAAATCTAGTTACAATTGCATATATACGATTAATAGAAATGTTAAATCAACAGTCTGTTAATAATAATTATGGCCAATTAAGCGGATGCAGGATGTTGAAGTAAATGCTACGAAATGCTGCTACTAAAATTTTGGCTAATTAACGACTTACTGGCTGCAGTGAAGTTTAAAAGATATCTCAACGTTTCGCCGTTGTAGAGCCAACAATTTCCCGTACCGGAGCACGTTTTACCCCAAACGAGACAAGTTCTGTCTGCAGAAAAGAAAGGGACAGAATATTAAGCATAATTCAGAATATTTCAGAATTTAATATAATTTCTTATATCTATAATTTCACAACGTTGAAAGTATATTAAGCGATTGCGTTACGAAATAGAATTAAATTCTCTAATTTAGATGCTTTTAATTTAGATTCGTCTAGATTTAGAAAAAGACAATTATTAGTAGAATTGAATCGCTATGATATAATAAAATAATCCACGAATCCACGATTTTTTATGATTCCTTTTATCAATTCATTGCTTACGTATAGAAAACGAATTTTCTTTTGTTAAATAAAGTATTATTAGAATTATTGAAGCATCTAATATTTTAATATCATATCAACAGAATATTTTATTATGCATTGCGTATGATTGACAAATTTGTAACTCGTTCCTATTAAAATTATCAACGCTAATATTTGTATTATTCAGTGGTTAATAATTCAATCCGTGAAATTTGTATTCGCAGCGTTCAAAGTTCAAATAATTTACTCTAAAACGTTGAAAAAGAGGAGCTAACAAATTAAAGTTTAATTGTCTTCGAAAGTTTAATAATCTGAGTAAAATGATATTATATGTTTATTTACACGCTCTTAATATGAGAATATTTAATTATATATTGAAATTATAATAATTTCGATCTACGAATCGAAATCACAAATTCCAAATGATGCAGATTTTAAATTCGCGATTAATAAATAAATTTTGGGATCGAATATCTTACCTAAGATGAAACCGAACAAAATAGGCGACGGTATAAAGGCGAACAGGCTCATGATAGTCAATCCAAAACCCATCGCGACGGTTTTATCCTTTTCGTCCACGCATCTGACGGAGACCAAAAAATTCGACGCTCTTCCGGTGGCGCCGCTGAATTTCAACAAGCAGACCACTGCCAGAAATATGTAGAACTTGTGCATGCAATCTACCGGGCAAGCTCCGGGTATCGCTGATCCAAGTATCGAAGCTTCCGGTTTATGGATTTGAAGCGGAACTTGAGTCGTGGAATAATTAGCGAACAGGAAAGGCATCGAACTAGTCGATTTCGGTTTTATGCAGCTGCATTCCGTGTACATTTTGCTTCCGTTTACCTGCAACTGAATCCGTATGATAAACAATTAATATCGCCGATGGAAACGTAACTGCAGAAGTTAGATATTAAAAAAGGGAATGCAATTAGAAAATTAAAAAAACGATCTTCTAGTGATTCTATTAATGAATTCAGGTCTTATTTTTGAGAAGGAAACGATGGAGAAAGTTAAGTGATATAAGTTTTTGTATTATTGAAGATACCTTCGAAAGAATATACGTAGGTTGTTCAATTTAGAAATATGTAGTATAATGTAATATAATATATTATAATATAATATAATGTAATGTAACGTATTATAATATAGTATAATGCAATATAATATAATATAATACAATACAATATAATGTAATATAATACAATATAATGTAACGTATTATAATATAATATAATGCAATATAATATAATATAATATAATGTAATATAATACAATATAATGTAATGTATTATAATATAATATAATGCAATATAATATAATATAATACAATACAATATAATGTAATATAATACAATATAATGTAACGTATTATAATATAATATAATGTAATATAATACAATACAATATAATGTAATATAATACAATATAATGTAACGTATTATAATATAATATAATGTAATATAATACAATATAATGTAACGTATTATAATATAATATAATGCAATATAATATAATATAATACAATACAATATAATGTAACGTATTATAATATAATATAATGCAATATAATATAATATAATATAATGTAATATAATACAATATAATGTAATGTATTATAATATAATATAATGCAATATAATATAATATAATATAATACAATATAGTGTAACGTATTATAATATAATATAATGCAATATAATATAATATAATACAATACAATATAATATAATACAATACAATATAATGTAATACAATACAATATAATGTAATATAATACAATATAATGTAACGTATTATAATATAATATAATGCAATATAATATAATATAATACAATACAATATAATGTAATATAATACAATATAATGTAACGTATTATAATATAATATAATATAATGTAATATAATACAATACAATATAATATAATATAATACAATACAATATAATATAATACAATACAATATAATATAATGTATTATAATATAATACAATATAATACAATATAATATAATACAATATAATATAATATAATACATTACAATATAATATAATACAATATAATATAATATAATACATTACAATATAATATAATACAATATAATATAATGTATTATAATATAACACAATACATTATAATATAATACAATATAATATAATATAGAATATGTTGTAAAATTAGATTTCAATTGAATTCAACGTTTCGTGGCATTTAATGTCCCACAGTACTCCCTTAAATAATTATTAAAAATCCATTCCATTTCAAAATTTCTCCCATCGCACAGCTCTAAATTTTGCCAAATTTCACTCGTCACACTTTGTCGCATTGAGAGCCACAAAACTTTAAATTTATCATACATGGTTTTAAAAATATAGCCAATAATATATAAGCTTATATTCTTTAAATATAAAAATTGTTAAACAATTAAATTAATACGATGCAAAAAGACGCACAGCAAAGAATTGCCAAGAATTAAAAATACATAATAAGCAATGCGATAGACGAATAAAATACATCAAAAAATTAACAAGAATTTAGAATAATGGAATTTTGTTAACCAAGAATAATTAACAATATAAAATAGAAGAAAAAATAAAGTAAATCATACCTTCATGTTGGTACATCCAGCGTGGCAAGCAGAGATGAAAGTCTGACCGTTTTCCGAGCACACCGGATTATAAGTAACGTAATCGCAGTCGCACTGCTCGTTGCAAGGAAGCTGCGTCTTCAAGGCTCCGTCCGGTTGCACGGTGATTTGATTGTCGTTCGCGGAACAGCCGAGGAACGCGTACGAAATCATGCCCATCACCGAAACGGCACCGACCATAACGTTCCAAGCCGCCAAGTATCTCGCCTTCGGCTTGTACTTCGATATGACCAAGCCGGAAAGCAGAATTCCGAACGCGCTGAAAACTAACCCGACCGTTCCGGTGATCAACGAAGAAACCGAGGCTGACTGCTTGTACTGCGTCTCGATGTATTTCGGCATGAATATCCAGTACGGCATGTAGCCCATGAAATAGAAGACCGTGGCCAAATTGTTGCACATCAACGTGGTGTTTGTCAGCAATCGTTTGAAGGTTCGCAACATGTCGGATATCGAGGCTGGAAGTTCGGACTCTTCGTTGTCTTTTATGTTCGTGGCCGATTTGTTACGCTCCATCGCCAGGGCTTTTCGCGCCGCCGCTCTGGGAAGTGTCTTCGGGAACAACGCGATTATGCTCGCGAACAGGAATAGGAGAAATGCTAGGATTATCCAGCCTAACCACCAGGCGCCTAACCACCTGTTTTTTTTTTTTTAGAAAAGAGAAGTTTGGTTAGTTAATTTTTAGATGATTAGTAAGGGGAAATTTTAAGGCTTTGGAGAATTTTTTACGATTCTTTTTTTTTTTTTTTTGGAATATTATTATTTGTAGTGTAGAGTTGAGGGATTTGATTTGAAATTAAAGGGTTTGGAAAAGGGGGAGGGAAGTTTGGGGATGGGGAGAAGATATTTGTCGTGGATTTTTAGTGAGAATTGTGTAAAAGTGATTAATTTGTTGATGTAATATTGGTGGAATAGATATTTGGTATATGACTGTACTTAAAAAATTCTATTTCTTGTCCCAGGTAATATTATTGAACTCTATTGCATAGGTACACTTTAGAAAGGGTCATAGAACATGTGATTAAAGTTTGGTTCGAATATCTCGTGTGGTTTTTTAATAACAAATATGTAAAGTTGACAAATTTGATAATATTAGTAATATTGGCAGAATAGATATTTGCGATATGTCTCTACTTAAAAAATTCTATTTCTGGTCCCAGGTAATATTATGGGATTCTATTGCATAGGTATACTTAGAAAGGTTCATAGAACATGTGGTAAAAGTTTGGATTCAATATTTCTTACGGCTTTCCAATTATAAATGTGTAAAGTTGACGAATTTAATAATATTAGTAATATTGGTAGGATACATATTTGCTGTATGTCTCTACTTAAAAAATTCTATTTCTGGTCCCAGGTAATATTATTGAATTCTATTGAATAGGTACTCTTAGAAAGGTTCATAGAACATGTGGTAAAAGTTTGGATTCAATATTTCTTACGGCTTTCCAATTATAAATGTGTAAAGTTGACAAATTTAATAATATTAGTAATATTGGTAGGATAGATATTTGCTATATGTCTCTACTTAAAAAATTCTATTTCTGGTCCAAAACAATATTCTTTAATTCTACTGCATAGGTATACTTAAAAAGGTTCATACAACATGTGATTAAAGTTTGGTTCGAATATCTCTTGTGGTTTTTTTAATAATAAATGTATAAAATTGAGAAACTTCATAATATTAGTAATATTGGTAGAATAAATATTTGCTACATGTCTCTACTTAAAAAAATCTATTTCTGATCCAAGACAATATTCTTTAATTCTATTGCATTGGTATACTTAAAAAGGTTCATGGGACATGTAGTAAAAGTTTGATTTAAATATCCCTTGTGGTTTTTTAATAATAAATGTATAAAGTTGAGAAACTTAATAATATTAGTAATATTGGTAGAATAGATATTTGCTACATGTCTCTACTTAAAAAATTCTATTTCTGGTCCCAGGTAATATTATTGAATTCTATTGCACAGGTATACTTAGAAAGATTCATACAATATATGGTAAAAGTTTGGTTTGAATATCTCTTACAGTTTTTCAATAGCAAATATGTAAAGTTGACAAATTTAATAATATTAGTAATATTGGCAGAATAGATATTTGCGATATGTCTCTACTTAAAAAATTCTATTTCTGGTCCCAGGTAATATTATGGGATTCTATTGCATAGGTATACTTAGAAAGATTCATAGAATATGTGGTAAAAGTTTGGTTTCAATATATCTTACGGTTTTTTAATAACAAGTATGTAAAGTTGACGAATTTAATAATATTGGTAATATTGGTAGGATAGATATTTGCTACACGTCTCTACTTAAAAAATTCTATTTCTTGTCCCAGGTAATATTACTGAATTCTATTGCATAGGTATACTTAAAAAGGTTCATACAATATGTAGTAAAAGTTGGATTTGAATATCTCTCACAGTTTTTCAATAATAAATGTACAAATTTGACAAATTGAATAATACTAGTAATAGAGAGACTTACAATTATACTTTCTTTGCAATACTTTCAAATACTTTTCGACCTCTCAAAATGATTAATTACACTAATCAAAAGCTACAAACGATCGATTAACATACCTAGGATCCTGCGTAGTAATCGTAGGCGTCAAAGTGGGGCTGATATAAAATTTAAGAGCGAAAGACGCCAATCCATATCCGATAGCTGGTCCAAGCATTCGTAAAAAGTACGAGAAGCTGATCAAAGCCGGCGTTTTCGACTTTTGAATATTGTCGTCCATATACGATACTCCTAATGTGTAATACAACGAACCGCCGACTCCTGACACGAGCTGCGCGATGAATAATAAGACTTGCGGCGCGAAATTTCCGTCTGCATCCTCGCAATCATTTTCGCGCGTCTCTTTTCCGAGGCACAGGAATTTCCTGTGCTTGTCAGGTACGTGATTTGAATTGTTCTGCGCTTTCGCGCCGTATTCTTTGGTTAACAATAACGCGTCTTCTCCTGGACCGTAAAGAAAGTGCGGTAGCATCGTTAGACAGCAAAATAACACCACCTGAAACACGTAAATAATAATCGAATATAGAAACGTGGAAATTTTTCGATTCGTAATTGTAGAAATTAACTATTTGAGCTTTTATTCTTTATCTTGCGTTGAATATGGATAGAAATGGATAAAATTGATCAGTTGTTGAAGTAAACGCGAGTTTTAAGTTATGAATATTGTTTTCAACGTTGAATAAATAAATGAATAAGAGTATTATAAGAATCGAATATTAACGGAATTAAAGCTCGAATTTTTGGGACGTTATTTAACACATAAAAATCAACCCTTTGGGCTTCAAATATTTTTTGATACTAATAGTAAATCTTGTCGTCAAAAAGTAGTTTTATTATAAAATTCACTAGCAATTTACTTAATTTTGTTTCTTTAACAAATCTGCTAATAAAATCTAGATTTTACTTAATTTAATCCTCAGATTTTCCGGCGTCAGAAACGTTATAAAATTATATATAATAAACTGTCTTAAGACTAAAATAATTCCACGCTAATTGAGTTTGATAAGTTTTGAGAAACGTTACATAAAGAATTTACATATATATATATATATATATATATATATATATATATATATAATACAAGTATATTATAATTGAAACTTAATAAACTAAATTAACGTGGAATTATTATATATATATATATATGTAGAAGTGATTAATTTATTGATATCTTATTGGTAGGATAGATATATGCTATATGTCTCTACTTAAAAAATTCTACTTCTGGTCCCAGGTAATATTATTGAATTTTATTACATAGGTATACTTAGAATGGTTCATACAATACGTGGTTAAAGTTTGGTTTCAATATCTCATGTGGTTTTTTAATAGCAAGTATGTAAAGTTGACAAATTTAATAATATTGGTAATATTGGTAGGATAGATATTTGCTATATGTCTTCACTTAAAAAATTCTAGAGTTGGTGGGATGCAATATTCTTTAATTCTATTGCACAGATGTACTTAGAAAGGTTCATAGAACATGTGGTTAAAATTTGGTTCGAATATATCTTACGGTTTTTTAATAACAAATATGTAAAGTTGACGAATTTAATAATATTGGTAATATTGGTAGGATAGATATTTGCTATATGCCTCTACTTAAAGAATTCTATTTCTGGTCCCAGGTAATATTATTGAATTCTATTACATAGGTATACTTAGAAAGGCTCATAGAACATATGGTAAAAGTTTGGTTTAAGTATCTCTTACGGTTTTTCAATAATAAACATGTAAAGTTGTCAAATTGAATAACATTGGTAATATTGGTAGGACAGATATTTACTATATGTCTCTACTTAAAAAATTCTATTTCTTATCCAAAACAATATTGTTTAATTCTATTGCATAGGTATATTTAGAATGGTTCATAGAACATGTGGTAAAAGTTTGGTTTCAATATGTCATGTGGTTTTTTAATAGCAAGTATGTAAAGTTGACAAATTTAATAATATTGGTAATATTGGTAACATAAATATTTGCTATGTCTTCACTTAAAAAATTCTAGAGTTGGTGGGATGCAATATTCTTTAATTCTATTGCACAGATGTACTTAGAAAGGTTCATAGAACATGTGGTTAAAATTTGGTTCGAATGTATCTTACGGTTTTTTAATAACAAATATGTAAATTTGAGAAACTTAATAATATTCATAATATTGGTAAAATAGATATTTGTTATATGTCTTCACTTAAAAAATTCTATTTCTGGTCCCAGGTAATATTATTGAATTCTATTGCATAGGTATTCTTAGAGAGGATCAAGCAATATGTGGTTAAAATTTGGTTCGAATATTTCGTACGGTATTTTAATAACAAATATGTAAAGTTGACAAATTTAATAATATTGGTAATATTGGCCGAATAGATATTTGCTACATGTCTCTACTTAAAAAATTCTATTTCTGGTCCCAGGTAATATTATTGAATTCTATTGCATTAATACACTTAGAAAGGTTTATAGAACATGTGGTAAAAGTTTGATTTGAATATCTCTTGTAGTTTTTTAATAAGAAATGTATAAAGTTGAGAAACTTAATAATATTGGTAATATTAGTAGGATAGATATTTGCTATATGTCTTCACTTAAAAAATTCTATTTCTAATCCAAAACAATATTCTTTAATTCTATTGCACAGGTCTACTTAAAAAGGTTCATAGAACATGTGGTAAAAGTTTGATTTGAATATCTCTTCTACTTTTTTAATAATAAATATCTAAAGTTCTAAAACTTAATAATATTCACAATATTAATAGTTATATATATATAACTATTATATATATATATATAACATAATAATAATAATAATAATTCCACGTTAACTTATTTAGTTTATCAAGTTTCAATTCGAAGCATTAATAACAATGTCTCGTTACACGTGCACTTAACGTGTTTCTCTGTTTTAAAAATAACGCGAAGGATAATTATTCCATATAAACAGAGGAAAATTTATCGATGAATATTTGCAACGACGAAGAGTGCATCGAACGGTTTTCTGATATCCTGATATCTACAATCGTTTGATCAAACAGAATCCGTCTGGAAAATGCCGTACGTACTTGGCTGCGATTTTTTCTCGTCCTATCGAAGATCTCGCGAATCGTTAGAGGCACGTTGCATTGTCATTGTATCGTCTACAATGAATATTTACACACGCGTTATCTCGCGATAAATTGTTGAGTAATTAGTTCGTCAAAGATTGTAAATATTAGTAGACATTGTCGGAAGTCTTAACGATCCAAGCGAGATCGAAATCTTTTGGCAAATTTCATAGTCCAAAACGCGATTTCGTTTTAATTGCGATTCGCAGCAGCTTTGCTAATAATTCACCAGCGATCCGCGATTCCCGAGCAAATCAAGTAGCCGTGCAAATATTTTTCCTTCGATTAAACTACTTATTCGTAACGTTTGGTTAACGCCTAACGAGGAGATTAAAAATTGGAAAGAAAATTATGCAACCAAGTATTTGATTAAATATTCGTGCACGATTTTTAATCTACAATTTTTCTGTTAAAGGAAAAATTTAAAGAATTCTGCGGGTGAATATTTAATGAAAAATTTGTGCACGATTATTAAATCGGTAATTTTGATATTAAAGGGGAAATTTGGAAAATTCTTCGGCGAAATATTTAACTAAAAATTGTTATATGATTGTTGATTAATAGTTCGTCTAAATTCGTATCCAAATTATGGATGAAAATATTTATTCTTACTTAAAATTACAAGTTTGTAATTTCTGTTTATTTTGGGGATTTTAAAGATTTGAAGAAGGGAAAATTTAGTAAATTCTCCGTTCAAATATTGAACTAAAAATTGCTGTACAATTATGAATTAATAATTGGCCTAAGTTCGTAAAGAAATTGTAAATATAAACGTGTTTCCTGTGATGAATCAACAAATTTGCAATCTGTGCAAATTGAATCTGAGGAACACGAAAATTCTTAAACAGTCAAATATTAAAAATATTTAATCTTGACAAATATTCAACTAAAAATTGGCTAATTTAGTATCTACTAATATTCACAATATTATTTCCCAATTAATAACAAAATTCGCTTATAAATTCATCGACAAAATACAAATAAATACCAAAATTGACAAAATTTAGTTAAAGTTTGACTAATTTAATATCTATTAATATTTAGTATATTATTTCCCAATTAATAACAAAAATCGCTTATAAATTCATCAACAAAATTGACAAATATTTAGTTAAAATTTGGCTAATTTAGTATCTATTAATATTTAGTATATTATTTCCCAATTAACAACAAAATTCGCTTATAAATTCATCGACAAAATACAAACAAATACCAAAATTTACGAATATTGAGTTAAAATTTGGCTAATTTAGTATCTATTAGTATTTGGTATATTATTTCCCAATTAATAACAAAAATCGCTTATAAATTCATCAACAAAATTGACAAATATTTAGTTAAAATTTGGCTAATTTAGTATCTATTAATATTCACAATATTATTTCCCAATTAATAACAAAATTCGCTTATAAATTCATCGACAAAATTGACAAATATTGAGTTAAAATTTGGCTAATTTAGTATCTACTAATATTCACAATATTATTTGCCAATTAATAACAAAATTCGCTTATAAATTCATCGACAAAATTGACAAATATTGAGTTAAAATTTGGCTAATTTAGTATCTACTAATATTCACAATATTATTTCCCAATTAATAACAAAATTCGCTTATAAATTCATCGACAAAATTGACAAATATTGAGTTAAAATTTGGCTAATTTAGTATCTACTAATATTTAGTATATTATTTCCCAATTAATAACAAAATTCGCTTATAAATTCATCGACAAAATTGACAAATATTGAGTTAAAATTTGGCTAATTTAGTATCTACTAATATTCACAATATTATTTCCCAATTAATAACAAAATTCGCTTATAAATTCATCGACAAAATTGACAAATATTGAGTTAAAATTTGGCTAATTTAGTATCTATTAATATTTAGTATATTATTTCCCAATTAATAACAAAATTCGCTTATAAATTCATCGGCAAAATTGACAAATATTGAGTTAAAATTTGGCTAATTTAGTATCTACTAATATTCACAATATTAATTCCCAATTAATAACAAAATTCGCTTATAAATTCATCAACAAAATTGACAAATATTTAGTTAAAATTTGGCTAATTTAGTATCTACTAATATTTAGTACATTATTTTCCAATTAATAACAAAATTCGCTTATAAATTCATCGACAAAATACAAATAAATACCAAAATTTACGAATATTGAGTTAAAATTTGGCTAATTTAGTATCTATTAATATTTAGTATATTATTTCCCAATTAACAACAAAATTTGCTTATAAATTCATCGACAAAATTGACAAATATTTAGTTAAAATTTGGCTAAGTTAGTATCTATTAATATTGACAATATTATTTCCCAATTAACAACAAAATTCGCTTATAAATTCATCAACAAAATTGACAAATATTTAGTTAAAATTTGGCTAATTTAGTATCTACTAATATTTAGTATATTATTTTCCAATTAATAACAAAATTCGCTTACAAATTCATCGACAAAATACAAATAAATACCAAAATTTACATATATTTAGTTAAAGATTGGCTAATTTAGCATCTATTAATATTCACAATATTATTTCCCAATTAACAACAAGATTCGCTTATAAATTCATCAACAAAGTACAAATAAATACCAAAATTTACAAATACTTAGTTAAAGTTTGACTAATTTAATATCTATTAATATTTAGTATATTATTTCCCAATTAATAACAAAATTCACTTATAAATTCATCGACAAAATTGACAAATATTTAGTTAAAATTTGGCTAATTTAGTATCTACTAATATTTAGTACATTATTTTCCAATTAATAACAAAATTCGCTTATAAATTCATCGACAAAATACAAATAAATACCAAAATTTACGAATATTGAGTTAAAATTTGGCTAATTTAGTATCTATTAATATTTGGTATATTATTTCCCAATTAATAACAAAATTCACTTATAAATTCATCGACAAAATTGACAAATATTTAGTTAAAATTTGGCTAATTTAGCATCTATTAATATTCACAATATTATTTCCCAATTAACAACAAAATTCGCTTAAAAATTCATCAACAAAATACAAATAATTACCAAAATTTACAAATATTTAGTTAAAGTTTGACTAATTTAGTATCTATTAATAATTAGTATATTATTTCCCAATTAATAACAAAATTCGCATATAAATTCATCGACAAAATTGACAAATATTTAGTTAAAATTTGGCTAATTTAGTATCTACTAATATTTAGTATATTATTTTCCAATTAATAACAAAATTCGCTTATAAATTCATCGACAAAATACAAATAAATACCAAAATTTACGAATATTAAGTTAAAATTTGGCTAATTTAGTATCTATTAATATTTGGTATATTATTTCCCAACTAATAACAAAATTCGCTTACAAATTCATCAACAAAATTGACAAATATTTAGTTAAAATTTGGCTAATTTAGTATCTATTAATATTCACAATATTATTTCCCAATTAATAACAAAATTCGCTTATAAATTCATCAACAAAATACAAATAAATACCAAAATTTACATATATTTAGTTAAAGATTGGCTAATTTAGCATCTATTAATATTCACAATATTATTTCCCAATTAACAACAAGATTCGCTTATAAATTCATCAACAAAATACAAATAAATACCAAAATTTACAAATACTTAGTTAAAGTTTGACTAATTTAATATCTATTAATATTTAGTATATTATTTCCCAATTAACAACAAAATTCGCTTATAAATTCATCAACAAAATTGACAAATATTTAGTTAAAAATTGGTTAGTTTAATATCTACTAATATTCACAATATTATTTCCCAATTAACAACAAAATTCGCATATAAATTCATCGACAAAATTGACAAATATTGAGTTAAAATTTGGCTAATTTAGTATCTACTAATATTCACAATATTCATTCCCAATTAACAACAAAATTCGCTTAAAAAGCAACTGCTTACGAATTCGCTTCCAAAAATGAAATAAAAAAAAAGACGACAAACTTTAACCTTTACTTTAATTTTAATTTACAATAATTGCACGTGGATTAATTCGTAAGTATAATTAACGCCATAATAATAAAACTGTGTAAGTAAGTCTAAGTAAACAAAATCTCTCTCTCGAAAAAAAAAAACAAAAAGAATTTATCAGTTACTTCACGAAACCTTATTTAAAACTAAATTAATTCGCCGTCATTTTCTACGATATCGTCAAAAATGAATTTGTTCTTTCAATTCGTTACGTGGAATTCGTTTAGAGTTAATTAATAAAAAGTGGAAGAATGTACGATCTCGAAAGGAGGAAAATATCGCTTAGACCGGCTGTGATTATAATTATCGGCAGAATTATTGAAAATCTAAAAGTAGTGGGAGATGTTTTAGAGAGACACACGGAGATAAGCATGGGCCTTTTCACTGGCGGATGAATGGAACGCTTAGCTAAGCACACGGTGGCGAGAGTACGATGGTAAGAGGCGTGAATGAGCGTAGAGCTACGATTTCAACGCTTCCTAATTTAATTAACAACTTGACCAACACCGTTCGCTGCTTTATGACGTCTCCTAGTTTCATTCATCAGGGCGTGTGCCGACGCACAGCTGTTTTCTTTCCCATTCTTCGAAACGAACTCGTTTCCATTAGAAAATTTCCCCAAACAACTTTCCGAGACAACTTCAATAATTGCAACACGATTGGCGCAAAATTTAAATATAACAACGAGGTTTAAATGTTAAGTCGAATGTGCGAAAAATTTGATGTTTAATATTAATAATATGCGGTTATATTGGCAGTGTATTATTTAATATTCAAGGGATGATTTTATATTATTTATATTATTATTATTGTATATTATATTACATATTCATTCATTATTTTATATATGTTATATGTTATATGTTATATGTTATAGTTGTTATAGTTGTTATAGTTGTTCAGTAACATTTAGCTGAATGTTAATTTACAGTTAATCGTTTAAAATAGAAAGCGTGTATTTAATTTATACAGGTTTCATTTTGTTCTATTTCTGATTATGAAGAAGCGAGTTTGCAGTTTAATTATTACGTGTAGTTGATTAATTCTATTAAGCTTCCATTTTTATTTATTTTGTTTAATTTATTTAGTTATTTAGTTATTTAGTTATTTAGTTATTTAGTTATTTAGTTATTTAGTTATTTAGTTATTTAGTTATTTAGTTATTTAGTTATTTACTTATTTAGTTATTTAGTTATTTAGTTATTTAGTTATTTACTTATTTAGTTATTTAGTTATTTAGTTATTTAGTTATTTAGTCACGTGTATTTGATTAAGTCTATTAAGCTTCCATTTCTATTAATTTTGTTTTATTACACAGAAGCTGCTTAATTATTACGTGTATTTGATTAAGTCTATTAAGCTTCCATATTTATTAATTTTGTTCAATTATACAGAAGCTGCTTAGTTATTACGTGTATTTGATTAAATCTATTAAGCTTCCATATTTACTTATTTTGTGTAATTATTACGTGTATTTGGTTAAGTCTATTAAGCTTCCATATTTATTAATTTTGTTCAATTATACAGAAGCTGCTTAATTATTACGTGTATTTGATTAAGTTTATTAAGCCTTCATTTTTATTTATTTTGTTTAATTATTACGTGTATTTGATTAAGTCTATAAAGCTTCCATATTTATTAATTTTGTTCAATTACATTGAAGCTGCTTAATTATTACGTGTAGTTGATTAATTCTATTAAGCCTCCATTTATATTAATTTTGTTTAATTATACAGAAGCTGCTTAATTATTACGTGTATTTGATTAAATTTATTAAGCCTCTATTTTTATTTATTTTGTTTAATAATTACGTGTATTTTATTAAGTCTATTAAGCTTCCCCATTTATTAATTTTGTTCAATTATATAGAAGCTTCTTAATTATTACGTGTATTTGATTAAATCTATTAAGCCTCTATTTTTATTTATTTTGCTTAATTATTACGTGTATTTGATTAAGTTTATTAAGCCTTCATTTTTATTTATTTTGTTTAATTATTACGTGTATTTGATTAAGTCTATAAAGCTTCCATTCTATTAATTTTGTTCAATTATACAGAAGCTGCTTAATTATTACGTGTATTTGATTAAATTTATTAAGCTTCCATTTTTTATTAATTTTGTTCAATTATACAGAAGCTGCTTAATTATTACGTGTATTTGATTAAATTTATTAAGCCTCTATTTTTATTTATTTTGCTTAATTATTACGTGTATTTAATTAAGTCTATAAAGCTTCCATATTTATTAATTTTGTTCAATTATACAGAAGCTCTTTAATTATTACGTGTATTTGATTAAATCTGTATTAAGCTTCCATATTTATTAATTTTGTTCAATTATTTAGAGTCTACGCCTTGTTAGCCAAAAATGCAAAACTGTTTTAATGACATTTTTCATTTATCAACAGATTAAAGTATCTTAATTTTGTCCTTCACGTTGACGAGAAATTTTTACGTTGCAATTATTCGAATAATCCAAAACTATTCTATTAATCTAACTCCAAAATCGTTATCAAGAAAGATTAATAAATAGGGCTAGGTTTGGGTTAGGTTCGAGTTAGGTTGCAAACCGTAAATTAAATATTATTCACCTACACAAAAATCACAATTTTAGCTATATTTTTCCTTAATTGTCACGCCTAATTTTTACGTCGAATTGAATTGAATTTTTGATGTTAGGTTTGGGTTAGGTTCGAGTTGAGTTGCAAACCGTACATTAAATATTATTCACCTACACAAAAATCACAATTTTAGCTATATTTTTCCTTAATTGTCACGCCTAATTTTTACGTCGAATTGAATTGAATTTTTGATGTTAGGTTTGGGTTCGGTTCGAGTTAGGTTGCAAACCGTACATTAAATATTATTCACCTACACAAAAATGACAATTTTAGCTATATTTTTCCTTCATTGTCACGCTTAATTTTTACGTGAATTGAATTGAATTGAATTGAATTTTTGATGTTTGCTTTTTGATGAATCGTTGTGAAAACTTACGGTATAAATGCCGAATGCGATCCATCGAGGCCTGTGACCTCTTCCTGCGTAATAAGACAGGACCACCGACACAAACAATTGAGAGATATCGTTGCCTACAGTGATAAGACCTAGAAAATAAAAGTACAAGTTGTTTAATCAACGAGATATATAAATATATATAAATTGAAAATAATTAAGCTGCGTTTATTGATCGACTCGCGATATCGAAATGTAAATGTAAACATTCGTATTGTTTTAACCCCCTTTCTCTTAAGATTTGTTTGGCAGCGAAAATTATCTATAATAAAATAAACGTTGAGAAGGAGGAAAAGTTTCCGAACGAATTATGAAGGTTTTCTTTATTCGTGTAGAATTGGGAAATTGGGAAATGGATAATTTGCAAATGCAAGAGGAATATTAAATAATTGAAAATGCAAGGCAAGTATAGAGTAATCGAGAATGTGAAAGAAATATAGAATAATTGAAAATGCGAGGCAAAGACAGAATAATTGAAGATGTAAAAGAAATATAGAATAATTGAAAATGCAAGACACATACACAATAATTGAAAATGTAAGAGATATATAGAATAATTAAAAAGGCAAGATAAATATAGAATAATTAAAAATGCAAGGCAAATACAGAATAATTGAAGATGTGAAAGAAATATAGAATAATTGAAAATGCAAGACAAGTATAGAATAATTGAAGATGTAAAAGAAATATGGAATAATTGAAAATGTAAAAGAAATGTAGAAAAATTGAAAAAGCAAGATAAATATGTGATAATTGAAAACTCGAGACAAACACACAATAATTAAAAATGTAAGAGAAATATAGAATAATTAAGAAGACAAGAGAAATATATGGTAATTGAAAATGCGAGACACATACACAATAATTGAAAATGTAAGGGAAATATAGAATAATTAAAAAGGCAGGATAAATATATGATAATTGAAAATGAGAGACAAACACAGAATAATTAAAAACGCAAGACAAATAAAGAATAATTGAAAATGCAAGAAAATACAGAATAATTAAAAACACAAGAGAAATACAGAATAATTAAAAATGCAAGAAAAATAGAGAATAATTAAAATTGTAAGAAAAATACACAATAATTGAAAATGCAAGATAAATACAGAATAATTTAAAATGCAAGAGAAATATAGAATAATTAAAAACACAAGAGAAATACAGAATAATTAAAAATGCAAGAAAATACAGAATAATTGAAAATGCAAGACAAATACACAATAATGGAAAATGCGAGAGAAATATATAGTAATTGAAAATGCGAAACAAGTATGAGATAATTGAAAACGTAAGAAAATACAGAATAATTAAAAATACAAGATAAATACAGAATAATAAAAAATGCAGGAAAATACAGAATAATTAAAAACACAAGAGAAATGAAGAATAATTGAAAACATAAGAAAATACAGAATAATTAAAAATACAAGAAAAATACAGAATAATTAAAAATGCAAGAAAATACAGAATAATAAAAAATGCAAGAAAATACAGAATAATTAAAAACACAAGAGGAATACAGAATAATTGAAAACACAAGAAAATACAGAATAATTAGAAACACAAGAGAAATACAGAATAATTAAAAATGCAAGAAAAATACAGAGTAATTGAAAACACAAGAAAAATACAGAATAATTAAAAATGCAAGAAAAATACACAATAATTGAAAATGCAAGACAAATATAGAATAATTAAAAATGTAAGAAAATACAAAATAAGTGAGAATGCAATAAAAATACAGAATAATTGAAAATGCAAGGCAAATATAGAATAATGACAAATTGAAACCTAATTTTGAGTTTCCGAGTAATTGAAAATGTAGGGCAAATATCGGAGAATTAAAAATAGGAAGTAGTTTCCAAATTTCTGAATGAGAAAATGGAAAGATTTATTTGTTTATTAATTCTTCTATTTCTTTTACTAAATCTTCGTATTAATAAAGATTAGAATTCTACATAATTGAAGAAAATTCCCAGTAATTCTAGATTATAATTTTGATAATTAATTTCTAATAAATTGTAATTGTAAGCAATGCACAATACTTATAAATTTCCAATTTATATTAGATTTTCGACTTCATACTCCACTGTTTTAGGGTTTAAATAATTAAAAATTGAAAGGCGATATAAAATACTTAAGAATGCTGAATGAATTTTAAAGAATGTGTGATTCAAAAGCAATACAGAATACTTAATAATTCTCAACAAATTCTTAATAATTTAAGGTTCAAACCAATACAAAAAACTTAAAGATTTCAATTCAATTTGCATTTGTTTTTCAACTTCGAACTGCATCCGTTTAAAATTATGCAAATTGGCAAATTTTAAGTGTTCCGCTTAAATAATGCTTTATTTAATTTTTAATTCTTTAATCTTAGCAAAATATTAGCAGATTTAAAAATTATCTGATCTCACCAATTTATGCAAATTAGCAATTTTATAATCATTCTGTATTCATGCTAAATTTTACAATTCATTGACAATTTATTACCGAGTTATGCTTAAAAATGTTTTGCTTATATATTGCTTTAGTATTTTATAATCATTTAATCTTGCCAAAATCTTAGCAGATTTAAAAACTATTTAATCTGAATAATTACTGAAAATTGGCAATTTTACAAGCATTCTATATTAATATTAAATTTTACAATTTATTGGCAATTTATTATTGGCAATTTTTAAGTGTTCTGCTTATATATTGCTTTAATATTCTTAATTCTTTATTAAATAATTGGAAACTTTATAAGCAGTCAATATTAATATTAAATCTTCCAATTTATTGGCAATTTATTATTAGAAATTTTTAAGTGTTCTGCTCATATATTGCTTTAAAATTCTTAATTCTATATTAAATGATTGGAAACTTTACAAGCAGTCAATATTAATATTAAATCTTCCAATTTATTGGCAATTTATTATTAGAAATTTTTAAGTGTTCTGCTCGTATATTGCTTTAATATTTTTAATCCTTTAATCATACCAAAATCTTAGCAGATATAAAAATTATTTAATATCAATAATTACTGCAAATTGGCAATTTCATAAGCATTCTATATTAATGTTAAATGTTTTACATTAATGCAATTATATCTTTCGATTTATTGCCAATTTATTTATCAAAAATTTATCACTCCAATTTTTTAACTTCTCCTCTTATACTTTATAATTTATTGCCAATTTATTATTGCTAATTTATCACTGCAAATTTTTAACTTCTCCTCTTATATACTTTACATTTTATTGGCAATTTTAATATAAAACATTAAATATTAAATATGAAACATTTCCAATACAAAAATATTGGAATATCATCACTGCAAATTTTTAACTTCTCCTCTTCTACTTTACACTTTATTGGCAATTTTAATATAAAACATTAAATATTAAATATTTGCAATACAAAAATATTGGAAATTCATCACTGTAAATTTCAAACTTCTCTTCTTATACTTTACACTTTATGGGCAAATATAATATAATATATTAAATATTAAATATTGCCAATACAAAAATATTGGAATTCTATTACTGCAAATAATTAAATTTCTCCTCTTATACTTTATATTTCATTGGCAATTTTAATATAAAACATTAAATATTAAATATGAAACATTTCCAATACAAAAATATTGGAATATCATCACTGCAAATTTTTAACTTCTCCTCTTCTACTTTACACTTTATTGGCAATTTTAATATAAAACATTAAATATTAAATATTTGCAATACAAAAATATTGGAAATTCATCACTGTAAATTTCAAACTTCTCTTCTTATACTTTACACTTTATGGGCAAATATAATATAATATATTAAATATTAAATATTGCCAATACAAAAATATTGGAATTCTATTACTGCAAATAATTAAATTTCTCCTCTTATACTTTATATTTCATTGGCAATTTTAATGTAAAATATAAAATATTAAATATTAAATATTTCCAATACAAAAACATAGGAATTCTATTACTGCAAATATTTAACTTCTACTCTTATACTTTACATTTTATTGGCAATTTTAATATGAAACATTAAATATTAAATATTTGCAATACAAAAATATTGGAAATTCATCACTGTAAATTTCAAACTTCTCTTCTTATACTTTACACTTTATGGGCAAATATAATATAATATATTAAATATTAAATATTGCCAATACAAAAATATTGGAATTCTATTACTGCAAATAATTAAATTTCTCCTCTTATACTTTATATTTCATTGGCAATTTTAATATAAAACATTAAATATTAAATATGAAACATTTCCAATACAAAAATATTGGAATATCATCACTGCAAATTTTTAACTTCTCCTCTTCTACTTTACACTTTATTGGCAATTTTAATATAAAACATTAAATATTAAATATTTGCAATACAAAAATATTGGAAATTCATCACTGTAAATTTCAAACTTCTCTTCTTATACTTTACACTTTATGGGCAAATATAATATAATATATTAAATATTAAATATTGCCAATACAAAAATATTGGAATTCTATTACTGCAAATAATTAAATTTCTCCTCTTATACTTTATATTTCATTGGCAATTTTAATGTAAAATATAAAATATTAAATATTAAATATTTCCAATACAAAAACATAGGAATTCTATTACTGCAAATATTTAACTTCTACTCTTATACTTTACATTTTATTGGCAATTTTAATATGAAACATTAAATATTAAATATTTGCAATACAAAAATATTGGAAATTCATCACTGTAAATTTCAAACTTCTCTTCTTATACTTTACACTTTATGGGCAAATATAATATAATATATTAAATATTAAATATTGCCAATACAAAAATATTGGAATTCTATTACTGCAAATAATTAAATTTCTCCTCTTATACTTTATATTTCATTGGCAATTTTAATGTAAAATATAAAATATTAAATGTTAAATATTTCCAATACTTAAATATTGGAAATCTATCACTGCAAATTTTCAACTTTTCTTCTTATACTTTACATTTTATTGGCAAATACAATATAAAATATTAAATATTTCCAATACAAAAATATTGGAAATTCATCACTGCAAATTTTCAACTTTTCTTCTTATACTTTACACTTTATTGGCAAATACAATGTAAAATATTAAATATTTGCAATACAAAAATATCGGTATTCTATTACTGCAAATATTTAACTTTCCCTCTTATACTTTACACTTTATTGGCAATTTTAATATAAAATATTAGATATTAAATATTTCCAATACAAAAACATCGGAAACTCATCACTGCAAATATTTAACTTCTCTAATATTTACCAATATTCCCCGAATTCTTAAAATTCAAAATAAAATGCTTACCGGTGGTTTTCGACGGGATCTTGAACCTCTTCTCGATCGTAGTGATAGTACCGTTGAAGTACGCGTAACTGGCGGAAAATATACATCCTAATACACCGTAAAGGAACACGTAAGCCTTTTTATTGGCGAATCTCTGCAACGTTGGATTACGTATGCACCAAATCCCGCATGACGTTTCATCGGTGATCGGTAATTCTTTAAAAATATCATCCAACCTTCTCGAACTCGGCGTGGTGGGGGTAGTCGGCGTCGTTGGCGGCGTCGATGGTACCCTTAACAATTTCAGGCTCTCCGGCCCGTTTTTCTCATGATTCGCGTTATTCTTCATCTTCTTCTTCTTCACCTTCTTCGTCTTCTTCTTTTCGTTTTCTTTTCTCTTTATTTACACATCGATCGCTTTGGTCGATCGACGAACCGGTGAGCTGCGGAAATCGTTGCACGTTTTCCCCACTTGGCATCGCTTTCTTCGAGTCACTTCCGGTTCCCAGTGATCCTCCAAGGTCACGTGTTCTCCATTCTCGTTTACCGCGCTGGGCTAAGCGATGTTTGGCCGAGTTTCGGCTGAAACGCGACAATTTTCACTCATTAGAAATCAACCATTCGCGTTCGAGTAAATAATCGACACTTTTCCGCTTTCGTCTGACGCACGTTCACTGTTAAACAAGGAAAATTTCAATTAATATATCGCTGATCAACGCTTCGAAGTTTTGGGAATTCGTTGACTTGGAATTCGAAAGCTTGGAAATTTAAAGGCTTGGAATTCGAAAGCTTGGAAATTTCAAGGCTTGGAATTCGAAAGCTTGGAAATTTCAAGGCTTGGAATTCGAAAGCTTGGAAATTTCAAGGCTTGGAATTCGAAAGCTTGGAAATTCAAAGCCTTAGAATTCTAAAGCTTGGAAATTCAAAAACTTGTAATTCGAAAGCTTGGAAATTCAAAGCCTTAAAATTCTAAAGCTTGGATATTCAATGCCTTAGAATTCTAAATCTTGGAAATTCAAAGCCTTAAAATTCTAAAGCTTGGAAATGCAAAGCCTTAGAATTCGAAAGCTTGGGAATTCGTTGACTTGGAATTCGAAAGCTTGGAAATTTAAAAGCTTGGAATTCGAAAGCTTGGAAATTTGAAGGCTTGGAATTCGAAAGCTTGGAAATTCAAAGCCTTAGAATTCGAAAGCTTGGAATTCGAAAGCTTGGAAATTTAATGGCTTGGAATTCGAAAGCTTGGAAATTCAAAGCCTTAGAATTCGAAAGCTTGGAATTCGAAAGCTTGGAAATTTGAAGGCTTGGAATTCGAAAGCTTGGAAATTCAAAGCCTTAGAATTCGAAAGCTTGGAATTCGAAAGCTTGGAAATTTAAAGGCTTGGAATTCGAAAGCTTGGAAATTCAAAGCCTTAGAATTCGAAAGCTTGGAAATTTAAAGGCTTGGAATTCGAAAGCTTGGAAATTTGAAGGCTTGGAATTCGAAAGCTTGGAAATTCAAAGCCTTAGAATTCGAAAGCTTGGAATTCGAAAGCTTGGAAATTTAATGGCTTGGAATTCGAAAGCTTGGAAATTCAAAGCCTTAGAATTCGAAAGCTTGGAATTCGAAAGCTTGGAAATTTGAAGGCTTGGAATTCGAAAGCTTGGAAATTCAAAGCCTTAGAATTCGAAAGCTTGGAATTCGAAAGCTTGGAAATTTAAAGGCTTGGAATTCGAAAGCTTGGAAATTCAAAGCCTTAAAATTCGAAAGCTTGGAAATTTAAAGGCTTGGAATTCGAAAACTTGGAAATTTAAAGGCTTGGAATTCGAATCCTTGTAAATTCAAAGCCTTAAAATTCTAAAGCTTGTAAATTCAAAGCCTTAAAATTCGAAAGCTTGGAAATTCAAAGCCTTAAAATTCGAAAGCTTGGAAATTCAAAGCCTTAAAATTCGAAAGCTTGGAAATTCAAAGCCTTAAAATTCGAAAGCTTGGAAATTTAAAGGCTTGGAATTCGAAAACTTGGAAATTTAAAGGCTTGGAATTCGAATCCTTGTAAATTCAAAGCCTTAAAATTCTAAAGCTTGTAAATTCAAAGCCTTAAAATTCGAAAGCTTGGAAATTCAAAGGCTTCGAATTCAAAGTCAAAATCTTCTCTTTTCAATTTTTCCATTCGTCGTCCGCAAAGGGTTAATTAATCGCGATCGAGAAATTTTATTTTCGGAAACCGGTTAGAGTTTTCCTTTTTTTGCAATGAAAAATGAAACGCAAATTAAGTGGAGAAAAGAAGAATATTTGAAACACGAATGAATGAAAAGTGAAATTAGTGGGGAGATTTAATTTGTTAGATTTTTTAATTACGTCGACTTCCTAATTACAAGCGTAAATAACATTATTATTGCTATTATTATTATGCAATTTATATATTTCACTATATCGTATCAATCCTATAATGTAGAAATTACTATTTGTTTACATAACAGCCAAAATAATAGGTTTACGCGAAAAATGCATTGAATCTTTTTTATAGAGCTTTTCAAGAGCTTAATTTTTTATTCGAAACATTTTTCTGTAAAATCAATATTTTTCGAGATATGCGGTAGAAACTTTCCAAACTTTCAGAAGATGCAGAAGGCAAACAAGACGTTGTTTTCAAAAATCCTTTCGGGGAATTTCTTCTCTAATCAAGGATAAACTTTGGTTAAAATTTCACCGCAATCGGAGGGTTGAGCTTTTAGGAATTTTCAGTTACGTCGATTTCGTAATTACAAGCACAAATAACATTATTATTGCTATTATTTATCATTATATTATATATATTAGTATATATATATGATATATTATATATATTAGTTTATTCAACGAGTTTAGAATGGGAGAAATTATATTTTTGTAGAAGCGAAGAATTTGGAAAGGATAAAAATCCTTTCGATGTGATCGATGTGGAAAATTGATTAATAATAAAGACGCGAAATTGTAGAAGTTATATTTTTGAGAAGGAAAGGAATTTGATGAGATAATCAATGCAGTTAATTAATAGGAGAATTGGGAAAAGTTGTGATTTAAGTTCGTGATTTTTGGTACGAATCAATGTAACATATTTTATTTTATAATTAGTTTAAGGAAGATTTGATCCATCAGGTTTCTCACTTACGTTAGTTTCATAATTATCGATGCAAATAGGGTTCGGGTTCATTTTTCGCGGGGATATTATTTTGACAGATGCGTGATGAATTTGAGTGAAGTTCGAAGTATAAAGAAAAAGCGAAATAGAAACGTGAGGATTTTAAAGTTGGTAGCATTTGTAATGGTTTTATTTTTGGCCAATTTCGTTCGTAAATTGTGCAAATATCAGTGAACGAATATTTGAAGATTAATAATTATATTATTATTAATCGTGGTGAATGTTAAAATGCTTAGATGTGAAAATGATAAACATGCAAATGTCAAAAAAGAAAAATATTAAATTGCCTTTTGAAATTAATCACTTATCCAAAATAACGTCGATTTAATTAATTATTTTGGCAACAATTAACAGCAATATTAAATATCTCTTATCATTCTACAAAAAATGCCTCTTGGAAATTAATTATTCGTCTCAAATAATCATCTTTTAATTAACAATCTTGGCAATAATTAATCGGTAATAATCAATAATTTCCTTGAAATATTTTTGCAACGAGAAGGAAAATTAAAAAGAGTTGCAATTATTATACCAAAACAAGTTTTAGTTAAATTTTAGTTAACAAAATTTCAGCAGAAATTAATTATTCACTATTTTAAAATATGTTTCCCTAATTGTCAAACTATTATACTAATATTCTTCCCTATTTGTCACACTATTTCATTATACAATATTCTTGTTTAATAACTGTTGCACTATTGTACAATATCAAATCTTAATTCTCACGCTATCGTATAATATTTTTTCCCTATTATTCCACAATTGCTGTAAAAAGAATCGTTATCAAGGAAAATGAATAAAAACAGTTGAAAATCGCCGACAATCGTGAACCTAAATAACAACCAATTTAAATTAATCGTTAATTTTTAATATAATTGTAGAAATAACCCACGTATTATTATTTATGGTTAACGATTAAGCGCACGTATTTCGTTGTACTGCGAATAAATCTCAGCTGAGATTTGAAAGCTTCAGCATGAGAAAATAGTTTAGTACAATTCTGCACGAAATTCCAATAATGCAAAAAAACACATAACTATTTTGCAAAATATAACAACTCTCTCTTCCTTTTGTTTTCTCTCCCCAAAATCAAAACGTTTCCCAATAATAATAATAAGAGAAATGTCCAAATAAAATCGAAACACTGAAACTTGCACAAAATTCCAGTAAAACAAAAACAGAAAAAACATCTACCTATTTTACAAAATACAACAACTCAGTTTTCCCTTTTGGTTTCTTTTCCCCAAAGCTAAAACGTTTCCCAATAATAATAAGAAGAAAAATGAGCGAATAAAACTAAAACACTGAAACTTGCACAAAATTCCATTAAAACAAAAGGAAAAAGAAACACGTACCTATTTTACAAAATATAGCAACTCAATTTTCCCTTTTGCTTTCCTTTCCCCAAAGCTAAAACGTTTCCCAATGTTTCCCAATAATAATAAGAAGAGAAATGTCCGAATAAAATCAAAACACTGAAACTTGCGCAAAATTCCATTAAAACACAAAAAAGGAAAAAAACCACCTACCTAATTTACAAAATACAACAATTCAATTTTCCCTTTTGCTCTCCTTTCCCCAAAGCTAAAACGTTTCCCAATGTTTCCCAATAATAATAAGAAGAAAACTGTCCGAATAAAATCGAAACACTGAAACTTGCACAAAATTCCAATAAACCGAAAAAAGAAAGAAAAAACACCTATCTATTTTACAAAACACAACAACTCAATTTTCCCTTTTGCTTTCCTTTCCCCAAAGCTAAAACGTTTCCCAATGTTTCCCAATAATAATAATAAGAAAAATATCCGAATAAAATCGAAACACTGAAACTTGCACAAAATTCCATTAAAACAAGAAGAAAAAAAAACACGTACCTATTTTACAAAATACAACAACTCAGTTTTCCCTTTTGTTTTCCTCTACCCAAAGCTAAAACATTTCCCAATGTTTCCCAATAATAATAAGAAGAAAACTGTCCAAATAAAATCGAAACACTGAAACTTGCACAAAATTCCATTAAAACCAAAGGAAAAAGAAACACGTACCTATTTTACAAAATATAGCAACTCAATTTTCCCTTTTGCTTTCCTTTCCCCAAAGCTAAAACGTTTCCCAATGTTTCCCAATAATAATAATAAGAAAAATATCCGAATAAAATCGAAACACTGAAACCTGCCCAAAATTCCAATAAACCAAAAAAAAGAAAGAAAAAAGCCACCTACCTATTTTACAAAATACAACAACTCAGTTTTCCTTCTCACCGGGACGAAGATAAAGAAGAGAAGGTAATAAGAAGAAGATACGAAGTCACTGAAAGCGTCGACGAAGACCGAAGAATGTTGAATAATCGCGTGGATTCACGTTGTTATTTCGGCGCGGTGGTGTTTTCTATTTTTTCTTTTTTTATATATCGTGACAAATTTTCGTGGAACAGGTGACCGAAAAGGAGCGATATTCTTGATCGACTGAGATGATGTTCCTGGAGCGGCACAGATGAAACCGTGGACCACCGCAGGATCCCCACTTTCGACCCCGAAAAGAAGAAACGAAAGATCGGACGACGGAGAGGATCGCGACGCGAAGAACTCTGATGCATCTATGCTTCTTAAGATCGCGATGCTGTTACGAAGCGGCCGCACAATTTTCTACCTCTCTTGCAATCAGAGTGTATCTCTTCCCCCCTTCTCCCCCCTACGTTTGTTTCTCAGCGCTCGAGTTCCAATCTGGTCGAGACTTGGATTCCCAAAGATTCGATCTCGCGAAGCTTCGAGTTCCTAAAGATGCCACTTTACAAAGCTTCGAAATCCTAGCGAAGATTCGAACATTTAACTATTCGAATTCTGACTTTAAACATTCTTCTAGCAACAATATCGTTAAAACGTTGCATTTTCGAAGCTTTGAGTTTAGAAAGCTTTGAACTCGCAAAGCTTCGAATTCTCAATTCGTTGAATTTGTAAGCTTTTGAAATTAAACTTCGAATTGTGCATGTTTACGTCTCATCAAGACTTGGATTACTGAAAGTAACATTCACAAAGCTATGAACTTGCAAAGAAAGGTCCGTTGAATTCCCAAGAAAACATCGAATTCCAAAAAAGCGTTGAATTCCCAAGAAAGCGTCGAATTCCAAGAAAGCTTTGAATTTTCAAAGCACCAAATTCTCAATCAATCGAATTTGTAAGCTTTCGAATACTGACTTCGAATTCGCCAAGTTTCGATCTCATTAACATTCGCATTCCCAATGCTTCGATCTCGTTAAGCTTTGAATTCCCAAAGATTCGAATTCCCAAAGCTTCAAGTTCTCAATCCATAAAACTTGTTGTCTTTCGAATCTCAGCTTAGAATTATCCAAGTTCCAATCTCACGAAGACTTGGTGTCCCAATTCTTCAATCTTATTAAGCTTTGAATTTCAAAAGCTTCAGTATTATAAAGCTTTGAATTCGCAAAGCTGCAATTTTATAAACCTTTAAAATATCCAAAAGCTCGTATCTTGTAAAGCATTGAACAGTTAAAGCTTCGAATTACCAATTCACAAAATCTGTAGCATTTTGAATCCCAGCTTAGAATTATCCACGATCCAATCTCGTAAAGACTTCGAGTTCCCATGCTTGAATCTTATTAAGACTTGAATTTCCAAAGCTCCAATATTATAAAGCTTTGAATTCCCAAAGCTTCGAATATCCAAAGCTGTGAATTCCCAAAGCTTCGAATACACAAAGCTTTGAAATCCCAAAGCTTCGAATAACCAAAGCTGTGAATTACCAACATTTCGAATACCCAAAGCTGTGAATTCCCAAAGCATCCAATAGCCAAAGCTGTGAATTCCCAAAGCTTCGAATAGCCAAAGCTGTGAATTTCCAAAGCTTCGAACATACAAAGCTCTAAATTCCCAAAGTTTCGAATATCCAAAGCTTTCAATTCCCAAATCTTCGAATAGCCAAAGCTTAGAATACCCAAAGCTGTGAATTCCCAATGCTTCGAATAACCAAAGCTGTGAATTCCCAAAGCTTCGAATAACCAAAGCCTTGAATTACCAAGATTTCGAATAGCCAATGCTGTGAATTCCCAAAGCTTCGAATAACCAAAGCTGTGAATTCCCAAAGCATCGAATAGCCAAAGCTGTGAATTCCCAAAGCATCGAATAACCAAATCCTTGAATTACCAAGGTTTTGAATAACCAAATCCTTGAATTACCAAGGTTTTGAATAACCAAAGCTTTGAAATTGCAAAGTTTCATATTGTCAAAGTCTTGAATACCCAAAGCTATGAATTCCATAGCTCTAAATTCACACAGCTTAAGTTTTACAAAGCTTTGAATTTCCAAAGCTTTGAATACACAAAGCTTTACATTCCCAGAATTTTAAATAGCCAAAGCTTTGAATTGCCAAAGCTTTAAATTCCCAAAGCTTTGAATTCCCAATGTTTTGAATTCCCAAAGCTTAAATCTTGCAAGATTTGAATTCTCAAATCTTTCAATACCTAAAGCTTTGAATTGCCAAAGTTTTAAATTCACAGAGCTTTGAATTACCGAAGCTTTGAATTCCCAAAGCTCTGAATTGTCTAAGCTTTGAATTCCCAAAGCTTTAAAATTAACAATACTTGAATATTACAATGCTCTGAATTCTTGTAACTTTCAATACACAAAGCTTTGAATCCGCAAAGCTTTAAATTAACCACGCTTAAATCTTACAATGCTCTGAATTCTCATAGCTTTGAATTCCCAAAGCTTCGAATTCCAGCTTAAATTTCTCCGAGTTCCAATCTTGCAAACTTTCATATTCCCAAAGCTCGAATCGTAAAAACCTTTAAATTCCCAAAGCCCGAATCTTACGAACCATTAAATTCCCAAAGCTCTAATCCCATAAAGCTTCGAATTCTCAACCCGCGAAATTTTTACTCGCCTCGAACTGGCGAATGTCCGAATCGCGACCCGGTTAAATACGTAATTGACGGTTTCGGAAAATAAAGACGGAGGCGTATGCGAAAGATAGACGAGGCCTCGGCTTTTGGTATGGTGTCTATGCTGGTTTCTAGTCAAGCTCCGGGAGGAGAGGCTCACATTGTGAACCCATTATGATTTAATAGAGCCGACGTGATGTACACACACGCGCACACCGACGCGCCTCGTAAACTCTTCCGTCTATTCCCGCGCATTGCTAATGGCGCACACCAAACAGCTATACCGCTAATAGCTGCTACTAGTTAATTGCTGAAATTTAATTTTCCATCGAAGAATTCATTCGCCTACAGGCCAACCAATTGTTATTCGACCTCCAAATACGTTATCATAGACGTACCAAATACTGTCACTTTATTTATTTTATTTAGGAATCCAGACTAAGGAAATTTCTGTACTAAATTTTCCTATCGACCAACCCATTGTTATTCGACCTCCAAATATGTTATCATAGATGTACCAATTACTGTCACTTTAATTAGTTTATTTAGGAATCCAGACTGACGAAATTTTTGTACTTCTATTGACCAATCAATTGTTATTCGAACTTCAAATACGTTATCATAGACGTACCAAATACTGTCACTTTATTTATTTTATTTAGGAATCCAGACTAAGGAAATTTGTGTACTAAATTTTCCTATCGACAAACTAATTGTTATTCGACCTCCAAATATGTTATTATAGATGTACTAATTACTGTCACTTTAATTACTTTATTTAGGAATCTAGACTAAGGAAATTTCTTTACTAGTTTTGCCTATCGACTAGCCAATTGTTATTCGAACTTCAAATACGTTGTCATAGACGTACCAATTACTGTCACTTTATTTATTTTGTTTAGGAATCCAGACTAACAAAATTTCTGTACTAATTTTGCCTATCGACTAACCAATTGTTATTCGACCTCCAGATACTTGTAGATGTACCAATTACTGTCACTTTAGTTATTTTATTTAGGAATCAAGACTGACGAAATTTCTATACTAAATTCGTTTATCGACCAACCAATTGTTAATCGACCTCCAGATACTTGTAGATGTACCAATTACTGTCACTTTAATTACTTTATTTAAGAATCCAGACTAAGGAAATTTCTGTACTAGTTTTGCCTATCGACCAACCAATTGTTATTCGACCTCCAAATACGTTGTCATAGATGTACCAATTACTGTCACTTTAATTATTTTATTTAGGAATCTAGACTAAGGAAATTTCTGTACTAATTTTGCCTATCAACCAACCAATTGTTATTCGACCTCCAAATACGTTGTCATAGACGTACCAATTACTGTCACTTTATTTATTTTATTTAGGAATCAAGATTAACGAAATTTCTATACTAAATTCGTCTATCGACCAACCAATTGTTAATCGACCTCCAGATACTTGTAGATGTACCAATTACTGTCACTTTAATTAGTTTATTCAGGAATCAAGAATAAGGAAATTTCCGTACTAAATTTTTGAAGTTGAAGTTGATTTCTATATAACAACAACAACAGGTGAAAATAAATATTAGGAGGTTAATGCGTCGAATTTAAAGTATATTGTGTATATTTTATTGTTCGATTGATATAATAGAATAACTGATTATATGAATATAATATGAATAATAATAACTGAATGTAATAATTGATATAATATAATAACTGATATTATAATGTAATATAATAATTATGAGAATAAATAGATAGGAAACAGTTGTAGAATATCTTCAAGCTTTTGTAAGAGAATTTTAATTCATTACAATACATAATTGCAATTATATTTATTGATAAAAAAAACTGGAAGAAAACGATAGAAAATTGCAAATTTCTCTAAAGCAATTGGAAATTATAAGGAGACAGAAAATTGCAATGGTAAAAACTACGACGATAACAAAATAGAAGGTTGCAAATATTTACAGAGAACATTTAATTAATTAATGAACAAGAAATGGATGAAAATTGTATCAAATTGCAAGTGATAAAAAACGCGTAAAAATTATAGAAAGCTGCGAATTTCAATCCGCCGCGAAATGGTAAATTGTAACTTAAAAAAAACAAAAAAAGAAATAAGTTAGAAGATTAGAAGAAATTGCAAATTTTCAATTAATGTTCACAAAGGCTAATGAACAAATTTTTAAGCAAAGAACGCTTGTAATGATTGAAGCAACGATTAAACGAATATCTCGATTGTTTGTCGCAGCTGATTTCTCAGTATTTGGGATTAAGCCACGCGTTGCGAAGCTTCTGCGTGAACGTATTTACAAGAGACACGTGCATCCAGAATTCAAGCGCCGTTCGTAGTACCTAATATCGTTTAATTATCTCAGCGATCGCGATAAGGAGATCTTAAGTCGCGGTTTCGCAATTGTCTCTTCCAATTCTTTTTCTTCTTCTTTTTCTTTTGTTCTCTCCCCCCCCCCCCCCCCCTCTTACCTTCAAGGTTGGCCCGAAACGGTTTAAATCAAACGTCGTAAAATACTTTACTAAACACCAGCAACGCCAATTAAAGATTAAATCTCCTCACTCATCCCTAATTCTAATCACTACAATGTTATGGTCGTTTATTATCGAATTTTATTCCAGTTCACACGTAAAGCTTCATTCTCTCGTTGATATCCACGGGTCAACGATTCTTTAATCGCTAGATTTTCCAAGGTATTAACATTCCCTTTGGAAACGTGGAAACTTATGATTTTTTTAGAATTTCTTTTTTTTTTTACCCTTGCTATTTTCTTTAGTCTTGTTTTAATTAAAAAATAATGTAATGCGATAAGATTTAAGTCTTTGAATTTTGTATAAATTGAAATTAGTAAGGAATTGATTCATATTCGATTAGGGTAGAATAATTAAATCAATGTTACTTCTTATTTGATTTAAATTAACTTTATTAACATGAAAATCAATGGAATGTTTGACATCAAAGGGTTAACTATTCTTCGATTGTTCAATTTTCTAAGGAATCGAAGTATTTGTATGAAAATTTCCAATTTCCTTTAATTGTGTTCCATTTTTTTACAATTACAATTTCCCATTATTTTACGAATTAAAATGTCCTTATTAACATTTGCAATTTCCTCTAATTCTGTTCCATTTTTTTACAATTACAATTTCCCATTTCGTAACGAATTAAAATTTCCTTATTAACATTTGCAATTTCCTCTAATTCTGTTCCATTTTTTTTACAATTACAATTTCCCATTTTGTAACGAATTAAAATTTGCAATTTCCTCTAATTCTGTTCCACTTTTTTTACAATTCCAATTTCCCATTTTGTAACGAATTCAAATTTCCTTATTAACATTTGCAATTTCCTCTAATTCTGTTCCATTTTTTTTACAATTACAATTTCCCATTTCGTAACGAATTAAAATTTCCTTATTAACATTTGCAATTTCCTCTAATTCTGTTCCATTTTTTTACAATTATAATTTCCCATTTCGTAACGAATTAAAATTTCCTTATTAACATTTGCAATTTCCTCTAATTCTGTTCCATTTTTTTTACAATTACAATTTCCCATTTTGTAACGAATTAAAATTTGCAATTTCCTCTAATTCTGTTCCACTTTTTTTACAATTCCAATTTCCCATTTTGTAACGAATTCAAATTTCCTTATTAACATTTGCAATTTCCTCTAATTCTGTTCCATTTTTTTTACAATTACAATTTCCCATTTCGTAACGAATTAAAATTTCCTTATTAACATTTGCAATTTCCTCTAATTCTGTTCCATTTTCTTTTACAATTACATTTTCCCATTTTGTAACGAATTAAAATTTCCTTATTAACATTTGCAATTTCCTCTAATTCTGTTCCATTTTTTTTACAATTACAATTTCCCATTTTGTAACGAATTAAAATTTGCAATTTCCTCTAATTCTGTTTCACTTTTTTTACAATTCCAATTTCCCATTTTGTAACGAATTCAAATTTCCTTATTAACATTTGCAATTTCCTCTAATTCTGTTCCATTTTTTTACAATTACAATTTCCCATTTTGTAACGAATTAACATTTGCAATTTCCTCTAATTCTGTTCCATTTTTTTACAATTACAATTTCCCATTTTGTAACGAATTAAAATTTCCTTATTAACATTTGCAATTTCCTCTAATTCTGTTCAATTTTCTTTTACAATTACAATTTCCCATTTTGTAACGAATTAACATTTGCAATTTCCTCTAATTGTGTTCCATTTTCTTTTACAATTACAATTTCCCATTCTGTAACGAATTAAAATTTCCTTATTAACATTTGCAATTTTCCACAATTCTCGTCCACTTTTTACCTTTGAAATCCTTTGCAATCGTGTTTAAGCAAACACAACCTTAACGAAAACTTTTATTTCATCCCTCAAAAACTATTTTCTTGTATTATACTTTTGCATATCACGAGTATCTTATATGTTTTTTTATTTCTCGCGCGTTTAAATTTCCCTTTTACAAAAGTAATTGAAATTAATGTTTCCTAAATATTCGTGGTCCAATCTGCAAGCTTTTGCAATGGAATTTTAATTCATTATAACACAGGAAAGTAATTGCAGTTATATTTATTAATTGCTAAAAAATAACTGTAAAAAAATTATAGAAAATTGCAAATTTCTATAGAGAGATTTCAATTTATTAGAGGAGATAGAAAATTGCAATTGGAAAAAACTACAACGATAAAAAAAAATAGAAGATTGCAAATATTTACAAAGAACGGTTTAATTAATTAATGAATAAGAAATGGATGAAAATTGTATAAAGTTGCAAGTGATAAATGAAAAACGGGTGAAAATAATGGAATCGACTATGAATGAAATAGTCGAAGGATAGAAAAAGAAATATTGTACAAGTCACGAAAGCATCGTTAACCAATTTGAAGATGATTTGTAGGAAATCTGCTTCTGACGTTCACGTATTTGCAAACAAGTGTCAGACGTTCGGTTTGTTCGCTAAAATTTACGCCTACGATAAGAGAAGAAGCGTAATAAATTATTACGGAATTTCGCGTTGTCGTTCAAAAGGAAGTAAACTTTTTTTTCCTCCTATTCTCATAATTGAATCTCGTAAGACGACTGATAAAAGAGATAACGTTAAAAAACACTGATAGACCATCGCTATAATAATTCCTAATCGTTTCAACTGTCAAACAATTTCGATTCCATTCTGCGATGCTTGAGAAAGCTTCGGTCGAATTGACGAATTATTCGCAAATTTCATTCGCTTAATTTGCAACAGTGCAATATTAAAGGAACGGTGAAATTTGTAGGTGTAAATTTATAGAATTTGTGGAACATTTATCTTTCAAGTGAGCTTAACTTTTGAAGCTTCGGATTTTTATTGCTTCGAATTTAAATTAGTGGAATTTTCAAAGCTGTCAAATTTTGAAGGTTTGAATTTTTATTGTTTTGAATTTAAATTAATGGAATTTTCAAAGCTGTCAAATTTTGAAGGTTTGAATTTTTATTGTTTTGAATTTAAATTAGAGGAATTTTTAAAGCTGTCAAACTTTGAAGGTTTGAATTTTTATTGTTTTGAATTTAAATTAGTGGAATTTTCAAAGCTGCTAAATTTTGAAGCTTCGAACTTTCAATGCTTTAAATTTAAATCAGTGGAATTTTCAAAGCTGTTAAATTTTGAAACTTGGAATTTTCAATGCTTCAAATTTAAATTAGCGGAATTTTCAAAGCTGCTAAATTTTGAAGCTTCGAATTTTCAATGCTTTAAATTTAAATCAGTGGAATTTTCAAAGCTGCTAAATTTTGAAGCTTCGAATTTTCAATGCTTCAAATTTAAATTAGTGGAATTTTCAAAGCTGCCAATTTTTAAGCTCCGAATTTTCAATGCTTCGAATTTAAATCAGTGGAATTCTCAAAGCTGCCAAATTTTGAAGCTTTGAATTTTGATTACTTTAAATTTAAATCAGTGGAATTTTCAAAGCTGCTAAATTTTGAAGCTTCGAATTATCAATGCTTCGAATTTAAATCAGTGGAATTTTCAAAGCTGCTAAATTTTGAAGCTTCGAATATTCAATGTTTTAAATTTAAATCAGTGAAATTCTGGAAGCGGCTAAATTTCGAAGCTTCGAATTTTCAATGCTTCGAATTGAAATTAATAAAATTCTCAAAGCTGCTAAATTTTGAATCTTCTAATTTAAATTAATGCAATTCTCAAAGCTGCTAAATTTTCAATTATAATCAATATCATTAAGTAATCGTAAACTATTTTATTAACATAAAAATTCGTTAACAAAATATTCTTCATTAATATTCGCCGTGTAAAATAATTTCTTAACCTAATTGCACCCAAAAAATCGAACTTAAAATCCCAACTCTTCTCGTTACTCTTAATTCATTTCAATTCACCAAATCTAATTGCATTCTTCTTTTACCGAACGAAATATTTATAAATTTATTCATCAATTTATTCAACGAAGGATGAAAACAGAAAAGAACTTTTAATGCAGGTTGAAGTCATAAATAAGCGTGTTTTTAACTTTAACATTTAATTTATTATATTCATTACTACTTATATTATACTTAAACATTTTATTGACGCGCATTAAAAACGTCGTCGCAACGAATCTAACCGGAAGTAAGTAGATAACAAAGAACAACGAAAAAGAAGCGTCGATTCTAAAAACCATAAACTATGTATTTATATATTTCCTTTCAAAAATCCCAATTACGAATTCTTCCATAATTATAATCCAGCTTCCTATGCTTAATTTGTTCACGCTGCAATTACTATATTTACGTATTCTCGTCTAATTATCCTAACATAATAATAATAATAAAGTATAATGAACAATTCCCCCAAAAAACAAATTTAAACAAAGTTTAAACCACTTCCTTTCAAAAATCGCAATTACGAATTCTTCCATAATTATAATCCAGCTTCCTATGTTTAATTTCTTCACGCTGCAATTATTATATTTATGTATTCTCGCCTAATTCTCCCAAAATAATAATAATAATATAGTATAATGAACAATTTCCCCAAAAATCAAATTTAAACGAAGTTTAAACCACTTCCTTTCAATAATTCCAATTACGAATTTTTCTATAATTATAATCAAGCTTCCTATGTTTAATTTGTTCATGCTGCAATTACTATATTTACGTATTCTCGTCTAATTATCCTAACATAATAATAATAATATAGTATAATGAACAATTCCCCCCAAAAATCAAATTTAAACGAAGTTTAAAGTTCTTTCTTTCAAAAATCGCAATTACGAATTCTTCCATAATTATAATCAAGCTTCCTATGTTTGTTTAATTTATTTATAAGGTAGAAATGTGTTCGTTGATATTTAGTATGTGGGAGAAAGAAAAGAGTCGCGAGTTAGAAATAGGATTAGAGAAGGCTGCTGCTTGGTGACAAGAGCAAAGTATTATCTGTCCTTTTCCAATTCTTATCGTCCGTCGTTAGTCTAGATCCGACTGTACCTCGACTTACGAACACGTTGATGAGCTCTATACGAAAGATGGGTCAGGGTCATGCGCAATGCATAACAGTACACACGATGACAAAAACTTTACGACGACACGTTAGACGATTCTTCTTTTAACCCCTTGCTACATTATTAGATTATTTTCTTCCATTATTCGAACGACGATTAGTTGCTCTTCGTAATATTGTAATCAGATGATATCTTCAATTTTATTTCAATTCTAATTTGCTTCTCTTGCGTTGCGTTCGACGTTCGAAATCCAAATCTAAGTGATAAATGATTTTTTCCCCTTCTTCTTTTTTTTGTTGCACTTTGGAATTATTATTGCGATGTAAGTGATTGTAATAAAAAGATAATTGAAAACGTTTCGTGAATAATGGTTTCTTAGATGTACATTGAATTATTGTCGATGAAATTATTATTGCAATGTATAATTAGTGATTGTAATAGTAATGGATCGGATAAATATAGAGTGGTAAGTAAATAGAATCTTAGAAAGAAGCATTGTAAAAGTAGTATTGAATAAAATTGAATTTACGACAGGTTGATAAATATAACTATCGAATAAACCAAACGTTTCTAATCAATTTTAGGTCTCCATCTTTAATACAAAGATACTTTAGTATTCTACATTAGTATTTAGTATTTTAGTATTAGTATTTAGTATTTTAGTATTAGTATTTAGTATTACAGCATTAGTATTTAGTATTACAGTATTAGTATTTAGTATTAGTATTTAATATTTTAGTATAAGTATTTTAGTATTAGTATTTTAGTATTAGTATTTTAGTATTAGTATTTTAGTATTAGTATTTTAGTATTAGTATTTTAGTATTAGTATTTTAGTATTAGTATTTTAGTATTAGTATTTTAGTATTAGTATTTTAGTATTAGTATTTTAGTATTAGTATTTTAGTATTAGTGTTATAGTATTAGTATTTTAGTATTAGTATTTTAGTATTAGTATTTCAGTATTAGTATTTTAGTATTAGTATTTTAATATTAATATTTTAGTATTAATGTTTTAGTATCAGTATTTTACTATTAGTATTTTAGTATTAGAATTTTAGTATTAGTATTTTAGTATTATTATCTACTACTTTAGTATTATCATTAACTGTTTTAATATTGGTATTTAGTATTTTAGTATTAGTATTTAGTACCTTAGTATTTAGTAACTTAGTATTAGAATTTAGTATTTTAGTATTGGTATTTAGTATTTTATTATTCTACGTTAATATTTACTATTTTAGCATTAGTATTTACTATTTCACTAGTATTTTACATTAAAGCTCCGTTCTCTTTGATTTGTCACAACAAAAAGCTATGGAAAAAAATCAAAGATACTTTAGCGAGTTGGACGTATGCTTGACAAATTTTGGCAAATTTTTCAACTGCGGAATTTAACCTTAAAAAATTAACCAAAATTAATCTTTCAACGAAGTTATCAAGTGATTATGTTCACGATTTTTATAATTCGTTTTATTGTTAGGTTAGAAGCGTTTAGGTACTTCGATTACTTTTCTTAAATCGATCTCGAATGGCTAAATTAAGGTACTAAATTTGGAAGATTGTTTGAAATATAATAGAAACATGTTGCGAAATATTAGAACTATAATTGAATAGAACTTATTATTATATATTTAACATTATATACTTAATAGTGTGAAATATAATAGAACTGCTTTCTTATTGTGTTACGTAATAAAATTAGTCGAATATTGTCGATTATTAGCAATTTTTGTTTAGTAACTCTTCATATTATAATGCAAAGCTAGAATTAATTATTATAATGCAAAGTTGAAATTTGAGTTAAAACTAAATTCGTAGAACGATTGTAAATTGTTACTGTATTACGTACAAAAATTAGTCGAATATTATTTTATTATTAGCAATTTTTATTTAGTAACTCTTTATATTATAATGCAAAGCTAGAATTAATTATTATAATACAAAGTCCAAATTAGAGTTAAAATGAAATTCGTAGAACGAGTATAAATTGTTACTGTATTACGTACTAAAATTAGTCGAATATTATCGATTAATTATTAGCAATTTCTTTTTAGTAACTTTTTATATTATAATGCAAAGCTAAAATTAATTATTATAATGCAAAGCCTTATATTATAATACAAAGTCCAAATTAGAGTTAAAATTAAATACGTAGAACGATTGTAAATTGTTATTGTATTACGTACAAAAATTATTCGAATATTATTTTATTATTAGCAATTTTTATTTACTTAGTAACTCTTTATATTATAATGCAAAGCTAAAATTAATTATTATAATGCAAAGCTTTATATTATAATACAAAGCTGAAATTAGAGTTAAAATTAAATTCGTAGAACGATTGTAAATTGTTACTGTATTACATACAAAAATTAGTCGAATATTGTCGATTATTAGCAATTTTTATTTAGTAACTTTTTATATTATAATACAAAGCTGAAATTAATTATTATAATGCAAAGCTTTATATTACAATACAAAGTCCAAATTAGATTCAAAATTAAATTCGTAGAACAATTGTAAATTGTTACTGTATTACCTCCCAAAATATTCGAATATTATTTTATTATTAGCAATTTTTATTTACTTAGTAACTCTTTATACGATAATGCAAAGTTGAAATCAATGATTATAACGCGAAGCAAAGTTAAAACGACATTCGTGGAACGATTGCTAATCGTTATTGCAGCGCAAGGGGTTAAAACGACGCGAATCGAAGAGAACTGATTCGATTCTTGCGCTTCGAACGCCGCGACCGTAAATACTGTCCAATTTATACAAATCCTTTGAATTTTTTCTTTTTATCTTACAACGTGACACGAGCGTATCAGTTTTACACGGCGATAGCCAACGCCGCTTTTGTGATTCGATTACATCTGCGTCGTTTTCCGTTTCATTTGATTCTTTCGCAAATCTTCGTAGCGCCGCGCGAGTTAAAAGAAATCAGCGTCGAGCAAATTGTATTTTATTTATTGCTATTAGCGAATTCGTGGGAATTTTTATATATTTATGCCGCGAGATTCAAATTTGTTTAGCTTGCAAAAAGACAACAAGGAAATTGTTGATTAACGTTAAGGTAAAGTTAAAATTACGGTAATTTTTATATTGAAACGTTTTCCTATTTCAATTTTGGCTTCTTTTAATTAAAATATTCAACGTATTTGGATAAAGTTACACGACTCAATTGTAACATTGAAATTTCATTGAAATATTCTATTTTTCATAAAGTTAGAAACATTAATATTAGAAGATTTATTTTAATACTTATTATTAATGTTAATATTTAATATTAGATTCATTATTAATATTTATTCCTCTTATCTTTCGTTCTAAAAGGGTTCAAACGTTCGAACCCAATAAAATTAATATCACTGTACCGCGTGTAATACGATATTAAAACTAGCTGCAACAAAATTAAAATATTCTTCGTACAATTCTTCGTCGCTAATAGTCGCAATAAAATTGCCTAACTTCCACGTGGAGATCTAAACTGAAATATAAAATATGCAAGCTTAAATTATTGCCATTTATAATATTTTATTTTATTTTATTGCCATTAATAAATTTTCCATTTATAATATTTTATTCAATTCTATCGCCATTAATAAATTTGCCATTTATAATATTTTATTCAATTCTATCGCCATTAATAAATTTGCCATTTATAATATTTTATTCAATTTTATTGCCATTAATAAATTTACAATTTAAAGAATAACGTAATGAATACAAATTGTATTAAAATAATCGAAGTTACCTAATAATCGAAGTAACTATTAAAATAATCGAAGTTACTTAATAATCGAAGTAACTATTAAAATAATCGAAGTTACCTAATAATCGAAGTAACTATTAAAATAATCGAAGTTACCTAATAATCGAAGTAACTATTAAAATAATCGAAGTTACTTAATAATCGAAGTAACTATTAAAATAATCAAAGTTACTTAATAATCGAAGTAACTATTAAAATAATCGAAGTTACCTAATAATCGAAGTAACTATTAAAATAATCAAAGTTACCTAATAATCGAAGTAACTATTAAAATAATCGAAGTTACTTAATAATCGAAGTAACTATTAAAATAATCCAAGTTACTTAATAATCGAAGTAACTGTTAAAATAATCAAAGTTACTTAATAATTGAAGTAACTATTAAAATAATCAAAGTTACCTAATAATCGAAGTAACTATTAAAATAATCCAAGTTACCTAATAATCGAAGTAACTATTAAAATAATCGAAGTTACTTAATAATCGAAGTTACCTAATAATCGAAGTAACTATTAAAATAATCAAAGTTACCTAATAATCGAAGTAACTATTAAAATAACCCAAGTTACTTAATAATCGAAGTAACTATTAAAATAATCGAATTTACCTAATAATCGAAGTAACTATTAAAATAATCGAAGTTACTTAATAATCGAAGTTACCTAATAATCGAAGTAACTATTAAAATAATCAAAGTTACCTAATAATCGAAGTAACTATTAAAATAACCCAAGTTACTTAATAATCGAAGTAACTATTAAAATAATCCAAGTTACCTAATAATCGAAGTAACTATTAAAATAATCGAAGTTACTTAATAATCGAAGTAACTGTTAAAATAATCAAAGTTACTTAATAATTGAAGTAACTATTAAAATAATCAAAGTTACTTAATAATCGAAGTAACTATTAAAATAATCCAAGTTACTTAATAATCGAAGTAACTATTAAAATAATCAAAGTTACTTAATAATTGAAGTAACTATTAAAATAATCCAAGTTACTTAATAATCGAAGTTACCTAATAATCGAAGTAACTATTAAAATAATCGAAGTTACTTAATAATCGAAGTAACTATTAAAATAATCCAAGTTACTTAATAATCGAAGTAACTATTAAAATAATCCAAGTTACCTAATAATCAAAGTAACTATTAAAATAATCCAAGTTACCTAATAATCGAAGTAACTATTAAAATAATCCAAGTTACTTAATAATCGATGTAACTATTAAAATAATCAAAGTTACCTAATAATCGAAGTAACTATTAAAATAATCCAAGTAACTATTAAAATAATCGAAGTAACTATTAAAATAATCGAAGTTACCTAATAATCAAAGTAACTATTAAAATAATCGAAGTTACCTAATAATCGAAGTTACTTAATAAACAAAGTAACGAAGTAATGAAGTAATTTACGAAGTAATAATAGGAGTAATTAATTAATTATAAATTATTATTAGTACAACGAATCGACCGTTGTTCGAGCGTAAAAAAAATCTCGCGATACAAATAAATAACAAATAAGTGGCGTGATAAAAAGTAGAAAAGAACTCGGTTCAATAGCCGATGAGTTTTAACCCTTTGCGAACGGGACGATATAATATTAATCTAATTTTCGTTGAATTATTAACCTTTTTCGAAAGGGATTTAATAAATTCTTGTCTAATTATCAACAGCAGCGTCTTTGAATAATATTAAGTTAAATTTGCCGCTCTAAAAATTCATATTACATCCTAAGAAACCAAAAACTTGGACTTGTATTTGCGACACTCGTCCGCAAAGGGTTTAACCCTTTTTTAACACTTAAGAAACTATTTTGGCCTTCAGTTCGAAACCTTCAAATTCCTAGCTATCGAATTCAAAGCCCAAATCGGATTCCCAAAACTTCGAAGCGTTCGTTAACGATATTAATTCGAATATTTCGCTTGAAAAATGCGAACGTGCGCCCAGAAAACCAAGAAAACAATTAGACAGTTATTTGCAGGCATTCTCTAGCAAAGGGGTTTAATCTTGAAAATAATGCCAAAGCGCATCCTCCGGCTAACGTTGCGATCGATAGAGACGCAGTGACGTCACGAAACAGCCGAACAAGACGCCGGAGACGAGGAATTCATTATAAGAGGAAAGCCAGGGGGCTTCCTACGACTGGGCTTAAAAATTAAAAGGCTCTCAAACAAAAACTCCCTTTTCAAAGGATCGAGCGTTTAAATCGGTACGTTTTGCTTAATCCTTTTCCAACCGAACGCCGACTGGTTTCCTTTGCAACCCCTTAGATTGCAAACTCGCGAGGATTGCGGGATTTTAACTCCCTCCCCCCTCCAACAATGCCAATTTCGCCGCACTGCAATACGATTTGGGCGATTTAAGTTTTAAGTTTTTCCACGATTTCCTTCTTTTTTTTTTTTTTTTGTTACGCTGACGTGCGGTTTCGCAACCCTTTTTTCTCTTCTCTCTTTTCGTATTAAACCTTGGTTACTATTTTACTATTTCTTTTACTATTTACTATGTTTTGTATCATCGATGCACGCTGCGTAAGTTATTCGTTGCCTTTTGGAAGGTGTTTAAATGGGTACGCGTTGTACTCGTATCTGGCGGCTCTCCTGCAGCTACCACTAGAGGGACATACAAAAATAGGACTTTCTCGAAAGCACTCCAACTACTTCGTTCATATATATACCGCCTTTAACTTTCCTTCCAATATCCCAACGTCTAACGCAGGGCCTGCTAGGTAGCCTTTTTTACTTCTACCACACATCCACCAAAGACAATTTGTTATTCTACTGTGCCATATTTTACAAATAAGTTTAGTTCCTATATTGTTTAAGTTTTAATTCTTATTAAGTTCTCTAGTATCATTAGTTTCGTAGCAATAAGTGCAATACTTAAATAGTCTGTAAACGATAGATTGCGAGTGCCTCAATATCAGAGCCATTAATCTAGACCTAAGTACTCCGTGTACTAAGTTATTATTGGCACAATAAACGCTCGTTAAATATAAAAAAAAGGCCTGCTAGGTAGCCTTTTTTACTTCTACCTCACATCCACCAAAGACAATTAATTTGTATTCTAGCGTGCCATATTTTACAAATAAGTTTAGTTCCTATATTGTTTAAGTTTTAATTCTTATTAAGTTCTCTAGTATCAGTAGTTTCGTAGCAATAAGTGCAATACTAAAGAGTCTGTAAACGATAGATCGCGAGTGCTCAATATCAGAGCCATTAATCTAGACCTAAGTACTCCGTGTACTAAGTTATTATTGGCTCAATAAACGCTGGTTAAAAACAAAAAAAGGGCCTCCTAGGTAGCCTTACTTGATGAGTCCACTAGCAGGCCCAGGACGAAACGCAACACCCTTTCTTTTCCCTATAATACCCCCCTCTCTACAGCTCCACACGTATTTAATCGACGATTCGGAATCTTACGAACTGAGAACCATATAAATCAAGTCAACGTGTACGCATTTATTGACAAAAGTTAAGAAACGCGGTGAGTATTTGCGAAGATTTATTACGTGGTTTTTTATCTGCCGAGATACACGCGGATTTGTATTGAAAGTAGGATGAACTTTGTTACTCATCGATGTGTTTACGTAATAGCAATAACGTTGTGTAGCGTATATGCAATAATTTTACGCTGTTGCGAATTCTATGCTACGAAACTTAGAGTTTAAAAGGACTTTAAAAGGATACGAAACACATTCGTGAGTAAACTATTTCGTTTCTTAACTTTTGTCAGGAAGTTTGTAACTTTGTTGCAAGTAGAAGCTATTTTTATTGAATTGACACTGTAATTGTGCCCCCGTAATTATGAAAGTGGTATAAGTCAAAATTTAAAAATAAATCAAATGAGTTTATCGGTTATTTCATTTTGCATTATTTTCAACTAAATTAATTCAATGTACCTAATTTCTTTTTTACGATATTGTCAAAAATAAACCATTAGATTCTTGTTCGTTCAACGTTATATGGAATTCATTTAATTGTGATGAATAATTTATATTGTAATTTTAATTTCAATTCATAATCTTAATTTCAATTCATAATTTTAATTTCAATTTATAATTTTAATTATGAAACTGGTCTAAGTCAAAATTTAAAAATAAAACAATGAGTTTATCGGTTATGTTACATGGAATTCATTTAATTGTGATAAATAATTTATATTACAATTTTAATTTCAATTCATAATTTTAATTATGAAAGTGGTCTAAGTCAAAATTTAAAATAAAACAACGAGTTTATCGGTTATTTCATATTGCATTATTTTCAACTAAATTAATTCAATGTACCTAATTTCTTTTTAACGATATCGTCAAAAATAAACCATTAGATTTTTATTCGTTCAACGTTACATGGAATTCATTGAATTGTGATAAATAATTTATATTGTAATTTTAATTTCAATTCATAATTTTAATTATGAAAATAGTTTATATCTCGAAACAAGAAATACTTTCATAATTATGGGCATAATTCGTTTCACGAGTACGAATCGTTATTTAATGCCAAAGGGTTAAAGGTAATTTACCCCCCCCCCCCCTTTTATTTTGAAGAGATTTTCAGTTTTGGTTAGTTTTTGTTCATGGTGTAAATTTTATCAGTGGGAATTATTAGTGGGATTTTATTTGGAATTTTGGTCGAAGATTTGGGGGAATAATTTCTGAGATTAGTGGATTATTAATTATTTGGATTTGAAATAAAATTGTGTAGGTATTTATGGTTTTCATTATTTGAGACCAAATATTTCGTTAATTTTGGAATTTTATTTACAGATTTGGGAAAGTAATTGCAATATTTTCAAGTAATTTCTGAGATGATTGGATTATTAATTATTTGGATTTGAGATAAAATAATGAAGATATTTATGGTTTTCATTATTTGAGACCAAATATTTCGTTAATTTTGGAATTTTATTTACAGATTTGGGAAAGTAATTGCAATATATTCAAGTAATTTCTAATATAATTAGATTATTTATTTATTTGGATTTTAAATAAAATAATGAAGATATTTGTAATGTTCATTATTTGAGACCAAATATTTCGTTAAATTTGGAATTTTATTTACAGATTTGGGAAAATAATTGCAATATATTCAAGTAATTTCTAATATAATTAGATTATTTATTTATTTGAATTTGAAATAAGATAATGTAGATATTTATGGTTTTCATTATTTCAGACCAAATATTTCGTTAACTTTGGAATTTTATTTACAGATTTGGGAAAGTAATTGCAATATATTCAAGTAATTTCTAATATAATTAGATTATTTATTTATTTGAATTTGAAATAAGATAATGTAGATATTTATGGTTTTCATTATTTCAGACCAAATATTTCGTTAACTTTGGAATTTTATTTACAGATTTGGGAAAGTAATTGCAATATTTTCAAGTAATTTCTAAGATTATTGAATTATTTATTTATTTGGATTTGAAATAAAATAATGGTTTTCATTATTCGAGACCAAATATTTCGTTAAGTTACAAATTTTATTTACAGATTTGGGAAAGTAATTGCAATATTTTCAAGTAATTTCTAAGATCATAAAATTCGAAATAAAATAACATATTTATTTTGTTTGTTATTGGATCGAATATTTATTCAAATACTCTGTAATTAAATACTAAAAACTCCACGATAATTCCAAGTATCATCGAAGAATTTCAAATTTCAAAGCGTGCTATTTACACATCGAAATTTTCAAATTTTAAATTTTCACTTATTAAGAATCCGAATTTATCGAATTTTCAATCATTCGAATCGCAAAGCTTTCGAAAGTTTCGAAACAAAATCGACTAAACTTATTGGAAAAGTATTCTTTTCCTTTCTTTCGTAGAAAATTAAGTTTGTGCTTAAAAAAAATTGTAATCGAAAGTTTTTTGGAAGAATTTGAGTAGACAAACGATTGTTGGATGAAAGAAGAAGGAAAGAAAACGTTGAAAAGGTGTTCGACGCGATGCGAAATATTTGAATGAAGTATGCGTAGCTTGTTTTTATTTAGTTCGATCAAACATTTCTGTCTCGTCGAGTATTACCTTTTGTTTGTCGTGGAATTACCAGCAAGAAGCTTGATTTTCCTCGAAAACCAATTTTTCATTATCTATTCGTGCGAAAATGTTGAAATAATCGACGGAAAACTGAACTCAATTTAAACGAAGGAAGGAGAGAAAAAACAACGACGCGAAATATTAATAAAAATCGGCTTTTTATTTACAAATAGAGAGAGAGAGAAAAAAAAATAGCGCTCTGTACAATAACCGTGCAAATATTAACAAGAAATCGTGTGTGGAATGTAAATAAGTGAAAAATAAATCTACGTCATCCGAATTTCATCCTTAATTAATCAAATTAATTCGACAACCGCGAAGATAAAATTCACTCTAATCTCGCTTTGTTCTTTCAAGTTTTCTTCAAGCTTCTAGTTTTATTTAATCATTCGAATTTAGACGAGATAAAAATTTCGAAGATTCGAATTTTAAATTTAAACTTTGCACTTTTAAAGCTTCGAATTATCAAACTTTACGAATTATCATAAAAACTTCGAATTGTCAAACTTTACAAATTATCATGAAAACTTCGAATTCCCAAACTTTACAAATTATCATAAAAACTTCGAATTCCCAAACTTATCAATTATCATAAAAACTTCGAATTGTCAAACTTTACAAATTATCATAGAAACTTCGAATTCCCAAACTTTACGAATTATCATAGAAACTTCGAATTCCCAAACTTTACAAATTATCATGAAAACTTCGAATTACCAGATTTTACAAATTATCGTAAAAACTTCGAATTCCCAAACTTTACAAATTATCATGAAAACTTCGAATTACCAGATTTTACAAATTATCATAAAAACTTCGAATTCCCAAATTTTACAAATTATCATGAAAACTTCGAATTACCAAACTTTACAAATTATCATAAAATCTTCGAACTCCCAAACTTTACAAATTATCGTAAAAACTTCGAACTCCCAAACTTTACAAATTATCATGAAAACTTCGAATTACCAGATTTTACAAATTATCATAAAAACTTCGAATTCCCAAACTTTACAAAATATCATAAAAACTTCGAATTCCCAAACTTATCAATTATCATAAAAACTTCGAATTGTCAAACTTTACAAATTATCATAGAAACTTCGAATTCCCAAACTTTACAAATTATTACAAAAACTGCGAATTTCCAAACTTCACAAATTATCATAAAAGCTTCGAATTCCCAAACTACAAAATCTTCTTCGAAGTTAGGAAATATTTTACGAGAAGCTACTGAAAAATCTTCGCATCGAGGTTAAAAACGTTTCCGTCTTCGCGCAATTTTTACGAATCTTCGACGAATCGAAATGGGGGAGAAAAAAGAATTCCACCGTTGGTGAGCACAAAAAAAAAGGAACAAAAAAGAAGAAAGTGATTACAAAAATCTTTGGAATAGGCGATTAAAGCTGGTTTCCGTTATCATCGTGTTTAGTTAGTTAGTTTACATTCCCGTTCATTATTTCATTCTTCTTCCCGCTGTTCTCCGACGTGGCGTCTTCTTTAATAAATTCGCGACGCCTGTCAGCTTCCTGGGCGCCATATAAATCCAAATTTTTCCCGAGATAACAAACCGCTGCATCGAATAGCACTCCTATCATCGAGAATCCTGCAAAATACATTGTCACGCAAAATTACCCAGGATTAACCGTGTATGTAAAACTTTATCTAACAAGATTACTAACAAAAAAAAAAAACAGGGGGGGGAGGGAGAAACAAGGTAACATAATTTTTATGGTATTTATTTCGCACTGTGACGCAAGATCACGGAGCAATCAAATTTGTAAGCAAGAGTAAAGTTTAGTCACTGAAATAATCGATCTCGTAATTGCGGTTAAAAGTATTAAGAGAAATATATTGTATTATTATTATATTATATTATATTATAATATATTATATTATATTGTATTGTATTATATTATACTATATTATATTATATTGTATTATATTATAGTATAATGTATTATATTATATTATATTGTATTATAATATATTATATTATATTATATTGTATTGTATTATATTATATTATATTGTATTATATTGTATTGTATTATATTATATTATATTGTATTATAATATATTATATTATATTATATTGTATTGTATTATATTGTATTGTATTATATTATATTGTATTATATTGTATTATATTATATTATATTATAGTGTATTATATTGTATTGTATTATATTATATTGTATTATATTATATTATACTATATTGTATTATATTATATTATACTATATTATATTATATTATATTATATTGTATTGTATTATATTATATTGTATTATACTATATTACATTGTATTATATTGTATTGTATTATATTATATTATATTGTATTATACTATATTACATTGTATTATAATATATTATATTATACTGTATTGTAGTACATTATATTATACTATATTATATTGTATTATAATATATTATATTATACTGTATTGTAGTACATTATATTATATTATATATTATTGTATATTTCTTATACAATATTATTTAATACGTTCATCATAATACTATTATTATTTCACTGTAATATTTATTGCATTATATTACGTAAATATTGTTTCTATCGATTTCCATTAATATTTGCAGGAAAATTTTACATCACTATTTATCGTTAATTTAAATTGAATTGAAAATTGATGATTAAAGCATTGTATTTTTTTTTCTTTCGCGGTCATACTTTTGCATTCGAAAAGTCTTATTTATGCACAATAATTTTGTTTTTTATTTAACATCCAAAGCTTGTTTAGGAGATTATTTTCATCGCGTTACGATTACAAATTTTTATAATTAATGTTTCGTTATAAATTCTTGTTACAATTTATTTGTTATCAATTTTATTGTCTATTCTATTGCAATAATTGTCCGTTATAAATTCTGTTGCTTATTATACTAAAAAGATTCTCTGTTATAAATTGCAAAGTATATTAATAGTTGTTTCATAGGAGATTTGTCAATTATTGTAGACGAATTAAAATGAAATTGTCGTGTCACTGTTTATGTTGTAATTCAGAACGTGAAACTTTATATTTGAGAGATCTATCGAACGTCGATAAGATAAAAATATTATAGGGGTTATCTACTCGCCACCTAGACGAAACTATTACTCTATTTACGTTATCGACGTACAAAATAATCGTCAAATCAAATGTTTTCCACATTATCTCCTACGAAACAGTCATCGAATCTTTACGATTTCGTCGTGAAATTAAACGAGTTAACGATGAAACAATCGAAGTTCAATTTATCGTCAATTTCTCACGCGTATTCAAAATCGAGTATTAGTATTAATTTATTAATACATACTAATATATAGTATTAATTTGTTAATACTAATACCTGTAACTTAATTTATTAAGCATTATTGTTTACTTGCTGCTATTTTTAATATCTAAGTAATTAACAAAAATGTATTTTAGTTATCAGAAAATACTTATAACTTAATTTATTAAGTGTGCATTTTTTTACTTGTTGCAATTTTTAATATATAAGCAATTAGTTAACGAAAAAGAAATCATTTCGGTTATGAGAATATTTTATACTTATTAATACCTGTAACTTAATTCATTAAGTGTTATTTACTTGCTGTTATTTTTAATATCTAAGTAATTAACAAAAACGTAGTTTAGTTATCAGAAAATACTTATAATTTAATTCATTAAGTGTCATTTTTTTACTTGTTGCAATTTTTAATATATAAGCAATTAGTTAACGAAACAAAAATCATTTCTGTTATAAGAATATTTTATACTTAATAATACCTGCAACTTAATTTATTAAGTGTTATTTACTTGCTGCAATTTTTAATATATAAGCAACTAATTAACGAAAAAAAAAATCATTTCTGTTATCAAAATATTTCAAACTTATTAATACCTATAACTTTATTTATTAAGTGTCATTTTTTTACTTGTTGCAATTTTTAATATATAGAAGCAACTAATTAACGAAAAAAAATCATTTCTGTTATCAAAATATTTTATACTTAATAATACCTGTAACTTAATTGATTAAATGACATTTTTTTACTTGTTGCAATTTTTAATATATAAGCAACTAATTAGCGAAAAAAATCATTTCTGTTATACGAATATTTTATACTTATTAATACCTGTAACTTAATTTATTAAGTGTTATTTACTTGCTGCAATTTTTAATATATAAGTAACTAATTAACGAAAAAAAATCATTTCAATTATCAAAATATTTCAAACTTATTAATACCTGCAACTCAATTTATTAAATGTTATTTATTTGCTCTAATTTTTAATATATAAGCAATTAGTTAACGAAAAAAAATCATTTCAATTATCAGAATATTTCAAACTTATTAAGACCTGTAACTCAATTTACTAAGTGTTTTTTACTTGCTGCAATTTTTAATATATAGAAGCAACTAATTAACGAAATCATCATTTCGTTTATAAGAATATTTCATACATTTATTTTCTTTCTCCAGTTTTAAAATAAAGCTATTCCGTATATTTTTATGCTCGCAAAAAAAAAGAGCAGAGGAATCATGAAATCCGTCGTTTCGACGTGCTTTAATTCCGCTATTGTTAAATGCTACTTAATTAGCCATTCACATGATCAGCGAATGATCGTTTCAAAACACTATCATACTGTAAACAACGATTTGTCTAAATTGCTCTCGTTATTATCGACATGTACATAATATAAATTCTTCTAAAAAAATTCTTCTTTCATCCCGCCTAATTAATTCTCCATTCTTTTTTATTACGCCAGATTTAACGGATTTTTATCGCCATGTAATCGACACACGTCGCATGTACGTAAGTACGTATTTTAGTAATAAATTCGTTCGACTCACGATGATGTTACATTTTCGGCAGCAATATTATCGAAATCAGCAAATACGAATAATAGATAAATTCGAAAAAAGAAAAAAAAATGATAAATGGAAAAGTTACAGCGCTGATGATGATTAATTTATTAAATTATGTATTATATTATATTTTTATTTTATTATATACATATAATTATATAATTATATATATATATTAATTTATTATGAATTTATTTAATAGAATTGAAATCAATATATTTTTTCCCCCTTCTATGAAGGGAATAGGAAATGAAGAAAAAGAAAGAAAATAAAGGGATGAAAAATGTTTTCTATACAAAAATACATATTGTTTTAGTTATTTAATTAATTAAGTATATTTAGTCACTGGTAACTAATTAACTAGTTATATTCGTTCGTTGTTGAAATCAATTTTGTTGAATTTCTATTCTAAATTAAAAGAAATAGCAAGTAGAAATAATTAAAGTTTCTCCTGTGTTTTCTAATGCTAATTCAACTTTTAAATAGTCAACTGTTAAACTTTATTAAAATCAGTTTACTCTTAATAAAAGGTAATGTTAGTTTCTTAATAAAAGGTAATATTAGTGTTTTAATCAAAGTTAATATTAGATTCTTAATAAAAAGCTAGTATTAGTTTCCTAATAAAGGCTAATATTAGTTTATTAATAAAGGCTAATATTAGTTTCTTAATAAAAGCTAATATAAGCTTCTTAATAAAGGCTAAAATTAGTGTTTTAATAAAAGTTAATATTAGTTTCTTAATAAAAGCTAATATTAGTTTCTTAATAAAGGCTAATATTAGTTTCTTAATAAAAGCTAGTATTAGTTTCTTAATAAAAGCTAAAATTAGTGTTTTAATAAAAGCTAATATTAGTTTCTAAATACAAGCTAAAATTAGTTCATTACCTAATAAAAGCTAAAATTAGTTCATTATCTAATAAAAGCTAATATTAGTTTCTTAACAAAAGCTAATATTAGTTTCTTAATAAAAGCTAATATTAGTTTCTTAATAAAGGCTAATATTAGTTTCTTAATAAAAAGCTAGTATTAGTTTATTAATAAAAGCTAAAGTTAGTTCATTACCTAACAAAAGTTAATATTAGTTTCTTAATAAAAGCTAATATTAGTTTATTAATAAAAACGAATATTAGTTTCTTAATAAAAGCTAATATAAGCTTCTTAATAAAAGCTAAAATTAGTGTTTTAATAGAAGCTAATATTAGTTTATTAATAAACGCTAAAATTAGTTCATTACCTAATAAAAGCGAATATTAGTTTCTTTATAATGGCTAATATTAGTGTTTTAATAAAAGCTAATATTAGTTTACTAATAAAAGCTAATATTAGTTTCTTAATAAAAGCCAATATTAGTTTTTTGATTAAAGCAAAAATTAGTGTTTTAATAAAAGGTAATATTAGTGTTTTAATAGAAGCTAATATTAGTTTATTAAGAGAAGCTAATATAGTTAATTAATAAAAGCCAATATTGATTTCTAAATAAAAGCTAATATTAGTTTATTAATAAAAACGAATATTAGTTTCTTAATAAAAGCTAGTATTAGTTTCTTAATAAAAGCTAAAATTAGTGTTTTAATAAAAGCTAATATTAGTTTACTAATAAAAGCTAATATTAGTGTTGTAATAAAAGCTAATATTAGTTTCTAAATACAAGCTAAAATTAGTTCATTACCTAATAAAAACTAAAATTAGTTCATTATCTAATAAAAGCTAATATTAGTTTCTTAATAAAAGCTAATATTAGTTTCTTAATAAAAGCTACTATTAGTTTATTAATAAAAGCTAAAATTAGTTCATTACCTAATAAAAGTTAATATTACTTTCTTAATAAAAGCTAATATTAGTTTATTAATAAAAACGAATATTAGTTTCTTAATAAAAGCTAATATAAGCTTCTTAATAAAAGCTAAAATTAGTGTTTTAATAGAAGCTAATATTAGTATATTAACAAAAGCTAGTATTAGTTTATTAATAAAAGCTAAAATTCGTTCATTACCTAATAAAAGTTAATATTAGTTTCTAAATAAAAGCTAATATTTGTTTATTAATAAAAACGAATATTAGTTTCTTAATAAAAGCTAATATAAGCTTCTTAATAAAAGCTAAAATTAGTGTTTTAATCGAAGCTAATATTAGTTTATCAATAGAAGCTAATATAGTTAATTAATAAAAGCCAATATTGATTTCTAAATAAAAGCTAATATTAGTATATTAATAAAAGCTAGTATTAGTTTCTTAATAAAAGCTAAAATTAGTGTTTTAATAAAAGCTAATATTAGTTTATTAATAAAAACGAATATTAGTTTCTTAATAAAAGCTAATATAAGCTTCTTAATACAAGCTAAAATTAGTGTTTTAATAGAAGCTAATATTAGTATATTAATAAAAGCTAGTATTAGTTTCTTAATAAAAGCTAAAATTAGTGTTTTAATAAAAGCTAATATTACTTTATTAATAAAAACGAATATTAGTTTCTTAATAAAAGCTAATATAAGCTTCTTAATACAAGCTAAAATTAGTGTTTTAATAGAAGCTAATATTAGTATATTAATAAAAGCTAGTATTAGTTTCTTAATAAAAGCTAAAATTTGTGTTTTAATAAAAGCTAATATTACTTTATTAATAAAAACGAATATTAGTTTCTTAATAAAAGCTAATATAAGCTTCTTAATACAAGCTAAAATTAGTGTTTTGATAGAAGCTAATATTAGTTTATTCATAAAAGCTAGTATTAATTTCTTAATAAAGGCTAGTATTAGTTTCTTAATAAAAGCTAATATTAGTTTATTAATAAAAGCTAATATTAGTTTCTTAACAAAAGCTAAAATTAGTGTTTTACTAGTAGCTAATATTAGTTTATTAATAAAAGCTAGTATTAATTTCTTATTAAAGGCTAATATTAGTTTCTTAATAAAAGCTAGTATTAGTTTCTTAACAAAAGTTAAAATTAGTGTTATGATAAAAGCTAATATTAGTTTCTTAATAAAAGCTAATATTATTTTCTTAATAAAAGCTAAAATTAGTGTTTTAATAAAAGCTAATATTACTTTATTCTTAATAAAATCTAATATTAGTGTTTTAATAGAAGCTAATATTAGTTTCTTAATAAAAGTTAGTATTACTTTCTTAATAAAAGCTACAATTAGTTCACTGCACAATAAAACCTAATATCAGTTTCTTAATAAAATCTAAAATTAATCTTTTAACAAAAGTCAACATTAGTTAATTAATATAAACCAATGCAATCGATTAACAAAAGCGAATATTTCTTTCTAAATAAAAAAAAAACGCTCACCTGCGGACGTAATGTTAACCAAATACCGAAAGTTCGTAGCATGATGAAGCCAACAATTGCCCCTTGTTCCGCAAGACTCCTCCCAGATCAAGCAAGTCGAATCGATAATAGCCCCGTAAATAATCGGCCCTGGTATCAACGCGAAAAGCGATATAGTCATCAACGTGATTCCTTGAGCGAAACTTTTGTCCTTCTTCTCGACGCTTCGATAATTCACCAACACGTTGCCGATTTTCCCCGAGCACGCCAACGTTTGTATCAAACAGCTGAGAACCGTGAATAACACGTAAGGTCCGCTGCAATCGTTTATACAAGGCCCAGCTCTAACTTTGTCGAAATCCGTGCCGACGTTAAACGAATCGGTTACGTAATACGACGTAGATTCATCTCGAGATCCGTTTTCACTGGTTTCGTATGTGAATTGATGAAAGGACGAGTTGAATAAAGAACGAAGGCAGCTACAGTTGCCGAATTCCTTGTCGTTGATTATGGTTCGACAGCCCGCGTAACAAGCGGAGAAAAACGTTGTTTTCGTCGGCAAATGGCAGACAGGCGAATATTTCACGCGATCGCAGTTGCAGTCCGCGTTGCAGCTCGACGTTAAATTCATCCTGCAATGGAAATTTAATCATTCATTTGATCATTAATAAATCGATAGACCAGAGAGTCGAATAAGATAAAAAGTAAGAATTCGTATTTCGTATTTGTCGTATCGAAAATCATCTTCTTTAAACTGTCAATTATTTTATTAACCCAGATTCTAATTATTATTTGTCTATTGTATTCTACAAAGCATTTGTCTATACTTTGTCTATCGTTTCTGTTAGTTTGGATTATTTGACAAATTGGATATTAGCTTCTTTAAGTAGCGAATAATTTACATATTAAAATGGCCTAGTTTTTATAATTTGCATTAAAATTGTGCGAATCTTGAAATTTTCAATTTGCACAATTTGCGAATTTCACAGCCTTCGAATTTCCTTTGCTATTTTTTTTCTATTTTAAATGCAAAGCAAGGAGTTGTTATCGAAATATTTCGACGCAAATTAATTTGGTAAAAAGATAATTAAACGAATAAACGAATTAGTGGCGATTTTACTTGAGAATCTTTCGAAAGTATCGTTGAATAATGAAGGAAAAAGAAAAGAAAAGGAAAAAACGTACTCACTGCATAGTGTCTAGATCGAGGCCCTGAATGCCGACATTGGAGCAGCCGAGGAATATGAAAAGTATTTGCCCAGCGACGAAACAAACGCCGACGAATACGTTCCACGCTAGTAGCGGCCTTGGACCGGGTTTAAATCTGCTAATAATTAATCCGGATAACAGGAATCCTAACACCATTCCTAACAACGATATCGGACCTTAAAATATTACACAAAACATTAAAAACAACCTTTAGAACAGCGTAAGAATAATTACGTTAAAATAAAATAAATTAAATTAATAATCGTTCGGTGAAGCTTGATAAAAAAAATTACGATTAATCTTCACTTATTTTTTCGGTTCCCTTTCTGTTTTACCATTTTCTAATCTGTTTCTTTTGTTTCTATTATCCTCGTTCGTTCTATGTTTTCAATTTTCATTTTTATTTTCACCTTTATTTTTAATAACAAACGTGGCGTTTGAAAGTTATAATCGTTGAACGTTCTAAAGGTACTTTTGGATAGCTTTATATTTTATTAAACGAATCGAAAAGCTTACGATTAGAATGCAAATGTTTTATTCGAGTGCAGAAGAAAAATAATAAATATAGACGATAGTCGATTAACAAATATTCGTAATATAAAAAGAAATTCGTGTTCGAGTTCCAATTTTTCGTTACTTGAACAAATATTCGTAGGATAATTATAATTATTTGTTCGAATTAATTGGTTTCAATTCAGACGCGTGTAATTATACTTAAAATATCATTTATAATGAATTTAGATAGCTAAACATTGTCAAATATTAGCAACACAAGACAAAGTTACGTTCAGCTTCTAATTTTGTATTATTTCTACTAAAATTCGCAGTCTAATTAAAATTTATTCATCAAATGAATCGCTTCCAATTCAGATGATCGCGAATAAACTTCGTCACCTTTAATAATAAATACAAATGACTGAAGATTGATAAATGTTTGCAGTATAAAACAAATTTATATTTCCATTCAATTAATCCATTATTTAAACAAACATTCGCAATCTAATTATAATTTTTCCATCGAATTAATCGCTTTCAATTCGAACGATTAATATCATTTATAATGAATTTAGATAGCTAAACATTGTCAAATATTAGCAACACAAGACAAAGCTACGTTTAGGTTCTAATTTTGTATTATTTCTATTAAAATTCGTAGTCTAATTAAAATTTATTCATCAAATTAATCGCTTTTAATTCAGATGATCGCGAATAAACTTCGTCACCTTTAATAATAAATACAAATGACTGAAGATTGATAAATGTTTGCAGTATAAAACAAATTTATATTTCCATTCAATTAATCCATTATTTAAACAAACATTCGCAATCTAATTATAATTTTTCCATCGAATTAATCGCTTTCAATTCAAACGATTAATATCATTTATAATGAATTTAGATAGCTAAACATTGTCAAATATTAGCAACACAAGACAAAGCTACGTTTAGGTTCTAATTTTGTATTATTTCTATTAAAATTCGCAGTCTAATTAAAATTTATTCATCAAATTAATCGCTTCCAATTCAGATGATCGCGAATAAACTTCGTCACCTTTAATAATAAATACAAATGACTGAAGATTGATAAATGTTTGCAGTATAAAACAAATTTACATTTCCATTCAATTAATCCATTATTTAAACAAACATTCGCAATCTAATTATAATTTTTCCTTCGAATTAATCGCTTTCAATTCGAACGATTAATATCATTTATAATGAATTTAGATAGCTAAACATTGTCAAATATTAGCAACACAAGACAAAGCTACGTTTAGGTTCTAATTTTGTATTATTTCTATTAAAATTCGCAGTCTAATTAAAATTTATTGGCCAAATTAATCTCTTTTAATTCAGACGCGTGTAATTAGACTTCGAATGTTTTCTATAACAAATATAAGCGAACAAATGCTTGCAATATACAGCAAATTAATCCATCATTTAAATAACCATTCTTAGTTTAACTAATTTCATAATACTCATACTATACGTAACTAATTACTAATTATTCATAATTGATATAATCATTGACTAAGAACAGGATAGACCACTTATCCAATGCTTCTTCTTGTCACTCGAATTTGGGACTCACGAGTCCCAAATCCATGTTCATTTTTACCTTTTTCCATCGTTTAAAATGTATAACTTTTGCATTTGCTCTTACATTTTGTTTATCAAAATACTTTACACGTGTTTATAGTTCTTTGTCGGATAACAAAACGAAAGATACATTGTTTCGAAAAGATATTCTTCTGAATTTGTTAGGTTATCGATATTTCAGAGCACGCGACACGAAGCGCTGTAAAATGATCGGTTCTATCCTGTACTTCGTTTGCAGTATAACGTAATTGTACCTGCGATTACCGTGCCGCCAGCAGCGGAGGTACTGTACTGAACTTCGAGATATTTGGCGAAGAACGTGATGTAAGCCGATGCACCTAACACGTAGAACACGCCGCTTAAATTGTTGAACGTTAGCAGCCAATTCGTTAGCAACCTTTTCATCGCTTTCGGGAATTCGCGCATCGTTGGAATGTATTCCGTTTCCAAGGATTTCCTCGGCTCCATCGGCTTCATGTATTGCTCCTGCGCTGTCAGGTGAAGCTTTAAAGGAATACTACCGTCCTACAAAAGAAAAAAAAGAAACAACAATGAACATACAGTTACTCGTAAAATTGAACGTACAACTGTATGTTGCCGATGAAAAATAACTGAAAAGTAAATATACACGCGTATGTTCGAAAGTAGAAACTCGATATATTTCGCATATTCTGACGGACAGTGCGTACAAAATTCTTGGGATCAAATTATACGTACTTGATAAGAAGAAAGTAAAAGTAGAACTTTTTTTAATGACGCAAAATTGTTGTTATACTTATGACACGTGTGGATTACTATTTTGTTGATCACTTTTAATATCCATGGCATGGAATAAATTAATTTTGTATAGAGAAGGTGAAATATTGTCCTATTCTTCTTTTAATTTCATTTTGAAATCTTTCCTATTCGTAAAAGTATAATTTATCATTTTGCAAGTTTAATTTTTCCAAGATACGTTCGATCATGTTAATAGTTTGAGTGCAATGAAAATTAACCATTTTTTAACCATCTTTTTCATCGAGTTTCAAGGTGTACGATCGATTTTCTGAGTAACTGTACAAATATAGTTCCTCCAAAACCTCCACATCGAACTCACGAGTAACGTTCGTCAAGAAGCCACTCTCGACTCGCGGACACGTTACATTGGTAAAATAATACCAAATATTCGAACCAATGTGCAATTTACAATAGTCGAAAGAGTGAAAGCTGTTGCGCAATTTATATTAATTAAAAATAATGCCAAATATTCGAACCAATGTGCAATTTGTAATAGTCGAAAGAGTGAAAGCTGTTGCGCAATTTATATTAATTAAAAACAATGCCAAATATTCGAACTAAATTGCTAAATATTGATAATAATTAACAATTGAGTTACCAACAACGACTAAACTATATTAAAATTTATTTATACTAAAAAAAATGCTAGACACTTGTAAAGCCTGCACCATTAAATTACATTAAATCTTCGTTTATATTTCGTGCAGAAAAAACATTGGAATATTTTTAAATACCGCAAACGAATCGAAAATCTTCGAAAATGTAAATTTGTACAATTTTTATGGTAACTTTAATTGCATTGGTTACTGTTTTATACCTTTTTGACGGCGTCCTTTGGATTGGCTTTGGCGGCGGGCAAATCGCGGGGAAACATGGCGATTAAAATAGCAAACATTCCCATTGTTGCACCTAAAATAATCCAACCAAGCCACCATGCGCCCAACCATCTTGGATCCTTTTTCGTTATCACTGGATGCAAGCTCGGATCGATGTACAAACTTAAACAACCGTAGCCTAATAGAAATCCTATCGCTGGTCCAATCGTTCTCAAGGCAAACGTGAAACCTGAAATTGCCATATTTAATCAGCTAAATCAGAAAGAATTCCTCAATTCGTTGTTACAATTATTTGCAAGTTTTACGTTGTCGCGTTATTACAACGAAATTATACATCGTTCACTTTTGTTAAAATGTAATCGTGGTATTTCATAAACGTTGTTAAATTATGGTAATTAGAGTATTAGGTTTTTATAAAATTTTAATTATGGTAATTAGAGTATTAGGTTTTTGTAACATTTAAATTATGGTAATTAGAGTATTAGGTTTTTATCAAATTTAAATTATGGTAATTAGAGTATTAGGTTTTTGTAACATTTAAATTATGGTAATTAGAGTATTCGGTTTTTGTAACATTTAAATTATGGTAATTAGAGTATTAGGTTTTTATAAAATTTAAATTATGGAAATTAGAGTATTAGGTTTTTATGAAATTTAAATTATGGTAATTAGAGTATTAGGTTTTTATCAAATTTAAATTATGGTAATTAGAGTATTAGGTTTTTATGAAATTTAAATTATGGTAATTAGAGTATTAGGTTTTTATGAAATTTAAATTATGGTAGAGTATTAGGTTTTTGTAAAATTTAAATTATGGTAATTAGAGTATTAGGTTTTTGTAAAATTTAAATTATGGTAATTAGAGTATTAGGTTTTTGTAACATTTAAATTATGGTAATTAGAGTATTAGGTTTTTGTAAAATTTAAATTATGGTAATTAGAGTATTAGGTTTTTGTAACATTTAAATTATGGTAATTAGAGTATTAGGTTTTTGTAAAATTTAAATTATGGTAATTAGAGTATTAGGTTTTTGTAAAATTTAAATTATGGTAATTAGAGTATTAGGTTTTTGTAACATTTAAATTATGGTAATTAGAGTATTAGGTTTTTGTAAAATTTAAATTATGGTAATTAGAGTATTAGGTTTTTATAAAAATTTTAAATTATGGTAATTAGAGTATTAGGTTTTTGTAACATTTAAATTATGGTAATTAGAGTATTAGGTTTTTGTAAAATTTAAATTATCGTAATTAGAGTATTAGGTTTTTGTAACATTTAAATTATGGTAATTAGAGTATTAGGTTTTTATGAAATTTAAATTATGGTAATTAGAGTATTTGGTTTTTATAAAATTTATTAAAATTTGTTGAATTTTAACGACTACAGTATTTGCACTGAAATTTGATATATTAATTGTAGCAATATTTGTTATTATTGCAAAGCTTCCAATTTTTAAAGTATCTAGTTAATAGATATTTGTAGTCTCAATATATTCGAATTGCAAAGCCATAATTTTTCAATATTTTCAATTTAAAATCGTGGAATTCTCGAAACATAAAATGTCCAAATTTGAAACCTTCAAATTATTCGAAACCTTCAAATTATTAATATTGGAACTACGAATGCGTTGAAATAACAAAACACGAGATTCTCGAAGCTTCCAAAATGCTAGAAAAAGGAATTGCCCACGTTTTTAATCACAAAACAACAAAAAAAAGAAAGAAAAAATAAATAACAAATCCGACGAATAAAAATTCAAAAGTTAACAATTTCAATGGGGGGAAAAAAGTCGAATGATTCGTCTAACAATAAGATTGTATTAGCACAAACAATACGAAATACATATAATTTAATTTCAAGAGAATTGCAAAGCAATGAAACGCGAGAGCAAAGCTAAAGAATCGAAACTTTCGCAAGTGGAAAAATAGCGAATTAATATTTATTAGTTAATTAATTCACGCGTACCCAAAAGCATCGCAGTATTTTTCTTCTTAGTGTTATCGTCCAAATACGTTTGCCCGAGGCCGTAATAAAGCGTGGTGCCGATTCCGAGTATGAACTGCGAGAGAAAAACCAATAATCTAGGAAGAATGCTAACGTCCAACAAAGTTTCTTCGTCGCAACGATCGGGATTAACGTTGCGTCTGCAAATGTCCAAATCTTGCGGCACCGTTGTGGCGTTCAACAACGTTTGATCGAGATGTTCTTTGGTCAACGCTAAAGCATCTCTCCCTGGTCCGTATAAAAAATGAGGAAGGGCCAAAACTAGGCATGAAAATGCGCTCAGACCAACGCCGATTGCGATCCATCTCGGACGATGACCCGATCCGCCGTAGTAGGTTAAAATCAAGGATAAAATCTGCGAAATCTCGTTGCCGGATAGAATTAATCCTGAAACATAAAAGGATAGGCGAATGAGCAACGTTAAATGGCAATGTTTGTTGTGGTAATAATTCTACTTAGTTTTAGAGTCAATGTATAAAGTATATATGTACGTACTAACTTTCTAATGCTTAGAATTTGAACGCGTGAAATTTCAAAAGCTTGGAATTTAAACGCGTTAAATTGTACAAGTTTAGAATTTAAACGCGTTAAATTGTAAAAGCTTAGAATTTAAACGCGTTAAATTGTAAAAGCTTAGAATGTAAACGCGTTAAATTGTAAAAGGTTGGAATTTAAACGTGTTAAATTGTACAAGTTTAGAATTTAAACGCGTTAAATTGTAAAAGCTTAGAATTTAAACGCGTTAAATTGTAAAAGCTTAGAATGTAAACGCGTTAAATTGTAAAAGGTTGGAATTTAAACGTGTTAAATTGTACAAGTTTAGAATTTAAACGCGTTAAATTGTAAAAGCTTAGAATTTAAACGCGTTAAATTGTAAAAGCTTAGAATGTAAACGCGTTAAATTGTAAAAGGTTGGAATTTAAACGTGTTAAATTGTACAAGTTTAGAATTTAAACGCGTTAAATTGTAAAAGCTTAGAATTTAAACGCGTTAAATTGTAAAAGCTTAGAATGTAAACGCGTTAAATTCTAAAAGCTTGGAACTTAAACGCGTTAAATTGTAAAAGCTTATAACGTAGACGCAGTCAATTCTAAAAACTTGGAATTTGAACGCGTTAAATTCTAAAAGGTTGGAATTTAAACGCTTTAAATTCTAAAAGCTTGAAATATAAACGCGTTAAATTCTAAAAGCTTAGAATTTAAACGCGTTAAATTCCAAAAGCTTGGAACTTAAACGCGTTAAATTCTAAAAGCTTGGAACTTAAACGTGTTAAATTCTAAAAGCTTGGAACTTAAACGCATTAAATTGTACAAGTTTAGCATTTAAACGCGTTAAATTCCAAAAGCTTAGAACTTAAACGCGTTAAATTCTAAAAGCTTGGAATTGAAACGCATTAAATTTTAAAAGCTTAGAATTTAAACGCGTTAAATTCTAAAAGCTTAGAACTTAAACGTGTTAAATTCCAAAAGCTTAGAACTTAAACGCGTTAACTTCTAAAAGCTTAGAATGTAAACGCGTTAAATTCCAAAAAGCTTGGAACTTAAACGCGTTAAATTCTAAAAGCTTGGAATTGAAACGCATTAAATTTTAAAAGCTTAGAATTTAAACGCGTTAAATTCTAAAAGCTTAGAACTTAAACGTGTTAAATTCCAAAAGCTTAGAACTTAAACGCGTTAACTTCTAAAAGCTTAGAATGTAAACGCGTTAAATTCCAAAAAGCTTGGAACTTAAACGCGTTAAATTCTAAAAGCTTGGAATTGAAACGCGGTAAATTGTAAAAGCTTAGATCTTAAACGCGTTAAATTGTAAAAGCTTAGAATGTAAACGCGTTAAATTCTAAAAGCTTAAAAAACGCGTTAAATTGTAAAAGCTTAGATCTTAAACGCGTTAAATTGTAAAAGCTTAGAATGTAAACGCGTTGAATTCTAAAAGCTTGGAATTTAAACGCGTTAAATTCCAAAAGCTTAGAACTTAAACGCGTTAAATTCCAAAAGCTTGGAACTTAAACGCGTTAAATTCTAAAAGCTTGAAATATAAACGCGTTAAATTCCAAAAGCTTAGAACTCAAACTCGTTAAATTCCAAAAGCTTAGAACTTAAACACGTTGAATTCCAAAAGCTTAGATCTTAAACACGTTAAATTCTAAAAGCTTAGTATTTAAACCCGTTAAATTCCAAAAGCTTAGAACTCAAACTCGTTAAATTCCAAAAGCTTGGAATTTAAACGCGTTAAATTCCAAAAGTTTAGAATTTAAACACGTTAATTTCTAAAAGCTTAGAATTTAAACGCGTTAAATTCCAAAAGTTTAGAACTTAAACGCGTTAAATTATAAAAGCTTAAATCTTAAACGCGTTAAATTCCGAAAGTTTAGAACTTAAACGCGTTAAATTCCAAAAGCATAGAACTCAAATTTCGTCAAATTCTCAAAGCTCTAAATTCTCAAAGTTTCCAATGTTCAAAGGTTCGACTAATTCTTGGATTCCTGGTAAAGGAATCGAGTACAACTATTAGTAATAAATCGAGTATTGGTAAACAAACTATTGGTAACAAGTTTATTGCGAGATTTTTAACTAAATAACAGTTTCGTCGATTTTCAAATGAATTAAAACACGCTATTATCGGTGAGAAATTACAGAATCGAAGAGTACGGTAAAACATATTTACCACTCGCATCGATATCGAATTCCATTGATACCTGTATTCGAGTATCGATCGATCGAAACAACGCAACAACAACGACCTCGCGTAACCGCAAAGTCGATAGACGAATGTACACACAAACATGCGTACAGTTACTCAGAAAATTGAGCGTACGCCTTGAAACTCGATGAAAAAGATGGCTAAAAACTGGTTAATTTTCATTGCACTCAAACTATTAACCTGATCGAACGTATCTTGGAAAAATTGAACTTCCAAAATGATAAATTATACTTTTACAAATAGGAAAGATTTCAAAATGAAATTAAAAGAAGAATAGGACAATATTTCACCTTCTCTATACAAAATTAATTAATTCTATGCGATGAATATTAAAAGTGGTTAACAAAATAGTAATCCACACGTGTCATAAGTATAACAACAATTTTGCGTCATTAAAAAAAGTTCTACTTTTACTTTTTTCTTATCAAGTACGTATAATTTGATCTCAAGAATTTTGTACGCACTGTGCGTCAGAATATGCGAAATATATCGAGTTTCTACTTTTGAACATACGCGTGTATATTTACTTTTCAGTTATTTTTCATCGGCAACATACAGGTGTACGCTGAATTTTACGAGTAACCGTATGTAACACTGCGATACACGTAAGGGTTGCGTATCGATTTCTCACGCGACCGCAGAAACACGTAATTAACATACGTCTAATCGCACGCTTCTGCGATATACGCAAACGCGTAATCCGCATTTAATAATAATCGATACGATTGTAAATCGAAAGAGACGCCAATAATCATTAACATTCGCGTAATTCTTCAGTATATTTCATTTTTAACTATGTATTGCCTATTAATTATTACATTCTTTTAAGTATTTCAAAAACAGGAATAAATTTTGTTCGATTAAAATTCGTTAAAAAGTTCATCGATTATCAAACAGAAATAAATATTATCCAAAACTATTTACGTAATTCCAACCTTCTTTAATTAATAAAGAGAAGGAAAAAAACTTCAATTTTTATTTAAAACATTTTTATTTCAAATTTGAGAAGATTACGAATTTGATTCTTTTTTGGATATTCAAGAGGAGTTGGTTTTTAATATATGCGTTCCTTCGCATTTGTCGGCGACAAAAATTGTGTAACGTAAGTGGGCACACGTCGGTGTGCTTTCGTGGCGAGTGTTGAGCTCTCTCGTTGCTCTAACGAGAGATTTCTCACTTCTATGATTGCGACACTCTACTTACCTACTAGAGGAACGCACACAGCCGCGCGATTTATCTTTGCTCGGGGCCGAATGCGTGTAGTACACGCGTGCGAATTGCAAGTACAACAAGCATGTAAGTAGTTTAATACGCTTCTCGGCTGGCAACACTTGTCCACTTCGTATGAAAAATTCTTTCTACGTAATGTACGCGGTTCTCGAACCACGCTTTATCCCAAAGCTAAGAATGATCTGGTTTAGATGTTATGTATAGCATCGTCATTTTTTAATGACAATTTATCCCAAAGCTAAGATTAATTAGGTCTAGGTATTATATATAGTATCGTTATTTTTTAATGATAATTTATCCCAAAGCGAATAATATTGTATATAATTCTCTGAATATAATAGAATAATTCTTGAATTACAATTGACAATTTATCCTGAGGCTAAGAATAACCAATTTTGTATGTAACAGCGTAATTCAAGAATGATAATTTATCCCAAAGCTAAGAATGATCTGGTTTAGATGTTATATATAGCATCGTCATTTTTTAATGACAATTTATCCCAAAGCGAATAATATTGTATATAATTCTCTGAATATAATAGAATAATTCTTGAATTACAATTGACAATTTATCCTGAGGCTAAGAATAACCAATTTTGTATGTAACAGCGTAATTCAAGAATGATAATTTATCCCAAAGCTAAGAATGATCTGGTTTAGATGTTATATATAGCATCGTCATTTTTTAATGACAATTTATCCCAAAGCGAACAATATTGTATATAATTCTCTGAATATAATAGAATAATTCTTGAATTACAATTGACAATTTATCCTGAGGCTAAGAATAACCAATTTTTTATGTAACAGCGTAATTGAAGAATGATAATTTATCCCAAAGCTAAGAATGATCAGGTTTAGATGTTATGTATAGCATCGTCATTTTTTAATGACAATTGATCCCAGCAATTTTACGTATTATATACAATTTACAAATATCCCTTTTTGCATATCCTAAAGTTAACGATAATAATCAATTTTGTAGATAATATCGTAATTCCGGAATGACAATTTATTCCAAAGTTAACAATATTAAATATAATTCTCTGAATATAATAGAATAATTGTTGAATTACAGTTTATCCTAAAGTTAACAATAATGAGTTTCATATAATTCTCCAATATAAAATGTCACGATTCTTAAAAGACAATTTATTCTAAGGCCAAGAATAATCAATTTTGTAGATAATATTGTAATTCCATAATGACAATTTATCTCAAAGGTAACAATAATGAATTCTATGTATTAAACGTAATTTTATATATAAAATATGGTAATATTTTAATGGGATTTGTTCCAAAGTTAACAATAATGAATATAATTCTTCATATATACACTATCATAATTCTTAAATGACAATTTAACCTACATCTAACAATAATCAATTCTATATATTATATATAATTTTCTACTTACAATATCATAATCTTTTAATGGCAATAAAATAGATAACAATTAAAGTCTGCATCTAAAATTAATGTAACAAGCTTCTTAAAAAATAATAATTGCTGTACAAGTGCTACCAATAAGTTTGATTGGATATTATAACTGTAATATTTTTTATCGAAATATAGAGTATTCGATTGGAAATTCTAACTATAATATTGTTATCGAAATAGAAAGTATTTAATTGGAAATTCTAACTATAATATTCCTATAATAGTAGAAAGTATTCGATTGACAATTTTAATTATAATATTCCTATAATAGTAGAAAGTATTCGATTGACAATTCTAATTATAATTTTCCTATAATAGTAGAAAGTATTCGATTGCCAATTCTAATTATAATATTCCTAAATAGTAGAAAGTATTCGAATGGAAATTATAACTATAATATTTTTTATCGAAACAGAAAGTATTTGATTGGAAATTCTAACTATAATATTCCTATAATAGTAGAAAGTATTCGATTGTCAATTCTAATTATAATATTCCTATCGAAGTAAAAAAGTATTCGATTAAAAATTCCAACAATAATATTTTTATCGAAGTGGAAAGTATAATTTAACTGAAAATTCTAACTATAATATGAAAGTAATTAATTAGAAATTCTAACTATAACATTACTATTTAAGTAGAAATTATTTCATTGGAAATTCTGCCTATAATATTCTCATTAAATTAGCAAATGTTACATTAAAAATTCTAATTGTAATATTCCTATCGAACTAAAAATAATCTCCTTCGAATTACGAAGTATTCAACTACAAATAACAATAATAATATTCCTAAAGAAGTATCGAAGTAGAAATTATTTAATTATAAATTCTGCCTATAATATTCTTATTAAATTAGCAAATGTTACATTAAAAATTCTAATTCTAATATTCCTATCGAACTAAAAATAATCTCCTTCGAATTACGAAGTATTCAACTACAAATAACAATAATAATATTCCTAAAGAAGTATCGAAGTAGAAATTATTTAATTAGAAATTCTGCCTATAATATTCTTATTAAATTAGCAAACGTTACATTAAAAATTCTAATTGTAATATTCCTATCGAACTAAAAATAATCTCCTTCGAATTACGAAGTATTCAACTACAAATAACAATAATAATATTCCTAAAGAAGTATCGAAGTAGAAATTATTTAATTATAAATTCTGCCTATAATATTCTTATTAAATTAGCAAATGTTACATTAAAAATTCTAATTCAAATATTCCTATCGAACTAAAAATGATCTCATTCGAAATACAAAGTATTCAACTAGAAATAGCAATAATAATATTCCTAAAGAAGTATCGAAGTAGAAATTATTTAATTAGAAATTCTGCCTATAATATTCTTATTAAATTAGCAAATGTTACATTAAAAATTCTAATTCAAATATTCCTATCGAACTAAAAATGATCTCATTCGAAATACAAAGTATTCAACTAGAAATAACAATAATAATAATCCAAAAGAAGTAGAAGCTAGAATAAAATTCCACTGTGAATTCGAACAATAATAATACTAACCATAATCGAGAATAAAAATAACAATTCTTAGATTCGATAACCAATCGGATTACGTGATTTTGCAAATAATAATCGCCCACTTTCTGTAGATATATTCCACGAATATTTGTACGAAGATTAAAATAATGAACCTTATTAAAATAACAAGAATATCGCAATTAACGCACACGCGTTCGATAACCGAAAACCGAAAACCGAAAACCGGTTTTTCCTCGTTCGCGAAATAAAGTGAAATAAAATGGATTAAATAATAGGAGGCGTGAAAAAGAAAAAAAAAAAGAAAACATACCAGTGGTGCGACTAGGTATTTTAAATCGTTTCTCCAAGGTCGTGAGGGTGACAACGATGTAAATAAAAGCCATCGCCTGCACGGTGCCTAGAAGGCCGTACACAGCGATGAAATTTTTCGGGGTGGCGCGATTTCGTAGCCATCGGGGATAAATCCCGCAAATTCCGCAACCTTTGCTCATCCCTCGGACTGCGCTGCAAACAATTTCACGTATACTCTTTCATTACAATAAAATACGAACCATTTTTTAAACGTCTTCCACTCGTCGTAATCGATTTTACTTTTTTTTTTAAGCAAAAATATACAGCAAGGAAAAGTGAGAATTTTGGATTAGGTGTACGTCTTTTATTTAGATTCTTGCGTAGATGGTAAAGGATTTAGTATACGTAACGAGTAAATTAATATAAAATGAAAAACGCTGATAGGTTTGATAGATTAATAGATAGATTAATAGAGAAAGGGAAATAAAGCAACACTTTTCTTAGCATTATATTGTTGTTTGCTTTTTATTAAATTATGCGTGCATTGAACTTTCGCGTATATTTAGTAAATAAATAAAAGAATGTACAGTAAATTTTTTGTGAGTTGTTGAATTGCTTGCAAAATAATTACTATCTTGTATTACGTTTCACTTTTATTAAAAACAACAAATAGTAAATTTTTTGTGAGTTGCAAAATTTACACGTGAAATAATTAATATCTTAAATTGCGTTTCATTTTCATTGAAAATAACATATAATAAATTCTCTATGAGTTGTAGAATTCCATTGTATAATAATTGCCAGCAAAATAGAAAGCAATCATTTTAATCGCGATGATTTAAGTGCAATAAACGTGTGACTTGCGAGTTTAGGGTTGATACGGCGCGGCGTGCAAGCGAAAAGACGTGCGTGGAACGATGAGATGCATTACATAGAAATAAAAAGCTTGCAAGGTCATGATTATGGTAATTGCAATCAAACGTTCTTCTTCTCTTTACACGCGCGATTCCTTCAATGCTTCAACGCAACGATAAGTCTCTTATCTGTCGCTTTAAGCTGTGTAATTGTTTAATGATTAGTGGTAGCCACTTATACTTCATATTCATACACTTTTACGCGAATATAAATTATTGTAGTCACGTTGCTTTGTTTAACGCGCTGATATGTTCCTCGAGATTAGTTCAAGACGTTAAAGATTAATAATTTTCCAAGAATTTACTTGTAGAATAGCAGAATAAAGCGCTTCGATTATTTATCATTCTTCTATTAACGAAATTTATTAGATCGAATTGAATTAAATTGCGTAAAATGAGAGGAAATTGAAAGTAGAAAGAAAATAGGTGTTTCATTCTACTTTGCATAAAATTTACTATTCGAATTTTCGAATAAAATGCATAATAAAATGCATCCATCATTTATTTTTATTTATCTTTCTATTAACGAAATTTATTAGATCGAATTGAATTAAATTACGTAAAATAAGAGGAAATTGAAAGTAGACAAAAAATAAGTGTTTTATTCTACTTTGCATAAAATTTACTATTCGAATTTTAGAATAAAATGCATAATAAAATGCATTCATCATTTATTTTTATTTATCTTTCTATTAACGAAATTTATTAGATCGAATTGAATTAAATTACGTAAAATGAGAGGAAATTGAAAGTAGACAAAAAATAAGTGTTTTATTCTACTTTGCATAAAATTTACTATTCGAATTTTCGAATAAAATGCATAATAAAATGCATTCATCATTTATTTTTATTTATCTTTCTATTAACGAAATTTATTAGATCGAATTGAATTAAATTACGTAAAATGAGAGGAAATTGAAAGTAGAAAGAAAATAGGTGTTTTATACTACTTTGCATATAATTTACTATTCGAATTTTCGAATAAAATGCATAATAAAATGCATTCATCATTTATTTTTATTTATCTTTCAATTAACGAAATTTATTAGATTGAATTGAATTAAATTACGTAAAATGAGATTAAATTGAAGATAAAAAAATGTTCAGCAATTTTTCGACTGATTTGATATATAATTTATTTAAATTCGTTAGATAAAAGTATTTTGGTGTTTTCTGTTTTCTGTTTTTTCTAGAAGAATTTCAATCTAATATTAAAATTAACAGGATTAATACAGTTTTAGTTATTCGATATTCAAAATATTTGTAAGTACAATACGCAGTTATATTTTTTTTTATTTAAGCTTAACTTCTACTAATATTCACAAATACTTAGATAATAATTTCTTACGACAGTATTCACGAATTGTTAATTATTTCCTCAACAATGTTCACTAATTAACAGGCATTAAAAATTCCCTCGACAATATTCGTAAATTATTGTTGCAAAAAAAGAAAGAGGAAAACACTTTTTCGAAGTAAAAACGCGAAAACACAAAAGGTTCATTATCAGCAGCCATTTCGATATTCTCAGAAACGAACGATGAATGAATTATCATGCTGATCGATAAAACGAAATATCTGCACGTATATTTTAATCACTGGACATTTCTGATAATAATTTACTTATCTTCAAATTTCCCATGTTTCACCTTAAATCGTATCTTTCTTATTTTGTTTACATTATTTCGATTTCATTTACAATGCACACGCTTTGTATTTTTTAACGTTTCTTTGAACACTTTGCGTATTTCAAACATTTCCTTTATTTTTCCTTTTTTTTGAAAATCGATATTAATGTAATTTAATTCCATTCTTTATTAACGTGTTTGCCAAAAAGTATTGCAATGGTTTTTAACGTATCTGTTTCAGTAATTTTCTATTAATTCTCCATTAATTTTCAATTATTTTCGCCTTTTAATTTTCGTTCAATCTTCTTTTCATTTTCTATTAATTTTCTTTCACGCTTCTGTTATTCTTCTTCTATTAATTTTCTTTCAAATTTCCTTTAATCCTCCATTACTATTTTCTACTAATTTTCTTTCAAGCTTCTGTTATTTTTCTTCTACTAATTTTCTTTCAACTTTCCTTTAATCCTCTATTATTATTTTCCACTAATTTTCTTTCAAGCTTCTGTTATTCTTCTTCTATTAATTATCGTTCAATTTTCCTTTCATTTTCTATTAATTTTCTTTTAAGCTTCTGTTATTCTTCTTCTACTAATTTTCTTTCAACTTTCCTTTAATCTTCTATTATTATTTTGTACTAATTTTCTTTCAAGCTTCTGTTATTCATCTTCTATTAATTTTCTTTCAACTTTCCTTTCATTTTCTATTAATTTTCTTTTAAACTTCTGTTATTTTTCATCTATTAATTTTCTTTCAACTTTCCTTTAATCTTCTATTATTATTTTGTACTAATTTTCTTTCAAGCTTCTGTTATTCTTCTTCTATTAATTTTCTTTCAACTTTCCTTTAATCTTCTATTATTATTTTCCACTAATTTTCTTTCAATTTTCAACCGATTTCCTTTATAAATTTTCTGTTATTCTTTCCTATCAATTTTCCATCAATTTTCTTTCCATTTTCTATTATTATTCTCTGTCAATTTCCATTCAATTCTCTATTATCTTCTTCCCTATTAATATTCCTTCAATGTTCAATTATTAATTATCACGATACTTTCCAAGTCTCTAAAACCATTCAATTCTCTATTAATATTCCCCCATTAATATTCCTTCAATGTTCAATTATTAATTATCACGATACTTTCCAAATCTTTCCAACCATTCAATTCTCTATTAATTCCCCCCCCCCCCCATTAATATTCCTTCAATGTTCAATTATTAATTATCACGATACTTTCCAAGTCTCTAAAACAATTCAATTCTCTATTATTTTTCCCCATTAATATTCCTTCAATGTTCAATTATTAATAATCACGATACTTTCCAAATCTCTAAAACCATTCCAATTCTCTATTAATTTTCCCCCATTAATATTCCTTCAATGTTCAATTATTAATAATCACGATACTTTCCAAGTCTCTAAAACCATTCAATTCTCTATTAATTCCACCCCCCCCCCATTAATATTCCTTCAATGTTCAATTATTAATAATCACGATACTTTCCAAATCTCTAAAACCATTCCAATTCTCTATTAATTTTCCCCTATTAATATTCCTTCAATGTTCAATTATTAATTATCACGATACTTTCCAAGTCTCTAAAACCATTCAATTCTCTATTAATTGTCCCCCATCAATATTCCTTCAATGTTCAATTATTAATTATCACGATACTTTCCAAATCTCTCCAACAATTCAATTCTTTATTATTTTTCCCCATTAATATTCCTTTAATGTTCAATTATTAATCATCACGATACTTTCCAAATCTCTCCAACCATTAAAAAACGCATCTTTGTTAATTCCCCTATCGCAAAATTCACAAAATTCAATCATTATTAAAACCATCAGAAGATTTGCAAATAAAACGTTACCAGTTGTAACTAATCCCAACATGTATCGCGAACAAATAAATAAACAGGAAAATCCGCCAATTATTATACTATAATATATACATATATTAGTAATACTATATATACAATATAAATAGTATATAAATATGCAATTATTAATAATATATATACAATACAAATAATATATAAATATGCAATTAGTAATAATACTAATTGCAACTAATTTCGCGAATATTAATTTCCTATCTGTAAATCATTATCTTATCGCGTATTACGTTGCCGAATTTTTCGCCAACGATAATAAAAAAGGAGATGAAATTTTATTCGACCGAATAGGCGAAAAAGTGAATGCAACGAAACGATGCGATGAATTTATTTACCAAACGATTCGCCGGGTAATTGCAAAGTGCACCACGGCCACCTGAGATGATTACGCAATTGCAATTTAACTGGGTATAGATTTCGTTGTGACGCTCGGAGACCGCGTTAATACGGAGTTCCAGCCGATTGTCACTTCCGCCTTGTCGTGCTACAAGAAGCACGCGAGGAATCGCGAACGCCTAACTTTACCGCCGACACTTGCGCAAGTTCGCGTATAAAATAACGAAGTTCCAGCAACTTTTAACGTTCAACGTTTCCGTTATAATTTATTCCACGACATTTCGTCTAATTATTCGTCGAACAATGCTGTATCCGTCTATATCAAGCGTAGACAAATTAATCGCATTGAGAATTTTCCTTTAAGAGCCATTTTTCCATTAATTTTCTTCTATTCGATTTCTGTCAATTTTGTGTTTCACTTTTCTGCTACTTTTTCATTCGTTTCCCTTTTATTTTCTATTACTTCGCATCTAATTATCGTTAAACATTCCTATATTTAAATATTAAGTGAATAAAATAATTATACAAAAGTTTTAGCGTAGAAATTAATTCCTACAAAATTGTTTTCACCATTTCTGTGTTAATTTTTGTAGTAACATTCTTTATTTAGTTTCGTCTACTTCTCTTATAATTTTCTATTATTTTTTTCGATCATTTCTCTTTGATTTTACAGTATTTTGCTCGATCTTTCACTTTAGTCTTTAGTCTCTCACTCAGTCTTTTACTTTTATTTCAATTTTCTATTATTTTCCCATTATTAATTTCCTATTATTTTCATCTGTTAACTTTTCTTTACTTTTCCTTCAATTTTCTGTCACTTTTCTATTATTCTTCTATTCGTTTTCCTCCCATTTTCTATTACTTCGCATCTAATTATCGTATTAAACATTCCTACAAAAATTTTCATACCATTTTTCCTTCAATTTTCGTAATATCTTCTTCTATTAATTTTCTTCTAAATTTCTATTACCTTTCTATTCATTTTCCTCTAATTTTCTATCATCTTTGTCCACTACTTTTCCCTTAACTTTTCAGTATTCGCATCTGCTGTAATTTCATGAAATATTTCCGCGATAATCGTATCTAAATTAATCGAATCTCGAGGTATGCAAATATAACAACGACAACAACAATTCGTGTTCGCTAATCGAACAAAGGTGCGTGCGCACGCGTCACTGTTTCGAGTGCGAAGCATTTTTACGCGCGAAACATGCGCGCGAATCAAACGCAGCATATTAGAAACCGATAAACAATGATAATTGGAAATTAGAAGCGAACGCGAACGAGTGGATTATTTGAAATTAAACGAATCGCGTTCTAATTATCAATTCGATACTTTGTGTACGAATGAATCCGTTGCTTTTCCGCGAAATTCAGCGTGCCTTTGAAAGCAAAAATCGAATGTGAAAATTGTAATCGGAACAATTTCATATTTCATATTTTTTATACTGATTAATGGGAAATAATTGAATGGAAATTGATCAAATGTGGTTATGAAATGCGTCGAATTTCCAGTTGATTTCCAACTGGATTTCCAGTGATGCTGGAAATAATTTCCATTATTCCGCTTCGAAAACAAAGATGAAAGGTTTGAGTAAATCGCATTTGAAATCGAAAACTTTAAACGATAATAGTGGCGAGTTAATTCGTACGTAATAAAAAAGTAGTAGGTGATAAAAATGCGCACCAAGATAAATTATCTTTCTATTAATTCTTCGATTAATCTCACGACTGTGCTACGAATTTTCATGAATCGTAAGAATCGTAAAATTGCATAAAATGCATCTACTACAAAATCGATACTAAATCCTTCATTTATATTTAATTTCTTCGAACACTAACGCTACTAAAACTCGACAGAAATACACTTAAAATATGACTATTTTCTCCCCGCGCTAAAATGAAATATAAAGCGAATACTAAATTACAAATTGTCGCTCTAAAATTACAATTTCACGCTCGTTAAAATCGCCCTAAAATTCTTTTCTCAAGCGTTCTAAAAGCATCTAGCGATCGAATTGCAAGAAACGCGAGTAGCACGCGAGTTTGAATAATAAAAAGAAGAAGAAAAAGAAACGGGAAGCGAAGCGTGGCTCTTATAGAGTAATATAACAGTAGGAAGAAGAACGCGACGCGGATAATTGCGGAGTACTTTGCCAGCACTCACCTTGACCTTAGTCCACGTGGTTCCGCATGGACACAGGAAGGAGTTGCAGGCTCGCGAGAGTCCTTTCCGGATCCGCGCGATCCTCTCGACCCTCCTTCCTATTCGCACTGGCCCGCGAACGTGAAAAGAAACGAACGGATGGAGAAGGGAGAAAAAAAGAAAAAGAAAAACGGGAAAAAAATTCCGATACCCAGAAGTTCGTCTAACAGCTGACGATAATCGACTGAAACGGCTATATTATTCAGCGACGTTCTCCGGTACGAGTTTATGCGAATAAACCGCGGGATAACTGAGGCCTCCGCTCATCTGTCAATGGCAATGCTCTTCTCCCTCCCACTGTGGCCTCTCTATCAAATCGAATGATAAGACGAGCGTCATTCGGAGGACGCGTGTTATCAATGGCGAACGACCGGTGCTGACATCTCAATTCGTCTAACTTTCGCTGTACGCTTCGAGGAATCCTGCAAATGTTTCGAAAGGTATTCGTACGGGTTACAATGGTTTCAGTCCGGGCTTAGATCGATCGATTGATCGATTCTCTTTTCGGTATTTTTCTTTAATTACTTTATATTTGTTTTATGCACGCTTATATTTAATTTATTTATATACACTTAGCGGACAAATGTTAAGAAACGTGGTACGTATTTTAGAAGCGTTTGTGTCGTTATTTATCTTTTAAATATAATGGATTTGAATTGAAAGTAGAAGCATTGATTAAGACGTCTGTGGTAGAAGCAATTATCGTTTATCGATGTATGTAATTTTATGTATAATATATTTTTATGCTAGTGTAAATTGTAAGCTATGGAAACTTTCGTTAGAAACGAAAGAAAGGATAGAGAAGAATTTGTAATAGAGTACTTTGTTTCTTAAGTTTCGTCAGTAAGTGTAGATACTTGGAATATTTTCTAAGTTATTCTCTTTTGGTAACTTCTTGATTAATTATTGGATTAATAATAGTTAATACGTAGATTGATACTGGTTAATTCGTAGACTAATTCTAGAAGTTAATTCGTAGATTAATACTTTGAATTATCACACGTTTCGTACTTTATAATTATATTCGTCAAGTTTTAATGTTCAATAGAACATTCACCTCTTAATATTTGTTTATAAATATTAAATGCAAATGAATACAAGATGTCTATGTGTTGTTACGTAAACCAAAGCCCAAATTTAGTACGAAAATTTGTTTACATACGATTCTTTATTAATTGGGTCATTTGCTCTGCTTGTAATTCGGTTTTGATTCGTAAATAAATTAATCGTAATTATGGTAATGTTGGGTGTATATTATAGGGGGATTTGGAAATTTTTTTTGGGGGAAGGTAGAAGAGATATCGGATTGCAATTGAGTGGGATTTAGTAGCGATGAGTGGAGAACGTGTGTGAATTTTTTGAAGTAGATATTACGATTTTGAGCCGAGTTATACTAATTCTACAAGTGTGATTAATAAACGATGAATTTAGACAAAACTCGTATGGATTCAAGGAAATAAGGAAACTTTGACAATTTTTTCCGACGAAATTAATAAACGTAACAATTTGAAGTTTCGTGATATTATTTATCTATAATTGGAGAATGCGTGTGAATTTTTTGGGGTAGAAATTATGATTCTGAACAGAGTTATACTAATTCTACAAGTGTGATTAATAAACGATGAATTTAGACAAAACTCGTATGGATTCAAGGAAATAAGGAAACTTTGAGAATTTCTTTCGACGAAATTCATAAACGTAACAATTTGAAGTTTCGTGATATTATTTAGCTGTAATTAGAGAATGCGTGTGAATTTTTTGGGGTAGAAATTATGATTCTGAGCAAAGTTATACTAACTTTACAAGTATGATTAATAAACGATGAATTTTGACAAAATTCGTATCGATTCAAGGAAGTAAGGAAACTTTGAGAATTTCTTTCGACGAAATTCATAAACGTAACAATTTGAAGTTTCGTGATATTATTTAGCTGTAATTAGAGAATGCGTGTGAATTTTTTGGGGTAGAAATTATGATTCTGATAGAAGTTATACCAACTTTACAAGTGTGATTAATAAACGATGAATTTAAACAAAACTCGTATGGATTCAAGGAAATAAGGAAACTTTGAGAATTTTTTGCGACGAAATTAATAAACGTAACAATTTGAAGTTTCGTAATATTATTTACCTATAATTGGAGAATGCGTGTGAATTTTTTGTGATAGAAACTATGATTCTGAGCGAAGTTATACTAACTTTACAAGTATGATTAATAAACGATGAATTTTTACAAAATTCGTATGGATTCAAGGAAATAAGGAAATTTTGACAATTTTTTGCCACGAAATTAATAAACGTAACAATTTGAAGTTTCGTAATATTGTTTACCTATAATTGAAGAACGCGTATGAATTTTTTGTAGTAGAAATTATTGTTCCACGCGAAGTTATACTAATTTTGGTGATGAAACAGACAAATTGTATAAAATTTGAAAATGTCTCCTATCGCAGCTAATATATGTTTCACTATGAAATTCAGTCCAATTATGCTTCTTTAAATTCTTTTCAGATTCACTATCGATCCAAGATTACGATGCTACGATCCTCTTAATTAACTTGTACACATTGTCGATTCAATTATATACTTAAGTTAATAAATAAAACATAAATGATTCTTAAGTTTATCGAAGCCATGAAACGCTTTTTTTGATCGTAGGAAAATTGTACGGAATTCGTTAGAGAAAAAGGATTCGATATACTTATGGAAATAATATAAAAATACGTGAACGCAGTTGATTTCTGAAAATTAGGATTTTATTTCTTTTTTTCGAATTTTCGGGTAATCAAAAGTTCGCATTTTGGTCTCTCGCGAAGATTTCGGATGACGTGCGAAAGCAACAGACAACAATAGTCGCGATCTATCATTATGATCAACATTCGCAGCGATTACAAAAATTATTCCCCACGTTTCTTCGTTTAAATAGCAATTAATTAAATTCGAGTACCGTTAGTAATATTTTCTTACCGTTAAATTGTATCTCAAATTCGATCATATTCGAATACCAATTGATTAGATTCAAGAAACATTAATAATAATTATTTCTTGTCATTAAATAGCATTTCGAATTCAATCATATTCGAATACCAATTAATTAGATTCAAGCACCATTAATAATAATTATTTCTTGTCATTAAATAGCATTTCGAATTCAATCATATTCGAATACGAATTGATTAGATTCGAGTACAGTTAATAAGAATTTGTTAGAATAATAAGAATTAATAAGAAGAATTTGTTAGAATAATAAGAATTAATAAGAAGAATTTCTTCGAATTTTTGATAAGAATTAAACGGTATTTTTATGCAATTATATTTACGATTATTTTAGATCGGTGCATAAATATATATGAAATGTTTTCCAATTATCCGAACGCAACTAAATTTTTGTGATATTAATATATTTATATAATAGTATACGTTATTTACTTAATTATTCGTTTATATAATTAATTCGTTTACATATTTGTTTTGGTATCAATTAATTAATAGATGCATTATTTTTAATCTATTCACAAATGTCACCAATTTTAGGAATCTTTTGCTGTAATATTTTATTTCATATCGTTTATTAATATAAATGCAATTAATTTCAATGAATCCAATTTTATATGATTTAATATAAATTTAATTTACTTCAATCAATTCCATTTTATACGATTTAATATAAATTCCATTGATTTCAATCAATTCAATTTCATATATGATTAAACATAAATTTAATTGATTTCGATCAATTCAATTGCATGTGATTTAATATAAATTCAATTGATTTCAATCAATTCAACTCCATGTGATTTAATATAAATTCAATTGATTTCAATCAATTCAATTTCATATATGATTAAACATAAATTTAATTGATTTCAATCAATTCAATTTCATTTATGATTAAACATGAATTTAATTGATTTCGATTAATTCAATTCCATGTGATTTAATATAAATTCAATTGATTTCACTAATTTCAATTCCATATATGATTAAACATAAATTTAATTGATTTCGATCAATTCAATTGCATGTGATTTAATATAAATTCAATTGATTTCAATCAATTCAATTTCATATATGATTAAACATAAATTTAATTGATTTCGATTAATTCAATTCCATGTGATTTAATATAAATTCAATTGATTTCAATCAATTCAATTTCATATACGATTAAACATAAATTTAATTGATTTCAATCAATTCAATTTCATATATGATTAAACATGAATTTAATTGATTTCGATCGATTCAATTCCATGTGATTTAATATAAATTCAATTGATTTCACTAATTTCAATTCCATATATGATTAAACATAAATTTAATTGATTTCGATCAATTCAATTGCATGTGATTTAATATAAATTCAATTGATTTCAATCAATTCAATTTCATATGTGATTAAACATGAATTTAATTAATTTCGATCAATTCAATTTCATGTGATTTAATATAAATTCAATTGATTTCAATTAATTCAACTCCATGTGATTTAATATAAATTCAATTGATTTCACTAAATTCAATTTAATATATGATTAAACATGAATTTAATTGATTTCGATCGATTCAATTCCATGTGATTTAATATAAATTCAATTGATTTCAATCAATTCAATTTCATATATGATTAAACATGAATTCAATTGATTTCGATCAATTCAATTCCATGTGATTTAATATAAATTCAATTGATTTCAATCAATTCAATTTCATATATGATTAAACATAAATTTAATTGATTTCAATCAATTCAATTTCATATATGATTAAACATGAATTTAATTGATTTCGATCAATTCAATTGCATGTGATTTAATATAAATTCAATTGATTTCAATCAATTCAATTTCATATATGATTAGACATAAATTTAATTGATTTCGATTAATTCAATTCCATGTGATTTAATATAAATTCAATTGATTTCAATCAATTCAATTTCATATACGATTAAACATAAATTTAATTGATTTCACTAAATTCAATTTCATATATGATTAAACATGAATTTAATTGATTTCGATCAATTCAATTGCATGTGATTTAATATAAATTCAATTGATTTCAATCAATTCAACTCCATGTGATTTAATATAAATTCAATTGATTTCACTAAATTCAATTCCATATATGATTAAACATAAATTTAATTCATTTCGATCAATTCAATTGCATGTGATTTAATATAAATTCCATTGATTTCACTAAATTCAATTTCATATATGATTAAACATACATTCAATTGATTTCACTAAATTCAACTTCATATATGATTAAACATGAATTCAATTGATTTCGATCAATTCAATTCCATGTGATTTAATATAAATTCAATTTCATATATGATTAAACATAAATTTAATTGATTTCGATCAATTCAATTGCATGTGATTTAATACAAATTGAATTGATTTCACTAAATTCAATTTCATACGATTGAATATAAATTCAATTGATTTAAATAAATTCAATTTCCTACGATTCAATCGTCAACCGATTTCAACCATATCTTTTTCTACGTACATGTAATTTAACCAAAATTAAAAAATGGGGAAATATTCAGAATACGTGGGAATAATTTTTGCATTCGCTGGATTCGCTTTTCGTTTCTCTCAGAGACGATAAAATAATAATAATAATAATAATAATAATAATAATAATATTATAATAATAGTATTTTTATTTCGTTTTGCGTTAAACCTAAATCGATAGCGTGTAATAATATTAATATTATTCAAGATAACAGACGATATATTACAACCGTTAATCCTAAGATTATAGGATACTTTTTATTTTACTTTCTCTTCTTTTTTTTTTCCTTTTTTTGTCGATTGAGAGATTGGATACGATATTAATACCCGTGGCGAGAATAATTAATAATTATTAATATTAACGTATTAATCGTTTCTTTCTTTCATTTCTTATTTGTTTGTTTCTTTTTTCTCTTTTTTCGTATCTTTGTTTCTTTTCGCTCTCGAAGATGGATAAAAAAATCTTCGCTTCGTCATTTTTAAGTACATGAAACAATAATAGTGAATAATGACAATAATTAATAGTAGTAATAATAATAATAATAATAATAATAGTTGGTGTATAATAATAATAATAAAATAATAATAATATAATAATAAAATAATAATATCATGTATCAATAGTATAATATATATATATATATATATTAATATATATATATATAATATTAATTAATTGATTTTCCTATTATCTTAATCGAACGATTATTTAAATGAGTGTTCGAATTGGTGTATAGTAAATTGATTATTGTGAGTTTAGGATGAAGATTCGGATACAATAAATAAATAAATATTGTAAGTTTGGCGGTGGAAAATATTTGTGGATATTTGTGGAATATTTTTTATAGAGATTCTTTTTAGTTAAGAGTTGGAATTATTAGAATTTTGGAGATTTTTATGCCTTCTCATAATTTGTAGTAGATTTGGATTATAGAATTTTTGAAGCTTTAGAATTTTCAGAGTTTCTTGAATTTAGGAAGCGAAAGCTTTGAAAATTCGAAGCGTTTAAATTGCAAACGTTGAAAATTCTCAAGTATATTAAAATTTGGAAGCTTTGAAAATTCGAAGCGTTTAAATTGCAAACGTTAAAAATTCTCAAGTATATTAAAATTTGGAAGCTTTGAAAATTCGAAGCGTTTAAATTGCAAACGTTGAAAATTCTCAAGTATATTAAAATTTGGAAGCTTTGAAAATTCGAAGCGTTTAAATTGCAAACGTTTGCAAATTTAGGAGCTTTGGAAATTTTAACTTTTGGAGAAATCGAAACACGTTAAAATTGCAGAACTGCAACAAAAAAGCTTGGAAATTCGAAAATATTCGAGCTGCTGAAAATTCGTCGCGTTTAAATTTCAAACACCGAAAATTCAAAGCTGTAAAATCGCGCGAAGCTTCAAAAAATAATCGATGCTTTAATATTCTCAATACTAAAAAAATTCGAAGCTTTAAAGTTGCAAACCTTGAAAAAAATCGACGCGTCCAAATTACAAATATTGAAAATTCAAAACTTTAAGAATTCGACGCGTTTCAATTTTAAACAATGAAAATTCAAAACTTTAGGAATTTAACGCGTTTCAATTCTAAACAATGAAAATTCAAAACTTTAGGAATTTGACGCGTTTCAATTTTAAACAAAGAAAATTCAAAACTTTAAGAATTTAACGCGTTTCAATTCTGAACAATGAAAATTCAAAACTTTAAGAATGTAACGCGTTTCAATTTTAAACAAAGAAAATTCAAAACTTTAGGAATTTAACGCGTTTCAATTCTGAACAAAGAAAATTCAAAACTTTAGGAATTTAACGCGTTTCAATTTTAAACAAAGAAAATTCAAAGCTTTAAGAATTTAACGCGTTTCAATTCTGAACAATGAAAATTCAAAACTTTAAGAATGTAACGCGTTTCAATTTTAAACAAAGAAAATTCAAAACTTTAGGAATTTAACGCGTTTCAATTCTGAACAAAGAAAATTCAAAACTTTAGGAATTTAACGCGTTTCAATTTTAAACAAAGAAAATTCAAAGCTTTAAGAATTTAACGCGTTTTAATTCTGAAGAATGAAAATTCAAAACTTTAAGAATTTAACGCGTTTCAATTCTGAACAATGAAAATTCAAAGCTTTAAGAATTTAACGCGTTTCAATTCTGAAGAATGAAAATTCAAAACATTAAGAATTTAACGCGTTTCAATTCTAAACAATGAAAATTCAAAACTTTAAGAATTTAACGCGTTTCAATTCTGAAGAATGAAAATTCAAAACATTAAGAATTTAACGCGTTTCAATTCTGAGCAATGAAAATTCTAAGCTTTTCCAAAATTCCACAAGCATTCAAGTTACAAAATCAGAAGAATCGAATGCTTAACAAAATCAAATTGCAAAGTTTAAATTCCAAACGTTAGAAAACTGCACGCTGATTAATACTCGAATAATTCTCGAACTTTTCCACAAATATTCGAACCATTTTTTTTTTTTGGTCAAAATTCATCCAATTCCCATTACAATTCGAACATAATGATTCGCTGTACACCAAATCGAACAACCATACTCCTAACTCTAAAGGCCTTGCTAACAGCAGCACATCTCGCGTTTCGCTAACATTTTATACAACACTTTTGGTTTTCCCTTCGCTATAACTCTGTCGCCACATTCGTTATTAATCTACTTACAATTCTAACAAGTCGAACCGAGTTCACAACCTGCGCTATTAATAATAAAGGTCTCGAAGGGGTTTAGGACTAGACAGCCTCAATTTTTGTTTCATAGCCCGATCCATCATCTCCCTTCTTCTCCATTTTTCCATTCTTCCATTCTACCATTCTCCTCCCTCTCCCTCTCTTGATTCCGTTTTACTTACAGTTTACTTTACTTCACTCTCGTTCGCTTTCTTTTATACGCCGTTCAATCCGTTTCGCGTCTCTTTCTCTCGATTTCTCCTTTTCTCCTCCTCTTCGTTCAACAGTTTTCACACCGCGCTGTACAAGAAAAACGCGTTAGCTTCGCGCTAACGAATCCGTTGACTAGTTTTCTAACCGTAAACGCTATGCGGTACACGCTACAATTAAGGCACCAGATCACTTTAACGTTGGACCAACGAATTCTCTTTGCATCTTTCCAATTCGAATTTGTCTTTTCTTTTCCCCACCCTCTTTTTTCACTTCGTTCACGAATTGAAACGAAGATATTTTTGACTTAAAATTCGGAAAACTGAACGTTTGTAGAAATTCGACATTTTTATTCGTTTCTTTCGTTCGTCGAAGATCTTATTTTTCTTTTCTTTTCTTTTACTGAAAGTTAATTTTACCGTTTCTATCGAATCGTTAATTAATTTAGCTTTGATTTATTAATTAGAATTAATTTGCTACGTTTTGTCAATTCAATTTATCTCAGTTGTCGATGATAAAATTGTTGCAATTGAATCACGTTCAATTGTTCGATTATTATTGTTGTTGTTTTATATTGGATTATGAAAGATGTTTTCAATTCGTTGGTCCATTTGGTCCTCGTTGAATATTCGTACTAACGCTGATCAGTTCATTTAAATAACATATTTTATAGATCACGCAAAATAAGGCATCACTCTTAAGACACTTCGGTATTTTTTCGCAACACGCGCGATTGTTTTCAAGGCAACGTCGGTGTATTGAAAAACGTTAAATTCGTTATCGTTTTCGATGGCGAATCATCGCTAATTCGATTGTGCAAACGAAATTCTAAACAAAGTTATTAAATTGCGATAATAATCGTCGATTTCAACCGGAAGTTTTTCTAGTATTTTTTAAAAGAACCCAAACTAAATTCTATTAAACAACGTAGAGCCGATTTTTATTCGTTCGAGTCAAAATTAGAGAAAATTAAGGAATATTGATTGAGTATCGAACAATGTATTATCGCTTCGTATTATTAATTTGAATATGAAGATTAGAAGATTCAGGAATAACAATTCATCGTCTATAATTGGCAGCATTGCAGTTAGAAACGAATTGCAATCATTTCCATTATTCTGACGCGTTTAAAGAAAATCTATTCGATGTGTCTATCGAAAAAAGCCTCTATTTTGCCCATCGTGTTCCAAGTTAGTTATAAATAATCATAACGACATTACGCTAACGACATAACGCATCCTCTTGCATCGCCAATTATATAACACAACGTTTCAAAATTAATTCCCCGTACGAATCAGTGAAAGCGAATCGAAGTAGGCACAAATTGTTCCGATAAACAATCGCGAGCAATTTAGTCGAATTATTATGAATTGCAGAGCTTCGATGTTTTACTTTATAGAAGCTTTTATAGAATTTTGTAGGGAAGCTTTAATACAAGCTATTATAGAATTTTGTAGAGAAACTTTAATAGAAGCTTTTACAGAATTTTGTAGGGAAGCATTGACAGAAGCTTTTATAGAATTTTGTAGAGAAGTTTTTATAGAATATTTTATAGAGAAGCTTTTGTAGAAGCTTTTATAGAATTTTGTAGAGAAGCTTTAATAGAAACTTTTATAGAATTTTGCAGAGAAGCTTTAATAGAAACTTTTATAGAAGCTTTTATAGAATTTTGTAGAGAAACTTTCATAGAAATTTCGTAGAAGCTCTTATAGAATGTTGTAAGGAAGCTTTAATAGAAGCTTTCATAGAATGTTGTAGGGAAGTTTTAATAGAAGCTATTATAGAATTTTGTAGAGAAGCTTTAATAGAAGTTTTGTAGCAGCTTTTATAGAATTTTGTAGAGAAACTTTAATAGAAGTTTTGTAGAAGCTTTTATAGAATTTTGTAGAGAAGCTTTAATAGAAAGTTTTATATTATTTTGTAGAGAAGCTTTAATAGAAGCTTTCATAGAATTTTGTAGGGATGCTTTAATACAAGCTATTATAGAATGTTGTAGGGAAGCTTTAATAGAATTTTGTAGGGAAGCTTTAATACAAGCTATTATAGAATTTTGTAGAGAAGCTTTAATAGAAGCCTTTATAGAATTTTGTAAAGAAGCTTTAATGGAATTTCTTGTAGAATTTTGTAGAGAACCTTTAATAGAAGATTTGTAGAAGCTTGAATAGTATTTTGTAGGGAAGCTTTAATAGAAGTTATTATAGAATGTTGTAGGGAAGCTTTAATAGAAGCTTATACAGAATTTTGTAGAGAAGCTTTAATAGAAGTTTTCATATATGCCTTTATAGAATTTTGTAAAGAAGGTTTAATCGAAGTTTTTATAGAATTTTGTAGAGATGCTTTAATAGAAGTTTTGTAGAAGCTTTTATAGAATTTTGTAGGGAAGCTTTAATAGAAGCTTTTATAGAATTTTGTAGGGATGTTTTAATAGAAGCTATTATAGAATTTTGTAGAGAAGCTTTAATAGAAGCCTTTATAGAATTTTGTAAAGAAGCTTTAATGGCGTCTTTTATAGAATTTTGTAGAGAAGCTTTAATAGAAGTTTTGTAGAAGCTGCTATAGAATTTTGTAGGGAAGCTTTAATAGAAGCTATTATAGAATTTTGTAAAGAAGCTTTAATGGAATTTCTTATAGAATTTTGTAGAGAAGCTTTAATAGAAGTTTTGTAGAAGCTTGAATAGTATTTTGTAGGGAAGCTTTAATAGAAGTTATTATAGAATTTTGTAGAGAAGCTTTAATAGAAGCATTTATAGAATTTTGTAGGGAAACTTTAATAGAAGCTATTATAAAATTTTGTAAAGAAGTTTTAATAGAAGCTTTTATAGAAGCATTTATAGAATTTTGTAAAGAAACTTTAATAGAAGCTTTCATATATGCCTTTATAGAATTTTATAAAGAAGCTTTAATCGAAGTTTTTATAGAATTTTGTAGAGAAGCTTTAATAGAAACTTTTATCGAAGTTTTTACAGAATTTTGTAAAGAAGCTTCACAAGATTTTATCGAAGTTCTACGCGCCATTTTCTTGCGATTTTCGCCGCAATTATGGCGAACGTTCCACGGGAGAATTGTTGAGACAACGTGTAATATAATACAGCGACGCAAAAGGAAAACGCGGAAAGGAAGATTAAGGTGGGGAAGATTAAAAGTTAAATTAGTAAGAAATTCCTCCATTCGCGTTTCAACTTTGCAAACCTTCGATTTTAAAGATTCTAAGTTTACAAAGTTTCCCTTTATCCTCTCGCCTTCGACTTTTCCCAATTTTCTTTTTCTCTCGCTAAAAAATTCTCATAGCAATTTCAGTCGTTTAAAACTCAGAATTGCATTGCAATCTTTGTAAATTGCGATTTTTAAGCGTCGACGCGAAGTTTAGACGAATTTTAGGAAGAAATTGTCGACAATTTTGCTCTGTTTTTTACCTTAATTCGAAATCAAAGAACAGGTGGTTTATTTGGCTTTCTAGTTGCAATTGCACGTGCTATTAATTCGTGAATACGATTCTTGAACATCGAAAATTTGACGAGAATTAATAAAATTTCGTTACACGGATCGACATTATTAATATTTCGTCTCGCAATGTAATACAAATTTTAGCATCGCACGGCTTCGAATTCCAATTGCAATTGGATCGCGAATACAACATTCAAAAATAGACGCACGTGCGTGATAATAACCAAAAATGAATCTCGCAGCGGACATTAATTTATCCTACCCTTGATTCGAACTCAAATTTAACACCGCTGCATAATCATAACGCGTTATACTTGCACTTGGACAAATTTTTAATTGCAATCGCAACTGCAATCAATTTTTTCAAATACCGTTCAAATTATTTTACGAACATTAACCCCTTGCACTACTGATTATTTTCTGACCTACGTAAGCTGCTAGTATTAGCTGCTTACCGTCTAGCTACTTTTCTATCATTTAACTTACAAATTATTTAAATATCGTTGGCAAATTTTGCTTAAGAACCTTCAACTTTGCAAGAGCTAACTAAAATTTCAATTCAAATTAAAGTCGACTCTCGTTAATATCTGGTTTCATTGAATCTAAACAATTATCCATAGAACGTTTGCAACTTTTTATTGTAGGTCAAAGGGTTAAGATTGCAACGCTAATTCCAATTCTTCGAACGATCACAAAATCGCCATGCGTGGATTCGAATTCTTCTCTCTTCGCCAACTGCGATTGCAAAAAATTCGTTCCGCGATCGCAGTGGCAAAAATTCAACTTTTCCCGGCTGCTGCGGCGAGGATCAAAACTTTCTCTCTATCTTTCTTCTTCTTTCTTTTCACAATGTGTGTGTGCTTCCTTGCTTTCTTGCTTCCTACGTGCGTTTTTAAAAATGTGAATCGTCCGTCGAACGATCGCGAGTTTCACGGCCGATTCCATTCTCGCCCGTTTCTATTGCAATCTCGCTTCCTGAGGCGTGGTTTGATACGGCAGTCCTGGGAACGCTGCGCCCGCTGCAGTCGCAGCTGCAGCCGCGGCTGCTGGCAATCCTGCCGCTGCACCTGGTAACGTTGCGTACGTGTACGGCGTCACGTAACTAGCTGCCGCTGCGTTTGCTGCAAAAATAACGGGAATAAAAAAACCTCTTTTTTTTCGTTCTCTCTCTGTGTATATCGTATCACTATTCGTTTATTGAATACAGTTGAGAAAATAGTAGATTATAATCCAGCGTTATGTATCAATTCACGACTTTCCAAAAAACGTTTATACGTAACAGTGGATGTGACAGTTTTTCGTACGACGTGACATCGATTACTTGAAATCGATGATGAATATGAATATATCTATGTATAATATTATTGATCAATAAATAATCTACTATTTTCTCAACACAAACGCATATACTAATTTGAATTCGAAATACGAGCCGTTTATCCGTAAAAGTATGAGTAAATTTCGTTGCACACTTTAGTATAAATTATCGTAATACATATTTTAGTAATAATGATATATTAATAGTAATAATGATATATTGTAATATATTATATATAACATATATTACATTATATTATATATATTAATATGTATTATAATATACTATATACAATATATATTATATTATATTATATATATATTAATATATTATATATAATATATATTAATATGTATTATAATATATTATATACAATATATATTATATTATATTATATATTATATTATATATTATATATATATTAATATATGATAATAAAATTCAAGCAGCTACAGCTACTAATAATGACAGGAAACGAAGATTGATTTAAGTAAACGTGATGACTGCACTTTAACGATAAACAGGGCTCGTAAATAATTCTGCGCGGAAATTGGATTAATAAATTGAACAGATTAATCGTCCATCCATAGAATCCAATGTATAGAAGCTTATAAACTACTTCTGTCATCTAATATCGGCAATTTTCCCCACCACCACCACCATAGACAGCACATCAGAGCATCAACAAAATTTGCATCTCAAATTTCACTGTGTTTCTTTTTTCTTTAATTGTTTTCTGTTTTGAATGCGAAGCCAGCGTGTGTGAGCATGCGATCTTGCATTTCTCGAACGATTATAATTAATTTATACCGAGAGCACAACATTCCAGCGCACAATTGAACACCTAATTAAAGCGAATACTTAAAAAAAACTTACGATTAGAGCATAGTGAATAATACAGTGGTAAATAATGTTGCGAATAGAAAAATTCTACGAATAATTAGAAGAATACAATTACTCGCGATGAAAGCTCCCTAATATATTATTCGACCAATAATTAAATACCATAATCAATTAGAAACGCGACAAATATACGGAGACTTTTAATTGTTAATTTTTCGAGTAGAAATAAAAAAAGTACCTAGCAACGCGAATCTTGTTTGCTCGCAGCTTTAACGACTCATGCAATATAATTCTTTACTCCGTAATTGTAAATAATAACGTAAATTATAACGGCGGAAATAGTTTTCATTTCTATTAATTAAATAACTATTGAATGGTAATTGTTCTATGGTAATATTCTACACTGCTGTATTTGATATTTTAATATTTTTATTACTGTGTCAATGATTATAATTATTCGAACAGTAATTATTATTAATCCCTATTTTATTAAAAATCTTGGTATTTGTGATATATAGAAAAATAATACTTGGTATTTGTAATGTGTAGAAAAATAATACTTGGTATTTGGAATTTATAGAAAAATAATATTTGGTATTTGTAATTTATAGAAAAATAATACTTGGTATTTGGAATTTATAGAAAAATAATAGTTGGTTTTTGTAATTTATGGAAAAATGCTACTTGGTATTTGGAATTTATAGAAAAATAATACTTGGTATTTGTAATTTATAGAAAAATACTATTTGGTATTTGTAATTTATAGAAAAATACTATTTGGTATTTGTAATGTGTAGAAAAATACTAATTCATATTTATAATATATAGAAAAATACTAATTCATATTTATAATATATAGAAAAATGCTACTTGGTATTTATAATTTATAGAAAAATACTACTTGCTATTTGTAATTTATAGAAAAATACTACTTGCTATTTGTAACACATAAAAAAATACTATTTCGTATTTAGAATATTTAGAAAAATACTAATTCATATTTATAATATATAGAAAAATACTAATTGATATTTATAATATATAGAAAAATGCTACTTGGTATTTATAATATATAGAATGATACTATTTGGTATTTTTAATATATAACAAAATACTACTTGGTATTTCTAACACATAAAAAAATACTATTTCGTATTTATAATATATAGAAAAATACTGTTTCGTATTTATAATATATAGAAAAATGTTACTTCGTATTTATAATATATAGAAAAATGCTACTTGGTATTTATAATATATAGAACAATACTACTTGGTATTTTTAATATATAACAAAATTCTTCTACACGTTTGTAATATATACGAAAGATACTGCGATCTTTTACTGAAACAAATGACTTTAACGAAGAACTGAACGATACTAAAACAAAAATCGTCGTTTGTTAACTTGATCCAAGGGACTGAAATCGATTCCAAGAAGCTTCAAACTGTTACACGTGAATTAGTAACAATATACACAAGTATAATTTCCAAAATAGTCGAATAAAGTTACTCAAAGTGGTAACTTTAAAGTAGCAGTAAGTGTTCTACTATCTACTCAATATTTCGTTGCAAATAAATAAGAAAAATCTATTACGTATTATATATCCCATAAATAATTCCTCCGCTTCTAAAACCAATAAAATTTACCTCCCTCGAAACAATAATCGAAGCTCCTGTTATATTATTATTATTATATAAATCTCTACGTTTAACTTTTCGAATCGTCATTAATTACTCTACCATAATCTACCCTATCTACGCTTATCGACAAAAGTTAAGAAACGCGTTAAACATACGCGGTCAACATTTCCACGTATTAACGTTACCGGTTCGAGATACGTAAGTATACGCGAACTAAACTTCAAAATACACAAACTTATTACTTACATCGACGTGCAAACTTAACTCTATACTTTTCCACGCTACCGCAAGTTCTCGATCCACGGAATCACAGAAGCTAAAGTATATACGGAGAAAGAATTCACGCGCTCTTTGTTTCCGAACTTTTGTCGTCGTGGAAAAAAAGTAGCGAGTATCACCGCGAGAGGGCGCCGGTTAAAAGCAAGAGTAGAAGAAGGAAAACACGTTCAATCGCCATCTATATGTATACGTATAATATACGAGTGCTTCAAATAACGTTCGCTTCTCTAATAACGCTCTCTACTACCGTTGCCACGAAGCACGGACGGCAGAAACGGCGGCATGAGAGCTTTCTCCAATCGTTGGTGCGCCAGCACCGCTGGGCTGCTGCCGTTGTGCTGTTGATGGTGGTGTATCAGCCCGTTGCTGCTGTCCTTGCTCTGGACAGTTTTCAAACACATACCGGCCGCGGCCGCGCTCGTATAAGGGTAGGCTTCAGCGAAATTGTACGACGTCCCTGGATACGTTGCAGCCGCCGCAGCTACGTTTTGGTACTCGTAGAATTGCGAGGCAGCCGCCATCGCCGCAGCGTGCGTCAACTGAGTAGCCGGAAGTGGTACCAAACCACCTGGCGCCGCAGCCGCCAAATATGGCGACTGGTACACGTAACCTGGTGGCACTCTGAAATACACAAAATATTACCGTCAACTTTTTGCGTTTCTCTGTTTTTTTTGTTTTTTTTTTGTTGTTGTTGTTGGGGTTGGGTTTTTCTACGGTCTCATAACCGATTACCAACAATTCTTTTCCCTTTTTCTTTTAGGGACGGAGACTGCGGATTTTGTACGTTTATTCGGTATTCGTGTATCGTGGTATATTATGGGTGTTATATGTTGAGAATTATTTGAGTATTAAAGGGGTAATTGAGGTAATTGAGGTAATTGGAAGTTAGATGGGTTTTGGAATGTATAGGTGGATTTGTGTGTTTAGCGAAAGCACAGAGAAAAGGTGGAATTTTAATGGAAGATTTTAAGAATTGATTTTGATTATCGTTGAAATGTATGCATGAGTAAATGTGGAGGTGTTTTAAGATTATTATTAGAGCGATTTGGGATTTTGTAGGGGATTTATTTGTGGGTTTTGTTAATAGGGAAACTTTGAAAGATTTGTATATTTATTTAAGATTATTGATAAGAAAATTCTGAATATTTTCTTAGATTTATTCGTGTATTTAATTAATGAGGAAACTTTGAAAGGTTTGTGGATTTATTTGTGTATTTAATTAATAGCAAAAGTCTGAAAGTTTAATAGATTTATTTGTGTATTTAATTAATGAGGAAACTTTGAAAGGTTTATTAATTTATTTGTGTATTTAATTAATAGCAAAACTCTGAAAGGTTTATGGATTTGTGTATTTAATTAATAGCAAAACTCTAAAAGTTTCATAGATTTATTTGTGTATTTTATTAAAGGGGAACTTTGAAAGCTTTGTGGATTTATTTGTGTATTTAATTAATAGCAAAACTCTGAAAGTTTAATAGATTTATTTGTGTATTTAATTAATGAGGAAACTTTGAAAGATTCATAGATTTATTTGTGTATTTAATTAATAAGGAAACTTTGAAAGTTTCATAGATTTATTTGTGTATTTAATTAATGAGGAAACTTTGAAAGGTTTATCAATTTATTTGTGTATTTAATTAATAAAGAAACTTTGAAAGGTTTGTGGATTTATTTGTGTATTTAATTAATAGCAAAACTCTGAAAGGTTTGTGGATTTATTTGTGTACTTAATTAATAGCAAAACTCTGAAAGGTTTATCAATTTATTTGTATATTTAATTAATAGCAAAACTCTGAAAGGTTTATGGATTTGTGTATTTAATTAATAGCAAAACTCTGAAAGGTTTATGGATTTATTTGTGTATTTAATTAATAGCAAAACTCTGAAAGGTTTATGAATTTGTGTATTTAATTAATAGCAAAACTCTGAAAGGTTTATCAATTTATTTGTATATTTAATTAATAGCAAAACTCTGAAAGGTTTATGGATTTGTGTATTTAATTAATAGCAAAACTCTGAAAGGTTTATGGATTTGTGTATTTAATTAATAGCAAAACTCTGAAAGGTTTATGGACTTATTTGTGTATTTAATTAATAGAAAAACTCTGAAAGGTTTATGGATTTGTGTATTTAATTAATAGCAAAACTCTCAACGATTTATAGATTTATTTGTGTATTTAATTAATGAGCAAATTTTTAAAGCTTTGTAGATTTATTTAAGAATTTAATTAGTAAGAAAGTTCTGAAAATTTTCTTAGATTTATTTCTGCATTTAATCTATAGCAAAACTCTGAAAGTTTTATTTAATAGAGAAATTCTGAAAGCTTTGCGGATTTATTTGTGTATTTAATTAATAGCGAATCTTTAAAAGTTTCGTAGATTTATTCGTGTATTTAATTGATAGGGAAATTCTGAAAGTTTAGTAGATTTATTTATGGGTTTAATTAATACGGAAACTCTTAAAGTTTAGTAGATTTATTTATCTAATAATAATGGAAAAATTGGAAGTGTAAAATGTTTGAAAATGAAACAATAATTTGTATTCTTTTGTATCCCCTAAATATTATAAATATAGTCTGTTTCATCCCCTAAACATTATCATTTCTGCTGTGCTTTCAGTATTTTACACAATCTTGCAATTTCATATATATTTTCTTGTATTCAAATTTCCCATAAATGCGTACAAAAATCCGCAGTCTATAATAAAAAAATACTACAAAGAGATAGAAAAAAGTTTCTTTGGAAGAAATCTCTGTTTAATTCATTAAATTCTTCTCTTTTAAGCTGCTAAAAATCCTTTTTTTTAATGTAAATCGTCTTTCATTACTTCGATACTTCATTCGTTTATTTGTTGCGTTATAATTTTTTAATATTCAATATATTTAAAATATATTCTTCATCGTTGTCCACTGAAACTTCTTTCGAACTCCGAATAGTACTTCTAATACTCGTGAAGAATAATCATGGTGGACTAAAGAAATTATTAGAACATTATTTTCTTCGTTCCAATTGAGAATAATTCGAACAAATGAACATTAATACGATATTTTGGCTTATACATTGTATTGTTTTGTATCGGTTGATATTATTGGTCGGCGATGGTTGGAAATAATTTATTTAAAATACTATACTTTTCTGTTTAGTAGTTTTTAACTTTCGTTGAGAATATCGAGTTTCAAAAAATTACGGAAAACGCCAAAACAGTAGTTTGTAAATGTTCATTGAATCCGGTAAGTTTGACTATTTTCTGTTGCAAAACTGTAAGAGATATTGGTACTAAATTATTTCTACGTGTTCATTAAACCTTCTCAAGTATGTCTATTTAATGGTATTCGAAAATATCGGTTAAAACGGGAAATATAATTTTTGAAGTGGAAGAAGGGCCAAAGTCTACTTTACCAATATTCGTTAGATTTGTCGACTTTACGTATTTTTCACGCTTAAACCGGAAGAGATATCCGAACCAAAATTTTACCACTTATTTGCACAACCTTTCTAAGTACGTATGTGCAAGAAAATTAAAAAATACCGACTGGAACCGGAAATAGAATTTGTTAAACGAAGAAACGACAAAAGTCTATATTATCGATATTTATTAAACTTGCCAATTTGATATATATTTATTCTTATTCTAAAAATCATCAGCAATTTTTAAATTAAAGTTTACCTAATTAACTACTAAATTAAAGACCAATAATATCAATGCTTAACATTGCTCGATTCAAAATACAAATATCAATTTTCGATCAGGAAATAATTGCAGAATAATAAATATAATCGCTTTTTATGAAATACTTAAAAATAGTTTTTATCGTAATTCTAATTAATTTTGGCAGCTTTAATCCACCAGAATTATTTAATCCTACATAATCACACTTGCTGTTGGAAACAACCTGCGATTCATCGACTTCCTCGATTCGATTAAGCGTACAAATTAATAATTCAAACCCTTCGCCGTTCGCAATGATCATTTTTTAATTCGCTAAAAATCGTCATCTGCAAAGCTAAAGAAAATCATCGACATTATCCAACTAACATAAAATAGTACAACGAATCAACAAACAACTAACGCCCAACAATAATTAAGAATCTTTCCAAATTACAAGCAAAACGTTCTTCAAACTTTTCTATTATTAAATCTTCTAATTTTAATTAATAATAAAAATAATTTAATTTTTCCCCGATATACAAACATACATTTTTACCGTATTCGTCCTGTTTATAAATATTACGTTACTCGTAATCCCATGTAAATAGAATTTAATATTATTTGTAATCCAATGTAAGTAGAATTTAATGTTATTTGTAATCAAATGTAAATAGAATTTAATGTTATTTGTAATCCAATGTAAATAGAATTTAATGTTATTTGTAATCCAATTTAAATAGAATTTGATGTTATTTCTAATCCTTTGTAATTAGAATTTAATGTTATTTGTAATTGGATATAGAAGGGTTAATTAATCGGTACGCTTAATTAATCTTACCTCGATTTCAAGGTAAAGGAACTCGATGGACACCCGGAAGCTTTAACAGTACATATCTCCCTGTGCAGTTAAGAAATTGGGGAGGGAAAGAGCGAAAGGAGGGCAGAGTTGGATTTGTCGTGTCCCTAATTATGCGCGTGTAATTAACGCGAACCCGTATAGTCCAACGTTTCTCAATTAAGATAAACGGTTTATTCGAAAACTGTTTTTTTCCTTTTTTTTTTTTTACTTCTGACTTTCTCAATTCGAGATAACGCTAAAGTGATCATTAATGAATATTAAATTTTGACTGTACAAAGTAAAACTATGCTTTTTATTATATCTTTCATGGTTTCATAGGATCTTTAGGCAAATTTATATTTTTGTTTTAATTTGTTGCGGGTTAAATATTGTTGAATGCATGACAAAGTTTTTTTATTATTTTTGGTATGATATTAGGAATATTTTGTGTACAATAATTCACTAATATTTTTACTGATATTTTTACTGATACTTTACTAATATTTTAATGGTATTTCTATTAATATTTCTAGTAATATTTTTACTGATATTTTCACTGATATTTTTACTAATATTTCGTTAACAGTTTTGCTAATATTTTCACTGATATTTTTACTAATACTTCACTGATACTTTTGCTAATATTTTTACTGATATTTTTAGTAATATTTTTACTGATATTTTCACTGATATTTTTACTAGTATTTCATTAATAGTTTTGCTAATATTTTCACTGATATTTCACTAATACTTTTGCTAATATTTCTAGTAATATTTTTGCTACTATTTTTACTGATACTTTACTAATATTTTACTAATACTTTTGCTAATATTTTTACTGATATTTTACTAATATTTTTACTGGTATTTTTACTAATATTTCTAGTAATATTTTTCTGATATTTTTACTGATATTTTTACTAATATTTCACTAATACTTTTGCTACTATTTTTACTGGTATTTTTACTAATATTTCACTAATACTTTTGCTAATATTCCTAGTAATATTTTTGCTACTATTTTTACTGATACTTTACTAATATTTTACTGATATTTTAACCAATAATTCACTAATATTTTTGCTAATATTTTTACTCATACTTTTACTAATATTTCACTAATATTTTTGCTAATATTTTCACTGATATTTCTACTAATATTTCACTAATATATTTCCCAATATTATTGCTGATATTTTTACTAATATTTCACTAATACTTTTGCTAATATTTCTAGTAATATTTATGCTACTATTTTTACTGATACTTTACTAATATTTTTACCAATACTTCACTAATATATTTGCTAATATTTTCACTGATATTTTTACTAATATTTCACGAATAGCTTTGGTAATATTTCCACTGATATTTTTACTAATAATTCACTAATATTTTTGCTAATATTTTCACTAAAATTTTTACTTATATTTCACTAATAATTTTGCTACTATTTTTATTGCTACTTTACTCATATTTTCACTGATATTTCTACTAATATTTCACTAATATATTTCCCAATATTATTGCTGACATTCTTACTAATATTTCACTAATATTTTTACTAATATTTTCACTGATATTTTTACTAATATTTCAATAATAATTTTGCTAATATTTCTAGTAATATTTTTGCTACTATTTTTACTGATACCTTTACTAATATTTCACTAATATTTCTGCTAATATTTTCACTCATATTTTTACTAATATTTCACTAATATTTATGCTACTATTTTTACTGATATTTTTACTAATATTTCACTAATAATTTTGCTAATATTTTTACTGATACTTTACTAATATTTTGACTAATATTTTTACTTATATTTCACTAATATTTTTACTGATATTTTTACTGATATTTTTACTAATATTTCACTAATAATTTTGCTAATATATTCACTGCTAATTTACTAATATTTTTACTGATATCTTTACTAATATTTCACTAATAATTTTACTAATACTTATGCTACTATCTTTACTGAATTTTTTACTAATATTTCACTAATAATTTTGCTACTATTTTTATTCATACTTCACTAATATTTCACCAAAATATTTCCCAACATTATTACCATCATTTTTACTAATATTTCCAAGAATATTTTCGCTACTATTCTCACCGATACTTCTACCCGTATTCTATTAATACCTATAGCCAATATCTCGTGGAATTTAACGATAGGCAAATCAGCTTTTCAAGTACATGCGAAATCTATGCGCGTTTCCCCCCGGTGTGTTCGTGTGCGAAAATATAATTAAAGTGAAGGATTGATGGACAAGTATAGGAAAGGGTCGCGTTACGAGAATACGGTAACAGACAAATCGTGGTGGTGGGTATCACTAAGGCGTGACAAAAAAAAGATGCGCAACAAATCCAATAATTAAAAAAAAGAAAACAACCAAATCCTTTGAATATGTGTGTCGGCAAAACAACAACAAACCAACGACAAACGTGTGTATATATATATAATGTGTGAATTTGTTTGTGTGTATGTGTTTTTGTATGTATGTCAACAACTTGTATAAAGAATACTTCTCGGATACACGGCACACGATATCACCTAACACCAACGTTAGTATTAATTCAAGATTAACAATGAAAATAAGAGAAAAACTTAAAACTAATAAAAAAAACGAAAAAAAAACGAATTCACAGGTGTGTAAGAGAAAATGAAACTCTTTTTTTTCTCCCTCTTTTTCTTTCTCAACTTGCGGACAATTTAATATTAACTAACAGAATAATTCAATGATTCTTCAAGATTAATTACGTCGTTCTAATCGCATGTGTTTGCTTTTTTCTCTTTTTTTATCTTGAAAAGCGCCCCGACTTCTTTAATTTAAAGTTTCATTATTATTAAGTTTTTTGCTAGTCGTTCGATCGTTGGATAAATTCGAATAAACGCGTTAAATGCATTCGATGATGCGTTTCAAATGTTACTCATTTTTATTCGATAGTTCGGAGATGAATAATTGAATTTTATGAGGTAATTCGTAGTTTAATATTCAATTATTAATCGCCATGATGAAATTAGAAAAAATAAAACTTGATGCATTTAACGCATTAAATGCATTTAATTAAGTTTAATGCATTTAATTAAGTTAAATGCATTTTACGCAATTAAATGCATTTAATGCAATTAATATGCATTAAATATATTTAACGCATTAAATGCATTAAGCGTATTATTAAATACGTCAAGTTTAATAACAAATACGATTAATTTCAATGTATTGATCTTTAATTTAACGTTAAAATACGAACCACTATTTAGGATTCAATTACTTTTACCCAAACCATCGAACAAATTAAAATAAACAACATTAACACACCTAACAATATTACCAAAAGTTTATTTACTCAGTTTCAATTCTGATCCATAATTTCTACGACACTTAAAAAAGCGTCGAAAATAACTGGAGTCGAGAAATGAAAACGTAAAATTCTTATCGATATTAAAACGAAGTAATCGCGAGTTCAGCTGAACGTAACGTTAAAAGAATAAAAAAATACAAACGTTTATTTACTTAGTTTCAATTCTGATCCATAATTTCCACGACACTTAAAAAAGCGTCGAAAATAACTGGAGTCGAGAAATGAAAACGTAAAATTCTTATCGATATTAAAACGAAGTAATCGCGAGTTCAGCTGAACGTAACGTTAAAAGAATAAAAAAATACAAACGTTTATTTACTTAGTTTCAATTCTGATCCATAATTTCTACGACACTTAAAAAAAGCGTCGAAAACAACTGGAGTCGAGAAATGAAAACGTAAAATTGTTATCAATATTAACCCTTTGCGGACGACGAATAATAAAACTTAAAAGAGTATTTTCACTTTGAATTCCAAGCCTTACGAATTTCGAAGCTTCCGAATTCCAGATGAACAAATTCCCAAAACTTCGAAGCGTTTATCAACGATATTAATTGAAACTTTCTGCTTTAACAGTAAACACGTGCGTCCACAAAAACCAGGAAAGTGGCGATTATTTGCAGACACTCGTCCGCAAAGGGTTCAAACGAAATAATCGCGAGTTCAGCTGAACGTAACGTGTCCCAATATTATTGAATCGGTTCAATTATTACTCGAACGTTCGCTATTCACGATTAATTATACAGGCTTTGTAATCGACGAAATCTTTATAGGCTTTGTAGTCGACGAAACGTTCGCTTTATATTGTTAAGGAGAATTTTGTGGCGTGGAAAGCGACTGTGACAAATTGCGTTTTGCAAAGGACATACAAAATACAAACACAGGAGACAGCCCTGAACTTTTTCACGGATCGATAAAATAGCTAGTGTCCAGTCCAACACGGAAATCAATATTGTCGTGTCCTGTGGCTTCGAAAGATAGTTCTTCTTTCGCTTCGTCAAATTAACGCATCCAACAACGCGTTCAGCTAGCAATTAGATTAAAGAGCTATGCAAAGAGTTCGAATTGTTTCGCGTAACGTTAACTTGTCGAATTGCAACGTTAAAACGGACCGATGAAATAAATAAACAATTGTTTCGAGGTAGTAAATAATTATGGACAATTTTTCGCGTCAAATTGTAGGACTTGTTTAATTATTGTAGGAATTGTTAATATAGGAATTTTTATATAGGAATTATAGAATTTATTAATATTGGAATTATTTTTGTAGGACTAATTATTATAGGAATTATTTTTGTAGGACTAATTATTATAGGAACTATTTTTATAGAATTTATTAATATTGGAATTATTTTTGTAGGACTAATTATTATACGAATTATTTTTGTAGGACTAATTATTATAGGAATTATATTTATAGGACTAATTATTATAGGAATTATTTTTGTAGGACTAATTATTATAGGAATTATATTTATAGGATTAATTATTATAGGAATTATATTTATAGGACTAATTATTATAGGAATTATATTTATAGGACTAATTATTATAGGAATTATTTTTGTAGGACTTATTATTATAGGAATTATTTTTATAGAACTAATTATTATAGGAATTATTTTTATAGGACTATAAAAATTCATTATGGATTGCCTGAGAAATTTAAATATGGTTAATTTAAAATGCAAACGTTTTTTGGTAGAAGATTGATTATAAAAATTCTTCGCAATATTGTAAAATATTTATGGTATTAATAATTAAAGGATTAAACTATTGAAATGTGTCGAATAAATGAGTAAATGCTTCTTGATTTTTAATTGCTTTGGAAATCCAAGTATGATTAACTTAAAATGCAAACGTTTTTTAGTAGAAGATTGATTATAAAAATTCCTCGTAATATTGTACAAATATTTATCGTATTAATAATTAAAGAAAGGGTTATACTATTGAAATGTGTCTAATAAATCAGTAACTTGGTTTTTGGTTTTTAATTCCCTTAGAAATCCAAATATGATTAACTTAAAATGCAAACGTTTTTTGGTAGAAGATTAATTATAAAAATTCCTAATAATATTGTACAAATATAAATTAGTAAATGCTTTTTTGGTTTTTAATTCCCTTGGAAATCCAAATATGATTAATTTAAAATGCAAACGTTTTTTTAGTAGAAGATTGATTATAAAAATTCTTAACAATATTGTACAAATAATTATCGTATTAATAATTAAAGGGTTAAACTATTGAAATGTGTCCAATAAATGAGTAAATACTTTTTTGATTTTTAATTGCCTTGGAAATCCAAATATGATTAATTTAAAATGCAAACGTTTTTTGGTAGAAGATTGATAATAAATATTCCTCACAATATTGTAAAATATTTATCGTATTAATAATTAAAGGGTTAAACTATTGAAATGTGTCGAATAAATGAGTCAACGCTTTTTTTGGTTTTGAATTGCCTTGGAAATCCAAATATGATTAATTTAAAATGCAAACGTTTTTTAGTAGAAGATTGATAATAAATATTCCTCGCAATATTGTAAAATATTTATCGTATTAATAATTAAAGGGTTAATCTATTGAAATGTGTCGAATAAATGAGTAAATGCTTTTTTTGGTTTTGAATTGCCTGAGAAATTTAAATATGATTAACTTAAAATGCAAATGTTTTTTGGTACAAGATTAATTATAAGAATTGCACATATTATATATTATAATAGTAAAAATATTTATGATATTAATAGTTGAAGAGTTAACCTATTAATTGTATTAATTAAAGTGAGTGATTTCAAGTTTTAAATTGCAGCAAAAATCAAATTTAAAAAATTCAGTTGTGTTTTCTTTGGCATAGAATTGACTGTAAAAATTGCTTTTAATAATTAGGTGAATTGGTAAAATTGAGTTAATATTATAATACTATATTATATTTATAATATATGAAAATATAAATAATATTGGCTTAGAATTGACAAAAAGAAAAATTGCTTAGTATAATTTGATACAATTTCGATTGATAAATTATATTAAATCTATAATATACAAAAATGTAAATAATAATGGCTTAGAATTGGCTAAAAGAAAAATTGCTTAGAATAATTTAACACAATTTCGATTGGTAAATTATATTAAATCTATAATATACAAAAATATAAATAATAATGGCTTAGAATTGACAAAAAGAAAAAAAAGATTACAATAATTTGACACAATTTCGATCGATAAATTATATTAAATCTATAATATACAAAAATGTAAATAATAATGGCTTAGAATTGGCTAAAAGAAAAATTGCTTAGAATAATTTAACACAATTTCGATTGGTAAATTATATTAAATCTATAATATACAAAAATGTAAATAATAATGGCTTAGAATTGGCTAAAAGAAAAATTGCTTAGAATAATTTAACACAATTTCGATTGGTAAATTATATTAAATCTATAATATACAAAAATATAAATAATATTGGCTTAGAATTGACAAAAAGAAAAATAGCTTAGTATAATTTGATACAATTTCGATTGATAAATTATATTAAATCTATAATATACTAAAATGTAAATAATATTGGCTTAGAATTGACTAAAAGAAAAATAGCTTAGAATAATTAAGATAAATGCAAAAGAGTATTGGAATATAATATCGATAATCGTACGAATAAATATATAAAAATGATAGTATTATAATATTATACTGTGTAAAATTCAAAATAGCGTTTTAATTATTTCTAAAACCTGTCTATCGCGTTGTCACGTTAAGTAACTGCATTTTCCATATCTTCTATATTTCCCACATTTCCCATATTTACCACATCTTCTCTATATCTTCTGTATTTTCTATATTTCCCATATTTTCCATTTCTTCTCTATATATTCTATATTTCCCATATCTTCTCTATATCTCCTATATTTCCCGTATTTCCCATATCTTCTCTATATCTTCTATATTTACCACATCTTCTGTATTTTCTATATTTCCCATATTTTCCATTTCTTCTCTATATCTTCTATATTTCCCGTATTTCCCATATCTTCTATATTTCCCATATCTTCTGTATTTTCTATATTTCCCATATTTTCCATTTCGTCTCTATATATTCTATATTTTCTATATTTCCCATATTTCCCATATCTTCTCTATATCTTCTATATTTCCCATATTTCCCATATCTTCTCTATATCTTCTATATTTCCCATATCTTCTGTATTTTCTATATTTCCCATATTTCCCATTTCTTCTCTATATATTCTATATTTTCTATATTTCCCATATTTCCCATATCTTCTCTATATCTTCTATATTTCCCATATCTCCCATATCTTCTCTATATCTTCTATATTTTCTATATTTCCCATATTTCCCATTTCTTCTCTATATATTCTATATTTTCTATATTTCCCATATTTCCCATATCTTCCATATTTCCCATATTTCACATAGTGAAATAAGGCAGAAAGATCAAATATCACCTGCCACATTTTTCGTTTTCCTTTTTTTTTTGTCCGTGTTTTTTCCCCTTTTTGCTTCGCTTTTTTTCGTACGCGTCGAAGCAGCGATCGCCCCAAAAGATTAGTTTATCGGCGATCGCGGTTGGAAATATTACACTTGGCTCGTTACCAGATGGCCACCAGATGCTTCCTCGGATGTCACTTGCAACCGAATTTCTTAGTTCTCTTACGATTTCCACCGCGACGACACCGAACGTCTACGCTAAAATTTCGGGAAATTAATAACACGTGTTTTTCGTAATCACCGTTAAATTTCCGTCCAAGAATAGTCACGGTTGGTCTGAGGTTATTGGCAAATAAGAAACTTTCGTTTAATTACTCGGTGAAGTTTGGTGAATTTGCATACGGAATAGGTGATTAGTAAAAAATATAGATGATAGGGAAAATGTGGAAAGTATTGGAAATGTGGAATATGTAGTGAAAATATGGAGGATAAGGGAAATATGGAAATTATGGGAAATATAGAAAATATGGAAGACGTGGAAGACATGGAAAATATGGGAAATATAGAAGATATAGAAAAGATATGGTAAATATGGAAAATACAGAATATATAGAGAAGATATGGAAAATATAGAAAATACAGAAGATATGGTAAATATGGGAAATGTGGGAAATATAGAAGATATGGAAAATGCAGAAAATATGGAAAATATTGAAGATATGGACAATATAGAAAATATGAGAAATATAGAAAATATAGAGAAGATATGGAAAATATAGAAGATACGGAAAATATGGAAAATATGAGACATATAGAAAATATAGAGAAAATATGGAAGACAAGGAAAATATGGAAATTATGGAAAATATAGGAAATAAGGAAAATAAGGAAGACAAGGAAAATATGGAAGTTATGGAAAATATAGAAAATATGAAAAATAAGGAAGATATGAAAAATATTGGAGACATGGAAGATATGGGAAATACAGAAAATATAGAGAAGATATGGTAAACATAGAAAATACAGAAAATATAGATAAAATATGGAAGACTGGGAAAATATGGAAATTATAGAAAATATAGGAAATATGGAAAATACGGAAGACAAGGAAAATATGGAAATTATGGAAAATATAGAAAATATGAAAAATAAGGAAGATATGGAAAATATGGAATATATAGAAAATGTAGAGAAGATATGGAAAACATAGAAAATACAGAAGATATGGAAAATACAGAAAATATAGAGAAAATATGGAAAATATGGAAAATATAGAAAATATGAGAAATATAGAAAATATAGAGAGAATATGGCAAACATAGAAAATACAAAAGATATGGAAATACAGAAAATATGGAAAATATAGAAAGCATGGAAGATATGGAAAATATGGAAAATACAGAAAATATAGAGAAAATATGGACGACAAAGAAAACATGGAAATTATGGAAAATATAGAAAACATAGAAAATAAGGATGATATCGAAAATATGGCAAATATAAAAAATATGGAAAATATAGAAGATATGGAAAATATAGGAAATATGAGAAATATAGAAAATATAGAGAAGATATGGAAAACATAGAAAATACAGAAGACATGGAAAATACAGAAAATATAGTGAAAATACGGAAAATATAGAAAACATAGGAGATATGGAAAATATGGGAAATATAGAAAATATAGAGAAAATATGGAAGACAAGGAAAACATGGAAATTATGGAAAATATAGAAAATATGGTAAATATAAAAGATATGGAAAATATAGAAAATATAAGAAATATACAAAATATAGAGAAGATATGGCAAACATAGAAAATACAGAGAAAATATGGAAAACAAGGAAAATATGGAAAATATAGAAAATATGGAAAATAAGGAAGATATGGAAAATATAGAAAACATGGAAGATATGGAAAATATGGGAAATATAGAAAATGTAGAGAAGATATGGCAAACATAGAAACTACACAAAATATGAAAAATACAGAAAATATAGAGAAAATATGGAAGATATAGAAAACATGGAAGATATGGAAAATATGGGAAATATAGAAAACATGAAAGATATGGAAAATATGGGAAATATAGAAAATATAGAGAAGATATGGAAAACATAGAAAATACAGAAGATATGGAAAATACAGAAAATATAGAGAAAATATGGAAGACAAGGAAAACATGGAAATTATGGGAAATATAGAAAACATGGAAGATATGGAAAATATAGAAAATACAAAGAAAATATGGAAAACATAGAAAATACAGAAGATATGGAAAATACAGAAAATATAGAAAACATGGAATATATGGAATATATGAGAAATATAGAAAACATGGAAGATATGGAAAGTATGAGAAACATACAAAATATGGAAGATATAAAGTAGATACGGTAAATATAGGAAATATGGGAAATACAAAACATATGGAAAATATATAAAGTATAGAAGATATGGAAAACACAGAAAATATGCAAAATATAAAAGATATGAGAAACCTAAAAAATATAGAAAATATATAGAAGATATGGAAAATACAGAAAATACAGAAAAAGTATTGAAAGATTTTCATTCTTAATACTCATATATTATCTATAATCTACATAATTGATATCTATTGGAAATATTATCATTGTACAAGTTCAATAATATAATTGCAATATCGAATGATAAGGTGATACATTGCGATACGGAATCGTAGCGCAGCAAAGACCTTGGACAGCTAAATAAATTCTCCAAATCACCTCATCTTGTATGATCTCTCTCTCTTTCTTTTTTTCTGTTCCTCCATTTTCTATTGGATTTATCTTGCTGTCGGATCTTTGCCGCGGTCTGTGCATTATGGATAGCTCGCATGTCCTCAACCCCACTTTTCTCCACGCTGCGTATTTCCTCTTTTTTTATTTTCAACCCGCTTCCCATATTTTCTTTCTCTATATTCCGAGGAATTCGATGGATTCAAAATTCGGCTATTAGAAATCGTTCGACAAGCTTTCAACTCTGAAGACTTGAAAATTTAATAGGTCGCAAATTTTCAGGATACGGAATTCGAAAGTTTGGCAAATTGAAGGATTTAAAAGTTGAAGATTTGAAAATGTGAAAAGTTGTAAATTTTAAGGATATGGAATTCAATAGGTTGGCAAATCAAAGGCTTTGAAAGTTGAAGGTTTTAAAATGTGAAAAGTTGTAAATTTTAAGGATATGGAATTCGAAAGTTTGGCAAATTAAAGGCTTTGAAAGATAAAGATTTCAAAATGTGAAAAGATGTAAATTTTAGCAATGTGGAATTCAAAAGTTTGGCAAATTAAAGGCTTTGAAAGTTGAAGGCTTTAAAATGTGAAAAGTTGCAAATTTTAAGGATATGGAATGCGAAAGTTTGGCAAATTAAAGGCTTTGAAAGTTGAAGGTAGTAAAATTGTAAGAGTTGCAAATTTTAAGGATATGGAATTCGAAAGTTTGGCAAATTAATGGCTTTGAAAGTTAAAGATTTCAAAATGAAAAAAGTTGCAAATTTTAAGGATATGGAATTCAAGAGTTTGTCAAATTAAAGGCTTTGAAAGTTGAAGGTTTTAAAATTGTAAGGGTTGCAAATTTTAAGGATATGGAATTCAAAAGTTTGGCAAATTAAAGGCTTTGAAAGTTGAAGGTTTCAAAATGTGAAAAGTTGTAAATTTTAAGGATCTAGAATTCAAAAGTTCGGCAAATTAAAGGCTTTGAAAGATAAAGATTTCAAAGTGTGAAAAGTTGTGAAGTTTAACAATGTGGAATTCAAAAGTTTGGCAAATCAAAGGATTTGAAAGTTGAAGGTTTTAAAATTGTAAATGTTGCAAATTCTAATGATGTAGAATTTAAAAGTTTGGCAAATTAAAGGCTTTGAAAATTAAAGGTTTTAAAATTCGAAGGGTTGCAAATTTTAACGATATGGAATTCAAAAGTTTGGCAAATTAAAGGCTTTGAAAGTTGAAGGTAGTAAAATTGTAAGAGTTGTAAATTTTAAGTATATGGAATTCAAAAGTTTGGCAAATTAAAGGCTTTGAAAGTTGAAGGTTTCAAAATGTGAAAAGTTGTAAATTTTAACAATGTGGAATTCAAAAGTTTGGCAAATTAAAGGCTTTGAAAGTTGATGGTTTTAAAATTGTAAGGGTTGCAAATTTTAACGATGTGAAGTTCAAAAGTTTGGGAAATCAAAGGTTTTAAAATTGTAAGGGTTGCAAATTTTAACGATGAGGAATTCAACAATTAGAGAAGTTAAAGGCTTGGAAATTTAAAGGTTTAAAAATTTAAAGGCTTAGAAATTTGAAAATTTAAAGGTTCAGAAATTTGCAAGTTCAAAGGCTTAAAAATTTGCAAATTTAGAAATTTAATGGCTTACAAATATAAAAGCTTAAAAATTTGCAAGTCTAGGAATTTAATTGCATAGAAATTTCAAAGCTTGGAAATTTGATAGCTTTGAAATTTAAATGTTTTAAAATTCGAAGGGTTGCAAATTCTAACGTGTTGACATTAAAAAGTTTGGAAAAATTAAAGGCTTTGAAAGTTGAAACTTTTAAGACTCGAAGAATTGCAAATTTTAACGATATAAAATGCAACAGTTTCTTAAATTAAATACTTGAAAATTAGAAGGCTTAGAAATATGAAAGCCTGCAAATTCAAAAGCTTAAAAATTTCCAAGTCTACAAATTTAACAAAATTTCCTTAAAAATGTCAAAGTTCCAAAATTCGTAAATTTACAAATTTAAAAGCCACGAAATTTAATAGCAAATAAATTACTTAAATACCAAAATAAAAATAATACAAAAACTCTGATGCTTTGTAAATTCTCAGGCATTAAAATTCAAGTTCGAATTATTACAAAACTCCCCAATTCTAAACTTCGTAAAATCCCACGTTTCTAATTAATTGTAGCAGCCGAATGTTGATACAATTAAACGACGACCAGAAATTTTAGAGTTGCGAATCGAATTGACAGTTTCGACGTAGCGACGTTCAATCGAAAGCAACGAGAGTTCGACGTAACTGTTACGGAATAATTTCCAAGTAATAACAACGTTTGATCGCTTTAGTACTACGCTCGTCCTTGGGACATTCGTGCAAAAACCAGGCGGTTGTTTTAATGGCCAGTATAATTTTCGCGATGAGACATTGTCGGTGACACATCGCGAGCATAAAACTTTTCACAGCGATCGATTTAAGCGACCGATGAACGGCTAAAAAGGAAAACAGATACGCGCCCTATAAATTGTTCCCGGAGTTAAGTGCTAACGTTGCATTCGATTAAAAATGAAAATAGGTCAAAAGTTGTATTATAACACGTATCGTCACTTTAAGTGACTTTGTTTAACTATTTTAGAACGTGTTTAATATAAGGATCGTTTCAGTTTAGAGGGTAATATTGTTTAATAGATCTCTATTAGTCAAAGAAAGGACTAAAATTGAAATAATATTGGATTAATATTGGGTTAGGATTGGAGTAAGATTGGAATAAAATTGGAATAATATTGGATTAATATTGGATTAACATTGAGTTAATATTACACTAAAATTGGAATAATATTGGAGTAGTATTGGAATAATATTGGATTAATATTGAATTAATATTGGATTAATATTGAATTAATATTAGACTAAAATTGGAATAATATTGGAGTAGTATTGGAATAATATTGGATTAATATTGAATTAATATTAGACTAAAATTGGAATAATATTGGAGTATTGGGATAATATTGGATTAATATTAAATTAATATTGGATTAATATTGAATTAATATTAGACTAAAATTGGAATAGTATTGGAATAGTATTGGAATAGTATTGGAATAGTATTGGAGTAGAATTCGAATAATATTGGATTACTATTGAATTAATATTGAATTAATATTGGCTTAATATTGGATTAGGATTGGACTTAGATTGGAATAATATTGGATTAATATTGAATTAATATTAGACTACAATTGGAATAGTATTGGAATAGTATTGGAGTAGAATTGGAATAATATTGGATTACTATTGAATTAATATTGAATTAATATTGGATTAATATTGGATTAGGATTGGACTTAGATTGGAATAATATTGGATTAATATTGGGTTAGGATTGGACTTAGATTGGAATAATATTGGATTAATATTGAATTAATATTAGACTAAAATTGGAATAGTATTGGAATAGTATTGGAGTAGAATTGGAATAATATTGGATTACTATTGAATTAATATTGAATTAATATTGGATTAATATTGGATTAGGATTGGACTTAGATTGGAATAATATTGGATTAATATTGGGTTAGGATTAGACTTAGATTGGAATAATATTGGATTAATATTGAATTAATATTAGACTAAAATTGGAATAGTATTGGATTAATATTGAATTAATATTGTATGAATATTGAATTAATATTCGACTCAAATTGGAATAATATTGGATTAATATTGAATTAATATTCGACTAAAATTGGAATAATATTAGAGTAGTATTGGAATAATATTGGATTAATATTGAATTAATATTAGACTAAAATTGGAATAGTATTGGAGTAGTATTGGAATAGTATTGGTGTAGAATTGGAATAATATTGGATTACTATTGAATTAATATTGAATTAATATTGGGTTAGGATTGGACTTAGATTGGAATAATATTGGATTAATATTGAATTAATATTAGACTAAAATTGGAATAATATTGGAGTAGTATTGAATTAATATTGGATTAATATTGAATTAATATTGAATTAGTATTGGATTGATATTGAATTAATATTGGATTAATATTAATTTAATAATGGATTCATATTAAATCAATATTGGTCTAATATACTATTAATATTAAAAAAAAACGGAGAAAATTCACAAAGAAAATTGCGTTAAAAATAATAATCAAATATTCCTCTCCATTTCTTACAAAAACAAACAACATTGCCAATAATTCAACCAATAAATCTTCCAATTAAAAATATAGATATTAAATGTGTGTGTGTGTGTGTGTGTAGTTAAACGAAAACCGGAGGAAATTCGCAAAAAGAATTACGGGGAAGGGGGAAAAAAGATGGGAAGCGAATAAAAATGGCCGGATAGAAAAAAGGGAAAAAGAAAGAGAGGATTGGGGAAAAAAAAAAGAAAATAGATAGATAAAGAAAGAAAGAAAGACTTTCATTAGTCACGGAAGGGTTTGCATTGTCCTTCCGTGATAGATCTAAGTGATCAATGACGATTTCCGACGCAAAGTGGCCGCACGCCTCGATTAGAATCTCGTGACTGAGAAACGCGAGGGTGACGCGTGCAGAAACTTCCTTAATGGTACCTTACAATTTGTGCGCGCACCCTTCTAACGACTTTTGCACATTCTACGGGAGCAACACAGCGGAGCTATGGGGCTAATAGAAGGGGTCGGAGAAATTAAGTGGAAACCGCTAACACTTAGGTATTTCAACTGCAAACTCAATTATCCCTCTTGTTTCTTTCGAGAGGCTTTAGAATTTCTGCAAACTCGTCGAAACTGCCAATTAATTATGCATATTAATTCTTCGCCAATTCTTTGTACCTGTGTTTTACGATTAATTCATTCAATTAACGAGCGATTAATTAATGATATAAATTAAGTCGATTGATGGTAATTGTTTTTAAATCGATTAATAAATCGGTGGCAGGTATTTTAACTTATTGTTAGAAATGATTCGATAGCAAAGGTTGTGAATAATTAAACGAGAAATATTTCTTTCGCGAATTGAAAGAGAATTGAAGGTAAAGATTTGGAATTAATGTAGGAAATTTAGAGTGATTATTAAGGAAGTGGTTAATAGTTGTTTTAGATTAGAAATGGTTGAATCAATGCAAACTTTGCAATTCGAAGACTTTGAACTTTGAGACCATTTAAATTCCTAATAAATAATGAAAATTGGAAGCTTTGTAATTTGAAGATTTTTAACTTTGAGACCATTTAAATTCCTAATAAATATAGAAAATTAAAAGCTTTGTAATTCGAAGATTTTGAACTTTGAGAATATTTAAATTCCTTATGAATATTGAAAATTGGAAGCTTTGGAATTCGAAGATTTTGAACTTTGAGACCATTTAAATTTCTAATGAATATTGAAAATTGGAAGCTTTGTCATTCGAATATTTTGAACCTTGAGAATATTTAAATTCCTTATGATTATTGAAAATTAAAAGCTTTGCAATTTGAAGACTTTGAACTTTGAGACCATTTAAATTCCTAATAAATATTGAAAATTGGAAGCTTTGTAATTCGAAGATTTTGAACTTTGAGAATATTTAAATTCCTAATGAATATTCAAAATTAAAAGCTTTGCAATTTGAAGACTTTGAACTTTGAGACCATTTAAATTCCTAATAAATATTGAAAATTGGAAGCTCTGTAATTCGAAGATTTTGAACTTTGAGACCATTTAAATTTCTAATGAATATTGAAAATTGGAAGCTTTGTAATTCGAAGATTTTGAACTTTGAGACCATTTAAATTCCTAATAAATATTGAAAATTGGAAGCTTTGTAATTCGAAGATTTTGAACTTTGAGAATATTTAAATTCCTAATGAATATTGAAAATTAAAAGCTTTGTAATTCGAAGACTTTGGGAATTCTGAAGAGGCTGCAAAAATTCAGAAGCTTTAGAATTCGAAGGTTTAAACAATTTGAAGGCTTTTAAATTTGAAGTCCTGGAATTTTGGAGCATCAGAAAGTTGCACCTTTCTAAATTCGAAGGCTTAGAGAAAATTGGAAACTTTGACAAATCCGAATGCTTCGAAATTCGAAGAATCAAAGACATGAAAGCTTCGAATTTTGGATCCTTGAAAATCCAAAAGCTTCGAATTTTGGAGCCTTGAAAATACAAAAGCTTCGAAATTCGAAGAATCAGAGACATAAAAGCTTCAAACTTTGGAACCTTGAAAATCCAAAAGCTTCGAAGTTCGAAGAATCAGAGACATAAATGCTTCGAATTTTGGAGCCTTGAAAATCCAAAAGCTTCGAAATTCGAAGAATCAGAGACATAAAAACTTCAAACTTTGGAACCTTGAAAATCCAAAAGCTTCGAAGTTCGAAGAATCAGAGACATAAAAGCTTCAAACTTTGGATCCTTGAAAATCCAAAAGCTTCGAATTTTGGAGTATTGAAAATCCAAAAGCTTCGAAATTCGAAGAATCAGAGACATAAAAGCTTCAAACTTTGGAGCATTGAAAATCCAAAAGCTTCGAAATTCGAAGAATCAGAGACATAAAAGCTTCAAACTTTGGAGCATTGAAAATCCAAAAGCTTCGAAGTTCGAAGAATCAAAGACATAAAAGCTTCGAATTTTGGAGCCTTGAAAATCCAAAAGCTTCGAATTTTGGAGCCTTGAAAATCCAAAAGCTTCGAAGTTCGAAGAATCAGAGACATAAAAACTTCAAACTTTGGAGCATTGAAAATCCAAAAGCTTCGAAGTTCGAAGAATCAAAGACATAAAAGCTTCGAATTTTGGAGCCTTGAAAATCCTAAAGCTTCGAAATTTGGAACTTTGAAAATCCAAAAGCTTTGAAATTCGAAGAATCAGAGACATAAAAATTTCAAACTTTGGAACCTTGAAAATCCAAAAGCTTCGAAATTCGAAGAATCAGAGACATAAAAATTTCAAACTTTGGAACCTTGAAAATCCAAAAGCTTCGAAATTCGAAGAATCAGAGACATAAAAGCTTCAAACTTTGGAACCTTGAAAATCCAAAAGCATCGTCAAATATAAAGGCTTTAAAATTCTTAAGCAGTGAATGAAATTCAACTGAAAACCATTCGCTTTAAAAATTCTCGAAGCTTCGATAACTCGAAAAAGCATTAATGAATAAATTCAACGAGTTCAACATTCAAAATCACCGAAATTTCCAAGTATCAAAAATTGCACGTATCAAAAAAAGTCATCAGCTTCGAAATATGGAAATGCAAACAATGCTTCGAAAACGCGAAATAATGAAAATCCACTAGCATAAAAACGCCAACAAATTACGAATAGTAAACGATTAGTCCAAGGCTCACTTTTTCCCTACAAATTAAAATAGATACGAGTATTTATTAACCGTGACGAGATAAGATCGACGATTGAGAAAAATCTGCACGCGTGGCCACGTGTGACAAAGCGAAAAGGGTGGAAGAAGACGATAACGAATTCGCAGCTGTGGTGTGTTGCAAGTTGCGCAGTACGCGAAAATGTTTCAGCGCCGGCGCCGTGGATAATCCAATGGGATCATCTACCAATCCTTGAAAAGGAAACTAGACCAATGATGAGGTGAGGGTGGTCCCGTTTTAACAGATATTCGTCGCTCGGATAAAATAGCCGAGAGAAACAGATTCACTCGAATAATGTACTTACTTAGTTACTACTGTGCAGAGGTGACTGCTTGGCGAGGCAAACGCGATTGACTGTCGCACTTTAGCGACACCTTCAGTCGCGCGTATTATCATTGACTAAGGACAGGATAATAGACCACTTGTACAATTCTTTGTTTTGTCTCATGGATTTGGGGCTCATGAGCTTTGGATTAATATTGAATTAATGTTGGATTAAATTTGGAGTAATATTGGAGTAGTATTGGAATAATATTGGATTAATATTGGATTACTATTGGGTTAATATTGGATGTATATTGGAATAAGTTTGGAATAATATTGGAGTAGTATTGGAATAATATTGGATTAATATTGGACTAAGTTTGCAATAATATTGGAGTAGTATTGGAATAATATTGGATTAATATTGGATTACTATTGGGTTAATATTGGATTAATATTGGATGTATATTGGATGTATATTGGAATAAGTTTGGAATAATATTGGAGTAGTATTGGAATAATATTGGATTAATATTGGACTAAGTTTGCAATAATATTGGAGTAGTATTGGAATAATATTGGATTAATATTGGATTACTATTGAATTAATATAGGGTTAATATTGGATATATATTGGCCTAAGTTTGGAATAATATTGGAGTAGTATTGGAATAATATTGGATTAATATTAAATTAATATTGGGTTAATATTGGATTGACATTGGATTAATATTGGACTAAGTTTGCAATAATATTGGAGTAGTATTGAAATAATATTGGATTAATATTGGACTAAGTTTGCAATAATATTGGAGTAGTACTGGAATAATAATGGATTAATATTGGGTTAATATTGGACTAAGTTTGCAATAATATTGGAGTAGTATTGAAATAATATTGGATTAATATTGGACTAAGTTTGGAATAATATTGGAATAGTACTGGATTAATATTGGATTAATATTGGATTACTATTGAATTAATATTGAATTAAGTTTGCAATAATATTGGAGTAGTATTTGAATAATATTGGATTAATATTGGATTACTATTGAATTAATATTGAATTAATATAGGGTTAATATTGGGTTAATATTGGATATATATTGGACTAAGTTTGGAATAATATTGGAGTAGTACTGGAATAATAATGGATTAATATTGGATTAATATTGGATTAAGTTTGCAATAATATTGGAGTAGTATTGAAATAATATTGGATTAATATTGGACTAAGTTTGCAATAATATTGGAGTAGTATTGGAATAATATTGGATTAATATTGGACTAAGTTTGCAATAATATTGGAGTAATATTGGATTAATATTGGATTAATATAGGACTAAAATGGGAATAATATTGAAATAATATTGGAATAGTATTGGAATAACATTGGATTAATATTGTATTAATATTAGACTAAAATTGGATAAAAATTGGAGTAGTATTGGAATAATATTGGATTAATATTGAATTAATATTGAATTTCTATTGGATTAATATTGGGCTAATATTGGGTTAATATTGGATTAATATTAGACTAAGTTTGGAATAACATTGGATTAATATTGAATTAATATTGTATTAATATTAGACTAAAATTGGAATAATATCGGAGTAGTATTGGAATAATATTGGATTAATATTAGACTAAAATTGCAATAATATTGGAGTAGTATTGGAATAATATTGGAATAATATTGGATTAATATTGACTAAATATTGAATTAATATTGAATTTCTATTGGATTAATATTGGGATAATATTAAATTAATATTGGATTAATATTGAATTTCTATTGGATTTCTATTGGATTTTTATTGGATTAATATTGAATTAATATTGGATTAATATTGTATTAATATTGAATTAATATTGGAATAATATTGAATTAATATTGAACTAAGTTTGGAATAATATTGAATTAATATTGAACTAAGTTTGGAATAATATTGAATTAATATTGGATTCACATTAGATTAATATTAAATTAATATTAGATTAATAATGCATTGATATTGCATTAATAATGCATTGATATTGCATTAACATTGAACAAAATTTATAATAATATTCGAACATTATCCGAATACATTTCTAAATATCCTCCAAATACATAAAATATTTAAAACACCGGTTCGAAGTGGTTACATAAATGGAAAAAGCACACGAAACTACTTACACGCGTACGCGAACCGAAATAGAAAATTATCTTTCGGAAGAGACACACTGCAGCGTATTATTACCCATACGCTGCGTATCTTAAAAAAGAAATAAAGTAAAACGATTATGCTAGCGTTTAAAATATTTACGCGTGAAATGCAACGTACGACGAATTCGAAGATTTCAATAATTCGAAGTATATTTAATCCTTCGAAGTAAGAACAATTTTGCCACTCTTCGGTTTTCCATGACTACGAAATTAATTTACTTTCCGAGTAATAATTTTCAAAAGCAGCTCGGCGTAAAATTTCTACTAGTCGCCGGTTCGAAATGAGTGACAAGCGACAGGTGGAAGGAAGAAGCGTCGACAATGAAAATAGAAACAGGCATTCTATGTTCAACCGAGCGTAGAATAAACCCCTTCTCGTTTCACGCAATAGTTTCAGGCTATGATAAACTTCCCAGTATAATAGACAATAACTATGACATGCAAACTAATTATAGAACGAAACACCGAGGCACTGAAATTGAACCTGTGCAGTGAATTTTATTCGAAAATTTGCCTGGAAATCGAGTTCAAAATTGGGCACATTTTTTGCTAATCAATGCTTTCTTTTTTTTTTTATATATATATATAACAAATTTAAATTTAGTAACAATATTACTATTAAAAATACTTGCAAATGAATATACTTGAAATTGTCTCACGTAACAATATTAAATTTAGTAACAATATTAAATTTAGTAACAATATTACTATTAAAAATTCTTGCAAATGAATAAACTTGAAATTGTCTCGCATGGCAATATTAAATTTAACCCCTTGGACTAACTTACGAATTCTTCAATGATTATCCACTGAAACGTTGACTATTTGTTGCTTCACCACTACATCGAATGCAAAACATTGAAACGTTGTACGCAATTCTTACCTATTAAAAATCTCAATCTCGAAATCTTACGAATTGAAATAAAACGAATACAAATTAAAAAAAAGAGGAATTCAAATTGAAATAAAATGAATACAGTTTAAAAGAAAGAGGAATTCAAATTGAAGTAAAACGAATACAATTAAAAAAGAGGAATTCAAATTGAAATAAAATGAATACAGTTTAAAAGAAAGAGGAATTCAAATTGAAGTAAAACGAATACAAATTAAAAGAAAGAGGAATTCAAATTGAAATAAAACGAATGCAAATTAAAAAAGAAGAATTCAAATTGAAGTAAAACGAATACAAATTTAAAAAGAGGAATTCAAATTGAAGTAAAATGAATACAAATTAAAAGAAAAGAAATTCAAATTGAAGTAAAACGAATGCAAATTAAAAGAAAAGGAATTCAAATTGAAATCAAACGAATGCAAATGAAAAAAAAAATGAATTCAAGTTGAAATAAAACGAATACAAATTGAAATAAATTGAACACAAATATAAAAAAAAGGAATTCAAATTGAAATAAAACGAATGCAAATTAAAAGGAAAGGAATTCAAATTGAAGTAAAACGAATACAAATTTAAAAAGAGGAATTCAAATTGAAGTAAAACGAATACAAATTTTAAAAAAGGAATTCAAATCGATCATAAAAAAATACAGAATATTTTTATCGTACATCGTCCATAGGCTAAACCACTATTATATTTCTTTATTTTATAAGCCAAAGTTTGAATACCAATATTAACCATAAAAAAGACTAACTGTTGCAAATAAATATCTAAAATAATATACTTCTCATAGATCCCGCCAATAAAGATACAAAAACTATTGTAATATTTATCAACGCTTCTTTTGTACCATTGTTATTCGTTACTTTGCCGCGTATACAATTTTACGGTTGAAATTTTACGGAGATGGTTAAACATTGACGTTGTTAAGAAGTCCTTTGGGATAGGATAGTTGCCTGAGGAATGGTTGAAAGATAGAAGCTGACACGGGGGACAGGTGGATCTAAATAAAGATTGGACCAACGCCAGAATCTCCAAGATGGCCGAAACGAAAGATTCGAGGCGTGTCGTCGTTGTCGTTGTCGTCGTCGTCGTGGTCGTCGCCTCGACGTTTTACGTTTCTGAATGCTTACGACACCACCGCGGATTTACTAGCGCCGAGAAAATCCCACACGGACACCGGTGTTGGATTTCACATTTCCACCTACGATCCTATCGTCGCTAATTTCAGGACACGTGCTTCTCTACTATTATACGGTCAAATTCTTCGTCGATTTTTCATTTCTACGCTCTGCGCGATCGTTGGCGACGATTACGTTTTCAACGCGATTAATATGCTTTTTTTACAGAACGTAGTTATTTAGTATAAGTTAAGTATAAGTGTATAAGTTCGATGAATTGTGAAACGGGTTGAAGACAAATGGTTACTTAATAAATTAGGAGGCAAAATTTAATTCGAACGATGAGTTTAATTTTGTATTGGAAGATTGGATGTTGTATGAAGAAAAATTGTGCAGAATGTTGGAACTATTTGTAAGCGACGCGATGGAAGAATAGTGGTGAAGTTATGGTAGCTTAAGTAGGTAATAAAATAATAGTAGGGTTCACTGTTTTCGAATTAAGTTAATTGGATCGTTGAAAATTGCAATTATTTAGTTTTTTAATCCTCAGATATGATTAGCTATTAAATCTGATTGAAAATGATTTTTGTGTACATTAATAATTGCCTGTATTCAATTTTCTACCCATAGAAAATGATTAGCTATTAAATTTCATTGAAAGTAATTTTTGTGTACATTAATAATTGCCTGTATTTAATTTTCTACCCATAGAAAATGATTAGCTGTTCAATTTCATTGAAAATAATTTTTGAGTAGATTAATAATTGCCTGTATTCAATTTTCTACCCTCAGAAAATGATTAGCTATTAAATATGATTGAAAGTAATTTTTGTGTGGAATAATAATTGCCTGTATTCAATTTTCTACCCATAGAAAATGATTAGCTATTAAATATTATTGAAAGTAATTTTTGTGTGGAATAATAATTGCCTGTATTCAATTTTCTACCCCCAGAAAATGATTAGCTATTAAATTTCATTGAAAATAATTTTTGAGTAGATTAATAATTGCCTGTATTCAATTTTCTACCCCCAGAAAATGATTAGCTATTAAATATGATTGAAAGTAATTTTTGTGTGGAATAATAATTGCCTGTATTCAATTTTCTACCCATAGAAAATGATTAGCTATTAAATTTCATTGAAAATAATTTTTGAGTAGAATAATAATTGCCTCTATTTTATTTTCTACCCATAGAAAATGATTAGCTATTAAATTTCATTGAAAATAATTTTTGAGTAGATTAATAATTGCCTGTATTCAATTTTCCACCCATAGAAAAGGATTAGCTATAAAATTTCATTGGAAATAATTTTTGAGTAGAATAATAATTGCCTGTATTCAATTTTCTACCCATAGAAAATGATTAGCTATAAAATTTCATTGAAAATAATTTTTGAGTAGATTAATAATTGCCTGTATTTAATTTTCTACCCATAGAAAATGATTAGCTATTAAATTTCATTGAAAATAATTTTTGAGTAGATTAATAATTGCCTGTATTCAATTTTCTACCCATAGAAAATGATTAGCTGTTCAATTTCATTGAAAATAATTTTTGTGTAGAATAATAATTGCCTGTATTCAATTTTCTACCCATAGAAAATGATTAGCTATTAAATCTCATTGAAAATAATTATTCTATGCAATATTTAATTGCTACTATTTATTGTAGCTAGAATAGACTGTTTAATTCTTAAATCTTTCTATAAAAATAACATTCTTACGTAATATATGATTTCTAGTATTACTTTTAAGTAACTGATAACTGATTAGTTATTTTCGAGACGATAAAAGTCGGGGCGTTTACCATAATTCTCTAATTTAACCGAGAACATCAAATTTTTACCAATAATTTAATCCAATGTTCTACAAAAATTTTCGTATGTTACGAATAAAATTGCGATTATTGCGATTACTTTATATCATCGCAAAACATCGAATATTTAACATCTACTAAACTCTAATATAACCAAAATATTTTTATCTTTATTAGAAATCATTACTATTATTACCATAACAATAATAATAATAATAATATAATAAATTGCAAATATCTAAGAACGAGAATAAAGTAAAATATCTTCGAAACACTATTTTACTATTATTACCACAAGAATAATAATAATAATATAATAGATTGCGAATATTTAACAACGAGAATAAAGTAAAATATCGTTGAAAACAATTTTACTATTATTACCATAAGAATAATAATAATAATAGTAATAATGTCCAACTGTCGATCAACGAAAATAAAATGAATTATCTTCAAAAACTATTTTACTATTATTATCATTGTAACAATATTAATAATAGTAATATAATAAATTGAAAATATCGAACAACGAGAATAAAGTAAAATATCTTTGAAAACAATTTTACTATTATTATCACATAAATAACAATAATAATAGTAATAATGTCCAATTGTCGAACAACGAGAATGAAATGAATTATCTTAAATAACTATTTTACCATTATTACCACAAGAATAATAATAATAATAGTAATAATGTCCAATTGTCGAACGACGAGAATAAAATGAATTATCTTCAAAAACTATTTTACCATTATTATCATCGTAACAATATTAATAATAATAATATAATAATTTGCAAAATATCAAAACAACGAAAATAAAATAAAATATCTTCAAAAACTATTTTACCATTATTATCATCGTAACAATATTAATAATAGTAATATAATAAATTGCAAATATCGAAACAACAAGAATAAAGTAAAATATCTTTGAAAACAATTTTACTATTATTATCATCGTAACAATATTAATAATAATAATATAATAAATTGCAAAATATCGAAACAACGAGAATAAAATGAATTATCTTCAAAAACTATTTTACTCTTATTACCACAAGAATAATAATAATAACAGTAATAATGTTCAACTGTCGATCAACGAGAATAAAATGAATTATCTTTGAAAACAATTTTACTATTATTACCACAAGAATAACAATAATAATAGTAATATAATAAATTGCAAAAAATCGAAGCAATGAGAATAAAGTAAAATATCTTTAAAAACAATTTTACTATTATTATCATCGTAACAATATTAATAATAGTAATAGTATAAATTGCAAAATATCGAAACAATGAAAATAAAGTAAAATATCTTAGAAAAACTATTTTACTATTATTATCACAAGAATAATAATAATAACAGTAATAGTGTTCAACTGAATTATCTTAGAAAACAATATTACTATTATTACCACAAGAATAATGATAATAATAGTAATAATGGCGAGAATAGAATAAATGTGAATTGTTGTTTGGTATCCGGATATTCGTATGGAATTTGCCTGAATGACAGACGGTACACCGTGTTATATATATTAAAGTTCAAAAAAAACCACCAACCAACCAACCAACCAACCAACGTACAACACCAACAAATACAACACCAATAGCGACACCAAGTGTAGTGTAAGCCTTCACCACACACACAAGGTTATTAATAATATTATCAAAAATGGTTAGCGGAGCCTTCTGTTTTCTTTCTCTTTTTTTCTTTTTTTTATATATGGTTTATTACACTCGACGAGTTTCTCGTTCTCATCTAAACAAAATTCGTTCATACATCAAAAGATTATAGTAATGCGTTAGTATATTCTTCCTCCCCCGTGTTCAAATTCAAAACTAGTAGATTTATGTCAATATTTATCCATTCTTCGATGATAATTCGTAATTTTTTGTTTTTAACGAATCCGTCGACGAATTTAATTAATAGTTTTTCACGTGAAATACAGTGAAATTTGTTTCGATTTGCGCGATAATTTTTCCTAATCCGATTGCGGTATTTAAGTTTTGTTACGTAGGCAAATTTGGATTCTATTGGCTTTTGCTTTACTGTAATTATTAGCATGGTCTTTGGATTTTATTTGTCTTTTTTTACTGGCATAAATAATAAATACAGTGAGTAACAAGAATTATCGAGATGCGAAAAGTAAAAGAGATAATAAATTAATTTCACTTAATTCTTATTTGCAAACTTATTGTTTAGGATTCGAGATAATCAAATTGTTAATGGAACAGAAATTAAATATTGAAATAAGGAGATGACGAATTATTTTATTCGCAAATTTATTAAAAAAAGCTTTCGGGTAATAAAATTATTAAATGTGATAAAGAAACATAATATTTACACTTTACAAATTATAAACAACAGAATGAATATTTAGGATATCGAAGCAATCTAATAACTTCTTATTTTTTGTCTTTTATTAGTTTATTTTATTTACCCAAGTTTTAAATTCCATTTCCTTAATTTTGCAAGTTATGTAAAGAATTATTAAAGAAACTTACAATACTCAAAACTATATTATTTCATTTATTCAGATTTAAATTCGTTTTATTTAATTTTGTAAATTATGTAAAAAATTAGGTACTAAAAATGTAAATCGTATTCAAAACTATATTATTTTGTAACAAGTATTATTTCACTTATTTAATTTAAATTCCATTTCATTAACTTTGCAAATTATGTAAAGAATTATTAAAGAAACGTCCAATACTCAAAACTATATTATTTCAATTATTCAGATTTAAATTCGATTTCTTTAATCTTTAAATTGTGTAAAAAATTAGGTACTAAAAATGTAAATCGTATTCAAAACTATATTATTTTGTAACAAGTATTATTTCACTTACTTAATTTAAATTCCATTTCCTTAATTTTGCAAGTTATGTAAAGAATTATTAAAAAAATGTACAATACTCAAAACTATATTATTTCATTTAATTTTCCTACGTATGCAAAGAATTACCAAAAAAAACGTACAATACTCAAAACTATATTATTCCATTTACTCAGATTAAAATTCAATGTATCATTAAATTTGCCAAAAATTAACATACAAAATTCGCCCTCTATAATTTTACGCGTATGAAATCTGATTTAATACTAGCGTTGATACAATTTGGCCACGTCGAAATATATTTAATCGTTTAACCCTTTGCGAGCGAGTGTCTGAAAGAACTGCACAAGTTTCCTTGACCTCTTGGACACGAGTGGAGTTTTGAAGCGAGAAATTTGAATCGATACCATTAATAGACAGTTGCCGTTAATAGTTATGCAAGTATTCGTTAAGTATCGCCCACGAAATGTTAGCAATTAAGCTAAAACTATCGAATACTATTTTGCTCCGTTCGCAAAGGGTTAAGCCATCTCTTTCGAACGAGTTTCAATGTTGAGAGCAACTGTAAGTAAGTACGTAGTATTTCCGGGCGAATTTCTATGCTACGGGAAGAATCTGACTGGGCCAAAACGAGGTAAAACCGCGATAAAATCGATCGGAGGGATGAAAAATTAATGAACGTGTTGCCGTGTTTCGCGGCGGTGGCCGGCGCGCGGTTTGCTGGTCGATTTCCGGCGAAAAATACTCAAGAGATCCGCCGCTTCGGGCGAATCGGCCGAATCGTTCATAATTCAACGGAACTTCTACCGTCGCGCGGCACGCGTTTCATCTCTTCGCGCTTTCTTCGTTTCTTTTCTTTCTTTTCTTTTCGATCGAATTTTTTCGTTTCGGGTTCCATTCGATTTCTTAAACCTAGGCTAATTTTGTAGCATAAATTAAACGAAGGTTGATAAACCGGTAATTGATTCGCGGAGAACGTTTGGAGAAAAGTAGAATAATTGCCGGAAAATTGTTTCGAATAACGAAAAATGGGGAATTATAAATTTTGGTGTTTTTTTCTTTTCTTTTATTTTTTAGAATTAAATTAAAACGCGAATTGAATTTAATTTGGATATGTGGAATCTGTGATTATTATTAATACTAAAACTACCTATTAAAATGGCTGTTAAAATACTAAAGATTCAAAGTCAATTCAATTCAATTTAATATAATAAAATTCATATAATAATAATAGTAATGTTTTATTAAGGAACGTTGAAAGGAAATATGAATTAATATTGCAATATATATTATGTAAAAAAATAAACAAAAACGTGAGAAAAGTAATACGTATTAATAAAGAAAGATTCAAATTCAATTCAATTTAAAAAATAGAAATAAAAATGATCAATTGGTAATTTACCATATAATAATAATAGTAATGTTCTATTATTAAACGTTGCAAGAAAATATGAATTAATATTGCAACATATAAAATGTAAGAATATAAACAAAAACATGAGAAAAATAATAAGTATTAATAAAGAAAGATTCAAAGTCAATTCAATTCAATTTAAAAAATAGAAATAAAAAATGACCAATTGGTAATTTACCATATAATAATAATAGTAATGTTCTATTATTAAACGTTGCAAGAAAATATGAATTAATATTGCAATATATAAAATGTAAGAATATAAACAAAAACGTGAGAAAAATAATACGTATTAATAAAGAAAGATTCAAAGTCAATTCAATTCAATTTAAAAAATAGAAATAAAAAATGACCAATTGGTAATTTACCATGTAATAATAATAGTAATGTTCTATTATTGAACGTTGCAAGAAAAGATGAATTAATATTGCAATATATATTATGTAAGAACATAAACAAAAACGTGAGAAAAATAGTACGTATTAATAAAGAAAGATTCAAATTCAATTCAATTTAAAAAATAGAAATAAAAATGATCAATTGGTAATTTACCATGTAATAATAATAGTAATGTTCTATTATTGAACGTTGCAAGAAAAAATGAATTAATATTGCAATATATAAAATGTAAGAATATAAACAAAAACATGAGAAAAATAATACGTATTAATAAAGAAAGATTCAAAGTCAATTCAATTGAATTTAAAAAATAGAAATAAAAAATGACCAATTGGTAATTTACCATATAATAATAATAGTAATGTTCTATTATTAAACGTTGCAAGAAAAGATGAATTAATATTGCAATATATATTATGTAAGAACATAAACAAAAACGTGAGAAAAATAGTACGTATTAATAAAGAAAGATTCAAATTCAATTCAATTTAAAAAATAGAAATAAAAATGATCAATTGGTAATTTACCATGTAATAATAATAGTAATGTTCTATTATTGAACGTTGCAAGAAAAAATGAATTAATATTGCAATATATAAAATGTAAGAATATAAACAAAAACATGAGAAAAATAATACGTATTAATAAAGAAAGATTCAAAGTCAATTCAATTGAATTTAAAAAATAGAAATAAAAAATGACCAATTGGTAATTTACCATATAATAATAATAGTAATGTTCTATTATTAAACGTTGCAAGAGAAGAGGAATTATTATTGCAATATATATAATGTAAAAACATAAACAAAAACGTGAGAAAAATAATAGGTAGATAAACGAAGATTTATCTAACTTGGAACTTGTATTTTTTCGTTTGATTATCATTATTTATTAACGTTCGTATTAATTGCAATAATTCTCTAGCTTAACGTTCAAGCTGATAGTTTTAGCGTTAATAATATCGCGGAAACTTAATAAATTCGCGCGTTTACGATATCGATTTTGAGAAGTTAAGCAAAACAAAAGAAAAATAAATTACAAAACAAAATGGAAAAGAGGAAATAAATAATAAAGCGCGGTACGATTTTTATCTATTAGAATTTAAAAAGAAACGCGGTTAAAAATTGAAACGAATGAAAATGAAGAAATTAACCGAATCAATTATCGAAATAATCTTTAAATTATATTATCTATAATAATTTTAAATCAAATATGGCTTCTATTCGGATATTTTCGTAATAATCGAAAAGCCATCGAAAATTCGATTTCGCGGCTAAAATATTTAATAGTTAACTCAATCAAATATAATTCTATATAATGACGTAATTAATTTTACGCGTTACATTCTCAATGCACATATTTAGAGCGCTTCGCGTTTATTTAATAATTTATTCATATTTGAATTAATCCAAATTTTAACATCGCATTTTTAACGTCACAAGTTTTAAATATTGGTTTTAAATATTTCAAATCGAATAATTTAACGCGGTAATTATATTCGACCACGTTTTCGATGCTTCTTTTACCAAAACCAAATAAAAAGTATCTAATAATAATAAACGATAAAATCATTCGACGTAGAAACGTTTAATTCTCGAATATTTCGCGGGCTGCTAAAGAAAATCGACGATTACTAAAAATCAACCACTCGAACCCAAAACCCGGTTAATCATTATTATTATTATTATTATTATTTACCCCACGTTGACACCGATTAATATAAAAATATTAATATGATTATGATTATTGTTGATTAAGAAAAAGAGTGTGCGAAAAGAGTAAGAGACGTAAATGAGAAAAGAAAAAAAATATATATATATATATAGAAGAAGAGTGAAAACCAAGTATAAAATAACAAACAAATCTCTCAGCAACCGCAATCAAATGTCACTTCACGCGTCAACCTCATCAAGAAAGTAAAAAGAAACAAAAAAACACAACCAAAAAAATACTATATAGTAGAGTGTGTGGTATTGTAGAACGAAGTAGAACGAAGTAGAACAGGAGGCCGAGATCCTTTCGTTATTTTTTTTTTTTTTTTTTTTTTTTATGTTCGCATTCAAATTCGTCGCTACTCATTTTTTTTTTTTGTTTTTCGTGTGGCTTCCCCAATAATATTTTCACTTTGTGCGTGTCTCTGTCTCTGTTCTTTATTTTCTTTTATATTTTCTTTTTTTTGCGTGTGCCGCGTTCTCGTTTATTATTTTTCTCTTTCTCTCTCTCTCTCTCTCTCTCTCTCTCTCTATTTCTTTCTTTCTCTGTGTTCTTTCTTTCTTTCTTTTTCACACACACAACACGCATAACGGATTTTCTTTCGTTTCGCTTTTTTCCCCCATTCGTTTCTCGTCTGAGATTTCGACTCGCTTTAAAATTCGTATTTCGGCGCTTCTCGATTGGGATATTCTCCGCGCATGCGTCAGGATGCTGAAACGTTATGTAACAAAAGAAAAGTGTCTTTAAAAAAATTGCTAACAAAACGTTCGACGATACACCACCTTTCCAACATAATTCAATTTTCTTTTCTTTTTTTCTTTTTCGTCTTTGTCTCCTACTTATTCTTAGCTTCGTTGTATTTTTTTTTTTTTTTTTTTTTTATTTACGAAAAGTGGCGCAAAATTTTCAACCGAAAGGCGGATGAAAATTACGCGTTCAAACGATTGGATAATATTGTTAATTCTAGTTAAGTAGATTTGAATCATTTACGCGCGAGGCGCGCGACATTTGAATCTCGCGAGAGATAATGTATAATTCGATTGTACTTCAACGAGATAATTCGGACACAGATAGAGAGAGATAGAGAGCAAATATAATGGTGGACTTACCCATATTGGCCGGGAAGAACAGCGGGATAGCCGGCGCGAATGCCAGCAGCGAACGGGAATGCTGAAATCAGAAACAATATTGATTTTAGAATTCGAACGAAGCAAATTTCTTCTACGTTTAAAAATTTTCTAAACCTTTTAGGTCGTTACGAAATCAGGAAACGAGATAATTCAGATAGATCTTGCTTATACTAATGTTTTCAATTGTTAAGAAATACTGAATTTAATATTGGATTGATATTGGAGTAGTATTGGAGTAGTATTGGATTAATATTGGATTAATATTGAATTAATATTGAATTAATATTGGAGTAGTATTGGATTGATATTGGATTAATATTGAATTAATATTGAGTTAATATTGGATTAATATTGAATTAATATTGCGTTAATATTAGATTAATATTGGAGTAGTATTGAATTAATATTGGATTAATATTGGATTAATATTGAGTTAATATTGGATTAATATTGGATTAATATTGAGTTAATATTGGATTAATATTGGATTAATATTGGATTAATATTGAATTAATATTGGATTAATATTGAATTAATATTGGACTAAGTTTGGAATAATATTGGATTAATATTGGATTAATATTGGGTTAATATTGGATTAATATTGGATTAATATTGGATTACTATTGAATTAATATTGGATTAATATTGGATTACTACTGAATTAATATTGAATTAATATTGGATTAATATTGGGTTAATATTGGATTAATATTCGGTTAATATGGGATTAATATTGTATTAATATTAGATTAAAATTGGAATAATATTGGAATAGTATTGTATTAATATTGTATTAATATTGGATTACTATTGCATTACTATTGAATTAATATTGAATTAAAATTGGATTAATATTGTATTACTATTGAATTAATATTGAATTAATATTGTATTAATATTGGACTAAAATTGGAATAATATTGGAATAGTATGGGAATAATATTGGATTAATATTGCACTAAAATTGGATTAATATTGGATTACTATTGAATTAATATTGAATTAAAATTGGATTAATATTGAATTAATATTGTATTAATATTGGACTAAAATTGGAATAATATTGGAGTAGTATTGGAATACTATTGAATTACTATTGAATTAATATTGGATTAATATTGGATTAATATTGGATTAATATTGGATTAATATTGGATTACTATTGAATTAATATTGAATTAAAATTGGATTAATATTGAATTAATATTGTATTAATATTGGACTAAAATTGGAATAATATTGGAGTAGTATTGGAATACTATTGAATTACTATTGAATTAATATTGGATTAATATTGGATTAATATTGGATTACTATTGAATTACTATTTAATTAATATTGAATTAAAATTGGATTAATATTGAATTAATATTGTATTAATATTGGACTAAAATTGGAATAATATTGGAGTAGTATTGGAATACTATTGAATTACTATTGAATTAATATTGGATTAATATTGGATTAATATTGGATTACTAATGAATTACTATTTAATTAATATTGAATTAAAATTGGATTAATATTGAATTAATATTGTATTAATATTGGACTAAAATTGGAATAATATTGGATTAATATTGGATTAATATTGGATTACTATTGGATTAATATTGCACTAAAATTGGATTAATATTGGATTACTATTGAATTAATATTTAATTAAAATTGGATTAATATTGAATTAATATTGTATTAATATTGGTCTAAAATTCACATAATATTGGATTAATATTGGATTAATATTGAATTACTATTGAATTACTATTGAATTAATATTGGATTAATATTAGATTAATAATGAATTGCTATTGTATTAATATTTAACCAAGTTTAGAACAATATTGGATTAAATCGTTCCACTTTAAAGCATAATATTGTTCAACAAATCTCTCTTACTTATAAACATCTTTTTAATATGTTCAATATAATAAATTCATCACTACGTAATTGAAAATCTACAACAAATTCCAACATCCTTATTACTGTCACTTGAAAGCTTTTCATTTAAACAGAAACAAATTTTCCATATATTAACACGTCAGTTTGTTTAACAGATACAAGAATTACTGAATTATGACACGTTTCATACTTTATAATTATATTAGTCACGTTTCAATGTTCAACAATGTTCAGCACATTTACCTCCTAATATTAATTTACAAATATTAAGTGTAAACGAATATACAGTGTCTATGCGTTGTTACATAAACTCACGTCAAAATTTAGTACGAAAATTTCTTTGCTTACTTTATTTCTTTATACGTTACTTTCCTATTAAATGAATCGAATTTAAGTAACAGTTATAGGAACAGTGACAGTAATCGGATCAGTTACCCTAGATCTCGCCTGTTTAATATAAAATTGATAGTTAGTGAATGATTTAATCCTATTTACGTTTCTAATTGCCAGCCCTGAACTCGAGACCCGCGCGTTCGCGTAAATCGAGCACGCATCCTGTTCTTTCGCCAATACCACGCAATGCAAATCAATAAGCAAGCGAAGAGGCAATCGTATGCCATGAAAATTAGGGTAAAAACCATAGCGATACATATTCGATAAATGTAGACGAGAAATGGTTAATGTTACTCCGTTACGCATCGTTTACAATGTTATTATAATTCGGTTTATGTTTCCCGATTTGTTGATTTAATTTATAGCGTCGAACGCGTGTTGAGAGGAGAAAAGAGGATAGATGAAAATGATAATAGGAATGTGAATGGAATTAGGTTAAGAAAACGGATCTCTTTGTATTACGATTTGGAAAATGAAGAAAGTATTACAATCTAGTATTTATATTTTGTATCGTATATATTATCATATATATATTATGAATTTTTTTTTAATAACGAATTTTTATATTTGGAAATTTTTAAGTTATTAAATTTCTAAGCTTGCAAGTTTGTAAGCTACTAAATTTTTAAGCTTGCAAGTTTCTATATTTGGAAATTTTTAAGTTATTAAATTTTTAAGCTTGCAAGTTTCTAAGCTAGTAAACGTCTAGACTAGAAAAATATTAAGCTTGGAAATTTCTAAGCTTACAAATTTCTATATTTGGAAATTATTAAGTTATTAAATTTCTAAGCTATAAACTTCCAAGCTTGCAAGTTTCTAAGCTATTAAATTTCTAAGCTATTAAATTTCGAAGCTTCCAAATTTCTAAGCTACTAAATTTCTAAGCTTGCAAGTTTCTATATTTGGAAATTTTTAAGTTATCAAATGTTTAAGCTTGCAAATTTCTAAGCTACTAAATTTTTAAGCTATTAAATTTCTAAGCTTGCAAGTTTCTATATTTGGAAATTTTTAAGTTATTAAATTTCTAAGCTTGCAAATTTCTAAGCTACTAAATTTCTAAGCTATAAACTTCCAAGCTTGCAAGTTTCTAAGCTATTAAATTTCTAAGCTTCCAAATTTCTAAGCTACTAAATTTCTAAGCTTGCAAGTTTCTATATTTGGAAATTTTTAAGTTATTAAATTTCTAAGCTTGCAAATTTCTAAGCTACTAAATTTCTAAGCTATAAACTGCCAAGCTTGCAAGTTTCTAAGCTATTAAATTTCTAAGCTTCCAAATTTCTAAGCTACTAAATTTCTAAGCTTGCAAGTTTCTATATTTGGAAATTTGTAAGTTATCAAATGTTTAAGCTTGCAAATTTCTAAGCTACTAAATTTTTAAGCTATTAAACTTCTAAGCTTGCAAGTTTCTATGCTATTAAATTTCTAAGCTATTAAATTTCTAAGCTTCCAAATTTCAAAGCTACTAAATTTCTAAGCTTGCAAGTTTCTATATTTGGAAATTTTTAAGTTATCAAATGTTTAAGCTTGCAAATTCCCAAGCTATAAATTTCTAAGCTTGCAAGTTTCTAAGCTATTCAATTTCTAGACTAGAAAAATATTAAGCTTGGAAATTTCTAAGCTTACAAATTTCTATATTTGGAAATTATTAAGTTATTAAATTTCTAAGCTTGCAAATTTCTAAGCTATAAACTTCCAAGCTTGCAAGTTTCTAAGCTATTAAATTTCTAAGCTTCCAAATTTCTAAGCTACTAAATTTCTAAGCTTGCAAGTTTCTATATTTGGAAATTTTCAAGTTATTAAATTTCTAAGCTTGCAAATTTCTAAGCTACTAAATTTCTAAGCTTGCAAGTTTCTAAGCTATTGAATTCCTAAGCTAGAAAAATATTAAGCTTAGAAGTTGCTAAGCTTACGAATTTCTATATTTGGAAATTTTTAAGTTATTAAATTTCTAAGCTACTAAATTATTAAGCTTCCAAATTTCTAAGCTATAAATTTTTAAGCTTGCAAGTTTCTAAGCTATTAAATTCCTAAGCTAGAAAAATATGAACCTTAGAAGTTGCTAAGCTTACGAATTTCTATATTCGGAAATTTTTAAGTTATTAAATTTCTAAGCTTCCACATTTCTAAGCTACTAAATTTCTAAGCTTGCAAATTTCCAATCTATTAAATTTCTAAGCTACTAAATTTCTAAGCTTGCAAGTTTCTAATCTATTAAATTCCTAAGCTAGAGAACTTTAAAGCTTGGAAATTTCTAAGCTTACAAATTTCTATATTTGGAAATGTATAAATTATTACACATCTAAGCTCGCACATTTCTAGGCTATCAAATTTGAATCTAATAAATACTAGTCGAATTATTAATACAAAATATGTAATGCATATCTATATAAATACAAGAATTAATATAGAAAATAATATAGATAAACAAACAAGGAGAAAATATGAATATTCAACGCGCTCTGCTTTCGATATTCTTTCTTTCTTTTTTTTTTAATACGGAAATGCAACCAAAGTCAAACTATTAGCTGACCAACTTGACGAATCTATTTAGCAACAAGTTACTTCGTATTTCAATAATGCCGCAAAGGAGCTTATTTATAAATTGCAATTTATACCGCCATTTGTCTCGTAAATTTCCAACTCGAAGACAAACAGAGTAGCACACAAGCTTGGCTGCTAAAAGTATTACCGCAAGACTGGTTCCAAATTAGAACAACGATTTTAGTCTCCTCTCTTCTTCTTCTTCTTCTCCTTTTTTTTTAAAAGGGGGAGGGGAACGAAAAAGGAAAAAAGTGAAAAAGGAAAAGGAAAGGTAGAGCCGGCACTGAGGTTAGGGCAATTTTAGACTTAGGTGCCGAAGCGCCAAGCTATGTTGGCTTCGAGCCATAGCGAAGAGTTCGAGGAAGTGACTCAGGAGACGCTTTTCGATTTGCGAACCCGCCACTCGACTTTCGCAATTATGTCGCCGTCCTTCGACCCTTCTCCAAATCCAATTTTAAGTGACCACTCCGATATTCTAAGTTATTCCGTTTCGGAGCACATCGAGAAACGATTAACAAGCTTTTTTTTACGATATAAATTATGGTTAGGGTAGTAGATGTAGCACGTACTGCCACTTTAACGTTCGCGATTTAAGTAACATTATTTAACTATCTTGGAACGTTGTTAATTTAAAGATCGTTTCAGTTTGGAGCATAATATATTGTTCAACAGGTCGAGTCTATTTATGAACATCTTTTTTATATGTTCGATTTAATAAATTCGTTAGTAATTTAATTGAAAATTTAGGATAAAGGCAAATGTCCCAATTACTGTCATTTGAAAGTCAAACTAAGGACTAAAATTGGAATAATATTGGATTAATATTGGGTTAGAATTGGACTAAGATTGGAAAAAAATTGGAATAATATTGGATTAATATTGGATTAATATTGAATTAATATTGGATGAATATTGAATTAATATTTGATTAATATTGAAATAATATTGGATTAATATTGGAATAATAGTGGATTAATATTGGAATAATATTGGATTAATATTGGATTAATATTGGATGAATATTAGATTAATATTTGATTAATATTGAATTAATATTGTATTAATATTGGATTAATATTGGGTTAATATTACAGTAATATTGGGTTAATATTAGAATAATATTGCAATAATATTGGATTAATATTGGACTAAAATTGTAATAATATTGGAATAATATTGGATTAATATTTGATTAATATTGAATTAATATTGAATTAATATTGGAATAATATTGGATTAATATTGGATTAATATTTGACTAATATTGAATTAATATTGGATTAATATTGAATTAATATTGTAGTAATATTAGATTAAAATTGAAATAATACTGGAATAATATTGGATTAATATTAGAATAATATTGCATAAATATTGGATTAATATTGAATTAATATTGTATCAATATTAGACTAAAATTGAAATAATATTGCAATAATATTCGAATAATATTGGATTAATATTGGATTAATATTGAATTAATATTGTATTAATATTAGACTAAAATTGAAATAATATTGGAATAATATTGGATTAATATTGAATTAATATTGGATTAATATTGAATTAATATTGGATTAATTACGATTATTTATACATTGCTCTGCTATTAAATAAAACGAATTCGAGTGATAGTTATAGAAACATTGACAGTAATTAGGTCATTTACCCTATATATCGATAAGTAGACAAAATAATAAATTTAAATCTTTCTTTCGCTTCAATACGTTTCTACAAGATTAAAATCATTCGATATTTTATTTGTGTTAATTCCTGATTGGTAGATGAAATGAAAACTAATTCTATTAGAATCGAAATCTTGGTGAAAATTTATACAAAATAATGACAAATACTTGAAAATATTAATTTGTTGGAGCCAATTAAAATTTCTATATTAAAGTAACATAAATTATATTTAAATGTATTTAAACCATTCTTGAAATAGAAACTAACTTTATTACAATCGAAAACATGGTGAAAATTCATACAAAATAACGTAAAATACTTGAAAATATTAATTTGTTGAAACCAATTAAAATTCCTATATTAAACTAACATAAATTATATTTAACTAATTTTAAACCATTCTTAAACCACGTTTCATTAACTTTAATTAGAAAAACTCGACAAGATACGCAAAATTCTCGAAGCCTCCAAAACAATCTTGAACTTATTTAAATTTTTTAAAAACCGTCAAAAGAATATTTACACGAATCGCCAAAATTACTATAAATATTTACAAAGGTAATATTAGCGTAACTTCTAGATATTAATATTATTATCGTATTTCGGATAATTTATGCGTTTTGCACGCTTTTAATTTCCTCGTACAAGTTTCCAATCGAAGCGGACAAAAACGTTAAACGCGGCGAATTTGACAAGATTTTCTTTATACACGGCGGAAAGAAAGAAGGAAAAGAAGAATTACTAGCGGGGATGTTGGCCGAGAGGAATAAATTATCCGCTACTGCGACGCGAATGGGATTTGCCGAATTGGCTAACGTTCAACTACGTAAAAAACTCTCGTGACAACGATGACGCGCGAAAAATCATCCGGGAACGTTAGAAATGACGTCTAATCTCTCGAATATCCTAACACCACCGTTTCGAATGAAATTTTTCCAAGCCTAACTTTCCACGGTACAAGTATAGAATTTTAAATGAACGAAAGTATAACGTAGATTATGATATTCGAAGTGTGAAACAATTAATTAATTCAATTGCTATTTGTTTAACACTAGGTTAAAAACAAAAGACACGCAAAAATTTGAGAAGGAATCACTTGCAAAATACTTCGCATAACATTAATCCTTAATCAATTAAACGAACAAATAAAAATAAAGGCAACGACAATAAAACAAAAGACACGCAAAAATTTGAGAAGCAATCAGTTGCAAAATACTTCGCATAATATTAATCCTTAATCAATTAAACGAACAAAGTAAAAATGAAAGCAAGGACACTCAAAAGTCACTCAAAACGACAAACGCGCAAAAGTTTCATAAAGAATCACTCGCATAACATCGATCCTTAATCAATTAACCGAACGATTAAAAAACGAAGCTACAACGAAGCTAAAAAAAGAAAAATCACTCGCAAAGGAAGGAAAATTTCATACACGTGTGACGAAAGATGAAAAAAAGGAAACGTTAAAATAAACAAATGAAAACTCACGCTAAAGTGCACTCGAAAAGAAAAATCACTCGTAAATAGAAGAAAAAAAAAAAAAACATGTAACAATGGAATCAATTCGTACTCGTGTTCGAGAAAGCAAATTGACGGAACGTAAAAGTGTAAACTTACTCGCTTGAAGATTACCCCTGGGCTTAGCTCCGAGTATCGCCAGGTTCACGTTTGCTTTTCGACCGTCGATTATGGGGTTGGGGTCTTTGCACGCCCTCTCCGCCGCTGGCCTGTCCCCCATGATCACCTGCGTGCAGATCCGATCGATTATTCCAACTAATCCTTCCGCTTCACCTGGATCTTCCAACCCCTTCTCCCATTTCTCGTTAAGCCAACTTATAGCGGTAGCTAGTAGCAACTTTAGTAACGTCGCAGTTGTGCCCGAACACCGTGTGTGTCTTTTCTCCGCCAGTCTCTCCCTTCTCCCTTCTCTCTTTCATTGTTTCATGGTTACGTGTACCGATTACTGCCACGTTCGGCTCGTCGTAAGGTAAACGTAACTTTGTTCGATTATTTTAAAAAGAATTGTTTATCCGATTAACTAGGCGATGAAAAAGGAAACGTATGGGAATTGTGTAAAATGTACGTTCCTATAACTGCCACTCCGACGTTCGTTTATTTAGGGTTAAACGATGATTACGATATTTCAATGCGACGGATTACAGTACTGCCTTGGATATTGGAAGAGGTTTTGCCTTGGATATTGGAAGAGGTTTTGCCTTGGATATTGGCCCGTTGCTATCCCCACCAGTTCTTGGAACTGGCTTAGGAACTGTCCCGCTGGCCAAGTACAGTGCAGAGACGACTGGCCCATTAGCCAGTAGAAAATCTTTCTTCCGAATTCTTGGATGCTACATGCATAGTAGTAGGTCCTTCGTATTCGCTAAGGATTCGCGATTGCGGACCCTACCAGGTATCTTCTCGAAGATTTCCCCACATCCTCGCGAGAAAAAGAAAATTAGGTTTACGCGAATGCGATTCAGTTGTAGTTCCAAGTCGTTCTATCTAACTCTACATCCACGTGTTTCGTTTCGCGTTCTTTGTCACGCGGTAGACTTGCAGTCGTGACCGATTCAGCCAATGACGATAATACGTGTGTGACTGAAGGTGTCGCTAATGTGCGACAGACAATCGGTTTTCCTCGCCAACAAGTCATCTCTGCACTGTACTTATGTATATATTTTATACCTAACCGTGAAACGTCGATGAGTATCTATGTGTATCTCACTTTCGCTCTTTATGAACGAGGAGACGCGAAGGATTTAACGAAAGATCTACCTCCTTTCTACTTTCGCCGGATTCGGTCCCGAACCTCGGCCAATATCCAAGGCAACACTGTATATTAACGCTAGGTTTACGGAAGTTGCGTCACACGTTGACGCGTATCTAATTTCATACGCCTAAAATTATACAGACCATAAATATTACTTTTCAGTCATTTATGCGTTAACTTTAATTAATGCAATGATACGAATATATGTATTCTAATTAATCCTCTTCATCCTCGTTTCTACGTTCGAATATTTAGACGTGGTATACGTTTTTTTTTTTTTGGTTTGGAAGCCTGTCGAATGATGCAAGTAATGTCCGTAAACTTAGCGTTTTAATAGCAACTCTTCGCGAATGGGATGACAAATAATTCGACGAGTAAAACGGAGGAAACTTTGATTATAGTATTTATAATTGTAAGGTAAAACGAAGTTATATTTGGCGAGGAATTTTGTCGAAGTTTCTCTGGTATTATTTCGATTCCCATGGAATGATAATTGCGGCTATAATCAGTAAACCTTTTAAATAGAGTTCTCGTTTTACTATCGTTACGTTGTCCAATTGGAACGTCGTTACGCGTAAATTTGCATATTATCCGTAGGACAGGAAAAAAAGGGAGACCAAGATTATGGAAGTATCGTAGCATACGGGAAGTGAACGAAGCTACCGGTGTGCGTCCTTTGGATACGAGTGAACAAACTGGTTACCTTATCACGTAATGAATTATGCCACTATCTTCGCACGTCTAACGTATTCCAACGAATACTATCGAATATGCGCGAACGAAACGCGGTCGAAGAACCTTATACTATTCTTTTTCTAACAATATTCCATATGCTTCTACGCTTTTATGATTTAGAAGCATAAGTCTTTGAGTCTTCGAAGCTATACATTTTTTTGGGTTGCAAGTTTAGAAGCTTGTAAATTACTACGCTTGGAAATTTTTAAGTTATTAAATTACAAAGCTTGCAAGTTTAGAAGCTTGCAAATTTCTACACTTAGAAATCGTTAATCTATTACATTTTCAAGCTTGCAAATTTTTAAGGTTGCAAGTTTAGAAGCTTGTAAAATTCTACGTTTGCAAATTTTGAAGTTATCGAATACTAAAGCTTTGAAATTTTTAAGGTTGCAAGTTTAGAAGCTTGCAAATTTCTATACTTAGAAATCCTTAAGCTATTTTTCCAAAGCTTGCAAATTTTTAAGGTTGCAAGTTTAGAAGCTTGCAAATTTCTATACTTAGAAATCGTTAAGCTATTAAATTTTCAAGCTTGCAAATTTCTAAGGTTGCAAGTTTAGAAGCTTGCAAATTTCTACGCTTGGAAATTTTTAAGATATTAAATTGCAAAGCTTGGAAATCTTTAAGGTTGTAAGTTTCTAAGCTTGCAAATTTCTATACTTAGAAATCGTTAATCTATTACATTTTCAAGCTTGCAAATTTTTAAGGTTGCAAGTTTAGAAGCTTGTAAATTTCTACACTTGGAAATTGTGAAGTTATTGAATTGTAAAGCTTGGAAATTTTTAAGGTTGCAAGTTTGGAAGCTTGCAAATTTCTACACTTAGAAATCCTTAAGTTATTAAATTTCCAAGCTTGCAAATTTTTAGGGTTGTGAATTTATAAGCTCAACGATTTTAAAGCTATTAAATTTTAAGCTCAACAATTTTTAAGCCATTAAATTTCTAAGCTTGGAAATCTTCAAGCTTGCAAATTTCTAAGCTTGGAAATCTTCAAGCTTGCAAATGTCTAAGCTTGGAAATCTTCAAGCTTGCACATTTCTAAGCTTGTAGATTTCTAAGCTCAACAATTTTTAAGCTATTAAATTTCTAAGCTTGGAAATCTTTAAGCTTGCAAATTTCAACATTTACAAATCTTTAAGCTATTAAATTTCCAAGCTTACAAATTTCTATTCTTGGAAATCTTTAATATATTAAATTTCTCAGCTATTAGATCTCTAAACTTGCAAATTTCTAAGCTATTAAATTCCAAAGCTTGCAACTTTTGAGCTATTAAATTTCTAAGCTTGGAAATTTCTAAGCTCAACAATTTTTAAACTATTTAATTTCCAAGCTTGGAAATCTTTAAGCTTGCAAATTTCTAAGCTTGTAAATTTCTAAGCTCGCAAATTTCAACACTTACAAATCTTTAAGCTGTTAAATTTCCAAGCTTACAAATTTCCATTATTGGAAATCTTTAATATATTAAATTTCTAAGCTATTAGATTTCTAAACTTGCAAATTTCAATGCTATTAAAATTCCTAAACTTGCAGTTTTTGAGCTATTAAATTTCTAAGCTTGCAAATTTCTAAGCTTGTAAATTTATAAGCTCAACAATTTTTAATCTATTAAATTTCTAAGCTTGGAAATCTTTAAGCTTGCAAATTTCCAAGCTTGTAAATTTCTAAGCTTGCAAATTTCTACACTTAGAAATCTTTAAGCTATTAAATTTCTACACTTAGAAATCTTTAAGTTATTAGATCTCTAAGCTATTAAATTTCTGAGCTTGCAGATTCCTAAGCTATTAAATTACTAAATTTGAGAGCATAGAAATCCAATGGCTTAAAAATTAGAAAGCTTGAAAATTTGCCAACTTAGAAATCTGCAAGCTTAAAAATTTGTAAGCTTGAAAACTTGAAATCTTGAAAATTTCTACGATTCCAAATCTCCAAGCCTTTAAATTTCCAAGCCTTTGAATTTGCAAACCTTTGAAATTTCCAACTCTTTAAATTTGCAAGCGTTTGAATTCTGAAACGTTTAAATTTCCAAGCTCCTGAATTCGCAAGCATTTGAATTCCTGAACTTTAGAATTTTGCATCGCGCAAAATTCGCAAGCTTGCAAATTTCCGATCCTCGAAAATCGTAGCCATTTAAATTCTCCATCATTAAATCTTCTCTTCGTCTCCTGTTCACCTAAAACCATCCTATCAAACCGAATTCTCCGCTGCAAAATGCCTATTCTCACAATCCTCGCAATCCTAAAACTCGCTAACACTGACACAAATAACAAAAAAAAAAAAGAAAAAATACATAATCTACTCACTCTAACAATAATAAGCTATACACAACGAAAAAAAAAAAACAAAAACTCAAAGCATTTCACAGCAACGAAACTCACTTCGATCCAAATATAAATCTCAAACTAATAATCCAAAGAAAAAAGAAAGAAAAAAAAAAAACTAAATCTTCACTTCGTGGTAAACTAATGAAACACTCGTTAATTCTAATACAATTGTTTATAATACGAAATGCGTTTGGCTCGCGGTTGTACTTACAAAACCGTATCCTCTGCTTTTGCCGGTTTGCCTGTCGGTGATGACAACAGCTTCCTCGATGTCACCGTAAACGTTAAAATGTTCCCTGAGACTTTTGTCGGTCGTGTGATAAGGTAAACCGCCGACGAACAATTTGGTCCACGTGGTGTCTTTTTGCTGCGGCGTGGTGCCGGCCAGCGCGCCGAGGCCTGTTACCAATTCATCGGGCCCGGGTGCCCCGACAGCGCCCACCGCACCGACGGCACTCAAACCGGCCCCACCAGGCATCAACATCCTCCAAATTTTGGCGAGATCACCGCCGGACGGGAGGACGACCTGCTCAATTTTGACACCTTTACGCTACTACTCTTGGTTCAACGTTAAATCCCCTTCTTCACTCGCTCAGCACCACAACATTTAGAACGGCTGCTGACACGACTTTTTGATCCCCTGAAATCACAAAATTATACGTACAATCATTTAATAGGATACGATAGTTAAAATAGATTTTATAGTAGAACTGTGTTAGGTTTGGGTTAGATTTGGTTTAATTACGAATTAGGCGCGGTTCAAGTTTGGTTTAGATTTGGGTTGGATTGCAAGTTTAGAAGCATGCAAATTTCAACACTTAAAAATCCTTAAGCTATTAAATTTCCAAGCTTACGAATTTCTATTCTTGGAAATATTTAATATATTAAATTTCTAAGCTATTAAATTTCTAAACTCAACAATTCTTAAGCTACTAAATTTCTAAGCTTGCAAATTTGTAAGCTCAACAATTTATAAGCTATTAAATTTCTAAGCTTGGAAATCTTTCAGCTTGCGAATTTCAACACTTAAAAATCCTTAAGCTATTAAATTTCCAAGCTTACGAATTTCTATTCTTGGAAATATTTAATATATTAAATTTCTAAGCTATTAGATTTCTAAACTTGCAGTTTTCGAGCTATTAAATTTCTAAGCTTGCAAATTTCTAAGCTCAACAATTCTGAAGCTATTAAATTTCTAAGCTCAACAATTTTTAAGCTATTAAATTTCTAAGCTTGCAAATTTCAACACTTAAAAATCCTTAAGCTATTAAATTTCCAAGCTTACAAATTTCTATCCTTGGAAATCTTTAATATATTAAATTTCTAAGCTATTAGATTTGTAAACTTTCAAATTTCTAAGCTATTAAATTTCGAAACTTGCAGTTTTCGAGCTTTCAAATTTCTAAGCCTGGAAATTTCTAAGCTCAACAATTCTTAAGCTATTAAATTTCTAAGCTTACAAATTCCTAAGCTATTAAATTCCTAAGCTTGCAAATTCCTAAGCTATTAAATTTCTATGCTTGGAAATCTCTAAGCTATTAAATTTCTAAGCTTGCATATTTCTAAGCTATAAACTTCTAAGTTTGCAAATTTCTAAGCTTGCAAATTTCATAGCAATTAAATTTCTAAGCTTGCAAATTCCTAAACTATTAAATTCCTTAGCATTCAATGTCTAAGCTATTAAATTTCTAAGCTTGCAAATTCCTAAGCTATTAAATTTCTATGCTTGGAAATCTTTAAGCTTGCAAATTTTTAAGTTATTAATTTTCTAAGCTTGCAAATTTCTAAGCTATTCAATTTGCAAGATAGGAAACTTTTAGGCTTGGTAATTTCTATGCTATTAAATTTCTCAGCTTGCAACTTGCTTAGCTATTAAATGTCTAAGCTTGCAAATTCCTAAGCTATTAAATTTCTAAGCTTACAAATTCCTAAGTTATTAAATTTCTAAGCATTCAATTTCTAAGCTATTAAATTTCTAAGCTTGCACACTTTTAAGCTATAACCTTATAAATTTGCAAGTTTCTATGGTTGGAAATCTTTCAGCTTGCAAATTTCTAAGGTTCCAAATTCCTAAGCTATTAAATTTCTAAGCTTCAAGATTCCTAAGCTATTAAATTTCTATGCTTGGAAATCTTTAAGCTATTAAATTACTAAGCTTGCATATTTCTAAGCTAGAAACTTCTAAGTTTGCAAATTTCTATGGTTGGAAATCTTTCAGCTTGCAAATTTCTAAGCTATTCAATTTCTAAGCTTGCAAATTTCATAGCAATTAAATTTCTGAGCTTGCAAATTCCTAAAGCATTCAATTTCTAAGCTATTAAATTTCTAAGCTTGCAAATTCCTAAGCTATTAAATTTCTATGCTTGGAAATCTTTAAGGTTGCAAATTTTTAAGTTATTAAATTTCTAAGTTTGCAAATTTCTAAGCTATTCTATCTCTAAGCTAGGAAACTTCTAAGCTTGGTAATTCACTTGCTATTAAATTTCTTAGCTATTAAATGTCTTTACTGGCAAATTCCTAAGCTATTAAATTTCTAAGCTTACAAATTCCTAAGCTATTAAATTTCTTAGCATTCAATATCTAAGCTATTAAATCTCTAAGCTTGCAAATTCCTAAGCTATTAACCTTCTAAGTTTACATATTTCTAAGCTATTAAATTTCTAAGCTTGCACATTTCTAAGCTATTGAAGTTCTAAATTGTTCAATTTCTAAGCTTGCAAATTCCTAAGCTATTAAATTTCTATGCTTGGAAATCATTAAGCTATTCAACGTCTGAGCTTGCACATTTCTAAGCTATTAAAGTTCTAAGTTGTTCAATTTCTAAGCTTGCAAATTTCTAAGCTATTCAATTTCTATGCTATTCAATTTCTAAGTTCATAAATTTATAAGCTACGAAACTTTTAAGCTTGGTAATTTCTATGCTATTAAATTTATAAGCTCCTAAATTTCTATGTCTTTTGGTTCCTGCAGTTACAGAGAAAAAAATATTATTTAGTAGAATATTTAATTTACAATAGACTCTTGTATAATGCTGCTAGATTCGGGTGATATTTGGTTTAAATTCGGTTCAAGTTTGGTTTAGCTTCGAGTTAAATTTTAAGCTTGCAGACTTCTACACTTGGAAATTTTTACGCTATTAAATTTCTAAGCTTGCAAATTTCTACACTTGGAAATTTTTAAGCTATTAAATTTCTAAGCTTGCAAATTTCTAAACTATTAAATTTCTATGCTATTAAATCACTAATCTATTCAATTTGTAAGCTAGAAAACGTTTAAGCTTGGAAATTTCTAAGGTGTTAAGTTTCTAAGCTTGCAAATTTCTACGCTTGCAATTTTTTAAGTTATTGAATTTCTAAGCTTGCAAATTTCCAAGCTATTAAATTTCTATGCTAGAAAACTTTTAGGCTTGGAAATTTCTATGCTATTAAGTTTCTAAGCTAGCAAATTTCTACGCTTGCAATTTTTTAAGTTATTGAATTTCTAAGCTTGCAAATTTCTAAGCTATCAAATTTCTATGCTAGAAAACTTTTAGGCTTGGAAATTTCTATGCTAATTAGTTTCTAAGCTTGCAAATTTCTACACTTGCAATTTTTTAAGTTATTGAATTTCTAAGCTTGCAAATTTCTAAGCTATTAAATTTCTATGCTATTAAATTTCTATGCTAGAAAACTTTTAGGCTTGGAAATTTCTATGCTATTAAGTTTCTAAGCTAGCAAATTTCTACGCTTGCAATTTTTTAAGTTATTGAATTTCTAAGCTTGCAAATTTCCAAGCTATTAAATTTCTATGCTAGAAAACTTTTAGGCTTGGAAATTTCTATGCTAATTAGTTTCTAAGCTTGCAAATTTCTACACTTGGAAATCTTTAAGCTATGAAATTTCTAAGATACTAAATTTCCAAGCTATTTAATTTCCAAGCTATTTGATTCCTGCAACTGCAAAAGAAACTATTATTTACTAGGATATTTCATTTATTTTATTATTCATTTATTTCTTTATTGGATGCAAAATTTTCAATGCATTCAATCACAAGTTATTTAACAAATCAGATAGCCTTATTAATACTTATAACCACTATTTTAATACTTTTAAAAACTATTATTTTCGACAGCCTTTGGAAATTATTTTGATATCTCTTTATTTATTAACTAATTTAAACCTCATTTCCAATTTGAAATATAACTCATTTGAAATATTAAACGATTGCAGGCTTACAAATTCGCAAGCATAGAAAATTGCAAGCTAGAAATTGAGTAGCTTGAAAAATGACAATCTTAAAAATTTCACAGACCTATAAATTTGCAAGCATAGAAATTTACAATTCTATAAATTTATCAACTAAGAAATAAAAAGCTCCATAATAGTAATCTAAGCAAAACGTTAAAAGAAACGCAGCAATTTTATCGAAAAACCGTCTTCCACTTCTACAAGCTTCGTATAATAAACAAAATTCAATTTTCTCCGCTTCTTAACCCACCCAAAAATTCTCCCTCTTCGAATAAACCGGAATAAATAAACAAAATAAACCTGTTAACCAAATCCCAGCTTCTGTCACCGTCGAACTGAATAAAATTCAAATTGCAAAGGGTTAAAATCAAAGAAAATCCCTGCGTCTAAACTTTGCCCCATCCAACCGGAGTGCAAAACTTCTCACGTAGAATCGAAACACACTCGCGCGCTTACACGAATGCGCAACAAGTAAAAGTACGTCGCAGAAGGGATTCAGAAAAGTGAGAAGAGGATAAATAAACCGTTTCGCCCGATCTTTTCCCCTTCTACACGCGCTTCAACCCTCTGTTCCGTGAATTCCCTCCGTATCGATGACTCCTCTCTCTCTCTCTCTCTCTCTCTTTCTCTTTCTTTCTTGTCGCACAATGAAGGGAGCAGAGATAAAAATCCCCGCGTTACTCCGGGGAAAACCGTCGTCATCGTTGTCGTCGGTCTCGTGGAACAAGAAACTAAACAGGCACACATCAAACAACGAGCGTAGAAGAAGAACAAGAAGAAGAAGAAAGAGAAAAGGGAACCCTGACCTCCATTCAAGGCTCTGTAACGGCTTGAAAAGGGAGCCAGTTTTGCTTCTCCGCAAGAAATCTGGCCCCCCAAAATCTAGGTACAGTAGGGGCCCGATTATTGTCCGGACCCGGTTTCAAACCAGCCTACATTTCGAACCCTTTTGCACAGCTTTTAAACGCGATTAAATTTGTTACGAAATGTTACGATTTCTGTGATTCTACGTTAACGATAGAATTATCATAAACGAAACGAAACGAAGAGTTTATTTGTAACGAATGAATAAGAATGGCAGACGTTTGCGAAAGCGGTGCGGTTGAAGAATGGATAAATTTTTGATTATGGATTATTTGGAGGAACAGGTGATATAGTAGCAAATGCAACGTGGTAAATTTATGTAATTGTGGTGGTATATATTTTGTAGCCAGTCATTTTGATTGCCTTGGTAGATATAGTGTTTAGTTATATTAAGTTTCTCTTGTTATATATTAAGTTAAGCTTCTTTAATTGTGTAGTAAGTTATATTAAGTTTCTCTGACTCTATATTAAGTTTTATGATGTTTCTATAATTCTATATTAAGTTTTATTAAGTTTCTCTAATTCTATATTAAGCTATATTAAGTTTCCTTAATTCTATATTAAGTTTTATTGAGTTTCTCTAATTCTATATCAAGTTTTATGAAATTTGTCTAATTCTATATTAAGTTTTATTAAGTTTCCCTAATTCTATATCAAGTTATATTAAGCTTCCCTAATTCTGTATCAAATTATATTAATTTTGTCTAATTCTATACTAAGTTATATTAAGTTTCTCTAATTCTATATCAAGTTTTATGAAATTTGTCTAACTCTATATTAAGTTTCTCTAATTCCATATCAAATTATATTAAGTTTCCCTAATTCTATGTCAAGTTATATTAATTTTCTCTAATTCCGTATCAAATTATATTAAGTTTCCCTAATTCTATACTAAGTTATATTAAGTTTCCCTAATTCTATATCAAGTTATATTAAGTTTCTCTAATTCTATATTAAATTATATTAAGTTTCCCTAATTCTATACTAAGTTATATTAAGTTTCTCTAATTCTATATCAAGTTTTATGAAGTTTCTCTAATTCTATATTAAGCTGTATTAAGTTTCTCTAATTCTATATCAAGTTTTATTAAGTTTCCCCAATTCTATACTAAGTTTGTCTAATTCTATATCAAATTATATTAAGTTTCTCTAATTTTATATTTAACCCTTTGAAGCACAGTGGTTCAGCTCCTATTTAAACCCAATTCGCATGGTGAAATCTTTTCAAATTCACTTGCAAAAATCTTTAAATTACAAGGAAAAAAATATCTTGTGCCTCGAGGGGTTTAATTCAATATTTATTTCATTTTGAATCAAAACAAATTTCTCCTTTCCAAAGTGCGCAACGGAAAATTATATCGTAGCTGCTGTTACCTTGTATTATTGATAATAATTTTCAGCGCAAAGTTTTAACCATATAAACGAGATTAGCGATGGGACCAAGACTAAAAAAATAAACCAAAAATCTCCCTTTTATTGAAACGTTTAAGAAAGAAACGAAATCCTCGAATATTTTTTAAATTTATTATTATTTAAATAGCACTATATATTTTACGTTATTCACATTATATATTTAATACCAAATAGAATAAAGATTCGTAGTATAATAATATATAGGGTTATCCAAAAGTACTTTTAGCATATTGAATAAGAATATCTGTGAAACGCCACGTTTGTTACTAAAATATATGTGAAAAGAACAAAAATTGAAAACGAGAACGAACGAGAAAGATAATAGAAATAAAAACAAAAACAGATTAGAAAAATGGTAAAGCAAAAAGTGAATGAAAAATAAAGTAACAATAGGTGTGTTTCTATAGTCTACTTTGGATAATCCTATATAATGGAAAGTATAGCGAAGAATGTGTAACATTTTTTAAAAAAATCTACCGGAGTGCAAAGAGTTGATCTTAGCTTCGTTTCACGACTGCTAAATTCGATATTCCTACGATTCGAAAGCAGCGATAGAATGAACTAAGCGTGCGTTCGAATAATAATCGGGATTCTACTGTGTTAGGGTATTTTTCGACGGCGTTCCGCCTGTTCTTTCGAGTTTCTGCAATGCTGCCGTGCTGCAGGCTGAGGATAAAATGGTGGGGGAAGAGGTAAGCCCTTAAAGAACGGGCCTTTGGCCCTCTCTCCGTCTTTCTTCTTCCTTTCCCCTCCCCCCTTCCCCTGTGTTTTGTTTTCTTTCGTTTCTTTTCTTTCCCTCTTTATACCCTCACATTGTGCATAGACAGACGTGGAGTACACGAGCACTGTTCGGCATTATTCGAACGATTTCAAATCGCTAGAGATAGTTTTCGATGGTTCGAGAATTCGAAGGAATATTGAATTATTGAGGGATCGAGAAATTGGGAAAGAGGGAGATTTGAGGGTTTGGGAATTTAAATGGTTGAGAATTTGCAGGGTTGGGATTTTACATTATTGCAAAGGTAAAGGGTTGGCAAAGTTAAAGGATTGGGATTTTAAATTATTGCAAATTTAAAGGATTGGCAAAGTTAAAGGATTGGGATTTTAAATTATTGCATATTTAAAGGATTGGGATTTTAAATTATTGCAAATTTAAAGGATTGGCAAAGTTAAAGGATTGGGATTTTAAATTATTGCAAATTTAAAGGATTGGGATTTTAAATTATTGCAAATTTAAAGGATTGGGATTTTAAATTATTGCAAATTTAAAGGGTGGGTAAAGTTAAAGGATTGGGATTTTAAATTATTGCAAATTTAAAGGATTGGGATTTTAAATTATTGCAAAGTTAAAGAATTGGGATTTTAAATTATTGCAAAATTAAGGGTTTGGCAAAGTTAAAGGATTGGGATTTTAAATTATTGCAAATTTAAAGGATTCGCAAAGTTAAAGGATTGGGATTTTAAATTATTGCAAATATAAAGGATTGGCAAAGTTAAAGGATTGGCAAAGTTAAAGGATTGGGATTTTAAATTATTGCAAATTTAAAGGATTGGCAAAGTTAAAGGATTGGGATTTTAAATTATTGCAAAGTTAAAGGATTGGGATTTTAAATTATTGCAAATTTAAAGGATTCGCAAAGTTAAAGGATTGGGATTTTAAATTATTGCAAATATAAAGGATTGGCAAAGTTAAAGGATTGGCAAAGTTAAAGGATTGGGATTTTAAATTATTGCAAATTTAAAGGATTGGCAAAGTTAAAGGATTGGGATTTTAAATTATTGCAAAGTTAAAGGATTGGGATTTTAAATTATTGCAAATTTAAAGGATTGGGATTTTAAATTGTTGCAAATTTAAAAGATTGGCAATGTTAAAGGATTGGGATTTTAAATTGTTGCAAATTTAAAGGGTTGGCAAAGTTAAAGGATTGGGACTTTAAATTATTGCAAATTTAAAGGGTTGGCAAAGTTAAAGGATTGGGATCTTAAATTATTGCATATTTAAAGGATTGGGATTTTAAATTATTGCAAATTTAAAGGATTGGCAAAGTTAAAGGATTGGGATTTTAAATTATTGCAAATTTAAAGGGTGGGTAAAGTTAAAGGATTGGGATTTTAAATTATTGCAAATTTAAAGGATTGGGATTTTAAATTATTGCAAAGTTAAAGGATTGGGATTTTAAATTATTGCAAATTTAAAGGGTTGGCAAAGTTAAAGGATTGGGATTTTAGATAATTGCAAATTTAAAAGATTGGCAAAGTTAAAGGATTGGAAATTTGGAAACGTAGCAATTTGAAAGCTTGGAAATTCAAAGGCTTCTAAATTTGCAATCTTAGTAGTTTTATTCCACCCTCTAAACACTACAATTATCATTTTACTTTTAATATTTCTTTCATTTCCTATTAGTATTTTCGTTTGTCCTGTTACCGTCAATATTAGTACCATTTTACCTTTATTAATTAAATAAAGCAAGCTTTTAATAGTGCATTTAATAGATAACTAAAGTAAGAATAGTAATTTTTCTAAAGTGTTGCGATTTCTATTGCCACGATTATACTTTGAATAATACTACGTAGAATAATAGAAACTAGAGCATAATTCTATGTAGAATAATAATTAATATATCACAATTCTATGTGAAATAATAATATGTGGAATAATAATTATTATAACACAATTCTACGTAGAAAAATACTATAAAATAATATTTACTATAGTACAATTCTACGTTGATTAATACTACAAAATAATAATAATTCCTATATCACAATTCTACGTAGAATAATACTACAAAATAATAATAATTCCTATAGCACAATTTTATCTAAAATAATACTACATAGGATAATAATTACTATATCACAATTCTTAGTACAATAATACTATAAAATAATAATTACTGTAGCACAATTCAACGTAGAATAATACTACAAAATAATAATAATTCCTATAGCACAATTCTATCTAAAATAATACTACATAGGATAATAATTACTATATCACAATTCCTTGTAGAATAATACTATAAAATAATAATTACTGTAGCACAATTCAACGTAGAATAATACTACAAAATAATAATAATTCCTATAGCACAATTCTATCTAAAATAATACTACATAAGATAATAATTACTATATCACAATTCTTAGTAGAATAATACTATAAAATAATAATTACTGTAGCACAATTCAACGTAGAATAATACTACAAAATAATAATAATTCCTATAGCACAATTCTATCTAAAATAATACTACATAGGATAATAATTACTATATCACAATTCCTTGTAGAATAATACTATAAAATAATAATTACTGTAGCACAATTCAACGTAGAATAATACTACAAAATAATAATAATTCCTATAGCACAATTCTATCTAAAATAATACTACATAAGATAATAATTACTATATCACAATTCTTAGTAGAATAATACTATAAAATAATAATTACTGTAGCACAATTCAACGTAGAATAATACTACAAAATAATAATAATTCCTATAGCACAAATCTACGTAAAATAATACAGTAAAATGATAATAATTCCTATAGCACAATTCTACGTAAATAATATTACAAAATAATAATAATTCCTATAGCACAATTCTATATACAATAATACTATAAAATGATAATAATTACTGTAGCACAATTCTATGTAAAATAATGCTACAAAATAATAATAATTCCTATAGCACAATTCTACGTAAAATAATACTGTAAAATGATAATAATTCCTATAGCACAATTCTATGTAAAATAATATTACAAAATAATAATAATTCCTATAGCACAATTCTACGTAGAATAATACCACATAGGATAATAATTACTATAGCACAATTCTACGTGTAAAATAATGCTACCAAAATAATAACAATTCTACAATATGATATAAAAAAAACTACGATAAAATAACGATAATTAGAATATCATAATTCGGTAGTTGGACGAGAGACAGCGGTAAAGTGTTATAAGAAAATCACAGAGTCGTTGGAATAATTATGAACGGTACTGTAGGGCCTGAAAACGGGGCTCTTCTCTTCTCCCTGTTAAATCCCCACCCCTATATATATATATATATATATATATATTCTACCAAGCAACACAAGAGTGCAGAGTTCCGTGACAGTGCAGCACTTGGGACAGGGACGGGCCCTTTTCGCCTTTCCCTTTCTCCTGCTGCACGGATACCCCAAAAACGACCGGCGGCAGCAGCTGCCGCAGAAAACCGGTGCAGCACGCCGTATAATCATATTGTTGTATTGCCAATGGGCTCCTCCGCCACCAACCATTTCTCTTTCTCTTTTCCTCGTCATCCTAGAACCGAACCTACTAACGTTGCCGAGCATCGTTCGACCATAAAACACGATTTTCTACCTTCCCGCTACTAAATAAAAGAGAGAGAGAGAGAGACAGAGAGAAACTTAACTGACCTAAGGGAAAATTAACTTTAAAAATAGTCAAATACTGTTTACAATGCTCTAATATTGTACTAGTGTTTTAGGCAATTGGATTTTTAGAATCTTTAGCTGTTTCATTAATTGCAGAATAACATTGTTGCAAATAGTCGCCCGAGTTTTTGTAAGTAATTCAACTACTAAATAAGAGAGAGAGAGAGTGAGAAACTTAAGGGAAAATTAACTTGGCAAATGGTCAAATAATGTTTACGATGTTCTAATATTGTACTAGTATTTTAGGCAATTGGATTTTTAGCATCTTTAGCTGTTTCATTAATTGCGGATTAACATTGTTGCAAATAGCCACCCAAGTTTTTGTAAGCAATTTAACTACCAAATAAAAGAGAGAGGGAGAAACTTAACTGAACTAAAGGAAAATTAACTTTGAAAATGGTGAAATAATGTTTACAGTGCTCTGATATTGTACTAGTGTTTTAGGCAATTGGATTTTTAGAATCTTTAGCTGTTTCATTAATTGCGGAATAACATTGTTGCAAATAGTCACCCAAGTTTCTTTAAGAAATTCCACTATTAAATAAAAGAGAGAAACTTAATTAATTGACCTAAGAGAAAATTAACTTTGAAACTAGTCAAATACTGTTTACGATGCTTTAATATTGTGTTTTAGGCAATTGGATTTTTACTATCATTAGCTGTTTCATTAATTGCGGAATAACATTGTTGCAAATAGTCAGCCGAGTTTTCTTTAAGAAATTCCACTGTTAAATAAAAGAGAGAAACTTAACTGACCTAAGAGAAAATTAACTTTGAAAATGGTCAAATAATATTTACAATGCTCTGATATTATATTTTAGGGAATTGGATTTTTACTATCTTTAGCTGTTTCATTATTTACGGAATAACATTGTTGCAAATAGTCACCCAAGTTTTTGCAAGAAATTCAACTACTAAATAAAAGAGAGAGAGAGGGGGAAACTTATCTGACCTAAGGGAAAATTAACTTTGAAAATGGTCAAATAATATTTACAATGCTCTGATATTATATTTTAGGGAATTGGATTTTTACTATCTTTAGCTGTTTCATTACTTACGGAATAACATTGTTGCAAATGGTAGGCCGAGTTTTTGCAAGAAATTCAACTACTAAATAAAAGAGAGAGGGAGAAACTTAACTGACCTAAGGGAAAATTAACTTTGCAAATGGCAAAATAATGTTTACGATGTTCCAATATTATGTTTTAGGCAATTGGATTTTTACTATCTTTAGCTGTTTCATTAATTGCGGAATAACATTGTTGCAAATAGTCAGCCGAGTTTTCTTTAAGAAATTCCACTGTTAAATAAAAGAGAGAAACTTAACTGACCTAAGAGAAAATTAACTTTGAAAATGGTCAAATAATATTTACAATGCTCTGATATTATATTTTAGGGAATTGGATTTTTACTATCTTTAGCTGTTTCATTAATTGCGGATTAACATTGTTGCAAATAGTCAGCCGAGTTTTTGTAAGAAATTCCACTACTAAATAAGAAAGAGAGAGAAACTTAACTGACCTAAGGGAAAATTAACTTTGAAAATGGCCAAATAATGTTTACAATGCTCTAATATTGTGTTTTAGGCAATTCGATTTTTAGTATCTTTAGCTGTTTCATTAATTGCGAATTAACATTGTTGCAAATAGCCACCCAAGTTTTTTTAAGAAATTCCACTATTAAATAAAAGAGAGAAACTTAATTGACCTAAGAGAAAATTAACTTTGAAAATGGCCAAATAATGTTTACAATGCTCTAATATTGTGTTTTAGGCAATTCGATTTTTAGTATCTTTAGCTGTTTCATTATTTACGGAATAACATTGTTGCAAATAGTCACCAAAATTTTTGTAAGAAATTCTACTTAATATCATCGATAGACGCTGCTATTAACATTAGTTAACCATTTCCTCTACAATTTTTTAACTACCATACTCGTGCAAACTATTATTACCAGATCACAATTCCGACAATTTTTCGGATCATTAAAATATTCCACTTAATTTGTATTTATCAATCGATAATCTTCCGAATTGAAACTAAAGTTAATATAAAAGTATTGCCACAGTATAAATAGAATTTATCTTTAACTTCTCCCCTAATTAATTTGTTTAATTAGACATTTGCAACGTTTGTATTATTAGCCATTGAAATTAAAATGATTAAAATTCCCCAATTATGCGAACGTATTTACCCAGATACTTAATTTTAATTTATAGCGAAAGTGAAAAAACCTTCGAATCTTTTTTCCCCCTAAAATAAACAATTATCTATTTTATCTAGCATTGAAAGTAAAAATTCCCCGATTATGCGAACGTATTTTCGCAGCAAAAGGAATTTTACAAATCTTTCTTCCCTAAAAGAACAATTTTCCATTATTATAAGAACACAGGAAATCTTTCAATCTTTTTTTTCTTTCTTCGCTAAAATAATAATTTTCATACCTTTTTCGTGCTCCGCCAATTGAAACGAAAAATTGCCCCAATCATGCGCAACGAGAAAAGACGAAGAGAGAACGAATGAACCGATCGCGTTCCATAAAAATTGATAAATCTCGTTTGTTCGCGAAAATGAGATACACGCCGAGGAGCATTAAAAATTAGAAAGTTATTTAAAACGGGAACGTTTGTGCATTTGGTTCAGTGCACAAGAATCTTCTTCGCGCGTCGAGTGAAAAAAAAAAGAAAGAGAGAGAAAAAAAATCGTATAAAACGTAAAAGCGCTTATTAAAAGTAATACGTACGTATAACGTTTGAATCAAGAGCCGCGAAACGCGCCGAACATTTCCATGTATGCGCTTACGTATATACACGTACGATACGTACAAATCCGTTTAATTTTGTATTTATAAAATCAGAAAACGCGCGAGTATAATACATGTGTGTGTCTGTGCGCGATAATTTGAAAGCAAACTTTCCATTTGCAATAGAAATCGTCAAACGCGAGTTCAGCGAGGAACGGTCGGCGTAAAGATAGTTTGCAACCTTTGCAAAGGTAGGATTAGAACGATTATTGCAGCTGTAAAGGGTGACAAGTATACCGTATGTCTCTCGAATCAATCGAAAGGTGCGCGAATAAATAATAATCGTGGTCGAGTAACTTTCAAAACTCTCGAATGTTTTATAAACTCGAGTTTTGGGATAAATAATCGTTGCACTGTTTAAACGAACAAAGAAACGTTTAAACATTAGGTTTACAGGCTTTACGTGTGCATAATTCGACAGACTTCCGGAAAAATACGTATATCGCATATAAATATTCGAAATTAGAATATTGAGGACGAAGAGAATCACGTAGAATACATATTCATAATTATTTAATTAAAGTTAACGTAAAGTAGTGGAAAATAATATATTTATCGTTTCTGTAATTTTAGGCGTGTGAAATTTGAAATGCGTCAACGCGCGACGAGTTTCGTAAAAGTTAGTGTTAAAATACGAATTACGTAGTTTATTTTCTGGGCAAATGTCGATTTTCAAACAAGAACAAGAAATTTGTGACACTAATAGAAATGACGTAATAAATATAAGAAACTAGTGATGCTAATAAACACTTTTGATAATAATTCGGCGAAAATTGGTTAAGTATTATTAAGTTCTGTCTGTGACTAATTAATAACCGAATGGAAATTTGTTAAGTGTTATTTTTCTCTCGTCCGCATAGGAATTAAATATACGATTGCTATCGAAAGGTTAAAAGTCACCGTTTGCAATTATTTATAAATTAGAAATATTCGCTGCTACGAATAGTAAAATTTCTATCGCAAATTGAACGCTGCTATCGTAAATTTAACATCGCTATCGTGAATCGAAAATTGCCATTGCAAATGTTTGAACTTTTGCCGTTTTCTTCGTATATTTCGCGGACAAATTCCGAAGCAAAAGAAAAACAAAATAAGGATCGTTCGAAGGGAAAGAAACGCGATAAAGTCGAGACATTAGCAATCTAAATGAGAGAAATGAAAATAGCGGCTAATTAAAATTGCGGAGGAATAATTTCACTCGCTGTGATTAGTTAACGGAAGTAATTCGCGTAAATGAAAGTTGCAAATAGCGAATATTAAATCAATCCTCTATACTAGTTAAAAAAATTCTATATCGATGCGTTCGACGAAAATCGCGATAAATTTTGCTAAACACCCGCGAATCAATTCTTATTATTTATCAATCCTAGTAAAATTACTTTAACTTTAATCCACCATTCGCAATAAAATTAAATTGCAATTTTGATTCCTTCTACTCGACGATAAATAGTTATAAATCATTTCCATGCGTTCACGTTTAATAATTTAATTTTTCACGCATTCTACTAGATAATAAATAAGTGGAAATAATTTTCGCTTAACCGAAAAATAGGTACGAATAATTTCTCAACGTGGATTTCTTACGAGGTAAGATAATTTCTCTATGGAAATAGTTTTTCGACGTGGACGTGACGCGGGATGGAAAAGAACCGATGTTCTTCGATGTAATTGTATTTCGATCAGCCTCTAAGCAGCCTCGCGTATTCCGACACTGGCCGATTGCCACGCGCACGACGAAACACACTAAAATATCTTTCTCGGCCAAAGTCGCAAAGGCCAGAGTTTCAGAAAACACGCGGCGGCGGCTGATGTCTGTTTTCGCGCACGGCGAGCGAAATTTTGCCAAAACGAGCTCCAACGATTGTTTCTATCGCTCGTAAAACTTGGCTTTCAAATGCTTCGAACCTTTAATGAAACGACGGATGAAAAACGAATCGAAAGTAACGATAAGCGAAACACGCGTCGATGAAACTATTATTGGTTAATTAGTTGCGTAGAACAATCGACGAATGAAATAGTAGTTAGATCGTTTAAACGATTTCATGCGTCGTTTTAACGATTTCATACGTTGTTTTAAAAAGTCTGGTGTTAAAGTTTCAAGGGTTAGAATAAAAATGAGATAAATAGAGTAAAAGTTTTTAGTGAAATGGTAACAATTTCTTACGTCATTTAAAATATTCTAAAGATACTTTGAAAGTTTCTGATTCAATTGGAATTGTAACGATTAAATAGCAGTGTAATTGATAACGTGAAAATTATAAATGAAAGAATAATTGAAATGAGAACATTTTTTTTAATTAATTCAATCGTATTTATAGGAGCAATTATTTTACGCTGCTTAAAATATTCTAAACTGTTTTTTAAAAGTTGCTATGCTTAATTAAAATACCATAATTGAATCAAACCCCAATAGAAATAAAGATTTCAAATAAAACAGTAATTGAAACCACGAATAATGAAATTAGTAAATGAATTTATTCCTTTACAAAATTCTACGTCAAATATTGTTAATCAATTTTGTCTCCTAAAATATTCTAGAGCTTCTGTATAATACAGTAACTCGATTAAAATACCAAAATTGAATCAAACACTAATAAAAACAAAGCTTCCAAATAAAATAGTAATTGAAACCACGAATAATGAAATTAGTTAACGAATTCATTCCTTTACAAAATTCTACGTTAAATATTCTTAATTAATTTTGTCTCCTAAAATATTCTAAAGTCTCTTTAAAAGACAGTAACTCGATTAAAATACCAGAATTTAATTAAACACTAATAGAAATGAAGATTCCAAATAAAACAGTAATTGAAACCACGAATAATGAAATTAGTAAATGAATTCATTCCTTTAAAAAATTCTACGTCAAATATTGTTAATCAAATTTGTCTCCTAAAATATTCTACAGCCTCTTTAAAATACAGTAACTCGATTAAAATACCACAATTGAATTAAACAATAATAGAAATGAAGATTCCAAATAAAACAGTAATTGAAACCACGAATAATGAGATTAGTAAATGAATTCATTTCTTTATAAATTTCTACGTCAAATATTCTTAGTCAATTTTGTCTCCTAAAATATTCTAAAGTCTCTTTAAAAGACAGTAACTCGATTAAAATACCACAATTGAATTAAACAATAATAGAAATAAAAATTTTAAATAAAACAGTAATTGAAATCACGAATAATGAAATTAGTAAATGAATTCGTTCCTTTACAAAATTCTACGTCAAATATTGTTAATCAACTTTGTCTCCTAAAATATTCTAGAGCCTCTTTAAAAGACAGTAACTAGATTAAAATACCAGAATTGAATCAAACACTAATAAAGCTAGAAATTCCAAGATAAAACAATACCTAATATATACTTTAAAATGTTCAAACGCTGAATTAAATAGTTTATTTAAAATTTCTTTCCATGCTTCCCCATCCCCCCCCCAAAAAAGAAAAAAACATACCGAAAAGTTGTCAACTTGATTAAAATTCTCGCGTAAAAGTTAATATATCGAAATAAACGGCGTACAGCTGGCAATGGAAATATCCATACGCGACGTGGTGGTGGCGGGAAATCGGAAATAAATACACGAAAAAAGAAAGAGGAATAGGCGCTCCTCCTTTGGTTCATTTACGCCAGACGGCTGTAATCACCTGCGCACGCGTTTCCAGGCCTTCTGCTAAAGAGAAATCGTCGAGCCGACGTGGAGGTTTATTAATAAACGTTCGTGGTACACGTGCCCGGTTCGTCGTGTACCCCCTTTGTCGCGACACGCTGCAACCAGGGGGGGTGAGAAACAGGAACAGAAGAGAATAAGCAGAGATCGGTTTACGAACAACCAAAATGGCCGCCATTCGAAAAACATCCCAACTAAAGTAACGTTCGTACGAATATCCAAAATAAGGTTAACCAAAGTTTAAACTGTGCTCTTTAAAATATTCTAATGTTATGCTGTGTGCTTTGAGCAATTATTGGAGGGGGGAGTTGGTATTAACCCTTGAAAATTGAAACAGGAACAGAAGAGAATAAGTAAAAATCGGTTTACGAATAACCAAAATGGTCGTCATTCGAAAAACATCCCAACTAAAGTAACATTCGTAAGAATATCCAAAATAAGGTTAACCAATGTTTAAACTGTGCTCTTTAAAGTGTTCTAATGTTATGCTGTGTGCTTTGAGCAATTATTGGAGGGGGGAGTTGGTATTAACCCTTGAAAATTGAAACAGGAACAGAAGAGAATAAGTAAAAATCGGTTTACGAATAACCAAAATGGTCGTCATTCGAAAAACATCCCAACTAAAGTAACATTCGTAAGAATATCCAAAATAAGGTTAACCAATGTTTAAACTGTGCTCTTTAAAGTGTTCTAATGTTATGCTGTGTGCTTTGAGCAATTATTGGAGGGGGGAGTTGGTATTAAGTATTGAAAATTGAAACAGGAACAGAAGAGAATAAACAGAGATCGGTTTATGAACATCCCAATTAATGTAACATTCTTACGAATACCCAAAATAAAGTTTCTAAAGTTTAAACTGTGCTCTTTAAAGTGTTCTAATGTTAAGCTGTGTGCTTTACGCAATTATTGAAGGGGGGATGGTATTAACCCCTTGCCTTAGAATGACGAGTGCGACTCGTGATAAAGATTATGGTTAAATACGAGAAATATATACATACACTCCATATTTGTAAGAAATCGTAATTTTATCTTCAACTGTATTAGTATAAGTTTGGAGACTATTAAATAACAATTAGGTGCAACATTGGAATATTTTGGATCGCACACAGGAGTGAAGAAACAGTGAACAGCTAGATGACATTTTTTAACAAGTGAAAAATTAGTTACGTCAAGGGATTAAGTATCGGAAATCGATAATGACGAAATGAGTTGAGTTCGAGGTGGAATTAAAAATGATTTGATGTTGAATTTGTTGCACAGTCAAATAGTCTAATGTTGAATTGTTGCACGGGTCAAATAGTCTAATGTTAAATTGTTGCACGGGTCAAATAGTCTAATGTTGAATTGTTGCAACGACCAAATAGTCTAATGTTGAATTGTTGCAAAGACCAAATAGCCTAATGTTGAATTGCTGCACAGGTCAAATAGTTTAATGTTGAATTGTTGCACAGGTCAAATAGTCTAATGTTGAATTGTTGCAACGACCAAACAGTCTAATGTTGAATTGTTGCAAAGACCAAGTAGTCTAATGTTGAATTGTTGCAAAGACCAAGTAGTCTAATGTTGAATTGTTGCAACGACCAAATAATCTAATGTTGAATTGTTGCAACGGTCAAATAATCTAATGTTGAATTGTTGCAACGACCAAACAGTCTAATGTTGAATTGTTGCAACGACCAAACAGTCTAATGTTGAATTGTTGCAAAGACCAAGTAGTCTAATGTTGAATTGTTGCAAAGACCAAATAGTCTAATGTTGAATTGTTGCAAAGACCAAATAGCCTAATGTTGAATTGTTGCACAGGTCAAATAGTTTAATGTTGAATTGTTGCACAGGTCAAATAGTCTAATGTTGAATCGTTGCAACGACCAAACAGTCTAATGTTGAATTGTTGCAAAGACCAAGTAGTCTAATGTTGAATTGTTGCAAAGACCAAGTAGTCTAATGTTGAATTGTTGCAACGACCAAATAATCTAATGTTGAATTGTTGCAACGGCCAAATAATCTAATGTTGAATTGTTGCAACGACCAAATAGTCTAATGTTGAATTGTTGCAACGACCAAACAGTCTAATGTTGAATTGTTGCAACGACCAAATAATCTAATGTTGAATTGTTGCAACGGCCAAATAATCTAATGTTGAATTGTTGCAACGACCAAACAGTCTAATGTTGAATTGTTGCAAAGACCAAGTAGTCTAATGTTGAATTGTTGCAAAGACCAAATAGTCTAATGTTGAATTGTTGCAACGACCAAATAGTCTAATGTTGAATTGTTGCAACGACCAAACAGTCTAATGTTGAATTGTTGCACAGGTCAAATAGTCTAATGTTGAATTGTTGCAATGACCAAATAGTCTAATGTTGAATTGTTGCACAGGTCAAATAGTTTAATGTTGAATTGTTGCACAGGTCAAATAATCTAATGTTGAATTGTTGCAAGGACCAAATAATCTAATGTTGAATTGTTGCAACGACCAAATAATCTAATGTTGAATTGTTGCACAGGTTAAATAGTCCAATGTTGAATTGTTGCACAGGCCAAATAATCAAATGTTGAATTGTTGCACAGGTGAAAATGATCAACAGGATTTTTTGAAGTTTTGAAAATTGTAAATAATAAAAATACTTGGCCGACACTTGAAATAAATTTCCTCAATAATTGCGCTTGACATTGGAAAAATAATAATAATAATGATAATAATAGTAACAAATATAATAATAGTATTAAATAAAAGTAGTAATAATAATAGTAATTCCAACGTTCCAATGCATTTTACACGTCGTTCGAATTCCAAAATTGATTAGACTAAATGACCTCGCGATAAACAAACTTTTAGGTTCGTTGAACTGCAAGATTTTACGCAACAAATGGAGCTTAAAATTCACGCGAACAGTAAATTCGACCTTCGACAAATTAAACAGCGTTTAAAATGCATTTAAAGCGATCGACTTCACTTCGAAATCAACGAAATCAAAGAATCGTTTTACAATCGTCGATTTAAATGACGATTCTTTAATCTCACTCGAAACTCTAAACTGTACAAATTAGCAGTCGATTTTCCAAACAGACGAATTTTACGATTAATCGAAATTCTGAAGTGTAAATAATTACGAGTCGATTCTCTAAGCAGACGAATTTTAAGATCCATTGTTCGAAAGAACCAAAATTAAATTAAAGTTTCCTTAAGTTTGGAAGGAAAAAATGTTATATCTACTCGCGTTCATTTTTGAAGAAGAAGTAGTAGAAACCACGACTAATTACGTAGATACTCTGAATCTATCAGTTGCTAAGCTATTTAGTGCATAATTATGTACGATTATAAATGAAATTATATGTGTATGAAGAAAATTTTAGCCTAGACTCGACCACTTCGTTATCTTCAAATTTTAATTAGCTGCCGTTATTATTTCCGAATAAATTCACAGTTCGAAGTTGGAGGAAAATATTAGCCATTCGAATGCAAAACGAAGGAAAATATTAAGCAGATGAATTTACAAATATTAAGAATATTAATGTACTAAAATATATAATATAATATAATAAAAATATTAAAACGGTTTAAATGTTTTTCTTTTTAAAGTAATATAAATTCAATTGCAATTCAAAAGAACTTTTCTTTAACAGTGTCATTCATTTTCATGGGAAAGTAAAATTTCACGTTATTGTTTATATCTTAATTATCAGCCCAATTCGTTAACGTTTACATGAAATATTTTTAAATTAATTCGAATGCAAACCATTAAATTAAGTATCTCGAAACTTCATATATATATATAAAAAAAAAAAAAAAGAAACGGCTTAAATGTATTCTAAAAAGAAACCCAACCGAATTGGAACGATTACATTGTAAGAAGAATCATTCTGAGCTGTGGCTCACGGTAAAACTTTCCTCTTGTAATCAGATCCATGTAGCGAACGTACGTAATGAAAGACGTGAAATTTCCAAGCAGCCAAAACTCGAAACATTGTATTTGTGTTGTGATTCGAAGCCGCGACGCGATTTCCAATGCAAACAGGTACGATTCGACCGAAATGAGATGCGAAACAATAAACAGCCGCCAATTTTAGGGTAGTAACACATAATATGTAACGCAGAATATAATATTTGGATATAATGTAATATAGAATCTATAATATTTAATATAGAACATAATAACATATGTAATATAATATATAATGTAGAATATAATATATATAATCTATAATATATTATCTACAATATATATAATATAAAATATATAATCTATAATATATATAATATAAAATATATAATCTATAATATATATATAATATAATATATATAATAGACAATATATAATACAGAATATATATAATATAAAGTGTATAATACAGAATATATATAATATAAAATATATAATACAGAATATATATAATATAAAATATATAATACAGAATATATATAATATAAAATATATAATACAGAATATATATAATATAAAATATATAATGTACAATATATAATACGGAATATATATAATATAAAGTGTATAATACAGAATATATATAATATAAAATATATAATATAAAATATATATAATATAATCTATATAATATAAAATATATATAATATAATCTATATAATATAAAATATATATAATATAATCCATATAATATAAAATATATAATACAGAATATATATAATATAAAATATAGAGTACAGAATATATAATCTACAATATATATAATATATAGTACAGAATATATAATCTACAATATATATAATATAAAATATATAGTACAGAATATATAATCTACAATATATATAATATAAAATATATAGTACAGAATATATACTCTACAATATATATAATATAAAATACATAACACAATATATAATATAGAATACATAATCTATAATGTATAATATATACAAGAAATGGAGCAACAATATGAAAATGACAGATTACAGTGAAACATTAGCGAGTGTCCCTATGATCGCGACTCGAATTGTTTTATTTAACAGCAAACGAACGTACGAAGAATCGAGGCTAGCAAAATTTCGATACTATATTTGGACTTGATTTTTATGTAACGACGCGCAAACGAACGTTGCGCGCGTGTTTTATATTTAATATTTAAAAATAAATATTAGCAGGTGAATTCGGTTGGTTCGAGCAGAAAAACGCGACCGAATCTACTGCAAGTAGAAAGTATGGAAATTCTTCTTCTAACACGCCAGTAAACCGCGATGCATTGTTACGATTTATCTTTTTTTTTTTTATTCGTCGCGCAAACCGAGAATGAAATCATTCTTTTCATTTAATCGACAACTTTTCGAATGACAGTGAACTTTGTTGTATGTTTTTAACGGATCGGTGATTAATCGTGTTTAACGTACGGAAAAAAATCGTCGTAAATAAAAGAGACGTTAATTGATCCGTCGTGCTCGAAACCGGAACGATTCTAAAACGAATTCAATGAAATAATGGTTAAAAGGTGGCGGTGATTCGGACGTCTACCCTAAAGTCACCTGTTTTAACGCGTCGCATACAATTTATCAAACATCGAGCTCCGTTTCAGTGTTACACGCGACATTGCTGCAATAATTCGACGTGGACGAAGACAGCAACGGAATTCCAACTAAATATTGCGGTTCACAGTTATTTTCGACGCATACGCGATCTTTCAGATTCGAATCTATAACAATGTACGTATGTACGTACATAGTTACATTCTGGGGGGACAAAATTATAAGAAACGTTAAAAATGTCTGCTACCATGTGCTCAATTTTATACTCGTATTAAAGAGAGCAACATACGTGAAACAAAATTATTGATCGTTAACCCAAAGCTTCGTAAATTAAACACGAATGTTGCAACAAATATCCGCGGAACGATCGAAACTGATACAATTTCATTTGGACGCGAATTGTAGCACGCTATCTTTGGTAATTAAACAAATATATATATATATATAACTAATCAGAAGTAGATTTCACTTTTTTCCTAATCTACTGATATTTATTAGCAACGAGTGAACCACCCCTTTATTTTATACTACTTCAGCCATTAAATTTCGTACAACTTTTTTACCTACATATGTATATAAATTTGGTCCAATTTTAATCAGTCACAATTTACGATTTTTCCTATAAATCTATACAATCTGTATACAAATCAATCCTGTTGTTAATTATAGTATACTATTATACTTGCGTTAATTATAGTATACTATTATACTTGTATTAATTATAGTATACTATTATACTTGTCTTCAGTCGTACAATAAAATTAGCGTTCTAATTCGTAATACAAAGCGTCTAACTATTTACTCCAACTGTTTATCTATTTAACTATTTATCAAGCATTAAAAAAAAAAAAAAACAAAAAAAAAAGGTTCTCTAATTTTCGTGCTTTCATTCCGGAGCTCCGGGACGCAGCAAAGCGAAGCGATTAATTTTAAAACGCCAACCGGCGAACGCCGCGTATCGGTGTAACATCGCGAAAACGAAAACTGTGATACGAACCTCGTTTATTTCCTACGCACAGCAGCAGTTCTCCACGAATCGCCGCTTTTAAATCCCACAGCTTTTTAATGATCAGCGACCACCGCTAATACGAATAGATGACGCACAACTGCTTTCAACTTTTTCCTCGAAATTCTCGCCGCGCGACAAAAGAGTGTAACACTCCGATAAGAATTTACTGTTTACTATTCGAGAGGAGAAACAAAAAAAAAGAAGAAGAGGAAGAAGAAGAGGAGCTACTTTAGACGCGCGAACTCATTTGCACCGGAAACGCGAATAAATCGAGTCGGTCGGGAGCTTTTTTCCTTTTTCCTTCCCCCCGGGGGCTAAAATTGCGAAATTTCTTGACGTTTTCGGGGAACAAGAGAGTAGCACACGAATCGCGAAGTATTGCGCGCGTGGTGTACGCGATAACTGTGACCTTTGCTTGGCGAAACTTCGTGCACTGCGCGGCGATCACACGTCCGACACGAACGAAGGCCCACGTGCGAGTGCCGAGCTGCTTTTGAGTTTGCGATTACGAAGAGGCGCACCGCGGAGCCGGTTCCTAGCCTCTCATTGGTCGCCTTTCTCCCCTCTACCACTGCAACCAGGAGCGTAACGTTAAAATTCGAAGCCACGTGCTGCGAGAGACGCGAAAACTCGAAAGCCAAAAGGGGTGCCGCTAATTCGTACGCGATTATTTACATTCAACGTTCTAATTACGATTACGAAGATTACGAAACACTTTGCGGACGAGTGTCTGCGAATAATCGCCACTTTCCTGATTTTTGTGAACGCACGTTTATTGTTAAAGCAGAAAGTTTAAATTAATATCGTTGATAAACGCTTCAAAGTTTTGGGAATTCGTTGACCTGGAATTCGTAAGCTTAGAAATTCGTAAGGATTGGAATTGAAGGTCAAAATACTCTTTCAAGCTTTATTATTCGTCGATTACTATTAGGCGAACGCGTTGGAGATCGACACGGTGGTTCAGGAACGAAGAAATGCGCGCGGTAAGAGAGAGGACAGTAGAACAGTTCTAAGGGGAGGGAAGGAAGTCTCGTCTGCCATCTTTTCGTACACGGACAGTACAGCTACTTCTCGAGTTACGACCACCTCGAGTTACGAGCATTCGCTTTTACAACGACAAAATTGAATAAAAACAATTAATAAAATGTAGCAATTTTTTATAGCTTTCGTCAAATATATATCGTATATATAATTATTTATTTATATACGTAGTTAACCATTGAAAATCAGAACTATGAGCTTAATTTAATGTTAATTTTTATGTACATATGTTGTTTGCAATTATGTTATTTTTTTTTCTACGAAATTTCACTTACGACCATTTCGACTTACGTTTGATAAGATTGGGAAAGTTTGGGTTTATTAACGTGATGTTGGGTGGATAATAAAATTGGGAAATTTTGAGTTTATTAAAGTGATGTTGGGTGGATAATAAAATTGGGAAATTTTGGGTTTTCTTGAATAATAAAATTGGGAAATTTTGGGTTTATTAAAGTGATGTTGGGTGGATAATAAAAGTAGGAAATTTTTTAGATTTTTGGGGTGATGTTGGGTAGATAATATAAGTGGGAAATTTTGGGGTTTTTTGGATAATAAAATTGGGAAAGTTTGGGTTCATTGGAGGTGATTATGTGTGGATAGTAAAATTGGGAAATTTTGGGTTTTCCTGAATAATAAAATTGGGAAATTTTGGGTTTATTAAAGTGATGTTGGGTGGATAATAAAATTGGGAAATTTTGGGTTTATTAAAGTGATGTTGGGTGGATAATAAAAGTAGGAAATTTTTTAGATTTTTGGGGTGATGTTGGGTAGATAATATAAGTGGGAAATTTTGGGGTTTTTTGGATAATAAAATTGGGAAAGTTTGGGTTCATTGGAGGTGATTATGTGTGGATAGTAAAATTGGGAAATTTTGGGTTTTCCTGAATAATAGAATTGGGAAATTTTGGGTTTATTAAAGTGATGTTGGGTGGATAATAAAATTGGGAAATTTTGGGTTTATTAAAGTGATGTTGGGTGGATAATAAAAGTAAGAAATTTTTTAGATTTTTGGGGTGATGTTGGGTAGATAATATAAGTGGGAAATTTTTGGGTTTTTTGGATAATAAAATTGGGAAAGTTTGGGTTCATTGGAGGTGATTATGTGTGGATAGTAAAATTGGGAAATTTTGGGTTTTCCTGAATAATAGAATTGGGAAATTTTGGGTTTATTAAAGTGATGTTGGGTGGATAATAAAATTGGGAAATTTTGGGTTTATTAAAGTGATGTTGGGTGGATAATAAAAGTAGGAAATTTTTTAGATTTTTGGGGTGATGTTGGGTAGATAATATAAGTGGGAAATTTTGGGGTTTTTTGGATAATAAAATTGGGAAAGTTTGGGTTCATTGGAGGTGATTATGTGTGGATAGTAAAATTGGGAAATTTTGGGTTTTCCTGAATAATAGAATTGGGAAATTTTGGGTTTATTAAAGTGATGTTGGGTGGATAATAAAATTGGGAAATTTTGGGTTTATTAAAGTGATGTTGGGTGGATAATAAAAGTAAGAAATTTTTTAGATTTTTGGGGTGATGTTGGGTAGATAATATAAGTGGGAAATTTTTGGGTTTTTTGGATAATAAAATTGGGAAAGTTTGGGTTCATTGGAGGTGATTATGTGTGGATAGTAAAATTGGGAAATTTTGGGTTTTCCTGAATAATAGAATTGGGAAATTTTGGGTTTATTAAAGTGATGTTGGGTGAATAATAAAATTGGGAAATTTTGGGTTTATTAAAGTGACGTTGGGTGGATAATAAAATTGTGACATCTTGGGTTTATTAAAGTGATGTTGGGTGGATAACAAAATTAGAAAATTTTGGGTTTATTAGGGGTTGATTTAAGGTAGCATTAAATTCTATGGTAACTGTTTTAGGATTAATAGAATTAAACTGACGATTTGTTTCTTTGACAGTATTAATGGAGCAATATGTGAAATATTGGATTATACAGTATAACATATAATATTTGTTATGCTTGAGATGTAAAATTGAAAGCTAGCAGTACGTGTTGAGATGTTTTTTTTTGAGTATTTGGAGAAATTGAAAATAGTTAAAGTCAAATTAAATAGCGATGTGGTACAAAATTAAAAAAAACGTTGCATTTAGAGTGAGAAATTTTTTAAATTTGGGGGCGATATTAGATGAATAATAAAACTGGGAAATTTTGGGTTAATTGAGGGTTGATTTAAGGTAGAATTAAATTTGGTGGTTATTTTAGAATCAATAATATATATTAAAAGCTAGGATATGAATTTTGAGACATTTTTAACCCCTTACCATAAAACAAAACAAGTAGTTGCGATATTTATAACAAAATGTAATTTAACCCGTTTAATTTCCTTTGGAATTTTGATATTTACTGTAGCTAAGACAAATATTGCATGATATTATAATATTTCGTATGTGGGACAGCGTTGAAGTAAGAAATATTATTCTAAATAAATCGCAGCGATTTATTTATTTATTATCCTAAATTCGCGCACTCCGTTCAAACAAGCATGATCCAGTTGCTTTTATGAATGATTATTTTATTATTATTATTATCATGGCTTAGATCGAAGGAACACAAATATCACTACGACTGAAGTTTTTTTATTCAAAATCGAATTCCAGTTTAATTTTACAAGATTCTCGAGTTCTTAAACAAAAACTATCAACAATATTTAAATAACTTTGTACGTTAAATGATATAAAGACAGGAATCAGCTAATATTAGCATACGTAGGTAATAAAATAATCGCAGTGCAAAGGGTTAATATTAGGTAAGTGATCCATGTACTGTCACTGTTTCTATTACTGCCACTTGAATTCGTTTTATTTAATAGCAAAGTAACGTACAAAGAATCGTGGGTAAACAAATTTTTATACTAAATTTGGACTTCGATTTACGTAGCAACGCGTAAGACGTTGTATATTACACTTAATATTTATAAATAAATATCAAGAGGTAAATGTGCTGTTGAACATTGAAACGTGACCAATGTAATTATAAAGTATGGAACGTGTCATAAATCAGTAATTCTTGTATCTGTTACAACGAACCGACGTGTTAATGTATGGAAAACGTGTTTCTAATTAAATGAGACATTTTTAAGTGACAGTACGAAGGACATTGGACTTTGTTCTCCATTTTCAATTACGTAGTAACATATATAGAAGATGTTTATAAATAAAAGAGATCTGTTGAACAATATTATGCTTCGAAGTGGAACGATATATAATCCAATATTATTCCAAACTTAGTTCAATAGTAATACAATATCAATTCATTATTAATCTAATATTGATTCAATATTAACCCAATATTAATCCAATATTTATACAATATTAATGCAATATTAATTCTATGTTAATTCAATAGTAATCCAATATTAATCCAATATTATTCCAATATTACTCCAATATTATTCCAATTTTAGTCTAATATTAATACAATATTTATACAATATTAATGCAATATTAATTCAATATTAATCCAATATTATTCCAATTTTTGTCTAATATTAATACAATATTAATTCAATAGTAATTCAATAGTAATTCAAAATTAATCCAATATTATTCCAGTATTATTCCAATTATAGTCTAATATTAATACAATATTAATTCAATATTAATTCAATAGTAATTCAATATTATTCCAATATTAATCAAATATTAATCCAATATTAATCCAATATTAAACCAATATTAATCCAATATTTATACAATATTAATGCAATATTAATTCTATATTAATTCAATAGTAATCCAATATTAATTCAATAGTAATTCAATATTAATCCAATATTATTCCAATACTACTCCAATATTATTCCAATTTTAGTCCATTATTAATACAATATTAATTCAACATTAATTCAATAGTAATTCAATATTAATCCAATATTAATCCAATACTACTCCAATATTATTCCAATTTTAGCCCATTATTAATACAATTTTAATTCAATAGTAATTCAATATTAATCCAATATTATTTCAATACTACTCCAATATTATTCCAAGTTTAGTCCATTATTAATACAATATTAATTCAATAGTAATTCAATATTAATCCAATATTATTTCAATACTACTCCAATATTATTCCAATTTTAGTCTAATATTAATACAATATTAATTCAATATTAATTCAATAGTAATCCAATATTAATCCAATATTATTCCAATACTACTCCAATATTATTCCAATTTTAGTCTAATATTAATACAATATTAATTCAATATTAATTCAATAGTAATCCAATATTAATCCAATATTATTCCAATACTACTCCAATATTATTCCAATTTTAGTCTAATATTAATACAATATTAATTCAATAGTAATTCAATATTAATCCAATATTATTTCAATACTACTCCAATATTATTCCAATTTTAGTCTAATATTAATACAATATTAATTCAATATTAATTCAATAGTAATCCAATATTAATCCAATATTAATCCAATATTAATCCAATACTACTCCAATATTATTCCAATTTTAGTCCATTATTAATACAATATTAATTCAATATTAATTCAATATTAATCCAATATTATTCTAATATTAATCCAATATTAATTCAATATTAATTCAATAGTAATCCAATATTAACCCAATATTAACCTAATATTATTCCAATATTTATCCAATATTAATTCAATATTAATCCAATACTATTCCAATACTACTCCAATATTATTCCAATATTTATCCAATATTAATTCAATATTAATTCAATATTAATCCAATACAATTCCAATACTACTCCAACATTATTCCAATTTTAATCCAATATTATTCCAATTTTATTCCAATATTAATCCAATATTATTCCAATCTTATTCCAATCTCAGTAAAATCCTAACCCAATATTAACCCAACATTATTACAATTTTAATCCTTTGTTTGACTTTCAAATAAATCTTTTGAACAATATATTATGCTCCAAATTGGAACTAGATAATTTACGTTAAATACGTTCTAAAATATTTAAATAAAATAGCGATAATTGTTACCTACAATTATCCTAGCTTCATCGCCGTTTATCTTCATATAGTTTCGAATAATATTCGTTTGTCGATCGCACTTTAAAGACAATGCAAGGAAGCGCGGCGAGCGAAGAAGAGAGAAGGGCTCGAAAATGAGAATCCTGGAAGAAGGATCGAAACGATCCACGAGGGCAAGGCGGTGGTCCGAGGAGTATCAGCTGTTCGAATTATTATCGTTGCAGACGACGGCAGATGTTCACTAGGCTGAAACCGCTCCCCCGAAGGCTTTGAACCCGCTGATCTCTTTTCTTTTGCAGCGGGTGAAAAACTTTCAAGGAAGCCCCAGCCTTCCCTCTTCCCTTACACAATACCGTCGAATACTTTTATTCTCGCTTTCCTCCAGAAGACCAGAGTGCAATAAATAAAGGCAAACAACTGCAACTAAACTCTAGAATGTACCATTGAAAAGTCTCCCTGCACCGGCTTAAATATGCAGTGGGTTGAATAAATTCGTCGCACGTTTTTATCACGATTCTAGCTTCACTCATTAAATAATGTATATTTGTTATGTACTATATAATAAACAAAAGTTATATTGACGAAAGTTACGAAACACGGTACGCGTTTAAATAGTAACGTAAAGAAACTTTACGTCGTCGTTATCTTTCGAGATATGTACGTAAATACATACGTGGATTTGAATTAAAAGTAGACGAACTTATTAATTATCGATGTACGTAATACTATATTTTTGCGCCACTGTAAATTTTAAGCTACGAATCTTGAAAGCGAAGGGATACACACAATAATTCCTAAGTGACTACTTTGTTTCTATGTATGCAATATAGAGACAAAGTAGTCACTTAGGAATTATTGTGTATATATATATATATATAAACAAAAACGACGCAGTCTCAAAGAATTCAATCGCATATTCTTACCAAACGATCGAACAATTGACAACTACTTTCTCGAAGCGATTAAAATGAAGAAACCATTCATCCACGGCGAATAGTAATAATTCAAATTGTTATAATTGTCGAATAATAATGATTCAATTAATAATAATTCAAATTGTTATAATTGTCGAATAATAATGATTCAATTAATAATAATTCAAATTGTTATAATTGTCGAATAATAATGATTCAATTAATAATAATTCAAATTGTTATAATTGTCGAATAACAATGATTCGATTAATAATAATTCAAACAGGCGAACGATTTCGATTAACATCCATCGAAAGTACGAGGATCTGTTCGAATGATTGCGCGGCTTACGATGATTTCTCGCGTCCGTTTTATGGATCGGAGTAAAACGAAATGTGCCGAAGGTTTCGATGTTGCGCGCGGTAGAAACCTGTACGTAGTAGGGGACGCGTCATTTTCACGTTACGATTGTCGCGTCGTCGTCGTCGTGTCGTCGTCGTATGCGTACTTTTACGCGAAGAGACCCCATAGGTTCGTGGCACGCGCTGCCAGCTGCCCCACAGCTGTCTCTTTCTGCTCCGTCGTTCCCCCATACCATCGAGGCGAAACCCGGGGTTCTTACACGCCGAACTTCACTTTACCACACAGAACGACAGCAATTCCTTTTCTCCTTCTAACCACCGTTGCATGCGCGCCTACTTACTTGCATACGTTGTGCATGTGCATACCGCGGCCAAACTTCCGAAACCGTTTATCGCGTACATTTCGTTGGATAGAATGGCCGGAAATACTTTTCCTCGTTAATAGTTTCGGACGAATTTTCGTTCGAAAGAATTTGAACAATATTCGGGAAAAGTAATCGTGGGAAGATTTTAAAGAAGAATGATTTGTTAAATTTGCTATTAGATTATTGCAATATACGATATGTAGATCATTTATGAAGTATTATTTATGGATTTCGTATGGGGAATATGATTTATGTTGCTTCATTTGTGAAATACAGTGTTGGTAATTCATATATGAAATGCAATTAATGTGCTTCGTATATGAAGTACAATTAATGTTCTTTATATGTGAAATACAATTAATGTACTTCATATATGAAATTCATTTTATGTGCTTCATATATTAAATGCAATTAATGTGTTTCATATATTAAATGCAATTAATGTATTTCATATATGAAATTCATTTTATGTGCTTCATATATTAAATGCAATTAATGTGCTTCATATATTAAATACAATATATGTGTTTCATATATGAAATTCATTTTATGTGCTTCATATATTAAATGCAATTAATGTGCTTCATATATTAAATACAATATATGTGTTTCATATATGAAATTCATTTTATGTGCTTCATATATTAAATGCAATTAATGTGCTTCATATATTAAATACAATATATGTGTTTCATATATGAAATTCATTTTATGTGCTTCATATATTTAATGCAATTAATGTGTTTCATATATGAAATTCACTTTATGTGCTTCATATATTAAATGCAATTAATGTGTTTCATATATGAACTACAATTAATGTACCTCATATATGAAATACAATTAATGTTCTTCATATACAAAATACAGTTAATGTACCTCATATGTGAAATACAATTAACGTTGTTCATAAATGAAATACAATTAATGTACCTCATATATGAAATACAATTAATGTGCTTCATATGTTAAATGCAATTAATGTGTTTCATATAAGAAATACAATTAATGTACCTCATATATGAAATACAATTAATGTTCTTCATATATGAACTACAATTAATGTTCTTCATAAATGAAATACAATTAATGTACCTCATATATGAAATACAATTAATGTGCTTCATATATTAAATGCAATTAATGTACCTCATATATGAAATACAATTAATGTACTTCCTATATGAACTACAATTAATGTACCTCATATATGAAATACAATTAATGTACCTCATATATGAAATACAATTAATGTACTTCATATATGAAATACAATTTATGTATTTCATATATGAAATACAATTAATGTACCTCATATATGAAATACAATTAATGTACCTCATATATGAAATACAATTAATGTTCTTCATATACAAAATTCAATTTATGTACCTCATATATGAAATACAATTAATGTTATTCATATATGAAATACAATTAATGTGCTTCATAAATGAACTACAATTAATGTACCTCATATATGAAATACAATTAATGTACTTCATATACAAAATTCAATTTATGTACCTCATATATGAAATACAATTAATGTGCTTTATATATGAAATACAATTAATCCTCTTCATATGTGAAATACAATTAATGTTCTTCATAAATGAAATACACTTAATGTTCTTTATATACGAAATACAATTAATGTGCCTCATATATGAAATACAATTAATGTACTTCATATACAAAATTCAATTTATGTACCTCATATATGAAATACAATTAATGTGCTTCATATATGAAATACAATTAATCCTCTTCATATGTGAAATACAATTAATGTTCTTCATATACGAAATACAATTAATGTGCCTCATATATGAAATACAATTAATGTTCTTCATAAATGAAATACAATTAATGTACCTCATATATGAAATACAATTAATGTACTTCGTATATGAAATACAATTAATGTACGAAATTCAATGTACGTACATGGCATACGAAATACAATTATGACGTTTTCCAACGAACGTTACATCTATCCCTGTAAAGGGTTGCATTCCGTGCGCGCAGCATCCGATAAGATTGTCAAGGAATCTATGCGAGATCAGATTAGAACTCGCGCGTGTCTCTTTAAGTCTAAATATATAACGGGTGTCAGGGTTGAACGACCTGGCATTTCCGGTCCTCGTTTGGTACTTTGATTTTCCGTATCTTTTTTTCCCTTTTTTCTCTCTCTCTCTCTCTCTCTTTCTGTACCAAACACTTACGACACCCTCTTCATTCCACCCTTCGGTGTTTCTTTCCACGCGACGCTGGCGCTTTTTTTTTTCTTCTCTCTCTCTTTTTTGTCCACGCGAAACCTAATAGCCTTGCATCCTCTAGGACCTCTCTTCTTCAGGACTATTTCCTGCGCGCAGCGCCGCACCGGATGAGAAACCGCAAATGTAAAACCCTGCCGAGCACTTTGTCGTAAGCTTCCGCCAATATCGTGAACGTGTGATCGCGTGTGTTCTCCTTGAACCGATTACGATAACCAGCGAAAATGTTTGTCTACTTACAGTGGACTATATACACGTATTCACTTCACTTAATAATCTACTTACTTATTTACATATATATTGTTGTATACCTAGTGACTCGAATCCTTTGCAAATAGTGCATCATCGGTATTACTCGCAATCAGTATGCTAGTACAATAGTTAGTCACCGAAAACCTTTGCCCTAGTCCTTTCCACGGTATCCCTTCCCCAATCCCTTGCACGTTATTTTTCTAGTTTGTAAGATTGTATATATAGACCTAAAAGTAAATTTCGTGAATACGGAAATCGCTTAGAATAAAAGCGAACATAAAAAGGTAATATTACATACGGCCAATAAACAAAAATTTATCCTACATATTATTTTTAATTCTAATCTATATACTTGAGAAAATAAAGAGTACACGCAAAAGTATGTGAATATTTACTTCGTTTCTTAACTTTTGTCAACAAGTGTACGACTTAGACCACTTGCATAATTACAGGCGCAATTAAATTCGAGCGACGCGAGAACGTCGCTAGAAAGTGTCGCAATTCGCGTGTGGAAAGATGAAACATCGATAAAGTGGTTGGAAAGATCACGCGTTGATGCTTTTAGAATAAGACACGTTGGATTCGCTCTTTCACTCTGCTTATCGATTTCTTCCAGAAACGCCCCTAAATAATCGCTCGGGAATCTTGTAAGTCAGCAAACAGATATTTGCAAAAGTGGCGAGGACAAGATATGCAAAAATTCGTCCCATTAATTAAATTCGAGCAACGTAAGAACGTCAGTGGAAAGTGTCTGAATTGCGTGCGCGATGATGTACGGTGTTAAATCGAGGGGGAAACCGTCGACTTCCTCGTTGGAAATGTCACGTATTAATCCTTTTAGAAGAAGGGACATTGGATACCGTTTTTCTCGCTGCTTATCGTTTTTCTTTTTGCGGAAACATCCTTACGTAATTGTTCACCGTTTTATTAAGATACGAATAATATTCAATTAATAAACTAAATATTTGTTATGTATATTGTAGAAATGTACGAAATGAGATCGAGTTGAATTAGAGTTAATTAAGATAATTAGAGTCGAATAGCGTGATGTTATTTGGAAATTTATTAGCGTTTTTCACTGGTCGAGTATAAAGATAAGAAATCTTACGAGAGAATCTTGTAAGTTGGCAAATAGATAAGCAAAAGTGACGCGAGGGGATGTGGAAAAATTGTGGACAATTATGTTGCATTGTATAGTCTATTCGAGGCAGAAAAAATCTTCTATTATTCTTTTAATATTGGGTTAATATTGGATTAATATTGAATTAATATTGGATTAATATTGGACTAAAATTGGAATAATATTGGAATAATATTGGACTAGAATTGGATTAATATTGGATTAATATTGGATTAATATTGGACTAAAATTGGAATAATATTGGAGAAGTATTGGAATAATATTGGATTAATATTGGATTAATATTGGGTTAATATTGGATTAATATTGAATTAATATTGTATTAATGTTGGACTAAAATTGGAATAATATTGGAGTAATATTGAATTAATATTGGATTAATATTGAATTAATATTATATTAATATTGGACTAAAATTGGAATAATATTGGACTAGTATTGGATTAATATTGGATTAATATTGAAATAATATTGTATTAATATTGGACTAAAATTGGAATGATATTGGAGTAGTATTGAATTAATATTGGAGTAGTATTGAATTAATATTGGATTACTATTGAATTAATATTGAATTAATATTGGACTAAAATTGAAATAATATTTGACTAGTATTGGATTAATATTGGATTAATATTGAATCATATTGGATTAATATTGAATTAATATTGTATTAATATTGGACTAAAATTGGATTAATATTGGAGTAGTATTGAATTAATATTGGAGTAGTATTGAATTAATATTGGATTACTATTGAATTAATATTGAATTAATATTGGACTAAAATTGAAATAATATTTGACTAGTATTGGATTAATATTGGATTAATATTGTTCTAAAATTGTAATAATATTGGAATATTATTGGATTAATATTAGATTACTATTGAATTAATATTGAATTAATATTGGAATAATATTGGATTAATATTGGATTAATATTGGACTAAAATTGGAATAATATTGGATTAATATTGGATTAATATTGGAATAATATTTTATTAATATTGGACTAAAATTGGATTAATATTGTATTAATATTGTTCTAAAATTGGAATAATATTGGATTAATATTGAATTAATATTGGATTAATATTGAATTAATATTACATTAATATTAGATTAATAATGGATTGATATCGTACTAATATTGAACTAAATTTGGAATAATATTGGTTTAGATCGTTCCAGTTTGAATCATAACATTGTTCAACATCTCTTTTATTTACGACCATCTTCTTTACATGTTCAACATAATAAATTCATGTCAAATTAATTGAAAATGTAGAAGAAAGTCCAATATCCTTATTACTGTCACTCGAAAGCATTACATTTAAATAGAAATACGTTTCCCCATATATTAACACGTCAGTTTTCCTAACAGATATAAGAAACATATTAAACGTTTCTTCTTACTAAATTATCACACGTTCCATACTTTATAATTCCATTGATCACGTTTTAATATTCAACATAGCACATTTACCTCCTAACATTTGTTTACAAATATTAATCGTACACGAATATACAATATGTACGCGTCGTTACGTAAACCCACGTCGAAATTTAGTACGAAAATTCCTTTGCTTACTTCGTTTCTCGATACATTGCTTCCCTATCGAGTGAAACGAATTTCGAGTGGCAGTTATTAGAAGGATGACAGTAATCGGGTCACCTATCGTATGTGGGAAAGCAATATTACACGGGATAAAAGCTGCAAAGTTTTCGCGCGCCTTTAGAAACACAATACCGGAGAGCAGTGGCGGCCTTCTCGAAATAGACGAGCAGCCCAGCCCTCCAAACTCGTCCGAAAATAAAACAGGTTTCTTCCCTGCGAAGCCACGCTGTCCGATTGGTCCACTATCTTACACACAATCACGCAAACGCTCAAACACACACTCAAACACACTTTCTCATACACAGAAACACGCGCGGAAACAGTTTCTTCGTCAATCCTGACAATTAACGCGTTCACTGTCCGACGTGATGCACAATTTACTATAAATCAATTTTAACGTACATGTAAACATAAATGAGTTTTCCCTCATGTGCAATTAATACTATAAAGCTGTTATAACAGCTAAGTGTATACACTTACACTTAGGGACAAAAGTTAAGAAACAAAGTAATCATTTCCAAATCTTCTTCGCGTACTCTTTATTTTCCACTGCACATAGATTGGAATTAAAAATTAGGATAACTTATTTATCGTTTATTGAACATACGTAATGTTACCTTATTTTTACGCTCGTTTTATTATTCTAACCTATTTATTTAAGAAGTCGAACAATGTACAAATAATTTGCAAATGATTACGCGGTTTCTTAACTTTTTTCACAGCAAGTGGATAAATACATACGTCGGATTCCGTTCGAATCTTGTAAGAAATTCATTATTTTAAGAAGAGAATCTAATATATGTTTCAAAATCGGTCGCAAGAGTGCGCATATATATTTTTCCTGTTCTTCCGTTGGCGTTGCGATCGTGTTCAAGCTGAGTTCGCGCAATGTCCTCGTAAGATAAACACGTGCTCGTGTTATTATTACCTTTTCGTTCAATGTATATTTCATTTACCATTCATAAGATTAAGGTATTTTATTTAATTCCCTGCAACTTAAACTCTGTCATTTTTTAAATAAGAAGATCGTTATTAGGCAGTCGAATTACGTTACTTAAAATTGTACAGAATGCAAATGGTATTTATAAATATGTTTCGTTGCACGGGTTAAAACGAATCGGCGCGTTTCGCGATCGAAGATTTTTCTTCATTACATCGACGTTCAGTGGAAATCGGAATCTTATTCGGCGACAACTGTGCAATCCGTGAAGCAATTGTCCAAACAAACTCGTAGAAGTCAATCAGAAAACATGGATACGCGTATTTGTTTGAATTATAAATTATTCAAGCCGGTTTCCTAATCGATATTTATACTTTTTATATGTACACAAATACATTTGCAACGGAACGATGAAAATACGAAGGTATATTAAATGAATTAACGACAGTTGCGGTGAAATAAAAGGATGTGAAATGAATTCGCGTTAGAATTATGGAAATAAATTTGTGAAAATTAATGGAAATTCTTTTATGCGTCTTTGAATTCTATTTATTATATCGCGTTGTTAATGTTATTCGTTACTTTGTTATTACATTGTTATTTGTTACTATTTATTTCTGCTATCTTTTCTTTATTATTCTAATTTCTTATTCTAAATTAATTCTAAATTTTGGTATCGATTACTTGCCGAATTTATGTTAAATATTCTTGCAAAAAGTAGTTTAATTTTGGATGATAAATAATTGAACATTATTGTAAAATATTTCGCGACATTTTGTAGAAGAATAAAATTATTAATTTTAGTTGCTAGAACATCGTAAAAATGTTTTATAATAATGCTGCAATAAATATCTTCGTTTTAGTATATAAAAGTGATTAGAAATTAGCAAATTATTTCGACAGATTCCGAAGATTCGATTAATTATGAATATATTTAAATATTCAATTCGTATTCCAATTTTGTTCAAAAAGGAAACGAAATTAATTTTCGTATTTAGTGAATAGTCCCACGATTTAAATATATTTAGTATAACATAATCGTTAATAACGTTACAATTGAAGCTTTATTAACACTTTATTATTAAGATATGATATTTTTAAATCCCCAAAAATAACCCAGTATAATTATAATAGCAATCAAGTATAAATTACACGTATTATAATTAAAATTCCAATTTTGTTCAAAAGGGAAACGAAATTAATTTTCATATTTAGTGAATAGTCCCACGATTTAAATATATTTAGTGTAATATAATCATTAATAACGTTACAATTTAAGCTTCGTTAACACTTTATTATTAAGATATAATATTTCTAAATCCCCAAAAATAACCCAGTATAATTATAATAGCAATCAAGTATAAATTACACGTATTATAATTAAAATTCCAATTTTGTTCAAAAGGGAAACGAAATTAATTTTCATATTTAGTGAATAGTTCCACGATTTAAATATATTTAGTATAACATAATCATTTATAACGTTACAATTTAAGCTTTGTTAACACTTTATTATTAAGATATGATATTTCTAAATCCCCAAAAATCACCCAATATAATTATAATAGCAATCAAGTATAAATTACACGTATTATAATTAAAATTCCAATTTTGTTCAAAAGGGAAACGAAATTAATTTTCATATTTAGTGAATAGTCCCACGATTTAAATATATTTAGTATAACATAATCGTTAATATCGTTACAATTGAAGCTTCGTTAACACTTTATTATTAAGATATAATATTTCTAAATCCCCCAAAATAACCCAGTATAATTATAATAGCAATCAAGTATAAATTACACGTATTATAATTAAAATTCCAATTTTGTTCAAAAGGGAAACGAAATTAATTTTCATATTTAGTGAATAGTCCCACGATTTAAATATATTTAGTGTAATATAATCATTAATAACGTTACAATTTAAGCTTCGTTAACACTTTATTATTAAGATATAATATTTCTAAATCCCCAAAAATAACCCAGTATAATTATAATAGCAAACAAGTATAAATTACACGTATTATAATTAAAATTCCAATTTTGTTCAAAAGGGAAACGAAATTAATTTTCATATTTAGTGAATAGTCCCACGATTTAAATATATTTAGTGTAATATAATCATTAATAACGTTACAATTTAAGCTTCGTTAACACTTTATTATTAAGATATAATATTTCTAAATCCCCAAAAATCACCCAGTATAATTATAATAGCAATCAAGTATAAATTACACGTATTATAATTAAAATTCCAATTTTGTTCAAAAGGGAAACGAAATTAATTTTCATATTTAGTGAATAGTTCCACGATTTAAATATATTTAGTATAACATAATCGTTAATATCGTTACAATTTAAGCTTCGTTAACACTTTATTATTAAGATATGATATTTTTAAATCCCCAAAAATAACCCAGTATAATTATAATAGCAATCAAGTATAAATTACACGTATTATAATTAAAATTCCAATTTTGTTCAAAAGGGAAATGAAATTAATTTTCGTATTTAGTGAATAGTCCCACGATTTAAATATATTTAGTATAACATAATCGTTAATAACGTTACAATTTAAGCTTCGTTAACACTTTATTATTAAGATATGATATTTCTAAATCCCCAAAAATAACCCAGTATAATTATAATAGCAATCAAGTATAAATTACACGTATTACAATTAAAATTCCGAAATCTGTTTAAAAGGGAAACGAGATCGATTAATAAATCTAACGAAACAGTTCTTGCAATCGTTAATTAAGATACTCGTTATAATAATTCTTGTGTCTATCGTTAATCGCGATTAGCTCCATCACGCTAGCACCGTCTTCATTTTGATAATCCTCCCATTTCATCTTCTGTTTGTTCGCTTGATTATAATAATCGTCGTCTTGATCGAAATCGTAATCGTCTTGATCATCTTCCACTCTTTTGTTCGACGCGTTCAGCATTAAAAGTCGCCTTAAATCTTTCGCCTTCTTCTGCTTAGCTCTCGAAAGTTCTCGATTTAAATTTCCATTTAAATTTTCATTTCCATTTCTATTTCTATTTTCATTCCCGTTTCTTTTATTCAATCGTTTCGCCCTTCGTTGGTGCATCGAATCGAAATTAAAATTCGCGTAATTGGAATCTTCCGTTCCGTCGAATAACGGCGAATCTAATCTAGTATCAGAATTTGATTCTTTGGTTAACTTTTTATTCGAACGACGTTTGATATTTTGACGCGAGGAAACGGAATTTTTAAGCGGTAGACTTTGAAAAGGACGAAAGTGGAAATTTTTCGATTGGATTTTCCCGGAATTTGGGATCGTGAAAATGTCGTTAGACGTTCGATGGAATATTAGAGAAAGCGGCGTTAATCGATCGTTGCCATAATCGATGATTAGAGCGTCTGGTTCTGGAAGAATAATAATTTAACGAATATTCTATAAATTATTTTAATCAATTTCTAGAATTAAATTATCTTAATTAATATCTATAAATTGAAATACGTACCTGGCAATGGTTGACAATTATTAATCGCAAATATGAAAGTAGAAAATAGCAGAAGAAACACTCGCATTGTTCCACGATTCATTTTGGCAATATTTTATAATTTTTATTTGAATTTAATGTAAAACTGAAGCAAAACTCGAGAAGATGTTCGCTATTGGAATTCAATCAACAGTCTAATTAAATAAGCCACCGCTAATTACTATAATCACGAATGTTGACCTATTCGAGAATCATGCTAATATGACACACGATGGAAATAATTGTTTACCTCGATTCGATCACTATTTCGATCAATATTTACGTATTACAGAATTCATAGAGTCTGCTATCAGATCGAGGAATTTGTCGAATTTATTATCGCACGTATTTTAAACATTATTTTAATAAACAGAAACAAAAATTAATATTCAATTATTCTACTATTTAATAGTTTTCGTTAATTTCCATAGTTTTAATTAAAATCGTGTATCAATTGCAATTTTTCGTGTATGTAAAACAGAAACAAAAATTAATGTTCAATTATTTTACAATTTAATAGTTTTCATAAGTTTCCATAGTTTTAATCGAAAAAGTATATTAATGCAATTTTTTTGTGTATGTAAAACAGAAATAAAAATTAATATTCAATTATAATACTATTCAATAGTTTTCATAAGTTTCCATAGTTTTAATCGAAAAAGTATATTAATGCAATTTTTTTGTGTATGTAAAACAGAAACCAAAATTAATATTCGATTATTCTACTATTTAATAGTTTTCATAAGTTTCCATAGTTTTAATCGAAAAAGTATATTAATGCAATTTTTCGTGTATGTAAAACAAAAATAAAAATTAATATTCGATTATTTTACTATTTAATAGTTTTAATAATTTTCATATATTCGTAACAATTTTATAAATAAATTTATTTATTAATTTCTACATTATTAATTGCTACACTTTTACTTCCACAAAATCACGTTTAAATATTCCGCTTATTCGTCTACGTAAAACACCGAAATTTTCACAATCTCATTGCAATACTATTTTCTTTATTCGCAATCTATTATATAAATAACACGAAGCAAATCGTGTTCAATGTTAATTAGTATACAAAGTTAGATAATACGTTCGATTAATTACATCTCTCGTGTATTATAATACTCGACGATTCTTAATTTCTAAATTACAATTCATTTTCCTTCCACTTTAACGCGATTTATTACAATTAACCAACATTTTTCAATATCAAGATAATAGTGGATTAAATTGAATAGCGAAAATATTAAGCCACGGGTCTAAAATCATTGTTGCCAAACGAATTATCCGACCTGTACAAATATCTTTTGAAATCGTGCGATAAATATTCGGGAATTTCGTGATTAAATTGATTCGATGGATAAGAATCGATCGATAAAGGATAATTCGGTGCAGGATAATAATTGAACCTGTCATCGGTATAAAAATTCCCAGGCTTCTCGTAAGAAGGCAAATTGTAATTATTATTAATCGGTGGACCATAAGCGTAATACGGTTGCGTGGTTAAATCGATATTATTTATAGTTTGCGGATATCCACCATAGTAACCGTTAAAAGGAGGATTTGTTTGATTGTTCATCGTTCCATTCATATTTGTCCCATTCACAGTTGTCTCGTTTCTCATTCCGTTCATCTGCGTCGTCGTGTTCTGATTCTGATTTTGATTCGTCGCATTCGTAGCTCGCGAATTTATACTTGCAAAGGAATCGTCCGCATTTTCACGCGACGTGGAAATACCCATCTGCTTTTCTTTCAACAAATTGCACGCGCTTTTCTCGTTCATTGCTTGTACCTGAAAATTTAATACGTGTTAGATATTTTATATTAATGTACTTCATATATGCTATACAATTATTGTTTTTGATATATGAAATACAATTAATCTACTTCATATATTATATTCATTTTATGTGCTTCATATATATGAAATACAATTAATGTACTTCATATATTAAATTCATTTTATGTGCTTCATATATGAAATACAATTAATCTACTTCATATATTAAATTCATTTTATGTGCTTCATATATATGAAATACAATTAATGTACTTCATATATTAAATTCATTTTATGTGCTTCATATATGAAGTACAATTAATGTGCTTCATATATGAAATTCATTTTATATGCTTCATATATTAAATTCATTTTATGTGCTTCATATATGAAATTCATTTTATATGCTTCATATATGAAATACAATTAATGTACTTCATATGTGAAATACAATTATTGTTTTTGATATATGAAATACAATTAATGTTTTTGATATATGAAGTACAATTAATGTACTTCATATATGAAATACAATTATTGTTTTTGATATATGAAATACAATTAATGTTTTTGATATATGAAATTCATTTTATGTGCTTCATATATGAAGTACAATTAATGTGCTTCATATATGAAATACAATTAATGTACTTCATATATGAAATTCATTTTATATGCTTCATATATTAAATTCATTTTATGTGCTTCATATATGAAATACAATTAATGTACTTCATATATGAAATACAATTATTGTTTTTGATATATGAAATACAATTAATGTTTTTGATATATGAAGTACAATTAATGTACTTCATATATGAAATACAATTATTGTTTTTGATATATGAAATACAATTAATGTTTTTGATATATGAAATTCATTTTATGTGCTTCATATATGAAGTACAATTAATGTACTTCATATATGAAGTACAATTAATGTTCATCATATATGAAATTCATTTTATATGCTTCATATATGAAATACAATTAATGTACTTCATATATGAAGTACAATTAATGTTTTTCATATATGAAATACAATTAATGTACTTCATATATGAAATACAATTATTGTTTTTGATATATGAAATACAATTAATGTTTTTGATATATGAAGTACAATTAATGTACTTCATATATGAAATACAATTAATGTACTTCATATATGAAATACAATTAATGTTTTTCATATATGAAATACAATTAATGTACTTCATATATGAAATACAGTTATTGTTTTTGATATATGAAATACAATTAATGTTTTTGATATATGAAATTCATTTTATGTGCTTCATATATGAAATACAATTAATATACTTCATATATGAAAAACAATTATTATTTTTGATAAATAAAATACAATTAATGTTTCACCATTTCGTCCCCATTTCTCTCATCCTCCACTTGCATTGGCGTATCCTGAATGGAATCTTCATCGTATCCATTGGAACCTTTAACATTCTCAACCCTTCTATTCTCATCGAGGTACTGATCATTGGAATCGACGAATTTATTTGCGTCCAACAAGTTCAACACTTGCGAATGTTGCATCGCGGCGTTGTTATTAATCGACTGCAATTTCAACAAGTCCAACGGAGTGTAGAAAGCCAAAGGCGACGCTAGTAGATAAGGATAAGGATTGTAAATCGCAGTTAATCGCGAGGACGAAATTTTAGCGTCGTCTTTAATTTCGTTGAACGGCGAAATCTTCGCGTAAGTTTTTACGTCGGAAGACGCGGCGCCTGCCAAACTTCCGACGCTTAAACCGGCTAAAAATGCCAAGCTTCGTAAGATTTTCGATCTTCTGGTGCTCGGAGAATCGACAATGTTTGAATTGTCCACTTTTGTACTCGCGATTCTTCCCAATTTTTCCAATTCCTCGAATTCTAACGAATTCTCCGTCGAATACGGATTTAACCATTGCAATTGTTTTTGGGTTGGTGCAATTTTAACGTTGCCTTTAGAAGTAACGGATTCCGAAGATTTGGCTGTCATCTTGAAGTTTTCAGTGGTTGCTGCAACTTTGTGGTAAGAGAAAAATTGAAAGAAAGTTTCGTATTATTTTTAGATCGCGGATTTTAACGCATTTGTTGGAAAATAATAGTATAACAAATATTAATGAAACATAGTAAATAGAATATTATAATAATACTGTTTAATATAGTATTAGAATATTAAAAAAGTATAGGATGCATTGTTTTTTCCTAATATGCACAAATATTTAAAATAAGCAAATTGGAATTATCAAAGAGTAAAGTTAATTTACTTAATTTAGTTTCTGCTTTTTTGGTGTTATTTGTAAAGATGCGAATTTGAATAAAGATTCGTAATACGGTTATTAATTTAAAAAGGAACGATTTTCATTAATAGACTGCGGATTTTTGTACTAATAATTAAACAATATAAACAAAATCTCAACCAAGAATAGAATAAATTTCACAATACAAATATTGCAACTAAAATATTGTCCAAATATTGATTACTATAATAAATTTTTTACACATTTTAATTTTCAATAAATGAAATAAATGCTGAATAAAATAAAAATTCGTGGCCTACAAAAATTATCTTATGTTTCACTGTTTGCCTTTTTATTTAATTTTCCATCGTTTGTTTATTAATCATTTCAATGCTCTTCTCATTTAAAAGCGTTAATACGAGTGAAACAAATAAATATCAATAAAACGTCAAAAGTATTGAAGCGTAAAATGTTGATTCAAACAATTACACTTATTAATGTACGTAGCATTAAATATGTTTAGAATATACTATTATTATATTTATATATACTATTACTATATTTCTATATACTATTACTATATTTATATCTACTATTACTATATTTGTGTATACTATTACTATATTTCTATATACTATTACTGTGTTTATATATACTATTACTATATTTATATATACTATTACTATATTTATATCTACTATTACTATATTTGTATATACTATTACTATATTTCTATATACTATTACTATATTTGTATATACTATTACTATATTTCTATATACTATTACTATATTTATATATGCTATTACTATATTTATATATACTATTACTATATTTATATATACTATTACTATATTTGTATATACTATTACTATATTTCTATATACTATTACACTATTTACATATACTATTACTATATTTATAGAATATACTGTATTAACTATAGAATTACTTCTCCAAAATTTCTATTTACTTCAAACTTCAAACAAACGCAACATTTTTATTCCTGGACGCGTTTTTAAAATAGTAAAAATTCGCTATCGATTAATTTCGAGTAAATATTGGACAGAAATTGAATTACTCACCGGTGCAGCTGACAATTGCAGCGAAAAATAACAACATTATAGCACTCATCGTTACCTCGCGGTGTTCGAAACGAGAATGAAGTGAAATCCAAGCGACAAGTGAACGAAAAATTCTCGCAACCTGCGGGTAAGCCCTCATCTTTTTCTTCTCGTGAAAGTTTCTACCTGTGTTCTTTTTTTTTCAAGATACCCTTCGAAACTGTGTTAATTAACGCAATCTAAGCTTCCTCGTTAACGTATGTGGGTTTCTATTACTATACTATATTAATACACTGAACAAGAATTTATCAACTCTACGAATAGGAAACTTTTTAAGGTAAATGATTTAGGGAAATGAAATCACTTTCGCTGTTTCTATAACTGCCACTCGAATTCGTTTATTTATCGTTCGTTGTAATTAATTTCATTGTATTAAATTTGGACAACGGTGTACTTAAAGATCTTATATTTATTCACGCTTAATACTTGTAAATAAATGTTAAGAGGTAAGCGTGTTCTGTTGAACATTGAAACGTGACCAATATAATTCTACTTGCAACAATGTTCAATTTCAACTTTAGCCTCAGTTTCAGTTCATAACTTATGTATATATATATATATATATATATATATATATATATATATATATATATAATTTTTAATTAGTGATACGCAAAGTTATGAACTGAAACTGAGGCAAAACATAAAATTTAACATTGTTGCAAGTAGAATCATATTGGTCACGTTTCAATGTTCAACAGAGCACGCTTACCTCTTAATATTTGTTTACAAGTATTAAGCGTGAATAAATATAAGATCTTTACGTGTGCGTTGTCCAAATTTAGTACAATAAAATTAATAACAACGAACGATAAATAAACGAATTCCAGTGGCAGTTATAGAAACAGCGAAAGTAATTTCATTTCCCTAAATCATTTACCTTAAAAAGTTTCCTATTCGTAGAATTGATATATATATATATATATATATAACATTTGAATACTTTGCACGTAATATTGAATAAATCTAATGAGTAACTTACCTGACATGAATAATAATAAAAAAAGAAAGGTATAGAATATTAGTATACCAGTGGTTTAAGGATTGAGAGACTTGTAACTACTGGTGTAGAATATTAGTATACCAGTGGTTTAAGGATTGAGAGACTTGTAACTACTGGTATAGAATATTGGTATACCAGTATTCAAAAACCTAACCCAAACCTAACCCAAACCCACTTGCAAACTTTATAATATAACAAATAAATGTTGCGTGTTAAAGACTCAAGTTATGCTAACTTCTTTAGCCTTATTTAAACAATATACGTTGTATATTGACTACTTCTTTAATAAGTATATTCGCATGTTGAAACGAATATTTAAATAAGAGTGGCTTAAACATTTGTGGACGACGAATAATACAATTTAAAATAGTATTTTGACTTTGAATTCCAATCCTTACGAATTTTAGGTTAACAAATTCCCAAAACTTTGAAACGTTTATTAATGATATTAATTTTAAACTTTCTGCTTTAAACGTGAACTTGCGTCCACAAAAATGAGGAAAGTGGCGATTTTTTATAGACAGTCGTATGAAAAGGACGATTAATATAATGATTTTTTTCCCTTCCTTTTGGGTATAGTAAAGCAGTTTACGATTCAAATTTCCCGCCTTCCGCAAAACGACGCAGCGTGTCGCTTTAAACTTCCGCCGTTGAACAATTCTCCATTTCTATCCTCTATTTGCCAGCAAAATGACCGCGCCGGTGAACGACAACGTTAAATTAGACTCGAACAGTGTTCAATTGAACTTTGCGACGCGGGAAAAGCAAGAAACGCGAGCTTTTCTACGCGAACGATTTCTTCGAGTAATTACTGGAATTGTCGGTAAGAAACCGTGTCGCCATTTTCCCTATTTTTCCGTCCACTCGTTAAACAACACCTAATTATACTTCGGAAGTACTCTAATCGAATTACGGGCGTTACAAGCTTGTGGAATTTTGATAATTCTGAGATTCATTAATAGAAATAAATGGCAACATTGACGCTGATAATTGAATACTGTAATAATGTTTTTTGGTCAAACGTGACGCGCTGGAATTATTCACGATTCCTAGTTAAAACACGCGCTCTGTATGATGCTAACTCAGTTAGGCTACTTTAGGGATTAGTTAGTATAACGATTAGTAGTTTAACGATTAATAGTTTAGCGATTACTAGTCAAAAATTACTAGTTTAGCGATTAATAGTTTAACGATTAGTGGTTTGGCGATTACTAGTTTAACGAGTAGTAGTTTAACAATTACTAGTTTGGCGATTACTAGTTTAGCGATTACTATTTTAGTCATTATTAGTTTGGAGATTACTATTTTAACGATTACTAATTTGGCGATTACTAATTTAGCAATTACTAGTTTAACGATTACTAGTTTAACGATTACTAGTTTAGCGATTACTATTTTAGTTATTAGTAGTTTGGAGATTACTATTTTAACAATTACTAATTTAACGATTAATAGCTTAGCGATTAATAGCTTAACGATTACTATTTTAGCAATTACTAGTTTAACGATTACTATTTTAGTAATTGCTAGTTTAACGATTAATAGCTTAGAGATTACTAGTTTATCGCTTACAAGTTTGGAGATTACTACTTTAACACTTACAAGTTTGGCGATTATTAATTTAACGATTACTAGTTTTGCGATTACTAATTTAACGATTACTATTTTAGCCATCACTAGCTTAACGATTACTATTTTAGCAATTACTAGTTTAACGATTACTATTTTAGCAATTACTAGTTTAACGATTAATAGCTTAACAATCACTATTTTAGCAGTTACTAGTTTAACGATTACTATTTTAGCCATTACTAATTTAGCGATTATTATTTTAGCCATCACTAGCTTAACGATTACTATTTTAGCAATTACTAGTTTAACGATTACTATTTTAGCAATTACTAGTTTAACGATTAATAGCTTAACAATCACTATTTTAGCAATTACTAGTTTAACGATTACTATTTTAGCAATTACTAGTTTAACGATTAATAGCTTAACAATTACTATTTTAGCGATTACTAGTTTAACGATTAATAGCTTAACAATTACTATTTTAGCAATTACTAGTTTAACGATTAATAGCTTAACTATTACTATTTTAGCGATTACTAGTTTAACGATTAACAGCTTAACAATTACTATTTTAGTAATTGCTAGTTCAACGATTAATAGCTTAGCGATTACTAGTTTATGGCTTACAAGTTTGGAGATTACTAGTATAACGCTTACAAGTTTGGCGATTACTAGTTTAACGATTGCTAGTTTTGCAATTATTAATTTAACGATTACTATTTTAGCCATTACTATTTTAGCCATCACTAGTTTAACGATTACTGGTTTAACGATTAATAGCTTAACGATTACTATTTTAGCAATTACTAATTTAACGATTAATAGCTTAACAATCACTATTTTAGCAATTACTAGTTTAACGATTACTATTTTAGAAATTACTAGTTTAACGATTAATAGCTTAACAATTACTATTTTAGCGATTACTAGTTTAACGATTAATAGCTTAACAATTACTATTTTAGTAATTGCTAGTTTAACGATTAATAGCTTAGCGATTACTAGTTTATCGCTTACAAGTTTGGAGATTACTTGTTTAACGCTTACAAGTTTGGCGATTACTAGTTTAACGATTACTAATTTAGCGATTATTATTTTAGTCATCACTAGCTTAACAATTAATAGCTTAGCAATTACTAATTTAACGATTACTAGTTTAACGATTAATAACTTAGCGATTAGTAGTTTAACGCTTGCAAGTTTGGAGATTACTAGTTTAACGCTTACAAGTTTGGCGATTACTAGTTTAACGATTACTAGTTTTGCGATTATTAATTTAACGATTACTATTTTAGCCATTACTGATTTAACGATTACTATTTTAGCCATCACTAATTTAACGATTAATAGCTTTACGATTACTAATTTAACGTTTACTAGTTTAACGATTAATAACTTAGCGATTACTAGTTTAACGCTTACAAGTTTGGAGATTACTAGTTTAACGCTTACAAGTTTGGCGATTACTAGTTTTGCGATTATTAATTTAACGATTACTATTTTAGCCATTACTAATTTAACGATTACTATTTTAGCCATCACTAGTTTAACGATTAATAGCTTAGCGATTACTAATTTAGCAATTACTAGTTTAACGATTACTAGTTTAACGATTAATAGCTTAGCGATTACTTGTTTAACGCTTACAAGTTTGGAGATTACTAGTTTAACGCTTACAAGTTTGCCGATTACTAGTTTTGCAATTATTAATGTAACGATTACTATTTTAGCCATTACTAATTTAACGATTACTATTTTAGCCATCACTAGTTTAACGATTACTACTTTAACGACTACTAGTTTAACAATTAATAGCTTAGCGATTACTAGTTTAACGCTTACAAGTTTGGCGATTACTAGTTTTGTGATTATTAATTTAACGATTACTATTTTAGCCATTACTGATTTAACGATTACTATTTTAGCCATTCCTAATTTAACGATTACTATATTATCCATCACTAGTTTAACGATTAATAGCTTAAGAATTACTAATTTAACGATTACTAGTTTAACGATTAATAGTTTAGCGATTACTAGTTTAGCCATTATTAATTTAACGCTTACAAGTTTGGCGATTACTAGTTTAACGATTACTAGTTTAGCGATTAACAGTAGATCATGCGAGGCTTATTGGTTTGTTGAAGGGAAACAGGCGGAATTTCATCTGCACGAAAATTCGCGCGTCCTCGCGGAATTTCGCGGCTGCGACGTGGACTGCTTAGAGGTTTACGTGAGAAACTTGCAAACGCCTTTGGGCAAAATTCCGGAAGCCGTTTTGAGGGCCACTGACGTCATCTATTTCGACGTGGATAATCGCGATAAATAATGAAGGTAATTAATCGAACGCCAGCGGGGCGAATTTTTGCATAGGAAAGAATATCTTTATTATTTCAATAACTTATTATATATTTATGTACACGGAATTTCAAGAGCGTCGCATATTTAACATTGTGTTTATCTCGGAGATTATGCGCCTCAGGTGGTCGATGATCTCCTTCAGATGCCTGTTTTTTAACACCACTTGCTGCAAAAACAAAATCGCGTTTATGTGCAGTCGAATTTTTGATCGGAACTTTTAATTATACAATTTATTATCTTCGGACAATTTTAGGGATTTCTATGTTTTTCCGAATTAATTGCATTATTATTTTTTATATATATATTAAATATATATATACATAAAATTATTTATAATCTCGTTCCCAAAATGTTATTATTAATGTTGCATTAAAACCTTTCTTCCATTTTTACAAAGATTGTAAAAATAATAAGAATGAATGAATCTAGAAATTTTCAACTTCTTCGTATTTTAATATTGCAGAGTTTATTCTTGATTCTGTTCCAAAAATTGTACTATCAATATTGTATTAATAACATTACGTTAGTATAATAAAAAAAATGTACATTTCTGTATTAAATTTCTATTTTTTGGTATTAGCAACTTTTGCTCGGGAAATTTTATTCGTAGCACAATAAATTGCAATTTAAATAATTACTGACCTCCATAATCTCTTTGCTCTCTTCGCAAGCCAATCTGTAAGCCTCCGAGGTTTTCTTTTCGTCCGATTTCATGTCCCATTCTTCCTTCAGAGGAATTAAACTCTCAATGTGCGTGTATTCCATGCCTTGCAATTGGCAATTCTCGTTGCATTTCTCGTAAATCAGTCTCAAACGTTTGAACAACAGTTTGAGGGTTCTTAGTTGCTCCTGTACTTTGTTCTTCTTTTCGTTTGCCAGGCTTGCTCCCTGCGCCATGCCTTCAATCATAGTATTACCGCAAATTTGTACTTTCATCGAAAAACCCAATCAAAATTATTTAATATTCTTCGACTAGTATTTCGTAGCACCACGTAATTAAAATCCCAGAAAGAAACGATTTGGTAATATTTAGTAGTTAATATTTCGTAGCGTAAAACAATTAAACTCCTAATCAAATATATTTAATAGTGTTTGAATATCATTTCGTAGCATAACATAATTAAACTCCCAATCAAATATATTTAATATTGTTTGAATACCATTTTGTAGCATTAATATAATTCGTAAAATAATTCAACTCCCAATCAAAATTATTTAATATTCTTCGACTAGTATTTCATAGCACCACGTAATTAAAATCCCAGAAACAATTCATTTGGTAATATTTAGTAGTTAATATTTCGTAGCATAAAATAATTCAACCCCCAATCAAATTTATTTAATATTGTTTGAATGTCATTTCGTAACGTAATATAATTAAACCCCTAGTAGAATCAAATTTAATATTGTTTGAATAAGATTTCGTAGCGTAACATAATTAAACCCCAAGTAGAATCAATTTAATATTGATTGACTACTATTTCGTAGCATAACATAATTCGTAAAATAATTCAACCCCTAATCAAATTTATTTAATATTGTTTGAATGTCATTTCGTAACGTAATATAATTAAACCCCTAGTAGAATCAATTTAATATTGTTTGACTACTATTTCGTAGCATAAAATAATTCAACCCCCAATCAAATTTATTAAATATTCTTCGAATACCATTTCGTAGCATGAAATAATTCGTAAAATACTAATCAAACCCGCCAAAAACATCCATTTAATATTATTTACCATCCATTTCTCAGCAAAACATAATTAATTAAAAAATCAAAGCCCCGAAGGAGTCCATTTAATAATACTCGAATACAGTTACACGATAATAACAGTCACACAACGTAAACGCAACTAAATAATCGAATCTTCGATCGCCTTCATTCATCCACCGAAACATTCCATATTATTTCCAATACCATTTGGCGGTTGAAGAACTCTCAACGTCTGGAAGACCTCCAAAGTGCGACTAACGATATCCTGCACGGTTTCCTGTCCGAACCTGCACAAGCTAGCCGTATTGAACTCTTTATTCTGTTGCTGTTGCTGCGGCGGTGGTTGAGTAGGCGGCACGGGAGTTTGCGGAGTGGTAGCCTGATTGCTAGCCTGATTATTCTGCTGCACCATAGCCGCTTGCTGTTGCTGTTGCAACTGCAACTGTTGTTGTTGCATCTGCTGCACTTGCTGCTGCATCGCAACAGATTGTTGCTGTTGTTGCTGCTGCGCCAGCACTTGTTGCGCGCTTGGAATCCCCATAGCGTTGCCACCGACTCCACCGACGCCAACACCGACCCCTACGCCCACTCCGAATTGTTGCGGATTCACCATTCCTGATACGCAAAGCGTTTCGTGCCATTTTCGTCTCACGTCACAGTTACCATTGTTTCCATAAAGCAACTCACCACCTTGTTGGGGCCCCATTAAACCGGAAACCATTTGACCGCCGCCGAATTGCGTTCTCATCGCGGATTGTTGGACCGTTGGGAATCCAGATGGGAACGGGTGCTGTTGACCTGCCATTCTTTTAACGTTATTTCGATTTCTATCGTCGCTTCGGCTGCAAGTAAACAGAGAGACTTTGAGGTTAGGTCGCGCGTTTCGCGTGTTAAATGGGATTTTATTCGGGTTCCTTACGCTGTAATTGGGGAGGGATTAGAGCATCGTGCAATGGATGTGCTGTGTACGGGAATATATGCACATTTCCGGTTTTAAGCGTCGCGGTGAAGGAGCCAGTATTACGCTGCAAGATGCACGTTGTTTACATTGCATTGCGCAGCTGTTCCCGCGCATATTGTGTCAATGATCAGGTCACCTTGTTATTTACGTTTGCGGCCAATTGTTCGAAGCGCAACTTTCTTCAATTATTTCAGAAGATATTTAACGTAATAATCCTTCCGATTTGGAGCACGGTAAATCAGTTAACATCCCTTTTATTTAGGGTAATTTTCTCGCATGTTAAATACGATGTATTAATTACCAATTCAATCGAAAGTTCGATGACCCAATTATTGTCATTTGAATGGAAATGATTATTACATATTACACAGTCTTCAATTGCTACTTCTTACTCGCGTTTTTTTTCATTTTCTTTTTCGACATTAAGTATAAATGAGTCAGACAAATATACGATGGTAGATTATGTAATTATGTAAGAATTCGTAATGGAATTTTCGAAGTAAAGGTGGCGTAAATTTGTTTAAGGGGGCAGTTGTTCGTTACGAAAAGAAAAGAAAAGACAGTCATGAATTAACGCCACGAAAAGTATCACAAATAAGTCTGTAATAAATATAGAGTACGATGCTTTTCTTCGATTAAAAGAGAACGATTTCTAAGGGATAATACGGGTATATTTAAATAAAACATTGATAATATTTCAGGGGAAATTAGAGAATCATAGGATTCTGAATCAAAGCGTTAATTCGAGAAGAAATTGGGATATAATCGTGATCATATAAAAGTATTGTTTGACCAAGTTTAAATCCTCAAATACCATCATTTTATTATTATTAGATATATTAGATATATTAGATATACTTACTGACAAAAGTTAAGAAACAAAATAATCACATAATTAATTTTTGTCTTCCTTTCGCTTCCACGATTCATAATTTAGAATCTACAATACAATATCATAAAAATATCGTATTACATACGTCGATGAACAATAAGTTCATCTACTTTTAATTCGAATCCACGTGCATCTCAAAAGATAACACCAACATAATAAAGTTTCGCGAATACTTGCCATGTTTCTTAACATTTGTCAACAACTGTATATTTATCGTATGATTTCTTCGTCTCGCGATGCGTTTTCAAACGTGTTATTTTCCGTTTAATACGTTAACAACACTATTATCTATATTCGTCAATATTTGTATGTAAACCAAAGGGTATTTATCCCGTAAACAAATAAATACACAAATAAATAAACAAATGTAATAGATATATTAGAAGCGGTTCGAAAGTTTCGTAGCGGCGATACAATAGACAGCAAGAGATCTGAAGAAACTTTTTCGGCGCAACTCTGTTGGCTGCGGAGAGGAATTCGATGGAATTCGAGCAATGTCCAAAGGCAGGAGATAAGGTCAGCGCGCACGAATGAAAAATGGACACAGCGGACAAGCACAACGGTCCCAATCTTCTGGCCCGGTGCACCTTGCTTTTGCCTTCCACCATTGTTTCCTTTTTTCTTTCTTTTTCCAACCCGAGTCAGTATCGAACGCGTCGAGCTAGTGGCACGCTCTAAAATCTCGGAAGTTCTTTAAATCGTTCTTCGAAGAGGATCGAATATCTCGCGCGAAATACGACGAAAATGACGGGGAATTTTTTCACGTGCATCGGTATACTTTTAATGGTTGTTTATCGGTGCGACGCGAAAGCTTTGGTTGATCAAAGCGGTGATTTAAAAGGTTGGAATTTGCACGGGGAGAATTCGTCGATTGGAACGAGAGAATCTTTAATTAATCGCGATGATCGCGTTGGAAATTGTAAGGATAGTCGAAATATGAACAGGAAGAATTCTTCGAGATACGAAGGGATTAAAATAATCGAATCTTCGACTGTAAAAGCATTAAATTATGATCTTTGCGTTGGGAATTGTGACGAAAATCAAAATGTGGAGAAGAAGAATTCGCGTAAAGATAATAAAATAGTCGAATCTTTGATAAATCGCAATAATAATGAAAATATGAACAGGAAGAATTCTTCGCGATACGAAGAGATTAAAATAATCGAATCTTCGACTGTAAAAGCAATTAATTATGATCTTTGCGTTGGGAATTGTGACGAAAATCAAAATGTGGAGAAGAAGAATTCGTCCAAAGTTAATAAAATAGTCGAATCTTTGTTAAATCGCAATGATTGCGTGGAAAATTGTAATAATAATGAAAATATGAACAGGAAGAATTTTTCGAGATACGAAGGGATTAAAATAATTGAATCTTCGACTGTAAAAGCATTAAATTATGATCTTTGCGTTGGGAATTGTGACGAAAATCGAAATGTGGAGAAGAAGAATTCGCGTAAAGATAATAAAATAGTCGAACCTTTGATAAATCGCAATAATAATGAAAATATGAACAGGAAGAATTCTTCGAGATACGAAGGGATTAAAATAATCGAATCTTCGACTGTAAAAGCATTAAATTATGATCTTTGCGTTGGGAATTGTGACGAAAATCAAAATGTGGAGAAGAAGAATTCGCGTAAAGATAATAAAATAGTCGAATCTTTGATAAATCGCAATAATAATGAAAATATGAACAGGAAGAATTCTTCGAGATACGAAGGGATTAAAATAATCGAATCTTCGACTGTAAAAGCAATTAATTACAATCTTTGCGTTGAAAATTGCAACGAAAATCAAAATGTGCAGAAGAAGAATTCGTCCAAAGTTAATAAAATAACCGAATCTTTGTTAAATCGCAACGATTGCGTGGAAAATTGCAATAATGATCAAAATATAGACTGGAAAAATTCTTCAAGCTACGAAAAAATTAAAGTCAGCGAATTTTCGACGAATCGCAAGCTTTGCGTTGAAAATTGCAACGAAAATCAAAATGTGGAAAAGAAGAATTTGTCCAAAGTTAATAAAATAGTCGAATCTTTGTTAAATCGCAATGATTGCGTGGAAAATTGCAATAATAATCAAAATATAGACTGGAAAAATTCTTCAAGCTACGAAAAAATTAAAGTCAGCGAATTTTCGACGAATCGCAAACTTTGCGTTGAAAATTGCAACGAAAATCAAAATGTGGAGAAGAAGAATTCGTCCAAAGTTAATAAAATAGTCGAATCTTTGTTAAATCGCAACGATTGCGTGGAAAATTGCAATAATGATCAAAATATAGACTGGAAAAATTCTTCAAGCTTTGAAAAAATTAAAAGCAAAGATTTTTCAAGCGCAAATGCAACGAATCGTAAAAATTGCATTGGAAATTGTAACAAAAATAATTCGAACGCGTTAAGAAATGAAAATAGTTGTCCTTATCCGACTAAGGAGCTGTGTTTAATATTTTCCCTAGCAAAAATCGCCAAAGTTGAAGTGGCGTCGTTCAAAGGTCAATCGAATAATTTCGGATCTTCGGATGAAATTTCTAGGCGAAAAATTGGAAGAAATAAAGACATAAATTTGATCGAGGAGAGAGAAGAAATTGCTGATTTGGTGGCGGAAGTAGAAAATTCACGTAATTGGGGAAAAAGAAGAGAAGATTCGCATTATTTCGTTGATAAATGGAAAAATTTGCCCAATTTGAAAGATGATAGGAAGAATTTAACTAATTTAGGAGATGGAAGAGAAAATTCGCCTAATTTAGGGGCAAATGAAGAAAATTCGCATAATTTGGAGAAAAAAGGAGAAAATGAGTTAAACGTAGGGGGAAAACGAGAAAATTCGTCAAATTTGGAAGCAGGAAAAGGGAATTCTTCAAATTTGGAAGAAAAATGGGAAAATTCGGCTAATTTGGAAGTAGATAAAAAAAATTCGCCACATTTGATAAAAAAAGGAGAAAATTCGCCTAATTTGGAAGCAGATAAAAAGAATTCGCCAAATTTTATAAAAAAAGGAGAAAATTCGCATAATTTGGAAGAAGATAGGAAAAATTATCCTAATTTGGAAGAGCATAGGGAAAATTCGCCTAATGTTGCCAAAAAATGGGAAAATTCGCTTAGCTTAGAAGAAGCGAGGAAAAATTCTCCAAATTTACGTGAAAAAGGAGAAAATTCGCCTAGTTTAGAAGAAGGAAGAGAAAATTCTCCAAATTTAATTAAAAAAGGAGAAAATTCGCCAGCTTTAGAAGAAGAAAAAGAAAATTCCTCCAATTATACTAAAAACTGGGAAAATTCGCCAAGTTTCGAAGAACGCGAGAAAAATTCTGCAACTTTAAAAACGGAAAGCGAAAATTCGCCAAATTTAATTAAAACAGGAGAAAATTCGCCTGTTTTAGTAGAAGAAAAAGAAAATTCCTCCAATTATACTAAAAACCGGGAAAATTCGCCTAGTTTCGAAGAACGCGAGAAAAATTCTCCAACTTTAAAAATGGAAAGCGAAAATTCGCCAAATTTAATTAAAAAAGTAGAAAATTCGCCTGCTTTAGAAGAAGAAAAAGAAAATTCCTCCAATTATACTAAAAACCGGGAAAATTCGCCTACTTTCGAAGAACGCGAGAAAAATTCTCCAACTTTAAAAATGGAAAGCGAAAATTCGCCAAATTTAATTAAAAAAGTAGAAAATTCGCCTGCTTTAGAAGAAGAACAAGAAAATTCCTCCAATTATACTAAAAACTGGGAAAATTCGCCTAGTTTCGAACAACGCGAGAAAAATTCTGCAACTTTAAAAACGGAAAGCGAAAATTTGCCAAATTTAATTAAAAAAGTAGAAAATTCGCCAAATTTAATTAAAAAAGGGGAAAATTCGCAAAATTTAATTAAAAAAGTAGAAAATTCGCCTGCTTTAGAAGAAGAACAAGAAAATTCCTCCAATTATACTAAAAACTGGGAAAACTCGCCTACTTTCGAAGAACGCGAGAAAAATTCTGCAACTTTAAAAACGGAAAGCGAAAATTTGCCAAATTTAATTAAAAAAGTAGAAAATTCGCCTGCTTTAGAAGAAGAAAAAGAAAATTCCTCCAATTATACTAAAAACCGGGAAAATTCGCCTACTTTCGAAGAACGCGAGAAAAATTCTCCAACTTTAAAAATGGAAAGCGAAAATTTGCCAAATTTAATTAAAAAAGTAGAAAATTCGCCAAATTTAATTAAAAAAGGGGAAAATTCGCAAAATTTAATTAAAAAAGTAGAAAATTCGCCTGCTTTAGAAGAAGAACAAGAAAATTCCTCCAATTATACTAAAAACTGGGAAAACTCGCCTACTTTCGAAGAACGCGAGAAAAATTCTGCAACTTTAAAAACGGAAAGCGAAAATTTGCCAAATTTAATTAAAAAAGTAGAAAATTCGCCAAATTTAATTAGAAAAGGGGAAAATTCGCCTGCTTTAGAAGAAGAAAAAGAAAATTCCTCCAATTATACTAAAAACCGGGAAAATTCGCCTAGTTTCGAAAAACGCGAGAAAAATTCTCCAACTATAAAAACAGAAAGCGAAAATTTCAAGCCTGGCTTAGAATTAGAAGAAATTGGGACGAAATCGGCGAAGGTTCGTTGCAAAGTGACTCGAGATGTTTACATCGCGGCGGTTAGTCGAAGTTTACCGGCGTTCGCGTGTAAACTCGGCAACGATACGTTTCTGCTGTCCAGCGAAAGGTTCCTAGAGGATCGTAGGCCGCGTTTGGAAATACACGTGGACGCGAACGCGTTTAGAAAAGTGAAATCGAAGAGCCAACGATTCAACGACGCGTTGCCGGCTTTACTCGTGTTGAACGTGCTCGATAATAATTACAGGATACGAATGAACGAAGAGGAGTAGAAGGGGAACGAAGAGAAGGAAAAGGAAGAAGAAATCGATAAGAGATTCAAAGGTATTTTCGTGCGTGCGGTTGAGAAAAAGTTCGAACGGTTTGTCTGGCGATAATTTTCAGATTAGTTTGCTAGCTTGGAAAATGCAGATACAGATACTACTGGTTTCGTGACTTTTGAGTCACTTTTTTCCTTTTTCGCTTGGGTAAAGTGTTTCCTGTTTGATTAGGAAGCCGAGTTTGGGAATTGGGAATTTAGTAGAGTGTTCTGTTTTTTTTTCATTGCTTTCGTAACCGATTCTTTTAATTAAGATATTTGCTAAGGTAGAGAAAAATTGAGAACATGAATAGCGACGAAGAGGCACTTTAATTAGTATGGAAATAGTGTGAGTACAAGTATTTGGGCGATTTAGAATAGGAGAATTTTGGAATAGTATTGGGAATATTATTTAGGATATTATTGGGGATATTATTCAGAATATTATTTAAACTAATATTCAGAATTTTATTCAGAATATTATTTAAACTAATATTCAGAATTTTATTCAGAATATTATTTAAACTATTATTCAGAATATTATTTAGAATATTATTTCGAATATGAGAATTTTGGAATAATATTCTGAATATTATTTAGCATATTAGAATTTTGGAATAATATTCTGAATATTATTTAGCATATTAGAATTTTGGAATAATATTCTGAATATTATTTAGAATATTACTTAGAATATTATTCAGAATATTATTTAGAATATTATTTAGAATATTATTCGGAATATTGTTCAGAATATTATTCAGAATATTATTTAGAATATTATTTTGAATATTAGAATTTTAGAATATTATTCAGAATATTATTTAGAATACTATTTAGAATATTATTGAAAGTATTATTTAGGACATTATTTAGAATATTATTTAGAATATTATTGAAAGTATCATTTAGAATATTATTAAGAATATTATTCAGAATATTGTCCAGAATACTATTTAGAATATTAGAATTTTAGAAAATTATTTAGCATATTATTTGAAATATTCTTTAGATTATTATTCAGAATATTATTTGGGACATTATTTAGAATATTATTTAGAATATTATTGAAAGTATTATTTAGAATATTATTAAGAATATTATTCAGAATATTGTCCATAATACTATTTAGAATATTAGAATTTTAGAATATTATTTAGCATATTATTTGAAATATTATTTAGGATATTATTTAGGATATTATTTAGGAGATTATTTAAGATATTATATAGAATATTATTTAGGACATTATTCAGAATATTATTTAGAATATTAGAATTTTAGAATATTATTCAGAATATTATTTAGGACATTATTTAGAATATTATTCGGAATATTGTTCAGAATATTATTCAGAATATTGTTTAGAATATTACTTAGAATATTATTGAAAGTATTATTTAGAATATTATGCAGAATATTCTTTAGATTATTATTCAGAATATTATTTAGAATACTACTTAGAATATTATTCAAAGTATTATTTAGAATATTATTCAGAATATTCTTTAGATTATTATTCAGAATATTATTTAGGACATTATTTAGAATATTATTTAGAATATTGTTCAGAATATTATTTAGAATATTAGAATTTTAGAATATTATATAGCATATTATTTGAAATATTATTTAGGATATTATTTAGGATATTATTTAGAATATTATTTAGGATATTATTTAGGAGATTATTTGGGATATATAGGATATTATTTAGGACATTATTTAGAATATTATTCAGAATATTATTCAGAATATTGTTGAAAATATTATCTAGAATATTAATCAGAATATTATTCGGAATATTATTTAGAATATTAGAATTTTAGAATATCATTCAGAATATTATTTATCATATTATTCAGAATATTATGCAGAATACTATTTAGTATATTATTTAAAATATCATCCAGAATATTATTCATAATATTATTTAGGATACTATTCAGAATATTATTTAGAATATTATTCAGAATATTATTCAGAATATTATTTAGAATATGAGAATTTTGGAATAATATTCTCAATATTATTTAGAATACTAGAATTTTGGAATAATATTCTGAATATTATTTAGAATATTATTCAGAATATTATTTAGAATATTACTTAGAATATTATTCAAAGTATTCTTTAGAATATTATTCAGAATATTCTTTAGAATATTATCCAGAATATTCTTTAGATTATTATTCAGAATATTATTTAGCATATTATTCAGAATATTGTTCAGAATATTGTTTAGAATATTAGAATTTTAGAATATTATGTAGCATATTATTTGAAATATTGTTTAGGATATTATTTAGGATATTATTTAGGATATTATTTAGGAGATTATTCATAATATTATTCAGAATATTATTGAAAATATTATCTAGAATATTAATCAGAATATTATTCAGAATATTATTTAGAATATTATTTAGGATATTATTTAGGAGATTATTTGGGATATTATATAGGATATTATTTATGACATTATTCAGAATATTATTCAGAATATTATTCAGAATATTATTCAGAATATTATTTAAAATATTATCTAGAATATTATTCAGAATATTATTTAGCATATGATTCAGAATATTATTCAGAATACTATTTAGTATATTATTTAAAATATCATCCAGAATATTATTCATAATATTATTCAGAATATTATTTAGGATACTATTCAGAATATTATTCAGGATATTATCCAGAATATTATTCGCAATATTATTTAAAATATTAGAATTTTAGAATATCATTCAGAATATTATGTAGCATATTATTCAGAATATTACTCAGAATACTATTTAGTATATTATTTAAAATATCATCCAGAATATTATTCATAATATTATTCAGAATATTATTTGCATTTTATTCAGAATATTATTTAAAAATATTATTCAGAATATTATTCAGAATATTATTTTGAATATTAGAATTTTAGAATATGATTCAGAATATTATTTAGGACATTATTCAGAATACTATGTAGGATACTATTCAGAATATTATTCAGAATATTATCCAGAATATTATTCAGAATACTATTTAGTATATTATTTAGAATATTATTCAAAGTATTATTTAGAATATTATTCAAAATATTCTTTAGATTATTATTCAGAATATTATTTAGAATATTAGAATTTTAGAATATTATTCAGAATATTATTTAGGACATTATTTAGAATATTATTTAGAATATTAATCAGAATAATATTTAGGATATTATTCAGAATACTATTTAGTATATTATTTAGAATATCATCCAGAATATTATTCATAATATTATTTAGTATATTATTTAGTGTATTATTTAGTATATTAATCAGAATATTTTTCAGAATATTAATCAGAATATTATTCAGAATATTATCCATCACATTATTCAGCATATTAGCATAGGAAAAATATTTTGTATGAAATTAATTAAGCTACCATCTATTCGCAATAATAACGAAGGAAAAATTCTAAATATTCATCAACAATGTTTAGAGACTATTAGACGTATATATTTATAAATATAAATAAAGTAATGGAACATAAATACAAATCATTTCATACTTTCTTTTTTTTTTGTTTCTTTTTCAAATATTAAGTATAAGGAGCATTTCACTATACTTCTAATAGTTCGTATATTTCTACAAATATTATACGCATTCTATTTTCTATATTTCATCTCTGCGCTTGTAATTTTTCCATTAAATGTGTACGAATCCGTGTGCAATCTAATTACCTTCGTTTCGAAAGCGTTTACATTGATTTTTATTCGTGACTCGTAAAAATCGCGTCGAAATTTATACTCTTATTTCTTTATTTCTAAGTTACAATAGCATTTGATCTTAACGAAAAGAGTTATCTTAGCACTTTTCGCCACGACGTTTCTTAAAGTTTTTAAGACCTTTTCTTAAAGTTTTTAAGACCTTTTCTCAAAGTTCCTCGATTCTTTCCATTTTAAGGCAACTCGTATCACAACATTCTACGCTATCGCTATAAATAAGTCTCACTATAAAGCGGCCCGCTTCGATCGTTATGATATCGATTTCTCGTCTAAAGATTGATTCTCAACACCTTCGATTTCTTTCGAAATTTCCGGCGGCGGCGGCGTTAATTTCATCACGTTCGATAAAACATTGGCCAACGGTCGTTGCTTCGTTGGTTCTTCGTTTTCGCGCTCGAATTTTGGCGAGTTTTCAGCCAATTCGAGTTCGGTATCGATTCTGCTAATCCCTTGTATAATTCTTTCGTTTCCTTCGTCGCGATTCGAGTCAGAGTTTTGCATAACGTTCGATACTTTTATGTCCTCGGTTTCGATCTGCAGTTTTGACAGCTCTTCTTTTTCATCTTCGGTCAGCGGATTTACCTTGAAAGTGAAACGATTAATTCATTAATTTATTCATTGTTAATCGAAAGACGTTGGCTTAGTTTACAATAGAAATTTCTATTATTATATTATAAATTATATAATAAGTTATTAGTATTTCAATAAAATTCGTGGAATTGCTAATAGCAAATATTTAAATTTAAGGCTTTAATATTTCGTTAATTTATTGCAAATTTGTTAAATTGAAAATCTTGTAAATTCGTGTGCTTTGAAATTGGGAAGCTTTGCAAATTATATCGCGCTAAATTTTACCGAATAAAAATTTTACTGAAGTATTCATCAGTAACAAAAGAAAAGAAAAATTAAATAATATTGGCGCGATAAATTAATTAGCTTCTAATATTGTTTTAATTAAAGGAATGTAAATTAATATGCTTCGAAATATAAAAAATCTTGGTAATTAATAAAGCTATGCTAATTATATAATATTAAAGTATAATTTTACTGAAATATTCACCAGTAAAAAAAGGAAACAAAAATTAAATAATATTGGCGCGATAAATTAATTAGCTTCTAATATTGTTTTAATTCAATAAATGTAATTTAATATGCTTCGAAATATAAAAAATCTTGGTAATTAATAAAGCTTTGCAAATTATATAATATTAAAGTATAATTTTACTGAAATATTCACCAGTAAAAAAAGGAAACAAAAATTAAATAATATGGCATGTTAAATTATTTAGCTTCTAATAGGATTCTAATAAAAAATGTAAATTAATATGCTTCGAAATATAAAAAATCTTGGTAATTAATAAAGCTATGCTAATTATATAATATTAAACTATACTTTTACTGAAATATTCACCAATAAAAAAAGATAAATTAAAGAATATTGGCGTGTTAAATTATTTAGCTTCTAATGGAATTCTAATAAAAAATGTAAATTAATATGCTTCGAAATATAAAAAATCTTGGTAATTAATAAAGCTTTGCAAATTATATAATATTAAAGTATAATTTTACTGAAATATTCACCAGTAAAAAAAGGAAACAAAAATTAAATAATATTGGCGCGATAAATTAATTAGCTTCTAATATTGTTTTAATTCAATAAATGTAATTTAATATGCTTCGAAATATAAAAAATCTTGGTAATTAATAAAGCTTTGCAAATTATATAATATTAAAGTATAATTTTACTGAAATATTCACCAGTAAAAAAAGGAAACAAAAATTAAATAATATGGCATGTTAAATTATTTAGCTTCTAATAGGATTCTAATAAAAAATGTAAATTAATATGCTTCGAAATATAAAAAATCTTGGTAATTAATAAAGCTATGCTAATTATATAATATTAAACTATACTTTTACTGAAATATTCACCAATAAAAAAAGATAAATTAAAGAATATTGGCGTGTTAAATTATTTAGCTTCTAATGGAATTCTAATAAAAAATGTAAATTAATATGCTTCGAAATATAAAAAATCTTGGTAATTAATAAAGCTTTGCAAATTATATAATATTAAAGTATAATTTTACTGAAATATTCACCAGTAAAAAAAGGAAACAAAAATTAAATAATATGGCATGTTAAATTATTTAGCTTCTAATAGGATTCTAATAAAAAATGTAAATTAATATGCTTCGAAATATAAAAAATCTTGGTAATTAATAAAGCTATGCTAATTATATAATATTAAACTATAATTTTACTGAAATATTCACCAGTAAAAAAAGGAAACAAAAAGTAAATAATATTGGCGCGATAAATTATTTAGCTTCTAATATTATTTTAATTAAATAAATGTAAATTAGCATGCTTCGAAACTCGAAAGCAAATTACTATTTAATTATAATATTTATCAACGAAAGATTAAAAACAGAGGTGCGATAAATCGTTTAGCATTTAATAGTGTGTTCTGATCGTGATGGAAAGTGGAGATTACTTCGCGATAATAATATGCGTATTAGTGACAATGGATGCGAGAATGCGGAGAAACATAATCATCGATTCGAACACTGTGATTTGCCTCCACAATACATTTTTACTTGACACCTGCGTAAATGGTTAATCTTCGAAAGAAATCGATGACTCATCGAATCACTTATGCTATCATAATGTATTAATAGCAGTAGATGAATACCTTGCAACAGCTATTAACGAACAATACGGGAAATGATTTTTTTTACTTTTCTTTCGAACCTTGCATCGTAAATTATCCGCAACACGAGTATAATTACGATACGATATTTAATTGAAGAAAATATCGAAGAGAAGTTCTGGAATTTTCAAGCATTTCCAAGTGTTTGAATACCCCTTGAATATTCTTAAATAATCCTTCGAATTTCAACAGCTATCGAACTCGAAATTCTTCAAAATTTGCTGTATTCGCGTGGTTTTGAAATTTTCCAAACTTCTAAATTTTAGAGCCATCAAATTTCCAAGCTATCAAATTTTCTAAGCTATTTATGGAATTCCTAATCTTTCGAGTATAAATTCTAAATTTAAACGCGTGTCAAAAGTAGCAAAATACTTTTAATAAATTATTGCACAATTATTTCCAATCTTTATATATATACTTTTTATGTAATAAAAGGGTTAATATTTAAGTGGATTGATTATTAAAGTTTGCTGCGTGCAAAGTATTAAAAGACAGTATTTTTAACAATTTATTCTAAAAATAATCGTGTATTAATAGAATCAAACACGTTTGAGTTTCATCAGTACTTTTAATAAATGATTTATTATGATATTTATATTAATATCGTAATTTAATGAACAATTTTTTAAAGCTTCAAATATAAACGTTTTATGTAATAAAAGGGTTAATATAACGTGGATTGGCTAATATTAGAGATTGCTGCGTACAAAGTATTGAAAAACAGTATTTTTAACAATTTATTCTAAACATAATCGTGTATTAATAGAATCAAACACGTCTGAGTTCCATAAGTACTTTTAATAAATGATTTAAATATTGTAATTTACTGAACAATTTTTTAAAGCTTCAAATATAAACGTTTTATGTAATAAAAGGTTTAATATAACGTGGATTGGTTAATATTAGAGATTGGTGCGTACAAATTGTTAAGAAAATAGCGTTTTTAATAATGCAATACCTTAACTACAGGTTTTGGCACGGTTTTCCTCCTACGTTTCCCACGATTCCTCTCTTTATCTCTGTTCCCAACGAAATCTGCTCCTTTTGCGTCGGCAACGACATCGGACAACTTGTCTCCTTCGCGTTCGAACGTAACACGATTGCTATTCGCTTCCCTCGTTACGTGTACGGGATAAACATTATATTTATTCACTTCGTCCGCCTCGGGATTAATATCCGGAGTATTAGAAATATTGTCCAAGTCGATGTTCTGGAATGAATCGAGGCACGATTAATCATAGAGATTAATCGACGATCGCTCGTGTCCTATAATTTATCGATAATCAATTGCAGGGGCGGATTAAGCATAGACGAAATGCGAATTCGATTAGCGTAGTATAAAGTATAAATTATTGATTAATGAAAGTTAGACAAAATATAAATTAGATAAGGAAAGTATAAATTATTGATTAATGAAAGTTAGACAAAATATAAATTAGATAAGGAAAGTATACATTATTGATTAATGGGAATTAGGCAAAATATAAATTAGATAAACAAAGTATAAATTAAATATTATGTATTAATGAGATTTGGACAAAATATAAATTAGATAAAGAAAGTATAAATTACATATTATGTATTAATGAAAATTAGACAAAATATGAATTAGATAAGGAAAGTATACATTATTGATTAATGGGAATTAGGCAAAATATAAATTAGACAAGGAAAGTATGAATTACGTATTATGTATTAATGAGATTTGGACAAGATATAAAATAGATAAACAAAGTATAAATTAAATATTATGTATTAATGAGATTTGGACAAAATATAAATTAGATAAAGAAAGTATAAATTACGTATTATATATTAATAAGAATTAGACAAAATATGAATTAGATAAAGAAAGTATAAATTACGTATTATATATTAATTGAGAATTAGACAAAATATGAATTAGATAAACAAATAAATAAATAAGTAATAGAAATAAACACGATATGAATTTAAAAGGCGAATATACTAATTTTCACCGGACATTTGTCTTACTTTTTCATTGATTAATCCTACTATAAAATTACTAACTAACTAAATAAATAAATAAATAAGTAATAGAAATAAAGATGTTATGAATTTAAAAGGCAAATATACTAATTTTCACTGGACATTTCTGTAACTCGTCTATAGATTAATGCGGCCCTGTCCCGATTCAAATAAATAGAGTTACCTTCGATAAAGTGGATGGTTCGTGAAACGCTTCAGCTAGCGCGGGATTTATTTCCTCTAATGGTTGATCACCATGCCTTATGTAAACCGGAATATAGCCCGGGATGCTGGGCAACACTTGAAGCGGAAACGAATCTGAAAGAAGATCGTTCCGCCGCGAGTAAATTAAATCGAATTGAAAGTAGCTTTCAGTGGCCGGTAATAATTTATAATTAAAAACCCCGATGACAGCGTGTGCAACGCGAGTTTCTTTTCTTTTCTTTAATAGCGCGGAGAATCGATTCGTCGTGCGTTGAAAGTTTGCGATTCTAGCGATGCTACGGAATTTATTGTGGCGCGTGGAATTCTTGCGAATCGGAATTTTAGTGTGCATCAAACTTTTTCGAAGCATGAATTATTCGGTCAAAATTTGGCTAATTTAAGCTTTGGGTTTAAGTTTTAATGTTTACGAGTTTTCGAGATTGGAAATTTTGTGGAGCTTTTGAAAGGCAAAGTAAATTCGACAATTCGTAATTAGAAATTTCTATGGTTCAGAAAAAATGTAATGGAATTTCCTAAAATATTGAAAACAGTCGAGTTTCATATAATTTCTTGACAAATTTTGCTCTCTTTCGTTATTTGTTATTCCACGGTGTAATAAATATTCCATGTCTTTGATTATGCATAAAATCTTCCTTTTAATTAACCTCATTATTTAAATGCAATAACAAGAATCGTAATAGTAACTTTTTCACAAGAAACTTTTAATTATGGTTCAATTATCACAGTTTCACTTAGCCAACATTCTTTCCATTAACTGTAGTTTAATTATTATAGTTTCGCTCGACTATTATGCTACCCATTAGGTATAGTTTAATTGTTATACTAGCTTTACTCGTTTAACATCTTTTTCATTAACTATAGTTTAATTGTTATCATAGTTTCAATCGTTTGAAATCGTCTACATTAGTTATAATTTAATTATTAAATATCATAGATTCACTAGCTTATCATTCTCTTTATTATGTATAGTTTAATTATTATACTAGCTTTACTCGTTTAACATCTTTTTCATTAACTATAGTTTAGTTGTTATCATAGTTTCAATCGTCTAAAATCCTGTCCATTAGTTACAATTTAATTATTAAATATCATAGTTTCACTATTCTGACGTCATCTCGATTATCTATAATTTAATTATTATCCTAGCTTCACTCGCTTAAAATCCTCTCCATTAACTATAGTTTAATTGTTATCATAGTTTCAATCGTCTAAAATCCTCTCCATTAGTTATAATTTAATTATTAAATATCATAGTTTCACTAGCTTATCATTCTCTTTATTAGGAATATAGTTTAGTTATTATCCTAGCTTTACTCGCCTAATAAAATCCTCTCCATTAACAATAGGTTAATTGTTATCATAGTTTCACTCGTCTAAAATCCTCTCCATTAGTTATAATTTAATCATTAAATATCATAGTTTAACTAGCTTATCATTCTCTTTATTAGGTATAGTTTAATTATTATCCTAGCTTTACTCGTTTAACATACTTTTCATTAACTATAGTTTTATTGTTATCCTAGTTTCACTATTCTGACGTCATCTCGATTATCTACAATTTAATTATTAAATATCATAGTTTCACTATTCTGACGTCATCTCTATTATCTATACTTTAATTATTATCCTAGTTTCACTCGTCTAAAATCCTCTCCATTAGTTATAATTTAATTATTAAATATCATAGTTTGACTATTCTGATGTCTTCTCTATTATCTATAATTTAATTATTATCCTAGATTCACTATTCTGACATCATCTCTATTATCTACAAATTTAATTATTATCATAGTTTCAATCGTCTAAAATCCTCTCCATTAGTTATAATTTAATTATTAAATATCATAGTTTCACTATTCTGACGTCATCTCTATTATCTATACTTTAATTGTTATCCTAGCTTTACTCGTTTAACATACTTTTCATTAACTATAGTTTTATTGTTATCCTAGTTTCAGTATTCTGACGTCATCTTGATTATCTACAATTTAATTATTATCCTAGTTTCAATCGTCTAAAATCCTCTCCATTAGTTATAATTTAATTATTAAATATCATAGTTTGACTATTCTGATGTCTTCTCTATTATCTATAATTTAATTATTATCCTAGATTCACTATTCTGACATCATCTCTATTATCTACAAATTTAATTATTATCTTAGTTTCACTCGTCAAAAATCGTCTCCATTAGTTATAATTTAATTATTAAATATCATAGTTTGACTATTCTGATGTCATCTCGATTATCTATAATTTAATTATTATCCTAGTTTCACTTGTTTGAAATCCTCTCCATTAGTTATAATTTAATTATTAAATATCATAGTTTCACTAGCTTATCATTCTCTTTATTAGGTATAGTTTAATTATTATCTTAGCTTCACTCGTTTAAGATTCTCTCCATTAATTATAGTTTAATTGTTATCATAGTTTCAATCGTCTAAAATCCTGTCCATTAGTTACAATTTAATTATTAAATATCATAGTTTCACTATTCTGACGTCATCTCGATTATCTATAATTTAATTATTATCCTAGCTTCACTCGCCTAAAATCCTCTTCATTAACTATAGTTTAATTGTTATCATAGTTTCACTATCCTGAAATCTTCTTTATTTCCTATAATTGAATTATTTTCCTAGTTTCACTCTTCTAACATCCTCCACATTCGTTATAATTTAATTATTAAATAAATATTCTTGTTTTCACTAGCTTGTCATCCTTTCTATTAGGTATAATTTAATTATTATCCTAGCTTCACTCGTCTAACATCCCCTCCATTAACTATAGTTTAATTGTCATCCCAGTTTCACTCGTCCAACATTCTCTTCATTAACTATAGTTTAATTGTTATTATAGTTTTACTCGTCTAACAGCCTTTCCATTAACCAAACTTTAAATAATATGGTTTCACACGTCTAACATCATCTCCATTAATGATAATTTAGTTATTATACTTTTCTACTCGTCTAACGTCCTCCCAATTAATTATAGTTTAATTGTTATCCTAGCTTCACTATTCTGACATCATCATTATTACCTATAATTTAATTATTATCCTAGTTTCAGTCGTCTAACATTCTCTCCATTAATCGTAGTTTAATTATTGTAGTTTTCCACTCATATACCATCCTCTCGAATAATTATAGTTTCACCCCATTAACCATAGTTTAATTATCATAATCTCACCCCATTAATCATAGTTTAATTGTTATCCTAGCTTCACTATTCTGACACCATCTCTATTACCTATAATTTAATTATTACACTAGTTTCACTTGTCTAACATCCTCTCTATTAACCATACTTTAATTATTATAGTTTCACTCGTCTAACATTCTCTCCATTAACTATAGTTTAATTGTTATCCTAGCTTTACTATTCTGACACCATCTCTATTACCTATAATTTAATTATTATACTAGTTTCACTCGTCTAACATTCTCTCCATTAACCATAGTTTAATTGTTATCCTAGCTTCACTATTCTGACATCATCTTTATTACCTATAACTTAATTATTATTCTAGTTTCACTCGTCTAACATCTTCTTCATTAATCATAGTTTAATTATTATACTTTTCCACCCATATAGCATCCTCTCAAATAATTATAGTTTTACCCCATTAATCATAGTTTAATTATCATAATCTCGCCCCATTAATCATAGTTTAATTGTTATCCTAGCTTCACTATTCTGACACCATCTCTATTACCTATAATTTAATTATTATACTAGTTTCACTCGTCTAACATTGTCTCCATTAATCGTAGTTTAATGATTGTACTTTTCCACTCATATAGCATTCTCTCGAATAATTATAGTTTCACCCCATTAACCATAGTTTAATTATCATAATCTAGCCCCATTAATCATAGTTTAATTATTATAGCTTCACTCGTCTAACATCATTCGTCATTAACTATAATTTCCCTCGCCTCGCGTCCCCTTTGTTAACTATAGTTTTAAGGTTCAGTTAGAATTACTATTTTAGTTTCACACTTGCAATATCCTCTCTATTAATTGTATTTGTATTATTATAGTTTCGCCCCTTTAACCATACTTTAATTATCATAACCTTTCACTCCTCTAACATACCTTCCATTAACCATAGTTCAATTATCATAATTTCGCCCCATTAATCATCATTTAATTATTATAGTTTCACTCGTCTAACACCAATCTTCATTAACTATAGTTTTTAGTTTTAGTTAGAATTACTATTTTAGTTTCGCACATCCAATATCCCTGCTATTAACTATATTTCAATTATTATAGTTTCGCCCCAGTAACCACCCTTTAATTATCATAATTTCGCCCCATTAATCATCATTTACTTATTATGGTTCCACTCGTCTAACATCATTCTTCATTAACTATAGCTTTTAGTTTTAGTTAGAATTACTATCTTAGTTTCGCACATCCAATATCCCTGCTATTAACTATATTTCAATTATTATAGTTTCGCCCCATTAACCCTAATTTAAGTATTATAATTTCGCCCAATTAACCATTCTTTAATTATCATAACTTTTCACATCTCTAACATAGTTTCCATTAAACCATAATTTAATTATCATCATTTCTCCCCACCGATCATAGTTCGATTATCATAATTTCGTCCCATTGATCGTACTTTAATTATCATAACTTTTCGCACCTCTAACATACTTTCCATTAACCATAGTTTAATTATCATAACTTTTCACTGCTCTAACATACTTTCCATTAACCATAATTTAATTATCATAATTTCCCCCCATCGATCATAGTTCGATTATCATAATTTCCCCCCATTAATCGTACTTTAATTATCATAATTTCGCCCCATTGATCGTCGTTTAATTATCATAACTTTTCACACCTCTAACATACTTTCCATTAAACCATAATTTAATTATCATATCTCCACTCGTCCAACATCCTCTTCGTTAACCATAATTCCACGCACCCATCATAATCTTCGTTAACTATAGTTTTAGTATTAGTTAGAATTGCTATTATAGTTTCACACATCCAACATCCCTCCTATTAACTATATTTTAATTATTATAGTTTCGCCCCACGAATCCTAATTTAACTATCATAATTTCGCCCAATTGACCATACCTTAACTATCATAACTTTTCACTTCTCTAACATACTTTCCATTAAACCATAATTTAATTATCATAATTTCGCTCCATTAATCGTAATTTAATTATCATAATTTCCCCCCATCGATCATAGTTCGATTATCATAATTTCGCCCCTTTAAATCGTACTCTAATTATCATAACTTTTCACTCCTCTAACATACTTTCCATTAAACCATAGTTTAATTATCATAACTTTTCACACCTCTAACATACTTTCCATCAAACCATAATTCAATTATCATAATTTCGCCCCATTGATCGTAGTTTAATTATCATATCTCCACTCGTCTCAACATCCTCTTCGTTAACCATAATTCCACGCACCCATCGTAATCTTCGTTAACGATACTTTCACTCGTCGAACCAACACCCCCCCATTAACCGTACTTTATTATACTAGTTTCACTCTCCTAACATCCTTCCCCGCGTTACTTAAACAATCGTAGTCTCACTCGTATTCCGTTAATCAGCTCGATTAGCCGATCGTTCTTTCTTTTTAATTAGAGCACATCGTCGTCGCGTTGCACTGAAATATTCTCGCGTTTCTCCGCGGCGTGAAATCGTGTACGATAATTCGTAATTTTCCAATGGCGTTACGTTTTTACTCACGGAGACGAGAGATCGAGAGAGATATTAGAAAGAGAAGATAGCAGAGGATCATCTCAGCAGCCTGCATCTTTGAACGGTACTAAGCCCCTGGAGCACCGCGATCTCTCCTTTATACGTACTATACCCCCTCTATCCCCCCTCCCTTCCCTCTTCCCTCTTCCCTTTCGTAAACTATGCTACACTGAAAGGCCCCTCGGGGTTAACGCCGTTCCGTTAATATGCCAGCAAAAAGACAAATCTTTTCCTTTACGTTTCGGCAAGCAACCGCGATACATGCCGCAGACCATTATTTGCCGAACCGGAAACTTAGCGATGGGACAGATTCGATTACGAGAAATCCGTGCTTCGAAATGTCCACGCTGTCAATTTGTTATATTTGCAAGTCGTCGAGTTTGCAACTCGTGAAGTTTGCAACTCGTCGAGTTTGCAAATTTCTACGTTATCGAATTGCTAAGTTTGGAAATTGGTAAGCTTGCAAATATCTACGTTGATTGAATTGTTAAGATTGCAAATTGTTAAGCTTGGAAATTGATAAGTTTGCCATCTTTTTAAGCTTCCAAATTGGTAAGCTTGCATATTGCCAAGTTTGCAAATTGCTAAGCTTGGAAATTGCCAAGTTTGCAAATTGCTAAGCTTGGAAATTGCTAAGCTTGGAAATTGCCAAGTTTGCAAATTGCTAAGCTTGGAAATTGCTAAGCTTGGAAATTGCCAAGTTTGCAAATTGCTAAGCTTGGAAATTCCGAAGTTTGCAAATTGCTAAGCTTGGAAATTGCCAAGTTTGCAAATTGCTAAGCTTGGAAATTGCTAAGCTTGGAAATTGCCAAGTTTGCAAATTGCTAAGCTTGGAAATTGCCAAGTTTGCAAATTGCTAAGCTTGGAAATTGCCAAGTTTGCAAATTGCTAAGCTTGGAAATTGCTAAGCTTGGAAATTGCCAAGTTTGCAAATTGCTAAGCTTGGAAATTGCCAAGTTTGCAAATTGCTAAGCTTGGAAATTGCCAAGTTTGCAAATTGCTAAGCTTGGAAATTGCCAAGTTTGCAAATTGCTAAGCTTGGAAATTGCTAGGCTTGGAAATTGCTAAGTTTGCAATTTTCTACGTTTCCACGTTGCTAAGTTTGTAAGATTCTAAGTTTGCAAATTGCTAAGCCTTCAATTTGCTAACCTTGTAAATTTCTAAGCTTCCAAATTGCTAAGTATATAATTTTCTACGGTTCCACATTGCTAAGTTTGCAAATTGCTGAATTTTCAAACTTCTACGCTGTCAACTTGTTATGTTTGCGACTAGTCGAGTTTGCAACTCGTGAAGTTTGCAAATTTCTACATTATCGAATTGTTATGTTTGCAAATTGCTAAGCTTGCAAGTACCTACGCTGATTAAATTGTTAAGTTTGCAAATTGTTAAGCTTGGAAATTGTTAAGCTTGGAAATTGCTAAGTTTGCAAATTTCTACGCTATCAAATTGCTAAGCATTAGAATTTCCTAAGCCTTTAAATTTCCAAGCCATTAAATTACTAAGTTTATAATTTTCTAAGATTCCAAATTGCTAAGTTTGCAATTTTCTAAGCCTCCAAATTGCCAAGCTTGTAAATTTCTAATCTTCCAAATTCGTATGTTAGCCATTTTTTAAGCTTCCAAATTACTAAGTTAGCAATTTTCTAAGATTCTAAATTGCTAAGTTAGCAATTTTCTAAGCTTCCAAATTGCCAAGTTTGCAATTTTCTAAGCTTCAAAATTCTTATGTTAGTAATTTTCTAAGCTTCCAAATTGCTAAGCTTGTAAATTTCTAAGCTTCCAAATTGCTAAGTTTGCAAATTTCTACGCTATCAAATTATTATGTTAGCAATTTTCTAAGGTTCCAAATTCTTATGTTAGTAATTTTCTAACCTTCCAAATTGCTAAGTTAGTATTTTTCTAAGCTTCCAAATTGCTAAGCTTCCGAATTTCTAAGCTTTCAAATTCCTATGTTAGCAATTATCAAATCTTCCAAATTGCTAAGTTTACAAATTTCTACGCTACCAAATTGTTAAGTTAGCAATTTTCTAAGTTCCAAATTGCTTAGCTTGTAATTTTCTAAGCTTCCAAATTACTAAGTTAGTAATTTTCTAAGCTTCCAAATTCCTATGTTAGCAATTTTTTAAGCTTCCAAATTGCTAAGTTAGCGATTTTCTATGCTTCCAAATTGCTAAGCTTGTAAATTTCTAAGCTTCCAAATTGCTAAGTTTGCAATTTTCTAAGCTTCCAAGTTGCTAAGTATTTGAATTTCCTTAAACCTCTGAATTTCTAAGCTGTTAAATTACTAAGTTTGCAATTCTCTAAGCTTCCAAATTGCTAAGTTAACAATTTTCTAAGCTTCCAAATTCCTATGTTAGCAATTTTTTAAGCTTCCAAATTGCTAAGTTTACAAATTTCTACGCTATCAAATTATTAAGTTAGCAATTTTCTAAGGTTCCAAATTCTTATGTTAGTAATTTTCTAAGCTTCCAAATTGCTATGCTTGTAAATTTCTATGCTTCCAAATTCTTAAGCTTCCAAATTGCTAATCATTTGAATTTCCTAAACCTCTGAATTTCTAAGCTGTTAAATTACTAAGTTTGCAATTCTCTAAGCTTCCAAATTGCTTAGTTAACAATTTTCTAAGCTTCCAAATTGCTAAGCTTCCAAATTCCTATGTTTGCAATTATCTAATCTTCCAAATAGCTAAGTTCACAAATCTCTACGCTATCGAATTGCCAAGTTAGCAATTTTCTAATCTTCCAAATTGCTAAGTTCGCACTCTATCAATTCTAAACACGAACGTATCAAAATTATCAAGCATATCTTAATCCCATCGCTAGTAGGGACCTTTCATTTCTATCCCGCGACTTTTCCAAGAAATTCAAGCATCTTTGTGTGCAAAAGTTAGGAAGCAATCCTTTGCTGCTCTGTAATTTAGACGCATAGCTCTGCATCCGGTTACAAGGATTTTGTTTCAACATTCAATAGAACGTAGATAGATACGCGTATTAGTTATCTACTATAATATTCCCAAGTGAAATCGAATCTCTACTTAACCACCAACCCCTAAATTAATCGCACAAAATGCTGCCGAAATTTTCCATCAATATTCGCACTCAACTTTTGTCGCAACATTTTACATCCCATCTATTGTCTTTCAATCAATAAATATTCGTACTTCCAACATTCGAGCATCGAACAAAATCCGTTTACTTATTTCTATTATTCATTAATTACATCTTCAAATTTAATTCGATACTTTAATTATTTATACGAATAATAAAAGACGCGAGATTTTTCACGCTTTTCCTATTAAGTTGTTTATTTTCCGTTTCTATTTTTAATTCACAGGCGAATGTTCCTAGTTTTACATAGTTTTCAGCAGATCAAAGATTGCGAACTTTAAGGTTCGTGAAACCGCGAGCGAAATTCGATCCGGGGGGGGGGGGGGGAGAAAAAACAATTCGCAGTCGAAATCAGTGTAAAAGTTTGCGCGTCGGGTTGCCGACAAAAACACGGAATTCGCGTGCAACGCGACACTAATTTCTCGCTACAAATGACTTGTAACGGGTCGCCTTAATGGAAATACTTGTCCAAATGGTGATGCGAAAAAAAAAACACACACCAACACACACAAACGAAAGCAGCAATGCGGAGGGAAAAAAAGAAACTTTATTCAACGAGACAACGTAAGTACGTGTCCCAAGAGAAAAAAAGCAACGCGGCTAACGGTAGCTATTCTATACGCTTGTTAGTCGAACCTCCGTATACCGAAAACTAAAATTTATATACGCGTACATATTTGTATGAAGTATAGAAATTTTAGAAATTTCTATATTTATACCAATTCATTTGTTACGGCTTCCAAGTCCTTTGATTTACGATAACGGAGAGATTAATGGGTCGATAACGTTTCGTATAGTCGGCGTTTGAAAGAATGAAGAGATAAGAAGGAAGTCGAACATTATCCGGAATCAGATATTGGCAGATATTATTATAATCGCGTTTTAAAGGCGATTAGTTTGGATGAGTTTGAAACGACGAAGATGTTAAAGTTGGAATTTAGTTACATTGATTTATGATTTTCAGTGAAACGAAGATGGTAAGGTATAATATGTAATGTATGATAATGTAGTGTATATAAATGTATTGTATATATTATATATTATATATAACTATATATTATATATATTTTATATTATATGTAGTAATATATAAATATATACAGAAATATAGAAATATACAATAATTCGGTATATATAAATATATATAAATATAGAAATGTACAATGTATAAATAATAAATAATAATAATATAATAAATGTATAAATATATAATAACATATTATACATTATTCCTTACTATTTTCGTTTCATTGAAAATTAATCTAACTAAATAATATATTATAATATATTATTGTTGCAATAATATATAATAATCGTACCTTTGGCGTATTATTAAGAATACAAAGTGCTTTTATTGTTCTTTTGGCTGCTATACGATGAGGAAAATGTTAAATGGCGGGTTAATAGTAATAAGAGATAGTTGTAACATGTTATTGTATTCGATGGACGATTAAACGCTTCATCGGTGGTTACAATATAATAATTTCGATTATAATTGGGTACTTTTGAATATATCTGGAATCTTGTCGAGTATGACGTTATCAAATTGTTAAGTTTGGAAATTGTTAAGCTTGGAAATTGCCAAGTTTGCGATCTTTTTAAGCTTCCAAATTGTTAAGTTTGCAATTTTATAGGTTTCCACGTTGCTAAGTTTGTGAGTTTCTAAGTTTGCACATTGCTAAGTTTGCAAATTTCTACGTTGTCAAATTGTTAAGTTTGCAAATTGCTAAGCTTGGAAATTGCTAAGTTTGCAAATATCTGCGCTGATTAAATTGTTAAGCTTGCAAATTGCTAAGTTTGCAAATTGCTAAGCTTGGAAATTGCTAAGCTTGGAAATTGCTAAGTTTGCAATCTTTTTAAGCTTCCAAATTGCTAAGTTTGCAAATTGCTAAGCTTGGAAATTGCTAAGCTTGGAAGTTGCTAAGTTTGCAAATTGCTAAGCTTGGAAATTGTTAAGCTTGGAAATTGCTAAGTTTGCAATCTTTTTAAGCTTCGAAATTGCTAAGTTTGCAATTTTCTGGGTTTCCACGTTGCTAAGTTTGCAAATTTCTACGTTGTCAAATTGTTAAGTTTGTAAATTGCTAAGCTTGCAAATTGCTAAGCTTGCAAATATCTGCGCTGATTAAATTGTTAAGCTTGCAAATTGCTAAGTTTGCAAATTGCTAAGCTTGGAAATTGCTAAGCTTGGAAATTGCCAAGTTTGCAATCTTTTTAAGCTTCCAAATTGCTAAGTTTGCAAATTGCTAAGCTTGGAAATTGCTAAGCTTGGAAGTTGCTAAGTTTGCAAATTGCTAAGCTTGGAAATTGTTAAGCTTGGAAATTGCTAAGTTTGCAATCTTTTTAAGCTTCGAAATTGCTAAGTTTGCAATTTTCTGGGTTTCCACGTTGCTAAGTTTGCAAATTTCTACGTTGTCAAATTGTTAAGTTTGTAAATTGCTAAGCTTGCAAATTGCTAAGCTTGCAAATATCTGCGCTGATTAAATTGTTAAGCTTGCAAATTGCTAAGTTTGCAAATTGCTAAGCTTGGAAATTGCTAAGCTTGGAAATTGCTAAGCTTGGAAGTTGCTAAGTTTGCAAATTGCTAAGCTTGGAAATTGTTAAGCTTGGAAATTGCTAAGTTTGCAATCTTTTTAAGCTTCGAAATTGCTAAGTTTGCAATTTTCTGGGTTTCCACGTTGCTAAGTTTGCAAATTTCTACGTTGTCAAATTGTTAAGTTTCGTAAATTGCTAAGCTTGCAAATTGCTAAGCTTGCAAATATCTGCGCTGATTAAATTGTTAAGCTTGCAAATTGCTAAGTTTGCAAATTGCTAAGCTTACAAATTGCTAAGCTTGGAAGTTGCTAAGTTTGCAAATTGCTAAGGTTGGAAATTGCTAAGTTTGCAATCTTTTTAAGCTTCGAAATTGCTTACTTTGCAATTTTCTGGGTTTCCACGTTGCTAAGTTTGCACATTGCTAAGTTTGCAAATTTCTACGTTGTCAAATTGTTAAGTTTGTAAATTGCTAAGCTTGCAAATTGCTAAGCTTGCAAATATCTACGGTGATTGAATTGTTAAGTTTGCAAATTGTTAAGCTTGGAAATTCTTAAGCTTCCAAATTGCTAAGTTTGCAAATTTCTACGCTCTTAAATTGCCAAGCATTTGAATTTCCTAACCCTTTAAATTTTCAAACCATTAAATTACTAAGTTTGCAATTCTCTAAGCTTCCAAATTGCTAAGCTTGCAATTTTCTAAGCTTTCAAATTACTAAGTTAGCGATTTTCTAATCTTCCACATTGCTAAGCTTGCAATTTTCTAAGCCTCCATATTGCCAAGCTTGTAAATTTCTAAGCTTCCAAAATCCTATGTTAGCAATTTTCTAAGCTCCCAAATCGTTAAGTTTGCAAATTGTTAAGCTTCGAAATTGCTAAGTTTGCGATCTTTTTAAGCTTCCAAATTGCTAAGTTTGCAATTCTCTACGTTTCCACATTGCTAAGTTTGTGAGAAACGTAAAATAGCGGGTTAATAGTAATACGATCTAGTTGTAACATGATATTCCATTCGATAGTCGAGTAAACGCTTCATCGATGGTTACAATATAATAATTTCGATTATAATTGGCTACTTTTGAATATATCTGAAATCTTCTCGAGTATGACATTATTTTATCACGATAATTGGCCAAGTCCACGAAACGAAATTAAGTTTACGTGTATTTGTACTTTTTTATGTATACTAGATTAATATTTTTATCGGTTTCACGCTTTATTAAACACTTCGATGCAATTGAAAAACTTGTTACTTTCAAAAGTAATTAGTAGTCGAATTCGACTTGATTCGAAGAATCGGAGAAAAATTGAAAAATTCCATAAGCCGCGCGATATTTTATATCAATGTCTATGCTTCGTTGTATGAATAATCGAATTAAATGGAAAGGAATAATAAGACGACGAAAGCGAAGAACGTACGAGGATGACGATTTATCAGTGTTTATCGTACGTCAAATCAAACGAGTGGCCTTCGATTCGCAAAAGATTTACGCGCCGTCTATCGTCGAATCGGACTCACTTGAACGATCAGGAAGAAGAGGATCCAAGGTCGAAGATCTTTCGCAGCCAAGCGGGGTACGATTACCTGTAGCCGACGCAGAACCGAGAATCGAATCTGTTGCTCGCCGTGCAATCTTCTGCTGAACAGCGAAACGGCAAAATCGCTTGGGTATTATTATAATTGGAAATTAACAATTTGAGTATTGGGAAAAGTTGGGGTGGTGATTCAAAATTGGTATGGTTTGGAAGTTCGAAGGATAATAAATGCAATAAACACAGTAAAGGTTCAGAAATATTAATAATTTGAATATAGAGAAAAGTTGGGATGGTGATTGAAAATTGGGATGGTTTGGGAATTTAAAGGATAATAAATGCAATAAACACAGTAAACACTTAGAAATATTGATAATTAGACTATTAGGTAAAGTCGAAAGGTTGAAAATTCGATGATTTGGATATTTAAAGGATTGGATTTATTCTTAGGTTAATACATGCAAGAAACGTTTGGAAATATTAATAATTTGAATATAGAATAAAGTTGGGGGGGTTAAAAATTCGGATTGTTTGGAAATTTAAAGGATTATAAATGCAATAAACACAGTAAACACTTAGAAACATTGATAATTAGACTATTAGGTAAAGTCGAAAGGTTGAAAATTCGTGAATATGGATATTTAAAGGATTGGATTTATTCTTTGGTTAATAAACGCAAGAAACGTTTAGAAATATTAATAATTTGAATATTGAGAAAAGTTGAGGAGGTTGAAAATTGGGATTGTTTGGAAATTCGAAGGATAATAAATGTGATAAACACACTAAACGTTTGGAAATATTAATATTTGAATATTAGGTAAAGTCTAAATGTTGAAAAATCGATGATATGTATATTTAAAGGACTGGATTTATTCTTAGGTTAATAAACGCAACGAACGTTTAGAAATATTAATGATTTGAATATAGAGAAAAGTTTGGGGGTGGGGTGGGGGTTGAAAATTGGGATTGTTTGGAAATTCGAAGGATAATAAATGCAATAAACACAGTAAACACTTAGAAATATTGATAATTAGACTATTAGGTAAAGTCGAAAGGTTGAAAATTCGATGATTTGGATATTTAAAGGTTGGATTTATTATTTGGTTAATAAATGCAAGAAACGTTTGGAAATATTAATAGTTTGAATATAGAGAAAAGTTGAGGGGGTTGAAAATTGGGATTGTTTGGAAATTCAAAGGATAATAAATGCAATAAACACAGTAAAGATTTAGAAATATTAATAATTTGAATATAGAGAAAAGTTGAGGAGGTTGAAAATTGGGATGGTTTGAAAATTCGAAGAATACTAAATGCGATAAACACAGTAAACATTTAGAAATATTAATAGTTTGAATATAGAGAAAAGTTGGGGGGGTTGAAAATTGGGATAGTTTGGAAATTCAAAGGCTAATAAATGCGATAAACACAATAAACGCTTAGAAATATTAATATTTGAATATTAAGTAAAGTCGAAAGGTTGAAAATTGGGATGGTTTGGAAATTCAAAGGCTAATAAATGCAATAAACAGAATAAACGCTTAGAAATATTAATATTTGAATATTATGTAAAGTCGAAAGGTTGAAAATTCGCGAATTTGGATATTTAAAGGATTGGACTTATTCTTAGGTTAATAAATGCAAGAAACGTTTGGAAATATTAATAATTTGAATATAGAGAAACGTTGGGGTGGGAATTGAAAATTGGGATGGTTTGGGAATTTAAAGGATAATAAATGCAATAAACACAGTAAACACTTAGAAATATTGATAATCAGACTATTAGGTAAAGTCGAAAGGTTGAAAATTCGATGATTTGGATATTTAAAGGATTGAATTTATTCTTTGGTTAATAAATGCAACAAAAGTTTAGAAATATTAATAGTTTGAATATAGAGAAAAGTTGAGGGGATTAAAAATTGGGATTGTTTGGAAATTCAAAGGATAATAAATGCGATAAACACAGTAAATGTTTGGAAATATTAATATTTGAATTTATAGAAAAGTTGAGGAGGTTGAAAATTGGGATGGTTTGGAAATTCAAAGGCTAATAAATGCGATAAACACAGTAAAGGTTTAGAAATATTAATAATTTGAATATATAGAAAAGTTGTGGTGGGGATTGAAAATTGGGCTGGTTTGGAAATTCGAAGAATAATAAATGTGATAAACAGAATAAACGCTTAGAAATATTAATATTTGAATATTAGGTAAAGTTGAGGGGATTGAAAATTGGGATGGTTTGGAAATTCGAAGGATAATAAATGCGATAAACACAGTAAATGTTTAGAAATATTAATAGTTTGAATATAGAGAAAAATTGGGGTGGGGGTTGAAAATTAGGATGATTTGGAAATTTAAAGGATAATAAATGCGATAAACACAATAAACGTTTGGAAATATTAATAATTAGAATATTAGGTAAAGTCGAATGGTTGAAAAGTCGATGAATTTGATATTTAAAGGATTGGATTTATTATTTGGTTAATAAATGCAAGAAACGTTTGGAAATATTAATAGTTTGAATATATAGAAAAGTTGAGGGAGTTGAAAATTGGGATTGTTTGGAAATTCAAAGGATAATAAATGCAATAAACACAGTAAAGATTTAGAAATATTAATAATTTGAATATAGAGAAAAGTTGAGGAGGTTGAAAATTGGGATGGTTTGAAAATTCGAAGAATACTAAATGCGATAAACACAGTAAACATTTAGAAATATTAATAGTTTGAATATAGAGAAAAGTTGGGGGGGTTGAAAATTGGGATAGTTTGGAAATTCGAAGGCTAATAAATGCGATAAACACAATAAACGCTTAGAAATATTAATATTTGAATATTAAGTAAAGTCGAAAGGTTGAAAATTGGGATGGTTTGGAAATTCAAAGGCTAATAAATGCAATAAACAGAATAAACGCTTAGAAATATTAATATTTGAATATTATGTAAAGTCGAAAGGTTGAAAATTCGCGAATTTGGATATTTAAAGGATTGGACTTATTCTTAGGTTAATAAATGCAAGAAACGTTTGGAAATATTAATAATTTGAATATAGAGAAACGTTGGGGTGGGAATTGAAAATTGGGATGGTTTGGGAATTTAAAGGATAATAAATGCAATAAACACAGAAAACTGTTAGAAATATTGATAATTAGAATATTAGGTAAAGTCGAAAGGTTGAAAATTCGCGAATTTGGATATTTAAAGGGTTGGATTTATTCTTAGGTTAATAAATGCAAGGAAAGATTAGAAATATTAATAGTTTGAATATAGAGAAAAGTTGGGGGGGTTGAAAATTGAGATGGTTTGGAAATTCAAAGGATAATAAATGCGATAAACACAGTAAATGTTTGGAAATATTAATATTTGAATTTATAGAAAAGTTGAGGAGGTTGAAAATTGGGATGGTTTGGAAATTCAAAGGCTAATAAATGCGATAAACAGAATAAACGCTTAGAAATATTAATATTTGAATATTAGGTAAAGTTGAGGGGATTGAAAATTGGGATGGTTTGGAAATTCGAAGGATAATAAATGCGATAAACACAGTAAATGTTTAGAAATATTAATAGTTTGAATATAGAGAAAAATTGGGGTGGGGGTTGAAAATTAGGATGATTTGGAAATTTAAAGGATAATAAATGCGATAAACACAATAAACGTTTGGAAATATTAATAATTAGAATATTAGGTAAAGTCGAATGGTTGAAAAGTCGATGAATTTGATATTTAAAGGATTGGATTTATTCTAAGGTTAATAAACGCAAGAAACGTTTAGAAATATTAATATTTGAATATTAGGTAAAGTCGAAAGGTTGAGAATTCGATGATTTGGAAATATCGCAATAAGAGATTAAAAATATTGAATTGATATCTTCAAGTGGATAATTTGGAAGTTTAAAATTGGCTGGATTTATTTAAATGCTAATCAACGTAATAAATACTTAAAAATATTGATAATTAGAATCTTAGGTAAAATCGAATAGTTGAATATTCGATAATTCGGATATTTAAAAGTTTGGATTAATTCTTTGGTTAATAAACGCAACAAACGTTTAAAAATATTGATAATTTGAATATAGAATAAAATTGAGAGGTTGGAAATTAGAAGATTCGGATATTTAAAGAGCTGAATTTGTGCAAAGACCAATAAGTGCAATAAACGTTTAAAAACATTAATATTTTGTATATTGGAGAAAATTAAAGAGTTGAAAATTATAAGAGCTTGAAATTCAAAGGTAAATAAACGCAATAAACGTTTGTAAATATTAATATTTCAATATTAAGTAAAGTCGAAAGGTTGAAAATTCGATGATTTGGAAATTTGAAGGTTTGCATTTATTCACTAATTATACGCGATAATAAAATCAATTACTTCAATACTGTGCCTAATACAAAATACTAAAATACTATACAATATTTATATTTGCCATAATAATGATAAAACTTCCAATAGAAACTAAATATGGATTAAATTAAATTCTACTACATACTACAATTATCGCGAATATTTTTCTTCTCTTTCATTCTCTTCTCTATAATTTATTTCTATGGTAAAAAAGTTAAAAACAAACGCAGAAAATTAAACAAATTTAATGTTTCTATAGCTTCAATAATAAAAATTGTTTGATCATTTATAAATGACATCAAAAGCAATTACTTCAATACTGTGCCTAATAAAAAATATTAAAATACTATACAATATTTATATTTGCCATAGTAATAATAAAAATTCCAATAGAAGCTAAATATGGATTAAATTAAATTCTACTACCTACTACAATTATCGCGAATATTTTCCTCCTCTTTTATTCTCTTCTCTATATTTATTTCCACGATACAGTAAATAATAAAATAAAAAAAGCTAAGCAATTCAATATATAGTAGAGTAAAAATGATTACTGGTTATCCGTTAACATTGAGCATCGATATGATACATTTCGTTAAATAAAGTCACGCTAAATGATTTACTTAAAGAAGCGGGCAATTATGAGAAACCGGTTGCGCCGCTAGACAGCATTTACTTATCGTTAATTCGAAATGAGGTGAGCAACTTTCATTAGCAAGATGCGTACGTTTCGGTCAGCAATATAAATACATATATATATATACAGGGTGTCCCGTAACTGGTGGTACAAGCGAGTTAGGGGTTGATTCTACGCGAAAAATTGAATCGAAAATTTGGAATAAAATTTTTCCATACGACGCTTTATTTTCGAAGAAAATAAGTTTGAAAATTTGTCGAGTACGCGCGTGCACTTGGACCAGCTTCAGCTCGACGGATTTCATCGTAGATCGCCTCCATTCTTGTTCGTAAACGTTGTCAACGTTTGTATACACCCAATGGATCGATGTACAGATTTCCAGAATTCGTCTAATTTATGAACCGTTGGAATTGATGTCCACGTTGTTGCAAACATAACTGTGCTCGCCTTATTAAATTGCATCGAACGTTTTCTAACGCGTCGTTGTGCAATCTTAATCGTTCAAACGCTGTAATAATTTTTCGTTTTAATCGTTCAACTCTCGTCGCGTCATCACTGTACACGATTCACTTAACATGACAGCACGAATATTGAAGCTGGTCCAAGTGCACACGCGTACTCGACAAATTTTCAAACTTATTTTTATTCGAAAATAAAGCGTCGTATGGAAAAATTTTATTCCAAATTTTCGATTCAATTTTAAACGTAGAATCAACCCCTACTCGCTTGTACCACCAGTTACGGGACACCCTGTATATTGTCGAAAACAAAAAGGAAATTAAAAAAGAAACGATTGCATGCGAATGACCCAGTAAACCAGAATTCTAACTGTGTCAACGGGGAGTTGATTATGGCATGCGTTGCTGTACACGCATCCGGCAATATAGCGTCTACTTACGCCCTTCTTGCACGCGTACGAGCGGAAAAAGGGGACGTCGATCGATGATCATATGCTCGTTCGCCGCTTACGAGTCGACGTAAAACGGAAAGTGACGTAATCTCTATTTGTTCGCTTGACAATTTAACATTCCAATTGTTGTCCGTGGCTACTCGGAATAGTTGGAAAAGTTTAAGGACTCCGAAAGCAGGAAGACAATTGAAAGAAACTTGCGCGTAATTTACGCGGTGCGAGAGTTAAGAAGATAGAGGATTGAAAATATTGCGAGTTATGGATTGAATATGGAGGTTCGAGGAAGTTGGATATTGCGAAGCTTTGGGGATTCGAAGACTGAAGATTGGAAAGCTTCGTTTGCAGATTATAATGCGTGCGAGTTGTGAATCTTATGGATAGTTGAGCTTTCGAATTGCAAAGCTTGGAAATTATAAAGTATAGAAATTTACAAAGCTTGCAAATTTCAAAGTATAGAAATTGCAAAGTATACAGATTGCAAAGATTGCAAATTTCAAAGTATAGAAATTGCAAAGATTGCAAATTTCAAAGTATAGAAATTGCAAAGTATACAGATCGCAAAGCTTGCAAATTACAAAGTATGGAAGTTTGCAAAGCTTGCAAATTATAAAGTATGAAAATCTGTAAAGCTTGCATATTATGAAGTATAGAAATTTGCAAGGCTTGCAAATTTTAATAATTGCAAGTTATAAAGTATAGAAATTTCAAAGCTTGTAAACTATAAAGTATAGAAATTGCAAAGTCTACAGATTGCAAAGCTTTCGAATTGCAAAGCCTCCTAATTGCAAAGCTTGCAAATTATAAAATATGGAAGTTCGCAAAGCTTGCAGATTATAAAATATGGAAGTTTGCAAAGTTTGCATATTATAAAGTATAGCAATTTGCAAAGCTTGCAAATTCCAACGTTTGCAAGTTATAAAGTATAGACATGTGCAAAGCTTGCAAAGTTTAAAGTATAGAAATTGCAAAGTATACAGATTGCAAAGCTTTCGAATTGCAAAGCTTGGAAATGATAAAATATGGAAGTTTGCAAAGCTTGCAAATTATAAAGTATGCAAGTTTTTAAAGCTTGCAAATTGCAACGTTTGCAAATTATAAAGCGTGGGAATTGTAAATCTTATGGATAGTTGAGCTTTCGAATTTGCAAAGCTTGGAAATTACAAAATATGGAAGTTTGCAAAGCTTGCCTATTATAAAGTATAGAAATTTGTAAAATTTGCAAATTTCAAGGTATAGAAATTGCAAAGTATACAGATTGCAAAGCTTGCAAATTACAAAGTATGGAAGTTTGCAAAGCTTGCAAATTACAAAGTATGGAAGTTTGCAAAGCTTGCAAATTATAAAGTATAGAAATTGCAAAGTCTGCAGATTGCAAAGCTTTCGAATTTCCAAAGCTTGGTATTTATAAAATATGGATATTTGCAAGGCTTGCAGATTGTAAAGATATTAATGTTTCTAAAACTTGCTTATTATAATGTATAGAAATTTGCAAAGCTTGCAAATTTCAACGTTTGCAAGTTATAAAGTATAGAAGTTGCAAAACTTGGGAATTTAAAGGCTGAATATTGCATAGCTTGCAAAGTATAAAGTATAGGAATTGCAAAAGCTGCAGATTGCAAAGCTTTCGAATTTCCAAAGCTTGGAATTTATAAAGTATGGAAGTTTGCAAAGCTTGGAAATTATAAAATATGCAAGTTTGCAAAGCTTGCAAATTGCAACGTTTGCAAATTATAAAGCGTAGGAGTTGTGAATCTTAGAGATAGTTGAGCTTTCGTATTGCAAAGCTAGGAAATTGCAAAGTATGGAAGTTTGCAAAGCTTGGAAATTATAAATTATGGCAGTTTTTAAAGCTTGCATATTATAAAGTATAGAAATTTACAAAACTTGCAAATTTCAAAGTATAGATCTTGCAAAGTATACAGATTGCAAAGCTTGCAAATTATAAAGTATTGAAGTTTTTCAGGCTTGCCAATTATAAAGTATAGAATTTTGCGAAGCTTGCAAATTTTAACGTTTGCAAGTTACAAAGTATAGAAGTGGCAAAGCTTGTAAATTATAAAGTATAGAAACTGCAAAGTATACAGATTGCAAAGCTTTCGAATTGCAAAGCTTGTAAATTATAAAATATGGAAGTTTTCAAAGCTTGCATATTGTAAAGTATAGAAATTTGCAAAGCTTGTAAATTCCAACGTTTGCAAGTTATAAAGTATAGAAATTTGCAAAGCTTGCAAATTTCAACGTTTGCAAGTTATAAAGTATAGAAGTTGCAATGCTTGCAAATTATAAAGTATAGAAATTCCAATGTCTACAGATTCCAAAGCTTTCGAATTGCAAAGCTTGCAAATTATAAAATATGGAAGTTAGCAAAGCTTGGAAATTATAAAATATGGAAGTTTTCAAAGCTTGCATATTGTAAAGTATAGAAATTTGCAAAGCTTGTAAATTCCAACGTTTGCAAGTTATAAAGTATAGAAATTTGCAAAGCTTGCAAATTTCAACGTTTGCAAGTTATAAAGTATAGAAGTTGCAATGCTTGCAAATTATAAAGTATAGAAATTCCAATGTCTACAGATTCCAAAGCTTTCGAATTGCAAAGCTTGCAAATTATAAAATATGGAAGTTAGCAAAGCTTGGAAATTATAAAATATGGAAGTTTTCAAAGCTTGCATATTGTAAAGTATAGAAATTTGCAAAGCTTGTAAATTCCAACGTTTGGAAGTTATAAAGTATAGGAATTTGCAAAGCTTGTAAATTCCAAAATTTGCAAGTTATAAAGTATAGAAATTTGCAAAGCTTGCAAATTTCAACGTTTGCAAATTATAAAATATAGAAATTGCAAAGCTTGCAAATTATAAAGTATAAAAATTGCAAAGTCTACAGATTGCAAAGCTTTCGAATTGCAAAGCTTGGAAATTATGGAATATAGAATTTTGCAAAGCTTGTAAATTATAAAGTATGAAAGTTTTTAGAGCTTGCCGATTATAAAGCATAGAAATTTGTGAAGCTTGCAAATTTTAACGTTTGCAAGTTATAAAGTATAGAAATGTGCAAAGTATACAGATTGCAAAGCTTTCGAATTGCATAGCTTGCAAAGTATATAGTATAGAAATTGCAAAGTCCGCAGATTGCGAAGCTTTCGAATTGCAAAGCTTGCAAATTATAAAATATGGAAGTTTGCAATGCTTGCATATTATACAGTATAGAAATTTGCAAAGCTTGTAAATTCCAACGTTTGCAAGTTATAAAGTATAGAGGTTGCATTGCTTGCAAATTTTAAAGTATACAAATTGCAAAGTCTATAAATTGCAAAGCTTTCGAATTGCAAAGCTTGCAAATTATAAAATATGGAAGTTTGCAAGTCTTGTAAATTGTACAGATATTGAAGTTTCTAAAGCTTGCTTATTACAAAGTATAGAAATTTGCAAAGCTTGCAAATTTCGACGTTTGCAAAATATAAAGTATAGAAGTTGAAAATCTTGGGAATTTATAGGCTGAATATTGCCTAGCTTGCAAAGTATAAAGTGTAGAAATTGCAAAGTATTCAGATTGCAATTCGAATTGCAAAGCTTGTAAATTATAAAATATGGAAGTTAGCAAAGCTTGGAAATTATAAAGTATGGAAGTTTTTAAAGCTTGCATATTATAAAGTATAGAAATATGCAAAGCTTCTAAATTCCAACGTTTGCAAGTTATAAAGTATAGAAATTTGCAAAGCTTGCAAATTATAAAGTATACAAATTGCAAAGTCTATAGATTGCAAAGCTTTCGAATTGCAAAGCTTGCAAATTATAAAATATGGAAGTTTGCAAAGCTTGAAAATGATAAAGTATGAATGTTTTCAAAGCTTGCATATTATGAAGTATAGAAATTTGCAAAGCTTACAAATTTTAACGTTTGCAAGTTATAAAGTATAGAAATTTGCAAAGCTTGCAAAGTTCAACGTTTGCAAATTATAAAATATGAAAGTTTGCAAAGCTTGCCAATTACAAAGTATAAAAATTTACAAAGCTTGCAAATTTTACGGTTTGCAACTTACAAAATAAAAAAATTGCAAAGCTTTCAAATAATAATTCAACATATTATAAATACTCCAATAAACTCATCGAACTTTACAATTATACCGCGACTAATTAAAATCTTCCAGAGATTCGAAGCTTTACAATTTAAAACCTTGAACATTCAAAGCTTAGAAATTTGAAGCCACGAAAATTCCCTGATGTTTAAAAATATAATTACTCTACTAAACCACACGCATAGAATTGTAAAACCTTGAGAATTCTCCAAATTTACAAAAGCTTAATAATACAAAAAATTAAATAGTCGAATTGTCAATAAGCTCGTGAAACTTTGCAATAATTCGATTGGCAAAAGGGTTGCGAATAGAAACTTGTTCATCGCGATGAACGTATCTTACTACGATGTTGTACAGTTCTCTAGCGGTTAAAGTTTTCTATGTATAATCCAGCTGGATGCAACCGGTTTCGTTTACGACCGTAAAAAACCTACCGAGGATTAAATTAAAGCCTTGTCGTGTTCTATAATCACCGGCAAAACTTAAGCCACCCTTTAAAGCTACCAGCCGGAGTCGCGTAAAATCAGGAGACGAGAAAAAGAAGCGAAAGAAGCTTAGTGTAGATGTTCTAATTACCGTGCCCCTGTAATTGTCACCAGAATTCGTTTTATTCAATAGCCAAATAATGTACGAAGCATCGAGGCAAAGAAAATTTGAATATCAAATTTGAAATTGATATTTGTGTAACGATACGGATGTTTAATATTGAGAAAGAAATATTAGCAGGTGAATCGTTTCGTTCGAGCATAAAAACGCGACTATTGTACTTCATATAGAAATTATGGAAATTCTTCTAACGTTATGTTATCTTTTATTCGTCGTACAAAACCGAATTGGTAATATTTAACAGCAACTTTGTTATACATTTTCTATTTAATTGGTAATTAATACATTAATACATTAATACATTATTAGTTAATATTATTAGTTATACATTACACATTATTAATTTATATACATTATATATGCATGATATTATTAATTATGCATTATTCATTATTAATTAATATATCGTATTTAATATACAATGAAACTCGTGGTAAATAAAGGAGACGTTAATTAATTTGTTGTGCTCCAAATTGGAACGATTATTATGTTAAATAACTTGTATATTATTAATTACTGTATTTTATATACATACAATATTATTATATACATGTATACATTATATACATTCTTAATTAATACATTATTAATTAATACATTAATATTTAATATACAATGAAAATCGTGGTAAATAAAAGAAACTTTAATTAATCCGTTGTGCTCGAAATTGGAACGATTATTATGTTAAAAAGCTTGTATATTATTAATTAATATACATTGTATACATACAATATTATTATATACATGTATACATTGTATAGGTTATTAATTAATACATTATTAATTAATACATCGTGTTTAATATACAATGAAAATCGTGGTAAATAAAGGAGACATTAATTAATTCGTTGTGCTCGAAATTGGAACGATTATCATGTTAAAAAGCTTGTATATTATTAATTACTATACATTATATACATACAATATTATTATATACATGTATACATTATATACATTATTAATTAATACATTATTAATTAATACATCATTAATTATTACATTATTAATTAATACATCATTTTTAATGTACAATGAAAATCGTGGTAAATAAAAGAGACGTTAATTAATTTGTTGTGCTCCAAATTGAAACGATTATTATTATGTTAAATAACTTGTATATTATTAATTATTATACATTATATACATACAATATTATTATATACATGTATACATTATATACATTATTAATTAATACGTTATTAATTAATACATTATTAATTATTACATTATTAATTAATACATTGTTAATTAATACATCGTGTTTAATATACAATGAAAATCGTGGTAAATAAAGGAGACGTTAATTAATCCGTTGTGCTCGAAATTGGAACGATTATTATTATGTTAAATAACTTGGGAAATAATTGAACGTAGTTAAACGACAAGCTTAAAGTGGCAGTGATTCGGACGTTTACCCTCGGCTTCTCGAAAAATCGTTATCATCGATCTAAACGATATTTCACTTTAACAACTGCTACGAGCGCATCTTCTATCTTATCTCGCGTGCAATTATTGTCGATGCTTCGTGCAAAAGAAAGAAAACAGCGTAGCGGTTAGTTTAGCATTTAGATTGCTGATGTCTGCGTTACATTCGACGCGAACGTTGCCAATGATCCTGACGACAGTTGTATTAATCATCGCGGATAATGTACATTCTTAACTCAATATCGCGGTATTACGCGTTTACGTATGCATCGATGATCGGTTAATTTATGAAAATTATTATTTTACACGGCGATGCGAGATATATGAATTATTGCCACTTTACGGTTATCGCGTCTTTTGGAAATTTTTTACTGTTTTAGAGAGAGTTTAGAAACTATTTTAGAAATAGTTTAGAAACTGTTAAAGACACTATTTTAGAAATAGTTTAGAAACTGTTAAAGACACTATTTTAGAAATAGTTTAGAAATTGTTAAAGACACTGTTTTAGAAATAGTTTAGAAACTGTTAACGACACTATTTTAGAAATAGTTTAGAAACTGTTAAGGACACTATTTTAGAAATACTTTAGAAGTTGTTAAAGAAACTGTTTTAGAAATAGTTTAGAAGCTGTTACAGAAACTGTTTTAGAAATAGTTTAGAAACTATTAAAGAAACAATTTTAGAAATAGTTTAGAAATAGTTTAGAAACTATTTTAGAAATAGTTTAGAAATAGTTTAGAAACTATTTTAGAAATAGTTTAGAAATAGTTTAGAAGCTGTTAAAGAAACAATTTTAGAAATAGTTTAGAAACTGTTAAAGCAACAATTTTAGAAATAGTTCAGAAACTATTAAAGAAACTATTTTAGAAATAGATTAGAAATAGTTTAGAAACTAGTTTAGAAATAGTTTAGAAACTGTTAAAGAAACAATTTTAGAAATACTTCAGAAACTATTAAAGAAACTATTCCAAATATTATTTACCCTAAAAATTCAGTTCCAGTTTGTAGCTATTATTATTGAATATTATTACAGTTTTCATTTTTTATTTTCACATTTATTACTATTATTATTATTTCCATTTATCGATTCCAATATTAAACATACAAGCTTTCGTATTTCGAAGCGTTTAACTTTTCCAAACATTCGATCTCCAATCCTCTTTCATTGCCATTATCTTCAACACTTCAACATTCCAAACTCTGCATCATTTTCAATCCATCGATTTTAATCGAAGCCACAAATTTAATAACGTAAAATAAAAGAAATAACAAATAATAATAGGACCAATAAAATACTGTTAAATATGGAATAAATATAATATCGACGAAATTATAATACACACACGAACTATGTACAAAATTATAAACGAACAGTAGAGAATAATAAAGAAAGAATTCGATGTAGGGTGAAATATAAAGTTGCTAGTGAAATTTCAGTTACAAGCAGGCAGTTTTCGAAGGCATCGAAGGAGAAACGAAGGAGGCCTGATTATTTCACTGGATCGGGAGTAAGTTTTTACCATTTGCCCCTGGTTCGCCCAGTTTTTCCCCATTGCAATGCTCGTCCAGAAGACCTCGAGGTCCGATTTGCCGTCGGCGACGGTCAACGACCGGGGAAATCACTGGCGAATAGGCTACGAACAGACGAAGGAAGAGGATTGGCGAAGCAAACCTTTACTCGCGATACGCAGACTTCGATCGGAAGTCGCTGGGGGTAATTCCACGACCTGCAGACCCACATTTTCACTTCGTTTCTTCCCAACTCTCTCGCGATCTTCGCAAATCTCTTAATCGTTTGCAAATTCGAGTAATCGGAATTTTTGCAACGGTTGCTTTTTAATACACGTGAATATTCACTGTTGTTTTAACTATTTAATTTTAGTTGGGCAATTTTTCTAAGGCATCTTATTGAATAGTTGATTATTTTAAGTATTATTAGACGAATAATTTAGGAATAATCTAGTATTTTGGTTAAATTGAGGGTTGATTTCTAATAGAGTTTAATATTTACTATGTTTAACCATTTAATTTTACTTTGGGAATTTTTCTAAGGCATCTTATTGAATAGTTGATTATTTTAAGTATTATTAGACGAATAATTTAGGAATAATCTAGTATTTTGGTTAAATTGAGGGCTGATTTTTAATAGAGTTGAATTATTCACTGTTTTAACCATTTAATTTTACTTGGGGAATTTTCCAAACGTATCTTGAATCAAAGAGTTTATTATTTTAAGTATTATTAGATTGATGATTTAGGAATAATCTAGTATTTTGGTTAAATTGAGGGTTGATTTTTAATACAGTTTAATATTCACTGTTTTAACCATTTAATTTTACTTGGGGAATTTTTCTAAGGCATCTTATTTAAGATGTGATTATTTTAAGTATTATCAGACGAATAATTTTGGAATAATCAAGGTTGATTTTTAATACAGTTGAATTATTTACTGTGTTTGAACCCTTCAATTTTATTTTAGGATATTTTTGAAAGGGTATTTAGTGCACAATTATTTATTTAAGTATTGTTGGATGGACAATTAATGAAGAATCTACTATTTTGGTTAAATTAAGGGTTGATTTCTAATAGAATTCAATATTTATATATAATGTAAGTATATAATAAGTATATAGTATAATGTAATATATATAGTGTAATAGTATATTGTATTATGCAATTATTATACGTGTAATAATATATTATACAATTATTATACAAATAATATTATATTATATGATTATTATACGTACAATAATATATTATACAATTATTATACGTATAATAATATATTATACTATTATATTGTACAAACAATATTATGTTATATAATTATTATACGTACAATAATACATTATATAATTATTATACGTATAATAATATATTATACTATTATTATATTGTACAAACAATATTATGTTATACAATTACTATACGTCTAATAATATATTATACAATTATTATACGTATAATAATATATTATACAATTATCATACGTACAATAATACATTATATAATTATTATACGTACAATAATACGTTATACAATTATTATATGTATAATAATATATTATACAATTATTATACAAATAATATTATATTATATGATTATTATACGTACAATAATATATTACACAATCATTATACGTATAATATATTATACAATTATTATACGTATAATAGTATATTATACTATCTTTATATTGTACAAATAATATTATATTATATAATTATTATACGTACATTAATAAATTATATAATTATTATACGTACAATAATACATTATATAATTATTACACGTATAATAATACATTATATAATTATTATACGTACATTAATACATTATATAATTATTACACGTATAATAATACATTATATAATTATTATACGTATAATAATATACTATACAATTATTATACGTACATTAATACATTATATAATTATTATACGTACAATAATACATTATATAATTATTACACGTACAATAATATATTATACAATTACTATACGTACAATATACAACATTACATAATTATTCTACGTGTAATAATATATTATTATACATTTATATATTATCATTTCTGCTGTTTACGCGAATAGCTCGCGTTTCTTGTTAATAAATCCAACTTACTACGGGCTTCGAATTCTATTGGAAAGTTGGAAGGAAGGAAAAATGAAGGGTGAAAATCGAAAATGACGTTCTATTCTAGGAGATTTGATTTCGTTTCGGTGGGAAATTTGTTCCGCACGCGTATTTATTCTCTCTTTCTCTTTCTCTTTTTCTCTCTCTCTCTCTCTTTCTCTTTCACCTGTATGTGTGGCCGAGGAAAAATAAAGAAAAGAATCGAAAGTGTACCGTTATGTTCACCCAACTCGCGCCATAATTACACAGCATGGACTTGCTACTTGCGAGATGTATACAGCCAGCCATATACAGTTGCTCGCAAAAGCATCTCGCCACCTTCGTGTATTACCTTTACAATATTTAATAATTAATGTACACAGTGCAAGTAACGGAATGAAATTCCTAATTAACGTTTTGGTAAATTTTCGTTTGTTTATTTTATAATTGCACTGCAAATTTGTCCATATATTCGTTCGAATGGCTGGATACATTTTCAGAATCTTGTCAAATATTATAATGTAATACATTAAAACATAATATAATATAATATAGTATAATATAATATAATATAATATAATATAATATAATATATTATAATATAATATAATATAATATAATATAATATAATATAATATAATATATTATAATATAGTATAATATAATATAGTATAATATATTATAATATAGTATAATATAATATAGTATAATGTAATATAATATAATATAATGTAATATATTATAATATAATATAATATAATATAATATACTATATTATAATAGATTATAATATAATATAATGTAATATATTATAATATAACATAATATAAGATAATATAATGCATTATAATTATTGAATATTGTACTATAATATTTAATAATTAATACATAATGGAAGTAACCGAACGAAACCCCAAATTAACGTTTTGATAAATGTTTATTTGTTTATTTTATAATTGCACTGCAAATTTGTCCATATATTCGTTTGAATACCTCGATACATTTTCAGAATGTTGTCAAATATTATAATATAATGTAGTATAATATAGTATAATATATTATAATATATTATAATATAATATAATATAATATAATATAATATAATATAATATAATATAATATCTTATATTATAATATAATATATTATAATACAATATAATATAATGCATTATAATTATTGAATATTGTACAATAATACTTAATTAATATATTATAATATAATATAATATAATATATTATAATACAATATAATATAATGCATTATAATTATTGAATATTGTACAATAATACTTAATTAATATATTATAATATAATATAATATAATATATTATAATACAATATAATATAATGCATTATAATTATTGAATATTGTACAATAATACTTAATTAATATATTATAATATAATATAATATAATATATTATAATATAATATAATATAATATATTATAATATAATATAATATAATATAATATATTATAATATAATATAATATAATATAATATAATATATTATAATATAATGTAACATATTATAATACAATATAATATAATGCATTATAATTACTGAATACTGCACAATAATACTTAACTCGTAATACTTAATAATTGACGCATAATCGAAGTAAACGAATGAAACTACGAAATCAACATTTCGTGAATGATTTAAAATTTCCAAACGTGTCAATTCATTCAAGCTATTCCAAATAGGCGACTATGAAAGGAAGAAGTAACTAATATTAATAACAGAATTGATTTCCCGTAACAGCTAAAAGTATCATGGAACAGATATAGTCAGTGTAATTTAGTGGAACATCTGAGAAGCGATTGTAATTATCCGTGAACAGCTCTGCAGCCTCAGGGAAGATATTAAAACTACGAGTACTATCGTGATACTAATCTAATCGGTAATGAAGTCGAAGACCGGTTTAATTACTTCGTCGATGTCCTCACTGTGTACTACCTTAAAGGAAAGTACTCCACTTTTATGCGCATCGATGTATTGATTCCTTTTTTCCCCCCGTTAAATGTATATTTGCTTTTTAACTGCCTCTCATTTATCGGGTGTATCATGAATGGAAAAATGAATTTGTTGTAATAGACAAACATTGATTATTCAGTGAAATGAACATTGAAAACGGTTGATTATACAGTTCGTGAGATTGTTTAAGTTTTGTTTTTATATCAGTTAGAGGCTTGGAATTCGAAAACTTGGAAATTGAATGGCTTGGAATTCGAAAGCTTGGAAATTTAATGGCTTGGAATTCGAAAGATTAGGAATTTAATGGCTTAGAATTCGAAAGCTTGGGAATTTAATAGCATAGAATTCGAAAGATTTGAAATTTAATGGCTTAGAATTCGAAAGCTTGGAAATTTAATGGCTTGGAATTCGAAAGATTAGGAATTTAATGGCTTGGAATTCGAAAGCTTACAAAATTAATGGCTTGGAATTCGAAAGCTTAGAAATTCAATAGCATAGAATTCGAAAGCTTGGAAATTTAATGGCTTAGAATTCCAAAGCTTGGAAATTTAATGGCTTAGAATTCCAAAGCTTGAAAATTCAATAGCATAGAATTCGAAAGCTTGGAAATTTAATAGTATAGAATTCCAAAGCTTAGAAATTTAATGGCTTAGAATTCCGAAGCTTGGAAATTTAATAGCTTAGAATTCGAAAGCTTGGAAATTTAATGGCTTAGAATTCGAAAGCTTGAAAATTCAATAGCATAGAATTCGAAAGCTTAGGAATTTAATAGCATAGAATTCGAAAGCTTGGAAATTTAATAGCATAGAATTTCAAAGCTTGGAAATTTAATGGCTTAGAATTCGAAAGCTTGGAAATTTAATGGCTTAGAATTCCAAAGCTTGGAAATTTAATAGCATAGAATTTCAAAGCTTAGAAATTTATTGGCTTAGAATTCGAAAGCTTAGAAATTCGTATGCTAGGAATTTCAAAGCTTATAAATTCGTTCCATAGAAATTCCAATCCTTACAAATTCGTATCATAAAAATTCCCAACCTTACTACTCCAAAGTCTTGCAAATTCCAAATCCCAAATCCTTTCAAATTCAAAAGCTTCGAAACCCAAATCCTTCCACAATTCAAACTCTTCTAAATCCTATTCAACTCTTTCATAATTTCGTTCAATATCAAATAACGAAACATAATAATATAATAATACCCAATTATATAATATAATATAATATAATATAATACAATATAATATAATATAATACAACATAATATAATATAATACAATATAATACAATATAATACAATCCAATAAAAACATCCAATGCGAATTAAACTTTTATTATTGCATACAATAAAATTAATCGTGAATATTAAAATTACAATTTCTTCGAATTTTCTTTCGTAATGGCCAACAGCCTTTTCAAGGTCGGCTGACGGTTGTGACGAATGAAAAATTTCGCTTGTACTGTAACTGGTCGCCGGGTGATCGATTATCTTATTATCATAAATACAGGTACTCTGTTAGGATCGTAGAAATTAATAGACCGACGCGCATTAAAGCCGACGGTGCAATGCACACAGCATGTAAAATGATGCTCGTTAACGCGTTGCGCTTCTCCCCTTTTAACGATGGACATCAATCACGGATGGGAACCTATGATTATTTCCTGGAAATCCCGACGCATTCGAATCCGACGCAACCTTTTATTCGATGCAAACCTGTTTATTATTTTCCCTTTTCGATTCTACGCGAATCGGTGATCAGCGTGACGAACGCGTTATCACGCGAATAATTAATGGACGAGTAGAAATAAGTCCAGCTTTCTTTTTGCTAATTGTTTTAGAGGAGATTACGAAGCGGCCAATTTTACCGTCTTCGATAGCTTAAGCATTGCTTCTATTTAAACGAGAAGTTTTCAAGTGACGATTATAGCGGATGGAAATGACGAAGTTGAACAAAGTTCGTATGTACAATTACCATATTTGCGATTTTTTTTTAACGAATCTAATGAACGTATCAATTTGAAATTTAGCAGTGATTTTTGTCGATAATTAAGCAATACGTACGATTTTTTTCGCGTCGAAATTATTGCTCTGTTCAAAATTATAGTAATTATACTGGAAGATGGAAATGACGAAGTTTGACAAAGTTCGTATGTACAATGACCATATTTGGAATTTTTTTCGAACGAATCTAATGAACGTATCAATTTGAAATTTAGCAGTGATTTTTATCGATAATTAAACAATACGCACGAATTTTTTCGCGTCGAAATTATTACTCTGTTCAAAATTATAGTAATTATACTGGAAGATGGAAATGACGAAGTTTGACAAAGTTCGTATGTACAATGACCATATTTGGGATTTTTTTCGAACGAATCTAATGAACGTATCAATTTGAAATTTAGCAGTGATTTTTTGTCGATAATTAAACAATACGTACGAATTTTTTCGCGTCGAAATTATAACTCTGTTCAAAATTATAGTAATTATACTGGAAGATGGAAATGACGAAGTTTAACAAAGTTCGTATCTAAAATAACGATATTTGGGATTTTTTTGAACGAATTTAATGAACGTATCAATTTGAAATTTAGCGGTGATTTTTGGTCGACAAATAAGCAATACGTACAAATTTTTTCGCGTCGAAATTATGACCCTGTTCAAAGTTATAGTAATTCTACTGGAAGTTTGTGTCAATAAGTGTAACTACCATGTTTCTTAATTTTTGTCAATAATTTTAACTACCATGTTTCTTAACTTTTGTCAGTAAGTGGAACTACTATGTTTCTTGACTTTTGTCAATAAATGTAACTTCAATTTTTGTTAACTTTTGCCAATAAGTGTAGCTACCATGCTTCTTAACTTTTGTCAATAAATGTAACTATCATGTTTTTTAACTTTTGTCAATAAGTGTAACTACAATGTTTTTTAACTTTTGTCAATAATTTTAACTACCATGTTTCTGAACTTTTGTCAATAAGTATAACTACAATGTTTCTAAACTTTTGTCAATAAATGTAGCTTCCATGTTTTTTAACTTTTGTCAATAATTTTAACTACCATATTTCTGAACTTTTGTCAATAAATGTAACTACTATATTTTTTTACTTTTGTCAATAATTGTAACTTCCGTGTTTCATAACTTTTGTCAATAATTTTAACTACCATCTTTCTTAACTTTTGTCAATAAGTATAACTACAATGTTTCTAAACTTTTGTCAATAAATGTAGCTTCCATGTTTTTTAACTTTTGTCAAGAATTTTAACTACCATGTTTCTCAACTTTTGTCAATAAGTGTAACTACCTTGTTTTTTAACTTTTGTGAATAAATGTAGCTGCCGTGTTTCTTAATTTTTGTCAATAATTTTAACTACCATCTTCCTTAACTTTTGTCAATAAGTGTAGCAATCATGTTTCTGAACTTTTGTCAATAAGTGTAACTACAATGTTTCTTAACTTTTGTCAATAATTTTAACTACCATCTTTCTTAACTTTTGTCAATAAGTGTAGCAATCATGTTTCTGAACTTTTGTCAATAAGTGTAACTACAATGTTTCTTAACTTTTGTCAATAATTTTAACTACCATCTTTCGTAACTTTTGTCAGTAAGTGTAGCAATCATGTTTCTGAACTTTTGTCAATAAGTGTAACTACAATGTTTCTTAATTTTTATCAATAATTTTAACTACCATCTTTCGTAACTTTTGTCAGTAAGTGTAGCAATCATGTTTCTGAACTTTTGTCAATAAGTGTAACTACAATGTTTCTTAATTTTTGTCAATAATTTTAACTACCATCTTTCTTAACTTTTGTCAATAAGTGTAGCAATCATGTTTCTGAACTTTTGTCAATAAGTGTAACTACAATGTTTCTTAACTTTTGTCAGTAAGTGTAACTACAATGTTTCTTAACTTTTGTCAATAATTTTAACTACCATCTTTCTTCATTTTTGTCAGTAATTTTAACTACCACATTTCTTAACTTTTGTCAATAAATGTAGCTACCATGTTTCTTAACTTTTGTCAATAATTGTAACTACAATGTTTCTTAACTTTTGTCAATAAATGTACGATGTTTGAGAATGCGACATTGACATTAGGATACTCAGCACTTGACTTTGTCCCATTGATCCCGAATGAACATAAACATTACAACAATGTTTATACTCTTACAATTTTATATTCTTCCCTTGTTCGTTCGCATTTGGAGTATTGTTCTATCAATCGTTGCCCGTATCACAAAAATCAATGCTCTAAAATCGAAAGTGTTCGGCTAGTTAATAAATAAATAAATAAATAAATAAATTCTCTAGGCAACACGTCAAGAATTGACTTCGTTTTATTACGAACTATTTTCGTTTTCTCGGTTATTAATTCGAAAGACTACTGATTAGACTCTAAATTTTTGTAGAGATCTTCTGAAGCTTCGATCTTGGCGTCATCCATGATTTTCCCGTAGATATATGGGAACATATCAGCGTGGAGATTTTCCAAATGCTTGGGATGTCCTTCGTAGTACTCTAGCAAAATTATTTGAATAATATTATTATAGCGAAATTTGCTTATTGTAACGATGGATACAATGTTAGTATTTAGCTATTGTTGTACTTTATTGTAATTAATCCGCGTGAAATTGATTAAAAATAATTTGTTTGCTGCGAGAAATTCATATTAAATGTAGCTTTTTTTTCTAAATGAAATATGTGTTGCAATATTGAGTTTAATATTTCCATGTTCTAATATTTCGATATTTTAATAGCTGTTTTCATACTGCAATGTTCAAATAATAGAGTTAATATCGTAGTTTTCTAATGTTAGTTTTAAGAGTTCAATGTTCCAATATTAATCTTAATAATTCAATATTCTAATAATAGTTTTAATATTGCATTATTTTGATATTAATTTCTGTAGTCCAATGTTCCAATATTCATTTTAATATTGCATTATTCCACTATTCATTTTTATATACCAATGTTCCAATATTAATTTTCTATATTCCAATGTTCCTATATTAATATTAATATTGTATTATTTCACTATTAATTTCTATATTTCAATGTTCCCATATTAATTTTTATACTGCAATGTTCCAATATTAATTTTAATATTGCATTATTCCAATATTAATTTCTATATTCCAATGTTCCAATATTAATTTTAATATTGCATTATTCCACTATCAATTTTTATATTCCAATGTTCTAATATTAATTTTAATATTGCATTATACCCATATTAACTACTATATTTCAAAGTTCCAATATTAATTTTAATAATGCATTATTCCATTATTACTTTTTATATTTCAATGTTCCAACATTAATTTCTATATTCCAATGTTCCAATATTAATTTTAATAATGCATTATTCCACTATTCATTTCTATAATCCTATGTTCCAATATTAATTTTTATATTTCAATGTTCCAACATTCATTTTAATGTTGCATTATTCCCATATTAATTACTATATTCCAATGTTTCAATATTGATTTTGAATGATGCATTATTCCACTATTAATTTTTATAATCAATGTTCCAATATTAATTTCTATATTCCAATGTCCCAATATTAATTTTAATATTGCATTATTCCACTATTAATTTCTATATTTCAATGTCCTCATATTAATTTTTATACTACAATGTTCCAATATTAATTTTTGTATTGCATTATTCGAATATTAATTTCTATATTCGAATGTTCCAATATTAATTTCTATATTTCAATGTTCCAATATTAATTTTTATACTCCAATGTTCCAATATTAATATTAATATTGTATTTTTTCAACATTAATTTCTATATTTCAATGTTCCCATATTAATTTTTATACTGCAATGTTCAAATATTAATTTTAATATTGCATTATTCCCATATTAATATCTATATTTTAATGTTCCAATATTAATTTTAATATTCCATTATTCCACTATTAATTTTTATATTCCAATGTTCCAATATTAATTTCTATATTCCAATGTTCCAATATTAATTTTAATATTGTATTATTTCACTATTAATTTCTATATTTCAATGTCCTCATATTAATTTTTATACTCCAATGTTCCAATATTAATTTTTATATTGCATTATTCGAATATTAATTTCTATATTCCAATGTTCCAATATTAATTTCTATATTTCAATGTTCCCATATTAATTTTTATACTCCAATGTTCCAATACTAATTTTAATATTGTATTATTCCCATATTAACTTCTATATTCTAATGTTCCAATATTAATTTTAATATTGCATTATTCCACTATCAATCTTTATATCATATGTTCCAATATTAATTTCTATATTCCAGTGTTCCAATATTAATTTTAATATTGCATTAATCCACTATTAATTTCTATATTCCAATGTACCAATATTAATATTAATATTGTATTATTTCAACATTCAATTCTATATTTCAATGTCCTCATATTAATTTTTATACTCCAATGTTCCAATATTAATTTTTGTATTGCATTATTCGAATATTAATTTCTATATTCCAATGTTCCAATATTAATTTCTATATTTCAATGTTCCCATATTAATGTTTATACTCCAATGTTCTAATATTAATTTTAATATTGTATTATTCCCATATTAACTTCTATATTCTAATGTTCCAATATTAAGATTGATATTGCATTATTCCACTATTAATTTTTATATTCCAATGTTCCAATATTAATATTAATATTGTATTATTTTACTATTAATTTCTATATTTCAATGTTCTCATATTAATTTTTATACTACAATGTTCCAATATTAATTTTTGTATTGCATTATTCCAGTATTAATTTTTGGATTCCAATGTTCCAATATTAATTTCTATATTTCAATGTTCCAATATTAATTTTTATACTCCAATGTTCTAATATTAATTTTAATATTGTATTATTCCCATATTAACTTCTATATTCTAATGTTCCAATATTAATTTTAATATTGCATTATTCCACTATCAATCTTTATATCATATGTTCCAATATTAATTTCTATATTCCAGTGTTCCAATATTAATTTTAATATTGCATTAATCCACTATTAATTTCTATATTCCAATGTACCAATATTAATATTAATATTGTATTATTTCAACATTCATTTCTATATTTCAATGTCCCCATATTAATTTTTATACTACAATGTTCCAATATTAATTTTTGTATTGCATTATTCCAATATTAATTTCTATATGCCAATGTTCCAATATTAATTTCTATATTTCAGTGTTCCAATATTAATTTTTATACTCCAATGTTCTAATATGAATTTTAATAATGCATTATCCCCATATTAACTTCTATATTTCAATGTTGCAATATTAATTTTTATATCCAATGTTCCTACATTAATTTTAATATTGCATTATTCCACCATTAATTTTTATATTACAATGTTCCAATGTTAATTTTAATAATGCATTATTCCACTATTCATTTCTATAATCCTATGTTCCAATATTAATTTCTATATTCCAATGTTCCAATATTAATTTTAATAATCCGTTATTACCATATTAATTTCTATATTCCAATGTTGCAATAATAATTTTAATAATCCATTATTCCCATAATAACTTCTATCTTCCAATGTTCCAATATTAATTTTAATAATGCAGTATTCCACTATTAATTTCTATATTCCAATGTCCCAGTATTAATTTTAATGTATATATATATCGATAATTTGAATCTCGATTTTAATTCCAATATAGACAATGCAAATACTTATGCGTGAGATTAGTTGAATTACCAAAAGAGTGATAAGTAAGTGGATCCTCTTTGTCCGATGATTCCTCGTTTGTTTCACAATTGAAAGTTATCACTTCTTGATCATCGCACTCCGTAGATTGATCTTGGTATTCTTCTTCTTCTTCTTCTGATTCTTCTTCTTCAGAAGATCCATCAAAATCCATCATATCTTCGCAAATGTCACTTTCCAAATCGAAATAAGAGTAGGGCAATTCTGAAGACATTAAATTATTAAATTTATTATAAACGAAGAGTAAATAATAATAAGAGCAAATAAAACCCATTAAATTAAACGAAATTTAAGTGATGCAATGAAATGAATAAAATACTGTAGGATTTATGTATTAATTTTAAATAGTAGAACAGTTTAATACTATTAATGATAAAATTTCAGTATACGAATAAGAATTTCAATATTGAAATGTTCCAATACTAATTTTAGTATTTCAGTATCTCGGTGGTAATTTTAATATTTCAATGTTTCAATATTAATCTTAATACTTAATATGATATATCAATAATAATTTCAATATTTCATTATTCCAATATTAATATTAATACTTCTATGTTCTAATATTAATTCTAATACTTCAATAAATCAATATTAATTTTAATATTCCATTATTCCCATACTAATTTCTATATTCCAATGTTCAAATATTCATTTTAATATTGCATTATTCGCATATTAATTTCTATATTCCAATGTTCAAATATTCATTTTAATATTGCATTATTCCACTATTAATTTTTATAATCCAATGCTCTAATATTCATTTCTATTTTCCAATGTTCCAATATTAATTTAAATATTTTAATGTTTCAATATTAACCTTAATACTTTAATGCACCACTATTAATTTTAATATTGCATTATTCCACTAATAATTTCTATATTTCAATATTCCAATATTAATTTTTATAATGCATTATTCCACTATTAATTTTTATAATCCAATGTTCCAATATTAATTTAAATATTTTAATGTTTCAATATTAACCTTAATACTTTAATGCTCCACTATTAATTTTAATATTGCATTATTCCAATATTAATTTCTATACTTCAATGTTCCAATATTAATTTTAATATTGCATTATTACACTATTAATTTTTATAATCCAATGCTTCTATATTAATTTCTATATTCCAATGTTCCAGTATTAATTTTAATATTGCATTATTCCAATATTAACTTATATAGTCCAATGTTCCAATATTAATTTTAATATTGCATTATTCCCATATTAAATTCTATATTTCAATGTTCCCATATTAATTTTTATACTGCAATGTTTCAATATTAATTTTAATATTGCATTATTCCCATATTAATTTCTATATTCCAATGTTCCAATATTAATTTTAATAATGCATTATTCCACTATTAATTTTTATAATCCAATGCACCAATATTAATTTCTATATTTCAATGTTTCAATATTAATTTCAATATTTCAATGTTTCAATATTAACCTTAATACTTTAATGTTCCAATATTAATTTTAATATTGCATTATTCCCATATTAATTTCTATATTCCAATGTTCCAATATTAACTTTAATAGTGCATTATTCCAGTATTAATTTTTATAATCCAATGCTCCAATACTAATTTCTGTATTCCAATGTTCTAATATTAATTTCTATATTCCAATGTTCTAGTATTAATTTTAATATTGCATTATTCCAATATTAACTTATATAGTCCAATATTCCAATATTAATTTCAATATTTCAATGTTTCAATATTAACCTTAATACTTTAATGTTCCAATATTAATTTTAATATTGCATTATTCCAATATTAATTTCTATATTCCAATGTTCCAATATTAATTTTAAGAATGCATTCTTCCACTATTAATCTTTATAATCCATTGCTTCCGATATTAATTTCTATATTCCAATTTTCCAGTGTTAATTTTAATATTGCATTATTCCAATATTAACTTATATAGTCCAATGTTCCAATATTAATTTCAATATTTTAATGTTTCAATATTAACCTTAATACTTTAATGTTCCAATATTAATTTTAATATTGTATTATTCCCATATTAATGTCTATATTGCAATGTTTCAATATTAATTTTAACAATGTATTATTCCATTAAAAATTTTTATAATCCAATGCTCCTATATTAATTTCTATACTGCAATGTTCCAGTGTTAATTTCAACAATGCATTCTTCCACTAATAATTTTTATAATCCAATGCTTTAATATTAATTTCTTTATTTCAATGTTCCAGTATTAATTTTAACAATGCATTATGCCACTATTAATTTTTATAATCCAATGCTCCAATATTAATTTCTATATTCCAATGTTCCAGTATTAATTTTAATATTGCACTATTCCCATATTAATTTTTATAATCCAATGCTCCAATATTACATTCTATACTGCAATGTTCCAGTATTAATTTTAATATTGCATTATTCCCTTATTAATTTTTAGAATCCAATGTTCCAACATTAATTTCTATATTCCAATGTTCCAATATAAATTTTAGTAATACATTATTCCACTATTAATCTTTATAATCCATTGCTCCAATATTAATTTCTATATTCCAATGTTCCAGTATTAATTTCAATATTGCAATAATTCCAATATTAATTTATATATCCCAATGTTCCAATATTAATTTCAATATTTCAATGTTTCAATATTAACCTTAATACTTTAATGTTCCAATACTAATTTTAATATTTCAATGTTTCAATATTAACCTTAATACTTTAATATTCCAATACTAATGTTAATATTGCATTATTCCATTATTCATTATTACATTTCGCTGTTCCAACATCAATCTCAATATTCCAATATTTCGATATTAATTTCAATATTCCAATATTCCAATAACAACTTCAATACTGTAATATTCCATTATTAACGTTAATACTTCCACGTTCTTAGCATCAAAAATTAACAAAAGTTAAAAACACTTCTACAAACTTCACCCAATTCGATTCTTTCGTACAATTTAAATAATTCCCACATTTTCACTTTACTTTGCGTCCAATTATTCCTAACTACACCATTATTATTACCACAATTAACACGAACACATTAATCGCAATTTTTCCGTTTAACGAAAATCGAGTGACGATGAAAAATCGGTGGAAATGTTTAAAAATATTCGCTTTTATATGAAACATCCGACGTATTACCTTCGATTGGAACAGCGGAAAGGGCCGCAAGAACGAAAATCGACAACAGGTCCGCGATATTCTTCACCGTTACGCGAATCATCTCGAATCGCTCGAGAAACTCTCAACTAAAACACTCTGACGATCGTATCTTTCGTCTCGCCGCTTTTATAACGTTCGATCGTTTCGCTGCCACGCGTTATTAGAAATGTAATTGCGCAACGTAATTGCGGAAATGTAATTGTGTTTATTTAGTCACTATAAGTATTTATGCTTACTTTACGCGAAATTCTGAATTTCCGTTGGCGATTTCTACGAACGCAATTAACGCAATTAACGCAAACAACGCGTGAACTATAACACCGTACGTTTGTATACGTCATTGAGTAGCGATTGGACGTAAGTAGAAAATATCGTATAAACGTTTCACTGTGAGATTAGCGATTTATTTATACTCATTTATAAATAATTGAATTATAATATATCGTAATATATTATTTATTCGTAACAACGTGTATTTCTGACCGTGAGAAGAGTCATTTTTTAAGTAGTCGAATGTTTAAGACAATTAGTTTTGAATCTTCTGAATTTCTAAGTCTTCGAAGTTCGAAACTTTCGTAATTTCTTCGCTTTCGAATTTTTACCAAGTTCGCGTATATTAAGACGATATTTGGGAATTTTTGTAGACAAAATTAGTACAGGTATCGTGTTGAAACTTGGTGAGATTGGATCTTGATGTTCGAAGAATATTTGGCAATTTTTTCATATGCAAATTATGATCCACTTCGAAATTATACTAACTTTTGCAGTGTAATTGGCAAACCATGAATTTCAACAAATTTCGTATATATTAACTCGATATTTGGGAATTTTTTTAAACGAAATTAGTACAGGTATCGAGTTGAAACTTGGTGAGATTGGATCTTTATGTTCGAAGAATATTTGGGAATTTTTTCATATGGAAATTATGATCGACTTCGAAATTATACTAATTTTTATAGTGCAATTGGCAAACGATGCATTTCAATAAAGTTCGTGTATATTAAGACAATATTTGGGATTTTTTTTAGACAAAATTAATGGATGTTTCGAGTTGAAACTTGGTGAGATTGTATCTTGACGTTCGAAGAATATTTGGCAATTTTTTCATATGCAAATTATGATCGACTTCGAAATTATACTAACTTTTGCAGTGTAATTGGCAAACGATGAATTTCAATAAAGTTCGTGTATATTAAGACAATATTTGAGAATTTTTTTAGACAAAATTAATGGAGGTATCGAGTTGAAACTTGGTGAGATTGTATCTTGACGTTCGAAGAATATTTGTGAATTTTTTCATATGCAAATTATGATCCACTCCAAAATTATACTAATTTTTGCCGTGTAATTGGCAAACCATGAATTTCAACAAATTTCGTATATATTAACCCGATATTTGGGAATTTTTTTAAACGAAACCAATAGAGATATTAATTTGCTACTTTGTGAGCTTATTACTCGATATCCAAACAATATGTACGAATTTTTCCATGCAAGAATTATGATCCCATCCAAAGTTACAATATATTTACTTTACTTTATTCCCTTCCATCGAAAATCAGCAAAGTGTAATGATCCAGTTATTAACTATAATAATCGATAATTCCGGCGCGTTGTAAAACGTGGAAGAACGCGAACGATAAAAAGTGGAATGTTAAGGTTGTTTAAAGTGGCGTTTGGAAAGGTTCCAGCCGTTAATAGGTCCGAATTTGCCAAGGTATACTTTTTACGAGTTTCTCGCGATGAATAATGGTGAGTCAGTGCCATCGTGGCCTTGAAGCCAACTGGTGAACGTAAATCTTCTGTCATTTTTGATTTACGTGTCGTGTAATACGTATGTACACACGTACGCGAGTTATAACATTTTACTCACGTTCTTGGATAACCAGATTTTTACCATCTATCATACGCACAATTTTCCTTTTTCATCAACGCTATAATATGTTAATGCATTTTATTCACATTGTAGATACATTTTATTAACAGTATGATGCACCTAAAATATCTATATAATATCTATATAATTTCTATAATAAAATGTTTATGCATTTATCGTGAAATTGAACGCATAGAAAAATACAAAATTCGCGTGATATTTGCTAGAAAATGAAACAAGCATATTTCTTGCCAAATAAAAGAAAGTAATAGCAATAATAATAATAATAGTAATAACAGTGATAAATTATATAATAGTGATAATAATAATAATAGTAATAATACTAATAAATTATATAATAGTGATAATAATAATAATAATGGTAATACATTAAAATAATTGATTTGGAATTTAAAATCTAAAATTAGCCAATTGTTTTCCACTTTTTCTTTTTATCATTTTCTTTTTTATATTTACGTTCATTATGCTTGACATTAAATATAAAATACATTCGATTGATCTAGAAATTTTAAGTATAAATGTCGATCAACAAATTTTCTTCTTTCCTTCGTCGATTTATTTATAGATCGTTTAGTTTCACTGCGGTTACCGTATTTCGATAAAATCGCGGTGGATCATTGTCGTCAATGCAGAATCCTTCTTCTACGCTTTATTACGAATCATTGTAGCGATCAATGATTCGAAAGATGTCGCAGTCAGTTCAAGATCATGATTCGACCTTCGAAATCTCCTTCGTTGTCCTTCACCCACTTAGCCATAATTATTGAATCATTTTTGTCGAACCTGACTTGCGAACAAAAGATCAATCTATCGAAGATTATTAATTCGATAGTAGCTTTTAAAAATCTCCAATTAATCTAGTATTTATTATCGAGTACTTATAAAAATAGCGAAGACGAATATTTTTCAACGATTCCTTTTAAAATTAATGCAAATAATAATAGCAAACTATTTAACTTACTTTAAATTTGAGATAAAAGTAAATAGAATAGCAAACTATTTGAAATTAAAATGTATAAAATAGTGGACTATTTAACTTGTTTCAAATTGTAAATAATGACGAATAAAATTGATAGATTATTTATTTTATTTTCAATTTTAAATAGAGATAAATAAAATAGCAAACTATTTAGTTGATTTTAAATTTGAAATAGAAATATATAAAATAGTGGACTATTTAACTTGTTTCAAATTTTAAATAAAGATGAATAAAATTGCCACACTATTTGACTTATCCTAAATTTGAAATACAGATAGATAAAGTAGCAAACTATTTATTTGATTTTAAATTTGAATTAAAAATATGTATTATAAAATAGTGGACTATTTAACTTGTTTCAAATTTTAAATAAAGACGAACAAGATTGATAGATTATTTATTTTATTTTAAATTTTAAGCAGAGATAAATAAAATAGCAAACTTTTTAATTGATTTTAAATTTGAAATAGAAATATATAAAATAATTGACTATTTAACTTGTTTCAAATTTTAAATAATGTCAAACAAGATTGATAGATTATTTAACTTATTTGAAATTTTAAATAGAGATAAATAAAGTAGCAAACTATTTAATTGATTTTAAATTTGAAATAAGAATATATATTATAAAATAGTGGACTATTTAACTTGTTTCAAATTTTGAGATAAAGATAAATAAAATTGCCACACTATTTAACTTGTTTCAAATTTTAAATACAGATAAATAAAGTAGCAAACTATTTAACTGATTTTAAATTTGAAGTAAAAATACATAGAATAGTGGACTATTTAACTTGTTTCAAATTTTAAATAAAGACGAATAAAATTGCCACGCTATTTAACTTGTTTCAAATTTTAAATAGAGATAAATAAAGTAGCAAACTATTTAATTGATTTTAAATTTGAAATAAGAATATATATCATAAAATAGTGGACTATTTAACTTGTTTCAAATTTTGAGATAAAGATAAATAAAATTGCCACACTATTTAACTTGTTTCAAATTTTAAATAGAGATAAATAAAGTAGCAACCATTTAACTGATTTTAAATTTGAATTAAAGACGAACAAGATTATTTAAATCTTAAATCTAAACCATTCAATTGAATCGCAATGCAAAATAATTGCGCCGGCCTTCGGTAATTAACTTAACACTCGTTAATTAATATTCACCTGTTAAAAAAAAATTGATTGTTGCATTTCACCAGCTAATTGCAAGTTGCTTTATTCCCATTATTTAATCGACCTTGTCGATGAAACCATCGGCAATCTATCGTATTTATCTGTTGCACTTATCTATTTATTTCTAGGAACTGTAAATCAATAACGAAGCGGGAATAACGAATTACTTCATTCAACAGTCATTTTTCATACAACGTTACAACGTCCGTCCGAACTTCGTAATTAACTGCGTACATGTTTCTTCAAAAGTCGTGGCAAAGTACTATATTAATATTTTTGTATCGTTATATTTTATATCATATTATATTCATTATTATATATATTATTTATTACTATATTTAGTATTATATAGATATTATTGATTATTATATTTATTATCATATATATAGATATTATTTATTACTAGATTTATTATTGTATATATATTATTTATTACTGTATTTATTATTATATACATAGATATTATTTATTACTGTATTTATTATTATATATATAGATATTATTTATTACTGTATTTATTATTATATATAGATATTATTTATTACTGTATTTATTATGATATTTATACTATTTATTACTACATTTATTATTATATATATATATTATTTATTAATAGATGTACTATTGTATAATAATTGTTTATTACTATATTTATTATTATATACATAGATATTATTTATTACTGTATTTATTATTGTATAATAATTATTTATTACTGTATTTATTATTATATACATAGATATTATTTATTACTATATTTGTTATTGTATAATAATTATTTATTACTGTATTTATTATTATATACATAGATATTATTTATTACTATATTTACTATTATATACCTATTATTTATTACTACATTTATTATTATTATATATACATAATATTTATTACTATATTTATTATTATACATAGATATTATTTATTACTATATTTTATATTATCTTACAGTATATCATATTTCATATCATATATTATTATTACTATTTTATACAAACTACGAATATCGTTTCGTTTCTCGTCTTTCGAAACTTTCTACAAATCGTATTGTTAACATTTACTCTGGTAACTCAATACAATTCAGATTCCCATGTTAAAACCATAAACTTGTTAAAACAATTCTTTTACAACGATATTGGAAAAGCTTCGTTTCATTATTCGCAGAGATTATTTATTTATTTATTTATTTAATCGACGTTCGTATGCTTGTTAATAATTTCCTTTCAATCAGACTATCGAATCTTGTAGTAATATTATTGACTAATTGAATAAGTTCTATTCATCTTTGTTCGTCCTCGTAATATCCACGGTAACTCGGCTGCCATTTGTGTATGTGAATTTTCGGCTGCCTGTTTTCGAACCTCGCATCGTGCGATGAAATATGCAGCATTATTGGCCTACGATTCGATTGACGATTCGGTATCACTTCGATGCCTAATTTTGGCATTCGAGATGGATGGTAGCCTGGAATAAAAAGGTTACGATTCATTTTCGATTAATTGTTATCAGTCGTTACGTGATTTCGATGGAAAATATTGGCAGGGGAATATTAAAAAATGTTTGTAAATAGTGGGAAAAATTGGCGAAGCTTGGGAAAGATTTGTGAAGAAGGATATTATTTGTCGATCGTGGACAATATCGTTATTATTGTTGTTGTTATTATTATTATTATTATTGTAGATTAAGATATGGAGAAAAAGGTTTGATTAGTATACAGAAGGATTGAGATATTAAAATTGATCAATACTAATAGAAGTTGGCAAATATTGGTTATAATTAACAGACGATGGCAAAGATTTACGAACATGGATAAATAATGGAAAATACTAGATTAAAAATTGGCAAATATTGTTTATTAATAAGAAACGATGGCAAAGATTTGTAAACATGGGGAAATAATGGATAATATTAGTAAAAATTGGCAAAAATCGTTTATAATTAACAAACGATGACAAATATTTAGAAGCATTGGTAAACTATGGAAAATACTAGCATAAAAATTGGCAAATATTGTTTATAATTAACAGATGGTGACAAAAATTAACAAACATTGATAAACGATAGAAAATATTAATAAAAATGGGCAAATATCGTTTATAATTAACAGACGATGGCAAAGATTTACAAATATGAATAACTAGTGGAAAATACTAGCTTAAAAATTGGCAAATATCGTTTATGATTAACAGATGATGGCAAAAATTAACAAACATTAGTAAAGAGTGGAAAATACTAGCATAAAAATTGGCAAATATCGTTTATAATTAACAAACAATGACAAAGATTTACAAACATTGATAAACAGTGCAAAATACTAGCTTAAAAATTGGCAAAAATCGTTTATAATTAACAAACGATGGCAAAAATTAACAAACATGAATAAACAATGGAAAATACTAGCTTAAAAATTGGCAAATATCATTTATAATTATCAGATGATGGCAAAAATCTACAAACATGTTAAACAATGGAAAATACTAGCATAAAAATTGGCAAATATCGTTTATAATTAACAAACGATGGCAAAACTTAACAAACATTAATAGACGATGGCAAAATACTAGTAAAAATTGGCCAAAATATCGTTTGCAATTAACAAACGATGGCAAAAATTAACAAACATAAATAAACAATGATAAATACTAGCTTAAAAATTGGCAAATATCGTTTATAATTAACAAACAATTACAAAGATTTGCAAACATTGGTAAACAATGGAAAGTACAAGTATAAATTAGCAAAGATCCTTTATAATTAACAAACAATGGCAAAGATTTGCAAATACTAGTAAACAATGAAAAATACTAGCATAAAAATTGACAAATATTGTTTATAATTAACAAACGATGGCAAAAATTAACAAACATGAATAAACAATGGAAAATACTAGCATAAAAATTGGCAAATATCATTTATAATTATCAGATGATGGCAAAAATCTACAAACATGTTAAACAATGGAAAATACTAGCATAAAAATTGGCAAATATCGTTTATAATTAACAAACGATGGCAAAACTTAACAAACATTAATAGACGATGGCAAAATACTAGTAAAAATTGGCCAAAATATCGTTTGCAATTAACAAACGATGGCAAAAATTAACAAACATAAATAAACAATGGTAAATACTAGCTTAAAAATTGGCAAATATCGTTTATAATTAACAAACAATTACAAAGATTTGCAAACATTGGTAAACAATGGAAAGTACAAGTATAAATTAGCAAAGATCCTTTATAATTAACAAACAATGGCAAAGATTTGCAAATACTAGTAAACAATGAAAAATACTAGCATAAAAATTGACAAATATTGTTTATAATTAACAAACGATGGCAAAAATTAACAAACATGAATAAACAATGAAAAATACTAGCATAAAAATTGACAAATATTGTTTATAATTAACAAACGATGGCAAAAATTAACAAACATGAATAAACAATGGAAAATACTAGCATAAAAATTGGCAAATATCATTTATAATTATCAGATGATGGCAAAAATCTACAAACATGTTAAACAATGGAAAATACTAGCATAAAAATTGGCAAATATCGTTTATAATTAACAAACGATGGCAAAACTTAACAAACATTAATAGACGATGGCAAAATACTAGTAAAAATTGGCCAAAATATCGTTTGCAATTAACAAACGATGGCAAAAATTAACAAACATAAATAAACAATGGTAAATACTAGCTTAAAAATTGGCAAATATCGTTTATAATTAACAAACAATGACAAAGATTTACAAACATTGATAAACAGTGTAAAATACTAGCTTAAAAATTGGCAAATATCGTTTATAATTAACAAACGATGGCAAAGATTAACAAACATTAATTAACCATAGAAAATACTAGTAAAAATTGACCAAACTATTGTTTATAATTAACAAACGATGCCAAATATTTTCAAACATAAATAAACACTGGAAAATCGCAGTAAAAATTGGCAAGAATTATAACAATACCAAAATTCGCCTATTCAATTTCCTTACCATAATCACCACTCTACTCAATTACTCGCAAGCTTAATTAAATCTCACCGTTATTATTTGGCCTAATATTGTTCCAAACAGGACTTGGACTCGGTCCAGGGAATCGAATGCTCGTTCCTTGACCTGCAGACGAAATCGCAGCTGTGTTTGCATGTCCGTTTTGCAAACTTGTCGACGAAGCCACAATCGCAGCTCCTAAATTCGTTTGACTCGAAGCTTCTGACAAAGCGATTCCTGTTAATCCCGCGGCGATCGAGACGGAATGAGCGGCAAAATTCACGTCATCCGGTCCGAATTCGTAGCCCAATGCTTGTTGCCCATTGTTGCCGTTATTTATATTAATATTCGTCGTTATTGGAATTAACAAAGATCGTGCGTTTTTTGTTTCAGAGATTCTCGTCGCTTGCTCTGGGATCAACTCCGGCGGCGTGTTCCATCGTCGTTCGTCTTCTTCCGTCAGAAGTAGTCGCTCGTCTTCGAATGGCAACAGAGATTCATGAGATACAAGCTTTAATTGCATGCGCGATTGTTTTGTTAATCGGTGAAGTTTAAATGTAACAATGAGAGACAATTTGGTTTTCGATATGTGTCTTTGTTTTTTTTTTTTGACAAAATTAGTGGATGTATCGAGTTGAAATTTGGTCAGATTGTATTTTGATGTTTGGGAAATATTTGGAAATTTTTTCACACGGAAATTATAATCCACTCCGAAATTATACTAATTTTTATAGTGTAATTGGTAAACGATGAATTTCAATAAAGTTCGTGTATATTAAGACAATATTTGGGATTTTTTTTAGACAAAATTAGTAGAGATATCAACTTGAAACTTAGTGAAATTAGTTCCTGATGTTTGGAGAATATTTGGGAATTTTTTCACACGGAAATTATAATCCACTCCGAAATTATACTAATTTTTATAGTGTAATTGGCAAACGATGAATTTTAATAAAGTTCCTATATATTAACACGACATTTGGGATTTTTTTTAGACAAAATTAGTAGAGGTTTCGAGTTGAAACTAAGTGAGATTGTATTCTGATGCTCGAAGAATATTTGGGAATTTTTTCACACGAAAATTATCATCCACTCTGAAATTATACTAATTTTTGTAGTGTAATTAGCAAACGATAAATTTTAATAAGGTTCCTATATATTAACAAGACATTCGGGAATTTTTTTAAACAAAACTAAAAACGATATCGTTTTGAAACTCAGCGAACTTATTTCTCAATACTTAGACAATAGGTCCAAATTTTTTCAACCATAAATTGTAAAGCACTCCAAAGTTATACTAATTTATTGACAACGTTGAGCACAGAATTAAACGATTGTTACCTGCCCGAGCTAGTAACAACGCGAAAGAGCACAACACAACGCGAAGCATACACCTGGCCATCTCTAAAATCGTTCTGACTCGTGAACCACTGCCCCGTGCCCTTTTTCAATAAGTATGAACGACCTTAGAGTCCTCATTGATATTCAATATGTGTCCATACGCGTAATAGTCTTCGACGAATGGAGTTACAATCACGCATTGCTGACTCGCGTCAAGTGAAATGGGATTACCCACAAACACGCGTGGAATTTTCAAAATTTGTACAATATACAGAACGTTTTGGTATGCTCATACAAATACATAGTGTTTTGTACGATCAAAATCAATATTAATTCAATGTTAATCCAATATTTATTGAATAGTAATTCAATATTAATTCAATGTTAATCCAATATTAATTTAATAGTAATTCAATATTAATTCAATATTAATTTAATGGTAATTCAATATTCATTCAATATTAATCCAATATTAATTTAGTAGTAATTCAATATTAATCCAATATTAATTTAATGGTGATTCAATATTAATTCAATGTTAAACCAATGTTAATTTAATAGTAATTCAATATTAATCCAATATTAATTTAATGGTAATTCAATATTAATTCAATATTAATCCAATATTAATTTAGTAGTAATCCAATATTAATCCAATATTAATCTAATATTAATTTAATAATAATCCAATATTTATTCAATATTAATCCAATATTAATTTAGTAGTAATCCAATATTAATCCAATATTAATCTAATATTAATTTAATAATAATCCAATATTTATTCAATATTAATCCAATATTAATTGAGTAGTAATCCAATATTAATCCAATATTAATTCAATAATAATCCAATATTAATTTAGTAGTAATTCAATATTAATCCAATATTAATTGAATAGTAATCTAAGATTAATTCAATATTAGTCCAATATTAATTCAATATTAATCCAGTATTCATCCAATATTAATTCAATAGTAATCCAATATTAATCCAATATTAATGTAATATTAATTTAATAGTAATTCAATATTACTTCAATATTAATCCAGTATTAATCCAATATTAATTCAGTAGTAATCCAATATTAATTGAATACTATTCCAATATTAATTCAATATTAATCCAATAGTAATTTAATAGTAACCCAATATTTATTCAATATCAATCCAATATTAATTTAATACTATTCCAATACTACTCCAATATTAATCCAATATTAATCCAATATTAATCCAATATTAATTTAATATTAACCCAATACTACTCCAATATTAATCCAATATTAATTCAATAGTAATCCAATATTAATCCAATATTAATCCAATACTAATCCAATATTAATCCAATACTAATCCAATATTAATCCAATATTAGTCCAATATTAATCCAATATTAATTCAATATTAATCCAATATTAATCCAATATTAATTTAATGGTAATTCAATATTAATGCAATATTAATTTAATATTAATCCAATATTAATACAGTAGTAATCCAATATTAATTCAATATTAATCCAATATTAATCCAATAGTAATTTAATAGTAACCCAATATTTATTCAATATCAATCCAATATTAATTTAATACTATTCCAATACTACTCCAATATTAATCCAATATTAATCCAATATTAATCCAATATTAATCCAATATTAATCCAATATTAATTTAATATTAATCCAATACTACTCCAATATTAATCCAATATTAATTCAATAGTAATCCAATATTAATCCAATATTAATCCAATACTAATCCAATATTAATCCAATACTAATCCAATATTAATCCAATATTAATCCAATATTAATCCAATATTAATCCAATATTAACTCAATATTAGTCCAATATTAATCCAATACTAATCCAATATTAATGCAATATTACTTTAATAGTAATTCAATATTAATTCAATATTAATGTAATATTAATCCAATATTAATCCAATATTAATTCAATAGTAATCCAATATTAATTCAATAGTAATCCAATATTAATTCAATATTAATCCAATATTAATCCAACATCAAATTTCCAATACTTTGAAATTTCAAGTGTTTGGCTTTTCAAGCATTTGATTTCATTCGAATAGCGCGCACGTCATGGGATATCCACGAACTGTCCTAACGATTGAATTATATCGTGTTACTTTAATCCTAGAAAACACGTATATGGATGGTAAATCATAAAGATAATCGATATTACGTCTGCCGCTGATCAAACGATGGAAATTTATGATGTAAATCCACGGTTTTCAATCCATTATACCAATGATTCACTTTGCTTTTTCTTTTTACACCTATTGTTACTCACCTCTATTTAATTGTTTGCGGTGCCTTCTTATGTTCTTGGAACGTTAAAAGCGTCACAATTTTCAATCATACTTCATAAACACCTAATTGTATTAAATCGTTGCGATTCGCTTAACTTCAACACACAATTTCCAAGATTATAAACACTTAATATTAATTTCAATTCGTACATTGTTTCTATTCGCGTATCTTTCTATTTTAATCTTGTATAATTCATAAATTTATTCCTTCTTATTTATTAATTTATCTTATGGTTACTTTATTATATATTTTATTTGGTTATTTATCGTTTTAATTGCAGCTGATGAAGAATTTGTATTCGCAATAAACGTTTTCATGCGGATTCGTAGTTTTGAAAATAAGACTAGAAATAAGTAGATTTAGTAAGGAGTCATTAAATACTTTTGTTATCAAATTCAATATTTTGTTTTTAATAGGATAAATTACCTATACTGACTTAAGTATAATTGGATTAAATGTATTATTATTATTATATTATATTAGTTTTATTTGTATTACATTATAATTACTATATTAAAGAAATAAAAGTAAAAGAATAAATATAAATATAATGGAAATAATTCAACGAAATTGAATTTAACAAAACAATGAATATAATTCAATGATATTAAATTTAACAAAGTAATGGAAACAATTCAGTATGATTGAATTTAACAAAATAATGTCAATGATTCAATAGGATTTAATTCAACAAAATAATGGAAACAATTCAATACAATTGAATTTAATGAAACAATGTCAATGATTCAATAAGATTGAATTTAACAAAATAATGCGAATAATTCAATAAGATTAAATTTAACAAAATACTGGAAATAATTCAATACGATTGAATTAAATAAAATATCAATAATTCAGTACAATTAAATTGAACAAAATGTCAAGAATTCAATAATTTTTAATTGAACAAAATAATGTCAATAATTCAATAAGATCAAATTCACCAAAATAATAGAAACAATTCAATACAATTGAATTTAACAAGATAATGTCAATAATTCAATACAATTGAATTTAACAAAATAATGTCAATAATTCAACACGATTGAATTCAACAAAATAATGTCAATAATTCAATAAGATTAAATTTAATAAAATACTGGAAATTATTCAATAGGCTTGAATTAAATAAAATAATATCAATAATTCAATAAGATTGAATTCAACGAAATAATGTCACAAATTCAATAAGATTAAATATAACAAAATAATAGAAACAATTCAATATAATTGAATTTAATGAAATAATAACAATAATTCAATAAGATTGAATTTAACAAAATAATGTGAATAATTCAATAAGATTGAATTCAACAAAATAATGCCAATAATTCAATAAGATTCAATTTAACAAAATACTGGAAATAATTCAATAGGCTTGAATTCAACAAAATAATGTGAATAATTCAATAAGATTGAATTTAACAAAATAATGCCAATAATTCAATAAGATTGAATTTAACAAAATACTGGAAATAATTCAATAGGCTTGAATTCAACAAAATAATGTGAATAATTCAATAAGATTGAATTTAACAAAATAATGTGAATAATTCAATAAGATTGAATTCAACAAAATAATGTGAATAATTCAATACGATTGAATTTAACAAAATAATGTGAATAATTCAATACGATTGAATTTAACAAAATAATGTGAATAATTCAATACAATTGAATTCAACAAAATAATGGAAATAACTGAATAATATCGAATTAACAGAATAATGTCACGAATTCGATATGATTGAATAACTACATTTACAGGATTAAATACTGTAAAGCAATGAGCGAATGGACAGCATTTCGTGATTCATCCGCTTCGAGGCGAAAACCAGAAACAGGTTACACATTTTGACATTGAACTCGAAAGATGGGACAAAGAGATGTTAAACTGACGATGGGCTAAAGTCGATCCTTCCATAACAAAAGTTTCCAGTCGAAACGGATAAAAAGCAGATAAGGAACACGGATATTGCGATGATTATTTATGGGTTTTGGTAGAATTCTAAGAATTGGCAATCGGAATGCAACGGTTTTCGTTCGAATACAATTAAAACACTTTTGACGGATCCAATTAAAGTACGAGTAATTAGATATCAGGTGTAGCAATGAATAATTTAGTACATTTTTTATTCAGTTCAATACTGTTGAATTATTTCTATTGCAGTATTTCGTTCAATTCAGTCTTATTGAATTGTTGACATTATTTCATTCAATTCAATTGTATTGAATATTGTTAATATTATTTTGTTGAATTCAATCTTATTGAATTATTGGCATTGTTTCATTCAATTCAATTGTATTGAATTTTGTTTCTATTATTTTGTTAAATTCAATCCTATTGGATTATTAACATTATTTTGTTAAATTCAATTTTATTAAATTATTGACATTATTTTGTTGAATTCAATCTTATTGAATTATTTACATTATTTTGTTAAATTCAATCTTATTGAATTATTTACATTGTTTCATTAAATTCAATTGTATTGAATTGTTCTATTATTTTATTAAATTCAATCTTATTGAATTATTTCTATTATTTTGTTAAATTCAATCTTATTGAATTATTGACATTATTTTGTTAAATTCATTGGAATTCAATTGTTTCTATTATTTTCTTAAATTCAATCTCATTGAATTATTGACATTATTTTGTTCAATTCAATTGTATTGAATTATGGACATTATTTTGTTAAATTCAATCTCATTGAATTGTTTTCATTATTTTATTAAATTCAATCTTACTGAATTATTGACATTATTTTGTTGAATTCAATCTTATTGAATTATTTGCATTATTTTGTTAAATTCAATCTTATTGAATTATTGGCATTGTTTCATTCAATTCAATTGTATTGAATTTTGTTTCTATTATTTTGTTAAATTCAATCTTATTGAATTGTTTCTATTAATTTGTTAAAGTCAATCTTATTGAATTATCATCATTATTTTGTTAAACTAAATCATATTGAATTATTGGTATTATTTTGTTCAATTCGAATTTGTTGAATTATTGACATTTTGTTCAATTCAATTGTATTGAATTATTGACATTATTTTGTTAAATTCAATCTTATTGAATTGTTTCCATTATTTTGTTGAATTCAATCGTATTGAATTATTGACATTATTTTGTTAAATTCAATCATATTGAATTATTCACATTGTTTCATTAAATTCAATTGTATTGAATTTTGTTTCTAATATGTTGTTAAATTCAATCTTATTGAATTGTTTCTATTATTTTGTTAAATTCAATCTTATTCAATTATACACATTATTTTGTTAAATTAAATTCTATTGAATTGTTTCCATTATTTTATGAAATTCAATCTTATCGAATTCCTGACATTACTTTGTTAAATTAAATATTACCCAATTAATTCCACTATTTCTTAATATTCCAATCCCAAAAAGTCACATTCACCAATATGCCCAACATTTTTAAAACCTGACTCATTCTAACAATTACGAATTTCCTTTCGAGTTGACGACTCGAAACGATTTTTATCTCTGCCGTTATATTATGAATTTAAAAATTCTTCCACGTTCAAATAATAACAAAATCCGCCGGATTAATTAAAAATGGCGTTGAAAAATAGACGCGTTTTTTAAAATTTTGGATGTTTCGCGACTTTCAATAATTAATACGTAGCAGGAAGCATATTTTCGTTTGGTTAAAAATTACCTTGCCTCGGAGAACAATGGTGTTGTGGGAACGGTAAAAAATATGGTACCGCAATACTCCTGTCCAAAGCGTCTGCAAATGAATGCGCAGAAGGTAATCAACTTTCGCGTTTGGGTATTTCCCAAACGCGGCGTCACACGATCGGAAACAAGACGTTTATCTAGCTTCGGTAACAAAGTGATAAACCATTTACGTAAGTCATTCCCCTCTAATGTTGTTTAATGCTAACCTGACCGTGGACGATTCGCAATTGGGGTTTTACATTATTTAATCGTTGATTCAGGAGCATGGAGAAGTTGTTACGATAATTATACGGCAATTGCAATTGCAAGTAAGGGGAATTGCGATTAATTGAATTTGTAATATTGGTTTAATAAATTATTGCAATACTACATTGCGAATATTTAGAAGGAGGAGAAGTTGTTACGATAATGAGACAGCACTTGCAATTGCAAGTAAGGAGAATTGCAATTAATTGCATTTGTAATAGTGGCTAAATTAATGATTTCAATACTACAGTATGAATATTTAGAAAGTGGTGAATTTGTTACAATAATTAGACAGCAATTGCAATTGCAAGTAAGGATAATTGCGATTAATTGAATCTGTAATACTGGATAAGTAAATGATTGCAATACTACATTGTGAATAGTTAAAAAAAGGAGAAGTTCTTACAATAATTAGACAGCAATTGCAATTATTTGAATTTGTAATACTGGTTTAATAAATGATTGCAATACTACATTATGAATATTTAGGAAAAGGAGAAGTTGTTACAATAATTAAACAGCAACTGCAAGTCAGGAGAATTGCAGTTAATTGTATTTGTAATACTGGCTAAATAAACGATTGCAATACTACATTATGAATATTTAGAAAGAGGAGAAGTTCTTGCAATAATTATACAGCAATTGCAAGTAAGGATAATTGCAGTTAATTTAATTTGTAATACACTTTTAAATAAATGGTTGCAATACTACATTATGAATATTTAGAAACAGGAGAAGTTGTTACAATAATTACACAGCAATTGCAAGTAAGGCAAATTGCAATTAATTGAATTTGTAATACTGGATAAATAAACGATTGCAATACTACATTATGAATATTTAGGAAAAGGAGAAGTTGTTACAATAATTAGACAGCATTGCAATAGCAAATAAGGAGAATTGCAATTAATTGGATTTTATAATACTGGATAAATAAACGATTGCAATACTACATTATGAATATTTAGAAAGAGGAGAAGTTCTTACAATAAATATACAGCAATTGCAAGTAAGGATAATTGCAATTAATTAAATTTGTAATACTGGTTAAATAAATGATTGCAATACTACATTATGAATATTTAGAAAAAGGAGAAGTTGTTGCAATAATTACACAGCAATTGCAATTAATTGAATTTGTAATACTGGCTAAATAAATGATTGCAATACTACATTATGAATATTTAGGAAAAGGAGAAGTTCTTGCAATAATTATATAGCAATTACAATTGGAAGTAAGGATAATTGCGATTAATTGAATTTGTAATAGTGGCTAAATAAACGATTGCAATACTACATTATGGATATTTAGAAAGAGGAAGAGTTGTTACAATAATTATAAAGCAATTGCAATTAATTGAATTTGTAATACTGGCTAAAGAAACGATTGCAATACTACATTATGAATATTTAGAAAGAGGAGAAGTTGTTGCAATAATTATAGAGCAATTGCATTTGCAAGTAAGTATAATTGCGATTAATTGAATTTGTAATAGTGGCTAAATTAATGATTTCAATACTACATTGTGAATATTTAGGAAAAGGAGAAGTTGTTACAATAATTATAAAGCAATTGGAATTATTTGAATTTGTAATACTGGCTAAATAAATTATTGCAATACTACATTATGAATATTTAGGAAAAGGAAAAGTTGTTACAATAATTATACAGCAATTGCAAGTAAGGAAAATTGCGATTAATTGCATTTGTAATAGTGGCTAAATAAACGATTGCAATACTACATTATGAATATTTAGGAAATGGAGAAGTTGTTGCAATAATTATACAGCAATTGCAATTGCAAGTAAGGATAATTCCAATTACTTGAATTTGTAATACTGGTTAAATAAACGATTGCAATACTACAGTATGAACATTTAGAAAGAGGAGAAGTCCTTACAATAATTATACATCAATTGCAAGTAAGGATAATTGCAATTAATTGAATTGGTAATACTTAATTGAATTTCCAATCATTTTAAGGAAAATATTATCGCCATTTTACATAAAATATTATACAAAACTCATACTATGTAATATTATACAAAAGGAAAGTGAAATATTAACCCTTTGCATTTTATTTTCATCCCAAATTAAAGTCCCTTACTCGAATTTTCCTCATTTTCATCTGATTTCCTTTATTTTCCCATTTCCAATCATTTTAAGGAAAATATTAACGCTATTTTATATCAAACATTATAGAAAACTCATACTATGTAATATTATACAAAGGAAAGCAAAATATTAACCTTTTGCATTTTATTTTCATCACAAATTAAAGTTCCTTACTCGAATTTTCCTCATTTTCATCTGATTTCCATTATTTCCCCATTTCCAATCGTTTTAAGGAAAATATTAACGCTATTTTATATCAAATATTACATAACACTATACAAAGAAAGTGAAATATTAATCCTTTGCATGTTATTTTCATGATAAACTAAAGTTCCTTACTCGAATTTTCCTCACTTTCATCTGATTTCCATTATTTTCCCATTTCCAATCGTTTTAAGAAAAATATTATCACTGTTTTACATCAAATATTACATAACATTATATAAAATGAAATACGAAACCTTTGCACTTTATTTTCATCCCAAATTAAAGTTCCTTACTCGAATTTTCCACATTTTCATCTGATTTCCATTATTTCCCCATTTTTCAATCGTTTTAAGGAAAATATTATCGCTGCTCCATATAAAATATTACATAACATTGTACAAAAGAAAATAAAATAACGAAACCTTTGCACTTCATTTTCATCCCAAATTAAAGTTCCTTACTCGAATTTTCCTCATTTTCATCTGATTTCCATTATTTTCCCATTTCCAATCGTTTTAAGGAAAATATTTTCGCTATTTTACATTAAACATTATATCAAACTCAAACTATGTAATATTATACAAAGAAAATGAAATACAAAACCCTTGCACTTCATTTTCATCCCAAATTAAAGTTCCTTACTCGAATTTTCCTCATTTTCATCTCACTTTCATTATTTCTCAATTTCTCAATCGTTCAAACGATACGAAAATATCGTTCCTCTTTTACATTATTTTAAATATACATAATATAAATGCATATTTGACTCATTATATCTAACAGTACATTTCTCATTTATTACATTTAATACGTATGCACATATATTTCCAATATCACGTTTTTAATTTCGATCAACGAAGCGTGATAACTTCACCTGCGATCCTAATCGTTTCCACATCCTGTTAGCGCATCGATCGATCCTTCGTACAAGTTTTATTCTTGCAAATGATCGAAACGGTGCATCGAAACGATTAAACAAACGTCTGGCTAAGCTTTTAATCGATTCGACGATTTCAGTCGCCTGTAAATCGATTACAGATTCAATTTTAACCCTTTGCGGACGAGAAGTAACGACACCTATGGGAGTACTTTAGTTTTGAATGTTATTTCTTTGAATTTTGAAATTCTTCAGTTCCCAACGATTTTAAATCTTTTATTAATGCATTATTAAGTATTCTTTACGTTCAGTTTCTCGCTTTAAATGTCAACACGGGTTCAGAAAACCAAAAATGATTAGGCGACTATTTGTTAACCCTTTGCGGACGAGAAAAAATAATACGTAACAAATTTCCACTCGATTACAAATCTATCACGGACATATTTAATAACGCTAAACGAATTTTCGCTGAATTATTCTCGAAAGTGCATATTAAAATGTCACTAATCCAAATTTGCTGCTTTGAAAACCGACATTTATCCATAGAATCGAAAAAGTTTCGACGGCTATTTGTCGACGCTCGTCCGCAAAGGGTTAATAATACTGTGGAGCTGTAGAAAGGGGATAGAATAGGAAAAGGAAGGGTGTTGGCGTTTCGTCCTGGGCCTGCTAGTGGACTCATCAGTAAGGCTACCTAGCAGGCCCTTTTCTTTCTTTTAACATGAATATGTTTTAGGGATGGGGGGTCGCCAGGTGAAAAAGTGAAATGCGTTACGAAATTTGACTGAGGACATTTTTCTTCTGTGCTGCTGGGATGATGTCATTATTTCTTATCTATACAATGTTAATCCGACGCTGAGCGCTCAGTATCGATTTGACACTTGAGTGAGAACAATGGATGAAATTAATCATGAATATGTTTTAGGGATGGGGGGTCGCCAGGTGAAAATGTTGAATAAAGATCTTTTTGAAAGAGAAGAAAACATATTCATGTACTTCTTATTTGAGAGCAGAGCTCATCAGATCAGTTCTTTTTTAACGAGCGTTTATCGTGCCGATGATAAAAACAAAATATATACAAGGGGGTTTAACGAACTATAAAAACGCACAAATAGTTTTCCGAGGAGTTACACCTAGGTACTTAAATCTAGATTAGTGGCTCTGGCATAGAGCGCTCGCAATCTGTTTGTTTTCGTCGATTCGTCATTGCACTTATTGCTACAGTATTATTTTGGCTATGTTTCTTAAACTAAGGTTTAAACTGTATAGGGTATTTACATCTGTAGGGTATGGCACGTTACAATACAAATTAATTTTTAATAAAGTTCAGGGGGTTTGGGGGGGGGGGGGGCATTGGCGTTTATGTAAAATTGCACTTTTGGTGGTATTAAAATATCGCACTATAGTGGAATAGTATACATACATATGTACTCGTAAAATGAAATAAGAAATAGTTTATATTAGGAACTAGAATGTATGACTAATCAACACTTTATGGAGATTTCTTCTTTTTATATACATTGTTTAATTATTTCCTCACTCATACTCAGAAACCTAAAAACACACAACATACATACATATGCTCATACACACTCGTATCTTTGGATCTCGTATATATAAATGAGATGGACTGGATTTCGTGGGGTACCTAGCAGGCCCTGTGTCTTAGACTTGGGATATTGGAAGTGTTTTGTACGGTATGGCTGCGAGATCGTTTGTGCTTCTTTCTCGAAAGCCTTCCGTGATTCTCGTCGCGTTGGGTAGTGAGACGGAATTAATGGAGGTGGTGAAGTCAACGGGATTCTTCTGGATGTTTTTGTAAAACTTAACAGTTTAATATAATTGAAGACACCGTAGTACAGATTGCTTGTATGTATAGAGCGAGGTTGTTCCGCGCGTCTACGTGTCGGTTTGCTGGTTTTCGTGTATCTGTTTTTTCTCGTTACATTTTCGCCGTATTTATACCGTTTTCGCGAGCACGTTTCAGACGGAATAGCCAATCAGGGTTGGTTTGTAATTTGTCGGAGAAAGGGGCATTTGCACGACGCTCATCCATCGTGGGTCCGCGCGGACGGCGCAGGTGGCAAGGGGCTGTTGTTGCCTATGAGCCGCGACAGGAATTTTTTTTTTTTTTTTTTTTTTTTTTTTTTTTTTTTTTTTTTCATCGAAATACTATTGATGGTAGGGGGTGTACCGTGCCTGGTAGATAATGCCACCTTATCGGAGGAACGTGATGGGTTGGGTTGGTATTACCTGCGTGGGGTATGAACCGCTTGGCGGTAGTGGAGTTAATCTAGGATAAAATTTGCAAAAAACCTAGAACTATGAGCCGCGACAGAAAGTAAAGTTAAAGGCGGTATATATATGGACGTAGTTGGAGCGAGTACTTTCGAGAAAGCCTATTTCGTATGTCCCTCTAGTGGCGGGTGCAGGAGAGCCGCCACAATACTAATATTTAATCGATAGCGTTGCCGTTAGGCAGATTATCGGCTCGCGCGTAACGAATGATACCTTTCCATCGGATCTTCGTAGAATCTAGCGGACAAAACAGTATTATAAAATTGCGAAACATTGCGCCGCACTTTTTTCGCATTTTCGCATTTTCGCTAATTTCCACGATTCAATTTTAGTAGAATACTACGATTCAATATTTGTTACGATAAATCCTCGGTTATCCGAAGCAGGATCGCGTTTTGTAACTTTTAAGTAGGATTTGAATAATTTTAAGTCGATTGCGTGTCTTTGTGGATAGATATGAGAAATTATGTTTAAATATTCAAATGTTTTTTTACCCTTTAGGTACGATGTAATTTAAGTAATTTAAGTAATTTAACGAAAGGATATGCAGAATTATTACTGGATATTATTGCAATTATTGTTGCTTGATAATATTAGTAATAAATACTGAATTATTTTGAAAAAAAAAAATTTATTCTAAGGTATTATTTTTGTCAATATTTATATAATTTACTTCTATAAGTATTCATATTTTTAACCCTTTAGGTACAATGTAATTTAAGTAATTTAACGAAAGAATACGTAGAATTATTACTTAATATTATTACAACTATTGTTGCTTGTTAATATTAGCAATAAATACTGAATTATTCTGTAAAAAAGAATATTTATTCTAAGGTATTATTTTAGTCAATATTAATATAATCTACTTTTATAAATATTAATATTTTTAACCCTTTAGGTACAATGTAATTTAAGTAATTTAACGAAAGAATATGCAGAATTATTACTTCATATTATTACAAGTATTGTTGCTTGATAATATTAGCAATAAATACTGAATTATTCTGTAAAAACGAATATTTATTCTTAGGTATTATCTTAGTCAATATTAATATAATCTACTTCCATAAATATTAATATTATTAATAAATACTGAATTGTTTTATAAAAAAAAGTGTAATAGTCTAAAATAGTTTTCTATTCGATAATTTTTATTATTTTATCGATACATTATTGTGCAAATATTAGATTAGCTTTTGAAAGTGTTATTTATATTGTAGAAGATATTGATTATGGTTAAATTACACGATTAATTCATATAAATGAAGCTTCTTGTTATTTTATTGTAATTTACGTATGTGTTAGGCGAAATATTTATTATCATTCGTTTAAATTGTCTCACGTTCGAAGAATTGGCGATGCTTTTTTATTTTAAAGCGTTTGAGTTTCCAAGCTTTTATATTTTTAAGCTTTTGAATTTCTAAGCTCTTATATTTCGAAGCATTTAAATTCGTAAGCTTTTGAGTCCTGAAGCGTTTAAGTTTCCAAGCTTTTATATTTCTAAGCTTTAGAATTTTGAAGCTTTTATATTTCTAAGCATTTAAATCCCCAAGCTTTCGGATTTCAAAGCATTTAAGATTCCAAGCTTTTCGATTCCCATGCCGTTGATTTCCAAGCTTTTATATTTATAAGCATTGAAATTCACAAGCTTTTAATTTCCAAGCTTTTATATTATTAATCATTTAAATTCCCATGCTTTCGGATTTCAAAGCGTTTGAGATTCCAAGCTTTTCGATTCCCATGCCGTTGATTTCCAAGCTTTTATATTTCTAAGTATTTAATTTCCAAGCTTTCGGATTTCAAAGCATTGAAATTCCCAAGATTTTGATTTCCAAGCCTTTATATTTATAAGCATTGAAATTCACAAGCTTTTAATTTCCAAGCTTTTATATTTCTCAGCATTAAAAATTCCCAAGCTTTTGAATTTCAACGCGTTTAAGATTCCAAGCTTTTCGATTCCCATGCTTTTGATTTCCAAGCTTTCGTATTTCTAAACATTTAATTCCCAAGCTTTCGAATTTCAAAGCGTTTAAATTCCCAAGCTTTTGATTTCCAAGCCTTTATATTTACAAGCATTGAAGTTCACAAGCTTCTAATTTTCAAGCCTTTATATTTCTAAGCATTGAAATTCCCAAGCTTTTGCATTTCCAAGCGTTTAGGTTTTGAAGCTTTTATATTTCGATGCTTTTGAATTTCCAAGCTTTTATACTTCTAAGCATTTAAATTCCTATGCTTTTCAATCTTGAAGCGATTAAGTTTCCAAGCTTTTGATTTCCAAGTTCTTATATTTGTAAGCATTTGAATTACCAAGCTTTTATATTTTTAATCATTTAAATCCTCAAGCTTTTGCATTTCAAATCGTTTAAATTTCCATGCTTTTCGGTTCCCAACCTTTTGATTTCCAAGCTTTTATACTTCTAAGCATTGAATGTCACAAGCTTTTGCATTTCTAAGCGTTTAGGTTTTCAAGCTTTTATATTTCTAAGCTTTTGAATTTCCAAGCTTTTATATTTGTAAACATTGAAATTCCTAACCTTTTGAATCCTCAGGCGTTTAAATTTCCAAGCTTTTTAATTCTCAATCTTTTGATTTCCATGCTTTTATGTTTCTAAGCATTGAAATTCACAAGCTTTTGCATTTCCAAACATTTCGATTCCTAAGCTTTTGATTTCCATGCTCTTATGTTTCTAAGCATTGAAATTCAGAAGCTTTTGTTTCCAGAAGCGTCTAAATTTCCAACCTTTTATATTCCTAATCTCTCGAATTTCCAAACTTCTATATATTTCTAATCATTTTGATTTCCAACCTTTTTGATTTGGAAGCGTTTAAATTTCCACACTTTTCGATTCCCAAGCTTTTGATTTCCAAGCTTTTATATTTCTATGCATTTAAATACCCAAGCTTTTGGATTTCCAACCTTTTATATTCCTAATCTCTCGAATTTCCAAAGCTTCTACATTTCTAATCATTTAAATCCCCAAGCTTTCGAATCCGGAAGCGTTTAAGTTTCCATACTTTTCGATTCCCAAGCTTTCGATCTCCAAGCTTTTCTATTTCTAATCATTTAAATTCCCAAGCTTTTGGATTTCAAAGTGTTTAAATTTCCAAACTTTTCGATTCCCAAGCTTTTGACTTCCAAGCTTTTATATTTCTACTCATTTAAATTCCCAATCTTTCGAATCTCAGAGCGTTTAAGTTTCCAAGCTTCTATATTTCTAATCATTTCAATTCCCAACCTTTCGAACCCATAAACGTTTAAGTTTCCAAGCTTTTCGATTCCCAAGCTTTCGATTTCCAAGCTTTCATATTTTCAATCATTTAAATTCCCAAGCTTTTAAATTTCGAAGCGTTTAAATGTCCAATCTTCTATATTTCTAATCATTTCAATTCCCAACCTTTCGAATCCGTAAGCGTTTCAATTTCCAAGCATATCATTTCCCAAGCTTTTGATTTCTAACCTTTTATATTTCTAAGCATTTCAATTTCCAAGCTTTTGAATTTCAAATTGTTTAAATTTCCAACTTTTTATATTTCTAATCTCTCAAATTTCCAAGGTTCTATATTTCTAATCATTTAAATTGCCAACCTTTCGAATCCGTAAGCGTTCAACTTTCCAAGCTTTTCGATTCCCAAGCTTTTGATTTTCAAGCTTTTATATTTCTAATCATTTAAATTCCCAAGCTTTTAAATTTCAAAGCGTTTAAATTTCCAATCTTCTATATTTCTAGTCATTTCAATCCCCAACCTTTCGAATCCCTAAACGTTTAAATTTCCAAGTACATCGATTCCCAAGCTTTTGATTTCCAAGCTTATATATTTCTAATCATTTAAATTCCCAAGCTTTTAAATTTCAAAGCGTTTAAATTTCCAATCTTCTATATTTCTAATCATTTCAATCCCCAACCTTTCGAATCCCGAACCGTTTAAGTTTCCGAGCTTTTCGATTTCCATGCTTTTATATTTCTAATCATTTGGATTCTCAAGCTTTTGGATTTCAAAGCGTTTAAATTTCCAAACTTTTCGATTTCCAAGCTTTTCAATTCCCAAGCTTTTATATTTCTAAGCATTTCAATTCCCAAGCTTTTGAATTTCAAATTGTTTAAATTTCCAACTTTTTATATTTCTAATCCTTCGAATTTCCAAGCTTCTATATTTCTAATCATTTAAATTCCCAAGCTTTCGAATCCTTAAGCGTTTAAATTTCCAAGCTTTTCAATTCCCAAGCTTTTATATTTCTAATCATTTAAATTCCCAAGCTTTTAAATTTCAAAGAGTTTAAATTTCCAATCTTCTACATTTCTAATCATTTCAATTCCCAACCTTTCGAATCCCGAACCGTTTAATTTTCCGAGCTTTTCGATTTCCAAGCTTTTATATTTCTAATCATTTGGATTCTCAAGCTTTTGGATTTCAAAGCGTTTAAATTTCCAAACTTTTCGATTTCCAAGCTTTTCAATTCCCAAGCTTTTATATTTCTAAGCATTTCAATTCCCAAGCTTTTGAATTTCAAATTGTTTAAATTTCCAACTTTTTATATTTCTAATCCTTCGAATTTCCAAGCTTCTATATTTCTAATCATTTAAATTCCCAAGCTTTTAAATTTCAAAGCGTTTAAATTTCCAATCTTCTATATTTCTAATCATTTCAATCCCCAACCTTTCGAATCCCGAACCGTTTAAGTTTCCGAGCTTTTCGATTTCCAAGCTTTTATATTTCTAATCATTTGGATTCTCAAGCTTTTGGATTTCAAAGCGTTTAAATTTCCAAACTTTTCGATTTCCAAGCTTTTCAATTCCCAAGCTTTTATATTTCTAAGCATTTCAATTCCCAAGCTTTTGAATTTCAAATTGTTTAAATTTCGAACTTTTTATATTTCTAATCCTTCGAATTTCCAAGCTTCTATGTTTCTAATCATTTAAATTCCCAAGCTTTCGAATCCTTAAGCGTTTAAATTTCCAAGCTTTTCAATTCCCAAGCTTTTATATTTCTAATCATTTAAATTCCCAAGCTTTTAAATTTCAAAGAGTTTAAATTTCCAATCTTCTACATTTCTAATCATTTCAATTCCCAACCTTTCGAACCCGTAAACGTTTAAATTTCCAAACACATCAATTCCCAAACCTTTCCATTTCAATCTTTCACATTAAATTAATCGCATGCATCACCTTTTCCTGTCTTTCCATTAATTTCCACGCTCCGCGACTAAAATCAGTCGCAAGAATCGTTTCAATTTTCTCGCGATCGCGAGATCGTCTCGTTAACCATCCACCGATTGTTATTAATTTCGTCCTCGGTGGTTAGTAATTTTACAACACGCCCGTCTCAGTCGCAACGTCGCACGCGCGTCGATCGTTGAATAAGGAAGAACACAAGGAAGTAATCGCTGAAAGCGAACGCTATATAAGATGCCGTCCGCTCGCATCGCCTCAGTCATTCCCTCTTAAACAGCGTCCACGTTAACATCGTAACGCAATCGTTCCTTTTCCCACGCGCCGCAACCGCGCGAGTGAATCCTCGATAAATCCGCAAACGCAACCTTATCAAACGTGTAAATCCGCGACAGCAACATTTCCGGCCGGAAGTAACGCGAATAATGGATACAAAAATCGCGTCTCTTCTGTTGTTCCTCGGCGTAGCCGGATGTTTCGCCGAGCCGATTCACAGATCTCGTAGAAGTGAGTAATTTCGGCGTTTTAACGTGAATGATAATAAATCACGATATAATAATAAAATGATTTGCTTGGCTATTAATCGACGATGATGAATAACGATAATTATCAGTCGATGCTTCGCTCGAATCTCGCTTACGGTACGCGTAGGCTTTCATACACGCTTGCGTCAATTGCATGCAGCTAATAATCTTGGCAATTAACAGACGAAGATCCCAGACGGAAACGGTCGAAGAGTTTTTAACCGATTTGCAACGATTGCAACGCTGCGATGGATACGAGATTCGCTTTGGAACTCGAGGACTTTTTACCTTTGGTTTTATTTGGAAATTTAGAGTAATTGTAGAAATACTGTAATGAAATTTGGAACGGATTTGTTGCACCTTTTATCGATCGATTTGAGTATGTTTGAAATGATCGATAAACAGTGATACATTTAGAAATCATATTAATAATCATATATTTAATCGTATCAGTAATATTATTAATAAGTTATATTATTAATCGTATCAGTAATCATGTTATTATTATTTTATATTAGTAATCAGTAATCATATCGATGTCGGTTATTGTAAGCAAATTATTATGCTTACGGATGCAAATCGGTTAAATACGCTGTGAAACGAAATGTTTTATAAAGTTGTACTTAGATGAGGATTAAAAGTAGTTGTGTAAGAGAGTTGCATAGATTTATACGCTTAATGTTTACAATTTGTGAAATGTTAAAGAAACAGACGAGAAGTTTAACTTTCGAATTCTAAAGCATTTAAATCCTAAGCCTTTGAATTCTAAGCTATTAAATTTCCAAGCTTCCGAATTTTAAGGCATTAAATTTCCAAGATTTCGAATTCTAAGGTATTAAATTTTCAAGCTTTCGAATACTAAGCTATTAAATTTCTAAGCTTTGGAATTCTAAGCTATTAAATTTCCAAGCTTTCGAATTCTAAGCTATTAAAATTCTAAGCTTTTGAATTCTAAGCTATTAAATTTCCAAGCTTTGGAATTTTAAGGCATTAAATTTGCAAGATTTCGAATTCTAAGGCATTAAATTTTCAAGCTTTCGAATACTAAGCTATTAAATTTATAAGCTTTGGAATTCTAAGCTATTAAATTTCCAAGCTTTCGAATTCTAATCTATTAAATTTCCAAGCTTTCGAATTCTAAGCTATTAAAATTCTAAGCTTTTGAATTCTAAGCTATTAAATTTCCAAGCTTTGGAATTCTAAGGCATTAAATTTCCAAGATTTCGAACTCTAAGCTATTAAATTTCTAAGCTTTGGAATTCTAAGCTATTAAATTTCTAAGCTATGGAATTCTAAGCTATTAAAATTCTAAGCTTTTGAATTCTAAGCTATTAAATTTCCAAGCTTTGGAATTCTAAGCTATTAAAATTCTAAGCTTTCAAATTCTAAGGCATTAAATTTCCAAGCATTCGAATTTTAAGCTATTAAATTTCCAAGCTTTCGAATTCTAAGCTATTAAATTTCTAAGCTTTGGAATTCTAATCTATTAAATTTCCAAGCTTTCGAATTCTAAGCTATTAAAATTCTAAGCTTTTGAATTCTAAGCTATTAAATTTCCAAGCTTTGGAATTCTAAGGCATTAAATTTCCAAGATTTCGAACTCTAAGCTATTAAATTTCTAAGCTTTGGAATTCTAAGCTATTAAATTTCTAAGCTATGGAATTCTAAGCTATTAAAATTCTAAGCTTTTGAATTCTAAGCTATTAAATTTCCAAGCTTTGGAATTCTAAGCTATTAAAATTCTAAGCTTTCAAATTCGAAGCTATTAAATTTCCAAGCTTTGGAATTGTAAGCTATTAAATTTCTAAGCTTTGGAATTCTAAGCTATTAATTTTCCAAGCTTTCGAATTCTAAGCTATTAAATTTCCAAGCTTTCGAATTCCAAGCTATTAAAATTCTAAGCTTTTGAATTCTAAGCTTTTGAATTCAAATCTATTAAATTTCCAAGCTTTGGAATTTTAAGGCATTAAATTTGCAAGCTTCGTATTTCTAAGCTATTAAATTTCCAAGCTTTCGAATTATAAGCTATTAAGAAGGGTAAAAGCGTAGTTTTATATTTGGTTTATGTTTTATCTTATTTATTTTGATAGTTATATTTCTTATTGCGATTTGATGGTTGAATTGAAATTCGATAGTTATGTTTGATCAACGAATTAGAATTAAATTGGGGATATTTATGCATTTATGGGGAATTTTACTTTACACTATGTTAATACTTATATTTATAATTATTCGTTTTATTTTAGTTAGGTTGAAATATTTACTCATCGACGCTTTCTATAATTTGAATTATAAGTTGAAGTTCCAGTTTAAATTTGACGCCTATATAAATTGAAGTTCCAGTTTAAAATTAACACCTATATAAGTTGAAGTTCCAGTTTAAAATTAACGCCTATATAAGTTAAAGTTCCAGTTTAAATTTGACGCCTATATAAGTTAAAGTTCAAGTTTAAAATTAACGCCTATAAATCCCAAAGAATTATATTTGGTATATTTATAATTATTCACTTTACATTATTTTAGTTAGCTTAAAATATTCAGTCATTGACGTTTTCCATAATTTGAATTATAAGTTAAAGTTCTAGTTTAAATTTGACACTTGTAAATCACAAAGAATTATATTTGGTATATTTATAATTATTCATTTTACATTATTTTAGTTAGGTGAAAATATTCACTCTTCGACGTTTTCCATAATTTGAATTATAAGTTAAAGTTCTAGTTTAAATTTGACACTTGTAAATCACAAAGAATTATATTTGGTATACTTATAATTATTCATTTTACATTATTTTAGTTAGGCTGAAATATTCAGTCATTGACGTTTTCCATAATTTGAATTATAAGTTAATGTTCTAGTTTAAATTTAACGCCTGTAAATCACAAAGAATTATATTACATATACAATATTTATAACTATTCATTTTACATTATTTTAGTTAGGTTAAAATATTCACTCTTCGACGCTTTCCATAATTTGAATTATAAGTTAAAGTTCTAGTTTAAATTTGACGCCAATAAATCACAAAGAATTATATTACATATACAATATTTATAACTATTCATTTTACATTATTTTAGTTAGGTTAAAATATTCACTTATCGACGCTTTCCAATATTTGAACTGTGAATTTGTTACGAATTTCTAGTTTAAATTTAACGCCACGTATAATTTTTTTCATCAACCATGACGGATTATATTTTGGCTAATATTTGCCATAACAATAACCGAACTTGTTAATAATGGGATAGAGTTTAGATAAAATAGTTATGGTTGTTGATAATTGATAAATGTAATCGATGAAAATCGAAGCGAGGATAATAATTGTCGGAAAAAAGGTTTCGTTTGCAAAGTCATTAGAAGTAAGTCAGAATGGTTAAGTAAGCATGCTTGGGGATGGGAAAACACTATGACTCACGCGCAATTGGATAAATACAAGGATATGAGGATAAATTGTAGTGATATTTGTATGCTTCGAATTACAAGCTATTATATTCCCAAGCTTTCGAATTATAAGGCATTCAATTTCCATGATTTCCAATTCTAAGGCAATACATTTTCAAGCTTAGGAATTCTAACCTTTCGAATTCTAAGCTATTAAAATTCGAAGCTTTTGAATTCTAAGCTATTAAATTTTCAAGCTTCTGAATTCTAAGATATCAAATTTCTAAGCTCTCGAATTCTAAGCTATTAAATTTCTAAGCTTCCGAATTCTAAGCTATTAAATTTTAAAGCTTTCGAATTCTAAGGCATTTAATTGTCAAGCTTTCGAATTCTAAGCTGTTAAATTTTCAAGCTTCTGAATTCTAAGATATCAAATTTCTAAGCTCTCGAATTCTAAGCTATTAAATTTTAAAGCTTTCCAATTCGAAGCTATTAAATTTCCATGCTTTCGAATTCTAAGGCATTAAATTTCCAAGCATTCGAATTCTAAGCTGTTAAATTTCCAAGCTTCCGAATTCTAAAGCATTAAATTTCCAAGCTTTCGAATTCTAAGTGATCAAATTTCTATGCTTTCGAATTCTAAGGCATTAAATTTTCAAGCTTCCAAATTCTAAGCTATTAAAATTCTAAGCTTTCGAATTCTAAGGCATTAATTTTCTAAGCTTTCGAATTTTAAGCTATTAAATTACCAAGCTTTCGAATTCTAAGCTGTTAAAATTCTAAGCCTTTGAATTCTAAGCTATTAAATTTCCAAGCTTTGGAATTCTAAGCCATCAAGTTTCTATGCTTTGGAATTCTAAGTTATTGAATTTCCAAGCTTTCGAATTCCAAGGCATTAAATTTTCAAGCTTTCGAATTCTAAGCTGTTAAATTTCCAAGCTTCCGAATTCTAAGCTATTAAATTTCCAAGCTTTCGAATTCTAAGCTTTTGAATTTTAAGCTATTCAATTTCCAAGCTTTGGAATTCTAAGCCATTAAAATTCTAAGCTTTCGAATTCTAAGACATCAATTTCCTATGCTTTGGAATTTTAAGGCATTAAATTTCTAAGCTTTCGAACTCTAAGGCATTACATTCTCAAGCTTCCGAATTCTAAGCTATTAAATTACCAAGCTTCCGAATTCTAAGCTATTAAAATTCTAAGCCTTTGAATTCGAAGCTATTAAATTTCTAAGCTATGGAATTCTAAGCCATCAAATTTCTATGCTTTGGAATTCTAAGCTATTAAATTACCAAGCTTTCGAATTCTAAGCTATTAAAATTCTAAGCCTTTGAATTCTAAGCTATTAAATTTCCAAGCTTTGGAATTCTAAGCCATCAAGTTTCTATGCTTTGGAATTTTAAGGCATTAAATTTGGAAGCTTCGTATTCTAAGCTATTAAATTTGCAAGCTTTCGAATTCTAAGCTATCAAATTTCTATGCTTTGGAATTCTAAGCTATTAAATTATCAAGCTTCCGAATTCTAAGCTATTAAATTACCAAGCTTCCGAATTCTAAGCTATTAAAATTCTAAGCCTTTGAATTCTAAGCTATTAAATTTCCAAGCTATGGAATTCTAAGCCATCAAGTTTCTATGCTTTGGAATTTTAAGGCATTAAATTTGCAAGCTTCGTATTCTAAGCTATTAAATTTGCAAGCTTTCGAATTCTAAGCTATCAAATTTCTATGCTTTGGAATTCTAAGCTATTAAATTATCAAGCTTTCGAATTCTAAGCTATTAAATTATCAAGCTTTCGAATTCTAAGCTATTAAAATTCTAAGCCTTTGAATTCTAAGCTATTAAATTTCCAAGCTATGGAATTCTAAGCCATCAAACTTCTATGCTTTGGAATTTTAACTCATTAAATTTGCAAGCCTCGAATTCTAAGCTGTTAAATTTCCAAGCTTCCGAATTCTAAGCTATTAAATTTCCATGCTCTCGAATCCTAAACTATTAAATTTCCAAGCTTTCCAATTCCACAGCCGTTTATTAAATATCATTTCTCAAATATTACGACGAATCTTATCCTTCATCCGTCTGCTAAATAATTTCTGCCTCGCATCGCGAATGAAAACAGTTCCGAGCGTAAAGATGCTCCCGACTGTTGAGGCAGTTGGCAGTCAAGGAAATTCGCATACGCAAACAAGAGGAGGACGATCAAGAAAAAAAAAAAAGAAAAGAATAAATGTATCCAACAAAGAATTACGTAAGCTTCGGCATTTAAAATCGTCGTTGCGGTGAAATGAAGAAACACCAACGCGATTTTGCGCCTCTGCTTTTATACGCTATCAATTTTTCAACTGTCAGACCTTGACAAGCTTCGAATCGATATTCGAAAAACATTTCTTGTATCTTCGATGACCGTTTCCGTGAGATTTTGATGACGTCGTTGTTCGAGAAACAGGTTTGAAATCTGTTATTTCACGCCTGTTGAATCGACTTTCAGCTAAAGTTCCAAAGAATACGTAAAGAATATGAATATATAATATATTCTTCAATACATGCATAAGAATACGTAGTATGCGTATTTATGTACGCATATTTATTAATTGTTTTTTAGGCTTGTGGATTATTACAGTGTTTTCTTATAGTTTGCTCGATTAATTCAATCTTACTGAATTGTTTCCATTATTTTGGTGAATTCAATCGTATTGAATTATTTGCATTATTTTGTTAAATTCAATCTTATTGAATTCTTAACATTATTTCATTAAATTCAATTGTATTGAATTATTGGCATTATTTTGTTAAATTCAATCTTATTGAATTATTGACATTATTTCATTAAATTCAATTGTATTGAATTATTGGCATTATTTTGTTAAATTCAATCTTATTGAATTATTGGCATTATTTTGTTAAATTCAATCCTGTTGAATTATTTGCAGTATTTTGTTAAATTTAATCTTATTGAATTATTGGCATTATTTTGTTAAATTGAATCTTATTGAATTATTGTTATTATTTCATTAATTTCAATTGTATTGAATTGTTTCCAATATTTTGTTCAATTTAATCTTATTGAATTATTGGCATTATTTTATTCAATTCAATTCTATTGAATTATTTCCAATATTTTGTTAAATTTAATCTTATTGAATTATTGGCATTATTTTGTTAAATTCAATCTTATTGAATTATTCACATTATTTTATTCAATTCAATCCTATTGAATTATTTCCAATATTTTGTTAAATTTAATCTTATTGAATTATTGGCATTATTTTGTTAAATTCAATCTTATTGAATTCATGTTATTATTTTGTGAAATTCAATTGCATTGAATTGCTTTTATTATTTTGTTAAATTTAATCTTATTGAATTATTGGCATTATTTTGTTAAATTCAATCTTATTGAATTCTTGACATTATTTCATTAATTTCAATTGTATTGAATTATTTCCAATATTTCATTAATTTCAATTGTATTGAATTATTTCCAATATTTTGTTAAATTTAATCTTATTGAATTATTGGCATTATTTTGTTAAATTCAATCTTATTGAATTATTCACATTATTTTATTCAATTCAATCCTATTGAATTATTTCCAATATTTTGTTAAATTTAATCTTATTGAATTATTGGCATTATTTTGTTAAATTCAATCTTATTGAATTCTTGTTATTATTTTGTGAAATTCAATTGCATTGAATTGCTTTTATTATTTTGTTAAATTTAATCTTATTGAATTATTGGCATTATTTTGTTAAATTCAATCTTATTGAATTCTTGACATTATTTCATTAATTTCAATTGTATTGAATTATTTCCAATATTTTGTTAAATTTAATCTTATTGAATTATTGGCATTATTTTGTTAAATTCAATCTTATTGAATTATTCACATTATTTTATTCAATTCAATCCTATTGAATTATTTCCAATATTTTGTTAAATTTAATCTTATTGAATTATTGGCATTATTTTGTTAAATTCAATCTTATTGAATTCTTGTTATTATTTTGTTAAATTCAATTGCATTGAATTGCTTTTATTATTTTGTTAAATTTAATCTTATTGAATTATTGGCATTATTTTGTTAAATTCAATCTTATTGAATTCTTGACATTATTTCATTAATTTCAATTGTATTGAATTATTTCCAATATTTTGTTAAATTTAATCTTATTGAATTATTGGCATTATTTTGTTAAATTCAATCTTATTGAATTATTCACATTATTTTATTCAATTCAATCCTATTGAATTATTTCCAATATTTTGTTAAATTTAATCTTATTGAATTATTGGCATTATTTTGTTAAATTCAATCTTATTGAATTCTTGTTATTATTTTGTTAAATTCAATTGCATTGAATTGCTTTTATTATTTTGTTAAATTTAATCTTATTGAATTATTGGCATTATTTTGTTAAATTCAATCTTATTGAATTCTTGACATTATTTCATTAATTTCAATTGTATTGAATTATTTCCAATATTTTGTTAAATTTAATCTTATTGAATTATTGGCATTATTTTGTTAAATTCAATCTTATTGAATTATTCACATTATTTTATTCAATTCAATCCTATTGAATTATTTCCAATATTTTGTTAAATTTAATCCTATTGAATTATTGCCATTATTTTGTTAAATTCAATCTTATTGAATTATTGGCATTATTTCATTAATTTCAATTGTATTGAATTGTTTCTATTATTTTGTTCAATTTAATCTTATTGAATTATTGGCATTATTTTATTCAATTCAATTCTATTGAATTATTTCCAATATTTTGTTAAATTTAATCTTATTGAATTATTGGCATTATTTTGTTAAATTCAATCTTATTGAATCCTTGTTATTATTTTGTTAAATTCAATTGCATTGAATTGCTTTTATTATTTTGTTAAATTTACTCTTATTGAATTATTGGCATTATTTTGTTAAATTCAATCTTATTGAATTATTCACATTATTTTATTCAATTCAATCCTATTGAATTGCATCTATTATTTTGTTAAATTTAATCTTATTGAATTATCGACATTATTTTATTCAATTTTACTTTACATAACTATTGACACTTACGAAATAAATAAATATAATATCAATTATTAAGTTAGTAACTACTAGGTATTATATCAATATAATAATCAATACAATAATAATAGAAATAACAATAATTGCAACGAAGATAACGTGAAAATTCTCTTTCTTTTTCCATCACGTTTAATTAAACTTATTTTCATATTATTCTATATATGTTCGTGTATAAGAATACAGAAATTATTAAAGAAGGGGAGGATTTAAAAACGCGTGGACTAAGAAACGTTTTCCGAGGAAACTTAGAGGATAAAGAACGAAGATCGCGCGTTGCAAAACGCGTATTTTGATGCGATATTAAAAATATTTCGAGTAGCCGATTAGCGCGCGTAATCAGTGTAAAAATAATAATCTACGTTGTAATGTTGCGTTCGTAGTTATTCGAACGATGGAGATTTTCTATTACTTGTCTGCTTTATTTGATTCTATATTGTTCGTTTTATTTGGTTTCATATTACTTGTCTGCTTTATTTGATTTTATACTGTTTGTTTTATTCGATTCTGTATTGTTTACTTTATTTGATTCTATACTTTTTGTTTTATTTGATTCCATATTGTTTGTTTTATTTAATTTTATATTGTTTGTTTTATTCGATTCTATATTGTTTACTTTATTTGATTCTATACTTTTTGTTTTATTTGATTCTATATTGTTTGTTTTATTTAATTTTATATTGTTTGCTTTATTCGATTTTATATTGTTTGCTTTATTCGATTCTATATTGTTTACTTTATTTGATTCTATACTTTTTGTTTTATTTGATTCTATATTGTTTGTTTTATTTAATTTTATATTGTTTACATTATTCGATTTTATATTGTTTGTTTTATTTGATTCTATATTGTTTATTTTATTTGTTTCTATACTTTTTGTTTTATTTGATTCTATATTGTTTGTTTTATTCGATTCTATATTGTTTACTTTATTTGATTCTATACTTTTTGTTTTATTTGATTCTATATTGTTTGTTTTATTTAATTTTATATTGTTTGCTTTATTCGATTTTATATTGTTTGCTTTATTCGATTCTATATTGTTTATTTTATTTGATTCTATACTTTTTGTTTTATTTGATTCTATATTGTTTGTTTTATTTAATTTTATATTGTTTACTTTATTCGATTTTATATTGTTTGTTTTATTTGATTCTATATTGTTTACTTTATTTGATTTTATACTGTTTGTTTTATTTAATTTTATACTGTTCGCTTTATATGATTTTATATTGTTTTATTTGATTCTATATTGTTTGTTCAAATTTGAATGTACAAAATTTCCAATCTTTTGAATTATGATCTATAAAATCTCCAAGCTTTAAAATTTTAATGTATAAAATTTCCAAGCTTTTGGATTATAATCTATAAAATTTCCAAGATGTTAAATTTTAATGTACAATATTTCCAAGCTTCCAAATTTTTATCTACAAAATTTCCAAGCTTTTGGATTATAATCTATAAAATTTCCAAGCTTTAAAATTTCAATCTATAATATTTCCAAGGTTTCGAATTAAAATCTATAAAATCTCCAAGCTTTCAAATTTTAATGTACAAAATTTCCAAGCTTTTGGATTATAATCTATAAAATTTCCAAGCTTTCAAATTTTAATCTACAATATTTTCAAGCCTTCGAATTTTAATCTACAATATTTCCAAGCTTTCAAATTTTAATCTACAATATTTCCAAGTTTTCGAATTATAATCTACAATATTTCCCAACCTTCGAATTTTGATCTATAATATTTCCAAGCCTTCAAATTTTAATTTATGATATTTCCAAGCTTTCGAATTATAATCTATAAAATTTCCAAGCTTTAAAATTTCAATGTATAATATTTTCAAACCTTCGAATTTTAATCTATAAAATCTCCAAGCTTTCAAATTTTAATGTACAAAATTTCCAAGCTTTTGGATTATAATCTATAAAATTTCCAAGCTTTCAAATTTTAATCTACAATATTTCCAAGCCTTCAAATTTTAATTTATAATATTTCCAAGCTTTCAAATTTTAATCTACAATATTTCCAAGTTTTCGAATTATAATCTACAATATTTCCCAACCTTCGAATTTTGATCTATAATATTTCCAAGCCTTCAAATTTTAATTTATGATATTTCCAAGCTTTCGAATTATAATCTATAAAATTTCCAAGCTTTAAAATTTCAATGTATAATATTTTCAAACCTTCGAATTTTAATCTATAAAATCTCCAAGCTTTAAACTTTTAATGTACAAAATTTCCAAGCTTTCGAATTATAATCTATAAAATTTCCAAGCTTTAAAATTTTATTGTATAATATTTCCAAGCTTTAAAATTTTATTGTATAATATTTCCAAACCTTCGAATTTTAATCTATAAAATCTCCAAGCTTTAAAATTTTAATGTACAAAATTTCCAAGCTTTTAGATTATAATCTATAAAATTTCCAAGCTTTCAAATTTTAATCTATAATATTTTCAAGCCTTCGAATTTTAATCTACAATATTTCCAAGCCTACAAATTTTAATTTATAATATTTCCAAGCTTTCAAATTTTAATCTACAATATTTCCAAGCTTTCAAATTTCAATCTATAATATTTCCAAGCTTTCAAATTTCAATCTATAATATTTCCAAGCCTTTGAATTTTAATCTATAAAATTTCCAAGCTTTCAAATTTTAATCTACAATATTTCCAAGCCTTCGAATTTTGATCTACAATATTTCCAAGCCTTCGAATTTTGATCTACAATATTTCCAAGCCTTCAAATTTTAATCTACAATATTTCCAAGTTTTCGAATTATAATCTACAATATTTCCAAGCTTTTAAATTATAATCTATAAAATTTCCAAGCCTTCAAATTTTAATTTATAATATTTCCAAGCCTTCAAATTTCATTCTACAATATTTCCAAGCTTTCGAATTATAATCTATAAAATTTCCAAACTTTGAAATTTTATTGTATAATATTTCCAAGCGTCAAATTTTCCACGCGTCTCAATTTCCAAACGTATTCATTTCCAAGCATTCGAATTATATGTAACTAATAACATTTCCAAGCCTCGGTATTTCCAATCTCTTTAAATTCACTCGAATCCTTGGAATCTCCATCGATTCTAAACTCTTAATCGAATAATTACGCGGTTTTACTATACGCAAACACACAAATATACACAAATATACATAATTGATTGCCTAATCCTAATCGAAAACATCGACAGATGTTCGTACGAACGTTCGTACATTTTACAAGCGGAAGATTTTACACAATCGTCGTAACATCGATAATCGATATTCTTACGCTTGCACGCGAAATAACCGTGCATATGAATGCGCAAACATAATTCCATCGCTATGCCTGCACGAATAAAACCGTGACCTCGTTTCTTCACCTTGAACTCAACCGCGATACTTTCTTTTAACGTCGAATTCTCTCGGTTTTATTCTACGCTACGACGATAAATCGCCGCGAGTAAATAACACGGTGCAAGAGGATAATAATTAACGCGAAACTTCCGGGTTTATGATAGGAGAATCTTGGAATCGTTGTATAGGAAAGTTCCTTCAACAACTTGACCTTGAAAAGACGTCCGTTCTTCCGCTCGCACGGAACCGCTTTCCAAATTATCGTCGTACGTATTTTATAATCCGTGGAATATTCTACGAATCGCCACACAACAGATTTTATCTTTTTGCAATATGCGAAAATTATTTAACGCGTCGCGTTTTTTTTTAATCAGCGGAACGATGACTTGAAATTCGAACGTTTTTCTTTAACTTTTCACACTTTTAAAGTTCGACATTAATTTCGAATTTATGCGCGTTCTTTAATTATCTTTAATTTCGGATAAATCGCGTTTCCAAAAAGTTGTGAGCTACTAGAAAACTTGAATTATACGCGTGTATAAATATTACGAAACTTATTGGAATATTTGTATAGTATTAATATTTGAGAATATTAATGTTTGTAGAATTTACAATTTTAAATCGACTGTTTTTAATTAATCTTGGAATTGAAGAATTATTAATTTGCTAAATATCAATGTTAATAAATATTCAGTATAATAAATTTAACAACATAGTAAATTAGCTTTATTTTAAAAATACGCGTAACATTATTTATGATTACGTTACTGTTATGTATAATAATATTAGTTAATGATTTAGAATAATAATAACGATTTAAACATACAATAATAATAACGATTTAAACGTATAATAACGATAATGATTTAAATATTACATTTAAAGCTTCTCAGGACGAAATACTTTTTATTCGAACAAGTTAAAATTTACTTAATTTACTTAATTTAATTAATTTACTTTATTTACTTAACATACTTAATTTACTTAATTTAGTTAACTTACTTAATTTGCTTAATTTAGTTAACTTACTTAATTTACTTAATTTAGTTAATTTACTTAATTTAGTTAATTTAGTTAATTTACTTAACTTACTTAATTTATTTAATTTACTTAATTTACTTAATTTACTTAATTTACTTAATTTACTTAATTTACTTAATTTACTTAATTTACTTAATTTACTTCATTTACTTAATTTACTTAATTTACTTAATTTACTTAATTTACTTAATTTACTTAATTTACTTAATTTACTTAATTTACTTAATTTACTTAATTTACTTAATTTACTTAATTTACTTAATTTACTTAATTTACTTAATTTATTTAATTTACTTGATTTACTTAATTTACTTAATTCACTTAATTTACTTAATTTACTTGATTTACTTGATTTACTTGATTTACTTGATTTACTTGATTTATTTGATTTACTTAATTTACTTAATTTACTTAATTTACTTAATTTACTTAATTTACTTGATTTACTTGATTTACTTGATTTACTTAATTTACTTAATTTACTTAATTTAATTTACTTAACTTACTTAACTTACTTAACTTACTTAATTTACTTAATTTACTTAACTTACTTAATTTATTTAATTTACTTAAGTTACTTAAGTTACTTAATTTACTTGATTTACTTGATTTACTTGATTTACTTGATTTACTTAATTTACTTAATCTACTTAACTTAGTTAATTTACTTAATTTAATTTGATATAAGAACCATTTACTATACATGTTCTACGTATTTGACATTGTGACAACGCTAATCTATATTACATTTCTCTTGTACGTATTGGGCTCGTTGCCCGTTAATAATAATAATAATAATAATAATAATGTTGCATGTTGCCAATTCAAATGTGCTACACGTATTATGTTATAATTATGTCACGATTGTAACACCGTGTTACAAAATGTATTCACAAATACCAGATTATTGCATGTCGCAAAGTAATAACCATTACGAATCCAAATAATAATTACATTAATCACCGATTTCGATGAATCCAAATTCTCGCCGAACGATACGAAATTTGACCTAAACCAAGTTTGCATGATTGTTACGAACGTACGTTACGAATGTAAACCCCGAAAAATGCATGATTCATCTGTGCGTGTATGTTCTCTAAACCAAAAAACAAAAATACGTCGCACTCATCTGAAAACTCCGAATACGAATAATTAAATCCACCGCTGATAAACGAATGAAATAAATAACTCATACTTGTGTCGTGAAACTTCCAAAGCCTCGAAAAAGCAAAGCAAAAAATTGTCTTTCACATGCATGCAGCGAAGCGATAATACGAAATTTGCAAGGATCCGTAAAAAAAAAAAAAAAAAGGGAACGCGAGGATCCGAAACAATAAAAAAAGCATGCTAACACGATCGTGTGGAAGGAAATAACAAAACTGGAAACAATCGTTGTGTGAATTTTGTGCGAAACGGAAAACTGGACTTTTGTTTGTTTCTTTTGGCCACGGGAAGACGGATCGCCGGAGGATTTCACGTGGATCTCAAGGTCGAAGCGAGAAGCGTCGGAAAGTTCTGCGTATCAGAAAGAACCGTCGCCGTATTTGGAACCGCCGCCAGATCTCAGTTCGATATTCGAGGAGATATTAGTTCCTACGTTGAAATCCTTGCCCGTGCCGACGAAACCTAAAACCAGTTCCGATACCGAAGCCAGTATTCCCGAATCCTCCGAGCCTAATCGAAATCCTGATTCAAAATCGCAGCCTGAAACGTCGAATCCTAATAATAAACCCGAAACTGCGACACCGAATTCGGAGAACGATCGAAAGCCGGACGAGAAACCGAAAGACGGCGAGTCTAAGGAATCGAAGGATCCTAGCGACGATTCGAATTCGAAATCGAAAGAAGAAACGTCGAGTCCTGTTAATAAACCTGAACCTGTGACACCGAATCCTAAAAACGATCGAAAGCCAGGCGAGAAACGTAAAAATCCTGAATCTAAGGAGTCAAACGATGATTCGGCTAAGATCGATCCAAAAGATTCGGATTTGGACGCGGAAGATAAGGAAAATAGTTCCGAGCCTGAGAAATTAGGATCGGATGAGAAGGAGAAGGATAAAGTTGAGTCGAACGAAGACGAGGATCCGGAAAACGATGCAACGATTCCTGAATCGGAAAATGGGAAGAGGAGATCGATAAGTGCGAGATCCACGAAGCCGAATAAGAAATCGACGACTGTTAAACCTAGAGAAGATGCTGAATCCGAGGAAGAGGATTCCGAGGAGCCGGAAAAGGCCGATTCCGATCCGGAGAAACCCGAATCGGACGATTCTAAACCGGAGAAAGCAGATTCAGACGAGAAAGATGAACCTGAGCTTCCTAAATCTCCGAAATCGAATAGAAAACCCAAGGATCCTAAATCTAAGGATCCTGAAGCCGAGGATGAAGATTCTGAGCCGGAAAGTCCCGATTCTGATCCGGAAAAAGCCGAACTAGATTCTGACGAAAAGGACGAACCTAAAACAGGAAAACCCGTGAAACCAAAGAGAAAATCGACGACTCCTAAACCGAAAGATGAACCTGAGGATTCTGAACCGGAGAAAGAGGATTCTGATCCGGAAAAGGACGATTCCGATCCGGAAAAAGCCGAACAGAATGATTCGAAACCAGAGGAAGCAGAATCCGAGGAAAAAGACGAACCCAAACTTCCTAAACCTTCGAAAGGAAATAGAAGATCGGCGACACCTAAACCGAAGAGTAAACCTGAGGATTCTGAACCCGAGGATGACGATTCTGATCCTGAGAAACCCGAATCGGACGACTCTAAACCGGAAGAAGCGAATTCCGACGAAAGTGAGGAGCCCACGACTCCGAAATCTCGAAAACCGAGTAGAAAACCAACGACTCCTAAACCGAGTCGAAAGCCTAAAAATCCTGAACCTGAGGATGAAGATAATCCCGATCCAGAAGATCCAAAGGATCCGGAAGATAACGAAGATCCAGAGGAGCCGAATTCAGATGAATCGAACGAGCCCACGACTCCCAAATCTCGGAAACCGAAAAGAAGACAAACGACGCCTAAACCTAGTCGAAAGCCTAAAAATCCCGAGCCCGAGGACGAAGATAATCCCGAAGAGCCGAATTCGGAGCAAAACGACGAACCCGTGGCTCCGAAGCCTCCGAAACCGAAAAGGAAAGCGACCACGCCTAAACCGAAACGTGCGCCTGAGGAATCTGAGCCTGAGGACGAAGATGACGAGGATCCAAAAGATCCAGATGCAGAAGAAGCTGATTCTGATGAAAAAGACGAACCCACGACTCCTAAATCCGTGAAACCGAAAAGAAAGTCCGCCACTCCTAAACCGAAAAGTAAACCTAAGGATCCTGAGCCCGAGGATGAGAATTCCGAACCGGAAGATCCGGAAGATCCAGAGGATCCGGAGAACCCGGATGAAGATGAAGAGGAAGAGGAAGCAACGACTCCAAAACCTTCGAAACCGAAGAGGAAATCAACGACGCCTAAACCGAGTCGAAAGCCTAAAGATCCTGAGCCTGAGGACGAAGATAATTCTGAACCGGAAGATCCAGAAGATCCAGAAGATCCAGAAGAAGACGAAGATGAGCCAACAACTCCAAAACCTTCGAAACCGAAAAGGAAATCAACGACGCCTAAACCGAGTCGAAAGCCTAAAGATCCTGAGCCTGAGGACGAAGATAATTCTGAACCGGAAGATCCAGAAGATCCAGAAGAAGACGAAGATGAGCCAACAACTCCGAAGCCAGCGAAACCGAAAAGAAAATCAACGACGCCTAAACCGAGTCGAAAACCTAAAGATCCTGAGCCTGAGGACGAAGATAATTCCGAAGCGGAAGATCCAGAAGATCCAGAGGATCCAGAGGAAGACGAAGATGAGCCAACAACTCCGAAACCTCGAAAACCGAGTAGAAAACCGGCGACTCCTAAACCGAAGCGCACCCCTAAGAAACCGGAACCTGAGAATGAAGATTCCGAAGAGGAGGATCCAAATACTGAACCGGAAGATCCAGAGGATGCTGAAAACCCAGAGGAAGATGAAGAGGAGGAGGAACCTAAAACTCCAAAACCTCCGAAGTCGAATAGAAAACCGTCTACTCCTAAACCGAAACGGAAACCTAAAAATCCTGAGCCTGAGGATGAAGATAATCCCGATCCAGAAGATCCAGAAAATAACGAAGATCCAGAGGATCCAGAAGAACCGAATTCAGACGAAGAAGAAGAGCCAACGACTCCCAAATCTCGAAAACCGAAAAGAAAGCCAACGACTCCTAAACCGAGTCGCAAACCTAAAAATCCTGAGCCTGAGGACGAAGATAATCCCGATCCAGAGGATCCAGAAGATAACGAAGATCCAGAGGATCCAGAGGAGCCGAATTCAAATGAAGAAGAAGAGCCAACGACTCCTAAATCTCGAAAACCGAGTCGAAAACCATCATCGACACCTAAACCTAAACGCAAACCTAAAAATCCTGAGCCTGAGGACGAAGATAATCCCGATCCAGAGGATCCAGAAGATAAAGAAGATCCAGAGGATCCAGAGGAACCGAATTCAGATGAATTGAACGAACCCACGACTCCCAAATCTCGAAAACCGAGTAGAAAACCAACGACTCCTAAACCTAAACGCAAACCTAAAAATCCTGAGCCTGAGGATGAAGATAATCCCGATCCAGAAGATCCAGAGGATCCAGAGGATAACGAAGATCCGGAGGAACCAAATTCAGATGAATCGAACGAGCCAACGACTCCCAAATCTCGAAAACCGAAAAGGAAACCAACGACTCCTAAACCGAGTCGCAAACCTAAGAATCCCGAACCAGAGGACGAAGATAATCCCGATGCAGAAGATAACGAAGATCCAGAGGATAACGAAGATCCAGAGGAACCAAATTCAGACGAATCAAACGAACCCACGACTCCTAAATCTCGAAAACCGAAAAGGAAACCAACGACTCCTAAACCAAGTCGCAAACCTAAAAATCCCGAACCAGAGGATGCAGATTCTGATCAAGAGGATCCAAATGATTCCGATGCGGAAGAACCGGATTCGAACGAAGACGAACCGAAAGTAAATCCGGGTTCGAAACCAGAATCCGCGACTCCTAGATCACCAAATGGCTCCGGTAAGCCAAAATCCAGGACACCAAACCCAAATTCGCCTAAGAGTCCGAAAACTCCAAAACCGCAAGCTCCAAACTCTACCGGAAGTCCAAAAGCAACGTCGGCGTCTCCGAAAGGATCTAAAAACGAAGATCCGGAATCGAAAGCAGCGCCGTCAATCGGATCTCGTTTCAATATCGACGAAGACGAGCCAAATTCGAGTCCTGAGAAAAATCCAGTAACTCCCATGGATCCTATGAATCCCATGAACCCTTTGACTATGTTCCCCATGAATCCTATGGATCCAACGAATCCAACGAATCCCATGGATCCTTCTTTGTATCCCGTAGTTCCTGGAAACGGTCCTAATGTGATGAATCCCGGATTCGGCGGCGTTTTCCCGCCGTTTTTCATCCCGAATTTCGTCCCCGATTTCTCGTCGCCTTATTACGCGAATCCTTACGGCGATTGGAACGCGGCTAATCCTAACGGTGATGGTAATAACGCATGGACCGGTGGCAACGATGGAAACGCAGGCGCGACGTCTTTCGCTTCCGCTAGCGCGTCCGCCGGAGCTTCCAGCGACGCTAATTATAACGACGCGCCGCTGCCGTTTATTAATCACGGAGGGATCGACGGGAATTCGAACGGAGGCGACATGACGGCTTCTATGAGCAACAACGAGCCGAACACGGCGAATTTGCCGAACTATAACGCGGATGCTTACGGTGGTAGCCACGGAGGAGGTAATATTTCAATGACAGAAATGCGATGGATTCGTTTCAATTCCGATTTAACCGCGATTCGGTTTTCATCACACTCCGATGATTTATTTCTATGCTTTCTTACGGATTAGTTTCGACACTTTCTTCCCACACACCGCGCGAATGGAATTGGTTAATGAAATTTTGGATGAATGAGATTTTGTAGGGTACCTTTGAATATACTTTTTAATGTAATATAATCTCTAATCGCTAATATTATTAGTGAAATTTGGGGATATACGATTTGGAGTGTTTTTGGATAGGTATGATTTTATGGATAAAGTAAGTGGTGGGGAAATTTGTTCACTTTGTTACATCTAGGTATGAATGTGTTCGGTGAGCGGAATTTGGAAAGAATGTGATTTTATGGGGTAATTTTATATAGTGGAATGGAGATTGATTAAGTGACATTGAAGTGAGAATTGAGAATTGAGAATTGATCTTAAGTTAGACTTGGAAATTAAGAATTGAGATAAGAGGAAGTTGAGAATTGATTTATATTGAGAATTGATCTTAAATTAGACTTAGAAATTAAGAATTGAGATAAGAGGAAGTTGAGAATTGATTTATATTGAGAATTGATCTTAAATTAGACTTAGAAATTAAGAATTGAGATAAGAGGAAGTTGAGAATTGATTTAAATTGGGAATCGATCTTATGCTAAATTAGGAACTTGAGAATTGAGATAAGAAAAAATCAAGAGTTGACTTAAAATGAGAATTGAGAATTGAGAATTGATCTTAAGTTAGACTTAGAAATTAAGAATTGAGGTAAGAGGAAGTTAAGAATTGATTTAAATTGGGAATCGATCTTATGCTAAATTAGGAACTTGAGAATTGAGATAAGAAAAAATCAAGAGTTGACTCAAAATGAGAATTGAGAATTGAGAATTGATTTAAATTGATAATTGAGAATTGAGAATTGATCTTCAGTTGGTCTTAGAAATTAAGAATTGAGATAAGAGGAAGTTGAGAATTGATTTAAATTGGGAATCGATCTTAAGCTAAATTAGGAACGTACGAATTGGGATAAGTAGAAATCAAGAATTTATTTAAAATGGGAATTGAGAATCGAGAATTGATTTAAATTGATAATTGAGAATTGACAATTGATAATTGATAATTGATCTTAACTTAGTCTTAGAAATTAAGAATTGAGGTAAGAGGAAGTTAAGAATTTATTTAAATTGGGAATCGATCTTAAGTTAAATTAGGAACGCAAGAATTGTGATAAGTAGAAATCAAGAGTTGATTTAAAATGGGAATTGAGAATTGAGAATTGAGAATTGATTTAAACTGAGAATTGATGTAAATTGAGAATTGATTTAAATTGAGAATTGAGAATTGACAATTAATAATTGAGAATTGATCTTAAGTTGGACTTAGAAATTAAGAATTGTGATAAGAGGAAGTTGAGAATTTATTTAAATTGGTAAACGATCTTATGCTAAATTAGGAACGTAAGAATTGAGATAAGTAGAAACCAAGAATTGATTTAAAATGAGAATTGATTTAAAATGAGAATTGATTTAAATTGAAAATTGATGTAATTTGAGAATAGATTTAAATTGAAAATTGATTTAAATTGTGAATTGAGAATTGACAATTGACAATTGACAATTGATAATTGATAATTGATTTTAAGTTAAACTTAGAAATTAAAAATTGTGATAAGAGGAAGTTAATAATTGATTTAAATTGAGAATCGTTTCAATTGATTTGTAACAAGTTAGATAATTGATGAGGGATAATTAACATAACTTTGTTGCCGATCGATTTATTTATAATCAGTTCCCTAAATTCAAGTTAATTTAATGTTAATTTAATAGCAAGATAATTGTAGGTTATATGGATCGCAACGCGTAATATGTAAATATTACGTGAAATCTCGACGATTAAATAATGAATGTCACCGATAAGCACGTGTTATGAGTTCCTTATAAACGAGAACGAATCATACCGACAATTAAGCGTCCATTATCGAAAAACGCTGCGCGAAATCGATCCCATGTATTGCATGAATTCGAAAGAGTAATCGATTCGTTTTATACGCACGATTTCTTTAAAATGTCGCACGTTTTTATAGATTCACCAGTGTTCGATCCGTCGTTCGCGTTTCCCGGTTTCAATACCGATTTCCAAAGGCAAATGGAGGACAATTTCAAGCACTTCCAGGAGCAATTCCAAAAGCAGCAGCAAGCGTACGTTCGACGATACTTTGAACACATTTAACACTAGGTTTACGAACGTTACGCGCATAATTCGACAGGCTTGCGGAAAAAATTCATATACTGAATGTAAATATTCGAAGTAGAAGCGCGAGGATGAAAAGGATAACGTAGAATAAATATTTATACCATTGTATTAATTAAAGTTAACGCATAAAGTAATGAAAATTAATATTTATCGTTTCTACAATTTTACGTATGAAATTTGAAATGCGTCAACGTGTGACTAGTTCAGTAAACCTAGTGTTAATTAACCCTTTCGCTACGAAGAATGTGTAGAACTTGTAAATGAATTCATCGAAGGTTTATAGACACATATATTTTCACCTGTGTAATAATACAGTGCAATTATTTCTATTTTAATCATATATAGCACGATATTTATATTAATATTAATATTGATACTATTAATATGAATTAATTCATGTTAATATTAATACTAGTAACATGAATTAATACTATTAATATGAATTAATTCATATTAATATTAATACTATTATCATGAACTAATTCATGTTAATATTGATACTAGTAATATGAATTAATTCATTCATATTCATATTTATATGGATACTATTAATATGAATTAATTCATGTTAATATTAATACTATTAATACGAATTAATTCATGTTAATATTAATAGTATTAATATGAATACTATTAATATGAATTAATTCATATTAATATTAATACTATTAACATGAAATAATTCATATTAATATTAATACTATTAATATGAATTAATTCATATTTATATTGATATGAATACTATTAATATGAATCTATTCATATTAATATTAATACTATTAATATGAATTAATTCATGTCCATATTAATATGGAAACTATTAATATGAATTAATTCATATTTATATTGATATGAATACTATTAATATGAATACTATTACTATGAATCTATTCATATTAATATTAATACTATTAATATGAATAAATTCATATCCATATTAATATGAATTAATTCATATTCATATTAATATGAAATTGATTCATATCCATATTAATATGAATTGATTTATATCCATATTAATTCATATCCATATTAATATGAATTAATTCATATTCATATTAATATTAATACTATTAATATGAATACTATTATTATGAATACTATTAATATTAATACTATTAATATGAATACTATTATTATGAATACTATTAATATGAATTAATTCATATTAATATTAATATGAATACTATTAAAATAAATTAATTCATATTAATATTCCTATTAATTTCAAATTTCAGTCTTCGCGAATGAATCCTTTCTTTTATTCATATCAATACAATGTAAATGTTACAAGTTAATGTTGCAAGTATATCTGCGTAGAATTTTTGCGTAACGAAAGGGTTAATTAATTGTTAGCATTGGAGATTGATGCAATGTTCTGATTCGCTACGTAGGATTTTCGAAGCGACCAATCGCATAGCTGCTGACGGAGCTTCAAATCCTGGTGCGCACACTGCATATTCTTCTATTAATTTGGGACCAGGAGGTGGATACCAAACCGGCGCAATCAACCCTGTAAATTTCTTACATTTTATTTACTATTGTTTATTTATTTATTTATTTATTTACCGGTGAATTTACCATTGGTTTACGTAAATAGATTGACAATTAATGCATAGGCAGTATTATTAAAGTATTAAAATGTAGAATTTTCTACACCTGAAATTGCTCACAACGAATTAAAGGGTAAGAAGATTGCAATTTTGTATTATCTTGAATTAAAGAAGCTATTAATTATATCCTAACAATTAACTATATTGCAAAATATTCTATTCTGATTGTTGAGTTATAGAAGCCTTGAAGAAGCTTCCAATTTTCTGTTATCCTGAATTAAAGAAGCCTTAAATAAATAAACTTCCAATTTTCTATTATCCACAATTAAAGGAAGCTTTTAATTATATTCTAACAATTAACTATATTGCAAAGTATTGTTTCCAGATTTTTGAGTTATAGAGGTCTTGGAGAAGCTTCTAATTTTCTATTATCCACAATTAAAGAAGCTTTAAATTACATCCTAACAATTAACTATATTGCAAAGTATTGTATTCTGATTTTTTAATTATAGAAGCCTTGAAGAAGCTCCCAATTTTCCATTATCCTGAATTAAAGGAGCCTTGAAGAAACTCCCAATTTTCTATTATCCTGAATTAAAGAAGCTTTTAATTATATCCTAACAATTAATTATATTGCAAAATATTGTATTCTGATTTTTTAATTATAGAAGCCTTGAAGAAGCTTCCAATTTTCTATTATCCTAAATTAAAGAAGCCTTGAAGAATCTCCCAATTTTCTATTATCCTGAATTAAAGAAGCCTTGAAGAAACTCCCAATTTTCTATTATCCTGAATTAAAGAAGCTTTTAATTATATCCTAACAATTAAGTATATTGCAAAGTATTGCTTTCTGATTTTTGAGTTATAGAAGCCTTGAAGAAGCTTCCAATTTTCTATTATCTTTAATTAAAGAAGCCTTGAAGAAACTTCCAATTTTCTATTATCCTGAATTAAAGAAGCTTTCAATTACATCCTAACAATTACCTGTTTTATTACAAAGAATTGTATTGTGTCTTTGATTTTTTAGTTATAGAAGCCTTGAAGAAGCTTCCAATTTTCCATTATCCTGAATTAAAGAAGCCTTGAAGAATCTTCCAGTTTTCTATTATCCAGAATTAAAGAAGCTTTCAATTACATCCTAACAATTACCTGTTTTATTACAAAGAATTGTATTGTGACTTTGATTCTTGAGTTACAAAAGCCTTGAAGAAACTCCCAATTTTTCATTATCCTGAATTAAAGAAGCCTTAAATAAATAAACTTCCAATTTTCTATTATCCACAATTAAAGAAGCTTTTAATTATATCCTAACAATTAACTATATTGCAAAGTATTGTACACTGATTTTTTAGTTATAGAAGCCTTGAAGAAGCTTCCAATTTTCTATTATCCTAAATTAAAGAAGCCTTGAAGAAGCTTCCAATTTTCTATTATCCTGAATTAAAGAATCCTTAAATAAATAAACTCTCAATTTTCTATTATCCTAAATTAAAGAATCTTTTAATTATATAACTATTCTATTGCACACAATTTTATTCTGACAATGTATTATTGAATTTTCAGGTTGCGGCAGGAATTGAATCAAGATTCGGCGAAGAACTTCCACCGCCGTCTTCGAACTCATTTGGCGTATTCTCAAGCTCCAGTTCCCACAGCAGGACTGGTCCGGATGGCAAAACAATATCCCATAAAACTTCCACCACCGGCGTGAACGACAATGGGAAAATTACGTTCAGAACTGTTCAAGATTAGAATTAATCGCTTAACGGATCGATAGACGACAATAATTGGCTTAAGTTGACAATTTTCCTTCTTTTTTTTCCCCCCATTTTCAACCCTTTACACCCAAGATTCTCCGTAGCTCAGGATAATTAAAGTTATTTCGCGAAATGTAATTTGAAATCGAGCGGTTGCCGTACAAATACTCACTGTACTTAAGAAACACCGTAAGCATAGAATTTTCTGTGCACGAATCTTTTTATAACTTGATAAATCGAAGAGTTTTTTTTTTTTTTCGGAAAAGAGACAATATAGAAAAATACAATTTATTGTATTTTTTTATAGGTATACAAGATGCTTATTTTTTTTGTACACGTATACAAGAATTGTAATAAATGAATCCGATAAAAGATTGTTATAAATAATTGTGTAAATTATTGCTTTACGCAAATTTAATCTTGTACGATTTAATAATAAAAACTGTTTTTAACAAATTTTAATTGGCAAAATGTTAAAGAAAGAAAAGAAATTTTGGCGATCGTTGTTAATTAAAATTAGACAGGTGTTAATTATTATAAATTGTAATGATAATTATTATTAAAAGAAGCATTGGATAGGATAGTATATTTTTTCTTTTCCGAAAAGCTCTTCGATTGTTTTATCGCGTTAAGCAAAGATATGTACTTAAGTTTAACCCTTTCGATACGAAGAATGTAAGTATGTAACACAATTGATTTCGTTTTGCTTCTACAAAAATAGTATCCATTAATTTTGTTGCAATTTTTAGCGCGCGTTTTATTGGAATTTTGATCCACGATCGAATGTAATTTTTATTGCAATTTTCTCTGTAGATTTTGTTTCAATTTTTATTGTAATCCCATGTGTAATTTTTATTTATAATTCAGTGCAATTTTTGCTGCTACTTTTAGTTATAATTCAGTGCAATTTTTACTGCAACTTTTATTTATAATTCAGTGCAATTTTTATTGCAATTTTCTCTATAATTCTGAATAATTTTTATTACAATTTCTTCTATAATCTGATATACAATTATTATTTGCAATCCAATGTAATTTTTATTGCAAGTTTTAGTTATAATTCAGTGCAATTTTTACTGCAACTTTTATTTATAATTCAGTGCAATTTTTACTGCAACTTTTATTTATAATTCAGTATAATTTTCGTTGCAATTTTCTCTATAATTCTGAATAATTTTTATTCCAAATTCTACTATAATCCAATACACAATTATTATTTGCAATCCAGTGCAATTTTTACTGCAACTTTTATTTATAATTCAGTGCAATTTTTACTACAATTTTTATTCCAAATTCTACTATAATCTAATACACAATGTTTATTTATAATTCAGTGCAATTTTTACTGCAACTTTTATTTATAATTCAGTGCAATTTTAATTGCAACTTTTACTTATAATTCAGTATAATTTTCGTTGCAATTTTCTCTATAATTTTGAATAATTTTTATTACAATTTCTACTATAATCTAATACACAATGTTTATTTATAATTCAGTATAATATTGAATCCAATTTTTATGTATAATTGTAGTATAACTTTTATTGCATTTATCGTCATTATAAATAACGATAAATTTTAACGAGCAAAACGTTTTTTAATTTAAAGAATTATGTATAGAAAGGGTTAAATTTAAGTACGATTGCAATTCCTTATAAAATACCTCTTAAATAAAGACGATTCCACGTTTTACCTTTTAGAATATTCATAAAATATTACGAATATTAATAATTAATATTCTAACTATTTACTGTACGTATTTAATATGGTGCAATTTTATCCTCTCTATGTTGTTATATTTAAATTTCTATTATTAAGCAGCGCGTTTCGAAATTTTCTTTCTGTAAGAAAGACGATTAAATACAGTATACTTATTTACTAATATACAATTTGTATTTTATTAAACACACAATACACAACGTAAACCTATTTACAATAGTTAAAAATTGGGGGTGAAAATATTAATAATAATTCTTTTCATTATATTAAACTTTCTAGTACACAATTTGTATTTTTATTTAATACAAAAGATACATAATACAATATTGTCTACAATAATTAAAAATTGATGGTGAAAATATTAATAATAATTCCTTCCATTATATTAAATTTTCTAGTATACAATTTGTATTTTTATTAAATACAAAATTACGTGGAATGATTAAAAATTGAGGGTGAAAATATTAATAATAATTCCTTCCATTATACTAAATTTTCTAGTACACAATTTGTATTTTTATTTAATACAAAAGATACATAATACAATATTGTCTACAATGATTAAAAATTGAAGGTGAAAATATTAATAGTAATTCCTTCCATTATACTAAATTTTCTAGTACACAATTTGTATTTTTATTTAGTACAAAAGATACATAATACAATATTATCTACAATAATTAAAAATTGGGGGTGAAAATATTAATAGTAATTCTTTTCATTATACTAAACTTTCTAGTATACAATTTGTATTTTTATTTAATACAAAAGACACATAATACAATATAGTCTACAATAATTAAAAATTAGGGGTGAAAATATTAATAGTAATTCTTTTCATTATACTAAATTGTCTAGTATAAAATTTGTATTTTTATTAAATACAAAATTACGTGGAATGATTAAAAATTGAGGGTGAAAATATTAATAGTAATTCCTTCCATTATACTAAATTTTCTAGTACACAATTTGTATTTTTATTTAGTACAAAAGATACATAATACAAAATTGTCTACAATAATTAAAAATTGAAGGTGAACAAATTAATAGTAATTCTTTTCGTTATTAAACGTTCATTTAAACACAAAATACGTAATTTTAATACTGTCTACTAATTAAAACTATAATACTGTCCAAATTAAGTAAAACAATACGACGAATCGATAATTTCTTACGTAATAAAATGTTTTAAGTTTTGCTAAGCGGTGGCTCAATTTTGTCATCGATGATTGGCCTAATTTTAGGCCTTTGGAAAATCCTTCGACCTTGATACCAAGGCTCACCACCTTGATAACGACTTTGAATCTGAAACATTGCATTGTGAATGCAAACATAGATGCAAATTAATAAAATGATTTTTATACAATCAAAAAATGTTACTTATTATTAGTATCAATCAGTATAATTATAATTAATTAAGTACAGTGACTGAAAAAAGTATCGATAAACTGTGGATTTTATACTTTTGTTGGAAATATCTTTTTAGACATCGATAGAAATATTTTTAGACATTTCAACAGGAATATTTTTAACATCAAGTTAAAATCTATTTGTTGCTTAATCATTTCTAAGGATTTTATCTCTCATTGCAAATGTATGCAAGAAGGAATCACTTAATTTTCAAAATTACGTAGTAAAAAAAGTATTCTGAATAAAAATTAGAAGTTTCCAGTATATTTATACTTTTTTCGGTTACTGTGTATAGATATATTAAGTATAAAAGGTTTCTTATAATTAGAGTATCGTTTTATAATTATAAACATTCGAAGAAAATTGTTGGGTAAATTTCAATGATTTGGTATACAAATTTATTACGTATCGCGATATATAGGGAATAATATATTACATAAAAGTGTATTAGTACGCTTGACTATACTTGTGGAATATTGTTGTAGAAATTGTAAATCGAAGAACGCGTGCGATTTACGTGATCGTTCGAATTTTCAACTTCGATAAATAAGGCGATGTTTGGGAATTTCTTACAGCTATACTGATAGAGATATGGATTTGGGATTACATGGTATTATTTATCAATATTTGAAGAATACATGTGAATTTTTTCATCCCAAAATTATAATTCTTTCCAAACTTATGCAATATTAATGTTAGAAGCCTTTAATAAATAGAAATTTACAACTTCAATAAATAAGGTGACGTTTGGGAATTTATTATAATTATACTAGTAGAGGTATGAATTTGAGATTACATGATATTATTTGCTAATATTTGAAGAATACATGTGAATTTTTTCATGCCAAAATTATAATTCTTTCCAAACTTATGCAATATTAATGTTAGAAGCCTTTAATAAATAGAAATTTCCAACTTCGATAAATAAGGCGACGTTTGGGAATTTTTTATAACTATACTAATAAAGGTATGAATTTGGAATATTGTGGTATTATTTATCAATGTTTGGAGAATACGTTTGAATTTTTTCATCCCAAAATTATAATTCTTTCCAAACTTATGCAATATTAATGTTAGAAGCCTTTAACAAATAGAAATTTTCAACTTCGATAAATAAGGCGACGTTTGGGAATTTTTTTCAACTATACTAATAAAGGTATGAATTTGCAATTTCGTGGTATTATTTATCAATATTTGCAGAATATGTGTGAATTTTTTCATCCCAAAATTATAATTCTTTCCAAACTTATGCAATATTAATGTTAGAAGCCTTTAATAAATAGAAATTTTCAACTTCGATAAATAAGGCGACGTTTGGGAATTTTTTACAACTATACTAATAAAGGTATGAATTTGGAATTTCGTGGTATTATTAATCAATACTTGAAAAACACATGTGAATTTTTTCATCCCAAAATTATTATTCTTTCCAAACTTATGCAATATTAATGTTACAAGCCTCTAATAAATAGAAATTTTCAACTTCGATAAATATTTAAGCAAACTTCAATGATTTCGTATACAAAATTGATTACGTATCACGATATATAGGTAATAATATATTACATAAAAGTGTATTAAAATACTTCACCATACCTGTGGAATATTGTTGTAGAAATTGTAAATCGACGAACGCGTGCGATTTACATAATCCTTCGAATTTTCCAATCCACGAATTCCATCCACTATTGGAATCTCGTTATTCCTCGAATCGTCCGACAATTTTGTTATCAAATTAATAAACAGATTCGTGACAATATTTCCATCGTTATCTCTTCTCGACGAGATGGAAATATTACAGATTGCATTCTTGCATTTATCGATAGACGATTTGCTCGCGTTTTCGCTCGCAATTATTTGAATATTATTAATTACCGTTGGCTGTTCTATTAAATCGTCCTACGAAATGTTTAATAACAGTGTGTAAACATTTTGACAACGTAGAATTTATTTTATATAGTAAAATCTTCTTCTTTGCGAGCTTTGATTAAAAATTATTGAATTTTGCAGACGATGTAGAATTTATTTTATTTATTAGACGTTTAGAAATTTCTTTTTTGCGAGCTATGATTAAAAATGATTGAATTTTGCTGACGATGTAGAATTTATTTTATTTATTAGAAGTTTAGAAATTTCTTCTTTGCGAGCTATGCTTAAAAATCATTGAATTAGAAACTCTGCGACAATTGCAAACTTCGTGTAAAATTGATTAGAATTATTTACAATAATTGCAAGCATCGTAGAAAATTAATTGGAATTATTAGTAATTGTTGCAAGCATCGCGTAAAATTGATTAGAATTATTTACAATAATTGCAAGCATCGTAGAAAATTAATTGGAATTATTAGCAATAGTTGCAAGCATCGCGTAAAATTGATTAAAATTATTTACAATAATTGCAAGCATCATAGAAAATTAATTGAAATTATTAGTAATAGTTGCAAACTTCGCATAAAATTGATTAGAATTATTTACAATAATTGCAAGCATCATAGAAAATTAATTGAAATTATTAGTAATAGTTTTAAGCATCGTGTAAAATTGATTAGAATTATTTACGATAATTGCAAGCATCGTAGAAAATTAATTGTAATTATTAGTAAAAGTTGCAAACTTCGCATAAAATTGATTAGAATTATTTACGATAATTGTAAACCTTGCATAACATTAATCAAAATATCAAAACGATGCTTAAACGTACAATTTTTCTAAAATTACATTAATTACAATAATAATCGATATATAGAAAAGCTACGTAAAATCTAAACGCAATGGCAAATGGTTTACTCATGACAATTATTATTTTTGTATAACAATACTTACAAAAATATTAATATACAATAATTATTCCTTCCAATTTAATCAGATTAAAATAAAAATGAACTGTAATCAATTATTACCAATTTTCGACGCTTAATTAAAATACACGGAAAAAAATTAAAAGTCGCTTTAGTAGAAATTGCATCGAACAATCGAATAATCAAATACAAGATAACAAAAAATTCATTTTTAACCTTTACTTCAGTTTAATTACCATTATTTTCATAGCAAGTATAATCGAACCATTTCTATCAAAAATAAACTAAAAACAACTTTAATAAAAAGCTAATCGAGTAATCGATTAATCAATTAAACAATATTAAATTAAACAATGATAAAAAATAAATAGAACATAATAATAATCGATTAAAACCTGAAAATTCGAACAACGAAATAATGAACTAATAAAAATTACTTACTTGCAACGATCGACTTCTTTTTTTCAAATTCCTCGATTTCTCAATTTCGAATTCAGCGCCAGCGTTCAAACCGAAATGCAAATTCTCCAAAATCTTCGAATTAATCGTTGGCCCCTCAAACTTATTTAAATTCGCGTAATCTTTTCCAATTTCTCTCTCGTCGAAAGCTTCGACGTTCGCAAGTATTTCCGCGCACGACGCGAACGTTTTCCCATCGAAGAACATCGTGAAAAAATATAAAAGTATAATTTTATCAATATTCGCTCGCATCGTTTCTGAGATTCGAACTAAGCACGACGATTTTACGATGCATTTGTTTCAAGAGATTTCGAAGCAGTTGCGCAAAGAAACCCGGCGACTTATTTTTCAAGGAAGGGATAAATACATCGAAACCGGATGTGTACAGTATAGTATAATAATGACAATGATTGCGTGGAAGTAAGCGTGTAAGAAAATTACAATGACCTTAACGAGTGCAAGAAAAGGAAATGTTTTAAGGCGAACAGATTCGAATCGGTTAATTTAATTGCTTGTTTCCGGTTCGCTTGTCGATTTCCAATCTTTTCCACGCTTTCTTTTATTCATCTTCAACGTTAACGTAATCGTGTAATAACACGTAATGTAATATAAACTCTATAATAATAATAATAAGTGAAACGAGAAATGTATAATAATAGGTAACGATTTTTTATTAACGAAAATATCGAAGCATTGAATTGTTTAATTTTGTGCTTTTGAAGATTCGAAAAAAATACTGGCGTATTCTTTGAAGTTTTCTCTGTGGAATAAGCTTTCCTCTACTTCGTTATGACTATTTGATGACGTGTAGTATAATAATTTGTATATTCATGTTGCATTCGTTGAAGTGTAGTTGATCTTGTAACTCGTCTGTGTTGGAACATAATTTATAACAAAATTTCTCGGCTTCTAGTGGGCTGATTTCGATGCTCATTGGCTTAAATTAAAGAGGAAGGTTTCTAGAATATTATCTTACAGAAGTTTGCAATTATCTCTTGTTGTTCCTTTGTTATAAACAAATACATTTCGCGTCATAGTAAATTACTAAGACAGTTTCTGAAGATAAATATTAATTTCTCAGCTCCTAGACTTGCAATTTCAATAAACCTTGGCTTAAATTAAAGAGGAAGGTCCTAAAACTATTACCTTACAGTATTTTGCAAGTAGCCATTGCAGTTCATTTGTTATAAACAAATACATTTCGTATTATAGTAAATTACTCAGACAGTATCCAAAGAAAAATATTAATTTCTCAGCTCCTAGATTTGCGATTTCAATAAACCTTGGCTTAAATTATAGTGAAAGGAACCAGAAATATTATCTTATAGTATTTTGCAAGTAGCCATTGCAGTTCATTTGTTATAAACAAATACAATTCGCGTCGTGGTAAATTACTCAGACAGTATCCAAAGAAAAATATTAATTTCTCAGCTCCTAGATTTGCGATTTCAATAAACCTTGGCTTAAATCAAAGAGGAAGGTCCGAAAACTATTACCTTACAGTATTTTGCAAGTACCTCTTGTAGTTCATTTGTTTTAAACAAATATATCGCGTTATACTAGATTACTCTGAAAGTATCCGAAGAAAAATATTAATTTCTCAGCTCCTAGATTTGCAATTTCAGTAAACCTTGGCATAAATTAAAGAGGAAGGTCTTAAAACTATTATGTTACAGTATTTTGCAAGTAGTCATTGCAGTTCATTTGTTATAAACAAATACATTTCGCGTTATACTAGATTACTCTGAAAGTATCCGAAGAAAAATATTAATTTCTCAGCTCCTAGATTTCCAATTTCAATAAACCTTGGCTTAAATTAAAGAGGAAGGTCTCTAGCATATTATCTTATAGTATTTTGCAAGTAGCCATTGCAGTTCATTTGTTATAAACAAATACATTTCGCGTCGTGTTAGATTACTCATAATAACTAAAAATTAAAATCTGATCCCTGGAATTAATCCAAAATTCCCATGAATAAACGAGCAAACGTAGCTTATAAAGAAAAAGAAAACAGAAAGAAAAGAGAATAGAATAAAGAATTAAAGAAAAGGAAATAGACAAAATAAATTTTGTACAATATTACCAAAATTACCAATTATAAAAGAAAATTGGACGAATAATTTTAACGTTACGAATAAATCAAAATACATTCCGCAATTTATGGAATTTCTCCGAGTTTTCTCTATTTCCTAGAATCAAAGATTAAGGCAATTAAGCGTGATACACATCTGTCGCGTCGAATGAGAAACGAAAGGGAGGCAAAAAGGAAGGGAGAGACGAAAATTAGACGCGAACTCATCTGTCATTTTAAACAAGACGTCGCGAACGGAGGTGAGCCATTCATTTTGTCACTCGACGTTCGTTTTAAGGGGCGCACGAATTACAAGACTCGTTTACGAGACGATATCTCACGGTTTGATGGACGATTTCCGAGAAAACGAAAAACTCTTTCGCGCCGCGTTTCTTCTCCCCTTTGTTTCTTCAACGATTCGAACGAAGTATATTCTAAAAATAACCGTGAGGACTGAAATATGCGTTGTTTCGAGTTCCGTTGCGAGAAAGAAGAAGAATTTAATTTTATTCGTTGTCTAATTCGTGTGACTGAAATTTAGATGAAATGTTTTGGACGAAATTAATCGTGAAACGAATTTAGAAAAGAATTGGAAAGAAATTAACAAGGGCTAATTTCATTTATTAATTAATTCTTATGATTAAAATATCAATGAAATTAATAGTGAGACGAATTGAGAAAAGAGTCGAATTAGAAAGAAATTAACAAGAGCTAATTTCATTTGTTAACTAATTCTAATGATTAAAATATTGATGAAATGTTTGATTAAATTAATCGTGAGACGAAGTGAGAAAAGTATGAGAAAGAAATTAGCAAGAGTTTAGTTTCATTTATTAACTAATTCTTATGATTAAAATATCGATGAAATGTCTCATGAAATTAATCATAAGACGAATTGAAAAAAAAGTCGAATTAGAAAGAAATTAACAAGAGCTAATTTCACTTATTAACTAATTCTTGTGATTAAAATATCGATGAAATTAAACGTGAAATGAATTGAAAAACAAGTTGAATTAGAAAGAAATTAGCAACAGCTAATTTCATTTATTAACTAATTCTTATGATTAAAGTATCGATGAAATATCTCATGAAATTAATCATGAGACGAATTAATAAAAGAGTCAAATTAGAAAGAAATTAGCAACAGCTAATTTCACTTATTAACTAATTCTTGTGATTAAAATATCGATGAAATATCTCATGAAATTAATCATGAGACGAATTAATAAAAGAGTCAAATTAGAAAGAAATTAGCAACAGCTAATTTCACTTATTAACTAATTCTTGTGATTAAAATATCGATGAAATTAAACGTGAAACGAATTGAAAAACAAGTTGAATTAGAACGAAATTAACATAAGCTTAATTTCATTTATTAACTAATTCTTATGAATTAAAATATCGATGAAATTAATCGTGAAATGAATTGAAAAACAAGTTGAATTAGAAAGAAATTAGCAACAGCTAATTTCACTTATTAATTAATTCTCAAGATTAAAATATCGATGAAATTAATCGTGAAACGAATTGAAAAACAAGTTGAATTAGAACGAAATTAACATAAGCTTAATTTCATTTATTAACTAATTCTTATAAATTAAAATATCGATGAAATTAATCATGATACGAATTGAGAAAAGAATTTAATAGAAATTAGCAACAGCTAATTTCACTTATTAATTAATTCTCATGATTAAAATATCGATGAAATATCAATGAAATTAATCGTGACACGAATTGAGAAAAGAATTAGAAAGAAATTAGCAACAGCTAATTCCATTTATTAACTAATTCTTGTGATTAAAATATCGATGAAGTATCTGATGAAATTAATCTCCAATCATTAATTAACCCTTAAGTATTAATCGAATTGAGTATCACTTTAAAAGCGTGGAGATCGTTATTAAAATATTGCACATTTTTCATCGTAATACTAAATAATTATATATGAAATTTAATTGAATAACCATGTATAATTATATACGAATAATTATTATTACATATATAATTATTATTGAATAGTTATTATTACATATAGTTATAATTATAATGTTATATACAGTTATAATTATATTCAATATAATTATAATTAATTATAATTATAATTATAATTATATTGAATAGTTATAATTATAATTATATTGAATAGTTATAATTATAATTATATTGAATAGTTATAATTATATATAATTATTATTGAATAACTATATATATTATTATATATGTAATTTAATTTTCAAATAATCGTCTAACAAAATCCACAAATTTCACACGGATTTTATTCTTCGTAAATTATTAATACTCGGAATAATTGAAACATTTAATTGTTAATTATTATTGAATCGTTAAACGCGTTAAAATTCTTGATCGTCGATTTCCAATTGGAATTTAATATATTTATTATCCCAGCTTCAAGATTATTATTGTATATAATTATCATATAGATGCAAAGTAATGTTGGGAAACATATTCAAAGTGCGCGTGCGCTCTCTGGGCCTCATTGCTCTCAAGACGAGTCGTTGTACTCTCAATTGTTTGAGTAACCCATAGTTTGTAACGCACGTATTACATTGCTTATCCAGTATATCAGGTTGCACTCTTTCCTCCTTTCCCCAACTCCGAATCAACAAATAACGAACAACGCTTCGTGTATTAATCGATTTATTATTCGTCATGATTTCGCAATCATTTGTACATCGCGCTGTATCATTTTCGCTTCGCTATTTACACAATATTCCGTAAACGATTTGCAAAAATTTCACCATTGCAAAAATGATGAAAATCCACCGGGTTTACAATTATTACAAAACCCAACGAATTTATTTATTTACAGCGAGCCGCTAAATTATTAACGCGTAATTAAATAAGCGGTCTGATTAATATTAATATACAATTAAAAAGATTAATCGTTAATAATTAAACTATAATAGTCAATCATTAATCAAGGAAATTGTGCTTCGATTGAATTAAATTCGATCTGTTGATTGAAATTAATTCCTAATTATTTATTCGATTCTTGCTTAACAAAAGCAAATCCATTAAATTTATTTCTTTAACTTTGCTTGTTTTCAAATTTATTGCATACAAATTCGAATAGCCTGTTATTGTTATTGTTATTAATTGAATTTTACGCGTATTTGTTATAATAAAACAATATTAAAAGTTTTACTATTATTCTTTAACTTGCGAAGCTCCGCACAATTTTTGTTTATTTGCACGAATAATTTTGTGGCTCGCGGTACATTTAAAACACTGTATATATATATATAGGTTGTATGTATATACAAAAATACAAAAGAGGATATTGGCACACTCGAAACACATTCATTCAGTGGCAAGCGAAGCGTATCACATCGGTTTCAAAACGTCTCACACACTTTTTTTCGCCGCTCAATTACACGTGTTACACGTGCTAAGGTAAACGAGCCAATTACTGCCACTGTTCCCCATAACTGTCACTCGAATTCGTTTTACTTAATAGCAAAGTAACGTACGAATAATAAAAAGTAAACAAAGAAATTTTCCTACGAAATTTGGACGTGGGTTTTAGGTAACAAAATATAAACAACGTATATTCGTTTACATTTGATTTTTGTAAATTAATATTGGGAGGTAATGTGATCTGATGAACATTGAAAGGTGAACAATTATGGTTATGAAGTATGGTAACCGTGTCATTATTCAGTAATTGCGATAACTTTACTGTATATGGAAGGAAATTATAACTTAATCATTTTAGTTCGAATATTCCATTATAGCCAATGTTTGAGGATTTTTTACAGTTATATTGATAAAGATACGGATTTGGGATTACGTGGTATTATTTGTAAATATTTGAAGAATACGTGTGAATTTTTTCATCACAAAATTATTATTTTTTTGAAAATTATGCTATATTAAAGTTTGAAGCGTTTAATAAATAGAAATTTTCAACTTCGATAAATAAGGCAAGGTTTGGGATTTTTTTATAACTATACTAATAAAGATATGAATTTGGAATTTCGTGGTATTATTTATCAATATTTCGAGACTACGTGTGAATTTTTTGATCCCAAAATTATTATTCTTTCCAAACTTATGCAATATTAATGTTAGAAGCCTTTAATAAATAGAAATTTCCAACTTCGATAAATAGAGCAATGTTTGGGAATTTATTATAACTATACTAATAAAGGTATGAATTTGGGATTACACGATATTATTTGTTAATATTCGAAGAATACGTGTGAATTTTTTCATCCCAAAATTATTATTTTTTTCAAACTTATGCAATATTCATTTCAGAAGCCTTTAATAAATAGAAATATTCACATTCAATAAATAGAGCAATGTTTGGGAATTTATTCTAATTATACTAGTAGAGATATGGATTTAGAATTAGACGGTATTATTGGCTAATATTTGAAGAATACATGTGAATTTTTTGATCCCAAAATTATAATTCTTTCTAAACTTATGCAATATTAATGTTAGAAGCGTTTAATAAATAGGAATTTCAAACTTCGATAAATAAGGCGACGTTTGAGAATTTTTTACAACTATACTAATAAAGGTATCGATTTGGAATTTCGTGGTATTATTTATCAATATTTGAAAAACACATGTAAATTTTTTCATCCCAAAATTATGATTCTTTCCAAACTTACACAATGCTTCCTATCAGAAGCTTCACCCATCCTAAATAATCTTAAAATTGCCACTTTCAATGTATGTTCCAAATCACAAATTTCAAATTCCAATACTAATTTCAACGCAATTAATAGAACAAGCTTATTTAAATTACTTCCCATCTATCAGCAATCCTTAGAACATATAAAAAACATGTTCATAAATAAAAGAGATCCGTTGAACAATATTATAACGAGAAACTGGATCGAATCTTTCTACTAAACACGTTCCAAAATAGTAGAATAAAGTTACTTAAATCGACAACCTTAAAGTGGCAGTACGTGGTACATTTACCCTACATGTAAACGCGCGGCTTCTTAAACACGGAATTGGCAGTTTAACGCAGGGTTTGGCAGTTCTATCGAATACAATACAGTCTCCTATATTCGAACATTCATTACAAAATTTCGCCGTCCGTAATTGTAAAATAAATACAATTAGAATGGAACCTCCAATTCTTTAATTAAACTCGTGCTCTACTCGTCAATCGTTACCAAAATTGTCAAATAAATACAATTAAAATGGAACCTCTACTTCTTTAATTAAACTCGTAAAAATATTAATTCGAATTCTACTCGTTAATCATTACCAAAATTGCCAAATAAATACAATTAAAATGGAAGCTCTACTTCTTTAATTAAACTCGTAAAAATATGAATTCGTGCTCCACTTGTTAATTGTTACAAAAATTGCCAAATAAATACAATTACAGTCCCAGTTTTTTAATTAAACTCGTAAAAATATGAATTCGTACTCTACTTGTTAATTGTTGCCAAAATTGCCAAATAAATACAATTAGAATGGAAGCTCCACTTCTTTAATTAAACTCGTAAAAATATGAATTCGTACTCTACTCGTTAATCATTACCAAAATTGCCAAATAAATACAATTAAAATGGAAGCTCTACTTCTTTAATTAAACTCGTAAAAATATGAATTCGTGCTCCACTTGTTAATTGTTACAAAAATTGCCAAATAAATACAATTACAGTCCCAGTTTTTTAATTAAACTCGTAAAAATATGAATTCGTACTCTACTTGTTAATTGTTGCCAAAATTGCCAAATAAATACAATTAAAATGGAACCTCTACTTCTTTAATTAAACTCGTAAAAATATGAATTCGTGCTCCACTTGTTAATTATTATCAAAATTGCCAAATAAATACAATTAGAATGGAAGCTCCACTTCTTTAATTAAACTCGTAAAAATATGAATTCGTACTCTACTCGTTAATCATTACCAAAATTGCCAAATAAATACAATTAAAATGGAAGCTCCACTTCTTTAATTAAACTCGTAAAAATATGAATTCGTACTCTACTCGTTAATTATTATCAAAATTGCCAAATAAATACAATTAAAATGGAACCTCAACTTCTTTAATTAAATTCGTAAAAATATTAATTCGAATTCTACTTGTTAATCGTTACCAAAATTGCCAAATAAATACAATTATAGTCCCATTTCTTTAATTAAACTCGTAAAAATATGAATTCGTACTCTACTTGTTAATTGTTACTAAAATTGCCAAATAAATACAATTAGAATGGAACCTCAACTTCTTTAATTAAATTCGTAAAAATATTAATTCGTACTCTACTCGTTAATTATTACCAAGATTGCCAAACAAACACAATTACAGTCCCATTTCTCTAATTAAAACCGGTGAAAATATGAATCCGTCCAAAAGTTCACCGTCCTAAATTGCAAAGTAAATTATGGTAAAAATAATAATTAGCGTAGCCACTTTGCATTAGTGTAACGCTACCTTTTTTATTCTACGGTCTTAACGCTAGGTTTACGGAACTCGTTACACGTTGACGCGTTTTAGATTTCATACACCTAAAATTGTAGAGACGATAAATATTATTTTTCAGTACTTTTTTCAGTACGTCAACTTTAATCAATAGAATGGTTTGAACACGTATTCTAATTGATTCTCTTCGTCATCACGCTTCTAATTTTCGAATATTTATATAAGGTATGCGTATTTTTCCGCAAGTTTGTCGATTTATACAATTAACGTCCGTAAACCTAGTGTTAAATTTTCCGGCGATTACGAAGCTACTCTAAGTCAAAAAACGGAAGGAAGAGAAAGATAAAGCTTCTGAATTTCTGCGCATTTATAATAAATTTAACCCTTTGCGGACGAGTGTCGACAAATAGCCGCGAAAATTTGTTCAATCTTCCGTGTCGATTTTCATAATCTTCAATGTCAATTTTCATAGCAAGAATTTTGAATTAGCGGCTTTAATAGGCACTCTTGATAATAATTACGCGAAAATTCGTCAAGTGTTGTTTAATTCTGTCCACAATAAAGATTCATAATCGAGTATTTATTCTTTCTCATCCGCAAATGGTTAAGTATACGAAAGAAAAATACTTAATGCACGTAACACGCGAAAAAAATGCAAATAATTAAAAGCGAAACACTTTTATCGCGATACTTAAACGATGAGAAATAAACGTCTACTTAAACGTAAAGAAAAATGAAAGAAAAATAGTTAAACAATCCGTGTAAAGTTCGTCTACTCGGTAACACAAAGAAATCGATAGAACGTAGTGCGAAATAAAAGTTAAATTCAATTCTCGTATATCTTTCCTTTACCAAGAAACAAAAATAATGGTTAAATAATTCGCGTTAACTTTAAGTTTACGGAAACATTTTTACGTAAATTTAACGTTACAATTTACGTCACGCGTTGACGCATTTCAGATTTCGATACACCTAAAATTGTAGAGACGATAAATATTAGTTTTCAATACTTTACGCGTTAACTTTAATCAATACTCACGATTCTCTTCATTCTCACGCTTCCAATTTCGATTATTTACGTATATACACGTATTTTTCCGTAAGCCTGTTATCAAATTATGCTTATAACATCCGTAAACCTAACGTTAAATAAAAATCTCTCCAAAAAAAAGAAACAAATCCGCGATATAAAATAAATCAACCGAAAGCAATGGAAAATAAATTCTCCTCACATTCTTGACTTAGAGAACACGCTTTCGCAATGATCTTACAAAAACAATTTGATCTCAAAGATCTTGAAAAATCGATCTTAAACAGCTACCGTTATTTAAGTACTACACAGAGTTTATTTACAAATATGATTAGCGACGAGACTTTACTCGTTTTCTTCTCGTCTCTCGCCGCTCGCTTTTGGGTAATTTTCACGGGAGAACACGCCGGGTGATTACAAGGAAATGGTTAAACGTATCTGGTTAATTGGGTGTGGAAATCCTGAAGGCAGACGATCAGTTGACTAAACGTTGGCCTCTCGTCAGCTGACATTGCCCAACAGTATGCCATAACGGCGAATAATTCGTCGGGGCAATTTATCGGCTGAGCTAACCTGTATCCGTCGCGGAGATACGAAGCCATCTCGAACGCGTCCACTTCCACGTACGGTTGCTGCGCCAACGTTGTCAACTCCCATAACAACACTCCGAACGCCCACTGAAACGTCAACAACGTTATGCAAGTTATCAGGTGCACCTATTACGTTTCGTTTCGAATCGGCGGTTATTACATTCGTACAAGTGTTCGTATAAACCTGTTGTAAAATCAGTTTATTATACGATACATCAACGTATTAAATAACAAAGGATTCGCGTATGCAGTCTACAATGAAATAAGAATAAGTAAAAGAGCTATTGGAAACTTTCAACTTTCTGCGTTGCACGCAACGACAGTGACAGTGCTTTCTGCTTTCGACTCTCGGCTATTAAACTAACCCCAAAGGAGAAAAACCAAAACCTTGTGCGCACTACGGATAACCCCTCCACAAGGCACGGCTTAAGATGCTTGAATGATGAGAACTATACGCCGTCGATGCTTCACACATCTGACATCATCGTTGCATTCCAACAAAACCGTATTATTTTGTCAAGCTTCGCGTTGAATCAGTTTTGGCCTATATTTATGCATTATTGCATGAACTGTTATTGAACGGAGGTTATATTTATATTATTACGTTATAGAATATAGAATATGGAAGAACTGTTATCGAATAAAGAATAGATTTATGCATCATTGCATGAACTGTTATCGAACAGTTTTATTAATTTCAATTATGAAGTCTTTCAATATTGAAGGATTTCCATTGCGTGGAAATTCGAATCTTGGCAAAAGGACGAGTATTTAAAAATTTGGAATACATGAATATTTAGCGAACGTACGTTTAAAATTCATCGCGTTATTGTTTATAATGGTGACACGACGTTAAGTACATTGTGTCCAAGAAATAACTATTAACACTATTCGTGACCATTAATTCGTAACTATATAAAAAAGGAAAACGAAATGTGTGAAACCGATTAAGCAAACGATAAAAGAATTGTCATAAAGTTAAACAGACGAAAGTGATATAACAATGAACGTAGAATCTTAAACCGAATATTTTTTTAAACCGGGCGTGCTATGAATAGTGTTAAAAGTCTTGCTATCGGTGACATTAAATAAGACTGAACGTTTATTATACTTTCCCCGATATTAACACCTGTTAAATAATCAATTGAAACAGTACGATTCTTCGGATCTTCGTCATGAGAAAAAAAAAAGAATAAAGTTAACAATTTTGTATACAGTGATAGAGAATTTTGTTGGTGATATTATTCTTAATTCGTACGCGGCGAGAAATGAATTTATTAGTTACTATTATAGCTGTTCTATACATGACAGTGCAGTATTGTTACATAAATTCAGAAAATACCGTGGCGTACTATAGAAAAAATATACATACGCGTGATTTGAACGAATGGTTGCACAATTTTTTGAACCCGTAACGAAATGGTTAACATAACCATTTTTAACTTTGCAAGTTTCCTAAAATATATAACTGTTGTTGTACATAAATACGCGCGCGTGTAATAGTTAATATGTCGACGAGACGTCGAGTGAATTTTAAAATATTCGGGTGAATTTAAAAAAAAAAAAAAAAAAGTCGAGTGAATTTTAATGCTTGGAAACGTAATTTTCGCGCAACTTCGAGGATGAAATTTGAAATTTGGCGTGAGAATCGACGCGTCCCGCGAATCTATCGTTAATAATCTATTGTCTATGTATTTAATAGTCTATTGTTAATTTAAAATCTTGCAAATGAAAAAGGAACGATTTACTCACCACGTCGGAAGCGGTGCTGAAAGTTTTGTTGAGCAAACTTTCGATAGCCAGCCATTTGATGGGTCGATTCTCGTTGTCGCCGAGGCAATGATAATCTTGTGGAAATAAATCTCTGGCCAGCGCGTTGTCCGTGATTTGAACCCTCAGATCATCGTCAACCCTAATAACAGGCATCGTCTTCGATTAGGGTAAACGTACCTTTAACCCTTCGCGGAAGAATGTTGCAAATAATTGCACAATCCTCTTACAATTAGATATTTTGGACACAAGTGGATTTGTGCATTTGGACGCGAAACATTCGGGATTATTATTGCAAGCAATGTAATAAACAATTAAATAAGAATTTCGATGGTTTTATTCGGTGGTTTTTAAATTTGATCAATAGGGCGATGTTTGGGAATTTTTTATAGTTATACTGATAGAGATATGGATTTGGGATTTCGTGGTGTTATTTGGTAATATTTGAAAAATACGTGTGAATTTTTTCATCCCAAAATTATTATTTTTGTGAAAGTTATGCTATATTCATGTTAGAAGCGTTTAATAAATAGAAATTTCCAACTTCGATAAATAAGGAGATGTTTGGGAATTTATTATAATTATACTAGTAGATATATGGATTTGGGATTACATGGAATTATTTGCTAATATTTGGAGAATATATGTGAATTTTTTCATCCCAAAATTCTTATTTTTTCCAAACTTATGCAATATTAATGTTAGAAGCCTTTAATAAATACAAAAGTTCCAACTTCGATAAATAAAGCGATGTTTGGGAATTTTGTATAACTATACTAATAAAGGTATGAATTTGGAATTTCGTGGTATTATTTATCAATGTTTGGAGAATACGTTTGAATTTTTTCATCCCAAAATTATTATTTTCTTCAAACTTATGCAATATTAATATTAGAAGCCTTTAATAAATAGAAATTTCCAACTTCGATAAATATGGCGATATTTGAGAATTTATTATAACTATATTAATGAAAGTATGAGTTTAGAATTACGTGGTATTATCTGTTAATATTTGAAGAATACATGTGAATTTTTTCATCCCAAAATTCTTATTTTTTTCAAACTTATGCAATATTAATGTTAGAAGCTTTTAATAAATAGAAATATTCACATTGAATAAATAGAACAATGTTTGGGAATTTATTATAATTATACTAGTAGAGATCTGGATTTGAGATTACACGATATTATTTGTCTATATTTGAAGAATACATGTGAATTTTTTGATCCCAAAATTATTATTTTTTCCAAACTTATGCAATATTAATGTTAGAAGCCTTTAATAAATAGAAATTTCCAACTTCGATAAATAAGGCGATGTTTGAGAATTTATTATAATTATACTAGTAGAAATCTGGATTTGATATTACACAATATTATTTGTTAACATTTGAAGAATACGTGTGAATTTTTTCATCCCAAAATTACAATTCTTTCCAAACTTACACAATGCTTCCTATCAGAATCTTAACCCACCCTAAATAATCTAAAAATTGCCACTCTCAATGTACTATCCAATACACAAATTTAAAATTCCAACGCTAATTTCAACACAATTAATAGCGCAAACTTATTTAAATTACTTCCCATCGATCAACGATCCTTAGAACTTCCTTTCAAGAATAATAAATAACACAAAATAATAGCAAAATTATTATTATTGGAGGAGGGGGAAAAAAAGGATTGAGATAAAAGGTAAAATAATGTTGACACTTACACGCAATTCCTTGCGGCCAAGTCCCTGTGCACGAGTCTCTTCCTGTGAAGATACTGTACCCCTTTCGCAGCTTGAAGGGCCATTTCCACGACTTCTTGCGTGGTGAGTGCCCTCGGTGGCCCTTCGCTGCTCAACTTGCACCTCAGCAAGAACCTCTTCATGTTCTTGTAACCGGTGTGCGGGTACAAGAGAAAAGGCGCGCTTCTGTCCTCTATGGAGACGCCCAAAACGGGAAGCAACGCTGGGTGGCTTAAACCGTACAACGCCAGACCCTCTCGCAACAAAAGTGCCACCTTTTCGAACACATAAACCAGAACGCCTCGTATTAACAACGCGTACATCTTTATTCAACTATTTTAATAAAAACGTGTTTAACGTAAAAATTGTTCCAATCGTTGCAGCATAACATTGTTCGATATAAAAGAGGTTATTTAGGAACATCTTTTTTATATGGTTAATATAATAAATTCGTTACTAATTAATTGGAAATGTACGACAAAGTTCGATATCCTAATTACTGTTATTTGGAAGTCAAAGAAAGGAGTAAGATTGTAATAATATTGGATTAATATTGGATTAATATTAGATTCAAATTGGAATAATATTGGAGTAGTATAGGATTAACATTGGATTCATATTGGATTAATATTGGAATAATATTAGATTAATAATGGATTGATATTGGATTAATATTGGAGTAGTATTGGAATAATATTGGATTAATATTGAATTAATATTGGATAAATATTGGATTAATATTGGATAACTATTGAATTAATATTGAATTGATATTGGATTAATATTGGATTAATATTGTATTAATATCGAATTAATATTGGAATAATATTGGATTAATATTGGAGTAGTATTGGAATAATATTGGATTAATATTTGACCAAAAATGGAATCATATTGGATTAATATTGGATTACTATTGAATTAATATTGTACTAATATTGGATTAATATTGTATTAATATTACACTAAAATTGGAATAATATTGGAGTAGTATTGAAATAATATTGGATTAATATTGGATTACTATTGAATTACTACTGAATTAATATTGAATTAATATTGGATTAATATTGGATTAATATTGTATTAATATTATACTAAAATTGGAATAATATTGGAGTAGTATTGGAATAATATTGGAATAATATTGGATTAATATTGGATTACTACTGAATTAATATTGGATTAATATTGTATTAATATTACACTAAAATTGGAATAATATTGGAGTAGTATTTGATTAATATTGGATTACTATTGAATTAATATTGGATTAATATTGTATTAATATTGTATTAATATTGGATTAATATTGTATTAATATTGGAATAAAATTGGAATAATATTGGATTAATATTGGAATAATATTGGATTAATATTGGATTAATATTGGATTACTATTGAATTAATATTGAATTAATATTGAATTAATATTGGATTAATATTGTATTAGTATTGGATTAATATTGTATTAATATTACACTAAAATTGGAATAATATTGGAGTAGTATTGAAATAATATTGGATTAGTATTGGATTACTATTCAATTACTACTGAATTAATATTGAATTAATATTGGATTAATATTGGATTAATATTGTATTAATATTATACTAAAATTGGAATAATATTGGAGTAGTATTGGAATAATATTGGAATAATATTGGATTAATATTGGATTAATATTGTATTAATATTACACTAAAATTGGATTAATATTGGATTACTATTGAATTAATATTGTATTAATATTGTATTAATATTGGATTAATATTGTATTAATATTGGAATAAAATTGGAATAATATTGGACTAATATTGGAATAATATTGGATTAATATTGGATTAATATTGGATTACTATTGAATTAATATTGAATTAATATTGAATTAATATTGGATTAATATTGTATTAGTATTGGATTAATATTGTATTAATATTACACTAAAATTGGAATAATATTGGATTAATATTGGATTACTATTGAATTAATATCGGATTAATATTGGATTAATATTGGACTAAAATTGGAATAATATTAGATTAATATTGAATTAATATTGGATTAATATTGAATTAATATTGTATTAATATTAAACTAAAATTGGAATAGTATTGGATTAATATTGTATTAATATTAAACTAAGTTTGGAATAATATTGGATTAAATCGTTCCAATTTCTCGTCATAATATTATTCAACACATCTCTATTATTCATAAACATTTATTTCATATGTCACTAATTAATTGAAAATGTACAACAATATATAAATATATTCTATACTCAATAATATTTAACGTAATAATATAAATAAATCCTCTACTCAATATTAATTAATGTAACAATATAAACATCCCCTGTATTCAACAATAATTCCCGTAACAATATAAATATCCCCTTTACATAATAATAATTAATCCACTAACATTCTTCTCTTCTCTACTCGTCGATAATCAAATCTAACAATACAAACATATCCCCAACTCGACAATAATAATCAACAAACGTATCCAACCCAACGATTATATTCTCAACTAGCACTTCATAACAATTACGCGCATATATTTCCTGCCCCGATTAAAATACCTAATAACACACCCATTACACGCCGATTATTCCTCGTTATTTACATAAAAAGGCGCCACGGATGTTGCTGCGATAATTACTCGCCAACCTAATTGCAACGTTATTAATCAAAAAAACCCTGCACTTGAATAATTCGAATTTACTAATTTGAATTTATTCATCAAGATTATTAATCATTTATTAATCAAGATCTGTATATTTCTACCTTTATTTCGCGTTTCACTAATGTTTATATCGTGTAAATAATTGAAAATCAGATACGAGCGCGACGCTTATGTTTATATCGCGTAAATAGTTGAAAATCAGATGCGAGTGCGACACTTGGTTAAGTAGGAAAAGAGAAGAGTGAGAGGGAAATGACTTACTTGGGATTGCGACGCATGTTCGGCCGCTGTTTTCACTAGGACATCCCTAGGGGAAGACGCGCCCTCTTCGTGATAACTGCCTCTGTACACGCGACCGAACGTTCCTTCCATCTCGATGCTGAGAAGGCGTACCCTGCATCTGTAACAAGCGCGATGGGAACCCGTGTATACGTGACTGCGCGTTACGCGGTCGAAGGGAATCGCGGCTAACTAATAATTAGACAGTACAAACTTGTACCTTACAAAATCATTCGCAACTCTGCTGCGTGTGCTCGATTGCACGCCGCATTCGAACGGAAGCTTCGAGTGCCAATAATCGGAGGCTACTCGCGATTGTTCTTTTTTCTTTCCCCCCTTTTTCGTTTTGTTGCTTCGGTTTCTCGTTTTTCTCGGATTTCACGTCGGTCGTTTTTTTAACGTGGCTTCGAACCTTTGGCAGGTCGTTCGTAACAAGTTTGCAATCATTCTTTGCTTCATATATTTCTAGTTGTTATACTATATGTATTATTTTTTTATTTATGTATACACTCATATATATAATATTTTTCTACTAATTATATATATTTCTACTAACGTGTTGTAAAAGTGAATTTTTAATGCACGTTTAAATAACGCGCTATCTACTAAAGTGGGATTGTAATTCACACGTCTTCCTATTGTTTCTTTCGTTTCTAACGCCTTTCCTGTTTTCGACTCTCCAGCGATTTAAACACACGTGTTCTATACCAAGAAAAAACTTGTCCAATAAATTCCTTCTAATCTCAACCATTTCCTTATTTAATCATATTCCCATAACAATATATATTATTCCTCTATTTAACACTTACATTATACTTTTACTGATGCGCCATAATTAAATGGCGAATCATTAACATTACAAATCGTATTTTTGTACACTGGCAGAAAAAAAACCAGGTTATAATTGATTTCTTTTATTGGATCCGTGAATTCTGTTTTTAAAATTCCATCGAAGTATGTTTAATTTATCGTAATACTGCACGATACGTTGTAGTATTCGCTATTTGTTCTTAATCAACACGGTGACGTCATCTATACGTATAGTGTTCCGTTTAGAATTTATATACTTATGAATTGCACACGTGCGTTTTGACCACCATGTGCACCGAGCGTAAGGCTAAGGATTGAGGTTTTTAGGAACACAGTGCGAGCGCAAATGAACGATAGACTGGCGTAATAGATTGGGTTACTTTGCAAGAGTCAACTGCTAACATTATATTTACATATTCTCGGTTATAATAAACATCCAAGGTAACATTAAGTAGAATCGATTCATTCAAATCCTCAAACCAAAAAGCAACAGTACATTAATGGATTGATCCCGTAAATTTATCAATAAATCAATAAATAAATAAATAATTCATGGAACGAGTTACTAGTAGGTCAAACGCGTTTAATTAAGTTTCGCCTACCTTTGCACGGTAATTTCTTGAATTCTCTCGTGCAATTCTCGGCTGGGTCGATCGTCCAATCTTCTATAAGTAGAAGTAGACGTGGCAGAAGCAGGTGGCGGTGTCTCGGGGGACAAAAACGTTTGCGCAGGACCAACCCCTGTCCCTCTTTCAACGCTGCAAGCTGAACTTAGTCCCCTTGACTCTCTGCAACAATGAAACGTCGCGTTAATTTATTCCCATTCATTCCCCCAACTCAACCTAACCCCAATTTAGTTTATTTCCCAATTTACACTGTTCCACGCTATTATTATAAAGTATCACAGTACCGATCTTAAATATAAAGGGAAATAAGTAAATAATAATCTTGAAACATCGTTTTAGTGCATAATTAAATAAACCGATGAAGAATCGATGTTTCAAGATTATTATTTATTTATTTCCCCTTATATATAAGATCAGTACTGTAATATATAACAAAAACGATGTTTCAAGATTATTATTTATTCATTTCCCCTTATGTAAGATTACTACTGTAATTAGCGTATATTAATTAATCGCGATTGAATCGCTGCAAATTGTTACGCACGAGTTTATAACTGACACGCGTATAAACAATTGACAGCGCACGTGTTTAAAGTGGATTAAAAATAGAGAGTCTACTCACTGAAGAGGATCCCGATGCCTTCGTGCCTTCTTATCGCGAACGTAGTAAGCGATAACGAGAACGAATATAGCAGCGATGAAGGCGCAAGCGCAGCCAATAGCGGCGTAGAACACTTGACCGCCGGAAGATGTTCCGGAAGCGGCGACGAGTACCTCTTCCGCGCCAACGTTGCTCTTGTCCTTCAAGCATATTTTCTTCCGCTTGAAGTCCAAGCTTGTGGTGTTCCTGCGCGACAGCGACACGTTTATACGAAGGCTTAGATCGACCTCCGCGTCGTAAGGGCCGCAATGAAGTGCCAGCGCCCAAGTTTGCAGACCACCAACGGGGATTTCGCCCGCTTGAGATATGTTCAACGAACTGCTCAACGCCGACGGATTGCTGATGTCCACCGACATCGTGTACGGCAACTGGGAAAATAACAACATTCCATTACGATTGTTACACAATTTTATTTAATATCGCATAAATTATTCCAAAATTTCCAAAAATTCCTTTCTTTACTTCTCTTTCATTTATAACAATTCGAGAAATTAAACCAAATCCAGGTAAAATTGAAATACAAACTTCTGGATGACCAAAATATCGAAACAAATGTTAATATAATCGTATTACAAATACCAAATGTAAACGAGTATACAATGTTTATATATTGTAACGTAAACCGAATTCCAAATTTAGTATAACAATTTCTTTACTCGCGATTGTTCATACATTACTTTGCTACTAAATAAAACGAATTCAAGTATCAGTTATGGTGACAGTGACAATACGTGGATGATTTACCATAGAATAACTAAAAAAAGGTAGAGAAAAAATTCAATGTATCGCTGAAAAAAAAACGTCGAAGCAAATGCGACTCTAAACCCGTATAAAAGGGGGGGGGGGAGGAATAGAGAAGGGTTAAACAAATGGAAGAAAGTGGAAGATTTGCTACTGCTCGTAATCACGCGAACGTTGAACCTCGCTACAAATCTGAAACGTTGCATTCTCGGAAGACAATTTGCGCTCGCAGCGGAGGGCAAAGTGAATCCAAAGGACCGCGGGGCGAAAGAATAGGAAGAGGCAACGAGAAGAAGTTCCCGTGGTTGATTATACCGGCGAAGCAATGATGATCGGTTCCCAACTAGCCGTGGCGAAGCTCGTCAACCTGCTTTTGCTTTGTCTTGCTTCCCAAACGTTCCACCATCGACCAACCATAGGATATACACAATTTTCAGCTTACGTCGATAATTATGACGATTAGCAGTTGGTAGAATTTAATAGTCCAGATCTGTATATTTATACCCATTTGTTATTCTTTCTTATTTCATGTTTAAGTTACGTTTATAGGTTTATAGGTTTAATTACTTACGTTTGTAAGTAATTGAAAATCAGATAAACCACGTATTGTGTTTATACTAATTATTGAGAGACTAATAATGTATAATAATATCTGTTATTTGATACACGCTTATTGACAAAAGTTAAGAAACGTGGCGATTATTTGCGAAGCTTTATTGTGGTTTATCAGTTATTTCGCAATCGTATTATTTTAAACTAAATTAATTAATGTAATTTTCTATGATATCGTTGAAAATGAATTGTTAAATAGTGATTGTACGTTTAATGTTTCGTGGAATTAATTTAGGGTTAATTATGAAAGTGATCTATATCTCGAAACAAGAAATATATAAGTTAGATGACTATTGTAATTATGGGAACATATCGTGTATTATTGACTACTCGTTACTCGAACACTGTATTAAATACAGAACATTGAAATATTACGCTTGATTTGGACTCGATAATATAAAATTGTACAATAGAAAAATTGCTATTATTTGGACTCGATAATATAAAATTGTACAATAGAAAAATAGCTATTATTTGGATTCGATAATATAAAATTGTCTAATAGAAACATTGCTAATATTTGGACTCGATAATATAAAATTGTACAATAGAAAAATTGCTATTATTTGGCCTCGATAATATAAAATTGTACAATAGAAAAAATGCTACTATTTGGACTCGATAATATAAAATTGTACAATAGAAGAAATGCTACTATTTGGACTCGATGATATAAAATTGTACAATAGAAAAATTGCTATTATTTGGCCTCGATAATATAAAATTGTACAATAGAAAAAATGCTACTATTTGGACTCGATAATATACAATTGTACAATAGAAAAATTGCTATTATTTGGATTCGATAATATAAAATTGTACAATAGAAAAATTGCTACTATTTGGACTCGATAATATAAAATTGTACAATAGAAAAATCGCTAATATTTGGCCTCGATAATATCAAATTGTACAATAGAAAAATCGCTAATATTTGGACTCGATAATATCAAATTGTACAATAGAAACATTGCTCCTATTTGAACTCGATAATATAAAATTGTCCAACAGAAAAATCGCTATTATTTGTACTCGATGATATAAAATTGCACATTTGCATTATTTAATTATCGCTGTAAAGCTGTACTCTATAAAGTGTTTCAGAAGAGATTCGCAGTGTCGTAGTTTGACAAAGTGGCGGCGAAAAGTGGACAGAATGCGGCACGGTGTCGGATTGACTCGTCGACGATGTGCAGTGCGAGAGAAAGAGAAAGAGGAGAGAAAGGAGAGGAAAAAAAAGAGGGGCGAACAGATCGGAGAAGAGAGTAGGACAAAGTGGTCCAGCGACTTCTTCCACGGTTGCGCGTTTGTCTCGAGTGGAACGAGTGGAAGAAGAGACTGATGACCGGCATTCAGACATCCGTCACCTTCGCGACAAAACCGAGTGTCCCCGATGCTACTTAACTTCACCTTGTCTGCCAATCAAACGGGACACATTTCAGCATTTGTCGAACGTTCGACGAAATTTATGGGCTACCGGTAGCTCGAAGTTACCGGTAGTTCGAATAATTGCCAGTGTCCCCTGTACAATAACAACGATACTTTGAATCGTTTTATTTAACAGCGATGTAATTGTACGAATATTAAATAGGTAATGAAAGAAATTATCATACGAAATTTGGACAAGGGTTTTAGGTAACGACACGTAGATATTGTATATTCGTTTGCACTTGATATTTGTAAATAAATATTAGGAGGTAATTTGTTTTGTTGAACAGTGTGAAACGTGAACAATATAATTATAAAGTATGGAACGTGTTATAATTTAACTGTATATTTTTAACGTGTACAATTTTAGTGCAATATTCATACAATATTAATTCAATATTAATCGAATATTATTATAATATTAATCCAATATTATTCCAATTTTACTCCAATATTAATACAATATTAATTCAATATTAATCCAATATTAATACAATATCAATCCAATATTAATTCAATACTATTCTAATATTATTCCAATTTTAGTCCAATATTAATACAATATTAATTCAATATTAATCGAATATTAATATAATATTAATCCAATATTATTCCAACTTTACTCCAATATTAATACAATATCAATCCAATATTAATCCAATATTAATTCAATACTATTCTAATATTATTCCAATTTTAGTCCAATATTAATACAATATTAATTTAATATTAATCCAATATTATTCCAATATTAATCCAATATTAATCTCATAATATTCCAATATTACTTCAATATTATTCCAATTTTAGTGCAATTTTAATACAATATTAGTCCAATATTAACCCAATATTAATCCAATATTAATCCAATATTATTCCAATACTATTCCAATATTATTCCAATTTTAGTCCAATATTAATACAATATTAATTCAATATTAATCCAATATTAATGCAATATTAATACAATATCAATCCAATATTGATCCAATATTAATTCAATACTATTCTAATATTATTCCAATTTTAGTCCAATATTAATACAATATTAATTCAATATTAATCCAATATTAATTTAATACTATTCCAATATTATTCCAATTTTAGTCGAATATTAATACAATATTAATTCAATATTAATTCAATATTAATTCAATATTAATCCAATATTATTCCAATATTAATCCAATATTAATCTAATAATGTTCCAATACTACTTCAATATTATTCCAATTTTAGTCCAATTTTAATACAATATTAGTCCAATATTAACCCAATATTAATCCAATATTAATCCAATATTATGCCAATAGTATTCCAATATTATTCCAATTTTAGTCCAATATTAATTCAATATTAATCCAATATTAATCCAATATTAACACAATATTAATCCAATATTAATCCAATACTACTCCAATATTATTCCAATTTTAGTGCAATATTAATCCAATATTAATTCAATACTACTCCAATATTATACCAATATTATTCCAATATTAATAAAATATTAATCCAATATTAACCCAATATTATTGCAATTTCAAACCATACAAATAAAGTAACGCGATAAAGTAAAATATCTTACATATGGACAAAATATTTAAAGGTACATTTATTTGCAATTTACCGATTAAAATAGTATTTTCCCCGACTATGTAAAAATGTTCCACTAAATTCATTATATTCGTCTACCCTACATTCGAAGTATAATACATTTTCCGTTCAGTAAAGAATTAGCTTCGTATTCAACGATACTCACCCCAATAAATAATTAATCCTTACTATATATATATATATTGCAAATTATCCCTCGAATAATTGAATTCTACTTACATGGAGCAAGAGAAATTTCCGGATAAATTCAGTGGAATCTCAGAAAGGATAAAGAAATATTAAAGTGCTGCGCCATTGGATGAATCTGAGAAACGGAAAGGACCGACATGCCTCGATAATCTGGATAAGTACGTCTCGTAAGAGCGCAAAGCGAAAGAAACGCGGTGGAATAAGGAGAGAGTGATAGCTTCGAACAGACGTTGTCCGTTCAAGCTTTGATTATACTACTTAGAGCGACAGGATAGCGAGTAACACGTTGCTTTACGCTTTCGCGGACGAAACGACTATTAACTCTTTTGGTGTTTTAATAAATAAGGCTTTAGTTGTTTGTTCTTTCAGTGTTTTAGTAAATAATTCTTTAGATATTTATTAACCCTTTTGGTGTTTTAATAAATGACTCTTTAGTTATTTATTCTTTCAGTGTTTTAGTAAATAGTTCTTTAGATATTTACTAAATATTTCAGTGTTTCAATAAATAATTCTTTCGGAATTTATTGACTCTTTTAGAGTTTCGATAAATAACTCTTTAGATATTTATTAACTCATTTGGTGTATTAATAAATAAATCTTTAGTTATTTATTCTTTCAGTGTTTTAGTAAATAACTCTTTAGCTACTTAACTCTTTCAATATTTTAGTAAATAAATCATTAGTTATTTTAGTAAATAACTCTTTAGCTATTTCTTAACTCTTTCATTATTTTAGTAAATAACTCTTTAGTTATTTTATCAATTCTTTCAATATTTTAGTAAATAACTCTTTAGTTATTTCATCAACTCTTTCGATGTTTTAATAAATAACTGTTTAGCTACTTAACTCTTTCAATATTTTAATAAATAACTCTTTAGCTACTTAACTCTTTCAATACTTTAATAAATAACTCTTTAGATATTTCATCAACTCTTTCGTTGTTTTAATAAATAACTCTTTAGCTACTTAACTCTTTCAATATTTTAATAAATATCGCTTTAGTTATTTTATCAACTCTTTCAGTGTTTTAGTAAATAACTCTTTAGCTACTTAACTCTTTCAATATTTTAATAAATAACTCTTTAATTATTTTATCAACTCTTTCAATATTTTAGTAAATAACTCTTTAATTATTTTACTAACTCTTGCGGTGTTTTAATAAATAACTCATTAGCTACTTAACTCTTTCAATATTTTAATAAATAACTCTTTAGTTATTTCATCAACTCTTTGGGTGTTTTAATAAATAACTGTTTAGCTACTTAACTCTTTCAATATTTTAGTAAATAACTCTTTAGTTACTTCATCAACTCATTCGGTGTTTTAATAAATAACTCTTTAGCTACTTAACTCTTTCAATATTTTAATAAATAACTCTTTAATTATTTTATCAACTCTTTCAATATTTTAGTAAATAACTCTTTAATTATTTTACTAACTCTTTCGGTGTTTTAATAAATAACTCTTTAGTTATTTTATCAACTCTTTTGGTGTTTTAGTAAATATCTGTTTAGCTACTTAACTCTTTCAATATTTTAGTAAATAACTCTTTAGTTACTTCATCAACTCTTTCGGTGTTTTAATAAATAACTCATTAGCTACTTAACTCTTTCAATATTTTAATAAATATCGCTTTAGTTATTTTATCAACTCATTCGGTATTTTAATAAATAACTCATTAGCTATTTAACTTTTTCAATATTTTAATAAATAACTCTTTAGTTACTTTATCAACTCATTCGGTGTTTTAATAAATAACTCATTAGCTACTTAACTCTTTCAATATTTTAATAAATAACTCTTTAGTTATTTCATCAACTCTTTGGGTGTTTTAATAAATAACTGTTTAGCTACTTAACTCTTTCAATATTTTAGTAAATAACTCTTTAGTTACTTCATCAACTCTTTCGGTGTTTTAATAAATAACTCATTAGCTACTTAACTCTTTTAATATTTTAATAAATAACTTTTTAGATGTTTCATTAACTCTTTCGGTGTTTTAATAAGTAACTGTTTAGCTACTTAACTCTTTCAATATTTTAATAAATAACTCTTTAATTATTTATTAACTCTTCCAACATTTTAATAAATAACGCTTTACCTATTCATTAACTCTTTCAACATTTTAATAAATAACGCTTTAGCTATTTATTAACTATTTCAATGTTCCAATAAATAACTCCTTACCTATTTATTACCTCTTTTAGAGTTTTGATAAATAATAACTCCTTAATTATTTATCCCTTCAGTGTTTTTAGTAAATAACTCTTTAGCTATTTATTTACTCTTCCAGTTTTTTAATAAATAACTCTTTAACTATTTATTTACTCTTTTAGGGTTTTCGTAAATAACTCTTTAGCTATTTATTAACTCTTTCAACATTTTAATAAATAACCACTTTACCTATTTATTAACTCTTTCAGTGTTCCAATAAATAACTACTTACCTATTTATTACCTCTTTTAGAGTTCTAATAAATAACTCTTTAATTATTTATCCTTTCAGTGTTTTTAACAAAATAACTCTTCAGTTATTTACCAACTCTTTAAATGTTTTAACAAATCACTCTTTAGTTATAAAAATTGTGACGTCTTTCGGCGAATTTTCACGTAAAAGATATTCTCTTTGCAGAACCCTTCCCTTATCCCTCAAAGTGAACCTTTTTTACGCGTTTTCTCGTTCGCTGGTTGGTCGACGAAGTCTTTACGGTCGTCGTTCGAATGGAAAGGATTCCGATTGCAAGAGAAATTACACGAAAGATCGTCTTTGTATGAAACTTACCGGCCTGCCGGCTAGATTCTCCCAAGTGAAATGTAGCTTGTGAACTTGCGCCGGCACAGGGACCACGAATTTAATCGCGTACTCGTTTATCACTCCCTCTCTTACGTAGAATAATTCTGCTTGCAAACCTGCAACAAATAAACGTAACACACGTTAATTCGTACAATAACCCGAACAGATATCACTCTCCAAATTGAAACGATCTTTACGTCGAATACGTTCCAAAATATTTAAACAAAATTACTTAACCTCATTGGCTTACGGATATATTAAAAAATTATCCACTGAAATGTTGACTATTTGTTACTTTAACAGTATATCGAATGCGAAACGCTAAAATATTTCTATATTTTATATTTACTTTTATTCATATCTAACTTATCCACTTTTATCCCCCCCCCCCTCCCCTACAGATATCCTTACCCCTCGCGTGAGATATCCTTACCCCCCACTGTGAGATATCCTTACCCCCCGTACAGATATCCCCCCTTGTGAGATATCCTTACCCTCCCTGTGAGATATCCTTAAACCGCCTACAGATATTCCCCCAGTGACATATCCTTACCCCCCTACAGATATCCCTACCCCCCCTCAAGATATCCTTACCCTCCCTAAAGATATTCTTACCCCAACTAAAGATATTCTTACCCTCCCCTAAAGATAGCCTTACCCCCTCTAAAGATATTCTTACCCCTCCTAAAGATATCCTTACGCCCCCTAAAAATATCCTTACCCTCCCAAAGATATCTTTACCCCCCCTAAAGATATCCTTACCCTCTCTAAAGATATCCTTACCCCCCTAAAGATATCCTAACCCCCTAAAGATATCCTTACCCCCCCCTAAAGATATTCTTACCCCTCCTAAAGATATCCTTACGTCCCCTAAAGATATCCTTACCCCCTCTAAAGATATGCTTACCCACCTAAAGATATCCTTACTCCAACTAAAGATATTCTTACCCTCCCCTAAAGATAGCCTTACCCCCTCTAAAGATATTCTTACCCCTCCTAAAGATATCCTTACGCCCCCTAAAAATATCCTTACCCTCCCAAAGATATCTTTATCCCCCCTAAAGATATCCTTACCCTCTCTAAAGATATCCTTACCCCCCTAAAGATATCCTAACCCCCTAAAGATATTCTTACCCCAACTAAAGATATCCTTACCCCTCCTAAAGATATCCTTACGCCCCCTAAAGATATCCTTACCCTTCCTAAAGATATCGTTATCCCCTCACTAAAGATATTCTTACCCCAACTAAAGATATTCTTACCCTCCCCTACAAATATTCTTACCCCCTTAAAGATATCCTTACCCCCCCCCCTAAAGATATCCTTACCCCCCCTAAAGATATCCTTACCCCCCCTACACATATCCTTACCCCCCCACCTAAAGATATCCTTACCCCCCCCTACAAATATCCTTACCTTCCACCCTAAAGATATCCTTACCCCCCCTAAAGATATCGTTATCCCCCAACAGATATCCTTACCCCCCTCTAGGGATATCCTTACCCCCCTAAAGATATCCTTACGCTCTCTAAAGATATTCTTACGCCCCCTAAAAATATCCTTACCCTCCCAAAGATATTCTTACGTCCCCTAAAGATATCCTTACCCCCTCTAAAGATATCCTTACCCCCCTAAAGATATCCTTACGCCCCTAAAGATATTCTTGCTCCCCCCTAAAAATATCCTTACCGCCCCTAAAGATATCCTTAGCTTCCCTAAAGATATTCTTACCTGCCCCCCTAAAGATATCCTTAACCCCCCCTCTGTGAGATTTGCAACCTAGTCTTTCAAGATTTTCCGCAACTTCCTTATACTACGTGTATCTTTGATCTCTCGGTTTCCGGAGCTTGCAAAAGTCAGCAAAAGCTCGCAAGTGGGTTTCCGCGGCCGTGTAACGGTTCGAGTAGACGAGCGGTGGTACGTGTTCGAAGGGAATAAAGGAGAAAGGTTCGAAGTGGCGGTATAGAGACCCTCGGTGACAATTGTGTCTGGCACTCGTTGCGTCGAGGGTCGACGCCTTCGTTCAAAGGCGTCTTTCTCTCTCTTTCTCTCTCTTTTACGCGTAGAAGAGAGTGCGTAGACTCTCCTTCGTCTTTTCCTTCACTCGCTCTCTTGCACTTTGGCCCCGCCACGCTGCGCAGACATCAAAGGACGTTTGATAGGGCCGGCTTGCAAAGAAAGCTCGAGGAGGGCTGCTTCGGCGAGAGCAACCTCTTCCTTTCACCCTCGCGACGCGCGTAAATGCGACCAGAGGAGGCTAGATAAGAGAGCCAGTCGCGGGATTGGCTTAATTGGTAACGAGGCCATCAATGCCTCAGGCAAGCATTTCGACGTTGCGATTTGGCAAGGTTTGGCTGAGTTTTCGGTGCCAAGCTGGGATTAAGCAATGATTAAGGTGGGATATATAAGGCGAATTAATTGTAACTGAAAGGTAATTATTGTAGAATAGAGATTGGAATGTAAAGTAGTTGTTATAGAAGAAATTGTGGTAAAGGTTGCGATGGGATTTGAGGAGATTTATAGGGGATTAATTTTATAAAGCGGTGATTATAGTAAAATAGAGATCGGAGTATAAATTAATTATAACAAAAGACTATAATTGAAGTAATTGTGGCAAAGATTTGAGGGTTAAAAATTGGGATGGAATTTAAGGAGATTCAAAGTAGATTAATTGTAATAAAGGGGTAATTGTAGTAAAATAGAGATTGGAGTATGTAAATTAATTATAATAAAAGGCTGTAATAGAAGAAATTGTGGCAAAGATTTGAGGGTTAAAAATTGGGATGGAATTTAAGAAGATTCAAAGTGGATTAATTGTAATAAAAAAGTAATTATAGTAAAATAAAGATTGGAATATAAATTAATTATAATAAAAGGCAATAATAGAAGAAATTGTGGCAATGATTTGGGGGTTAAAAATTGGTATGGAATTTAAGGAGATTTAAAGGAGATTAATTGTAATAAAGAGGTAATTATAGTAAAATAGAGATTGCAATATATGTTAATTATAATAGAAAACTATAATTGAAGAAATGGAAGCAAAGATTTGGGGGTTCAAAATTGGGATGGGATTTGAGGAGATTTATAGGGTATTAATTGTAATAAAGAAGTAATTGTATTAAAATAGAGATTGGAATATAAATTAATTATAATAGAAGGCCATAATAGAAGTACACGTAGTTACCTAGAGTATAATTGTAGTATCATCAATAACATTAGCATTACCTACGCGTTTATCTTTCGGTTGCAATGTGTCGGTAGAGAAATGGTTAATAATTAATAGAACAATAGAGTCACGCATCTATTTACATATAGGGTAAATGTACCAATTACTGCCACTTTAATTGGAATAATATTGGATTAATATTGGATTAATATTGTATTAATATTAGACTAAAATTGGAATAATATTGAATTAATATTGGATTAATATTGGGTTAATATTAGACTAAAATTGGAATAATATTGGGGTAGTATTGAATTAATATTGGATTAATATTGGAGTAGTATTGGAATAATATTGAATTAATATTGTATTAATATTGGATTAATATTGTATTAATATTACAGTAAAATTGGAATAATATTGGAGTAGCATTGGAATAATATTGAATTTATATTGGATTACTATTGAATTAATATCGAATTAATATTGGATTAATATTAGGTTAATATTGGATTAATATTGGATTAATATTGTATTAATATTGGACTAAAGTTGGAATAATATTGGAGTAGCATTGGAATAATATTAAATTAATATTGGATTACTATTAAATTAATATCAAATTAATATTGAATTAATATTGAATTAATATTGGATTAATATTGTATTAATATTATACTAAAATTGGAATAATATTGGAGCAGCATTGGAATAATATTAAATTAATATTGGATTACTATTAAATTAATATCAAAGTAATATTGGATTAATATTGAATTAATATTGGATTAATATTGAATTAATATTGGATTAATATTGTATTAATATTACACTGAAATTGGAATAATATTGGAGCAGCATTGGAATAATATTAAATTAATATTGGATTACTATTGAATTAATATCAAATTAGTATTGGATTAATATTGATTTAATATTGGGTTAAATTGTATTAATATTTTATTAATATTACACTAAAATTGAAATAATATTGAATTAATATTGGACTAATATTGGATTAGATCGTTCCAGTTTGCATCATATTATTGTTCAACATTTCCATTATTTACGAACATTTTTTTCATATGTTCAATATAATAAATTCATTACTACGTAATTGAAAATGTACAACAAAGTCCAACATCCTTATCACTGTCACTTGAAACCTTTTCATTTAAATAGAAACACATTTTCCATATATTAACACGTCAGTTTGTATAACAAATATAAGAATAACTATTAAATTATAACACGTTCCATACTTTATAATTATATTCGTCACGTTTCAATCTTCAACAGCACATTTACCTTCCAATATCTATTTACAAATATCAAGTATAAACGAATACACAATATCTCTGTGTATTCTTACGTAAACCGAAGTCAAAATTGACTACGAAAAATGTCTTCCCTTACTTTATTTCTTCATACATCACTTTCCTATTAAATAAACCAAATTCAAGTGTCAATTATAGAAACAATAACAGTACATAACTCATTTACCCTACAATCATCTACCAATTTATCGACCATAATTTACAACCACATACTTCGTCTATAATAATAATAATCTACGAAACAAAACCCATCCCTAAAAATGATCGTATCCCCTAACAAAATGAACAAAAATATCTTCGATTTTTATTCCCTTTAAAACTCCCGGGTTGCACAGGTCTCTGGAAGTACGTAGATCCGCATGGGTAATTATTTTCTCGAAACGACGCGACGACGCTACGCGTCCAGCCGTGTTTTTATTTTTCTTCCTTTACGACCAAACACACGACACAGCTCGGCTTGTGGTCCCTGCTCCGCGCTTGTTTCGGAGGGAGAGAGAGGCACCGAAGATGCTTCAACCGAGGGAATAGCCAACGCGCTGCTGAGGTCGTGGGCATACGATATCTGATGCAGAAAACCGGTAAAGGCCTTCGGGGCCCTAAGATGCGCCAACGCGAACAACAAGAACGCGCTGGAAGAAGCTTAAAGGAGAGAAGAAGAAGGAGCAAAAGCAAAGACACGATTGTAGAGAGGGGGGAGAGTCTATACACGGCACATTGTCTTCGGGTGACTTAAAAATCCAACTCGTGCCTCGTTAACCGTCGTATCTGATACAGCAACAAGCATAGGAGACCCTCGAACCGAGTACAGCGTCCTTCCCCCCCCCCCTCTTCTACTTTGTTTTTCCTTTATCTTTTTCCCTTCGTTGCATCGCCCACGTAACCTTGCGATCGCGCTCCTGGATGCGCGCTACTCGCCGCCGTTAACCTTTAGAACGACGTAATTCTTTTTTTTGTTCGCATGCGAATTCGACTAATTGCGATGCTTATTAAGGTTTGCTCTTATTATTGATTTAGGTTGATCGTTCGTTTCGTAGCTGTTGGCTTTGAAACACTCTTCCGGTTGCATGGAATCTTATTAATGATTGTGTAACGTGAGTTAGGCGAGTTGAATGTGTGCTTTGGAATTGTTATGCGCTGTGTAACCGTGAACGTGATGATATAAAGTTGATATTGAAATGTGGAATGTGAATATATAATAATAATGTAATGTATTGTGTATTAATGATATTATAATATACATTAATTTTATTATATTTTGTTATAGTATTATAGTATTATAGTAATATAGTAATATAGTAATATAGTAATACAGTATTATAGTAATATAGTAATACAGTATTATAGTAATATAGTAATAGAGTATTAAAGTAATATAGTAATAGAGTATTAAAGTAATATAGTAATAGAGTATTAAAGTAATATAGTAATATAGTAATACAGTATTATAGTAATACAGTAATATAGTAATACAGTATTATAGTAATACAGTAATATAGTAATACAGTATTATAGTAATATAGTAATAGAGTAATACAGTATTATAGTAATACAGTATTATAGTAACATAGTAATACAGTATTATAGTAATATAGTAATACAGTATTATAGTAATATAGTAATACAGTATTATAGTAATATAGTAATAGTGTATTAAAGTAATATAGTAATGCAGTAATATAGTAATACAGCAATACAGTATTATAGTAATATAGTAATATAGTAATAGAGTAATATAGTAATACAGTATTATAGTAATATAGTAATAGAGTAATACAGTATTATAGTAATATAGTAATATAGTAATACAGTATTATAGTAATACAGTATTATAGTAATATAGTAATATAGTATATATAGTAATATAACAATTACAGTATCGTAGTATTATAATAGTATAGTAATATATTTTATTATTTATTATATATTATATATATATACATATAATTTTATTATATATTAACCCTTTGCGGACGAGCGTCGACAAATAGTCGCCTAATCATTTTTTGGCTTTCCGAACCCATGTCGACTATTAAAGCACGAAACTTAATGCGACGCATACTTAACGTAATAATAAACACATATTGAAATCGTTGGAAATGAAACGGTTTCGAACTCAGAAGCGTGAAAACTCGAAGTCGTGGAATGCAAAACTAAAGTACTCACACAAGTGTTATATTACTTCTCGCCCGCAAAGGGTTAATAATAAAAATGTTTATAAATAAAAGAATCGTTTGAATAATATTATGCTGCGAACTGGAACCGTATCTTTACGTCCAAACACGTTCTAAAATAGTTGAATAAAGTTACTCAACTACTTGATTTATAACGACGAGTGTAGCTCGTGAAACCGTTTATGGTGTAAATACGGCAAATACGCGCTGCATTTCTACTAAATGTTAATTTTAACTGTAAGCATATTTCAATAGCTATAAGGTCAAGATTTATGCAATGCTAATTACTCGTAATATTTCAATTTTACGTGTCCGACAGAGTGTTGAAGCAACAAATTGTTCCAGCTAAAAATGAACAAGACGAAGGGTTAAAGCGCAAAGGATTAAATCTCAAAATGGCAATAATTACCACATTGTAAGTTACCGTTAATTCCAAACGAAAATAAAACATTTTCTCTATCTGGGAAAGAGTTTACAAGGCTCCGAAAATTACCGGATGACATGAAAAAAAAGAACAAAAGAGGGACTAATCTTCGCGAAGTACAGAAGCGAAAGGAAAGAAAATAAAAGAAAAGGTTGGTTAGGTTTTTCGTGAAGGCGCGAAACAGCCGGCAAAATTTCGCAGGCCACCGTGTCCCCCGCTGTCAAAATACCGTATTGAAGCCAGTTGACGAGCGAAGCTCCAAGAGTCGCCGTATAAAAGAAGAATAGAGAAAAAAGGGCCAGTTGAATTACGATTTAAGCTGCGGGGACCCTGTTTCCCTTCTCTTTTAAGTCTCCCCCCCTCCCGCCCTCCATCCCCCCTTAAACGAGGTCCCTTTTGGGACCCGAAGGCTTTGGGTCAGAAACCTAACACCTTTGAAGCGCAAAACCCACGCTGTACGCCTATAACGAGATCTCTCTTTTTCTCTTTTCCCCTCGTGGAGAGCAGGACGACGCCTTTTAAAATGAGATGACGGCGGGTGGCAAAGAGCTACGAGGGACGCTGGAAAAGGGAAAGGAATAACCGAGAAGCTAAAGAGTAGAACGACTAGGAAACGGGAGATTTTAGGGTAGATGTATTAACACGTGCGTAAGTACTGCCACCTTTTTCAGGTTCGCGCTTTAAGTAACTTTATTCAACTATTGTAGAAATTGTTTAACGTAAAAATATAGTTAGAGATTGTAGTGTAATATTGTTCGACATAATAGAGTTTATTTATGAACATTGTTTTATACGTTGAATGTACAGAATTAATACCAATTTTAGTAGGTATAGGATAGATGAGGAAATTACTGCCACTTTAAGGTTCGCGATTTAAGTAACTTTGTTTAACTATTGTAGAAATCGTTTAACGTAAAAATATAGTTAGAGATTGTAGTGTAATATTGTTCGACATAATAGAGTTTATTTATGAACATTGTTTTATACGTTGAATGCACAGAATTCATCCAATTTTAGTAGGTATAAGGTAGATGAAGCAATTACTGCCACTTTCAGGTTCGCGATTTAAGTAACTTTATTCAACTATTGTAGAAATTGTTTAACGTAAAAATACAGTTACAGTTTGCAGTGTAATATTGTTCAACATTTGTTTCACTTACGAACATGTTTTTTATATGTTCAATATAACAAAATTAATATTGGACTAATATTGGAGTAGTATTGGAATAATATTGGATTATTATTGGATTAATATTGAATTAATATTGGATTAATATTGAATTACTATTGAATTATTATTGAATTAATGTTGAATTAATATTCAATTAATATTCGAGTAAAATTGGAATAATATTGGGCTAGTATTGGAATAATATTGGATTAATATTGGATTAATATTCGACTAAAATTGGAATAATATTGGGGTAGAATTGGAATAATATTGGATTAATGTTGAATTAATATTGAATTAATATTGGATTAATATTGAATTAATATTGAATTACTATTGAATCAATGTTGAATTAATATTGAATTAATATTGGATTAATATTCGACTAAAATTGGAATAATATTGGGGTAGTATTGGAATAATATTGGATTATTAATGAATTAATATTGAATTAATATTGAATTAATGTTGAATTAATATTGAATTAATATTGGATTAATATTCGAATAAAATTGGAATAATATTGAGGTAGTATTGGAATAATATTGGATTAATATTGGATTATTATTGAATTAATATTGGATTAATATTGAATTAATATTGGATTAATATTGTATTAATGTTGGATTAATATTGAATTAATATTGGGTTAATATTCGACTAAAATTGGAATAATATTGGGGTAGTATTGGATTAATATTGGATTATTATTGAATTAATATTGAATTAATATTGCATTAATATTGAATTAATGTTGGATTAATATTGTATTAATGTTGGATTAATATTGAATTAATATTGGATTAATATTGTATTAATGTTGGATTAATATTGAATTAATATTGGATTAATATTCCACTAAAATTGGAATAATATTGGGGTAGTATTGGAATAATATTGGATTAATATTGGATTATTATTGAATTAATATTGAATTAATATTCGATTAATATTGAATTAATATTGGATTAATATTGAATTACTATTGAATTAATGTTGAATTAATATTGGATTAATATTCGACTAAAATTGGAATAATATTGGGGTAGTATTGGAATAATATTGGATTAATATTGGATTATTATTGAATTAATATTGAATTAATATTGAATTAATATTGGATTAATATTGTATTAATATTAGATTAATATTGAATTAATAATGGATTGATATTGTATTAATATTAGACTAAGTTTGGAATAATATTGAACTACTAGATCGTTCCAGTTTCTCCTCATACATAATACTATTCAACAGGTCTCTTTTATTTATGAACATCTGTCTTAATATATTGCTACGTAATTGAAAATGTACAACAAACTCCAATGTCCTTATTACTGTCATTCAAAAGCTACGTCATTTAAATAGAACAAAATTTGTTGCATATATTACTAGTACGTCGATTCGTGTAACGGATATAAGAAGTATAATAAACCTGTCGTCGCCTTCGTTAAATTATATGCCATGTTCCATAGTATATAATTACATTGGTCACGTTTCAACGTTGAACGTCGCATTTACGTACCTCCAAACGATTATTCTTAAATATCGAGTGCAAAACGAATACAGTGCACTGCCGATTCCGTGATTGCTCGCTTACAACGCCATATGTCGTCGTCGGTAGCGGCGACAACGTCTCAATCAGTCCGCCCATCTGTCAGTTCTCGTTTCCATAGGCTTTTACTACGTCGCGTCGAGTCGAGTCGCGTCTCGTCTCGTCTCGTCGATATAACGAGCTGTGCGAGGAGCAAACGAAATCGTATTCCGTAGGGTGCAACGCTAGCAACAATATTATTTTAACTCCCGAACACGTCGAGGGGGAATCTCGCTCGCGATGTTTGCTTTTGCTTCCCGTTTTTCGCTACTGTTGCCATTGATAAATAAACCTATACGCGTTCTCGGTATAATAAAGAGAGTGCATATAGGGTTTCATCGAAAGAAACATTCGGCAATGTAAACTGCGCGCGGTGATTGCGGTTCGAGTTTACCGGGAATGGAATAATGGGATATGTTAACTATGGGATTTTTGTGGCATGTCGTTTATGTACGCGTTGTAATGTGGAAGAGGTGCGAATATTATTGTTTTCAAGCTTGCAAATTTGGATATGTTGGAAATGGTGCAGAACTGTTAATCGCTACGTCTCCTGTGCAATTCTTATATATTATAGTTAGTTGGTTTTATTGTTTTATTGTAGAAATAAAGCTAACTAACCTATTTATTTATTTGTAAATATGTATTTTAAATAGGAGAGCATGCGATATTTAACACAGTGTAAGAATCAATTTGGATGGTTGCAAGTTTGGACGCTTGCAAATTTTAACAGTTACAAATTTGGACGCTTGCAAATTTAGAGTAGTTGGAAATTTGGACGCTTGCAAATTTAGAATAGTTGCAAGTTTGGATGCTTGAATATTTGGATAGTTGCAAGTTTTAACGCTTGCAAATTTAGAATAGCTGCAAATTTGGATAGTTGCAAATTTGAACGCTTACAAATTTAGAATAGTTGTAAATTTGGACGCTTGCAAATTTGGAATAGTTCCAAATTTCGACGCTTGCAAATTTAGAATAGTTCCAAGTTTGGACGCTTGCAAATTTAGAATACTTGCAAATTTGGATAGTTGCAAGTTTGGACGCTTGCAAATTTAAATGATTAGAAATTAGGACGCTTGCAAATTTAAATAATTAGAAACTTTGACGCTTGCAAATTCAAATGATTAGAACTTTGGACGCTTGCAAATTTAAAGTAGTTCCAAGTTTGGACGCTTGCAAATTTAGAATAGTTGCAAATTTCGAATAGTTCCAGGTTTGAGCGCTTGCAAATTTAGAATACTTGCAAATTTCGACGCTTGTGAATTTAAAATAGTTGCAAATTTGGACGCTTGCAAATTTCGAATAGTTACAAATTTGGACGCTTGCAAATTTAGAATAATTGCAAGTTTGGACGCTTGCAAATTTAGAATAGTTCCAAGTTTGGACGCTTGCAAATTTAGAATACTTGCAAATTTGGATAGTTGCAAGTTTGGACGCTTGCAAATTTAAATGATTACAAATTAGGACGCATGCAAATTTAAATAATTAGAAACTTTGACGCTTGCAAATTCAAATGATTAGAAATTTGGACGCTTGCAAATTTAAAATACTTGCAAATTTCGACGCTTGTGAATTTAGAATAGTTGCAAATTTAAATGATTGGAAACTTTGACGCTTGCAAATTCAAATGATTAGAACTTTGGACGCTTGCAAATTTAAAGTAGTTCCAAGTTTGGACGCTTGCAAATTTAGAATAGTTGTAAATTTGGACGCTTGCAAATTTAGAATACTTGCAAATTTCGACGCTTGCAAATTTAGAATAGTTCCAAGTTTGGACGCTTGCAAATTTAGAATAGTTGCAAATTTAGAATAGTTCCAGGTTTGAGCGCTTGCAAATTTAGAATACTTGCAAATTTCGACGCTTGTGAATTTAAAATAGTTGCAAATTTGGACGCTTGCAAATTTCGACGCTTGCAAATTTCGAATAGTTACAAATTTGGACGCTTGCAAATTTAGAATAATTGCAAGTTTGGACGCTTGCAAATTTAGAATAGTTGCAAATTTCGACGCTTGCAAATTTTAACAGTTACAAATTTGGACGCTTGCAAATTTAGAGTAGTTGGAAATTTGGACGCTGGCAAATTTAGAATAGTTGCAAGTTTGGATGCTTGCAAATTTGGATAGTTGCAAGTTTGGACGCTTGCAAATTTAGAATAGTTGTAAATTTGGACGCTTGCAAATTTAGAATAGTTGCAAGTTTGGACGCTTGCAAATTTAGAATAGTTGCAAGTTTGGACGCTTGCAAATTTAGAATACTTGCAAATTTCGACGCTTGCAAATTTAAATGATTAGAAATTTTGAACGCTTGCAAATTTAAAATAGTTCCAAGTTTGGACACTTGCAAATTTAGAATAGCTGCAAGTTTGGACGCTTGCAAATTTAGAATAGTTGTAAATTTGGACGCTTGCAAATTTAGAATACTTGCAAATTTCGACGCTTGCAAATTTAGAATAGTTGCAAATTTCAACTCTTGCAAATTCAAATGATTAGAAATTTGGACGCTTGCAAATTTAAATGATTAAAAATTTGGACGCTTGCAAATTTATGGTGGTTGCAAATTCGAACGCCTGTACATTTGAATGTTTGCGAGTTTGAATCCTTACAGATTTCAATGCTTACAAGTTTGAATCCTTACATATTTGAATGCTTGTAAGTTTGAATGCTAGCGAATATTTTCGACACTTGCGTAAGCACGTAAATGTCCACAACTCGACTTGCAGAAAAATCGCCAATTTCCGTTAAAGCGTGTTTCGCCGCGTAATTAAGTAGTTATTTATGAAACGGTAGCAATGCGCGTATAAAAATTGTAGGTATATACTTAATTCGTAATTCGAGGCACGTTTGCAAAGCTTATTAGCAGTGTACACCGTGCAAACGTAATATATGCGTCACGGCAGCCTAACTTTTATAAGTACAGAACATAAATTCTCCGCCAGATATATACTATTATACTCGTGCACCGTGTTTATCTGCCATTGCATTTAAAATCCTGGATTATCGTTGCGCGCGCGGTTCTTTTGCATAAGCGGCGTATTAGTTACGCGCTATTTATTTCGCGTAATACGGCGATAATTTGCAGGCTTCGGACAATTTGCAAAGCGTTGAAATTTTCGAAGCACTCGCTAAACCTGTTAAAAGTGAAATTTGCAAGAGTTCAAAATCTTCAAGGGGACAAACTTACAAGCGTTCAAATTTGTAGGGACTCGAATTTGCAAGCGTTTAAATTTGCAAGTGTGGAAATTCGTAAGCTTTACGAATTGCAACCGTACATATATATGATCTTTTAATCGTGAATTTATTATATTGAACATATAGAAAAGATGTTTATGAATAAAAGAGATTCGTTGAACAATATTATGACGAGAAACTGGAACTATCTAATCCAATATTAATCAAAATTTAGTTCAATATTAATATAATATCAATTCATTATTAATTTCATATTAGTCCAATATTAATTCAATATTAATCCAATATTAATCCAATATTAATTCAATATTAATTCAATATTATTCCAATTTTAGTTAAATATTAATACAATATCAATCTATTATTAATCTAATATTAATCCAATATCAATTCAATAATAATTCAATAATAATCCAATATTAATCCAATATTAATTCAATAGTAATCCGATATTAATCCAACATTATCCCAAGTTTAGTCTAATATTAATACAATATTAATTCAATAGTAATCCAATATTAATTCAATAGTAATCCGATATTAATCCAATATTAATTCAATAGTAATCCAATATTAATCTAATATTAATCCAATATTAATTCAATAATAATCCGATATTAATCCAATATTATTCCAATTTTAGTCTAATATTAATACAATATTAATTCAGTATTAATCCAATATTAATTCAATAGTAATCCAATATTATTCCAATATTAATCCAATATTAATCCAATATTAATTCAATAGTAATCCAATATTAATCCAATATTAATCCAATATTAATCCAATATTAATTCAATATTAATTCAATAGTAATCCAATATTAATCTAATATTAATCCAATATTAATTCAATAATAATCCGATATTAATTCAATATTAATTCAATAGTAATCCACTATTATTCCAATTTTAGTCTAATATTAATACAATATTAATTCAATAGTAATCCAATATTAATCCAATATTAATCCAATATTAATCGAATATTAATTCAATATTAATCCAATATTAATCGAATATTAATCCAATATTAATTCAATATTAATTCAATAGTAATCCAACATTAATCCAATATTAATTCAATAGTAATCCGATATTAATCCAATATTACTTCAATATTAATCCAATAATCAACGACGTTCCAAAATATTTAAATAAAGTTACTTAAAACGCGAACCGTAAAGTGGCAATACATGTTACATACATTTACCCTAGATAATTAACTTTGCGTTAGGTTTCTAATTTCCAAATCCTAAAATCCTAAATCCTAACTACTAAATCCTAAATACTAAATCCTAAAAACTAAATCCTAAATCCTCGCGTCTTTCCCAAAACCGTAAAGAGTGCAACGATGGAATTTCCTAAACCGCGCGTAAACCGTAGAAAAGAAAAGAAGAGTCTACTCGAAGAGAAAGGAAATAAGAAAATAAGCCAAGAATCGACGACACGTTCGTCTCTTTTTTCCCGTACACTGTTACGACCCTACTCGAGTGAATTATAACTGGTGTCGCGTGAAGTTACGCCTTCCTGGATGTGACCTATGGCCCGCGAAGAGGAACAGAGAAGGAGGGAATCGGTTTGTAGCGATAATGAAAGAGAGGATAAACGCTGCGATGGAAAAGGGAGAGGGTTGCACTGTACACGACGACGCAACGTCCAAGTCTTGGCCAGGACTTATGGGTTATTCAGAAGAGAACCCCAACGCGTTCCACGGTTCGATATATGCTAAACAGACGGCCTTCTGTATTATATAGAGGGTGGATCCAGTTTATCACACTTTTACGCTTTGCACGATACCACGAATAATTACTAGGAGTGTATAAATTATTTTAGCACTTGCGCGTGCAAGTTTGTATTCAATTGTTACGATTATTAGGTTGTTGCGTATGAAATGACGTTGATTGATTTTACACGTAGCTCGAAATGCTATATCGATCGATTAATTAAATGGTGCGCGTTTGATTTATGTGCAACGATTGCAAGATATCGATGAATATCAGATTCGAGTGAATTGGTTTAGTTTATCATTTTCACGCAGGAAGGAACAATGATTGATATTAGATTTATTTGACATTCTCCGATTACACATAATCAACCCAAAAATAGGAATAAAGAAAGACTAATATTAAATTAGTTTGCAATTCTTCTATTACACATAAGCAACGCAAAGGCTAATACTAAATTAATTTGCAATTCTCCTATTACACATAAACAACCGAAGAACAGGAATAAACAAAGACCAATATTAAATTAGTTTGTAGTTCTCCTATTACACATAAGCAACACCAAGACTAATACTAAATTAATTTACAATTCGCCTATTACACATAAGCAACCCAAAGACTAATATTAAATTAATTTGCAATGCTCCTATTACACATAAACAACCCCAAAACCCGAACAGAGACTAATACCAAACTAAATTAATTTACAATTTTCCTATTACACATAAGCAACCCAAAGACTAATACTAAATTACTTTGCAATTCTCCTATTACACATAAGCAATCCCAAAACACGAACAGAGACTAATACTAAAATAAACTAATTTACAATTCTCCTATTACACATAAGCAACCCAAAAACTGATACTAAATTACTTTGCAATTCTCCTATTACACATAAGCAATCCCAAAACACGAACAGAGACTAATACTAAAATAAACTAATTTACAATTCGCCTATTACACATAAGCAACCCAAAGACTAATATTAAATTAATTTGCAATGCTCCTATTACACATAAACAACCCCAAAACCAGAACAGAGACTAATACTAAACTAAACTAATTTACAATTCTCCTAATAAACAAAAGCAACACAAGGACTAATACCACATTAATTTGCAATTTTCCTATTACACATAAGCAACCCCAAAACACGAACAGAGACTAATACTAAACTAAACTAATTTACAATTCTCCTAATACACATAAGCAACCCAAAGACTAATACTAAATTAATTTGCAATTCTCCTATTGCACATAAACAACCCAAAAACACGAACAGAGACTAATACCAAACTAAACTAATTTACAATTCTCCTATTACACATAAGCAATCCCAAAAAAGGAACAGAGATTAATACTAAACTAAACCAATTTCCAATTCTCCTAATACACAAAAGTAACACAAGGACTAGTACCAAATTAATTCGCAATTCTCCTAACACACATAATCAACCCAAAGACTAATATTAAATTAATTTGCAATTCTCCTATTACACATAAACAACCCCAAAACCCGAACAGAGACTACTACCAAACTAAACTAATTTACAATTCTCCTATTACACATAAGCAACCCCAAAAATGGAACAGAGATTAATACTAAACTAAACCAATTTCCAATTCTCCTAATACACAAAAGTAACACAAGGACTAGTACCAAATTAATTCGCAATTCTCCTAATACACATAATCAACCCAAAGACTAATATTAAATTAATTTGCAATTCTCCTATTGCACATAAACAACCCAAAAACACGAACAGAGACTAATACCAAACTAAACTAATTTACAATTCTCCTATTACACATAAGCAATCCCAAAAAAAGTAACAGAGACTAATACTAAACTAAACTAATTTACAATTCTCCTAATATACAAAAGCACCACCAAGGCTAATACTAAATTAATTTGCAATTTTCCTATTACATAGAAACAACCCAAAGACTAACATTAAATTAATGTGCAATTCTCCAGTTAGAAAAAAAGCAAAGATCAATGATAATCTCTCGCAAACACCGGTACAATTCGGCCAGCCAAGTGGATCGCTTCGAATTAGACGGGGCGGGAAAAGATTCGCGTTGCCGGCGATAAGAGAATGTTTTCACGGTTACCGGTGAAAGATCGCAATAAGGCAACACCCCGAGCATTGGCTGCACACGTGGGTGCTAACAATATATAACCGCGTCGTGTGTAAGCGGTGTGTGCACCGGGTATAATACGCCCACATCGTTTGCCCGTGCTGCGCTGGCGAAAGTGAAAAATAATCCCGTGCAAGCAACAGACCGGCAGCAGTACGCGTTTCGTCTGCATGCATGCATACGCACGTGAATACGCGGCTACGCGCAAGCGTACAAACGCCAGCTAGCGAGCTTGTATTAAACAAGCACACATGGAGATACGTTATTAGATCTCCGCAGGCTTCGCGTCGAGGTATCGGCGAGTATAACAGCTGCCTGATCTGGTCGTTAACCTCGCCTCGCGGATCATTTTTGGATCACCATCGCGTAGTCGAGTTTTCATAACCCCCCCCCCCCCCCTCCAAGCCTTGTAAAGATTTCTCGAATCAATTTATCGTTCGTTTTGAGACGAGAGGGATTTGCAAGCTTTCTTAGCTTAGATCTGTGATGGACTTTAAGATTGAAGGTTTCATGGTTCCGAGAAACGCCAAGACTTGTTGTGGATACGGATATTAGATTTGCTAATTGTAATAATCGCGATGTTTATTGTGTTATATGTGGAATTAGGTGAATACTCTTTGTACGAAAAAGAATTTTAGGAATACGTGAATATGGTTTCGGTTTTCTTGTGTAGAAAGGGTTATAATACGCAGGTGAATTTGAAATTTGATTTAAGTACACGTATAGATATTGTATATTACAATTAATATTTAGGAAGAAGTATTAGAAGATTAATGGGGTTGTTGAGTGTTAATGCAAGCTGTAGTAATGATAAGGGTGATTTTAACGCTAAGATTCAATTTATTGTATTGAGTAACGCCTATGTTATTCTCAATCATTCCATCGACGCACACTGAGAACGATCTTTCGAAACGAGTCTCACCGGAAGTAAGCAAAGAGAAACTATAATCAAAAATACGCTCGAATTGAACCGATCCAATATCGAGCATTGGAACGTGATCAATAATTAAGTAATTGTAAAGTATGGCCACGTGTGATAATTCAGTAAACGCGATACGTTTACTATAGTATATCTTGTATCTGTTACATAAATTCACGCGGTAATATATTTGAAAACGTGTTTCTATTTAAATGAGAAGCTTTCAAGTGACAGTACGAAGGACATTGGACTTTGTTGTACATTTTCAATTAGGTAGCAACATATTAAGACAGATGTTCATAAATAAAAGAGACCTGCTAAACAATATTATGTATGACGAGAAATTGGAACGATCTAGTAGTTCAATATTATTCCAAAATTAGTCCAATATTAATACAATATCAATCCATTATTCATCTAATATTAATCCAATATTAATTCAATTTTAATTCAATATTAATTCAATAGCAATTCAATATTAATCCAATATTAATTCAATATTAATCCAATATTAATTCAATATTAATCCAATATTAATTCAATATTAATTCAATAGCAATCTAATATTAATCCAATATTAATTCAATATTATTCCAATGCTACTCCAACATTATTCCAATTTTAGTCTAATATTAATCCAATATTAATTCAATATTAATTCAATATTAATTCAATAGTAATCCAATATTATTCCAATTTTATTCCAATCCTAACCCAATATTAATTCAATAGTAATTCAATATTATTCCAATCCTAACCCAATATTAATCCAATGTTATTCCAATGCTACTCCAATATTATTCCAATTTTAGTCTAATATTAATCCAATATTAATTCAATATTAATTCAATAGTAATCCAATATTATTCCAATCCTAACCCAATATTAATCCAATGTTATTCCAATGCTACTCCAATATTATTCCAATTTTAGTCTAATATTAATCCAATATTAATCCAATATTAATTCAATATTAATTCAATAGTAATCCAATACTATTCCAATTTTAGTATAATATTAATCCAATACTAACCTAATATTAACCCAATATTAATCCAATATTAATTCAATAGCAATCCAATATTAATCCAATATTAATTCAATAGCAATCCAATATTAATCCAATATTAATTCAATATTAATCCAATATTAATTCAATATTATTCCAATGCTACTCCAATATTATTCTAATTACAGTCTAATATTAATCCAATATTAATTCAATATTCATTCAATATTAATCCAACATTATTTCAATAGTAATCCAATATTAATTCAATATTAATCCAATATTAATTCAGTATTAATTCAATTGTAATCCAATATTAATCCAATATTAATCCAATATTATTCCAATACTACTTAAATATTATTCCAAAACTACTCCAATATTAATTCAATAGTAATCCAATATTATTCCAATCCTAACCCAATATTAATCCAATATTATTTCAATTTTAGTTCTTCGTTTCCCTAAAATTTGACTTTCAATTGACAGTAATAAGGTCATTGCACTTTTCCAAATGAATTTATCATATTGAACATACAAAAAAAAGATGTTCATAAATAAACTCGATATTGAACAATATTATAGCTCCAAACTGGAACGATCTTCACGTCAAATACTTGAATTCCAAAATACTTAAACGAAGTTATTTAAAGCGCGAGCGTTAAAGCAGCAGTAATTCCTGCATCTACCACAGGCTTGCACTTAAAAATTCGAAGCCTTCGTATAAGTTGCGGAGATGGCATCTCGGCTAGGGTCTTCGAGGATCACGCAGCAGGGGATGCTCTGCCTTTTTACGTTCGATGTCGTTCCTATCTCCTCGTTAAAGAATCGCCCTTCCAACATCGGCCCAACCCTCGCCCCAGCTCGACAGATAAATCTGCCGGTTGGACGCTGCTCGCGAAAGATTGATCTTTTCTTTAGACACGAATGCACGGTTCAAATGAATCGTCGTGAAACGCGTGTTGGACAGATGTCCCAATTACCACCGGCGTCCTTTATAATCGTCGCTCGAATTGCTTTATTTCATACAGAAAGAATGTATTCATTTTGCACTCGGGAAAAAATGCGAAATATCGGTTTGAACCACTTGCACTGTGACGGGGAATTAAATTAAATACCTTTATCTTATGAGTAATAAATTAAATATATATATATATATTGGACGAAAAGGTAGTAATAAACTCTGTGGCGGCTCTCCTGCGCCCACCACTAGAGGGACATACGAAATAGGCTTTCTCGAAAGTACTCGCTCCAACTACCTCGTCCATATATATACCGTCTTTAACTTTCCTTCCAATATCCCAAGTCTAAGGCAGGGCCTGATAGGTAGCTTTACTGATGAGTCCACTAGCCAGGCCCAGGACGAAACGTGTATAACACCCTTCCTTTTCCTATTCTATCCCCTCTCTACAGCTCCACAACTCGATGAAAAAGATGGCTAAAAAATGGTTAATTTTCAGTGTACTCAAACTATTAACCTGATCGAACGTATCTTGGAAAACTTGAAATGCAAAATGATAAATTATACTTTTACGGATAGGGAAGATTTCGAAATGAAATTAAAAGAAGAATTAGGACAATATTTCACCTTCTTTATGGAAAATTAATTAATTCTATGCCATGGATATTAAAGGTGGTGTTAACAAAATAGTAATCTACACGTATCATATGTATAATAACAATTTTGCGTCAGCAAAAAAAGTTCTACTTTTACTTTTTTCTTATTAAGTACATATAATTTGATCTCAAGAATTTTGCACGCACTGTATGTCAGAATATGCGAAATATATCGAGTTTCTACTTTTGAACATATGCGTGTATATTTACTTTTTAGTTATTTTTCATCGGCAACATAGGTGCACGCTCAATTTTGCGAGTAACTGTACGTCGTTATAAATTATCGCGCGAAGAATTCCAATGCTTTTTAGTCGTCGAACAAATCGCCGCAGCCAAAGTTCGCGTGTTCCCGCATTATTAAATCGTGCCGCGAAATAAATGTCAGTTTCTACAAAAGAAATAGACGAAAATTCCGTCCACCTTTTGTCCACGCGCGGTTATTGACAAGAGGGAGGGGGGAGGGCTCTGGCATAGAAAAGGGAAAAAGGATGCAGCTCGTAAGATGCAGTCACGAAACGTGGAATAATATTGGAATATAATATTGGAATAATATTGGATTAATATTGAATTAATATTGAATTAATATTGGACCAATATTGAATTAATATTGTATTAATATTAGAACATAAGTGGAATAATATTGGATTACTATTCAATTAATATTGAATTGATATTGGATTAATATTGAATTAATGTCGAGTTAATATTGGACTAATATTGGATTAATATTGAATTAATATTGTATTAATGTTAAACTAAAATTGGAATAATATTGGAATAGTATTGGAATAATATTGGATTAATATTGGATTAATATTGGATTAATATTGGATTAATATTAAACTAAAATTGGAATAATATTGGAGTAGTATTGGAATAATATTGGATTAATATTTGATTAATATTGAATTAATATTGTATTAATATTAAACTAAAATTGGAATAATATTGGAGTAGTATTGGACTAATATTGGATTAATATTGAATTAATATTGGATTAATATTAAACTAAAATTGGAATAATATTGGAGTAGTATTGGAATAATATTGGATTAATATTTGATTAATATTGAATTAATATTGTATTAATATTAAACTAAAATTGGAATAATATAGGAGTAGTATTGGACTAATATTGGATTAATATTGAATTAATATTGGATTAATATTAAACTAAAATTGGAATAATATTGGAGTAGTATTGGAATAATATTGGATTAATATTTGATTAATATTGAATTAATATTGTATTAATATTAAACTAAAATTGGAATAATATTGGAGTAGTATTGGACTAATATTGGATTAATATTGAATTAATATTGGATTAATATTAAACTAAAATTGGAATAATATTGGAGTAGTATTGGAATAATATTGGATTAATATTTGATTAATATTGAATTAATATTGTATTAATATTAAACTAAAATTGGAATAATATTGGAGTAGTATTGGACTAATATTGAATTAATATTGAATTAATATTGGATTAATATTAAACTAAAATTGGAATAATATTGGAGTAGTATTGGAATAATATTGGATTAATATTTGATTAATATTGAATTAATATTGTATTAATATTAAACTAAAATTGGAATAATATAGGAGTAGTATTGGACTAATATTGGATTAATATTGAATTAATATTGGATTAATATTAAACTAAAATTGGAATAATATTGGAGTAGTATTGGAATAATATTGGATTAATATTTGATTAATATTGAATTAATATTGTATTAATATTAAACTAAAATTGGAATAATATTGGAATAGTATTGGAATAATATTGGATTAATATTGAAGTAATATTGAATTGATATTGAATTAATATAAGACTAAAATTGGAATAATATTGGAGTAGTATTGGTATAATATTGGATTAATATTGAATTAATATTGTATTAATATTAAACTAAAATTTGAGTAATATTGGAGTAGAATTGGAATAATATTGGATTAATATTGAATTAATATTGTATTAATGTTAAACTAAAATTGGAATAATATTGGACTAATATTGAATTAATATTGATTTAATATTGAACTAATATTGAATTAATATTGTATTAATATTAGACCAAAAGTGGAATAATATTGGATCACTATTCAATTAATATTGAATTGATATTGGATTAATATTGGATTAATATTGAATTAATGTCGAATTAATATTATACAAATATTGGATTAATATTGAATTAATGTCGAATTAATATTGGACTAATATTGGATTAATATTGAATTGATATTGAATTAATATAAGACTAAAATTGGAATAATATTGGGATAGTATTGGTATAATATTGGATTAATATTGTATTAATATTAAACTAAAATTGGAATAATATTGGATTAATATTGAATTAATATAAGACTAAAATTGGAATAATATTGCATTAATATTGGAATAATATTGCATTCATATTGCATTAATATTGTATTAATATTAAACTAAAATTGGTATAATATTGGAGCAAAGAAGGAGGGGGGGAGAGAGCTCTGGCATAGAAAAGAGAAAAAAGGATTCAGCTCGTAAGATGCAGTCACGAAACGGTAAATTATCCGCGTCTCGCCTCCAGTAGGAACGCCGGTATTTTCGAGTTCCCTTTTCCACGGTAGTTCGTTCTAGGTAGCAACGTAAAAGGTTAAGGACGGGTACCACTTAAGCAGCCATTTGTCAGGAACTGTTTGCGGCCCTTTCGAAGACTTCGCTTCGGTTGCCGAGTCACCTAGCGTAAGGGCCCGGATAACAACGCGTACGAAACTTTTATCGCGCGACAACGGAAAAATGTTTCCTTCCCGTTGCTTCAAACGGCGCTTTACGAATTTTCCGCGCGTAATTCGAATCGAGAAGGAAACTTATTGTTCGATTATGTGTCTTGTATATATGTATGCTTGTTCATGGAAAATCTTTCGTTATCCGTTAATTCAATCAATATATTTATTCATAAAGCAATATTTATGTATATATGTACGTATATACGTAATTTATATTATAATATATAGTGTATATAATGTAATACATAATGATACGTATAATACATTTATTCTATACCAATAATAATATTAAATATCTACATTCTAAACTTATTCAATTAATATGCATATTCATAAACCAATATTTATATATATGTACATGTATATATTTAATATAATAAATATACGTATAGTTTTTTATATAATATTAAATATTTATACTTTCAACTTATTCAATTAATACGCACCTATAAATAGTAGAATCATTTCAAGGTCAAAATTTGTTGCAACGAGCCAACATTTCCTTCGATCGACTGGAACGACGAAAACGAAGTTCGATGAATAAAAAAGGAGCCCGAATCACGATGTTATATTGAATCAAGGGAACGGCCGTGGTAAGTAGTGGAAGTAGGAAAGATGTTTTTCATTGGAGGATATATACCGCTGCAAGAAAGGCAGAATCATGGTCGGAGAAGATGCTCGTTAAGATGCTGTCACTCAGGACTCGGATGTTGGAAGCCAAAACAGACTCACGGATGAGAAGCAAGAGAAAGAGAGAGAGAAAGGGAGATTCTTTGCACGGATAACGTTGAAAAATTGATGAACGTCCTCGTTAACAGGTAAGAAAGGTTAAAAGAGGTATGGAAGGGTAAAATAAAATTTATGGAAGAAGTTAACGTCGACTTGCAAAAGAGTCTTGTATGGAATATTTAGGGGTTGGATTATTTTTGGGAATAGACAAAGATTTTTAGTAGACTTTTCGTTTCAGAGTATTTATAATGAATTATAGGATTAATAAAATTATCATTTATATGAAGAGAAAGGTGTTGGATATAATGATCGTGAATAGTGGGATAATTCGGGAATTTGCAACTTTTTTAACGCACTGGATTGAAGATTCGATTGTTTGGAAAATCGATGGCTTACAGATTTGATACCTTAGAAATTTGGGGATGTTGGAAATTGAATGGCTTAGAATTTTGATATGTAGGAATTTAGTAGCATGGAAATTTAAAAGCTTGGGATTTTAAAGAATGGAAATTACAAAGCTTGGAATTACAAAGCTTAGAAATTGAAACGCTTGGAATTCTAAAGCTTAGAAATTTGGAGGTTTGGAATTCCAAAGCTTAGACTTTCAAGCTTAATAATTTCGATGATTTGAAATTGCAAATCTTAGAAATTTGGGGGTTTGGAATTCGGAAGCTTAGAAATTCCTAAGCTTGGAAATTTAAACGCTTAGAATTCCAAAGCTTAGGAATTTCAATGCTTAAAAATTACAAAGCTCAGAAATTACAAACCTTGGAAATTTAAAGCACTTAGAAATTATAAAGCTTAGAAATTGCAAAGCTTAGAAATTGCAAAGCTTAAAAATTCGGGGGCTTGGAATTGCACAGTTTAGAAATTTCTAAACTTGAAATTACAAAGCTTAGAAATTTGGAGGCTTGGAATTCGAAAGCTTAGAAATTTCAAAACTTTAAATTTTAAATGCTTGAAATTCCAAAGCTTGGAAATTTAAACGTTTAGAATTGCAAAGCATAGAAATTGCAAAGCTGGAAAATTACAAAGCTTAGGAATTTCAATGCTTAGAAATTGCAAAACTTGGTAAATTAAAGCACTTAGAAATTATAAAGCTTAGAAATTGGGGGCTTCGAATTGCATAGTTTACAAATTTATAGCCTTGGAATTATAAAGCTCAGAAATTTGGAGGCTTGGAATTCGAAAGCTTAGAAATTCCTAAGCTTGGAAATTTAAACGCTTGGAATTCTAAAGCTTAGGGATTGTAAAGCTTAGAAATTGCAAAGCTTAGAAATTGCAAAGCTTGGTAAATTAAAGCACTTAGAAATTATAAAGCTTAGAAATTGCAAAGCTTAGAAAATTGGGGGTTTGGAATTCGAAAGCTTAGAAATTCCAAAGCTTGGAAATTGCAAAGCTTAGGAATTGCAAAGCTTAGAAATTGCAAACCTTGGATATTTAGAGCACTTAGAAATCATAAATTTTAGAAATTTCTAAGCTTGAAAATTTAAATGCTTGGAATTACGAAGCTTGGAAATTTAAACGCTTAGTATTGCAAAGCTTAGAAATTGCAAAGCTTCGAAATTATAAAGCTTAGAAATTGCAAAGCTTAGAAATTTGAGGGCTTGGAATTGTACAGTTTAGAAATTGGTACGCTTGGAATTACACAGCTTAGAAATTGTAAACCTTGGAAAATTAAAGCACTTAGAAATTTCTAAGCTTGAAAATTTAAATGCTTGAAATTCCAAAGCTTGGAAATTTAAACGCTTATTATTGCAAAGCATAGAAATTGCAAAGCTGGAAAATTGTAAAGCTTACAAATTTCAATGCTTAGAAATTGCAAAGCTTGGTGAATTAAAGCACTCAGAAATTCCAAAGCTTAGATACGTAAACGCTTGGAATTCCACAAGCTTAACAATTGCCCAGCCTAAAGATACGAAAAGCTTACAAAAGTCCTCTAAAACTCCCATAGTAGAATCGTCTACCGTACGTGCAGTTGCTTCGAAAATGAAAAATGGAAAGGCTACGGTTGGTCGATTCTCCGAAGAAAATCCACGGGGGTCCATAGTTGTATCCTTCCGAGGGTTTCTCCGCTGCTCATGTAAATGCCCGAACCAACACAAACCTCGCGTACAGTGTCCCTGGCACGTAGGTCGAACGAGCCGGCGCGCACAAGCGAAAACTTAAGGCGCGGATCTTAACGAGGAGTCGAAGATTGATGCGGACAACGGTGCAGCATCCGCCCGCTCCTCAATCTCAAACGTTTCTTCCACGCGAGCATTTTTCCCCTGCCATTCGTACCGCGTTCGCTATTCCTCGGCACCACCCTTATTTATTCAAACCCCTTTTTTTACACCATCCGCTTTTACGAAAACGATGAATAATTATATTATTCGGCCAATCATTCGGCTGGTCAAAAAGTTCTCGCGTATTTTAAGCCTTTCGGGCGCAACGCTTTTGTATTTTAATTGTAATTTGGAAATTTGTATGAGCATTCGAAAGGATTCAACCATGCGAGTTTCGTATTAAAAGGAGGTGACATATTTTGCCATATATTTTTATTTATACGTTTATTGTATTAAATATATATATACATACATGTATATATATACATATATATATGTATTCATATATAAATATTGGTTTATGAATATACACATATTAATTGAATAGGTTTAAAATATAAATAACTAATATTATATGTAAAATATATATATACGTTTATTATATTAAATATATATATACATACATGTATATACGTATGTATATATATACATATATATATGTATATATATGTATTCATATATAAATATTGGTTTATGAATATACACATATTAATTGAATAGGTTTAAAATATAAATATCTAATATTGCATATAAAATATAGATACATTCATTATATTAAATATGAATATATATACGTACATATATATATATATATATACACATATAAGTATTCATATATATATATAAATGTATATATATATAAATATTGGTTTATGAATATACACATATTAATTGAATAGGTTTAAAATATAAATATCTAATATTGCATATAAAATATAGATACATTCATTATATTAAATATGAATATATATACGTACATATATATATATATATATACACATATAAGTATTCATATATATATATAAATGTATATATATATAAATATTGGTTTATGAATATACACATATTAATTGAATAGGTTTAAAATATAAATATCTAATATTGCATATAAAATATAGATACATTCATTATATTAAATATGAATATATATACGTACATATATATATGTATGTATATGTATATACATATATGTATTCATATATATATATATATATAAATGTATATATATATAAATATTGGTTTATGAATATACACATATTAATTGAATAGGTTTAAAATATAAATATCTAATATTGCATATAAAATATAGATACATTCATTATATTAAATATGAATATATATACGTACATATATATATGTATGTATATGTATATACATATATGTATTCATATATATATATATAAATGTATATATATATAAATATTGGTTTATGAATATACACATATTAATTGAATAGGTTTAAAATATAAATATCTAATATTGCATATAAAATATAGATACATTTCTTATATTAAATATGAATATATATACGTACATATATATATATATATATACACATATAAGTATTCATATATATATAAATATTGATTTATGAATATTCACATATTAATTGAATAGGTTTAAAATATATATATAAATATTGGTTTATGAATATTCACATATTAATTGAATAGGTTTAAAATACACATATAAATATTGGTTTATGAATATTCACATATTAATTGAATAGGTTTAAAATACACATATAAATATTGGTTTATGAATATACACATATTAATTCAATAGGTTTAAAATGTAAATATCTAATATTGCATATAAAATATAGATACATTTATTATATTAAATATGAATATATATATACACACATATAAGTATTCATATATATATATAAATGTATATATATATAAATATAGGTTTATGAATATACACATATTAATTGAATAGGTTTAAAAAATATATATATGCATATACATATATACGTATATAGATTCAATGGTTCATCGTTTATCTGAGGTACAATAATACATCCTGTATTTATCGAACGGATGAAATGCGAACGAGAGAACAGGTAGAAGCGCGGTGGATGATTCGAAGGAGCCGCCGTTTGCTACGCCACTGTGCGTGCATAAACGTTTTCACGGAGCCCAGGCGGGGCCTTTGAGTCCGCCCCACTCTCGCAGTAACATCAAGATGGGCCTGTCAGGCCCTAACTAGCTAAGGTCGGACCCCAAGCTCCGGGACTCACACGAGCGAAACGCAATCGCCCCCAGGCGCAAGATTGTCCGACTATTCACGACTACTATATCTCTCGTTCTGTTTTGACACGCACTTCTTACGGATCAGCATCCGACTCGTTCGTATCGCGCTTTGACGTTCGCTCGAAAGTTCGCGCAACTCTTTGCGAGCTTTCACTTCGTATGCAAATTCGAACGGTAGAAAGTCAGAGCGACAGGCGAAATTTTAATCCTTCAAGCTTTGACTTTTTGGCTACGTTGCCGACGCGATGATGCGAAGGACGTGAATTTTTATTTTTTTTTTTTTAAAAGTCGACGCGTCTCGAGTTTGAGTTCGTTTGCAGCCGAGGCAAGGAGATTTGGAATGATTCTGATAAGGTTTAGCTGAGCGTGCATTTGCGTTAATATTGGAAAAGGAGCAGCTATAAACGTTAACGGTATTCAAAGGGTTAAAAAGGCTTGGAGAATTGTGAATTTAATAGTCAATGGAGATTTGAAAGCTCAGATATACATAATTTAGAGAGTCGAAAGCTTGGAAAATTGACGACGTGGAAATTTGCAGTTTTGCATACTAAGAATGAGAATTAAGTAGAATTGAATTAGAGATTAACTTTTAGAATTAATGTGGGGATTAACTTCTGGAATTAATCTAGAGACTAATTAGGATTAATCCAAGGATTAATTCTAGAATTGATTTAAAGATTAACTAGGTTAATTTAAGAATTAACTTCTAGAATTGATCTTGGAATTAAGTAGGATTGAATTAGCGATTGATTGGTAGAATTAATCTAGGGATTAATTAAGATTAATCTAGGGATTAACTAAGCTTAATCTAGGAGATAACTCCTACAATTATTCTAGAAATTAGCTAGTATTAATCTAGGAATTAACTTCTAGAATTAGTCTAGGAATTAACCAGTATTAATCTAGGTATTAACTATTATTAATCTAACAGTTAACTTCTAGAATAAATCTAGAGACTAACTAAAATTAATCCAAGGACTAAATTCTAGAATTGATTTAAGGATTAACAAGGTTAATTTAAGAATTAACAGCTAGAATTGATCTAGGAATTAACTAGAATTGAATTAGCGATTGATTGGTAGAATTAATCTAGGGATTAACTAAGATTAATCTAGGAGTTAACTCCTACAATTATTCTAGAAATTAGCTAGTATTAATCTAGCAATTAACTTCTAGAATTAGTCTAGAAATTAACCAGTATTAATCTAGGAATTACCTTCTGGAATTAGTCTAGGAATTAACCAGTATTAATCTAGATATTAACTATTATTAATGTAACAGTTAACTTCTAGAATAAATCTAGAGACTAACTAAGATTAATTCAAGGACTAAATTCTAGAATTGATCTAGGAATTAACTAGAATTGAATTAGCGATTGATTGGTAGAATTAATCTAGGGATTAACTAAGATTAATCTAGGAGTTAACTCCTACAATTATTCTAGATATTAGCTAGTATTAATCTAGCAATTAACTTCTAGAATTAGTCTAGGAATTAACCAGTATTAGTCTAGGGATTAACTATTATTAATCTAGTAGTTAACCTTTAGAATTAATCTAGGGACTAACTAAGATTAATCCAAGAACAAACTTCTAGAATTGATTTAAGGATTAACTAGGTTAATGTAAGAATTAACTTCTAGGTTTAATTTAGGAGTTAACTAGAATTGAATTAGCTGTTGATTGGTAGAATTAATCTAGGGATTAACTAAGATTAATCTAGGAGTTAACTCCTACAATTATTCTAGAAATTAGCTAGTATTAATCTAGGAATTAAATTCTAGAATTAGTGTAGGAATTAACCAGTATTAATTTATGGATTAACTAGTATTAATCTAGGAGTTAACTCCTACAATTATTCTAGAAATGAGCTAGTATCAATCTAGGAATTAATTTCTACAATTAGTCTAGAACTTATCTAGTATTAATCATGAAATTAATATCTAGAATTAGTCTATAAATTAACCAGTATTAATCTAGGCATTAACCAATATTAATCTAGCAGTTAACTTCTAGAATTGATCTATGGATCAACTAATATTAATCCAAGAATTAATCTATAGGAGTTAACAAAACGGGATAACTTAAAAATATTCCACTTTAGATATTTATTCAAGCATAAATCCACGGAGATAAATGAAATTGTTACTATCACTTAAAATAGTAATTCACTTATTTAATTTCTCCATATGTGTTTTATATATATTTCTTATAAAAACATTCTAAATTCACAAGCTTAAGTATTCAATAATGTAAGATCAAATGAAGATACAAAGAAGATGTATTTTCTTGTTCAATAATCGAAAGATATTTCTATTATACTTCTTTTATTGCTGACAAAGCGTATGGAGGAATACATTATGGCAGGGTTAAGCAGCCAGTGAGCGATAGGAATGAATTAAGAATATAATTGATCAATTAATTGGCAAGTTGCAAGGTTTATCGCAGTCCAATGCTATTAGAAACTATTTGCGGAGAATAATGAAGGGGAAAGTCCGATGTTGATCGTTAACGTGAGTGATAAGTTGATACTTAGCCTCGAGAATGGAATTTTTATATATTGGAATAATATTGGATTAATATTGAATTAATATTGTATTAATGTTAGACTAAAATTGGAATAATATTGGAGTAGTATTGGAATAAAATTGAATTAATATTGATTTAATATTGGGTTAATATTGGATTAATATTGAATTAATATTGGATTACTATTGGAATAAAATTGAATTAATATTGATTTAATATTGGGTTAATATTGGATTAATATTGAATTACTATTGAATTAATATTGAATTGATATTGAATTAATATTGAATTACAATTGAATTAATATTGCATTAATATAAGACTAAAATTGGAATAATATTGGAGTAGTATTGGAATCAAATTGGATTAATATTGGATTAATATTGGATTAATATTGAATTAATATTGATTTAATATTGGGTTAATATTGGATTACTATTGAATTAATATTAGACTAAAATTGGAATAATATTGGAGTAGTATTGGAATAATATTGGATTAATATTGGATTAATATTGAATTAATATTGATTTAATATTGGGTTAATATTGGATTAATATTGGATTACTATTGAATTAATATTAGACTAAAATTGGAATAATATTGGAGTAGTATTGGAATAATATTGGATTAATATTGGATTAATATTGAATTAATATTGGATTAATATTAAACTAAAATTGGAATAATATTGGAGTAGTACTGGAATAATATTGGATTACTATTGAATTAATATTGAATTGATATTGAATTAATATAAGACTAAAATTGGAATAATATTGGACTAGTATTGGTATAATATTGGATTAATATTGTATTAATATTAAACTGAAATTGGAATAATATTGGAGTAGAATTGGAATAATATTGGATTAATAATGGATTAATATTGAATTAATATTGGATTAGTATTGAATTAATATTGAATTGATATTAAATTAATATAAAACTAAAATTGGAATAATATTGGAGTAGTATTGGTATAATATTGGATTAATATTGAATTAATATTGTAGTAATATTAAACTAAAATTGGAATAATATTGGAGTAGTATTGAAATAATATTGTATTAATATTGTATTAATATTGGATTAATATTGAATTAATATTGGATTAATATTGGATTAATATTGAATTAATATTGGATTATTATTAGACTAATAATGGATTAATATTGTACTAATATTGGACTAATTTTCATTCGTTACTTTTCCCATTAAATAAACGAATTTAAGTAACAGTTATAAAAACAGTGACAGTAATTCGGTCATTTACCCTATAGGGGCACCGGCAATAATTCCTGTATCTACCCAAAGTGATAAATGAAAGTGGCGAACGCTATATCGAAGGTGTGCTGAACGATCGACGATGGTAATTTACTTGTCCCCCTTGAAAGAGCGAGAAAGCGGAGGAATGCAACGTGGCACCGATGGAATCCGCAGTTATCTTATCCGAAACGGATGCTACACGATACCGAAGTGGTAGCAAACTCGTACGACCCTAATACTTTAAGATAACTCGAAAATTTTAGAGGCGTCGGACATCTTCGAACCGGTGAAAATAAAGGTAAAAGTCGCCTCCTGGTAAACCCAGAATTCGAAGGCTTGGAAGTTTTGAAATCTCTTGGATATTCGCAATCTTAAAAAGCGAAGTGTTCCAAATTTCGTAGAGTGCAAAATTCCACTGTTCGAAGATTTATAATCTTACGATTTTTCAAGTAGGAGAACTCGAAACTTTAAATTTTCACGGGGCTTAGAAAATTTTATAGCTTGTGGAAATCTGGAATATAAGAAATTCGAAAGCTTGTGAACTTGAAGTATTAAAATTTTCGAAGCTTGGAAATTCGCAAGCTTCGAATCTCAAGAGTTTTAAACTTCGAAAGCTTGAAAATAACATAGCTTGTAAATTTGAAACAAAAGCTTGCAAATTCTAAATATTAAAATTTTGAAAGCTTGGAAATTCGCAAGCTTCGAACCCCAAAACTTTAAAACATCGAAGGCTTGAAAATTCGCAAGCTTCGAACCCCAAAACTTTAAAACTTCGAAGGCTTGAAAATAACATAGCTTGGAAATTTGAAACAAATGCTTGCAAATTCTAAATATTAAAATATCGAAAGCTTGGAAATAACATAGCTTGTAAATTTGAATCAAAAGTTTGCAAACCGAAAACCAAAAGTATTACGAATCGTGAATACGAGGAACTGTACAACCTTTAAACTCGAACCTTACGATCATTGGAATAATTACGTTGAAGAAACTGTTACGAGCATCTCGGTTGTACCTTTCAAGAGTACGATGAGTTAACGAAGCGAAGCTACTTTCGAAAGATACGCCTCCGATAGCCATAATTAATCACCGACTGGATATCTTCATCGCCGTTGCTCTCGATTATGATTGAGACGAAAACCGAATCGAGGAGTTAATGAAAATAAGGAAAGTCGAGCCGTGAAATGGAAAAATAAAAATTAGGCTAATTCTAGTACCAAATGTACGATGTACCAGTGATGGTGTGTTCAGTGTGACGTCACGTCCTGATAAGAATTCGTCACCGGTAAAAGCTTTCGAAATTTTAATACTTCGAGTTCGTAAGCATTTGATTCAAATTTCCAAGCTATGTTATTTCCAAGCCTTCGAAGTTTTAAACTTTTGGGGTTCGAAGCGTGCGAATTTTCAAGCTTTCGAAATTTTAATAGTTTGAGTTCGCTTGCTTTTATTCAAATTTCCAAGCTATGTTATTTCCAAGCCTTCGAAGTTTTAAAGTTTTGGGGTTCGAAGCTTGCGAATTTTCAAGCTTTTGAAGTTTTAAAGTTTTGGGGTTCGAAGCTTGCGAATTTCCAAGCTTTCGAAATTTTAATAGTTTGAGTTCGCAAGCTTTTATTCAAATTGCCAAATTATGTTATTTTCAAGCTTTCGAAGTTTTAAAGTTTTGGGGTTCGAAGCTTGCGAATTTCCAAGCTTTCGAAATTTCAATACTTCGAGTTCGCAAGATTTTGTTTCAAATTGCCAAGCTATGTTATTTCCAAGCCTTCGCTATTTCAAACTTTTGGGGTTCGAAGCTTTCGAAATTTTAATACTTCGAGTTCGCAAGCTTTTGTTTCGAATTTCCAAGCTATGTTATTTTCAAGCCTTCGTTGTTTAAAACTTTTGGGGTTCGAAGCTTGCGAATACTTTTTTGTGCCGATACTTTTTTCACTTTGGAATTTTCGTTCTTTTTTTTACTTTACTTCCTTGTAACAAATGACTGACAATTCTCAGTCAATATACTATTTCTGTGTGTCAAAAGGCACGAATAAACATAGTTAATATTAGATTATATTATATATTATAGATTACTTTATAGTTTAAAGATATTTCAAGAAAATTGGTTGTCCAATACTTTTTTTAACCCACTGTAAACTGAACCTTTACACATAGTTTTCATTATTTCGCATCACGTTAATAAATAGTCGCTTTGCAAGCAAACTCTGTAATTATTCAACAATTATACTGGAATTACACGGCATTGTTATACAATTTCCCAAGCTTCGCCAAGAATACGTATACCGTATATATAAACATTCGAAATTAAAAATCTGAGAATGTTGGAGATCGATTAAAAACATCGTTTAATGGTTTTCGTATGTAATCGTAATAGTAATCGTTAAATAAAAAATAAAACCGAAAAATGCTCGTTTACGACGTCTGTAACTTGCAAGTATAAACCTGAAAGTCCGTGGAATTGACGAATCCCGTGAATCCACTGTTGAGGAACGTAATTTGCCGTGTTATAAGGGGGTTGACTTCCATTAAACACCGAAATTGGAAGCCCGCTGGTTCCAGGAAGCGTGAACGCAGCTTAAAAAAGGCGGTCGAGGTCCATATGGAGAGCGACCCGCCGTAGGGGCCCACCGAAATCGGTATCAAGAGCCTCTATCTGAAGACGGCCACGGCGCTGGCCATCCGACTAAAATGAGAAAGGAAAAAGTGGGGGAGAAAAAGGAGCAGCGGAACGGTACGACGAGATCCTAAGGGAAACAAGACGAATAGGAAGCGAAGACTGTCGATTATTCGGTGTCTAAACAAACTAGGGCCGGTCCTGTGGCTCCGCCGTCACCCCATGCTGTATTTCGTTTAACAAGGAGCTCGTTATAATATTTTATTGCCCGCCGTTTCGCCCTTTTTACCACCGACGTCTTTTCGTCTACGTTCGAGATAATTTATTTCATTATAATCGAACAATTTCTGGTAATATATTAAAACGAGATCGTTGTTAAACGAGATATTAGTTTTCTTGCATTGTTATGTAGTAGTTAAGCAATGGATTAATTGTTGAAGTTAAATGGTAGATTAATACTGGTTAATCTATTGATTAATTGTGGTTTATTCTTAGATTAATTCTAGAAATTAATTCTTATATTAATACTAGATAAGTTCTAGACTAATTGTAGGAGTTAACTCCTAGATTAATAGTAGCTAATTTCTATAATAATTGTAGGAGTTAACTCCTAGATTAATCTTAGTAAATTCCTATATTAATTCTACCAATCAATCGCTAATTCAATTCTAGTTCATTCCTAGATCAATCCTAGAAGTTAATTCTATATTATATAGAAGTTAATAAATAATATATATATATTCTTCATACATCCCAAAAATATTAATACTCTTCTTAATTAATAGCGCGTTATCGCGTTCGACCGAAAACTTTTTGCCAACCGTTGCATCATTACACTATGTCAAAAACTCGTCACTGGTAACCAAAGCAACGCGAAAATTTACCGATTCGCCGATTCTAATTGTCCCGGAAAGCTCGCTCGCGCGTACAATGGCGCATTTTGCACTCGACACGCGTCGACGCGACATTTCGCGCGCTGCATTTCCCTCTGCGCGCTAGCTTCTTTTGCTCCTCGATTCCCTATAGCACGCGAGCGATTCTGAAGAGCTTCGCGTGAAATTGAATTATCCCGCCGCATTCGAGCCTCGTCAAAGGAATCGCTATTCGAACGGTTCGCTATTTAAAGGGCGGCGTTTATTAATCGCGTCGATAAGTTCGGCGAACATTAACGGCGCTAGGCTTCCTTTCAATGGGCAACGAATTACAATTGAATTCGCGCTGCGCCAGGCGAGAAACGAACCTTATCACGATCGCACTTCGTACATTTTTCGTCGTAGTTTAATGGGGAAAGTTGTGTCGGGAGAATACGTGTACAGTTACTCACAAAATTGAGCGTACACACATATATATATACTAGAATATACAAAATACTATAATATATAGAATATACTAGAATATTATATTATATATTACACTGTGTATTATAGTATATATTTTATTGTATTATTACACACTTATATATATATACATGATAATATGCAACAAAATTATTATACATGTATATAACTGCATATATATCCTTTGATGTACGTATAAACATACATTATATTATATATTGTATATTATATTATACTATAATGTATGTTTATACGTACATCAAAGGATATATATGCAGTTATATACATGTATAATAATTTTGTTGCATATTATCATGTATATAAGTGTGTAATAATACAATAAAATATATACTATAATACACAGTGTAATATATAATATAATATTCTAGTATATTCTCTATATTATAGTATATTGTATATTCTAGTATATTCTATATATTATAGTATATTGTATATTCTAGTATATTCTATATATTATAGTATATTCTATATATTATAGTATATTATATATATTATAGTATATTATATATTCTAGTATATTCTATATATTATAGTATATTCTATATTCTATTATATTCTATATATTATAGTATATTGTACATTCTAATATATTCTATATATTCTAGTATATTCTATATATTATAGTATATTGTACATTCTAGTATATTCTATATATTATAGTATATTCTATATATTATAGTATATTGTATATTCTAGTATATTCTATATATTGTAGTATATTCTATATTCTATTATATTCTATATATTATAGTATATTGTACATTCTATTATATTCTATATTCTAGTATATTATACTATATTGTATATTCTAGTATATTCTATCTATATCATATCACACATTTTATTGTATTAGCATTTACATAGCAGAGAAGAATCGACCACTCGAAAAGGAATCGATATTATAACGAAAACTTTGCATACCACCCCGTAAATCTCGTAACTTCCCATAAATGCATCAATCGTTACGCGCTGCGTCTACCACGTAGACTATCGATCTAAAATGGTTGCATTTCGCGCGATTTCGTCCTTGACGAAAGAAACGAACCGGCAACTACAACACTGCATGTCTGTCCCCGTGCGGGTTTCAGGTGTCGCCGAAGCACACGCATCCTTGCAACTCCCCCCTCCTCCTTTTTGCGTCACGCTCAGATGCGAGGCAACTCGACGGGGTTTTCGCGGATCAACGAGCCGAGAGCGAATTATCCGCCGCCGTGGAAAGTTATCGGGGAAATATTGGAAAGTATCACGGTGCGCGCGGTTTTGTTGGCGTCGAGTGGCTTTTAACCATTTCCGGTACAACGATTCCTCCTCCCTTTTACAGTTACGAGGACGCGGAGTCTGTAAGCCGCGATTTCTGACTAACAACGACGAGGCGGACACGAAAAGAAGGAAATGAAATCTGGACAACGACGGGGGAATATACTCGCGCTTCACTGGATGCTGAAAGAAGAAGAAGGAAAAAAAAAAGTAGGAAGAGGAAATCGGGAGCGTGAGAATGGAACACGATCGAGCGATCGAGGATTTTTGTGTGTACGCTCTACGATGAATTCGAATTCAACCATCTCACCGCCTCCGTGGTTTTTAATGGGTCGTTCAACCGCACCCCTTCTATTATAGTTTTCCTCTCTTTTTTTTTTCTCGCTTTGCACGCGGTAACCGCTGTGTAAGAGAAATTTTCGAAGCTGCGGTCGAACAGTTAACCTCGCTAATTGAACTGCTTTTTTCGGTGTACGGATGAGCGTTGTCGATGATTAGAAGCTGGTCTGGTTATAGTTCACTTATACTGAACGCGAATATATATTTCTGTGTATTGTATTGATATATAAATATGTTTCTATGTGTTGCATAAATTATATACATATATAAATATGTATCTATATGTTGTATGAATTATACAGACATATGAATATGTATCTATATGTTGTGTAAATTATACAAACATATAAATATGAATTTATACATTGTGTAAATTGTATAGATATATAAATATGTATCTATATGTTGTGTAAATTATACAGACATATAAATATGAATTTATACATTATATAAATTGTATAGGTATATAAATATGTATCTATATATTGTGTAAATTATACAAACATATAAATATGAATTTATACATTGTATAAATTGTATAGATATATATAAATATGTATCTATATATTGCATAAATTATACAGACATATAAATATGAATTTATACATTGTATAAATTGTATAGATATATAAATATAAATTTATACATTGTATAAATTGTATAGATATATATAAATATGTATCTATATATTGCATAAATTATACAGACATATAAATATGAATTTATACATTATATAAATTGTATAGATGTATAAATATGTATCTATATATTGTATAAATTGTATAGATATATATAAATATGTATCCATATATTGTGTAAATTATATAGACAGATAAATATGAATTGATACATTGCATAAATTATACAGACATATAAATATGAATTTATACATTGTCTAAATTGTATAGACATATAAATATGTATCTATACATTGTATAGATTGTATAGGTACATGAATATGTATCTATATATTGTATAAACTGTACAGATATATAAAAATCTACCTATAGATTGTACATATTGTATAAATATATAAATATCTACCTATACATTGTACCAATCGTATAAATATATATTGCACAAATTTTATAAATATATATTTATCCACCTATATATTGTACCGATTGTATAAATATATATTTATATATTGCACAGATTGTACAAATATACAAATATATATTTATCTACCTGTACATTGTACCGATTGTATAAATATACAAATATATATTTATCTACCTATACATTGTACCGATTGTATAAATATACAAATATATATTTATCCACCTATACATTGTACCAATTGTATAAATATATATTTATCTACCTAAATTGTACCGATTGTATAAATATATATTTATCTACCTATACATTGTACCGATTGTATAAATATATATTTATATATAGCACAGATTGTATAAATATACAAATATATATTTATCCACTTATACATTGTACCAATTGTATAAATATATATTTATATATTGCACAGATTGTACAAATATACAAATATACATCTAAATATTGTACAGATTCTATAAACACATAAATATATATATATATATATATATATACATTGTTGAAATTGTACGGAAATATAAAGATGCATTTATATATTGCACGGATAAGTACAGATATATAATTGTAATTATATACCGCGTATATTCTACAGATTTGACCGAGATAATTGCCGCTGTTAGAACGATTAATCGCCAATGGAATACGACGAACCATCGAGTAGAGTTTAGGCAATTTCAAACGCGATTTTCGTAACCCGTGCAAACTTTAACAAATCCATCAAAAGCAATGCAGAGCCCTTAGTTAGTTGGCGAAGTGGAAAGAAGGAGCGATCAAAACTCCATTAAGATACGCGATTAACGTCGAGCATTTATAATTGACCACTGGACAGTGAAGAATCGCCCGGCGTCAATGGCTCGTAGAGATTTCACTCGGCTAATGAATAATTATGATACCGCGTTGCAACGACCATTCATGCGGCAAAATTTCCTCTTGAAATTCCATAGCAATTTCATTCCCTCGTTGACTGTACTTATATGTATATATATATATAGATGTACGCGTTACTTGTACTCGTGGTTAATAGAGCATAGGAACATTGAAATGTTAGCGGGTTAAGCAGAGGTAATTTATAATACGCCAAGCGCCATAAATCCTTGAATTACAGTTAACGGTAATTTATCAACGCTCGGTTGATATAAAAGCTCAAACGATGGCAAGAAAATCCGTGTAAAATTAACTCCTATAACTCGCTCTTTCCCCTCTTGCAGCTTCTCTCTTTTTTTTATTTTTAAACGTCCACTGGGAAACGGAGATGTTCTTCTAGGTATTCGCGAATACAGAAAATTTCGCTTTCGATTGGGAATTTAAAAGCTTGGCAATTCAAATCGTGGCAATTTAATCCGTTAATTAAGGATTTTTTTTTAGACGCGAAAATATTGAAATCGATAAAAAGAGATCGATAGTAGTTTTGGCGAATTATAATTGTTACGAACGCAGGTAAGAATTAATACATTCTTTTATGCAAACGTAGCGATAATTTGGGAAATTAGGAATTGTTGAGAAAATTGACTATTGCTTCTGAAAGATTGATAATTTAGTTAAAGGCTTGGATAATAGAAAGATTGGAAATTCGGAAGCCTGGAAATTTGTAAGCTTGAAAAATGAATAGCTTAGAAATTTACAGCCTTAGAAAATCTAATATCTTGAAAATTCAACGCCTTAGAAAATCTAATGTTTTGGAAATTCAACGCCTTGAAAATTTGGAAGTTTAGCAAATTCAAAGCTTAGAGATTTGCAAGCTTAGGAATTTGCAACCTTTGAGATCCAATAGTTTGGAAATTCGAAGGCTTGGTAAATTGCAAACTTAGAAATTCGATGCCTTAGAAATTTGGAAGCCTAGAAAATTAATAGCTTAGAAATTTACAGCCTTAGAAATTTGCAAGCTTAAAAAATTAATAGCTTAGAAATCTAATATCTTGGAAATTCAACGCCTTGGAAATTTGGAAGTTTAGCAATTTCAAAGCTTAGAGATTTGCAAGCTTAGGAATTTGCAACCTTTGAGATCTAATAGTTTGGAAACTCGAAGGCTTAGTAAATTGCAATCTTAGAAATCGAAAATCTTAGCAATTCGATGCCTTAAAAATTTGGAAGCTTAGAAAATTAATAACTTAGAAATTTACATCCCTAGAAATTTGGAAGCTTAAAAGAGTAATAGCTTAGAAATTTACCGCCTTAGAAATCTAATATCTTGTAAATTCGACGCCTTAAAAATGTGGAAGTTTAACAAATTCAAAGCTTAGAGATTTGCAAGCTTAGAAATCCAAAAGCTTATTAATTTCCAATCTTTCAGATGTAATAGTTTGGAAACTGAAAGGTTTAATAAATTGCAAGCTTAGAAATAGAAAATCTTAGAAATTCGATGCCTTAAAAATGTGGAATCTTACAAATTTAATAGCTTGGAAATTCAGCGGTTTATAAATTTGGAAGTTTAACAAATTCAAAGTGTACACATTTACAAGCTTCCAAATCGAAAACCGTGAAAATTCGGAATCTTCGCAATTCGAAACCTTAAAAATCTCAAATCTTTGAAGATCGTTTGGAGTCTCGAAGCCTCGCAAAGTTTCCCCATTCAATTCTCCCTAATCCATAAAATAATTTCCAACGTTTAAACAACTCAAAAATCGACATCGTCGAAATAAATCGCGAACTACTAAAATAATACCGCGCGAAGCAAAACTCTCTCTCTCTCTTTCACTCTTTCTTTACGTGTTTGCGAATTTTACTTACCCATCAGTTTGCGCACTTCTGCTTGGCTGAGGAAAAGGTTGAAGTAAGTTGCACCTGGCCGCACGAGGTACAGCAACACCGCCAATTTTAGGAGCATCTCGGCGAGCGCTTAAAAAACGCCACACACCACGTGCTTTAACCGGTCGTGCAAGAATAACCGTAAACACGCGTCGCCGTGTGTCGTAAACAACGTGTTACAGTCTTACGCATCGACTCATGGTCCACCATAGATGTGTCACCGCCGATATAACGCGAATATTCACGCGATACACCGAACCCTTCTTCTTCTTTCGCCTTTCTATGCACGCGTATGCATGCGCGCGTGTAACGTAGTCCCTTTTAGCAGCTCTCCGTTCGATATCAGATTTTTGACAGTTGTCGAATCAATCGCCTGCACGGTCTCACGCTGCTCCTTCTATTCGTCGATCAACACTTCGAACGGCACTGTATCGCGGCTAGATCGACGCGACGTGGTCCGGTTAATTGGATCGGGCGATTGGGGATGTAATTGGAAAGAGAAACGGTGTTGTTTAATAGGGAAACGAAGACGCGATGAGGAGCGGCGAGTAGCGCGGAGTTCTTGCCTCGTGAAAGCCACAACCAGTTATGTGCTCCGACCGCCATGGGTCGACTGAGGTCGACGCAGGCTCGTCGGAAATAACCGAACGCCTACGAAATCGAACGAAGTCCACCCACGAGAGTACGCGACTATGGCATCGCTGTTTCGGAGCAGCGCCGGTCAACTGGAGAATTTAAAACGCGATCCACCGTGATTATTTGGTACGTATGAAACCGTTTCGTACGTTTTGGTTGTCTCTTCTGGTCCTCGGGAATAGAAAATGTGTTACGGTTTGGTTTTAGAGAAGACGAATAACGCGCTGCGAGAACTTTGATTGATTTTACGGATTTCAAGTAGGCGAGCGTTTTACTTGTTGCTTCTGCGCCCCACGAGTGTCTTTCTTTTGGTTCGAATTTGAGTTTTAATTCGTTTGGGTGATTGGATTGTTGTATCTATTAGTGCCACTTTAAAGTTCGCGCGTTACTTTATTTAATTATTTTAGGATTTATTTAACGTTAAGATGGTTTCAGTTTGGAGCATAATATTGTTCAACATCGAGTTTATTTATGAATATCTTCTTTTATTTGTTCAATATGATAAATTCATTTGGAAAAGTTCAGTGTCCTTATTACTGTCACTTGGAAGTCAAATTTTAGTGAAACGAAGAACTAAAATTGCAATAATATTGGATTAATATTGGGTTAGGATTGGAATAAAATTGGAATAATATTGGATTAATATTAGGTTAGGATTGGAATAAAATTGGAATAATATTGGATTACTATTGGATTAATATTGAACTAATATTGGATTAATATTGGATTAATATTGAACTAATATTGGATTAATATTAGATTAATATTGGATTAATATTGGATTAATATTGGATTAATATTGGATTAATATTGGATTAATATTGGAGTAGTATTGGATTAATATTGGATTAATATTGGATAAATATTGTATTAATATTAAACTAATATTGGATTGATATTGGATTAATATTGAATTAATATTGTATTAATATTGGACTAAGTTTGGAATAATATTTGATTACTATTGTACTAATATTGGATTAATATTGGATTAATATTGAATTAATATTGTATTAATATTAGACTAAGTTTGGTATAATATTGGATTAATAATGGATTACTACTGAATTAATATTGAATCAATATTGTATTAATATTAGACTAAAATTGGATTAATATTGGAGTAGTATTGGATTAATATTGGATTAATATTGGATTAATATTGTATTAATATTAAACTAATATTGGATTAATATTGGATTAATATTGAATTAATATTGGATTAATATTGAATTAATATTGTATTAATATTGTACTAAGTTTGATATAATATTGAATTAATAATGGATTACTATTGAATTAATATTGAATTAATATTGTATTAATATTAGAATAAAATTGGAATAATATTGGAGTAGTATTGGATTAATATTGGATTAATATTGGATTAATATTTTATTAATATTAAACTAATATTGGATTAATATTGAATTAATATTGTATTAATATTGGACTAAGTTTGGAATAATATTGAATTAATATTGAATTAATATTGTACTAAGTTAGGTATAATATTAAATTAATATTGTACTAAGTTTGGTATAATATTGAATTAATAATGGATTACTATTGCATTAATATTGAATTAATATTGTATTAATATTAAACTAAAATTGGAATAATATTGGAGTAGCATTGGAATAATATTGGATTAATATTGTATCAATATTGGAATAAAATTGGAATAATATTGGATTACTATTGAATTAATAGTGTATTAAGATTATATTAATATTGAATTATTTGCAAATATTAAATATAAATGAATATGTATTCTTACGCAAACCGAAGTCCAAATTTAGTATAAAAATTTGTTTATTCTTCGTACATCACTTCGCTATTAAATAAAACGAATTCAACATTGTCGTTTGCTCGATTCAGAAACGAAATCACTAGCCAACGCTACACGCTTTCCAACGCGATCATTAAAAATGTAAATTGCATGCTTCGCTTTTCCTGTTGCCTCGTTTTACATCCTCCCTATTTTCTTCTTTTTCTTTAAAGATAATCTGAACGATTATACGTAAGTAAGTAAGTATGTACTTACGTTTAGTGGCGAGATTATATTTTACGTTTTACATTTCACGAACGCTGCTTAAGGGTTGCAGAGTATGCAAGAGTATAATATATCGGACGCGTAAGCGTTTATCGATGCTTATCTCTGTTATCGAGTTATCGCCTTGCCGATTAACCGAGTGCATCTTTTAGGAAGCCCATTTCCACGTGCTTGAATATATATGCATATATAAATTCGAAGCATCGCCAGCAAGACGTGATTATAATTAACTGTGTCACGGTCGGTAAATTAATACGAATCCGAATGGTTAACGATAGAAGTTGCGAATCATTTTTTTCCAGAAAGATTAAATCGACAAGATTTAAGGTAGGAGAAAAATCGAAGAAAATAGTTAATAACAATGTTAATTCAACGGAGATAGTTGAAAATAATTTCAAGAGAAATAAAATTAAATAGCGCGAATTTGAGGTAGAAGAAAAGTTGTAAATAATGGTTAAAAATCAAAATTAGAAATAATGAGATTTAATGGAGATAGTTGGAAATAATTTCAAGAGAAGCAAGATTAAATAGCGCGAATTTAAGGTAGAAGAAAAGTTGGAAATAATAGTTAACAATGAAAATTAGAAATAATGAGATTTAATTGGAGATAGTTGGAAATAATTTCAAGCAGAAATAAAATTAAATAGCGCGAATTTAAGATAGAAGAAAAGTTGGAAATAATGGTTAACAATGAAAATTAGAAATAATGAGATTTAATTGAGATAGTTGGAAATAATTTCAAAGAGAAATAAAATTAAATAGTGCAAATTTAAGGTAGTAGAAAATTTGGAAATAATAATTGATAATAAAAATTAGAAGCAATGTAATTTAATGGAGATAATAGGAAACAGTTTTGATTTTAGATGAGATTATTAACCCTTTACTTTGTAACGCGAAAATTAGACGAATACTAGTTAATAATAAGAATTACAAGTGATATATTTTAATCGAAATAATAGCAAAATTCAGACTTAAGATGAGATTATTAACCCTTTACTTTGTAACGCGAAAATTAGACGAATACTAGTTAATAATAAGAATTACAAATGATATATTTTAATGGAAATAATACAAAAATCATAAATTTAAGATTTTCAACCTTTATTCTTGAATCTGTTGAATAATAATTGGAAAATAATACTGTAAATTTCCTTCTGTATTTGATTATTCTTCAATCTATCTTAAATTTGAAACGCAGAGGTAAACATATTCGAGGTTTGATTATTCGGTAGCGAAAGTAGGATAATTTTAGACGAGCCGGAAAAAAAAAATCCACGCCACGATGCGATGTATATGACTACCTATGTTTGTTCAGATTAGAGCCGACAAAGGCAACTGTTCACTCTCTCTCTCTCTCTCTTTCTCTCTTGATTTAAGCGTGTCTTGATTTAAGCGAAGCAACCCGTATTTGCTTTAGATTAAACGGAGCTTCGTGGCTCGCAAGCGTAGCGATATCAAACTGCACTGCTTTATGTGTTGTACATTGTATTCACAATGCGAGGCGTGAAAATTCTTATATACCATCGCCAACTGACTCCCGTCAAACGGATTCTCTGTTTAGTATGCGGATTTTATATATATTTAATATATAGATTTAATCATTGTTATATATAATTGTATACGATTAATAATATATTTAATTATATAGATTTAATCGTTATTGTATATAATTGTACACGATTAATAATATATTTAATTATATAGATTTGATCATTATTATATATAATTGTATACGATTAATAATATATTTAATTATATATAGATTTGATCGTTATTATATACAATTTTATACGATTAATAATATATTTAATTATATATATTTAATATATAGATTTAATCATTGTTATGTATAATTGTATACGATTAATAATATATTTAATTATATAGATTTGATCATTATTATATACAATTATATACAGTTAATAATATATTTAATTATATAGATTTGATCATTATTATATATAATTGTACACGATTAATAATATATTGAATTATATAGATTTGATCATTATTATATATAATTATATACGATTAATAATATATTTAATTATATATAGATTTGATCGTTATTATATATAATTGTATACGATTAATAATATATTTAATTATATATACTTAATATATAGATTTGATCATTATTATATATAATTATATACAATTAATAATATATTTAATTATATAGATTTGATCATTATTACATATAATTGTATACGATTAATAATATATTTAATTATATAGATTTGATCATTATTATATATAATTATATACAGTTAATAATATATTTAATTATATATATTTAATATATAGATTTAATCGTTATTATATATAATTGTATACGATTAATAATATATTTAATTATATAGATTTGATCATTATTATATATAATTATATACAGTTAATAATATATTTAATTATATATATTTAATATATAGATTTAATCGTTATTATATATAATTGTATACGATTAATAATATATTTAATTATATAGATTTGATCATTATTATATATAATTATATACAGTTAATAATATATTTAATTATATAGATTTGATCATTATTATATATAATTGTATTCAATTAATAATATATATTTAATTATATAGATTTAATCGTTATTATATATAATTGCATACAATTAATAATATATTTAATTTTATATATTTAATATATATAAATTTAATCATTATTATATTTAATTATATAGATTTAATTGTTATTATATATAATTCTATACGATTAATAATATATTTAATTATATAGATTTAATCATTAATATATATAATTATATACGATTAATAATATATTTAATTATATAGATTTTATATACTCGGAATTTATATTGTATTTATATCGAAAGCTGGAACTTTAATCTCTGCTTTGCAATAAGAAAACAGGGTTGATTTAATTGCGGCAATTTCTAGTTGAATTATTTAAGTATATGTTACGCATGATGCATGCAAATGTTACCCTATATTTTGTATAATAATTAGACTGAGAATTTTTATGCATTTAATTGGAAATTTAAATGTATTTATTATGCATAATGGATGAAAATGTCATATTATTATCGTATTTTATATAATAACTAAACTGTGGATTTTTATGCATTTATGGGAAATTTAAATGCACAATGACGTAATCAAATTTATCCGAGCTGTAAAATAACAAAATCTTATATTGCTATTGAAATAAAGCTGCAAATTATTAATATATTTGTATTCGTTACGTTCCGCAAAAAAATATTCAACGCACTTTAAATTTCGCAATACAACGACAAACATTTACAACGTGCATATAATTCGCATTCAAAAGGTTTAATTAATATCTATCTGATCAGAAACCCAATTACACTACAAAAATAAACAGAATAATCTTAAAAACACCTGCGCAAAATCTACCGAAGAAAACAAAGTAGAAAGAAAGCATATATAAAGCGATATTCTCGAAACGATCGCTCCTCTATTTTTACCATTTTCAACTCGCGGAGAAATAAAATTCCCAAGTGCGCAACGCAGACACTTTGTAGCCGAAGCTCGAAATAACGAGCGCGAAATTGCGCAACTTTTTCAATGCGAGAAGATGAAAGATCAAACCCTTTGATACTCGACTTCGGCAAAGGTTTGAAGAGTTTCACAGGTTCGCGTTTGCCAAGGAACGAAAGAAAACGGGGTTTTCTACTTATCCTGGCCGGCGATGGGGGGGGGGGGGGGGGGGAGAAAGGGGAGGAAAAAAAAAAGAAGGCTGCGGGCTGCTATCACGCGAAAAAAAAGTAGGAAGGGGATGGTTGGAACCTTTGAAAGGCTTTCTTTGGCCCGATCGTGGTTGGCGCAGTCTCCAATTAACGCTTTCCGCGCAGTCAAAAGGCCCCGACGACGACGACGACGACGACGACGACGACGATAACGGCGTGCTGAAAAGTGGATTAAAGCGTGCTCCGTTTGCTACCGCCTTTTACAACGTTTACAAACACGGCCGCGATATCCCGTTCATACGTATGCTCTCCTTGTGCGCCGACACTTTGCGCGTCGTATATTCTTATTCCTTGTGCCGGGCTTCCGCGACTCTCGAATCTCGTTGGGAAAACTTCTCGCCTTTGGATGGACTTCAAATATATTACACGCGTACTCTACGTATGCACGTTTACGGATCGTTTGCGTTTAATTTTAATTAAAGAGAAGGGGTATATTCGTGGGTGGGTTTTATGCGTGGTCTTGAGTAAGATCAAACAGAGAAGTTATATTTATTACATTATTCTAGGCGGATGTGATAAATAAAATGATAAAGTTACCTTATTAGGTTTGTTTTGTTTTTTTAGATCCGTGATTCGGGATTTAGGATTAAGTGGGTTTTTATGAGGTGTTCTTTCTGTGTTATTATTTGTTCATTATTATGTAGGTATATTATTATATATATATGTGTTATGATATAACATGTATGTTATTATATATGTTATGATATGTGTTATGGTGTGTTATGATGTGTTATAACATGTGTGTTATTATATATGTTATGATTCGTGTTATGATGTGTTATAACATGTGTGTTATATATGTTATGATATATGTTATGATGTGTTATAACATGTGTTTTATATATGTTATGATATGTGTTATGATACATTATAACATGTATGTTATTATATATGTTATGATATGTGTTATGATGTGTGTTATGATGTGTTATAACATGTGTGTTATTATATATGTTATGATACGTGTTATGATGTGTTATAACATGTATGTTATTATATATTTCGTGTTATGATACATTATAACATGTATGTTATTATATATGTTATATGTGTTATGATGTGTGTTATGATGTGTTATAACATGTGTGTTATTATATATGTTACGATACGTGTTATGATGTGTTATAACATGTATGTTATTATATATGTTATGATACGTGTTATGATGTGTTATAACATGTATGTTATTATATATGTTATGATTCGTGTTATGATGTGTTATAACATGTGTGTTATATATGTTATGATATGTGTTATGATGTGTTATAACATGTATGTTATTATATATGTTATGATATGTGTTATGATGTGTTATGATGTGTTATAACATGTGTGTTATTATATATGTTATGATATGTGTTATGATGTGTTATAACATGTGTGTTATATATGTTATGATATGTTATAAGTGTTATTATATATATTATTGTATATACGTTATGATATGTTATAACATGTGTGCTATTATATGTGTTGTGATGTGTTATAACATGTATGTTATTATATGTGTTTATGATATGTTATAACATATGTGTTATTATATGTGTTATGATGTGTTACAACATGAATGTTATTACATATGTTATGATATGTTCTAACATGTTTGTTATTATATATGTCACGATATGTTCTAACATATACATTATTATATGTGATAACATATATCGTATTATATATGCTATTATATGTTATAACATATATGTTATTATATATGCTATTATATGTTATAACATACATGGTATTATATATGTAATTATGTTAAATCATATACAGTATTATATATATTGTTATATGCTCTAACATACATTATATTATATCAATATATATATATATATATACATACATACACACTTATATTGTATTAAATTATATATACTTTTACATTATATTAATATATATACATATATTTTATATTGTATTAAATTATACGTATATTATAGTATATATATGTGTAAATATATATATTTTATACTATATTGAATTATATATGGAATTAACGAATTATAGAAGCGATTGCAATACATAAATTCTATTCATCTTCCACAGGTCTCCAATTTCGTTATCAACCAATCAAATCCACCCTCTTAATTCTAATTTCCTTTAACCTACCCAAACCTTATCCGAATCTGTCCTAATTCAAAGTTAACTTAATCGTCCGCTGAATTACATACACACGTAACAAACATACACGCGTAAGTACAAGAATTCTTCGCAATTCGAGGGCCCATGCAAAGTTACGACGTTGCGCGGGAAGGGGGTGAAAGTAGAAATCGTAGTAGGGTAAAGATGCCACGTATGTGTGCGCGTATGCGTGTATGGAAGGGGTGAAGTCTGAAGTGGGGGGGGGGGGGGAAGAAATAAGAAGAAGCAGATTGTAGAAGGAGCTGGTTGCACGTTGGACTAACAAGGCTCAGGACCAGGGGCTATTATCATAATTGTGGGCTGCAGGCAGCGGCTGTGCCCACAAACCAGAATGGTTCTTGTCTCATCTACCTATCTTCTTCTCCCTTCCCTTTCCTCCTCTCTTCTATAGACCCTGCGTTATGGTCTTTTTACTCGAAACGTACTCGCACGCATTTTGCGCGTCTCTTCGCTGCTCTTTTGCACGTGCTAGAGACAAATGGATCGACCCCTTAAGCCACTTAACTTTCGCGCTGCGTATTTCCATTTAGATTGAAGCAACCCTTTTATATCGTTCAATATATTTCGCTACGAATCGTTACGTAACGTTTGCGTTGCAAATTTCCAGCATTTCGCGTTTATATCGAGGATAGGCTTTGAAAATTGTTGTTTTTTTTTTTTGAGCGAAGCGTTGCAGGTTTGGCTCGATGAAAATTCGCGCTGAATCGTGGATATTTTTGCTTGCTAAGGGTTTAATTGTTAGGAATTGCTTTCGATTCTTAGGTACGATATAGTGATATAATAAGTAAAGTGATGAATAGTATTATTAGGTATGTTGGATTCGTAGTTGATTTTAATTGGTTTTGGATTTCTATGCGTTTGAAATTCCAAGCATTTTGATTTCCAACATTTAAATTTCCAAACGTTTTTATTTCGAATCGTTTAGATTTTTAAGCGTCTGAAATTGCAAGCTTTTGGATTTCCAGGCGTTTAAAATTGCAAGCTTTTGGATTTCCAAGCGTTTAAATTTCGAATCGTTTCAATTTTCAAGCGTTTAAAATTGCAGGTTTTTGGATATCCAAGCGTTTTATTTTCCAAGCATTTTAATTTCCAAGCGTCTAAAATTGCAAGCTTTTAGATTTCCAAACGTTTTAATTTCCAAGCATTTCAATTTTGGAGTGTTTTAATTTCCAAGCGTTTAAAATTGCATGCTTTTGGATTTCCAAGCGTTTAAAATTGCAAGCTTTTAGATTTCCAAACGTTTTAATTTCCAAGCATTTCAATTTTGGAGTGTTTTAATTTCCAAGCGTCTAAAATTGCAAGCTTTTCGATTTCCAAGCGTTTAAAATTGCAAGCTTTTGGATTTCCAAGCGTTTAAAATTGCAAGCTTTTGGATTTCCAAGAGTTTTAATTTCCAAGCATTTCAATTTCGAAACGTTTTAATTTCCAAGCGTCTAAAATTGCAAGTTTCTGTATTTCCAAGCGTTTTATTTTCCAAGCATTTTAATTTCCAAGCGTTTTAATTTCCAAGCGTTTAAAATTGCAAGCCTTTGGATTTCCAAGCGTTTAAAATTGCAAGCTTTTGGATTTCCAAGCATTTAAATTTCGAACCTTTTTAATTTTCAAACGTTTAAAATTGCAAGATTTTGGATATCCAAGCGTTTTATTTTCCAAGCATTTTAATTTCCAAGCGTCTAAAATTGCAAGCTTTTAGATTGCCAAACGTTTTAATTTCCAAGCATTTCAATTTTGGAGTGTTTTAATTTCCAAGCGTTTAAAATTGCAAGCTTTTGGATTTCCAAGCGTTTAAAATTGCAAGCTTTTGGATTTCCAAGCGTTTAAAATTGCAAGCTTTTGGATTTCCAAGCGTTTCAATTTCCAAGCATTTAAATTTCGAACCTTTTTAATTTTCAAACGTTTAAAATTGCAAGCTTTTGGATTTCCAAACGTTTTAATTTCCAAGCATTTCAATATCGAAGTGTTTTAATTTCCAAGCGTCTAAAATTGCAAGCTTTTGGATTTCCAAGCGTTTTAATTTCGAATCGCTTTAATTTCCAATTATTTACAATTGCAAGCTTTTATATTACTAACCATTTGAAATTGCAAGCTTTCAAATTTCCAAGCGTATAAATTTACGAATCGTTTCAATTTGCAACCCTTTTAAATTCCAAGCTTCCAAACTACTTGCAATTTATTGAACTATTAGCGTAAACTGTAGCAAAATAATTTCAAAATAAACAAAATGCAGTACGTTGCTATTACAAATCTCAATAATTAATTATTGCGTTGCAAATTTCAATCGTTTATCGTTACTATCACAAATCCGAAAAGTTAATCGTTGCGTTGCAAATTTCAATCGTTTATCATTGCTATTGCAAATCCGAAAAATTGTGTAAACCAACCAAATCTGAAAAGTTGAACGTTGCAATTTATTTGCGAAAGCGTGGCGATAAATGTTTCGAAACAAGGAAACGCAAAGACGACGAGGTACGTATATTCGTTGAATATCGGGGAAAGGTGCAATGGTAACAATAGGAGCGGATATTTGGAAACAATAGTAAAATCCGAGATGCAATGGCTGCCATCCTTTCATTCTTTCTCTCCGTTCTTTACTTTCCTTGATTACATGGCAAGCTTAAGATATCCTTTCAAGTTCCTCTTCGTATGCAACGTTTCGGCTTTCATTTCGAGAAACGGCGAAGTAATAGGAAAAGAATCGACAGAAAGGAATTTCGCCGCAACATCTTTTCAAACCCTTTCGCAAGATTCATTTTGTAAACAATAAAATTGATGGTGCTAATATGTTCATTATTAACAGACTATTTTCTCTTTCTTTTCTTATTTCGAGCTATTTTAATATCGATCTTGAGATTAGAGTTATAAAATGTTAGCAAGAAGGTGTAAGATGTTTTAGAATGATTGTTTATAGCTTTTTAGGAAATTGTTTTAATTTTAATTCAATGGTTTAGTTGATAACGCGATTTATAGGAAATGTAAGTATGGGCAAATGTACAAGTATAGAAATGTGTTAATATACAAATACATAAATATGCAAATGTACAAATGTAGAAATATACAAATATACAAATGTAGAAATGTACAAATAGACAAATATACAAATATGCAAATGGACTAATACACAAATTTACAAATGTACAAATATACAAATTGACAAATATACAAATGTACAAATGTACAAATGTACAAATGTACAAATGTACAAATAAACAAATGTACAAATATACAAATGTACAAATTTAGAAATGTACAAATGTACAAATCTACAAATATACAAATATACAAATGTACAAACATACAAATGTACAGATGTACAAATATACAAATGTATAAATATACAAATGTACAAATACACAAATGTACAAATACACAAATGTACAAATATACGAATGTACAGATGCACAAATGTACAAATGTACAAATATACAAATTGACAAATATACAAGTGTACAAATGTACAAATGTATAAATATACAAATGTACAAATAAACAAATATACAAATGTACAAATTCATAAATATACAAATGTACAAATATACAAATTGACGAATATACAAATGTACAAATATACAAATGTACAAATGTATAAATGTACAAATCTACAAATATACAAGTGTACAAATATACAAATAGACAAATATACAAATGTACAAATGTACAAATATACAACTGTACAAATTCATAAATATGCAAATGTATAAATATACAAATGTACAAATGTACAAATACACAAATGTACAAATGTACAAATCTACAAATATACAAGTGTACAAATATACGAATGTAGAAATGTACAAATATACAAATGTACAAACATACAAATTGACAAATATACAAATGTACAAATGTACAAACATACAAATGTACAAATGTAGAAATGTACAAATGTACAAATGTACAAATGTAGAAATATACAAATGTACAAATGTAGAAATGTACAAATGTACAAATGTACAAATGTAGAAATATACAAATGTACAAATGTACAAATGTACAAATATACGAATGTACAAATGCACAAATGTACAAATATACAAATATACAAATTGACAAATATACAAGTGTACAAATGTACAAATGTATAAATATACAAATGTACAAATGTACAAATGTACAAGTGTACAAATGTACAAATGTACAAATATACAAATGTACAAATGTGCAAATATACAAATGTACAAATGTACAAATATACAAATGTACAAATGTATAAATATACAAATGTAGAAATGTACAAATATACAAATATACAAATACACAAATGTACAAATATACAAATGTACAAATATACAAATACACAAATACACAAATGTACAACTACACAAATGTACAAATATACAAATGTACAAATATACAAATGTACAAATGTACAAATACACAAATGTACAAATACACAAATTTACAAATACACAAATACATAAATATACAAATGTACAAATATACAAATACACAAATGTACAAATGTACAAATATACAAATACATAAATATACAAATGTACAAATATACAAATACACAAATGTACAAATACACAAACACACAAATTCACAAATATACAAACACACAAATACCCAAATAGACAAACACACAAATGCCCAAATACACAAGTACACAAATTCACAAATATTCGAACACACAAATACCCAAATACACAAATTCACAAATATACAAACACAAATTCATAAACACACAAATACACAAATTCACAAATACCCAAGTAGACAAACACACAAATACACAAATTCAAAACCACACAAATTCATAAACACACAAATACAGAAATACATAAATGCACAAATACAAAATGACACAAACACACAAATAAACGTTTAAATAGGCGTTTGCTTGTTCCACCTAATAAAAATAACGAAAGTTGCCCGAAATTTTCGCACGCTTCCGCGGCGTGAAAAGAGTGCCAAATGAATCGATGCTTAAACAACTTTCGTCTGGTTTTCACTTGAGCAAAACTTTCTCCCACGTTAAAAATGCAGGAAATAGAGAGGCGAATGAAATAAATCGAGCGTTCGTTAAATGAGAACAGCGCGACACAATACCGGTTAAATTAAACAAACAAAATGTTGTAGGGTTTGGTCGCGTGTTTCGTCCATCCGCACGTGTCATCCGCGTGTAAACAGACACCGTTCGATTGTATAATCCGATGTCACGTCGTCAGCGTTCGTATTGTGCGCGGAGGAAGACCCGAATGATCCCACGAATCGTCCCATAAAAATAGGATAACGCATAGGGGGAATCCTATGAAAGACACGCGAATAAATACTAAACGCAGTTAGGAATCTTTTACGAGCGGATGACTTTGATTATTCATAGGCAATCGACACTTTTTTTATGTTGCTAATGGGGTTGAAAAGGGGAAAGCCTTTGAATTTCAAAGCTCGCAATTTTTTTTAATCTTCTCAATTTCAGAGCCTTCAAATTTCCATGCTTCGAATTTTCTAAGCTTCATATTTTCAAAGACTTCGAATTTCTATGCTTCGAATTTTGTAAGCTTCTTAATTTCAAAGACTTCAAATTTTGAAGCTCGTAAAAATAGCTGAGCATACAAATTTCCATGCTTCGAATTTTCTAAGCTTCGTAATTACAATGCCTTTAAATTGCCAAGCTTTGACTTTTCTAAGCTTCACAATTTCAAAGCCTTCAAATTTCCATGCTTCGAATTTTCTAAGCTTCTTAATTTTAATACCTTCAAATTTCGAAGCTTGCAAAAATATCTAAGCATATAAATTTCCATGCTTCGAATTTTCTAAGCTTTCTTATTTCAAAGCCTTCAAATTTGCAAGTTTGCAAAAATATCTAAGCATACAAATTTCCATTTTTCGAATTTCCTAAGCTTTCTAATTTCAAATCCTTTAAATATTGAAACTTGCAAAAATAGCTAAGCATAAAAATCTCCATGCTTCGAATTTTCTAAGCTTCATAATTTCAAAGCCTTTAAATATTGAAGCTTGCAAAAATAGCTAAGCATACAAATTTCCATGTTTCGAATTTTCTAAGCTTTCTTATTTCAATGCCTTTAAATATCTAAGCATACAAATTTCCATGCTTCGAATTTTCTAAGCTTCTTAATTTCAATGCCTTCAAATTTCCAAGCTTCGAATTTTCTAAGCTTCATAATTTCAATGCCTTCAAATTTCCATGCTTCGAATTTTCTAAGCTACTTAATTACAAATCCTTCAAATTTCGAAGCTTGCAAATATCTAAGCATTATATATTACCATGCTTCGAATTTTCTAAGCTTCTTCATTTCAAAGCCTTCAAATTTCGAAGCTTGCAAAGATATCTAAGCATACAAGTTACCATGCTTCGTATTTTCTAAGCTTTCTAATTTCAAAGCCTTCAAATTGCGAAGCTTGCAAAAATATCTAAGCATACAAATTTCCATAATTTGAATTTTCTAAGCTTCGTACTTTCAAAGCCTTCAAATTTCCATGATTCGAATTTTCTAAGCTTCTTAATTTCAAAGTCTTCAAATTTCCATGCTTTGAATTTTCTAAGCTACTTAATTACAAATCCTTCAAATTTCGAAGCTTGCAAATATCTAAGCATATAAATTTCCATGTTTCGAATTTTCTAAGCTTCTTCATTTCAAAGCCTTCAAATTTCGAAGCTTGCAAAAATATCTAAGCATACAAGTTACCATGCTTCGTATTTTCTAAGCTTTCTAATTTCAAAGCCTTCAAATTGCGAAGCTTGCAAAAATATCTAAGCATACAAATTTCCATAATTTGAATTTTCTAAGCTTCGTACTTTCAAAGCCTTCAAATTTCCATGATTCGAATTTTCTAAGCTTCTTAATTTCAAAGTCTTCAAATTTCGAAGCTTTGCAAGAATATCTAAGCATACATATTACCATGCTACGAATTTTCTAAGCTTCTTAATTTCAAAGCCTTCAAATTTCGAAGCTTGCAAATAGCTAAGCATATAAATTACCATGCTTCGAATTTTCTAAGCTTCTTAATTTCAATGCCTTCAAATTTCTATGCTTCGAATTTTCTAAGCTACTTAATTACAAATCTTTCAAATTTCGAAGCTTGCAAATATCTAAGCATATAAATTTCCATGCTTCGAATTTTCTAAGCTTCTTCATTTCAAAGCCTTTAAATTTCCATGCTTCGAATTTTCTAAGCTTCATAATTTCAAAGACTTCAAATTTCCATGCTTCGAATTTTCTAAGCTTCTTAATTACAAAGCCTTTAAATTGTGAAGCTTGCAAATATCTAAGCATACAAATTTCCATGCTTCGAATTTTCTAAGCTTCTTAATTTCAAATGCTTTAAATTTTGAAGCTTGCAAATATGTAAGCATATAAATTTCTATGCTTTGAAGTTTAAGCTGCCATAGTGGAAGGGTTAAAATAAAGAGAGGAACAGAGAAAGAGAGAAAAATGAAAACAGAGTAAGAGGGAAAGATGGACAAATGAAAAGAGAGGAAGAGATAAATTGCGCTTATAAAGAAAGCAGGAAAGAAAAATAAAAAGAACCGAAAAAGAGAGAAAAATAAAGAACAGAGTAAGAGAGAAAGATGGACAAATGAAAAGAGAGAAAGAGAGGAATTATGCGTATAAAGAAAGAAAGAGAGAAAAGTAAAAAGACCAGAGAAAGAAAGATGGACAAATGAAACGAGAGAAAGAGGGAAAAGTAAAAAGAACAGAGAAAGAAAGATGGAGAAATGAAAAGAGAGAAAGAGAGAAATTGCGCGTAAAAAAGAGAGAAAGAGGGAAATTATGCCTATAAAGAAAGAAAGAAAGAAAAATAAAGAGAACAGAGAAAGAGAGAAAAATAAAGAACAGAGTAAGAGAGAAAGATGGACAAATGAAAAGAGAGAAAGAGAGGAATTATGCGTATAAAGAAAGAAAGAGAGAAAAGTAAAAAGACCAGAGAAAGAAAGATGGACAAATGAAACGAGAGAAAGAGAGAAAAGTAAAAAGAACAGAGAAAGAAAGATGGACAAATGAAACGAGAGAAAGATAGAAATTGCGCGTAAAAAAGAGAGAAAGAGGGAAATTATGCCTATAAAGAAAGAATGAAAGAAAAATAAAGAGAACAGAGAAAGAGAGAAAAATAAAGAACAGAGTAAGAGAGAAAGATGGACAAATGAAAAGAGAGAAAGAGAGAAATCGCGCGTAAAAAAGAGAGAAAGAGGGAAATTATGCCTATAACGAAGGAAAGAAAGAAAAATAAAAAGAACAGAGAAAGAGAGAAAAAGAAAAACAGAGTAAGAGGGAAAGATGGACAAAATGAAAAGAGAGAAAGAGATAAAATTGCGCTTATAAAGAGAGAAAGATGGGCGACGATGGGGTCTGGGCCTGAAATATCAGCGTGGGCCCTTCGCTTTTCGAGGCAGCATATCAACCTCTCCCCTCCCTCCCCCGCCGCCCTCCTTCCTTCCCCCTAATAACAGGGTACAGCGAAGGCTAAACAAACATACACGCCCCTGGCATCTCTCGTTGAAAGAACACACGAGAAGAAAATCACGCGTAAAAGAAAAGAAGAGGAAGAAGAAGAATGAAACAATTTAGCCACGCCACTTAAAGGATGCGAAGTATGATAGGTACTGAAAGATTGAACAGAAAATCAACCTCTCCGCCATCAGCAACGGTTTCGCTGGAAATACATTCAAGCCAGTTAAACCCGGTCGCCGATGCTTCGAAGAGTAGGGGAAACGATCGAAATTCTTCGTTTAACCGTACAGAGGACGCTAAAAGTAGTCGCGAGTTGCATTGTCGCGAGGAGCTGCTTACTTCTTCTTTTTTCGTAAGCGTTTCACTTGTTCGTTTATTTATTTGTTATCCTTTTGACTACGAAATGCGTATTAAATATATATATTTATTTATCTATTTATTTATCTATTTATCTATTTATTTATCTATTTAAATAACTAAATAACTAAATAACTAAATAACTATAACTAAATAATTAAATAACTTCTGTATTATTAATTAATAGTGCAACATATACAAATACTAACAAAAGTAATGTAGCGTTATCCAAAATAGACTATAGGAACATTTATCTTCACTTGTTTTTTTCCCCTTTCCGCTTTACCATTTTATAATCTGTTTTTTTTTTGTTTCTATTATCTTCGTTCTTGTTCTCGTTTTTAATTTTTATTTCTTTCACCCTCTGTTTTAGTAACAAACATGACATTTTCATTCAACATCCTAAAGGTACTTTTCGATAACATTTTATTATAGTATAGAAAAAATATTCATACCGTTTTAGTAAATGATTTTCCCAATTTTTCAGAATGTATAAATATATATATACGCCATTAAAAATACTAGCATTAAAAATACATAATTGTATACTAATTTCTCTAGTCTATTTAATAAAGGATTGAATAAAATAATCAATCCTTTATCATAGAAACTTTAATTTTGAAAGTCTTTTTATATTTGGAGATCAACAATTTTTAATACGAGCCTAGCATTAAAAATACATAATTGTATGCTAATTTCTCTAGTCTATTTAATAAAGGATTGAATAAAATAATCAGTCGTTTACCATAAAAACTTTAATTTTGAAAGTCTTTTTATATTTGGAGATCAACAATTTTTAATACGAGCCTAGCATTAAAAATACATAATTGTATGCTAATTTCTCTAGTCTACTTAGTAAAGGATTGAATAAAATAATCAATCCTTTATCATAGAAACTTTAATTTTGAGTCTTTTTATATTTGGAGATCAACAATTTGTAATACGAGCCTAGCATTAAAAATACATAATTGTATATACTAATTTCTCTAGTCTATTTAATAAAGGATTGAATAAAATAATCAGTCGTTTATCGTAAAAACTTTAATTTTGAAAGTCTTTTTATATTTGGTGATCAAAAATTTTTAATACGAGCCTAGCATTAAAAATACATAATTGTATACTAATTTCTCTAGTCTACTTAGTAAAGGATTGAATAAAATAATCAGTTGTTTACCATAGAAACTTTAATTTTGAAAGTCTTTTTATATTTGGAGATCAACAATTTTTAATACGAGCCTAGCATTAAAAATACATAATTGTATATACTAATTTCTCTAGTCTACTTAGTAACTATGTAACTATGCTTAACTATATTACAATTATTAAAATAATTACGCGTAACTGCGATTGATTTTTTTGTAAATAATACGAGATAGTTTAGTGTTTTATTATGCAAAAATTCGTTATGTTTTGCTTCGTTGTTCGATTTTGCATTGGCTTCGCGTATCAATCTTCCAATTATCTTGCTTTTCCATATATTTACGGTACTCTCTGGTTACACGGTGCAATTTCGAAGGATATTTGTTAGAAGAAAGAAACGAAAGATATACTTACCGCGAATAAAGAAAAATTCGACATACCTGTATTTCTCCAGGTAAAACGTGAAACGTGAAAGCATAATTGCTAATTGCATCCTCGTTTGCAAACATCTGCTCCGTCGAATTTCGCGATTTATCATAAGAAAAAAAGAGGAGGACATTGTTTTAAGGAATTTTTATATCAGTCTTGGGATTAATTTACATTATAATACGTTATCAAGATGGTACGATGTTTTGAATAGATAGTTTAAAGCTTTTTAGGAAATTATTTTAACTTTAATTTAGTTTGTTTAGTTATTTACGCAATTTATGGGAAATATAAGTATGTGCAAATGTACGAGTGTACAAATGTACAAATGTAGAAAGGTAGAAATGTACAAATACACAAATATGCAAATACATAAATATGCAAATGTACAAATATACAAATATACAAGTACATAAATATGCAAATACACAAATATACAAATGTACAAATGTACAAATATACAAATGTACAAATGTACAAATATACAAATGTACAAATATACAAATGTACAAATATACAAATGTACAAATATACAAATGTACAAATGTACAAATACACAAATGTACAAATACACAAATATACAAATACATAAATATGCAAATACACAAATATACAAATACATAAATATACAAATACACAAATATACAAATACATAAATATGCAAATACATAAATATGCAAATACACAAATATACAAATGTACAAATATACAAATATGCAAATGTGCAAATGTACAAATGTACAAATGTACAAATGTACAAATATACAAATCTACAAATGTACAAATGTACAAATACACAAATGTACAAATACACAAATATTCAAATTCATAAGTATGCAAATACACAAATATACAAATACATAAATATACAAATACACAAATATACAAATACATAAATATGCAAATACATAAATATGCAAATACACAAATATACAAATGTACAAATATGCAAATGTGCAAATGTACAAATATACAAATGTACAAATATACAAATGTACAAGTGTACAAATGTACAAATGTACAAATGTACAAATGTACAAATGTACAAATGTACAAATATACAAATGTACAAATGTACAAATGTACAAATGTACAAATGTACAAATACACAAATGTACAAATACACAAATATTCAAATTCATAAGTATGCAAATACACAAATATACAAATACATAAATATACAAATACACAAATATACAAATACATAAATATGCAAATACATAAATATGCAAATACACAAATATACAAATGTACAAATATACAAATATGCAAATGTGCAAATGTACAAATGTACAAATGTACAAATGTACAAATATACAAATCTACAAATGTACAAATGTACAAATACACAAATGTACAAATACACAAATATTCAAATTCATAAGTATGCAAATACACAAATATACAAATACATAAATATACAAATACACAAATATACAAATACATAAATATGCAAATACATAAATATGCAAATACACAAATATACAAATGTACAAATATACAAATATGCAAATGTGCAAATGTACAAATGTACAAATGTACAAATGTACAAATATACAAATCTACAAATGTACAAATGTACAAATACACAAATGTACAAATACACAAATATTCAAATTCATAAGTATGCAAATACACAAATATACAAATACATAAATATACAAATACACAAATATACAAATACATAAATATGCAAATACATAAATATGCAAATACACAAATATACAAATGTACAAATATACAAATATGCAAATGTGCAAATGTACAAATATACAAATGTACAAATATACAAATGTACAAGTGTACAAATGTACAAATGTACAAATGTACAAATGTACAAATGTACAAATGTACAAATATACAAATGTACAAATGTACAAATGTACAAATGTACAAATGTACAAATACACAAATGTACAAATACACAAATATTCAAATTCATAAGTATGCAAATACACAAATATACAAATACATAAATATACAAATACACAAATATACAAATACATAAATATGCAAATACATAAATATGCAAATACACAAATATACAAATGTACAAATATACAAATATGCAAATGTGCAAATGTACAAATGTACAAATGTACAAATGTACAAATATACAAATCTACAAATGTACAAATGTACAAATACACAAATGTACAAATACACAAATATTCAAATTCATAAGTATGCAAATACACAAATATACAAATACATAAATATACAAATACACAAATATACAAATACATAAATATGCAAATACATAAATATGCAAATACACAAATATACAAATGTACAAATATACAAATATGCAAATGTGCAAATGTACAAATATACAAATGTACAAATATACAAATGTACAAGTGTACAAATGTACAAATGTACAAATGTACAAATATACAAATGTACAAATGTACAAATGTACAAATGTACAAATGTACAAATACACAAATGTACAAATACACAAATATTCAAATTCATAAGTATGCAAATACACAAATATACAAATACATAAATATACAAATACACAAATATACAAATACATAAATATGCAAATACATAAATATGCAAATACACAAATATACAAATGTACAAATATACAAATATGCAAATGTGCAAATGTACAAATGTACAAATGTACAAATGTACAAATATACAAATCTACAAATGTACAAATGTACAAATACACAAATGTACAAATACACAAATATTCAAATTCATAAGTATGCAAATACACAAATATACAAATACATAAATATACAAATACACAAATATACAAATACATAAATATGCAAATACATAAATATGCAAATACACAAATATACAAATGTACAAATATGCAAATGTGCAAATGTACAAATATACAAATGTACAAATATACAAATGTACAAGTGTACAAATGTACAAATGTACAAATGTACAAATGTACAAATGTACAAATGTACAAATGTACAAATATACAAATGTACAAATGTACAAATGTACAAATGTACAAATGTACAAATACACAAATGTACAAATACACAAATATTCAAATTCATAAGTATGCAAATACACAAATATACAAATACATAAATATACAAATACACAAATATACAAATACATAAATATGCAAATACATAAATATGCAAATACACAAATATACAAATGTACAAATATACAAATATGCAAATGTGCAAATGTACAAATATACAAATGTACAAATATACAAATGTACAAGTGTACAAATGTACAAATGTACAAATGTACAAATGTACAAATGTACAAATGTACAAATATACAAATGTACAAATGTACAAATGTACAAATGTACAAATGTACAAATACACAAATGTACAAATACACAAATATTCAAATTCATAAGTATGCAAATACACAAATATACAAATACATAAATATACAAATACACAAATATACAAATACATAAATATGCAAATACATAAATATGCAAATACACAAATATACAAATGTACAAATATACAAATATGCAAATGTGCAAATGTACAAATGTACAAATGTACAAATGTACAAATATACAAATCTACAAATGTACAAATGTACAAATACACAAATGTACAAATACACAAATATTCAAATTCATAAGTATGCAAATACACAAATATACAAATACATAAATATACAAATACACAAATATACAAATACATAAATATGCAAATACATAAATATGCAAATACACAAATATACAAATGTACAAATATGCAAATGTGCAAATGTACAAATATACAAATGTACAAATATACAAATGTACAAGTGTACAAATGTACAAATGTACAAATGTACAAATGTACAAATGTACAAATGTACAAATGTACAAATATACAAATGTACAAATGTACAAATGTACAAATGTACAAATGTACAAATACACAAATGTACAAATACACAAATATTCAAATTCATAAGTATGCAAATACACAAATATACAAATACATAAATATACAAATACACAAATATACAAATACATAAATATGCAAATACATAAATATGCAAATACACAAATATACAAATGTACAAATATACAAATATGCAAATGTGCAAATGTACAAATGTACAAATGTACAAATGTACAAATATACAAATCTACAAATGTACAAATGTACAAATACACAAATGTACAAATACACAAATATTCAAATTCATAAGTATGCAAATACACAAATATACAAATACATAAATATACAAATACACAAATATACAAATACATAAATATGCAAATACATAAATATGCAAATACACAAATATACAAATGTACAAATATGCAAATGTGCAAATGTACAAATATACAAATGTACAAATATACAAATGTACAAGTGTACAAATGTACAAATGTACAAATGTACAAATGTACAAATGTACAAATGTACAAATGTACAAATATACAAATGTACAAATGTACAAATGTACAAATGTACAAATGTACAAATACACAAATGTACAAATACACAAATATTCAAATTCATAAGTATGCAAATACACAAATATACAAATACATAAATATACAAATACACAAATATACAAATACATAAATATGCAAATACATAAATATGCAAATACACAAATATACAAATGTACAAATATACAAATATGCAAATGTGCAAATGTACAAATGTACAAATGTACAAATGTACAAATATACAAATCTACAAATGTACAAATGTACAAATACACAAATGTACAAATACACAAATATTCAAATTCATAAGTATGCAAATACACAAATATACAAATACATAAATATACAAATACACAAATATACAAATACATAAATATGCAAATACATAAATATGCAAATACACAAATATACAAATGTACAAATATACAAATATGCAAATGTGCAAATGTACAAATATACAAATGTACAAATATACAAATGTACAAGTGTACAAATGTACAAATGTACAAATGTACAAATGTACAAATGTACAAATGTACAAATATACAAATGTACAAATGTACAAATGTACAAATGTACAAATACACAAATGTACAAATACACAAATATTCAAATTCATAAGTATGCAAATACACAAATATACAAATACATAAATATACAAATACACAAATATACAAATACATAAATATGCAAATACATAAATATGCAAATACACAAATATACAAATGTACAAATATACAAATATGCAAATGTACAAATGTACAAATGTACAAATGTACAAATGTACAAATGTACAAATACACAAATGTAGAAATACACAAATATTCAAATTCATAAGTATGCAAATACATAAATATGCAAATACACAAATATACAAATACATAAATATACAAATGCATAAATATGCAAATACACAAATATACAAATACATAAATATACAAATACACAAATATACAAATACATAAATATGCAAATACACAAATATACAAATACATAAATATGCAAATACATAAATATGCAAATACACAAATATACAAATACACAAATATACAAATACACAAATATACAAATACATAAATATGCAAATACTTAAATATGCAAATACATAAATATGCAAATACACAAATATACAAATGTACAAATACATAAATATGCAAATACACAAATATACAAATACACAAATACACAAATACATAAATACACAAGTATACAAATACATATATATGCAAATATACAAATTTATCCTAAGAAAGCAAGCAAATACGAACATAGGAGCTAGGAACATAGGAAATAGGAAAATAACGATAAGAAAAATAGGAAATAGGAAAATTGGAAGTAGGAAAATAGGAAAGTAGGAAATTAAGAAATTGGAAAATACGAAATATGAAAACAGGAAATAGAAAAATAGAAAATAGGAAATTAGGAGATAGGAAAATAGGAAAGTAGAAAAATAAGAAATAGATAAATACTAAATATGAAAACAGGAAATAGAGAAATAGGAGATGGGAACAGAAGGAAAGTAGAAAGATAAGAAATAGGAAAATACAAAATATGAAAACAGGAAATAGGAAAATAGAGGGTAGGAAAATAGGAAAACAAGGAAACTAACGAATAGAAAAATAGGAAATAGAAAAAAAGGAAAATAGGAAAATAAGAAATAGGAAAATAAGAAATAGAAAAATACAAAATATGAAAACAGGAAATACGAAAATAGAAGCTAGGAAAATAGGAAAACAAGGAAAATAACGATTAGAAAAATAGGAAAATAGGAAAGTAGGCAAATAAGAAATAGGAAAATAGGAAAGTAGGCAAATAAGAAATAGGAAAATACGAAATATGAAAACAGGAAATAGGAAAATAGGAAAGTAGACAAATTAGAAATGGGAAAATACGAAATATGAAAACGGGAAATAGGAAAATAGAAGCTGGAAAAATAGGAAAACAAGGAAAATAACGAATAGAAAAATAGGAAAGTAGGAAAATAAGAAATAGTAACATACGAAATATGAAAACAGGAAATAGGAAAATAGAAGCTGGGAAAATAAGGAAAATAACGAATAGAAAAATGGGAAAGTAGGAAAATAAGAAATAGGAAAATAGGAAAGTAGACAAATAAGAAATAGAAAAATACGAAATATGAAAACAGGAAATAGGAAAATAGAAGCTAGGAAAATAGAAAAGCAGAAAAATAAGAAATAGGAAAAATAGTAGATAGGAAAATAGGAGCTAGGAAAATAGGAAAACAAGGAAACTGACGAATAGAAAAATAGGAAAGTAGGAAAATAAGAAATAGGAAAACAGGAAATAGGAAAATATGAAAATAGGAAAATAAGAAATAGAAAAATCCGAAATATGAAAACAGGAAATAGGAAAATAGAAGCTAGGAAAATAGGAAAATAAGGAAAATAACGAATAGAAAAATAGGAAAGTAGGAAAGTAAGAAATAGGAAAACAGGAAATAGGAAAATAGGAAAGTAGACAAATAAGAAATAGAAAAATACGAAATATGAAAACAGGAAATAGGAAAATAGAAGCTAGGAAAATAGAAAAGCAGAATAATAAGAAATAGGAAAATAAGAAATAGGAAAAATAGTAGATAGGAAAATAGGAGCTAGGAAAATAGGAAAACAAGGAAACTGACGAATAGAAAAATAGGAAAGTAGGAAAATAAGCAATAGGAAAATAAGAAATAGGAAAATACGAAATATGAAAACAGGAAATGGAAAAATAGAAGCTAGGAAAATAGGAAAGCAGAAAAATAAGAAATAGGAAAAATAATAGATAGGAAAATAGTGTGCATAGGTAGAATACGCGATGCTTCGAAGCTTGGAAGCATGGTGGGGGAAATAAGAGGCTCTCGTGCTATTGCGAAAATTCTAATGGAGATTTCGAGGCGAAAACCGGTCGGTGATTCAGAGCAACTTACTTTTGACGTGACGTTTCACTCGATTTTCAGAATTCGCTCCCCACCACAAACGGCAATAGTGGGGATAGCGAGAAGCCACTGGAAACTAGAAACTCTGTAAATACCGAAGTATGTTGTACTTACATACATCCTTTTAACCCTTTGCGGACGATTATGAATAAAATAAACAAACACACGATTATGAATCTTCATTATGAACAGCATTAAACAACACTTAACGAATTTTCGCGTAATTATAATCAAGAGTACCTATTAAAGCCGCTAATTCAAAATTCTCGTTATGAAAATCGACATTTATCCGGAAGATTGAACAAATTTTCGCGGCTATTCGTCGACACTCGTCCGCAAACGGTTAATACGAAGCTAATTACAATATTTTCGCATATTCCGCGCATTTCCGCAACCATAAATTCCCCAAAAATCCACTGAAAATCGCAATCTATCCAATTACTTGAACAAAACAAAATTTTACTTAATTTATTCTCTGTATTTTTTTGCATACATTTGGCAATGAAACTTGCATCAGTTAATAGAGTTAATTATACCGAATGCGTTAATAACAAAAAGGTAAATAAATTGTTAACATAGCGTGAGAAATAATCGAGTATTTCGAGGCCGACAAAATGGCCGGTTTCCTAAATTCGCATGATTCAATCGTTTAATTATGAAATTCGTCGCGTCAATCGGTGAGATGGCGTAAAAAGCAGCGGAATTTTTTTCCCCGCGTCGATATGTCAGAATGCGACACGGGAAACCTGTAACGTTTAATTGCAGATTTCTTCTATACCTTTTTTTAGGGGGGGAGGATAAAATTTGGAAATTATTTGCGATACGAAGTAGAATTGTTTCCAATTAAACTTTTTCTTTTCTTCTTCTTTATTTAAGCTTAAGTTCAACTCTCAGAGGAAAGTTATAAAGCTGTACACGAGGCTTATAATTAGTTGTAAAATAACTAAATAACTAAATAAGCAAATAAGTAAATAAGTATATAAGTTTTGGGATAATGTGAGGTATAATAATTGATATTAAAATTTAACGGATAACAACTATATATTTATATGAAATAATAACGATAACTAATAACATATAACAACTACTGCTAACTTAACTCTAACGCAAAAGAAAATCAGACTAAATGAACGGGGTGTATCTTGTTCGGCTGCTAACTAAGAACTGACTGTTTTTACCAACTTTCTCTGACCGTGGGGAAAAAGTCACGTGTCAAAGAAAGCCACCCAAGCAGGCCTATCCCAAAACGCTTGAACAATACTGGCGCCTCAAGGTCTTTAAACCTTCCGAAATATTTATTTCCTTAGCCGCTACAAAGTAAATAACTAAATAACTAAATAACTAAATAACTAAATAACTAAATAACTAAATAACTAAATAACTAAATAACTAAATAACTAAATAACTAAATAACTAAATAACTAAATAACTAAATAACTAAATAACTAAATAACTAAATAACTAAATAACTAAATAACTAAATAACTAAATAACTAAATAACTAAATAACTAAATAACTAAATAACTAAATAACTAAATAACTAAATAACTAAATAACTAAATAACTAAATAACTAAATAACTAAATAACTAAATAACTAAATAACTAAATAACTAAATAACTAAATAACTAAATAACTAAATAACTAAATAACTAAATAACTAAATAACTAAATAACTAAATAACTAAATAACTAAATAACTAAATAACTAAATAACTAAATAACTAAATAACTAAATAACTAAATAACTAAATAACTAAATAACTAAATAACTAAATAACTAAATAACTAAATAACTAAATGCCAGGGATGCAGAGAGATTATAATGGTCTGATCCACGTCGATTGATCATAACTATAACTCCAATTAAACTCGAATTAAGTCCATTGCAAATTAATACAAATTTGTACCAATTGTAGTTCCGACACAGGCGAGGTACAGGATCAATCGTGGCTTAAATTAAAGAGGAAAGTCCCGAGAATATTATCCTACAGTTTTTTGCAACTACCACTTGCAGTTCATTTGTTATTAACAATTATATCGCGTCGTGGTAAATTATTCAGAAAGTATCCGAAGAGGAATATTAGTTTCTCGGCTCCTAGACGTCCGATTTCAATGTTCCTTGGCTTAAATTAAAGGGGAATATATTGCTCAATAGTAGATCTAAATACGTGCCAACGTTTGAGAATTTTGGATTTGTGGTTCTCTTTCAAAAAATTCCAATAGTTCGCCACGTCTTCGTCGCGTGGTTTTTTAACCATGTAATTCATATCTGACTGTGCGGACGCCATTCTACTTCGAATTTTCTTACGAAAAAATTCCCAAATACTCTTCGATGATAGATTCAATTATGCGCCAAGTTTGGAGACGTTTCGATTCATACTTTCCCTCCAAAAAATTCCCAAACTTCAGCATCCTTACGCACCGTCATTTTTTGAATAGCGAAACGCAGACGCTATTGTTCTTCGAATTTCCACGCGCGAAAATTCCCAACGTTTCTTCAACCACAGATCCAACCTCTCGCCAAGTTTCAAGAATTTTGGATTCGTAGTTTGCTCAAAAAAAATTCCTGCGTCCCCCGCGTTCTTCGTTCCGTAGCTACGCTTGCGATCGTGAAAAATGGGGGACGGATGGTTCCGGAGATAGAGAAAAATGTGCCCTTTAATTTGCTTTTCGTTTCACGTCGATATCTCAACTCGTTCGCGAGATATGACTGCTTAAAGTTTACCCTTACGATTTGGCGCGCGCGGAGTTATGAATGACGCTTGACCTACTTAAATTCCTGGAAACGCGTACTCTTCGTAGTAAACATAGTAAAACTGACCTGCGCAATACTACGAATGTGCGTTTGGCCAGTTCGCGGGGGCCGAGAATCGCGGAAAAACGTACTATTATCTATAAACGATGATATCTCGGCAACCGAAAGTCGGATTTTGGTGAACCAAAAAACCTTTTAAAGGGGAAGGTTCATAGATTATGGCGATGCAGGGATTTTGAAAACGTTCGATCCGTTTCAAAATGGCGGCGTGGTAAATTTTGGGACGTTTTAATATAGGTGTTTTGGCGTGATTTGGGGAATAGTAAAAAACTACTTCTTTCTTCGGACGATGATATCTCGGCAACCGAAAGTCGGATTTAGGTGAACGAAAAAGCGTTTTAAAGGGAAAGGTTCATCGATTATGGAGGTGCAGGGATATTGAAAACGTTCGATCCGTTTCAAAATGGCGGCGAGGTAAAGTTTAGGAATTTTTGATAGAAGTTTTGGTGTAGTTTAGGGAATAGTACCAAATTACTCTTGTCTTTAAACGATGATATCTCGGCAACCGAAAGTTGGATTCAGATAAACCAAAAAGCGTTTCAAAGGAGAAGGTGCACCGATTATGACAGTGCAAGGATTTTGAAAACGTTCAATCAGCTTCAAAATGGCGGCGAGTTAAAATTTGAGACGTTTTAATAGATGTTTTGGGGTTGGTTAGGAAATAGTAGAAATTTCTCTTCTCTTTCGACGATCATATTTTTCCAATAAAAAATAGGATTTAGATGAAACAAAAAGGATTTTAAAGAGAAAGCTTCCCTATTTTTGACACGCTAAGGAGAATGCAAGAATTTTAAACTGTTTCAAAATGGCGGCGATCTAAGAATTGTGTTACTTTAGTAGGTGTTCAAGTATAGTTTAAAAAATAATCAAACGTGTCCTCCTTAGCCACATATTTCCTAAATTCGCAATGATCGAATCATTTAGTTAAGAAATTCGTCGCATGGCGTAAAAAGCAGTGGAATTTTTTGCTTTTCCACGTCGATATTTCAGAATGCGGTACGCAGGAAACCTGTAAAATTTAATTCCAGATCTCTTTTCGATTTTTCTACTTCTAATTGGAATTTTTAATTACTCGTAATGTAAAATACATTTGTTTCGAGTTAAACTTTAATTAAACTCATTGCAAAGTAATGTTCGTATCAATTACATGGCGAATTTGTTGTAGCTTTCAATTCGGAATAGCGATGCTAGATGGAAGCATCGAATAATTCTCTTGCAACTTTATTTTAAATATTATTTATTCAAGACTATTAATTGGGATATTAATTTCATTTAATTATTGTTCTATTTATTTCCTTGATTTATTTAGGATTTTGTATAAGCTTGAATTTATATTAAATATTATTCCTTCAAGACTATTAATTAGCATATTAGTTTTATTTAATATTATTATTCTGTTTACTTCCTTGATTTATTTAAGATTTTGTAAAAGCTTGAATTTATATTAAATATTATTCCTTCAAGACTATTAATTGCGATATTAATTTTATTTAATTATTGTTCTGTTTATTTTGTTGATTTATTTAAAATTATATATAAGCTTGAATTTATATTAAATATTATTCATTCAAGATTATTAATTAGCATATTAGTTTCATTTAATATTATTATTCTGTTTATTTCCTTGATCTATTTAAGATTTTGTATAAGCTTGAATTTATATTAAATATTATTCCTTCAAGACTATTAATTAGCATATTAGTTTTATTTAATATTATTATTCTGTTTACTTCCTTGATTTATTTAAGATTTTGTAAAAGCTTGAATTTATATTAAATATTATTCCTTCAAGACTATTAATTTGGGATATTAATTTTATTTAATATTATTATTCAGTTTATATTCTTGATTTATTTAAAATTACGTATAAGCTTGAATTTATTTTAAATATTATTCCTTCAAGATTATTAATTAGCATATTAGTTTTATTTAATATTATTATTCTGTTTATTTCCTTGATTTATTTAAGATAATGTATAAGCTTGAATTTATATTAAATATTATTCCTTCAAGATTATTAATTGGCATATTAGTTTTATTTAATATTATTATTCTGTTTATATTTTTGATTTATTTAAGATTATTGTATAAGCTTCAATGTAATACAAAATTATTACGTAAATTATTACCTATAGTAATTATGTAAGTGGCGTAAATTAAAACGAAAAAGAAACGAAGAGGAACATTAAATATTCCACATATTCGTAATATAAATTAGCATAACATTGAATTATAGATAAATTCAATTTTGTTTAAATTCTTCACTTATGATACCTTTATAATTAGACTGCGAATGTTTATGCTATTTATGGCAAATATATGTGTCTCAAGAATAGTATAAAATATCTACGATACACAAAAATAGCAAAAGAAAGAACAGTATAATAAATTTTGTTATATTTAGCAAGTGAAATATTAAAGGATCAAAAAATATTGGAGCAAAAATTTGTCAAACTTTAAATTACCATAACTTTGCAATGGATTATCGTAAAACAATGAACGTGGGCTCATTTTAAAGCTCCAAGTCTCTACTTTTGTATAGTTGAACACGGATGTTATTGGAAATTTTTCTTACTTCGGAGAGCAGAGTGAAAAACCAAAGCTAGTTTTATTTTTATTATTTGTTAAAGTTTGATAAGTTCAAACAAACAATTTTTTGAGACTTTAATAATTTTTTTTTGCAATTAATTGCACATTGAGTTTGTAAAGGAAAGTCTTCCCTTTAAAACGAGCTATTAAAAGTCGATGTACGATTTTTTGTTATCGAGTTATCGCATTTTTAATGAAAAGCGAGCCATTGGTATTAGAATAATTCTATTTTGTATCTATCGAAAAATATAAATCGAACGAAAATTCGTTAAACATTATTTTGCTCCATCCACAAAGGGTTAAGTTTAATATATGCTGCTGTTAATAATAATTGGACAAGTATTTGTTTAATAACGTCTTCAAAATGTTAATAATCGAATGAAAATGCGTTAAATATTATTTTGCTCCGTCTGCAAAGTGTTAAGTTTAATATATGCTGCTGTTAATAATAATTGGACAAGTATTTGTTTAATAACGTCTTCAAAATGTTAATAGTCGAATGAAAATTCGTTAAACAGTATTTTGCTCCAATCGCAATGGGTTAAGTATAATATATAAATGCTATTGTTAATATTTGGCCAAGTATTCGTTTGATATCGTCCTCAAAATGTTAATAATCGAATGAAAATGCGTTAAATATTATTTTGCTCCGTCTGCAAAGTGTTAAGTTTAATATATGCTGCTGTTAATAATAATTGGACAAGTATTTGTTTAATAACGTCTTGGAAATGTTAATAACCGAATGAAAATTCGTTAAACAGTATTTTGCTCCAATCGCAATGGGTTAAGTATAATATATAAATGCTATTGTTAATATTTGGCCAAGTATTCGTTTGATATCGTCCTCAAAATGTTAATAATCGAATGAAAATGCGTTAAATATTATTTTGCTCCGTCTGCAAAGTGTTAAGTTTAATATATGCTGCTGTTAATAATAATTGGACAAGTATTTGTTTAATAACGTCTTGGAAATGTTAATAACCGAATGAAAATTCGTTAAATATTATTTTGCTCCATCCGCGAATGGTTAATGTTAATATATGCTGCTGTTTAATATTTGGCCAAGTATTCGTTTAATATCGTCCTCAAAATATTAATAAACAATCGAACGAAAATTCGTTAAACATTATTTTGCTCCATCCACAAAGTGTTAAGTTTAAAATATGCTGCTATTAATAATTGGCCAAGTATCCGTTTAATATCGTGCTCAAAATATTAATAAACAATCGACGAAAAATTCGTCGAACATTATTTTGCTCATTGTAATAGCGAAAAGCAGGTTTCTCCTTTAGCTTCGCCAGATGGCACGCCGCAACGATCACCTGTTCCTCATTTACTTGAACTTTTACCTGAGCTCCGTAACAGGCAACGGACTAGGGACCGAGCCGACCAATCGTTGCCTCGACCCTGGGGCCCCATCAGCCCCCACTTCAAACTGTTCGCTTCGCTCGAGTGCAACGTAGCCAGGGCAAATTCATTCGTCCTCACGACCAAAACCGATTTCGATAGGCCTCCGCCTGTTCTCTTTCTCTTTGTGTGCGTGCGCGCATCGTTGTTTAACGATTCGGTAGAAAAATAAACAGCCCACCGCGATTTTTATATTTAATACACAAACACGCGCGCGCGCGCGTCGTTCAGTGATCTACGAGAGATTTACAGAGATCTATTCCGCTGGGCCAACGTGAGACGGAAACGCAGGTGAGCCACACACACCCGCTGCCAACACAAGCTTCTTACTTCCGCTTTCACGCGTAACTCGTCCCAAAAGTGAATTCCAATCCTCGCTGCCCATAAACTCTCCGTGTTCGCGTCTATAGGCGACGAATTTTTCTGCGTTTCGCGAGCGATATTTGCGCGTTTGCGAGTTTGTCGGACATTTGGGTGAGTTTGCGGGAAATATTCGTGAGTTTGGGAGGAATTCGTGAGTTTTCGAGCTATGCGTGAGTTTGGGAGGGATTTGTAAGCGGCATTTGTGAGTTTGTGAGCTATGCGTCAGTTTGGAAGGAATTTGTGAGCTATGCGTGAGTTTCTGAGCAATATTTGTGAGTTTGTGAGCTATATGAGAGTGTGGGAGGGATTTGTAGGCGGTTTTTTTTGAGATGGTGAGCTATGCGTGAGTTTGGAAGGAGTTTGTGAGCTATGCATGAGTTTCTGAGCTATTTGTGAGTTTGGAAGGAATTTTGGTGAGTTTCTGAGCAATATTTGTGAGTTTATGAGCTTGCAAGGAATTTGGGTGAGTTTGTAGGCAATATTCGTGAGTTTGGAAGGAATCTGCTAGCAATATTTGTAAGTTTGTGAATTTAGGAGGAAATTGTAAGCGGTATTTGCGAGTTTTTGAGCTATGCGTGAGTTTGGAAGGAATTCGTGAGCTATGCGTGAATTTCTGAGCAATATTTGTGAGTTTGTGAGCTTGCAAGGGAATTTGGATGAGTTTGTAGGCAATATTCGTGAGTTTGGAAGGAATCTGCTAGCAATATTTGTGAGTTTGTGAGCTATATGAGAGTTTCGGAGGGATTTGTAAGCGGTATTTTTGAGATGGTGAACTATGCGTGAGTTTGGAAGGAATTTGTGAGCTATGCATGAGTTTCTGAGCTATTTGTGAGTTTGTAAGGAATTTTGGTGAGTTTCTGAGCAATATTTGTGAGTCTGCGAGTTATGCGTGAGTTTGGGAGGAAATTGTAAGCGGTATTTGCGAGTTTTTCAGCTATGCTTGAGTTTGGAAGGAATTTGTGAGCTATGCGTGAGTTTCTGACGAATTTGCGTGAGTTCATGAGCTATTTATGAGTTTGTAAGGAATTTTTGTGAGTTTCTCAGCAATATTTGTGAGTCTGCGAGCTTGCAAGGAATTTGGATGAGTTTGTAGGCAATATTCGTGAGTTTGGAAGGAATCTGCTAGCAATATTTGTAAGTTTGTGAATTATGCGTGAATTTAGGAGAAAATTGTAAGCGGTATTTGCGAGTTTTTGAGCTATGCGTCAATTTAGGAGGAATTTGTGAGCTATGCGTGAGTGTTTGAGCAATGCGTGAGTTTATGAGGTATTTGTGAGTTTGTAAGGAATTTTGGTGAGTTTCTGAGCAATATTTGTGAGTCTGCGAGCTTGCGAGGAATTTGAGTGAGTTTGCGGGCAATATTTGTGAGTTTGTGAGCTATGCGTGAGCTTGGAAGGAATATATGAGCCATGCGTGAGCTTCTGAAGAATTTGCGTGAGTTTATGAGCTATTTGTGAGTTTTGTAAGTAATTTTCTAGCAATATTTGTGAGTTTATGAGCTGTGCGTGAGTTTGGAAGGAATATATGAGCCATGCGTGAGCTTCTGAAGAATTTTCGTGAGTTTATGAGCTATTTGTGAATTTGTAAGTAATTTTCCAGCAATATTTGTGAGTTTATGGGCTGTGCGTGAGTTTGGGAGGAATTTGTAAGCAGTATTTGTGAATTTGTGAGCTACGCGTAAGTTTCTGAGCAATGCTTGAGATTATGAGTTGTTCGTGAGTTTGTAAGGAATTTGTATAAGTTTGTGAGCAATCTGTGAATTTATAAGGAATTTGTAAGCAACATTTAAGAGCTTCTGAGGAATTTTCGTGAATTTACTAGTAACATTTCTGACTTTCTAAAGAATTTGTAAGCAATGTGTGTTTGTGAAAAAATTGCATGAGTTTCTAGGGAATTTGCATGAGTTTGCGAAGAATTTCTATAAGTTTGTGCTGAATTTGTGTGAGTTCCTGAGCAATGCGCGAGTTTATGAGCTATGAGCAAGTTTCCTAAGAATTCATATAAGTTTGCACGGAATTTTGATAAGTTTCCGAGCAATGTATAAGTTTCTTAAGAATTCATATAAGTTTGCAAGGAATTTCGATAAGTTTCTGAGCAATGCCTGAGTTTTTTAATAATTTATATCAGTTTGCAAGGAACTTCAACAAGTTTCTGGGTAACATATGAATTTCTTAAGAATTCGTATAAGTTTGCAAGTAATTTTCTGAGTTTCTAAGCAATGCCTAACTTTCTTAATAATTTATCCAAGTTTGCAACGAATTCCTACAAATTTCTGAGCAACGTACGAGTTTCTTAAGAATTCAAACGAGTTTACAAGTAATTTTCTGAGTTTCTGAGCAATGCCTGACTTTCTTAATAATTTATCCAAGTTTGCAACGAATTCCTACAAATTTCTGAGCAACGTACGAGTTTCTTAAGAATTCAAACGAGTTTACAAGTAATTTTCTGAGTTTCTGAGCAATGCCTGACTTTCTTAATAATTTATCCAAGTTTGCAAGGAATTCCTACAAATTTCTGAGCAACGTACGAGTTTCATAAGAATTCAAACGAGTTTACAAGTAATTTTCTGAGTTTCTGAGCAATGCCTGACTTTCTTAATAATTTATCCAAGTTTGCAAGGAATTCCTACAAATTTCTGAGCAAAGTACGAGTTTCTTAAGAATTCAAACGAGTTTACAAGTAATTTTCTGAGTTTCTGAGCAATGCCTGACTTTCTTAATAATTTATCCAAGTTTGCAACGAATTCCTACAAATTTCTGAGCAACGTACGAGTTTCTTAAGAATTCAAACGAGTTTACAAGTAATTTTCTGAGTTTCTGAGCAATGCCTGACTTTCTTAATAATTTATCCAAGTTTGCAAGGAATTCCTACAAATTTCTGAGCAACGTACGAGTTTCATAAGAATTCAAACGAGTTTACAAGTAATTTTCTGAGTTTCTGAGCAATGCCTGACTTTCTTAATAATTTATCCAAGTTTGCAAGGAATTCCTACAAATTTCTGAGCAACGTACGAGTTTCATAAGAATTCAAACGAGTTTACAAGTAATTTTCTGAGTTTCTGAGCAATGCCTGACTTTCTTAATAATTTATCCAAGTTTGCAAGGAATTCCTACAAATTTCTGAGCAAAGTACGAGTTTCTTAAGAATTCAAACGAGTTTACAAGTAATTTTCTGAGTTTCTGAGCAATGCCTGACTTTCTTAATAATTTATCCAAGTTTGCAACGAATTCCTACAAATTTCTGAGCAACGTACGAGTTTCTTAAGAATTCAAACGAGTTTACAAGTAATTTTCTGAGTTTCTGAGCAATGCCTGACTTTCTTAATAATTTATCCAAGTTTGCAAGGAATTCCTACAAATTTCTGAGCAACGTACGAGTTTCATAAGAATTCAAACGAGTTTACAAGTAATTTTCTGAGTTTCTGAGCAATGCCTGACTTTCTTAATAATTTATCCAAGTTTGCAAGGAATTCCTACAAATTTCTGAGCAACGTACGAGTTTCATAAGAATTCAAACGAGTTTACAAGTAATTTTCTGAGTTTCTGAGCAATGCCTGACTTTCTTAATAATTTATCCAAGTTTGCAAGGAATTCCTACAAATTTCTGAGCAACGTACGAGTTTCTTAAGACTTCAAACAAGTTTGCAAGTAATTTTCTGAGTTTCTAAGCAATGCCTAAATTTCTTAATAATTTATCCAAGTTTGCAAGGAATTCCGACAAATTTCTGAGCAACGTACGAGTTTCTTAAGAATTCAAACGAGTTTACAAGTAATTTTCTGAGTTTCTAAGCAATGCCTGACTTTCTTAATAATTTATCCAAGTTTGCAAGGAATTCCTACAAATTTCTGAGCAACGTACGAGTTTCTTAAGAATTCAAACGAGTTTACAAGTAATTTTCTGAGTTTCTGAGCAATGCCTGACTTTCTTAATAATTTATCCAAGTTTGCAAGGAATTCCTACAAATTTCTGAGCAACGTACGAGTTTCTTAAGACTTCAAACAAGTTTGCAAGTAATTTTCTGAGTTTCTAAGCAATGCCTAACTTTCTTAATAATTTATCCAAGTTTGCAAGGAATTCCGACAAATTTCTGAGCAACGTACGAGTTTCTTAAGAATTCAAACGAGTTTACAAGTAATTTTCTGAGTTTCTGAGCAATGCCTGACTTTCTTAATAATTTATCCAAGTTTGCAAGGAATTCCTACAAATTTCTGAGCAACGTACGAGTTTCATAAGAATTCAAACGAGTTTACAAGTAATTTTCTGAGTTTCTGAGCAATGCCTGACTTTCTTAATAATTTATCCAAGTTTGCAAGGAATTCCTACAAATTTCTGAGCAACGTACGAGTTTCTTAAGACTTCAAACAAGTTTGCAAGTAATTTTCTGAGTTTCTAAGCAATGCCTAAATTTCTTAATAATTTATCCAAGTTTGCAAGGAATTCCGACAAATTTCTGAGCAACGTACGAGTTTCTTAAGAATTCAAACGAGTTTACAAGTAATTTTCTGAGTTTCTGAGCAATGCCTGACTTTCTTAATAATTTATCCAAGTTTGCAAGGAATTCCTACAAATTTCTGAGCAAAGTACGAGTTTCTTAAGAATTCAAACGAGTTTACAAGTAATTTTCTGAGTTTCTGAGCAATGCCTGACTTTCTTAATAATTTATCCAAGTTTGCAACGAATTCCTACAAATTTCTGAGCAACGTACGAGTTTCTTAAGAATTCAAACGAGTTTACAAGTAATTTTCTGAGTTTCTGAGCAATGCCTGACTTTCTTAATAATTTATCCAAGTTTGCAAGGAATTCCTACAAATTTCTGAGCAACGTACGAGTTTCATAAGAATTCAAACGAGTTTACAAGTAATTTTCTGAGTTTCTGAGCAATGCCTGACTTTCTTAATAATTTATCCAAGTTTGCAAGGAATTCCTACAAATTTCTGAGCAAAGTACGAGTTTCTTAAGAATTCAAACGAGTTTACAAGTAATTTTCTGAGTTTCTGAGCAATGCCTGACTTTCTTAATAATTTATCCAAGTTTGCAACGAATTCCTACAAATTTCTGAGCAACGTACGAGTTTCTTAAGAATTCAAACGAGTTTACAAGTAATTTTCTGAGTTTCTGAGCAATGCCTGACTTTCTTAATAATTTATCCAAGTTTGCAAGGAATTCCTACAAATTTCTGAGCAACGTACGAGTTTCATAAGAATTCAAACGAGTTTACAAGTAATTTTCTGAGTTTCTGAGCAATGCCTGACTTTCTTAATAATTTATCCAAGTTTGCAAGGAATTCCTACAAATTTCTGAGCAAAGTACGAGTTTCTTAAGAATTCAAACGAGTTTACAAGTAATTTTCTGAGTTTCTGAGCAATGCCTGACTTTCTTAATAATTTATCCAAGTTTGCAAGGAATTCCTACAAATTTCTGAGCAACGTACGAGTTTCATAAGAATTCAAACGAGTTTACAAGTAATTTTCTGAGTTTCTGAGCAATGCCTGACTTTCTTAATAATTTATCCAAGTTTGCAAGGAATTCCTACAAATTTCTGAGCAACGTACGAGTTTCTTAAGACTTCAAACAAGTTTGCAAGTAATTTTCTGAGTTTCTAAGCAATGCCTAAATTTCTTAATAATTTATCCAAGTTTGCAAGGAATTCCGACAAATTTCTGAGCAACGTACGAGTTTCTTAAGAATTCAAACGAGTTTACAAGTAATTTTCTGAGTTTCTAAGCAATGCCTGACTTTCTTAATAATTTATCCAAGTTTGCAAGGAATTCCTACAAATTTCTGAGCAACGTACGAGTTTCTTAAGAATTCAAACGAGTTTACAAGTAATTTTCTGAGTTTCTGAGCAATGCCTGACTTTCTTAATAATTTATCCAAGTTTGCAAGGAATTCCTACAAATTTCTGAGCAACGTACGAGTTTCTTAAGACTTCAAACAAGTTTGCAAGTAATTTTCTGAGTTTCTAAGCAATGCCTAACTTTCTTAATAATTTATCCAAGTTTGCAAGGAATTCCGACAAATTTCTGAGCAACGTACGAGTTTCTTAAGAATTCAAACGAGTTTACAAGTAATTTTCTGAGTTTCTGAGCAATGCCTGACTTTCTTAATAATTTATCCAAGTTTGCAAGGAATTCCTACAAATTTCTGAGCAACGTACGAGTTTCATAAGAATTCAAACGAGTTTACAAGTAATTTTCTGAGTTTCTGAGCAATGCCTGACTTTCTTAATAATTTATCCAAGTTTGCAAGGAATTCCTACAAATTTCTGAGCAACGTACGAGTTTCTTAAGACTTCAAACAAGTTTGCAAGTAATTTTCTGAGTTTCTAAGCAATGCCTAAATTTCTTAATAATTTATCCAAGTTTGCAAGGAATTCCGACAAATTTCTGAGCAACGTACGAGTTTCTTAAGAATTCAAACGAGTTTACAAGTAATTTTCTGAGTTTCTAAGCAATGCCTGACTTTCTTAATAATTTATCCAAGTTTGCAAGGAATTCCTACAAATTTCTGAGCAACGTACGAGTTTCTTAAGAATTCAAACGAGTTTACAAGTAATTTTCTGAGTTTCTGAGCAATGCCTGACTTTCTTAATAATTTATCCAAGTTTGCAAGGAATTCCTACAAATTTCTGAGCAACGTACGAGTTTCTTAAGACTTCAAACAAGTTTGCAAGTAATTTTCTGAGTTTCTAAGCAATGCCTAACTTTCTTAATAATTTATCCAAGTTTGCAAGGAATTCCGACAAATTTCTGAGCAACGTACGAGTTTCTTAAGAATTCAAACGAGTTTACAAGTAATTTTCTGAGTTTCTAAGCAATGCCTGACTTTCTTAATAATTTATCCAAGTTTGCAACAAATTCCTACAAATTTCTGAGCAACGTACGAGTTTCTTAAGAATTCAAACGAGTTTACAAGTAATTTTCTGAGTTTCTGAGCAATGCCTGACTTTCTTAATAATTTATCCAAGTTTGCAACGAATTCCTACAAATTTCTGAGCAACGTACGAGTTTCTTAAGAATTCAAACGAGTTTGCAACTAATTTTCCACGAGTTTCTAAGCGACGCGTAAGTCTGAAGAATTTCTATAATTTTTCCAAAGGAATTCCAACGAGTTTACGAGCGTCGCGCGTAAGTACGTAAGTTTACGAGGAATGCCAGTTTATTTGTAATTTTGTACGCGTGTACGCTTATGGAATCGCGGTTTCTCCTTCGAACGCGTCGCTTGTGGGCGTATTTGCATCACCTTGCGCGCTTCCATGGATATTCTTTCTATGCGTACGCGATCGCGATTAAGGTCACATGACGAGCAAACCGATACGCGGCTGCTCGTGGAAAACGTTGCTAGCAAACGACGACGAGTCGTCGAAAAACGTTTCAACTATTTGTTTTTTTCCACGCCGTTACGTTATTTATTACAGCGAGAAGAATCTTTCCTTTAACCATTAACATTAGTTAAATACTTTTCTTTCTCTCTTTATTATTAAACTATCCGAGAAAAATGTCAAACTTATCGTTTATCGATGAAATTCAATATTAATTCAATATTAATTGATATTAATTCGCGTTTAACACTTTCATCACCTAAAACATTTAAAGTATTAGTTTTTAAGGCTTTGATATTCATGATTAAATTACTATTTGCTCCTAATTATTAACCGTATCGTTTATTAATGAAATTGAGTTAAATTTGCGGTTTGAATATTGATACAAATTCGAAATATTTGAAATTAAGTAGCTAAACAATGTTTTAACCCTTTCACTGTTGAAAATAGTCAAGGTATTAATTTTTAAAGCTTCGATATTCATCATTATGATACTATTTTCTCCTAATTATTAACCGTATCGTTTATTAATAGAATTTAATTAAGTTTGAAATTTTAATATTGGTACAAATTCGAAATATTTGAAATTAAGTGGCTAAACAATGTTTAACCCTTTCACTGTTGAAAATATTCAAGGTATTAATTTTTGAAGCTTCCATATTCATCATTATGTTACTATTTTCTCCTAATTATTATCCGTATCGATTATTAATAGAATTGAATTAAGTTTGCGGTTTGAATATTGATACAAATTCGAAATATTTGAAATTAAGTAGCTAAACAATGTTTAACCCTTTCACTGTTGAAAATATTCAAGGTATTAATTTTTAAAGCTTCCATATTCATCATTATGTTACTATTTTCTCCTAATTATTAACCGTATCGTTTATTAATAGAATTTAATTAAGTTTGAAATTTTAATATTGGTACAAATTCGAAATATTTGAAATTAAGTGGCTAAACAATGTTTTAACCCTTTCACTGTTGAAAATATTCAAGGAATTAATTTTTAAAGCTTCCATATTCATCATTATGTTACTATTTTCTCCTAATTATTAACCGTATCGTTTATTAATGGAATTGAATTAAATTTGCGGTTTGAATATTGATACAAATTCGAAATATTTGAAATTAAGTGGCTAAACAATGTGTTAACCCTTTCACTGTTGAAAATATTCAAGGTATTAATTTTTGAAGCTTCCATATTCATCATTATGTTACTATTTTCTCCTAATTATTAACCGTATCGATTATTAATAGAATTGAATTAAGTTTGCGGTTTGAATATTGATACAAATTCGAAATATTTGAAATTAAGTAGCTAAACAATGTTTAACCCTTTCACTGTTGAAAATATTTAAAGTATTAATTTTTAAAGCTTCCATATTCATCATTATGTTACTATTTTCTCCTAATTATTAACCGTATGGTTTATTAATAGAATTTAATTAAGTTTGAAATTTTAATATTGGTACAAATTTGAAATATTTGAAATTAAGTAGCTAAACATTGTTTAACCCTTTAATGACCTAAAACATTTAAAGTATTAGTTTTTAAGGCTTTGATATTCATGATTATGTTACTATTTTCTCCTAATTATTAACCGTATCGTTTATTAATAGAATTGAATTAAGTTTGCGGTTTGAATATTGATACAAATTCGAAATATTTGAAATTAAGTAGCTAAACAATGTTTAACCCTTTCACTGTTGAAAATATTTAAAGTATTAATTTTTAAAGCTTCCATATTCATGATTATGTTACTATTTTCTCCTAATTATTAACCGTATCGTTTATTAATGGAATTGAATTAAATTTGCGGTTTGAATATTGGTACAAATTCGAAATATTTGAAATTAAGCGACTAAACAATGTTTAACCCTTTCATGACCAAAAATATTTAAGATAGATGCAATATTATATTATATTATTCATTCAGAAAGTCCGAAGAAGTATTTTAGAAGTATTTATTTCATTTCATTTTACCATTTTCTCATTACATCGCGATGCACTTTAAATTCTCGCCGATATTCGAAAACTGATTATCTTCGTTTCTATTGAAAAATTGCAAAACTAAGCCGAAGCGAGAATTTTCATTCGAATACGAGCACGCGAAAATATTGTGCGCTGTGACTCGCGTTCAAAATTCAGTCCCCATTAAACGAATGAATATTCACGCGTATGATAAACAAATCGTTAAACGTCGCTACAATCTTTTTCATTCTATTAATTTTCAATCCATTACAAATATGCTTTCAATCGTTTATCGTTTATAAATTAAAATCGTACGAGTGAAAATCATTCATTCTCGATCGTGGTAATTAAGAATGTACGTTTCAAAGTATGCGAAAGTTTGCGAACGATACGATGCATATTTTACGCGCGTTTCGATTGTGTTTTGTTTCCTTTATCGAACTCGTCACTCGTTTTGCGCACTTGGCGAATTCAGTACGCAGCAGCCGTTTTACTTTCTTTTTCCGCCTCGCGTCGTATAAAGCGAGCTTCGATCGATGCAAAATGCTTCCGAATGAATGGGAACGGAAATTCGATCCGTTTCAGGAATTATCAGCTGTGCAAATTAACTTTTGAGTCTTTGGAATTTCACGAAACGTCGATTGCAATTGCGATGTTGAAAATTTGCAACGTTCTCGCGATTTACGAAGAGAATTATATATAACGAGGCTCGAAGAATAAAGGAAAGTAACGATTCCGAATTGATAAAGTTGCCAAGAGACTCGAGATAATGGCGCTGATTTAATTTGCACGCCCAATATTTGAAATACCGTGGATAGACGTATATATGTATGTATTTATCTGCTTTCCTTTCGCTTCCATATTTTTTTAAGTAACGGAATAATAATAGATCGTTTGCTTAGCACTTGTCAACAAATCTTCGGTAATAATAATTTCTAGCCATTATTAATTCATGTTTTAGCGCGTTTATTTGTGAACAATGTGAGACTGGAAACGATAAGAAAGTGTATAAAATATAATCTTGTTTATTTTTAGTGGAATAGATCAAATATATATTTTGATTTATTTTTAGTAGAATAGATCAAATATGGTTTTCTTTATTTTTAGGAAAATAGATCAAATATATTTTCATTTATTATCAGTAAAATAGATCAAATGTATTTTCATTTATTTTTAATAAAATAGATCAAATATATTTTTATTTATTCTCAATAAAATAAAACAAATATATTTTCATTTATTTTCAATAAAATAGCTCAAATATATTTTCATTTATTCTCAAGAAAATAGATCAAATATGCTTTTATTTATTCTTAGTAAAATAGATCAAATATATTTTTACTTATTCTCAGTAAAATAAAACAAATATATTTTCATATATTTCTAATAAAATAGATGAAATATATTTTTACTTATTCTCAGTAAAATAGATCAAATATACTTTTATTTATTCTTAGTAAAATAGATCAAATACATTTTTATTTATTCTCAGTAAAATAGATCAAATATACTTTTATTTATTCTCAGTAAAATAGCTCAAATATATTTTCATTTATTCTCAGTAAATTAAATCAAATATATTTTCATTTATTTCTAATAAAATAGATCAAATATAGTTTCATTTATTCTCAGTAAAATAAATCAAATATACTTTTATTTATTCTTAGTAAAATAGATCAAATATATTTTTATTTATACTCAATAAAATAGATCAAATATATTTTCAATAAAAATAGATATTTTCATTTATTTTTAATAAGATACTTAAAAAGAATTAAAACAAGTATTAATATTAATATCATATGATAAAAGAAACGAGTTACTAATAAAATTTGAATGCTATTGTTCGAAATTTATCAATATTACAATTCTGATTCATAATGTATGAATAATGTAATCGATGAGTTTTTCGCTTGTAGAATTTATCACACTTAAGAGAACATTGTAGCAAAACGTGACCAACTTACGTTACAAACTTAATGCATTATATTGCATTGTTTTGCACAATTCGATAATAAATTTTGCGTGCAAAGAATAATAATGAATATTCTTTATAAAATTTTCCATGTAATAATAAGTCAATCGACTCGACAATTTCGATACTGTCGATTGTAATCGTGATTACGTTTATCGACGACGCGGTGTTTCCTCGTCGATATTTTTCGCTGATACCAAAACGATATAGCTACTTAAAAATAATCGCGATTGTGCATAATTGCACGTACAGTGGATCAAATTAAAATAAGCGATTGATAAGCGTGTCAATTTTGGAACTTTTGCATTTTACAAGTTTTCACATTTCTAAGCGCCTGAATTTCTGAAAATGTCTGAAATTTACAAGCTTTTAGATTTCAAAGCATTTAAATTGCCAAGCTTTTGGATATCAAAGCATTTAAATTACCAAGATTTTCGATTTCAAAGCATTGAAATTTCCAAGCTTTTCTGGATTTTAAAGCATTGAAATTTCCAAACTTCTTTGGATTTCAAAGCATTTAAATTCCCAAGCTTTTCTGGATTTCAAAGCACTTAAATTACCAAGCTTCTGGATTTCAAAGCATTACAAAACTTAACGCGATGAGTAATAAACATTTGAAATCGTTGGAAATGAAATGGTGTATGGAACTCGAAAGCGTGAAAACTCGAAGTCGTGGAATTAAAACCTAAAGTATTAGTTCTTTAAGAACTAAAGTACTCTCACAAGTGTTACTACTTCTCGTCCGCAAATGGTTAAAGACTAAATTTAATGATATAACACATTTAGTGTGACTATCTATATCTCGCTCTTTAGTTCTCTCGTTTCTCACTCTAGATTCGTTCTCTCTTTACTGGTTCGGTGACTACTGACTCTTTTTCAAGTAGACATTCGTCATAATAACGTGCACAATAGATCGAACTCTCGCGCGTCTCATTTTTACCATAGACTATACAGTTCTGGACGAAACAATTTATACTCATTTAACCCTTTGCGGACGGGACAATATAATATCAATCGAATTTTCGTTGAATTATTAACCATTCGAGAAACGGATGTAACCCTTTGCGGGCGAGAAGTAATAACACTTGTGTGAGTACTTTAGTTTTGAATTCCACGACTTTCAGTTTTCACGCTTTTTAATTACAAACCATTTCATTTCCAACGATTTCAAATGTTTATTATTACGTTAAGTATTCGTTGCATTCAGTTCTGTGCTTCGAAGCTTGCGAGCTTCGTAAGAGCGACGACGCGATTAAAATCGTGACGCTTGTAAATTCGAAACGAAGGCAGAAATGTCGATTCTCGTGAACGTGACTAACAAGCGCAGATGAACGATTGCTATACGTTGCGTTACCTTTTCCTCGGCTATCAGCCAGTCGCACAGATTAGGCTTGTATTTTTACGTCCTCGTTGGCGCCGGTTAACTGCGAAACAATGACGTTGATAAGGAATACGGACGGCAACAGTGGCGGCTAGCGTGTTTTGCTGAGGAAAATCCGTGCCGCGTTTTCAAAGCCTCTTTCTCGCGTCATCGCGTTGAGTGGAAAAAAGTTTCCTTGTTTCTCGAACGCTTCTTTCACGGTGAATCGCTTGGCAACGGAATTCGTGTAACTTCGTACCGTACGTTGTCTACTTCTTCCATTTCTCCTCTTTTTATCAGGGTAAACTTGGTTCTTTTTAGATATTTGTAGTTTGATCTATGGATCATTATGGATACTCAAATTTAACTCTTAAATATGATTAATCGAATGGAATTATTAAACAATACAGTATATGAAATGTTGTAATTTTATTTTTCCGTATTCTTTTCGATAATCGTAGCGAAGACATTTTTCTTTTGTTCATCTTTGGTTGATCTTTGTTTTTATTGATTTAGAGATCATTTTGCGGTTTCTAATTTTGATTCGAAGTGCAATTGAATGAATAAAATTGTAAAATGCGGTATATGAAATATTGTAATTATCTTCTTCTGTTTTTTTCTCGATCACAGCGAAGCCATTTTAATTCTGTTGGGCTATTATTGATCTATAGATCATTCTGAAGCACCAAATTAGCTCTTAAATGCAATTAACTGAATGAAATTATAAAATACAGTTTATGAAATATTGTTATTTGCTTCTTCTGTTTCTTTTTTAATCGTAGCGAATTAATTTCCTTTATTTCTCTTATTTGTGGTGATCTATAGATCATCGTAAATCGTCAATTTACCTTTGAAGTGCAATTGACAGAATAAAATTATGAAATACGGTAGATTAAATTTTGTAATTATCTTCTTCTGTTTCTTTTTCAATCATAGCAAACTAATTTCGCTTATTTTCTTTATTTATGCTAATCTATAGATCATTGTAAATTCACCAATTTAGCGTTGAAATACAATTAATAAATATTGTAATTATCTTCTTTTATTTCTTTTTCAATCATAGCAAACTAATTTCTCTTATTTCTTTTATTTATGCTAATCTATAGATGATTGAAAATCCTCCAATTTAGCTTTGAAGTACAATTAAAAAATATTGTAATTACCTTCTTCTATTTCTTTGTCAATCATAACGAATTAATTTCTTTTATTTCACTTATTTGTGGTGATCTATAGATCATCGTAGATCCACCAATTTAGCTTTGAAATACAATTAAAAAATATTGTAATTATCTTCTTCTACTTCTTTTTCAATTTCTTTTTCAATCATAGCAAACTAATTTCTCTTATTTCTCTTACTTGTAGTGATCTATAGATCATTGCAAATCCTCCAATTTAGCTTTGAAGTACAATTAGAAAATATTGTAATTATCTTCTTCTATTTCTTTTTCAATTATAGCAAACTATTTTCTTTTATTTCTCTTATTTATGCTAATCTATAGATCATTGTAAATCCACTAATTTAGCTTCGAAGTACAATTAAAAGATATTGTAATTACCTTCTTCTATTTCTTTTTCAATCATAGCAAATTATTTTCTTTTATTTCTCTTATTTATGCTAATCTATAGATCATTGCAAATCCTCCAATTTAGCGTTGAAATACAATTAAAAAATATTGTAATTATCTTCTTTTATTTCTTTTTCAATCATAGCAAACTATTTTCTTTTATTTCTCTTATTTGTGGTGATCTATAGATCATTGCAAATCCTCCAATTTAACTTTGAAATACAATTAAAAAATATTGTAATTATCTTCTTCTATTTCTTTTTCAATCATAGCAAACTATTTTCTTTTATTTCTCCTATTTATGCTAATCTATAGATCATTGTAAATCCACTAATTTAGCTTTGAAATACAATTAAAAAATATTGTAATTATCTTCTTCTATTTCTTTTTCAATCATAGCGAACTAATTTCTTTTATTTCTCTTATTACGCTAATCTATAGATCATTGTAAATCCACTAATTTAGCTTTGAAATACAATTAAAAAATATTGTAATTATCTTCTTCTATTTCTTTTTCAATCATAGCAAACTAATTTCTCTTATTTCTCTTACTTGTGGTGATCTATAGATCATTATAAATCCTCCAATTTAGCTTTGAAATACAATTAAAAAATATTGTAATTACCTTCTTCTATTTCTTTTTCAATCATAACGAATTAATTTCTTTTATTTCTCTTACTTGTGGTGATCAATAGATCATTCAAATCCTCCAATTTAGCTTTAAAATACAATTAAAAAATATTGTAATTATTTTCTTCTGTTTCTTTCTTTTTTAATCGTAGCGAACTATTTTCTATTTTTTCTCTTACTTGTGGTGATCTATAGATCATTGCAAATCCTCCAATTTAGCTTTGAAATACAATTAAAAAATATAGTAATTACCTTCTGCTATTTCTTTTTCAATCATAGCAAACTAATTTCTCTTATTTCTTCCATTTTTCTCATTTCTCTTATATTTGTCGATCTATAGATCATCCTAAAACCCCCAATTTACCTTCGAAATGCTTTAGGCCGTCATAATTACAGCGCCGATTATAAAAATATATTTATTACACGTACAGTTGTCGTGGTATCGGGGCATTAATATTAATATAAGGACACGTTAACAGTTTTACGTAAGCAACGCTCACAAGTACATGTGTTCGTTCGATGTTTTTATCCGCGCTACAAGCGACGATTCGAGAACGCCGTGACACGAAGCGAGGTATGCTAAACGATCCATCCAGGAAAACACAGTTTCCTACACAAGCGTATAACAATTCTGCATTACTGCAGATGCTTAAAAATATCGCCGCGAAAACGTTACAAAAGAAACTTTTTACGTTCCGCGAATAATTACAAGCTTTTAATTAGCTGCTAATTAATCGCCAGGCGGAGGATTTCGATACGTTTATGGGAAATGTAACTAACACGTTGTTTGAGAATATAAAAGAAAAAAAAGTAAAGTTTATTAAGTTATTAATTAAGTTAAGTTTAAAGTTTGGGAATTCTTCGAAAGTTTCTGCAATTAATTCTCGCTCAAAGGAAAGAAAGAACTTTGAATATTCTTCTATTAAAAGTCTATAAAAATAGAGTGGATTTAAATGTTTAATCAAAGAGAAAACTAAGCAATCGCATTGTACAATCGTTCGACTACTTCGATTAATAAAATAAACTTTCCTCCAAATATTTAAAAGCTAAAAGATTCATAAGATCGCGATTTTTAAATAATTATTACAATTATTTCAACGCTAAGCGTGGCGAAATTTTACGCGTACACTTATTCGATAAATCTTTCCGACGAGGAAAAGAAATAAACAAGATATGGAAACTTGATTAAACGATCGATATAAGAATCGTTAGAAAATTAAACGAACGAAAGAAATAACGATAAATGCATAATATTAAATCGAACATTTTTTTTTTATATTTCACGTGAGTCGAATATTTTATAATACGCGATACGATTGTTGTTAAACACTGTTAAAAATTGTTTCAGTAGCGTTAAACGATTAGACGCTGACGAAAGATTGTTAAAATTGTACGAGGAAAGTTTTTAGGTAATTTTGTTACCATATTTGGGAGCAATAGAATGAATGAATTGGAACAACGAAACGAATTCGGTAACGCGGAACGTTTGAATCTCTAATAATAATCCGCGTGCCAGTAACCATTCATCCTCTTACGCAATGGCAAGGTCACTGTCCACTTTGATCCTCTATTTTTATTCGAGAGGAACCAGCGTTTGTGCGCGCGCGCGCGCGTGCCTCTGTGCGAAAGCTGGTCCCTTCTAAACTTGATCGGTGTTCGCGATTGTGAAAGGGAACCCGCGTGGAATGACGGTCAAGGGTGCGATCGACCTCTTCTAAATAAATAAATAAATAACGAAACAACTAAATAACTAAGTAACTGAGTAATTAAGTAACTGAGTAATGAAGTAACTAAATAAGTAAGTAACTAATTAAGTAAGTAACTAAATAAGCAAGTAACTAACTAACTAAGTAACTAAGCAACTAAATAAGCAAGTAACTAAATAAGCAAGTAACTAAGTAGCTAAGTAACTAAGTAATTAAGTAACTAAATAAGTAAGTAACTAAATAAGCAAGTAACTAAGTAACTAAATACGCAAGTAACTAAGTAGCTAAGTAACTAAGTAATTAAGTAACTAAATAAGTAAGTAACTAAGTAATTAAGTAACTAAATAAGTAAGTAACTAATTAAGTAAGTAACTAAATAAACAAGTATCTAAGTAACTAAATAAGCAAGTAACTAACTAAGTAGCTAAGTAACTAAGTAATTAAGTAACTAAGTAATTAAGTAACTAACTAAGTAACTAAATAAGCAAGTGACTAATTAACTAAGTAACAAAGTAGGCAAGTAACTAAGTAACTAAATAAGCAAGTAACTAACTAACTAAGTAACTAAATAAGCAAGTAACTAATTAACTAAGTAACTAAATAAGCAAGTAACTAACTAACTAAGTAACTAAATAAGCAAGTAACTAACTAACTAAGTAACTAAATAAGCAAGTAACTAACTAACTAACTAACTAACTAACTAAGTAACTAAATAAGCAAGTAACTAACTAACTAACTAACTAACTAACTAAGTAACTAAATAAGCAAGTAACTAACTAACTATGTAACTAAATAAGCAAGTAACTAACTAACTAACTAATTAACTAAGTAACTAAGTAACTAAGTAGGCAAGTAACTAAGTAACTAAGTAGGCAAGTAACTAAGTAACTAAATAAGCAAGTAACTAACTAACTAACTAAGTAACTAAATAAGCAAGTGACTAATTAACTAAGTAACAAAGTAGGCAAGTAACTAAGTAACTAAATAAGCAAGTAACTAACTAACTAAGTAACTAAATAAGCAAGTAACTAATTAACTAAGTAACTAAATAAGCAAGTAACTAACTAACTAACTAACTAAGTAACTAAATAAGCAATTAACTAACTAACTAACTAACTAAGTAACCAAATAAGCAAGTAACTAATTAACTAACTAACTAAGTAACTAAATAAGCAAGTAACTAACTAACTAACTAACTAAGTAACTAAATAAGCAAGTAACTAACTAACTAACTAACTAAGTAACCAAATAAGCAAGTAACTAATTAACTAACTAACTAAGTAACTAAAAAAGCAAGTAACTAAATAAGCAAGTAACTAACTAACTAACTAAGTAACTAAATAAGCAAGTAATTAACTAACTAAGTAATTAAGTAACCAAGTAACTAAATAAGCAAGTAACCAAATAACTAAATAAAGAACGATAGTAGAACAATGTCCCTTCGTGATTTTTGTATTCTCGTAGTTAGTATAACGATAAGAATCGCGAAGAGTTGTTCTTTTGTGATGGAAAATTGTCGAATAAACAATGAAACTAAATACTTGTAATAGTAATAATTATGATAATAATACCATACGAAATGTATGGAAAAATGTAGACAAATGTCGAAGACGAATGTAACAACGTAATGAAATAACCATTTTACAATCGAATGTTTCCATAAGGAGATATTAAATCATTAGCGAAGCTTGTAATTGAATCTAGCGGTCTATAATTTGCATTGCGAGTATTGCTTGTCATTACGAGACAATGGGTTAAGAAACCATTTGAATCTGACTCTCAAGCGATTAAAAAGTAGCGAGCTTCCAGTTTTAATCTCGTTTTCTGTTTTATGAATTTCGAATGAGTTTTTACGATGCCACAAAATTTCGTAGTTTGCCAATAGTTTGCAAAAATATTAACGTAAAAGATGAAATAAATTTTTATTATAGCGTACAAAGATTCTAATTTTAATCCTAGATTTGCATTTTCAACAATTTTGGACGATTGTTCGCAAAAGGTACAACATTTTGAAGTGCGTCAATTTTTCAGTAATATTCGCGCAAGAGTTAATCTTCAATTATTATTAATCCTAGTTTTGTGTTTCAACAATTTTGCTCAGTTTCTTATAAAGCTACAAAAATTTAAAGTTTACCGATATTTTGCAATAATATTAATGCGAAAGATGCGACGAATTTTGACTGCAATTCTCAAGAATTAAAATATTAATCCTACTTTTGCATTGCAACAATTTTGTATCGTTTATCGCGAAGCTACAAAATTTCGTAGTTTGCTAATTTCGTAATAATATTAACACCAAATATGCGACGAATTTTTGCACTACTGAACAAAGATTAAATTATTAATCCTAGCTATGCATTGCAACAATTTTAGCTGAGTTTTCACATAGTAATTCATACCTTAATCCTGTTTTTACGTTTCAACAATTTTAGACGATTTCTTATAAAGCCATAAAATTTCGTAGTTTGCTAATTTCGTAATAATATTAACACCAAATATGCGACGAATTTTGACTGCAACTCTCAAGAATTAAAATATAAATCCTACTTTTACATTGCAACAATTTTGTATCGTTTATCGCGAAGCTACAAAATTTCGTAGTTTGCTAATTTCGTAATAATATTAACACCAAATATGCGACGAATTTTTGCACTACTGAACAAAGATTAAATTATTAATCCTAGCTATGCATTGCAACAATTTTAGCTGAGTTTTCACATAGTAATTCATACCTTAATCCTGTTTTTACGTTTCAACAATTTTAGACGATTTCTTATAAAGCCACAAAATTTCGTAGTTTGCTAATTTCGTAATAATATTAACACCAAATATGCGACGAATTTTGACTGCAACTCTCAAGAATTAAAATATAAATCCTACTTTTACATTGCAACAATTTTGTATCGTTTATCGCGAAGCTACAAAATTTCGTAGTTTGCTAATTTCGTAATAATATTAACACCAAATATGCGACGAATTTTTGCACTACTGAACAAAGATTAAATTATTAATCCTAGCTATGCATTGCAACAATTTTAGCTGAGTTTTCACATAGTAATTCATACCTTAATCCTGGTTTTACGTTTCAACAATTTTAGACGATTTCTTATAAAGCCACAAAATTTCGTAGTTTGCTAATTTCGTAATAATATTAACACCAAATATGCGACGAATTTTTGCACTACTGAACAAAGATTAAATTATTAATCCTAGCTATGCATTGCAACAATTTTAGCTGAGTTTTCACATAGTAATTCATACCTTAATCCTGTTTTTACGTTTCAACAATTTTAGACGATTTCTTATAAAGCCACAAAATTTCGTAGTTTGCTAATTTCGTAATAATATTAACACCAAATATGCGACGAATTTTGACTGCAACTCTCAAGAATTAAAATATAAATCCTACTTTTACATTGCAACAATTTTGTATCGTTTATCGCGAAGCTACAAAATTTCGTAGTTTGCTAATTTCGTAATAATATTAACACCAAATATGCGACGAATTTTTGCACTACTGAACAAAGATTAAATTATTAATCCTAGCTATGCATTGCAACAATTTTAGCTGAGTTTTCACATAGTAATTCATACCTTAATCCTGGTTTTACGTTTCAACAATTTTAGACGATTTCTTATAAAGCCACAAAATTTCGTAGTTTGCTAATTTCGTAATAATATTAACACCAAATATGCGACGAATTTTTGCACTACTGAACAAAGATTAAATTATTAATCCTAGCTATGCATTGCAACAATTTTAGCTGAGTTTTCACATAGTAATTCATACCTTAATCCTGGTTTTACGTTTCAACAATTTTAGACGATTTCTTATAAAGCCACAAAATTTCGTAGTTTGCTAATTTCGTAATAATATTAACACCAAATATGCGACGAATTTTGACTGCTACTCTCAAGAATTAAAATATTAATCCTACTTTCGCATTGCAACAATTTTGTATCGTTTATCACGAAGCCACAAAATTTAATAATTTCCCAATTTTGCAATAATATTAACGCAAAATATGTACTAAATTTTTGCACTACTGCACAAAGATTAAATTATTAATCCTAGCTATGCATTGCAACAATTTTAGCTGAGTTTTCACATAGTAATTCATACCTTAATCCTGTTTTTACGTTTCAACAATTTTAGACGATTTCTTATAAAGCCACAAAATTTCGTAGTTTTCTAATTTCGTAATAATATTAATGCAAAAGGTGCGTCGAATTTTGACTGCTACTCTCAAGAATTAAAATATTAATCCTACTTCTGTATTGCAATAATTTTGTATCGTTTATCGCGAAGCTACAAAATTTCATAATTTCCAAATTTCGTAATAACACTATATTATTATAATACAAACAAATACATTATTATATAATTAATTTTTCACCACAATACGCGAAGATTAAGCTACTATTAATCCTAATTTTGCGTTTCAACGATTTTCGCGAAACGAATCTTGTCGCGAAGTTGCACAAATTTTCTAATCAAAATCCGCGCGCAAGAGGCGAGATAAATTTTTGCACTGGCGTAGAAAATTCGTTGAAAGAAGAAGTGGGGAGTGTTGTGTGCGATGCATAATTTGATTCCGCCGCTTGATACTTTTAGTCGAGATCAGAGACGATCGTTGCCCGCTCCTGAATGAATAAATACCGAGTGGAAGAGCCGGTTCGCCAGATGCCTCGATTATCTTCTTCTTTCTTTTTTTTCTCTCTTCGTCTTCTTCTTTTCCCCTCTCCCCCCTATCTTCAACGTTTTTTTTCTTCGAGCTAAGCGAACGCGATACTCCTGAAACGTGGAAAGTGGGGCTTTTCGTAGAAGGTACTTACTTATTTATTTACTTACACATGCAACATAGTTCAAAGTTCGTCGTTCTTTATTAATTAATCGTAGTAGTTAACTTATTAATTAAACGGTTTCGCGTGAAATTTTGTCCTCGAGTAAATTAAAATTAGGTAGTATGAAGAATAAAATTAAGGAAACGTGGAAAGTGGAACTTTTAGTAGAAGATACTTGCAACATAGTTCAAAGTTCATCATTCTTTATTAATTAATCATCGTAGTTAACTTATTAATTAAACGGTTTCGCGTGAAATTTTGTCCTCGAGTAAATTAAAGTAAGATAGTATAAAGAATGAAATTAAGGAAACGTGGAAAGTTGAATTTTTTGTAGAAGATACTTGCAACATAGTTCAAAGTTCGTCATTCTTTATTAATCATCGTGGCAAATAATAGTTAATTTATTAATTAAACGGTTGCACGTAAAATTTTGTCCTCGAGTAAATTAAAATAAGATAGCATAGAGAATAAAATTAAGATAGCTTGGAATCTTAACTATGGAATTAATTATGGTTGAATGAAGCTAGGTATCGTTTTGCTAGGATCGAATTTATTTAAAAAATACCGGGCTTCGAATGTTATTATTTTTGACAGGAATTTTAAGCCTCGACTATTTTACAAATAAATTCTGAGTGTTATAAAAGAATTGGAATAAACATTTCCATTCGATCTTTTCTTTTTTTATTGTTACTCATTAATTAAAGGAAAGGTTAAAAAATATCAGACTTGGAATATTATTATTTTTAGTTGGAAATTTAAGCCCACGATTTTCAAATGAATTCCATAGAAATCATTTATAAAAATATGAATCGTCATATAAAATCATTTATAAAAGTGTGAATCGTCGAATAAAATCATTTATAAAAATATGAATCGTCATTAGAATCATTTATAAAAATATGAATCGTTACATAAAATCATTTATAAAAATATTAATCGTCTTAAGAATCATTTATAAAAATATGAATCGTCATATAAAATCATTTATAAAAATATGAATCGTCATTAGAATCATTTATAAAAGTATGAATCGTCAAATAAAAGTCATTTATAAAAATATGAATCGTTACATAACATCATTTATAAAATATGAATCGTCATAAGAATCATTTATAAAAGTATGAATCGTCAAATAAAAGTCATTTATAAAAATATGAATCGTCACATAAAATCATTTATAAAAATATTAATCGTCATAAGAATCATTTATAAAAATATTAATCGTCATTAGAATCATTTACAAAAATATGAATCGTCATATAAAGTAATTAATAAAAATATGAATTGTCAAATAAAATAATTCATAAAAATATGAATCGTCATAAGAATCATTTATAAAAGTATTAATCGTCAAATAAAAATCATATACAAAAATATGAATCGTCATATAAAGTAATTAATAAAAATATGAATCGTTATATAAAATCATTTATAAAAATATTCATCGTCTTAAGAATCATTTATAAAAATATGAATCGTCAAATAAAATCATTTATAAAAATATGAATCGTCATAAGAATCATTTATAAAAATATGAATCGTCAAATAAAATAATTAATAAAAATATGAATCGTCATATAAAATCATTTATAAAATTATGAATCGTCAAATAAAAATCATTTACAAAAATATAAATCGTTAAATAAAAATCATTTACAAAAATATGAATCGTCACACAAAATAATTTACAAAATTATGAATCGTCAAATAAAAATCATTCACAAAGATACGAATCGTGAAATTAAATAATTTACAAAACTATGAATCGTAATAAAAACAATATCTAAAAATATTTCCCATAAAATCGCATACAAAGTTACGGATTACAATATAAATTCGCAACATTAGAGAAATGCTCGAATCTATTTTTCCCGAGGCACAAAGTGGCTGAATATTTTTCCGCCATACGCTTAACAATTATTATCGCTGGCAAAGAAGTTGTTGTTGTCGCGAAACGTTGCAGGAAATTATGCAGAAAACTGCGTTACGTGTTTACAAGTGCAAATTACCAGCTTAAACATGGCGGCTCGCATTGCGAGATGGAAGAGGCGCAAAAAAGAGCGATGGAGTAGTAGTCTCAGACAAAACAAATATATTATCAGTACGTACATAAGATAAACGCAGCGATAAGACGCGACGATAAAAAAAAAAACGAACGTCGTATCTGTGTTCCGCGATAAAACGCGGAGGTAACCGCGTTCCAACCAAAAGGTTAAATTGTGTTCCGATGAAAACCTTTTTCAGTTCTTCTCTAGAAATAGACGTGGAAAATTAACTTAAATTGGCTGACCAAACACGTGAGGATTCTTCGGAAAAATATAAGCGTGACGATTACGAGGCGATAATTATTACAAATTTGATCCTGGAACTTGATAATTTTTAAGAATATTCTTTGCGATGAATTTTTTCTTTTTTCCTGTTTATTATTTAGTTATCTTTCCTTTTTGTTTCGGAGCTTCGAGGAATTTTACGAGCGATAATATTAAATATTGTTGCTTGGAAAAATTGTGTCATTTAATTAGGTTTACGAGATTTGATGAAATATTATGCAACTTTATTAATTTCATTCTTTAAAAGGTTTTCTTTGAAAGGTTTGAAAGGTTGAACCGAGAATTTGTAAAATTAGTGAAACGGTAAAGCAGCAATGAATAATCAATTTATTTGGCTGAATTCAGAGCTTGGAAATTGCAAAGCTTAGAAGTTGCAAAGCTTCTAAATTGCAAAGCTACTAAATCGCAAAGTTTGTAAATTGCAAAGCTTAGAAATTGCAGTGCTCCAAAATTGCAAAGTTTCTAAATCGCAAAGTTGCTAAATTGCAAAGCTTAGAAATTGCAGTGCTCCAAAATTGGAAAGCTTCTAAATTGCAATGCTTGGAAATTGCAAAGCTACTAAATTGCAAATCATAGAAATTACAAAGCTTCTAAATTGCAAAGCTTCTAAATCGCAAAGTTTCTAAATTGCAAAGCTTAGAAATTGCAGTGCTCCAAAATTGCAAAGCTTCTAAATTGCAGTGCTCCAAAATTGCAAAGCTTCTAAATTGCAATGCTTGGAAATTGCAAAGCTACTAAATTGCAAATCATAGAAATTACAAAGCTTCTAAATTGCAAAGCTTCTAAATCGCAAAGCTTCTAAATTGCAAAGCTACTAAATTACAAATCGTAGAAATTGCAAAGCTTCTAAATTGCAAAGCTTCTAAATCGCAAAGTTTCTAAATTGCAAAGCTTAGAAATTGCAGTGCTCCAAAATTGCAAAGCTTCTAAATTGCAGTGCTCCAAAATTGCAATGCTTGGAAATTGCAAAGCTACTAAATTGCAAATCATAGAAATTACAAAGCTTCTAAATTGCAAAGCTAAGAAATTGCAGTGCTCCAAAATTACAAAGCTTCTAAATTGCAATGCTTAGAAATTGCAATGCTTTTATATTGTAAAGTTTCTAAATTGCAAAGCTTCTAAATTGCTATGCTTAGAAATTGCAAAGCTTCAAAATTGCAAAGTTTCTAAATTGCAAAGTTTAGAAATTGCAGTGCTCCAAAATTGCAAAGCTTCTAAATTGCAATGCTTAGAAATTGCAAAGCTTTTAAATTGCAAAGCTTCAAAATTGTAAAGCTACTAAATTGCAGATCCTAAAAATTACAAAGCTTCTAAATTGCAAAGCTAAGAAATTGCAGTGCTCCAAAATTACAAAGCTTCTAAATTGCAATGCTTAGAAATTGCAATGCTTTTATATTGTAAAGTTTCTAAATTGCAAAGCTTCTAAATTGCTATGCTTAGAAATTGCAAAGCTTCAAAATTGCAAAGTTTCTAAATTGCAAAGTTTAGAAATTGCAGTGCTCCAAAATTGCAAAGCTTCTAAATTGCAATGCTTAGAAATTGCAAAGCTTTTAAATTGCAAAGCTTCTAAATTGTAAAGCTACTAAATTGCAGATCCTAAAAATTACAAAGCTTCTAAATTGCAAAGCTAAGAAATTGCAGTGCTCCAAAATTACAAAGCTTCTAAATTGCAATGCTTAGAAATTGCAATGCTTTTATATTGTAAAGTTTCTAAATTGCAAAGCTTCTAAATTGCAATGCTTAGAAATTGCAAAGCTTCAAAATTGCAAAGTTTCTAAATTGCAAAGTTTAGAAATTGCAGTGCTCCAAAATTGCAAAGCTTCCAAATTGCAATGCTTAGAAATTGCAAAGCTTTTAAATTGCAAAGCTTCTAAATTGTAAAGCTACTAAATTGCAGATCCTAAAAATTACAAAGCTTCTAAATTGCAAAGCTAAGAAATTGCAGTGCTCCAAAATTACAAAGCTTTTAAATTGCAATGCTTTTATATTGTAAAGTTTCTAAATTGCAAAGCTTCTAAATTGCAAAGCTTAGAAATGGCAAAGCTTAAAAATTGCGAAGCTTCGACGTTGCAAAGCTTGAAATTGCAAAGCTACTAAATTGCAAATCATAGAAATTGCAAAGCTTAGAAATTTCAGAGCTCCAAAATTGGAAAGCTTCTAAATCGCAAAGCTTCTAAATTGCAAAGCTTAGAAATTGCAGTGCTCCAAAATTGCAAAGCTTCTAAGTTGCAATGCTTAGAAATTGCAAAGCTTCTAAATTGCAAAGCTACTAAATTGCAAATCATAGAAATTACAAAGCTTCTAAATTGCAAAGCTTTAAAAGGTTCGAAGCAACGGTTTTTAATTCTATTACATTTTCATGACTTTATAAAGTAGTAGATAACTTTACGAATTTGCTCGTAAAATTTTCGATCGCAGCATTGTTTAGAAGATTTTAATTTTATATGCTATTATTAGGAAAAATTTTCTGTTTACGATTTAGTTACCTTTTTCGTGGTTTCGTGAAATATGAATTAATCTCTTATTGCTTTTATTTTAATTTAACCCTTTATTAGTATTATTGTTACGTAATCTTTATTACCATTATTATACGTTAATTCTATAGAAATATGGGATATAAATACGAGGCGTCTGTTTTAATCAGTTTATTTATATCAATGAAGGCTCTGTATGCGAAAGACGCGATAAGAAATATCGAATAGTGAAATAAAATACCAATTACGCAGCTCATTGAAATTCATCCGGCAGCGATTACATTAACCTTTCCGTTCTTAATTAATGAATCAAATTAACTAATGTTGTATTAATGTCGTATTAACACTGTATTAATGTAGCATTAATACTGCATTAGTATTGTATTAATGTAGCATTAATATTGTATAAATATAACAATAATATAGCATTAATATTGCATTATTATAGCATTAATATTGCATTATTATAGCATTAATATTGTATTAATATTGCATTACTATTACATTAGTGTAGCATTAATATTGAATGAATATTGCATTAATGTAGCATTAATACTGCATTAATGTTTCATTAATGTTTTATTAATATTCTACCAATGTTGCATTAATATTGCATGAGTATAGCATTAATATTGTATTAATATTGCATTACTATTACATTAGTGTTGCATTAATGTAGCATTAATACTGCATTAATGTTTCATTAATGTTTTATTAATATTCTACCAATGTTGCATTAATATTGCATGAGTATAGCATTAATATAGCATTAATATTGTATTAATATTGCATTACTATTACATTAGTGTTGCATTAATGTAGCATTAATACTGCATTAATGTTTCATTAATATTCCATTAATATTCCATTAATATCCTACTAATGTTGTGTTAATACTTTATTTATATTGTATTAATATAGTATTAATATTCTATTAATATTGTATTAATATAGTATTAATGTGGCATTAATATTACATTAGTATTTTACTAATATTGCATTAATATTACATTAATATTGCATTATTATTGCATTTATATTCCATTAATATTCCAATAATATTGTATTAAGTATCTTTCAATATTATATTATTACTTATTATAGTCTGTTAATATTGTATTAATATTGCAATAATATAATATTAATGTGGCATTAATATTACATTAGTATTGTATTAATATTGTATTAATATTCTTCTAATAATGTATTAATATTCCATTAATATTGCATTAATATTTATTATAGTCTTTTAATATTGCAATTATATAGTATTAATGTGGCATTAATATTACATTGGTATTGTATTAATATTGTATTAATATTCTACTATTATTGTATTAATATTGCATTAGTATTGCATTAATATTGCATTAATATAGTATTAATATTACATTAATATTTCATTAATATTCCATTAAGATTCTATTAATATTCTATTAAGTACCAATCAATATTATATTAATATTTATTATAATTGTTTAATATTGCAATAATATAGTATTAATGTGTCATTAATATTACATTAGTATTGTATTAATATTGTTTTAATATTGTATTAATATTCTACTATTATTGTATTAATATTCTACTAATATTGTATTATTATTGCATTAGTATTACATTAATATTACATTAATTTTTTATTAATATTACATTAATATTTCATTAATATGCCATTAAAATTCTATTAATATTCTATTAAGTACCAATCAATATTACATTAATCCTCACTACAGTCTCCCAATATTCCATTAATATAATATTAACCTGGCATTAATATCACAATAATATTGCACTAATATTTTTCTAAATAACATATTCCCCAAAATTCAATCAAACAAAACAGCAACGTTGATTCATTGACAGAATGCGACAGAGCGAAAAATCTTCTCTCGCGTGATCCATACCGTAGCTTGAGCTCGCCCTGCCATTAATTCCAGCATACAACAGTGACACGTTACATACGTAAGTGCCGATTACTATGCAGAAACATTTACTTGTGACGAAACGAGACCATCGCGATTAACCGCGTCAAAAACAGCCAGCTGATCGCTCGAAACGTAATTCAATCGTTAAATCGATAATACAAAGTGGAAGAAAAAGAAAGAAGAAGAAGAAATAAAATAGAATAAAAGTAGAATTTCCTATCTAACAATAAGACAAAGGAAATTATTTTAAAAGCACTCTTACGCGTAATCGTTTCACTTCTGATTAATCGTGCTCACCGTTTCTCGGGTTCGCAATGACGAATACAGATCGCAATCGGAAGATACTCGAAACGTTGATAAGCGGCGATTAAAATCGCCCTTCACCAGTTAATTAATAAATACGCTGTTACATTTCGTTGGAAATATAAGCACTTACCTCTGAATTATCTGAACACTTTAAACGAGGGGAATTTAAAGGAAACGTAGCTATAATTAATTAATCGCGTCGCCATCTTCTATTTAAACATTTCGACTATTTAAACTTTACTCGTTAATGCAACTTTTATTTCAGATCGAATTGAACCTTATATCAGATGAATTTTAATATCATTTAAAATGAGAATAGTTCAATACCGTTCTTTTGAAAATGAAAATAAAATCATTATATATTTCTTTGTATCAAATGAGACGAAAGAAATAATTCTCAAAGTAATAGGATTAATAATAAGCGCACGGAACGAATGCTAACACAGTGAAAATAGAAACGACTTTAACCCATTGCACTACGATTATTTTATTACCTACTTATGCTAATATTAGCTGATTACCGTTTTTACATCATATAACTTACGAATTATTTAAATATTGTAGGCAATTTTTACTTAAGAACCTTCAATGTTACAAAAACAAAGTAAAATTACAATTCAAATTAAATTCCATTCTTGGTAATATCTGTTTTTGTCCAATCTAACAATAAGCTATAATTCATAAAACGAGTGTAACTAATTATAATAGGCCAAAGGGTTAAATGAACGAATAAAAATGAAGATCGAGAAAATGAAACAGTGAAAGTTCCCTTAAACAAACATTTTACTTCATCCCCAATTAATCCTTTGTGTTTTTACTTAAGAATCACTCGAATCTTACAAGACCAAGCTAAAATTACAATTCAAATTAAATTCCACTCTCAGTAATATCTGTTTTTGTCGAATCTAAGTCATAATTCATAGAACAAGTATAAATCGTCAATGAACGAATAAAAATGAAGATCGAGAAAATGAAACAGTGAAAGTTCCCTTAAACAAACATTTTACTTCATCCCCAATTAATTCTTTCTGTTTTTACTTAAGAATCACTCGAATCTTACAAGACCAAGCTAAAATTACAATTCAAATTAATTATAAGACTTGGCTTCCGGGATGGAATTCAAATTAAATTCCACTCTTGGTAATATCTGTTTTTGTTGAATCTAATAATAAGCCATAATTCATAAAACGAGTGTGACTCGTTATAATAGGCCAAAGGGTTAAATGAACGAATAAAAATGAAGATCGAGAAAATGAAACAGTGAAAGTTCCCTTAAACAAACATTTTACTTCATCCTCAATTAATCCTTTCTGTTTTTACTTAAGAATCACTCGAATCTTACAAGACCAAGCTAAAATTACAATTCAACTTAAATTCCACTCTGAGTAATATCTGTTTTTGTCGAATCTAAGTCATAATTCATAGAACAAGTATGACTCGTCAATGAACGAATAAAAATGAAGATCGAGAAAATGAAACAGTGAAAGTTTCCTTAAACAAACATTTTTCTTCATCCCCAATTAATCCTTTGTGTTTTTACTTAAGAATCACTCGAATCTTACAAGACCAAGCTAAAATTACAATTCAAATTAATTATAAGACTTGGCTTTCGGGATGGAATTCAAATTAAATTCCACTCTTGGTAATATCTGTTTTTGTTGAATCTAATAATAAGCCATAATTCATAAAACGAGTGTGACTCGTTATAATAGGCCAAAGGGTTAAATGAACGAATAAAAATGAAGATCGAGAAAATGAAACAGTGAAAGTTCCTTTAAACAAATATTTTACTTCATCTCCAATTAACACTTTGTGTTTTTACTTAAGAATCACTCAAATCTTACAAGACCAAGCTAAAATTACAATTCAAATTAAATTCCACTCTGAGTAATATCTGTTTCTGTCGAATCTAAGTCATAATTCATAGAACAAGTATAAATCGTCAATGAACGAATAAAAATGAAGATCGAGAAAATGAAACAGTGAAAGTTCCTTTAAACAAACATTTTACTTCATCCCCAATTAATCCTTTGTGTTTTTACTTAAGAATCACTCGAATCTTACAAGACCAAGCTAAAATTACAATTCAACTTAAATTCCACTCTCAGTAATATCTGTTTTTGTCGAATCTAAGTCATAATTCATAGAACAAGTATGACTCGTCAATGAACGAATCAAAATTAAGATCGAGAAAATGAAAGAGTGAAAGTTCCTTTAAACAAACATTTTACTTCATCCCCAATTAATCCTTTACGCTACGATTATTTTATTACTCGCGTATGCTAGCGTTAGACACGCACTGCATTCTTATTATATTACACATTTATTACAAATTATTCGAATATTACGGGTAATTATTCAATAATCCCCAATATTGCAATACAAAGCTGAAATTATCGTTCCAATTACATTTTCTCGTCAGCGGTATCAATTATTATCAAATCTACGCAATAATTCGTAGAAAGAATTGGTGATTCGTTATTCTAGTGCAAAGGTTTAATTCGGATAATTGAAAGGGTTTAAATTTATTCTGTATCGTTTCAGAATCGAGCGAAACATTTGAACAAGATTGCGAACGTCTGCTTGCGAAATATACCGCGACAACGAAGCGTTATACATTGCTGGATTACGTTTCTATAATAGTGCGAAACGTGGAACGATATTTCTCGTGTGCAAAGCGTCACTCGAGCCCCGACGGATTTCGCAAGAAATTCGCTTGGCGAGACTCGGAGCGAATTAACAGAGAAAGAGAATTCGATGAAATCGATGCCCGATTGAACCCGGTGACTAGAAGTGAACGCTTCGATATTCCTCCGCGAAGGACACCGCCTTATATTAACCATCCAACGCACGTCAACGGAATGTTTTCTGGCTCCGTGCGATGCTATTTATGAAAACGATTCACCGACTCTTGTCCAAAGCGAGACATTTCGCACGCTTTCTTCGACGAGGAAATGTATCCAAATTGCAGAGCTATTAAATTGCGAAGCTACTAAATTGTAAAGTTTCTACATTGTAAAGTTTCTATATTGCAAAGCTTTTATATTGTAAAGCTTAGAATTGGCAAAGCTTAAAAATTGCGAAGCTTCGACGTTGCAAAGTTTCTAAATTGCAGTGCTCTAAAATTGCAATGCTTGAAAAAAAGCAAAGCTTTTATATTGTACTGTTTGTAAATTGCAAAGCTTCTAAATAGCAAAGCTTAAAAATTGCGAAGCTTGGACGTTGCAAAGTTTCAAATTGCAAAGCTTAGAAATTGCAAAGCTTCTAAATCGCAGAGCTTCGAAATTGCAAAGCTTCTAAATCGCAGAGCTTCGAAATTGCAAAGCGTAAAAACTGCATTGCTCCAAAATTGCACAACATCTAAATTGCAATGCTTAGAAGTTGCAAAGCTTCTAAATTGCAAAGCTTCTAAATTGCAAAGCTTCTAAATCGCAAACCTTCTAAGTTGCAATGCTTAGAAATTGCCAAGTTTCTAAATTGCAAAGCTTGTAAATTGCATAGCTTCTAAATTGCTAAAGCCTTTAAATTGCAAAGCTACTAAGTTGCAAATTATAGAAATTGCAAAGCTTCTAAATTGCAAAGCTACTAAATTGCAGATCCTAAAAATTACAAAGCTTCTAAATTGCAAAGTTTCTAAATTGCAAAGCTAAGAAATTGCAGTGCTCCAAAATTACAAAGCTTCTAAATTGCAATGCTTAGAAATTGCAAAGCTTTTATATTGTAAAGCTTTTATATTGTAAAGTTTCTAAATTGCAAAGCTTCTAAATTGCAACGCTTAGAAATGGCAAAGCTTAAAAATTGCGAAGCTTCGACGTTGCAAAACTTGAAATTGCAAAGCTTAGAAGGTTGCAAAGCTTCTAAATTGCAAAGCTACTAAATTGCAAATCATAGAAATTGCAAAGCTTCTAAATTGCAAAGCTACTAAATTGCAAATCATAGAAATTGCAAAGCTTCTAAATTGCAAAGCTACTAAATTGCAAATCATAGAAATTGCAAAGCTTCTAAATTGCAAAGCTACTAAATTGCAAATCATAGAAATTGCAAAGCTTCTAAATTGCAAAGCTTAGAAATTGCAAAGCTTCTAAATCACAAAGCTTCTAAGTTGCAATGCTTAGAAATTGCCAAGTTTCTAAATTGCAATGCTTCTAAATTACAAAGCTTGTAAATTGCAAACCTTAGAATTGGCAACGCTTAAAAATTGCGTAAGCTTCGACGTTGCAAAGCATAGAAGTTGCAAAGCTTCTAAATTGCAAAGCTTCTAAATTGCAAAGCTTCTAAATTGCAAAGCTTCTATATCGCAAAGCTTCTAAGTTGCAATGCTTAGAAATTGCCAAGTTTCTAAATTGCAAAGCTTGTAAATTGCAAAGCTTAGAATTGGCAACGCTTAAAAATTGCGAAGCTTCGACGTTGCAAAGCATAGAAGTTGCAAAGCTTCTAAATTGCAAATCATAGAAATTGCAAATGATAGAAATTGCAGAGCTTCTAAACTGCAAAGCTTGTAAATTGCAAAGCTTAGAATTGGCAACGCTTAAAAATTGCGTAGGCTTCGACGTTGCAAAGCATAGAAGTTGCAAAGCTTCTAAATTGCAAATCATAAAAATTGCAAATCATAGAAATTGCAAAGCTTCTAAACTGCAATGCTTAGAATTGGCAACGCAAAAAAATTGCGTGGCTTCGACCGTTGCAAAGCAGAGAAAGCAAAACTTCTGCTGGCAAGTTGTCGGGTAGAAACCGTGCTGATAATAATTGAACCGACGGTCAAGCATCCGCAAAGAATAGAAGCGTATCCTAGTAGCCTCGATTATGTTTGCTAATGGTTTCGGCCGGCCATTCTTCAAATATCTTCCCGCAGAGGTCCATTTATCTATTTTCACGTGGCATTCTTTCGCCGCGGCACGTCTTTGTCCAGCATCGAAGAATGCCAATCCTAAGATTTAGTAGCTTCCTCGTTTTCGAGGCACCCTTCTCTGTGTGTTCCTGCGCGTTACGTAGAAATTCGAATGGAAAAGGAAAAGGGGGGGGGGGGGACCACACGCACACACCTGCGTTCTCCCGACGAAAAGAGAGAACAGGTAATTCTACCTGGGGCCGGCCGCCTTGTGAACCGCTTCGAAGATCTTTTTTCAGACCCGAACAAAGAACACCCAGCTGGTACTCGTGCGCCCTGCGACCTAAGCCCCTCCATCCACTCTTCCAACGACACGTTCACACGAATACCTCGGGCATCGTTTCGGCCACAGATTTTCCGTCAAGTGAATTCCTTGGATAGACGAAGCAGACGGTGGCTTTTTAACCCTTTTCGTTACACACGAATGGAGTCGTATAGGCGTTGGAAAATATAGGCGAATTGTTTGTTTTTTAAAAGATTCGGGGATTGAATATAAGAAACATGGAATATAAGAAATATTGTTGGCTTCGAGTAATTCGTTTGATTAATTCGGATAGTAATTTAATCGAGCAGTTTTTGACGAATTCGTAATTATTTTGGTTAACTAAATTGAAGCTGTATAATTTGTACGTTATTTTGTACATTTTTTACATTTTGTACATTTTGTACATTTTGTACATTGTATACATTTTGTACAGATTGTACAATTTGTATATTTTGTACAATTTGTACATTTTGTACAATTTGTTCATTTTATACATTTTGTACATTTAGTACACTTTGTATATTTTGTACATTTTGTACATCTTGTACATTTTGTAATTTTGTTCCTTTTGTACATTTTGTACAATTTATACATTATGTACAATTTGTACATTTTGTTCATTTTATACAATTCGTACATTTTATACAATTTGTACATTTTGTTTGTTGTATACATTTTGTACATTTTGTACATTATATACATTACATACATTTTATACAATTTGTACATTTTATACAATTTGTACATTTTGTTCATTTTGTACAATTTTTACACTGTGTACATTTTGTACATTTTATACAATTTTTACATTGTATACATTTTATACAATTTGTATATTTTGTACATTTAGTACATTTCGTACATTTTGTACATTTTGTACATTATATACATTACATACATTTTATACAATTTGTACATTTTATACAATTTTGTACATTTTGTTCATTTTGTACAATTTTTACACTGTGTACATTTTGTACATTTTATACAATTTTTACATTATATACATTTTATACAATTTGTACATTTTGTACATCTTGTACATTTTGTACATTTTATACAATTTTTACATTATAAACATTTTATACAATTTATACATTTTGTTCATTTTATACAATTCGTACATTTTATACAATTTGTACATTTTGTTCATTTTGTACACTTTTGCATACTACATTAGCCTCTTTTACTTTTTACGCGCGTACATACATAAATCTCCACGTAAGCGCACGAAGAAAAAAATCCTTGATCGTCGATCTAATAAAGGAACCGAGCACCTCAATTATTCTGCTATCCGCTGTAAACGTCTACCGGGAACCATTCGTTTTAATGCTAAACCTTGTTGCTTGTTGCAGGGTAGAAAATGAAGCTCCTAGCAGCTCTGCTGCTAAGCATCCTGTCGTTTGCAGTGCTCCTTTTAAGCGAAGCTGCATCGGCTGGAATTAACGCAACATCCACCAGCAGTGCGCCGCTATTTTCCAGCGAATCGCACGAGTATAATAATTTGGACGATGAGAAATCATCGAGCAAGGCGAAAAACGTTGCGTCGAAGGATGAGGATGAAACAGCGACGACAAAATTGACGAGCGAAGATGAAATGATGCTTTTGAAGCCTATTGAGGACATAATTATGCAGGAAATTGATACTTTGGATAAAGAAGCTACCAACGTTAAGGTGATTAACCGTTTTCCATACGCGTGGAAACTGGATTGTTAAGCGTTTAACTATTTTATACGCTTTCAATGCCTTATTCGATTATTTTAATGCAATGCATTTTAACAAAAGTATGAAGTATAGATATGCGTTGATTCAATAATATTAATATACTGAATTTTAACAAGGTTATAGAATATGCATATTGATTCAATAATTTTAATATAATGAATGTTAATATGATTATGAAATATGTATATTGATTCAATAATTTGAATATAATGAATTTTTTAGCAAGACTATAAAATATATTACATTGATTCAATAATTTTAATATAATGAATTTTAACAAGACTATGAAGTATATTCTATTGATTCAATAATTTTAATATAATGAATTTTTTAGCAAGACTATAAAATATATTACATTGATTCAATAATTTTAATATAATGAATTATTAACAAGACTGAAATATATTATATTGGTTCTATTATTTTAATATAATGAATGTTAACAAGATTATGAAATATATTACATTGATTTAATAATTTTAATATAATGAATTATTAACAAGACTATGAAATATATTACATTGATTTAATAATTTTAATATAATGAATTTTAACAAGACTGAAATATATTATATTGATTCAATAATTTTAATATAATGAATTATTAGCAAGACTATGAAATATATTTATTCAATGATTTTAATATAATGAATTTTTTAGCAAGACTATAAAATATATTATATTGATTCAATAATATTAATATAATGAATTTTAACAAGAATATGAAATATATTACATTGATTCAATAATATTAATATAATGAATTATAACAAGGTAATAAAATATATTACATTGCTTCAATAATTTTAATATAATGAATTATTAACAAGACTATGAAATATATTACATTGATTCAATAATTTTAATATAATGAATTATTAGCAAGACTATGAAATATATTTATTCAATAATTTTAATATCATGAATTTTCTTAGCAAGACTATAAAATATACTAGATTGATTCAATAATTTTAATGTACTGAATTTTAACAATATTATGAAATATACATATATGTTGATTCAATAATTTTAATATAATGAACTTTTTAGTAAGACTATAAAATATACTACATTGATTCAATAATTTTAATATAATGAATTTTTAACAAGACTATGAAGTATATTCTATTGATTCAATAATTTTAATATATGAAATTTTAACAAGATTATGAAGTATATCATATTGATTCAATAATTTTAATAGAACGAATTTTAGCAATACTATGAAATATATATAATATATTAATGTAATTATAATATACTAATATTAATATAATATATAATATAATACAAATATTAATATATTAACATTAACATATTAATACAATATATTAAATTAAGGCAACTATACTAATATAATTAAACAATATCCGTTTTCTCCAAATACAAATTCGAGAAGAAAAGTCTCTCCTAAATTCAATCGAATCGATCGATTTAATCTACCAATTTAATACACCAAATATACTCTACCAATTTAATACACCAAATTTAATCCACCAATTTAATACACCAAATTTAATCTACCAATTTAATACGCCAAATTTAATCCACCAATTTAATACACCAAATATAATCTACTAATTCAAATGAAAATTGAGTTCTCCAATTTATCAGAAGCTTCCCCAAATACAATTGAAGTAACAAGCGAACCTAATTGCAGTTGCAGGTGAACGCGACGAAATCGCCTAGATCGGAATCGAAAAGGTTGAAAGTATCGATTAGTACGTCGACAGCGAAGCCGATATCGTCAACGACGGCTGCATTTAACGCAACAACGGAGGACAGTGCGATAACGAAATTAGAGAAGAACGAAGACTCGATTTACGAGGACGACGTAAGCGAGGACGAGGAGGATGAAAGTAAAGAATACGACGACGATGGCGGCGACAGCAACGAGAACGAGGAACCCGATGACGATGAACAAGTGTTAAATCAGTGTCCTGTTTACTGCAAATGCGGCGGAGCATACGCTGATGTAACAACAGCAACGTACGTGTTTTTAACTAACTGGGGGAGGGGGGGGGGGGCAAATTTATTTACTTCTTTCTTCCTTCCTTCCTTTCTTTCCTACGTTACTTCTTTCGTTATTTCTTTCTTTATTTATTTCTTTATTTATTTCTTCCTTGCTTTCTTTCTTACGTTACTTCTTTCGATATTTCTTTCTTTATTTCTTCCTTTCTTTCTTGCTTCCTTGCTTCCTTGCTTTGTTTCTTGCTTTAGTTATTTCTTTCTTTCTTTCTTTCGTTATTCCTTTCTTCCTTTCTTCCTTGCTTTCTTGCATGCTTCCCTTACTTTTTTCGTTCGTTATTTCTTCCTTGCTTTCTTTCTTGCTTCCCTTATTTTATTCTTTCATTATTTCTTCCTTGCTTTCTTTCTTGCTTCCCTTAATTTTTCTTTCGTTATTTCTTCCTTGCTTTCCTTATTTCTTTCTTTCTTTCTTCCTTTCTCTCTTTCGATATTTCTTCCTTGCTTTCTTTCTTGCGTTCCTTATTTTTTTCTTTCGTTATTTCTATCTTTCCTTCCTTCTCTCATTCGTTATTTCTTTCTTCCTTTATTCCTTGCTTTCCATATTTCTTTCTTTCGTTATTTCTTCCTTGCTTTCCTTATTTCTTTCTTCCTTTCCTCTTTTCTTTCGTTACTTCTCTCTTTCTTTCTTTCTTTCGAAGATTTAGTCGTTAACACGTCACAAATATAAAATTCAGCACGAACGTTACGTTCAATCCAACGGCGTTTTACAATTTAATTGTTTCCTTTATGGCAGCCAAAGATAAACGCAACTTGTTGATAACAAGCAACGCCGCTGATTGCGAGGCAATTATTTAACGGCGATTTAATAATATCTTAAATGCAGTAATAATTAGATCGCCGACTTTTCACGCATCTATATACATACGTTATTCTTTGAAAAATTGAAAAAATTCAAGGGGTTAACGAAATCTTTCTGTTGGAATTTTATAGGTGCTCTAAACTGACGGACGAGCAATCATTCAGCCGCGGCGTGGTTCACGTGCGTTTCGAAAACGCCGGCGAGGTTCGCCTCGGTCATCACGCGTTCCAATTGAAAGGACTTCCCCAATTGGAAACGATCGCAATCGCCGACACTAGAATAATCGAGCTTTATCAAACGGCTTTCGAAGGCGTGCCGCATCTGTTCTCCGTGAATCTGACGCGCAACGACCTTCAGGAGATTCACCCTAACACGTTCCAACACAACAAACAGTTATCGTTGCTGGCGATCAGTGGGAATCCATTGAAACACACGCAGGACTCGAAATTGTCGAAGCACGGTTTATTGGACGCGCCGTCGGTCACCGAATTCGACTTCAGTTACAACGGATTGACGAAGCTGAGGCGTAACACGTTCTCGAAGATGACGAACTTGAATTACGTGAACTTGAAAGGGAACAAGTTGAAGGAGATCGATAGGGAGGCGTTCAGTATGCTGGACTCGTTGTTCGAATTGGATTTATCGGATAATTTGCTGACCGAACTTCCCACGGATTTGTTCCATGCCAACGATTTGGAGACGCTTCGTATTAGCGGTAATTTGTTCCCTTATTTTTTATATTGATTTGCCGAGATATTCGTACGTTCGTTTGCGTCGATAAACGATATTTGTATATTGATATATTGATATAATGATATATTGGTATATTAACATATTGATACACGGGTACATTGAACTATTAGTGTATTGATATATTGATACATTTACATATTAGTATATTGAAATATTGATATATTAACATAATGATATATTGATACATTTACATATTAATATATTGAAATATTGATATATTAACATAATGATATATTGATACATTTACATATTAATATATTGAAATATTGATAGGTTAATATAATGATATATTGATACATTAATATATTGATGTATTGATATATTAACATAATGATATATTGATACATTAACATATTAATATATTGAAATATTGATAGGTTAATATAATGATATATTGATACATTAATATATTGATGTATTGATATATTAACATAATGATATATTGATACATTTACATATTAATATATTGAAATATTGATAGGTTAATATAATGATATATTGATACATTAACATATTGATGTATTGATATATTAACATAATGATATATTGATACATTTACATATTAATATATTGAAATATTCATATATTAATATAATGATATATTTATACATTTACATATTAATATATTGAAATATTGACATATTAATGTAATGATATATTGATACATTAACATATTGATGTATTGATATATTAATATAATGCTATATTAATACATTAACATATTAATATATTGAAATATTGATATATTGATATAATGATATATTGATACATTTACATATTAATATATTGAAATATTCATATGTTAATATAATGATATATTGATACATTAACAAATTGATGTATTGATATATTAACATAATGCTATATTGATACATTTACATATTAATATATTGAAATATTGATAGGTTAATATAATGATATATTGATACATTAATATATTGATGTATTGATATATTAACATAATGCTATATTGATACATTTACATATTAATATATTGAAATCTTGATATATTAATATAATGATATATTGATACATTAATATATTGAAATATTGATATATTAACATAATGCTATATTGATACATTAACATATTGATGTATTGATATATTAACATAATGCTATATTGATACATTTACATATTAATATATTGAAATTTTGATATATTATTGTAATGATATATTGATACATTAACATATTGATGTATTGATATATTAACATAATGATATAATGATACATTTACATATTAATATATTGAAATATTGATATATTAATATAATGATATATTGATACATTAACATATTGATGTATTGATATATTAATATAATGATATATTGATACATTTACATATTAATATATTGAAATATTCATATGTTAATATAATGATATATTGATACATTAACAAATTGATGTATTGATATATTAACATAATGCTATATTGATACATTTACATATTAATATATTGAAATATTGATATATTAATATAATGCTATATTGATACATTAACATATTGATGTATTGATATATTAACATAATGATATATTGATACATTTACATATTAATATATTGAAATATTGATATATTAATTTAATGATATATTGATACATTTACATATTGATGTATTGATATATTAACATAATGCTATATTGATACATTAACATATTGATGTATTGATATATTAACATAATGATATATTGATACATTTACATATTAATATATTGAAATATTGATATATTAATTTAATGATATATTGATACATTTACATATTGATGTATTGATATATTAACATAATGCTATATTGATACATTAACATATTAATGTATTGAAATATTAATATAATGATACATTGATATATTAACATATTGATACACTGATATATTGAAATATTGATATATTCATATAATAATATATTTCTATGTTAACATATTGATACACTGATATATTGATCTACCGATGTATTGATATACATTGATATATTTATATGTTCATATATTCATACATTCCTATATTTATACATATATGTATATATATATATATATATATATATATATATATATGTGTATATATATTTATATATATGTGTATATATATTTATGTATTGATCCATTAATATATTGATTAACTTATATACTCTTACTTATATATACCAATGTATTGATTAACTTCTATACTTTTAAATTGATATATTAACATGCTTGTACATGGATATATCGATGCACTGATATATATAATAATTTGGTATTCATCTTCTTTATCAGTTCTGCATTTTTTCTTCATTCAAGTATAAGAGTGAAGTATAACTTCATTAAAATACAACGCAGCACGTGTTTAGTATTTTTATTCGTTAACATTTCAACAAAATACGATAGAAGAAATTACCTAATAATTAATATCAATTTTATACGATGCGTGCAAAGTCTTCGTTTCTTCGTTGATTATTCATGAAAATTCCACAAAATTGTTGTTGATTAAAAATGTTTCTCTCTTTTTTTAAATACAATGTAACACGAATTATTGTTTGTTTCTTTAATTTGAAGGAAATAATTTGGCATCATTAAGCACCATAAACTCGCTGGAACTTATATCATTGGACGCATCGAACAACAAGATTAAAACAATAGGGAAAGACGATCTTTTGGGTTTGCCTGTATTGGCGACGTTGACGTTGAAATCGAACGGATTGAAGAGGATCCATAATCACGCACTTGCTAGCGTCGCGCAATTAAATCAATTGTACCTTAACAACAACAAATTGACATCCCTCACGGAATATCATTTGGGATTCAATACGAATTTGCAAGTTATTGTGCTGAACGATAATCCGGAATTGGAAACTTTGCCCGTTTTCACGCCGCACGATGGTTACTTGACGTACAGGTAAATTAATAGTCCAAACGTTCTCCGATCGCTTGGAAATTGAGAAGCATGGGAATTGCAAAGCTTGGAAATTGCAAAGCCTGGGAATTGTAATGTTTTGAAATTTGCATAAATTGGAAATTGCAAAGCTTAAAGTTGTTATGCTTGAAAATTGCAAAGCCTGGGAATTGTAATGCTTTGAAATTGCAAAACTTGGAAATTGGAAAGCTTAAAGTTGTAATGCTTGAAAATTGCAAAGCTTGGAAATTGCAAAGCCTGGGTATTGTAATGCTTTGAAATTGCAAAACTTGGAAATTGCAAAGCTTAAAGTTGTAATGCTTGAAAATTGCAAAACTTGGAAATTGCAAAGCTTGGAAATTGTAATGCTTTGAAATTGCAAAGCTTACAGTTGTAATGCTTGAAAATTGCAAAGCATGGAAATTGCAAAGCTTGGAAATTGCAGTGCCTGGGAATTGTAATGCTTTGAAATTGCAAAGCTTAAAGTTGTGATCCTTGAAGATTACAAAGCTTGGAAATTGCAAAGCTTGGGAATTGTAATGCTTAGAAATTACAAAACTTGGAAATTGCAAAGCTTAGAAATTGCAAGGTTTCTAAATTGCAAAACGTTTAAATTGCGAAGCTTCTAAATCGCGAAGCTTCTAAGTTGCAATGCTTAGAAATTGCCAAGCTTCTAAATTGCAAATCTTCCAAATTGCGAAGCTTCTAAATTGCAAAGCTTCTAAATTGCAAAATTTCTAAATTGCAAATCTTCCATATTGCCAAGCTTCTAAATTGCCAAGCTTCTAAATTGAAAAGTTTCTAACTTGCAAAGATTCTAAATTGCAAAGATTCTAAATCGCAAAGCTTCTAAGTTGCAAAGCTTGGAAATTTCAATGCTTAGAAATTGCCAAGCTTCTAAATTGCAAATCTTCTAAATTACAAAGCTTCTAAATTGCAAATCTTCTAAATTGCAAAGCTTCTAAATTGCAAAGCTTCTAAATTGCAAAGCTTCTAAATTGCAAAATTTCTAAATTGCAAAGCTTCCAAATTGCCAAGCTTCTAAATTGTAAAGCTTGAAATTGCGAAGCTTCCAAATTGAAAAGTTTCTAACTTGCAAAGATTCTAAATTGCAAAGATTCTAAATCGCAAAGCTTCTAAGTTGCAAAGCTTGGAAATTGCAATGCTTAGAAATTGCCAAGCTTCTAAATTGCAAATCTTCTAAATTGCAAAGCTTCTAAATTGCAAAGCTTCTAAATTGCAAAATTTCTAAATTGCAAAGCTTCCAAATTGCCAAGCTTCTAAATTGCAAAGCTTGAAATTGCGAAGCTTCTAAATTGCCAAGCTTTTAAATTGAAAAGTTTCTAACTTGCAAAGATTCTAAATTGCAAAGATTCTAAATCGCAAAGCGTCTAAGTTGCAAAGCTTGGAAATTGCCAAGCTTCTAAATTGCAAATCTTCTAAATTGCAAAGCTTTTAAATTGCAAAGCTTCTAAATTGCAAAGCTTTTAAATTGCAAAGCTTCTAAATTGCAAAGCTTCTAAATTGCAAAGCTTCTAAATTGCAATGCTTAGAAATTGCATAGCTTTTATATTGCAAAGCTTTTAGATTGCAGTGCTCCTAAATTGCAAAGCTTAGAAACTGCAAAGCTTCAAAATTGCAAAGCTTTTAAATAAAAATTCGATCGCTTATAAACGCCAAATCGCATTAAAATCAACCCAATTCGAAAATGAATCGAACAAATTTCTGATACCTTTGCAGCGTGTACCGATTCGAATGCTCGAATTGCGGCTTGTACTTCCTTGAAGAGGGAACATTCAACAAGATGCCGGCGATAACTCAACTGAATCTCTCCAGGAATCGTTTGAATCGCCTTCCAAGCGGCCTCCTTTCTTCTCTTTTCGATCTAAAGGTTCTCGATCTTTCCGATAATATCATCCACTCGTTGGAGAGCAACATGTTCGAAGGCGCGATGAATTTGAACAAACTTAGCCTCGCTGGTAATCCTTTGGTCACGTTGCAAGTCACGCCGTTCCTGAAGACGCCCGGTCTCACGAAACTCGACGTGAGTCGATGCGAATTGGAGAGAGTTTGGAGCGAGGCCAGAGTTCCATTGACTAGTTTGCGGTAAGCTTAACTATTTAACCCGTTGCCTTAGTCAAATTTAATTTAATTCATACTAGATTGATCGATATTATTTCATTAATTAATATTAGGATTAATAGTGGATTGATAATGGATTGATATTGTATTAATATTGTATTAATATTAGACTAAAATAGGATTAATATTGGAGTAGTATTGGAATAATATTGGATTAATATTGGATTACTACTGAATTAATATTGAATTAATATTGGATTAATATTGGATTAATATTAGACTAAAATTGGAATAATATTGGAGTAGTATTCGATTAATATTGGATTAATATTGGATTCTTATTGAATTAATATTGGATTAATATTGGATTAATATTAAATTAATATTAGACTAAAATTGGAATAATATTGGAGTAGTATTCGATTAATATTGGATTAATATTGGATTACTATTGAATTAATATTGTATTAATATTAGATTAATATTGGATTAATATAGTATTAATATTGGATTAATATTGTATTAATATTGGATTAATATTGTATTAATATTGGATTAATATTGTATTAATATTATACTAAAATTGGAATAATATTGGGGTAGTATTGGAATAATATTGGATTACTATTGAATTAATATTGAATTAATAATGGATTAATATTGAATTAATATTGGATTAATATTGAATTAATATTGGATTAATATTGGATTACTATTGAATTAATATTGTATTAATATTTGATTAATATTGGATTAATATTGTATTAATATTGTACTAAAATTGGAATAATATTGGAATAGTATTGGAATAATATTGCATTAATATTGGATTACTATTGAATTAATATTGGATTACTATTGAATTAATATTGGATTACAATTGAATTAATATTGAATTGATATTGAATTAATATTGTGTTAATATTAGACTAAAATCGGAATAATATTGGAGTAGTATTGGAATAATATTGGATTAATATTACACTAAAATTGGAATAATATTAGAATAGTATTGGAATAATATTGCATTAATATTGAATTAATATTGTATTAATATTAGATTAATATTGGATTAATATTATATTAATATTGTATTAATATTGAATTAATATTAGATTAATATTGGATTAATATTATATTAATATTGTATTAATATTGAATTAATATTAGACTAAAATTGGAATAATATTGGAGTAGTATTCGATTAATATTGAATTCCTATTGAATTAATATTGGATTAATATTGGATTAATATTAGATTACTATTGAATTAATATTGAATCAATACTGAATTAATATTACATTAATAATACATCGATATTCTACTAATATTGAACTAAGCTTGAAATAATATTGAATACATTTACCCTTTTCTAATCTCTTCCTTATTTCTATTATCTTCCTTCGTTCTCCATCTCAATTATTATTTCTTTCACCTCTATTTTACTATCAAACATAGCGTTTCACAGATATTCTCATTCAACATCCCAAAGTTATCCTACTTTTGCACAAACTTTTACAATTAAAGTAACAAATCAACTTAACGTTGTTTTTCTAGGACTCTGTCAGTTCGACAGAATCTTCTACATCGAATCACCGTGGAGGAACTGAAGGCAATGCCGGAAATCGAGGATCTGGATATGTCCCACAATCCTATGGATTGCGACTCGGAATTCAATGAGTCGATCCAATGGCTCACCGATCATACCGTGAATCCGATTGAAACTGCACGGTATTTAACCACTTTCTACGCGTTCAATGTTCAATTGCAAATGATTTACATATGAAGAATTTAATATGAATTCGTTGATATGTTCGAATATTTGCCGTACTTTTATCGCCGCTATTAATGGCTGTTAAAGGGTTATATTAAATAATCGACTCGTGTGGAATAGAGTTGGTAAATAATTATATTGAATACGGTGGAAGAAGTATCGGTAATGTTTATAAGACGGGCGCACGGTTAGAACTGCCTACAAAACGTGGCGACAGTTTCTACATTCATACCTGGGGTGTTCGCAGGCATCCCCAAACCCTAATTAGCCGACGTTCCATGGTCAAGCTCTAACAGAACTCGCTTCTGCCAATATTTCGAGATGTAGAGTTTTCTACGCATTACAGCGAAATGTTTGACTTCAACAATGGCAAATTAATAGCAACTATTTCAGGCAAATTAAATGCGAATTAGTTTAAACGAAGCGAACATATTATTAACGAAGAATTACCGATTGTAAATATTTTTGCGATACAATTTAGTTTCAGTTTAATTTTATATCGAAGTGAATATTATCATTCATTTTATAGTATTATTGCTTCGTACAAACTTCATATCACTTGTATATATATTATTATTATATATTACTATATATTTGTATATATATTATTATATATCTATATATACATTATTATATTATATTTATATACTATATTTATATTCATATTATCACTTCGCATTACTTCATACAAAGTAATCATTTAAGTATAAATGTTTCTCTATCGACAGTCAATTTCCGAATGTTACGCAAACTCGTACCATAATTTATTATCTAGCGAGAAAGAGAAACAAACGAAACATTCTTCTTTTTATTCGCATTTCACATGAAAGTCTCACGATTATTCCCGCGTTAATTCGATAATTGAATAATTTTCGGTTTAATAAATATATTATTTAGCACAGAAATCTACTAGACGATTCTGTATTATAATATATATATAACAAATTACAATCTCAATACAAGAGATTTCCTAATAATTAATATCAATTTTACACGATGCGTGCAAAGTTTTCGTGTTCCATCGTTGATTATTCAAACTGTTGTCGATCAAAGCTATTTCTCTCTTTTCTTTAAGTACAATGTAACACGAATTATTATTTGTTTATTTAATTTCAAGGAAATACATATATATATATATATATATATATGTCTGTAATATAATACATTATTTAGCACTCGATTGTCGGACAATTTGCAGACACATCAGCAATTACGGTAGCGGTGATGCGTACCAAGATACCGAAGGCATCACTAAGTGGGCCGATTTCGCGAAGCTAGTTTGCGATGATATCAACGATGGACCACCGCCAAGGCCAGTCCCTCACAAAGAGAAGAAGGTGAAAGTTTTCATCGGCAGCGACACATCCGAGGATTACTCGGACAATTTGTTGAGAAGCAATATCGAAAGCGACGAGGTACGTTACAAAATTATTCCTAACATTTATAGCTAATTGTTGGAATATTCATTGGCGTGTGGGAAAAAGGCACTCTTGCCTTTAACCGTATACTTATTATTTATTAACAATTAAATTTAAACTTAGACATAATTGCTCTCCATATTTTTACATCTCACGCGCGGCTTCTTTATGTAGAAGTAGTAGCATGCACATTTTCTTTGGGCCCTTCTGTTACTTCAAAAGGCAGCACTTCTTTTTATATATTACATTCAAGATAAATGTACCATTCATACATCCTAACAATAATTAATCTATGTTGATTTAAAACTTAAGATGAACACCTTGAATCTAGATTAAGCTAATGTTAAAATTAACACCTTTAATTTGGCTTTATTTTTGTTGTGAATTAACACGTTTAATATAGCTTAATTTGATGATAAGATCAACACTTTTAATCTTGTTTAATTTTAGTTATAGATTAACACATTTAATATAGCTTAATATGAAGCTAAGATCAACACTGTTAATCTTGTTTAATTTTAGTTATAGATTAACACGTTTAATGTAGCTTAATTATATATATTTGGATTAACACCTTTAATCTAGCTTAATTTTTTATTTAGATTAACACATTTAATATAGCTTAATCTGAAGCTAACATCAACACTTTTAATCTTGCTTAATTTTAGTTATGGATTAACACATTTAATCTAGCTTAATTTTATATATATTTAGATTAACACCTTTAATCTAGATTAATTTTTTATTTAGATTAACACATTTAATATAGCTTAATTTGAAGCTAAGATCAACACTTTTAATCTAGCTTAATTTTGGTGATGGATTAACACCTTTAATCTAGATTAATTTTTTATTTAGATTAACACTTTAAATCTAGTTGAATCTAAAACTAAATTTGACACGTTTCAGTTTAAAGTTAATACTTTTAATCTTGCTTAATTTTAGTTATGGATTAACACATTTAATCTAGCTTAATTATATATATATTTAGATTAACACCTTTAATATAGCTTAATTTTTTATTTAGATTAACAGTTTTAATTTAGCTCAATCTGAATTCAAAATGAATACTTTTAAGCTAGCTTTATCTCAATCCAAAATAAACACTTCTAAGCCAAAAATTAACACTATTAATTTAGCTTTATCTAAATTTAATGTTACCACTTTGAATCGAGCTTAACCCAAACCTAAAATTAACACTTTTAATCTAATCTAAACCTAAAATTAGCACTTTTAATCTAGCATTATCTAAACCTAAAATTAGCACTTCTAATCTAATCTAATCCAAAAATTAGCTCTTTTAATCTATCTGTATCTAAAACTAAAATTAGCACTTCTAATCTAATCTAAACCAAAAATTAGTACTTTTAATCTAGCTTTATCTGAACCTAAAATAACCACTTCTAATACAGCTATTAACACTTTTAATCCAGTATATTCTGAACCTAAAGTTACCCCACTTAATCTAATTTAATATAAACCTAAAATTGCCACTTTTAATCTGCCTATTAACACTTTTAATCCAGCTTAATCTAAACCTCGAATTACAACTATTAATCTAGCTTAACTCAAACCTAAAATTAATACTTTTAATCTAATCTAAACCAAAAATTGGCACTTTTAATCTATCTTTATCTAAACCTAAAATTACCACTTTTAATCTGCCTATTAACACTTTTAATCCAGCTTAATCTGAACCTAGAATTACCCCTTTTAATCTAGCTTAACTCAAACCTAAAATTAACACTTTTAATCTATCTATTAACACTTTTAATCAAGCTTAATATAAACCTCGAATTATCACTATTAATCTAGCTTAACTCAAACCTAAAATTAACACTTTTAATCTAATCGAAACGAAAAATTAGCAGGTTTAATGTAGCTTTATCTAAACCTAAAAGTACCCCACTTAATCTAGCTTAACCCAAACCTGAAATTAACACTTTTAATCCAGCTTAATCTAAACCTAAAATTACCCCACTTAATCTAGCTTATCCTAAACCTAAACTTAACACTTTTAATCTAATCGAAACCAAAAATTAGCACTTTTAATTTAGCTTTATCTAAACCTAAAATTATCACGTTTAATGCAGGTATTAACACTTTTAATCCTGCTTAATCTGAACCTAAAATTACCCCACTTAATCTAGCTTAATCTAAACCTAGAATTACCACTTTTAATCTGCCTATTAACACTTTTAATCCAGCTTAATCTGAACCTCGAATTACCCCTCTCAATCTAGCTTAACTTAAACCTAAAATTAACACTTTTAATCTATCGATTAACACTTTCAATCCAGCATAATCTGAACCTAAAAGTACCACTATTAATCCAACCTAATCTAAACCACCAATGTTTCGATAACGATTAGGAATTGCTGAAGCTGCAAATCGACCACGGTATCAACCCCAACGAGGAGTCAGAAAACGCCTGGACAACTCAAGACCGATCCGAGTACGAAGATTTCGTCGCTCAAGAGAACATGGAGTATCATCCTTGGTACACTAGCGCCCTTTGGCCCGTGGTCATAGTCATCGTGATAACCAGCATGATTCTACTTCTCACCGTGCACATAGCGATCCATCTGGTGAAACGACGCGGTCAAGGACCGGTGATCAGGCCGCCAATGATACTTAGACAAGGATTGATCGACAACAAGAATTGCGGCCTGGTTTACAAACCGTTGCAAGAGGAAATCGCGACTCCGCATGTTCCGAAACGTGGAAGCTTTTATTCGAGTAGTACATTCCATTACGATAAAATCGTGCCAGAAAGCGTTTAGAATTCACTCCGATTACGTGAATTCGTCTTATCTTTTTTTTTTCGGAGGGGGGAGAGATTGAAATTTAATTTTAACAACGAGTCACAAAATTATATTGGCTAAAGGAAAAATGTTTACTTAGGCAACGTTTCATAATTATGGGTAAATTAATGTTTTTAACGCGAGCAATGTTTTAATACAAGCAGTGTTACGTTATTATTGGCGAATTAAAGTTTTGATATAAGCAAAGTTATGTAATTATTGGCAAGTTAAAGTTTTAATATGTGCAAAGATATACGTAATTATTGGCAAATGAAAGTTTGAACGCGAAGAAAGTGGAATAATTATAGTGGCAGATTCAAATTTTAGTGCAAGCAAAGTCACATAATTATTATTATTATTATTATATATAGAAGAGCAAAGATTTAATAGAAATGGGAAAATTGAAGAGTGAATTAAGTAATTTGCTTTGTTTCTTATTTGCAAGTGTATAATTCAGACTTCGAGATAATGAAACTGATTTAAAATAGTGGATATTAATATTAATAAGCTATTAAAAATTATGAATTCACAGGAAATTTCACCAATTTTATTAATAATTTTATCCGTAATTTTATGAATCATCGCCAGCTTTGAAACAAATATAAAATAGTGGATATTAATATTAATAAACTACTGAAAAAACAGAAATTTGCATAAATATTCACAGTATAATAAATAGATCGCGAATTTTTATGAATTTACAGGAAATTTCACCAATTTTATTAACAATTTTATCCGTAATTTTATGAATCATCGCCTTGCTTTGAAACAAATATAAAATAGTGGATATTAATATTAATAAACTACTGAAAAAACAGAAATTTGCATAAATATTCACAGTATAATAATTAAATTGCGAATATTTATGAATTTACAGGAAATTTCACCACTTTTATTAACAATTTTATCCGTAATTTTATGAATCATCGCCTTGCTTTGAAACAAATATAAAATAGCGGATATTAATATTAATAAACTACTGAAAAACTATAAATTTGCATAAATATTTCCAGTATAATAATTAAATAGCTAATTTTTATGAATTTACAGGAACTTTCACCAATTTTATTAACAATTTTATCCGTAATTTTATGAATCATCGCCTTGCTTTGAAACAAACAAAAAATACTGGATATTAATATTAATAAACTACTGAAAAAACAGAAATTTGCATAAATATTCACAGTATAATAATTAAATTGCGAATATTTATGAATTTACAGGAAATTTCACCACTTTTATTAACAATTTTATCCGTAATTTTATGAATCATCGCCTTGCTTTGAAACAAACAAAAAATACTGGATATTAATATGAATAAACTACTTAAAAGCAGTATGAATTTGCATAAATATCTTCGTGACTGTAATAATTAATAAATATACCAACGGAAATATTTCTAATACCTAAAATGAAAAGCTATAGCTTCTTGCAACTCCAATATTCCAATTAAACATATTTCGAAGTGCTTAGCAAGATTTTTACGATACTTAATAAAATATAATTACGCGTTCGAAAGGATGGATAATTTTTTTTTTTGCGCGCAACAAATTCAATCGACGCGACTTAACCAGTTTTATATAATATAATGTATATTTAATTAATATCTCGTATCGATTGCTAATCTAATCGATATATACATATATATATAATTATTATTATTATTATTATATCGTAGATTTCTTAACTCCCATATACAATAATTTTGGGCCATAAAATGTTACTTTAACGATAGATTTTATTATCGACGAAAAGGAAGAAAGGAATGATGAAAATAATAGGGTTTAAAAAAAATGCATGCGATTAACAACGAATGTTATTTTGATAAATAATTATATGCATGCCCGAAATTTTCACAGTAATATATACGTACAACAATAAACACATTACGCATAAATATATATATATATAAATATAAATATATATATATATAAATTGAATTATAAATTTAATACTGAGTTGAGTAATAAATTGATTCGCGTTTTAAGGTCTTTGATCTTTTTTTTTATTAAATTAGCGTCAATAATTATTGCTAAACTACGAATATCGTTGCATTTAATGGAAAATTATAATCATGGTCTTTTCGTAAAATACTAATAAACATTCTTTACCTTTTTACAGTTTCTCTTGTTGCGAGAGAGATTTTAATGCAATTTTTATAATGCTTCTCGATGATTAATATGCGTAAAAATAATCTAAAACATGAGAAACTTGAAAGTTTAATTAGTTTACGCTGTGGTGGGATTTATTGCAACTTTGATTATGGTAAAAAGTGCAAACGAAATGCAAGAATATTCCTAATTTAATATTAATAATAATAATAGTAGTGCTTGATACTATTTTAATAAAACGCGAACGAATTTATAATTCAACGCGATATTTACACTACTGACCAAAAGTTTCGAATCATTTTCCAAATTATTATACTCGTATTTAGTTTAACTGCTAATTTCCCTATCGATTCTAAATCAAATTACTAAAATTGATGTTATATAAATATTATAGCGATAATTTAAAAAATTATTCCGATTATTTTTCTTTCCCAATTTTAACTATTTAATTCTTTCATCTAATTATTTCTAAGATTAGATCAAATCCGTTTCGTTCATTTCTATTTTCTTCGAAATATACATCGTAATAAACTTTTGGTCGGCGTAGCGTAAAGTATAAAATTGATAACAACTTTTAATCGCGGTGATGGTGACGTCACTCGTTTAAAAAAAAAAAGAGAAAACAAATTTGTAAGTTTGGCGAAGATAAAGAAGAAAAAGGAATACTAATGTCTCGTAGCGTGTATAAATAGTACGTTTATTCGTGTCTACTATGCATTATGCTACTTGTTGTAAATAATGTATAACGTTTTCGTAAAATTTTGATTACAATAAATAATTATTACCAACCGTGCCTCTCGTTACTCGCAATTATTTCTACATTTCTTCTCCATCGATTCTTCCAATATATCATTTATTTTGTAACAATAGTGATCCATACAAAGCTTTACTTTTGTATTTGTTTATCAACAGATTCTTTGTTGCAATCGTTTTGGAAAAATTAACGATTCACATACGAAATATTAGTCTATTTTATTTTATTTTGTTATGTTAATAGTCGAATTATTATTCGGAATATTAATTTATCGTTCGAAATATTGTTCAGAATATTAAATACTTTATTCAATATCTCATTTAGAATATTAATTCGTTATACGAAATATCATTTAGAATATTAATTCGTTATACGAAATATTATTGAGAATATTAATTCGTTATGCTAAATATTATTGAGAATATTAATTCGTTATACGAAATATTATTGAGAATATTAATTCGTTATACGAAATATTATTGAGAATATTAATTCGTTATACGAAATATCATTTAGAATATTAATTCGTTATACGAAATATCATTTAGAATATTAATTCGTTATACGAAATATTATTGAGAATATTAATTCGTTATACGAAATATCATTCAGAATATTAATTCGTTATACGAAATATTATTGAGAATATTAATTCGTTATACGAAATATTATTGAGAATATTATTAGTATATTATTCAGTTATTCGAAGTAACATTATTAGTATTATAGTATTTAATAAAATTTGATATTATATAGCATTATTTTATCATTTGAAATAACGCAATAATAATCCAATTAATAATTAAGTAAACTTTTTAATTTTGCATCGATTTCCATTTCCATTTTTATCAATAATTTTTTACTATCGTAATTTTGTATAAAATGGTTCCTTTTATTCCAGATAATAAAATAGTATTCTTAGTAACAAATAGTAAACGTTTTATCTTTGTATCGATTCCTACTTTTATTATAATAGCAATCTTTTATTACAAAATCGTTTTGCAAGAAATAATTCCTCTTATTTTAAATATAGTAAAATAGTATTTCGAACAATAATTTATGAACGTTTTCAATCCTATTTTTATCAGCAATCTTTTATAACAATAATTTTGCAAAATACAGCAGCTTTTATTCGAAACAATAAAATAACGTTTGCAAAATTAATAATTCTTATTTCGAATAGATTTGCTAAAATTTAACCGTACAATTTAATAGTAATAAAAGTCGAATTGAATAATTCGCGTATGTTTCAAGCATTCAAGGTCTTCATACTCGATTAATCCAAAATAATCGCAAACGATAATTATTACTGACGCACGTTGCTTTAATCAGCTCGACACTCGACTGTTTTTTCGAATCATTTTCCTTCTTCTCCATAGCAAACAAATTGAGCAATCTTATTATTCTTTGCAATTTAATCGCGATCTCTTATCAATCTTCGTAATTAACAAGAATAGATCGAAAGGAAAATTCTCTATTTACGAAGAAGATTAATTCTTGAAACCCTCGAAACTCGAATCACTCGAAGCTCGAATTTATCAAAACTCGAAACTCGAATCAATCGAAACTTGAAACTCGAAACTCGAAACTTTTCAAATCACAAATGCCTATTATTTTATTTATTTACTCAAGATAGAGTTTAACTTTCGTAACTCGTTGCTTCTGCTTTTTTAATAGGCAAAGTGTTGACAAATTTCAGTTTAATATGTATGTAATTAATTAAAATTAAACGTTATGAAGATTTATTACGTTAACTAAACGATAAATGATTTATTAGTTAAATGAATTCGTATATCACTGTTTACACAAACTATTATTTACGAGTTATAGTTTATATTATGGTTATACAAACTATTTAGTTATGTTATAGTTATACAAACTATTATTTAAATAAGTATATACTTCTATTAATAATGTAACTACTTATATTATAGCTATAATGTAACTGCTTATATTATAGTTATACAAACTATTATTCAAATACGTATATATTTCTATTAATAATGTAACTATTTATATTATAGTCATACAAACTATTATTTTGAATAAGTATATATTTATATAAATAATGTAACTACTTGTATTATAGCTATACAAACTATTATTTAAATAAGTGTATATTTATATGAATAATGTAATTACTTGTATTATAATTATACAATCTAGTATTTCAATTAGTATATATTTCTGTTAATAATGTAACTATTTATATTATAGCTATACAAACTATTATTTAAATAAGTATATACTTCTATTAATAATGTAATTACTTATATTATAGCTATAATGTAACTGCTTATATTATAGTTATAATGTAACTGCTTATATTATAATTATACAAACTATTATTTAAATAAGTATATATTTCTATCAATAATGTAACTATTTATATTATAGCTATACAAACTATTATTTAAATAAGCATGTCTTTATATCAATAATGTAACTATTTATATTATAGCTAAACAAACTATTATATAAATAAGCATGTCTTTATATCAATAATGTAACTACTTGTATTATAATTATACAATCTATTATTTAAATAAGTATATATTTCTATGAATAATGTAACTACTTATATTATAGCTATAATAATGTAACTGCTTATATTATAGTTCTACAATCTATTATTCAAATACGTATATATTTATATCAATAATGTAACTATTTATATTATAGCTATACAAACTATTATTTAAATAAGCATGTCCTTATATCAATAACGTAACTATTTATAGTATAGCTATACAAACTATTATTTAAATAAGCATGTCTTTATATCAATAATGTAACTACTTGTATTATAATTATAGAAACTATTATTTAAATAAGTATATATTTCTATGAATAATGTAACTATTTATATTATAGTTATACAAACTATTATTTAAATAAGCATGTCTTTATATCAATAATGTAACTGCTTATATTATAGCTATACAATCTATTATTTAAATAAGCATGTCTTTATATCAATAATGTAACTATTTATCTTATAGTTATGCAAACTATTATTTAAATAAGCATGTCTTTATATCAATAATGTAACTATTTATATTATAGCTATACAAACTATTATTTAAATAACTATATATATTTATATCATTAATGTAACTATTTGTATTAATAGCTATACAAATTAAACTATTATTTAAATAAGTATATATTTATATCAATAACGTAACTATTTATATTATAGCTATACAAACTAAATTATTATTTAAATAAGCATGTACTTATATCAATAATGTAACTACTTGTATTACAGTTATAAACACTATTATTTAAATAAGTTTCGATGTTTCGAGAGTTGGAAACATTTCGAGTTTCAAAGGGAAACAGTGAAATAAATTCCACGTTTCCTCGCGGTCTTATCGAGCGTGAAACTTCGTTCAAGTTGATACGGCACTGGGCTCTGCATACGCAAGCAGATGATGTCACCGCTAACATGTGGATAACAAGTGATCTACGATCGAGCGTTTAGTGGATAACAGCGCGCAGCAGGTCGACCCGTAATTCAACAGTGTTTTCATCGAAAATCCGTTGCTCCGTTACGTGAAACGCGTTTAAAATAATCGAAATGGTGCCCAGAAGACGTGTTTTGGATTTGTTGCAAGTTATCTCGTCGCAATCGTGAGTACAATAAACGTAACGCGTTGCTAAACGTATTTTTATACTAATTCGACAGTTCGTGGGAAAAATATAGTCATTATTAACCATTTGCGGACGTGAAAAAATAATACGCAACAAATTTCCACTCAATTACAAATCTATCACGGACATATTTAATAACGTTAAACGAATTTTCGCTAAATTATTATCGAAAGTGCATATTAGTGTCACTAATCCAAATTTGCTGCTTTGAAAACCGACATTTATCCATAGAATCGAAAAAATTTCGGCGGCTATTTGTCGACGCTCGTCCGCAAATGGTTAATCGTCGTTTAAAATATTTTCATCGATGTTTCATTTCGTAATTCTGGAATAATTCGTTATTAAGATAATAGTGGATAATTAAAACTATTCTTATTACTTTAAAAAGTGTAATGAAAACATTGTCGCGAGTACAAAAGTAAAAACTTTATTTATATATGATATTGCATAAAATAAACAATTGCTATTTAAGAAAATACAAAATTGGTTCCATTTTTTGACAGAATGGAATTGTAATGAAAAATTGTCGTGAAATACAAGAGAAGAGTATAAAAATAAAAAACGTCATTTATATACGTGCACATATTTAATATTGCATAAAATAAACAAATGCTATTTGAGAAAATACAAAATTGGTTCCATTTTTTGACAGAAAGGAATTATAATAAAAAATTATCGTGAAATGCAAGAGAAGAGTATAAAAATAAAAAACGTCATTTATATACGTGCATATATTTAATATTGCATAAAATAAACAAATGCTATTTGAGAAAATGCAAAATTGGTTCGATTTTTTGGCGAAAAGAAATGATAATGAAATTAGTAGTTTTAATCGCTTAGCTGCAATTATTGTCTTGAATAAATTGTATAAATTTGTCTGTATAAATTTCGCAACAGTGTGTAAATAAATAAATAAATAGTGTGTGAATTTTCGGAACAGTGAAAATGCATTATCTATAAAAGTAAAGCGAGATTTCTAGTATAGAATGAGGGGAAAGTTTGTTTATAATAGGATTAAAGTCTCAGCGTTTTGGCTAGTGCAAATATTTCACTAAGATAAAAATAGATAAGATAAGAATTATTCTCATTTGCATATTTCGAATTGTAGCATTCGAAATTCGTTTCACTTTACAAATAGTTGAAGTTATTATTGTGCAATGTTAGCAAATAATAATTTGTTTAGTTCACTGTAAATCGAAGCGAATTTTAGAACGTTTATTCTTAATGAATGATTAATGAATAATGATTAATTAATGATTAACTTGAAATTGAACCGAATGTAATTTAAACTCTAGTCGAAACTTAATTTAAACGTAAATGGAATTTAATTCGAACTTAATCTGAATCTAATTCGAACTTAGTTTAAATGAAATTCAAATAGAAATGAAATTTAATTCTAATTTAATCGAAATCTAATCAAAATTTAATCGAAATTTAATTCAAATGTTATTCAAATTTAATTCAAATCAAGTCCAAATTTAATAGAAATTTATATCAAATTTAATTAAAGTATAATTGAAACTAAGTTCAAATCTAATAAGAATTTAATTCAAATTATATTAAAATTTAATACAAATTTAATCCATACCAAATTCAAATCTAATACAAATTTATGCTAAATCTAATTTAAATCTCATTCAAATTTAATTCAAACATAGTCCAAATTTAATCCAAATTGAATCCAAATTTAATTCAAATCTAATTGAAACTAAGACCAAATCTAATACAAATTTAATTCAACTTTCATTCAAATCTCATTCAAATTTAATTAAGACCTTGTCCAAATTTAGTAGAAATTTATATCATATTTAATTCAAGTATAATTGAAACCAAGTTCAAATCTAATACAAATCTATGCTAAATCTAATTTAAATCTGATTCAAATTGAATTCAAACCCAGTCCAAACCTAATCCAAATAAAATGCAAATCTCATTCAAATATCATTCAAATTTAATTAAAACCTAGTCCAAACCTAGTCCAAATCTAATACAAATTTATATCAAATCTAATTCAAATCTGATTCAAATCTAAATCAAATCTAGTTCAATTCTAATCCAAACCTAACTCAAACCTATTCCAAATCTAATCCAAATTTAATCCAAATCGAATATAAACCAAATCCAATCCAAATCTAAATCAAATCCACTTCAATTCTAATCCAAATCTAATCCAAATCTAATCCAAATCTAATTCAAATCTAATACAAATCTATGTGAAAATCTAATTCAAATCTATTTCAAATTCAATTCAAACCTATTCCAAATCTAATCCAAATTTAATCCAAGTCGAATACAAACCAAATCCAATCCAAATCTAAATCAAATCCAGTTCAATTCTAATCAAAATCTAATCCAAATCTAATTCAAATCTAATACAAATCTATGTGAAAATCTAATTCAAATCTATTTCAAATTCAATTCAAACCTATTCCAAATCTAATCCAAATTTAATCCAAATCGATTATAAACCAAATCCAATCTAAATCTAAATCAAATCGAGTTCAATTCTAATCCAAATCGAATTCAAATCTAGTTCAAATCTAGTTCAAATCTAATCCAATTCTAATCCAAATCTAATTCAAAGGGAAATGAAATTTAGTTCAAATCTAATCCAAACCGAGTCCAAATCTAATACAAAATCAAATCTAATTCAATTCTAATTCAAATCTATGTGAAAATCTAATTCAAATCTATTTTAAATTTAATCCAAATCGAATACAAACCAAATCCAATCCAAATCTAAATCAAATCGAGTTCAATTCTAATCCAAATCTAACCCAAATTTAATTCAAATCTAGTTAAAATTTAATCCAATTCTAATCCAAATCTAATTCAAAGGGAAATGAAATTTAGTTCAAATCTAATCCAAACCGAGTCCAAATCTAATACAAATTTATATCAAATCTATGTCAAAGTCTAATTCAAATCTATATCAAATTTAATTCAAATCTATTCCAAATCTAATCAAAATTTAATCTAAGTCGAATACAAACCAAATCCAATCCAAATCTAAATCAAATCGAGTTCAATTCTAATCCAAATCTAACCCAAATCTAATTCAAATCTAGTTCAAATCTCATTCAAATTTAATTAAAACCTTGTCCAAATTTAATAGAAATTTATATAAAATTTAATTCTAGTCTAATCCAAACCAAGTTCAAATCTAATACAAATTTATATCAAATCTAATTTAAATCTAATCCAAATCTAATCCAAACCGAGTCCAAATCTAATACAAATTTATATCAAATCTAATTCAAATCTAATCCAAATCTAATACAAATCTATGTCAAAATCTAATTCAAATCTATTTCAAATTTAATCCAAATCGAATACAAACAAAATCCAATCCAAATCTAAATCAAATCCACTTCAATTCTAATCCAATTGTAATCCAAATCTAATTCAAATCTAGTTCAAATCTAATTCAATTCTAATCCAAATCTAATTCAAAGAGAAATGAAATTTAGTTCAAATCTAATCCAAACCAAGTCCAAATCTAATACAAATCTATTTCAAATTTAATCCAAATCGAATACAAACAAAATCCAATCCAAATCTAAATCAAATCCACTTCAATTCTAATCCAATTGTAATCCAAATCTAATTCAAATCTAGTTCAAATCTAATTCAATTCTAATCCAAATCTAATTCAAAGAGAAATAAAACTTAATCCAAATCTAATCCAACCCAAGCTCACATCGAATCGTCTTCCAAATACCTACAATTAATTAACAATTATAATTGCAGATGCAAATGTCCAGCGCACGGAAATCCAGGAGGCACAACAATGCACGAATTAACAAAAGCTCGAAGCACAATGGCCAATGCTACTCCTACAAAAGAATACGCATTCGAAGTACACGTTTTCAAAATTAATTTCAATCCCCACTATAATTAAATTTCGAATTATTACCCACTCATTGTATCGACAAAACGATTTAATCGTAGATGGCTTGTTCCACTGTGCGTTACGGCGTCGGCGTAACCAGAGAATTAGGCATGGATATGCAAAATTTCGGCTCGAAAAATGTCTGCCTAATGACGGATCCAAATTTGGTAAACTTGACACCTGTTAAAACTGCCATGGACAGTTTAACGAAACACGGTGTTCAAGCTACGGTTTACGATAGCGTTCGCGTTGAACCGACTGAGGAAAGTTTGAAACAATCCATCGAATTCGCGAAACGTGGAAAATTCGACGCTTTCATAGCGGTAAAGTATACTTTTTTTTATTGTTACGGATCTTTTTGATGGGGTCTAGGGTTATTGATACTTCTTGGCTTAGATTAAAGGGGGAGGTCTCAAAAATATTATCTTATAGTATTTTGCAAGTAGCTCTTGTAGTTCATTTGTTATAAACAAATATATTTCGCGTTGTGGTAGATTACTTAAAAAGTAGCTGAAGAAAAATATTAATATCTCAGCTCCTAAACTTCCGATTTCAATAAACCTTCGCTTAAATTAAAGGAAGAGATCCCAAAAATATTATCTTATAGTATTTTGCAAGTAGCTCTTACAGTTGATTTATTATAAACAAATATATCGCGTTATACTAGATTACTCTGAAAGTATCTGTAGAAAAATATTAATTTCTCAGCTCCTAGACTTGCAATTTCAATACACCTTGGCTTAAATTAAAGGAGGAGGTCCCAAAACTATTATTTTACAATATTTTGTAAGTAGCCATTGATGTTCATTTGTTATAAACAAATATATCGCGTCATCGTATATTACTCTAAAAGTAGCCGAAGAAAAATATTAATTTCTCAGCTCCTAGACTTCCGATTTCAATAAACCTTGGCTTAAATTAAAGAATAAGGTCCCAAAAATATTATCTTACAGTATTTTGCAACTAGCTATTGCAGTTCATTTGTTATAAACAAATTTATCGCGTTATACTAGATTACTCTGAAAGTAAACGAAGAAAAATATTAATTTCTCAGCTCCTAGATTTGCAATTTCAATAAACCTTGGCTTAAATTAAAGAATAAGGTTCTAAAACTATTATTTTACAATATTTTGCAAGTATCTCTTGTAGTTCATTTGTTATAAACAAATATATCGCGTTATACTAGATTACTCAGACAGTATTCGAAGAAAAATATTAATTTCTCAGCTCCTATACTTCCGATTTCAATAAACCTTGGCTTAAATTAAAGAATAAAGTTTCAAAAATATTATCTCATAGTATTTTGCAAGTAGCTCTCGTAGTTCATTTGTTATAAACAAATATATCGCGTTATACTAGATTACTCAGACAGTATTCGAAGAAAAAAATTAATATCTCAGCTCCTATACTTCCGATTTCAATAAACCTTGGCTTAAATTAAAGAATAAGGTCCCAAAAATATTATCTTACACTATTTTGCAACTAGCCATTGTAGTTCATTTGTTATAAACAAATATATCGCGTAATAGTGAATTACTAAGACAGTTTCCGAAGAAAAATATTAATTTCTCAACCTCTAGACTTCCGATTTCAATAAACCTTGGCTTAAATTATAGAATAAGGTCCCAAAAATATTATCTTACACTATTTTGCAACTAGCCATTGTAGTTCATTTGTTATAAACAAACATATCGCGTCATAGTGAATTACTAAGACAGTTTCCGAAGAAAAATATTAATTTCTCAACCTCTAGACTTCCGATTTCAATAAACCTTGGCTTAAATTAAAGAATAAGGTCCCAAAAATATTATCTTACACTATTTTGCAACTAGCCATTGTAGTTCATTTGTTATAAACAAATATATCGCGTAATAGTGAATTACTAAGACAGTTTCCGAAGAAAAATATTAATTTCTCAACCTCTAGACTTCCGATTTCAATAAACCTTGGCTTAAATTAAAGAGGGAGATCCCAAAACTACTATCTTACAGTATTTTGCAAGTAGCTCTTGCAATTCACTTATTATAAACAAATATATATCGCATCATCGTATATTACTCCGAAAGTATCCGAAGAGAAATATAAATATCTCAGCTCCTAGACTTCCGATTTCAATAAACCTTGGCTTAAATTAAAGGAAGAGGTCCCAAAACTATTATGTTGCAGTATTTTGCAAATATCTCTTGTAGTTCATTTGTTATAAACAAATATAACGCGCTATACTAGATTACTCAGACAGTATTCGAAGAAAAATATTAATTTCTCAGCTCCTAGACTTCCGATTTCAATAAACCTTGGCTTAAATTAAAGAATAAGGTCCCAGTAATATTATCCACTAACCAATTTTGCCGATAAACATTGCGGTTAATTTGTTAACGAACGAATACTTTTTAAATTGTAAACTTGATTTTCGTTAGGTAGGAGGCGGTTCGGTGATGGATACTTGCAAAGCGGCGAATCTTTACAGCTGCGATCCAGAGGCGGACTTTTTGGATTACGTGAACGCGCCGATCGGCAAAGGGAAACCGGTTACAGTGCAATTGAAGCCGTTGATCGCTGTACCAACGACTTCAGGCACCGGCTCCGAAACCACAGGCGTTTCTATCTTCGATTATCAGCCGCTTAAAGCGAAAACTGGCATCGCTAATAGGTATAATTATCGTTAAACAGTTGATATTTATACGGATATCGAATCATTTGCAAATGAAAACAGGAGTAAAATGCGTGTAATGTAAAGTTAAAGTTAAAGTTATGTAAAATATCTTCTGATGAAAGTTGAGCTGAAGTTGGTTAGAATAAGTAGAATAATTAACGGGTTAAAGAATCCTTTATTTAAATATTGTTTCTTTAGCGTTATTTTTGGAAGTAATTCTTTAGCGTTATTTTTGGAAGAAATTCTTTAGCGTTATTTTTGGAAGTAATTATTAGTAAGAATTTGCATAAAGATCAACAGTTTAATTGTTACATTAATCATTATAATAATCGTTGCATTGGACTAATCATTACATTGTAAATATTGATGCAGTTATATGAACTGCATAGAGATTTGCAGATTAATTATTATATTAATTATTATACTAATTATCACATTGCAAATATTGATGGAGTTATATGAACTACATAATTATTTGCAGTCTAATTATTATACTAATTATTATACTAATCATTACATTGGTTTAATTATTACATTGCTAATATTTATGCAGTTATATGAATTTGCATAAAGATCTGCAGTCTAATTGTTACACTAATTATTATGCTAATTATTACACTGCAAATATTGATGCAGTTATATGAATTTGCATAAAGATATTCAATCTAATTATTACACTAATTAGTATACTAATTATTATACTGCAAATATTGATGCACTTATATGAATTTCCATAAATATCTGCAGTCTAATTATTATATTAATCATTATGCTAATCAATTACACGGAAAATATTTATACAGTTATATTAATTTGCATAAAGATCTGCAGTCTAATTATTACACTAATTATTGCACTGCAAATATTGATGCAGTTATATGAATTTGCATAAAGATCTGCAGTCTAATTATTACACTAATTATTATTATACTAATTATTACACTGCAAATGCTGATGCAGTTATATGAATTTGCATAAAGATTTGCATTCTAATTATTACACTAATCATTATACTAATTGGTCTAATCATTACATTGTAAATATTTATGCAGTTATATGAATTTGCATAAAGATCTGCAGTCTAATTATTACATTAATTATTGCACTAATTATTACACTGCAAATATTGATGCAGTTATATGAATATGTATAAAGATCTGCAGTCCACATTTTACACTAATTATTGCACTGTAAAAATTGATGCAGTTATATGAATTTACATAAAGATTTGTAGTCTAATTATTACACTAATCATTATACCAATCATTACACTGCAAACATTGATGCTGTTATATGAATTTGCATAAAGATCTACAGTCTAATTATTATATTAATCATTATACTAATCATTACACTGCAAATATTGATGCAATGATATGAATTTACATAAAGATCTACAGACTAATTATTACACTAATTATTACACTGCAAATATTCATGCAGCTACTAGTTAAGTTAGTTAAGCTACTGTTAATTTGCAAACAGGGCTCTGAGGCCAACATTGGGACTTATCGACCCCAATCACACGCTTTGCATGCCCGAAAGAGTTTGCGCTTACTCCGGTTTCGATGTACTGTGCCACGCACTCGAATCGTTTACCGCGATTCCGTACACGGAAAGAACACCGTGCCCCTCGAATCCAATTTTAAGGCCAGCTTATCAGGGAAGCAATCCTATTAGCGACGTGTGGGCCAGATATGCACTTCAAATAATGCGCAAGTAAGTAAGAACCTACATTTTAACACTGCGATGGGTACAGCGAAAGAAACGTTTGTATGTTCATTTATTATATGGTATTCATTTATTATATATATATATATATATATATATATATATATAATATTATATTATATATTATATTATATTATACTATATTATTATATTATATATAATTGGTGTATTATATTATATATAATATTATATATAATGTTATATATTATAAAGGCTACGCCTTTGTATGCAGCTTATTTGGTAGGAACAGCTTTTACAATGTTTTGTTTGTTATCTTTGTTACCTTCCTTGATATTTCATATCAATACATTTATTCAAATATGTATAATATGTGCAATGTAGACAATGTATATAGTATATATAATGTATAGAATATATACGATATAGACAATATAGACAATATATACAATATAAATATAATATATACAATATAGACAATATAGACAATATAGATACTATAGACAATATAGACAATATAGACAATATAGATACTATAGACAATATAGACGATATATACAATATATACGATATATACAATATATACAATATATACAATAGATACGATATATACAATATATACAATAGATACGATATATATATAATATATACAATGTAGAAAATATAGACAATATAGATACTATAGATAATATAGACAATATACACAATATAGATACTATAGACAATATAGACAATATAGACAATATAGACAATATAGACAATATAGACAATATAGATACTATAGACAATATAGACAATATAGACAATATAGACAATATAGACGATATAGATACTATAGATAATATAGACAATATAGACAATATAGACAATATAGACAATATAGACAATATAGACAGTATAGACAATATAGACAATATAGACAATAGATACGATATATATATATATATATATATATATATATATATATTTATATATAATATAGACAATATAGACAATATAGATAATATAGACAATATAGACAATATAGATACTATAGACAATATAGACAATATAGACAATATAGACAATAGAAACAATATATACGATATATACCATATATACAATATAGATACTATAGATAATGTAGACAATATAGACAATATAGACAATATAGACAATATAGACAATATAGACAATAGATACGATATATATATATAATATATACAATATAGACAATATAGACAATATAGATAATATAGACAATATAGACAATATAGACAATATAGATACTATAGACAATATAGACAATATAGACAATATAGACAATATAGACAATAGAAACAATATATACGATATATACCATATATACAATATAGGTACTATAGATAATATAGACAATATAGACAATATAGACAATATAGACAATATAGACAATATATACAATATATACAATATATGCAATATTTACAATATATACACATACAATATATACAATATATACAATAGCTACAAATACAATATATACAATGGATACACATACAATATATACAATAGATACACATACAATATATACAATATATACAATATACACAATTCATATGCAATATTTATACAACAAAAATATCTTCATACTGCGAAATAAAATTCTGTACTCGTCAAATGGTTCAAACTTCTTCTCCATCCCCCTTTTCAACCCTTTCGCTATAAAAGAAATAGCTATAGAATATATTAATATAAGTAGAATTAATTCCTGTAACACGCACCTCTACACGTTTCAATTTTTTATAAATGCACGTAAACTCGTGCATAGCAGCCAATTTAATCGAACTATTGTTATTGTAAATAAGAATTAACCGTGTAACATCAATTTTGCAGATACTTTAAGAGAGCTGTGTACAATCAGGACGATCTGGAAGCTAGAAGTCACATGCATCTAGCGAGCACCATGGCCGGCGTTGGATTCGGAAATGCTGGAGTGCATCTTTGCCACGCACTTTCTTATCCTATCAGCGGAAACGTTCACAGTTTCCAACCAAAGGTACACTCGTTATTATTCAGTATTAAATCGTTCGTTTTTGTCCGTTTCTTGACAAATTTAACAGCGCGATAGAAAAGTATATTTTTGAGAATTGCGATTTATTTAATATTCTATTTATTTGCAAAAATAATAGGAAATTATCTCCCATTAATACTCAATTTATTTTGATAAACAATTTCCGATTATTTTGTTGAGAATTGTGATTTAATATTCGATTTATTTGCAGAAATAATTTCACATTATTTTGTTTGCGAATTGTGATTTAATATTCGATTTATTTCGAATTGTTTTTAAGAATTGTAATTTAATATTCAATTTATTTCCAATTACTTATTTCCAATATTATTTATTTCCAATTACTTTTAAGAATCTCACGAATATTTTTCATTCCCAAAATAATAAAACAGAATTGAAATGTATTACGAAGCATTTTATAAATAAATCATTGAAGTAACTAAATATTATTTGCAATACGTTAAACAATTTTGCCAAATATATTTCTTACAAATATATATTTAAAATAATAGTTTAAATCCGTAATTCTTTTCTCAGCAATATTTGTTCATCAATATTACATCTCACAATTAAAAATATAAATTAATCTAAATTATATCTTACGTTTGCAATGATATTAATAATTTAACCCTTTGCGGACGAGTGTCTTCAAATAATCCTCACTTTTCTAATTTTGTGGACGCACTCTGTTCACACCGTTAAAGCAGAAAATTTAAATTAATATCGTTGATCAACGCCTCAAAAGTTTGAAAAATTTATTAACCTGGAATTCGAAAGCGTAGAAATTTAAAGGCTTGGAATTCAAACAGTGAAAATACTCTTTTTAAGTTTTACTATTTGTCGTCCGCAAAGGGTTAATGTTCGAATGAAACGAATGGAATGAATTATTCTCGTAGGGTTACAGCGAAGATCATCCAATAGTTCCTCACGGTCTTTCAGTGGTCATTTCGGCGCCTGCTGTGTTTTCCTTCACCGGAAATGCTTGCGCTGAAAGGCATTTAGAAGCAGCCGAGTTACTCGGCACCGACGTTAGTCGAGCGAAGAAAAACGACGCTGGTAACATTCTAGCGGACACCGTTAAGGAATACATGCTGCAAATGAAGGTTGAAAACGGTTTGAACGAACTCGGTTTCAAGAAAGAAGACATTCCCGCTTTGGTCGAGGGAACTTTGCCCCAAGTGAGACACCAATTATTCGATAATTATTTCATTTCCATTCGGTGATAATTATTAATTTCGATTCGATCATTTTTATTTAGTTTCGATTCGATGATTTTTATTTATTTCGATTCAATTCGAAGATTTTTATTTAGTTTCGATTCGATTCAATGATTTTTATTTAGTTTCGATTCGATCATTTTTATTTAGTTTCGATTCGATTCGAAGATTTTTATTTAGTTTCGATTCAATTTGAAGATTTTTATTTAGTTTCGATTCGATTCGATCATTTTTATTTAATTTCGATTTGATGGTTTTTATTTACTTTCGATTCGATTCGAAGATTTGTATTTAGTTTCGATTCGATTCATTGATTTTTATTTAGTTTCTATTCGATGATAATTATTTACTGTCGATTCGATGATTTTTATTTAGTTTCGATTCGATGATTTTTATTTAGTTTCGATTCGATTCGATCATTTTTATTTAATTTCGATTTGATGGTTTTTATTTAGTTTCCATTCGATTTGATGATTTTTATTTAGTTTCGATTCGATGATTTTTATTTACTTTCGATTCGATTCGAAGATTTTTATTTAGTTTCGATTCGATTCATTGATTTTTATTTAGTTTCAATTCGATTCGATGATTTTTATTTAGTTTCTATTCGATGATAATTATTTACTGTCGATTCGATGATTTTTATTTAGTTTCTATTCGATTCGATGATTTTTATTTAGTTTCTATTCGATGATAATTATTTACTGTCGATTCGATGATTTTTATTTAGTTTCGATTCGATTCGAAGATTTTTATTTAGTTTCAATTCGATTCGATGATTTTTATTTAGTTTCTATTCGATTTGACGATTTTTATTTAGTTTCGATTCGATTCGATGATTTTTATTTAGTTTTGATTCGATGATTTTTATTTACTTTCGATTCGATTCGATGATTTTTATTTAGTTTCGAAGTTTTATTTACAATTGATTAGCAATCAATTCGATGCTTTTTCTTTAGTATTAACAAAGTATTTCAAATTTTTGGTGAGATTTATTTGCCGTACAATAAAGTATATTTATAAAGTATCGAATGTAAATCTGATCAATGGATTGACAATGACAATTTTTTGCGCATCGAAATATACGAAAATTGCACAATTAAACAAAATCGTGAGAAATTGTTCAAAATACGTTGTATAATAAATAAGTGAAATGAATATAGGAGAAATAGAAATTATTGTATTTCGAATTTAAGAATATTGTAATGAATTTGCATAGAAATTGCAGTTTCTTTAATATTCAATTCATTCGAATAAATAATCTCCAATTATTTTATTACCAATTGCGATGCAATATTCGATTTATTCGAAGCAATTATTTTTCAATCATCTTTAAGAATCTCGCGAATATTTTTTCATCCCAAAATACAGAAAATCATTCGAGTAATAACCCATTCAAATAACTAAATATTATTATTGCGATACGTTAAACAATTTTACTAAATATAATTAAAATAATCGAATAAGTTTTAATAATTTTTCTCCTCTGCAAAATTTCTTTATTCCTACTTTATTACGCAAATTAAATCTTATACTTGCAATAATATTAATAATTACGTATTTAACTGCGTGCATTAAAATTTCTTTATATATTTAAGAACAAAAAAAAAACAAGATATCAGATTAATTATATTATTTTAGATTTATTTTCGATCTTTTATAGTTGCGTTAAATTGCAAACGAAAATTTCCCCAATAAATCTTACATTCGCAAGCATTCTTCGTACAATTCTATTTTAAATATATTATATAAATATATTGTAATAAAGATTTCATCGTGATAATAATAATAAGGCGAAGGAAAAGTAAACGCAATGATTCGATTTGTAATAGTGATTTATTGATCACCATACACGTGTTTGCAATTAAGTAGATTCGCCATATTTGAACAATTTTCAATTCGCTGTCGGTTGATATGACGAATGTACAATTGTAACCGCGATACAAAGTTTGAACAAGTCGTTTACCTTTTCGCGCGATCGCGTGAAATAACGTTATTATTTGCGCACCTTTTCTACTCTTACAAAAGTTACGATTAGCTAATCTATTGTTACGTTCTTCTGTTCGCAGCATCGCATCACTAAATTAGCGCCGCGGGAGCAATCGAGAGAGGAGCTAGCGCGACTATTCGAGGATTCATTCGCCATATATTAACCCTTTGCACTCGAAAACAATTTTAATCATATAATCTACTGGTAAACTTGAATACCAATTTATTGGCTCTTTTGAGAATTTTTAATGTCATTCTGTACTTGAGAAATAGAAAGGGTGGCCTTTAATTTGCTTTGCAAAGAAAGGAAGAAATAGACATTGAATTAGTAGAAAGAAATGAAAATCTTAAATCTTGAATTACGAAGGAAATTATGCGTGTCGCCGTAAAGGCGCCAACGAAGTGCAAAGGGTTAACACTTTGCGGACGAGCGTCGAGAAATAGTCGCCTAATCATTCTTTGCCTCTCCGAACCCATGTTGACTATTAAAGTACAAAACTTAATGCAATGAATGCTTAAAGTAATAATAAACATTTGAAATCGTTGGAAATGAAATGGTTTCGAACTGAAAAGCGTGAAAACTTAAAAGTAGTGGAATTCAAAACTTAAGTAGTCTCACAAGTGTTATTGCTTCTCGTCCGCAAAGGGTTAAACGATCGTTTCTTTGTTTTTGTCAACCCTTTAACGCCAGGCTATGAGAAATGAAAGTTTCGCGCGAAATTCGAATCAGAAGGTTAATATTAATGCTAAAGCTACCAAAGCAGTGAAAATCTCGTCGAGTGGCAATTTGAGACAATTTATGTAAATTTATGGCAATTTATCGATCGTTAAATCGTCATAATTTTACATAATTGCGATTGCATATTTATTAGTCGGTGCATTTTTAAGAATATTCCGCGATTTTACGTACAAAATATAAATAAAGATTATCGCGGCTTTCATTTGCACCAAATATTCTGTTTTTTCTTCTTTTTTTTGGGTTTTTTTTTCGTTTAAGCGTCTATCATTTTTATTTCTTTCGTGCAAATTAATGGGCTTCAATCGTTGGTAGTTTTAGCGTTGAATTAAACAATTTGAATTGGTTAAATTAGTCGAATTAGTGTTCAATTTAATAGGAGGATTTTTATATTTCACTTGCAAACATTCCAAATTATCTCTTCGATTATTGCGAAAAATTATAATTCAAATGTTTCGCTATTGTTTCAATTTTTGACCAAGTCGCGAAATTAATTGTAATTCGGATTCGTTGCAATCGAAGGATAAGAAGAAAAATGATTTATTCAAACTTGGGTCAAAATTCGAAAGAGAATAATTAAAATAATTAAAATAATGCAAAATAATTAGTCTTATTGAATCTTTTATTTTTCACAGGTGAATTAAATATTAAAGATTGATTTTGTCGATAATATTTCCTTTCGTGACATTTTTTGTCATTCTTTTGCTTACTCTTCGATTATTATTAATTATGTCAGCCTTCGATTTATTTAATAAGGAGTTGAATTTACAAATTTATTAAATATTCAGCCTGGAGTCAAAGGGTTAATTCCACTTTTGCTCAACGATTTCCTTATATTATAAATATATATATATATATATATATATATATATATATATATAATAATAATAATAATCTATGTACCTATTTTGTTACAAATCTATAATTTTTCTACGCTTTATTACAAGTTTTGTAATATATTCGAATATAAACATTTGTACATACAAACTAAATAAAATTTATATTGTTCAAGATTATATGTTCAAACTGTTACGAAATATTACTCGATATTAAATTGTGTTCAAGAAATTATGGAACACAGTAATGTAATATTAATTTAGAGAAATTAAGTATAGTACTTTAATATTGATTGCGAGTTAAGGAAAATTAAGTAATAAAGTACTATAATATTGAGTTTAAGAAATTAAATAAGGTAATGTAATATTGATTTAAAGAAATTACGTATAGTACTTTAATATTGATTGTGAGTTAAGGAAAATTAAGAAAAAAAATACTGTAGTACTGAGTTAAAGAAATTAAGTAAAGTACTGTAATATTGATTGAAAGAAATTAAGTATAGTACTTTAATATTGATTGCGAGTTAAGGAAAATTAAGGAATAAAGTACTATAATATTGAGTTATAGAAATTAGGTAAAGTACTGTAATATTGATTTAAAGAAATTACGTATAGTACTTTAATATTGATTGTGAGTTAAGGAAAATTAAGAAAAAAAATACTGTAGTACTGAGTTAAAGAAATTAAGTAAAGTACTGTAATATTGATTTAAAGAAATTAAGGAATAAAGTATTATTATATTGAGTTAAAGAAATTACGGAAGAAAGTATTATTATATTTTCTTGAAGAAATTAGGGAATAAAGTGCTATAATATTGATTTAAAGAAATTAAGTAAAGTATTATACTTTAATATTGAGTTAAGGAAAATTAAGAACAAAAAATACTATAGTATTGAGTTATAGGAATTAAGTAAAGTACTTTAATATTGAATTAAGGAAAATTAAGAAATAAAGTACTATAATATTGACTTTAATAAATTAAGTAAAGTACTATAATATTGAGTTCAAGAAATCAAGTAAGTTACTTTAATATTGAGTTAAGGAAAATTAAGAAAAAAAATACTATAGTATTGAGTTATAGAAATTAAGGAATAAGGTACAATAATATTGAATTGAATAACTTAAGTAAAGTACTATAATATTGAGTTCAAGAAATTAAGTAAATTACTTTATTATTGAGTTAAGGAAAATTAAGGAATAAAGTACTATAACATTGAGTTATAGAAATTAGGTAAAGTATTGTAATATTGATTTAAAGAAATTAAGTATAGTACTTCAATATTGATTGTGAGTTCAGGAAAATTAAGCGAAAAAAATACTATAATATTGAGTTCAAGAAATTAAGTAAATTACTTTAATATTGAGTTAAGGAAAATGAAGAAAAAAAATACTATAGTATTGAGTTGTAGAAATTAAGGAATAAGGTACAATAATATTGAATTGAATAACTTAAGTAAAGTACTATAATATTGAGTTCAAGAAATTAAGTAAATTACTTTAATATTGAGTGAAGGAAAATTAAGGAATCAACTACTATAACATTGAATTGAATAAATAAAGTAAAGTACTATAATATTGAGTTCAAGAAATTAAGTAAATTACTTTAATATTGAGTTAAGGAAAATTACAAAATAAACTACTATAATATTGAATTTAATAAATTAAGTAAAGTATTATAATATTGAGTTCAAGAAATCAAGTAAATTACTTTAATATTAAGTTAAAGAAAATTACGAAATAAAGTACTATAACATTGAGTTCAAGAAATTAAGTAAAGTACTATAATATTGAGTTAAAGAAAATTAAGAAATAAAGTACTATAACATTGAATTTAATAAGTTAAGTAAAGTACTATAATAATGAGTTCAAGAAATGAAGTAAATTACTTTCATATTGAGTTAAGGAAAATTACAAAATAAAGTACTATAATATTGAGTTCAAGAAATTAAATAAAGTACTTTAATATTGAGTCAACAAAAATTAAGGAATAAACTACTATAATATTGAATTGAATAAATTAACTAAAGTACTATAATATTGAGTTCCAGTAAAATAAGTAAAGTACTATAATATCGAGTTAAATAAACAAACTGAACTATTTATACAATAGGACTAAAGTAAAGGTATAGTATTAATTTTAAGTAAATTAATGAAATTATTAAAGTATATCTTGCGCGGTACAAAACGTGTAGTGAAGCAAAAAGCGGCCATTTTGTTGGAAGAATCCTTAATAAAGCGATCATCGTTATTATAATAACTGATGTAAGGATCTCCAATCGCAATGACTTCAATTTCAACACCGAATCACGATTATTATCAAATTCTACGCTATAATTATGACTAATATTAATTAGTAGCTGATTAGTTTACTATAATTACGTACTATGTATAATTATTTCGAACGAAACGGGGAAGAAAATTGCCTACGTCAATATTTACATCGCATAATATGCAGTGGCCACGAAAACAATTATGTAATTAATTAACCGAACAATTTTACTTTCATACTTTGGGCATTTTTCAAATTTCCTATTTTTACAAAGTGAAAAAGGATTTTTTTTCATGAACTTCTGTATTTCGGTTTCAATCACTTAAATTTCCTTTTTCTACTTTTAATCATTTAAACCTTTTTTTTACCACTTTTACGCGCTTAAATTCTTTTTAATATTGTTAATCATTTAAATTCTTTTTACTATTATTAATCGCTTAAATTTGTTTTAGTATTTTTAATCACTTAAATACTTTAATTATTTCGATCGTCTTTTAATCATTCAAACACTGTAATCACTTTTTAATTACTGCTTAATTACATAAATAATTTTTGTAGCCACCGCGTGAATTAAAATTGCTACTTAATAATTTGCTTCTATTTAAAACTAATATCAAACGATTGATTAACCCTTATTAATAGTTAATATCTAATAATTCAATTGGAAAATTAGAATTAGAGTCAAGATTTCAGTTAGAGTCGCTGCTTTAATTAGCTACAAATTCTTTATCATCTGAAGCAGTCGAATTTTTCCATTTAAACGCTAATAAATGCTTTACGATTAAACTCGTTTTGTCCGGCATTATTTTAATCTTGTCATCGATTTTTATGCAACGAAAATTTCGAATAAAAATCGTCGCACTTCTATTTACAAATTTACAATAAACAAACGCTTGAAACATTTTCACGTTTTCCAATTTTTCCACGTTCGATTTTCGTCATCCGGTTGAAAATGAACTTTATGTTAATTAGAAATAAAGAAAGCAGGTTTTCGACGTTTCGTTGGTTTTCGAAAATCGAACGGTGAAATTTGGGAAACGTGGAAAGTCTTTTTAATCGTTTGACACACCATCGAAAAATGTAGAACCAATTTATTTACGTTTGTAGCGTAAGTCGACCGATTTTCAATTATATTAATTATAGTAATTCGATTATAGTAATTTCGATTAATTTATGCTAAGTGATTTGATATTCAATTTACTCCTTTAAATAGTTTTCTATTATTTCATTGAGAATTGCGATTTAATATTCGGTTTATTCGCTAAAATAATAGGAAATTATTTCTCATTAATATTCAATTTATTTGCGTAAACAATTTCCAATTATTACACTGAAAATTGCGATTTAATATTCGATTTATTCGCTAAAATAATAGGAAATTATTTCCCATTAATATTCAATTTATTTGGGTAAACAATTTCCAATTATTACACTGAAAATTGCGATTTAATATTCGATTTATTCGCTAAAATAATAGGAAATTATTTCCAATTAATATTCAATTTATTTGCATAAACAATTTCCAATTATTTCGTCGAGAATTGCGATTTAATATTCGATTTATTCGCACAAATAATTTCCCATTATTTTCTAACGAATTGCAATTTATTTAACATTCAATTTATTTGAAGTAATTATTTCCAATTATTTTTAACAATCTCACGAATATTTTTCGATCCCAAAATGCAACAGAATTCAAATGCATCGCGAAGCATTTTAGTAATAAATCATTGAAATAATTAAATATTATTCGCAATACGTTAAACAATTTTGCCAAATATTTATATATTTAAAATAACAGAATAAGTTGGTAATTTTTTTTCTCTCGTCAAAATTTGTTTATACATATTACGCAAATTATATCTTATATTTGCAATGATTTTAATAATTACGCATTTTGCTGCTTGCATTAATAATTTCTTTGTATATTTAAGAACGAAAAATATCCCATTAATTATAGAAACGATCTATTTTAGATCTTTCATTGTTTTATTAAACTGTAATCGAAATTTAAACAATGTATCGTCATTTTATTTGCATAATTTCGAAACGAAACTCGGTGCGATTAAAATGGATAAATATAATAGTAATACTTTGCGTTTATTTCGTCTCGTTTTCCGATTCGTTTTCTATCGGATTCGATTTCTCTGGCACGATTTAACATTCGCGTCGCGACGATGATGCAAAAGTTTGCTCGCATCCTGGTGGCGAAATTTTTCAAGTAATTATTCTGAAATTTGTAAAACAATGGTTTATTATTAAAATTGGAGAACGTAGAGAAAAAAACAAATAAAGAAGAAGTAGAAAATAGTTCAATAGTACTTTTGAATTATTATTTCATAGCATTTTTAGACTTATAAATAAATTAATGAATGTACGAACAAATTGTAACAAGAATGGAAAATAGATGAAATACTTTTTTAGTTTATTTTACATGGTATTTTAGACTTATGGAAAATTATAGATAATAGATAAATAAATGAATAAATTATAGAAACGATAGATAATAGATGAATAAATGAATAAATTATAGAAAAGATAGATAATAGATAAATAAATGAATAAATTATAGAAAAGACAGAAAATAGATTAAATACTTTTTTAATTTATTTTACACAATATTTTAGACTTATGGAAAATTATAGATAATAGATAAATAAATGAATAAAGTATAGAAGATAGAAAATATATGAAATACTTTTTTAATTTATTTTACAAGGTTTTTTAGACTTATGGAAAATTATAGATAATAGATAAATAAATGAATAAAGTACAGAAAAGATAGAAAATAGATTAAATACTTCTTTAATTTATTTCACACAATATTTTAGACTTATGGAAAATTATAGATAATAGATAAATAAATGAGTAAATTATAGAATAGATAGAAAATAGATAAATAAATGAGTAAATCATAGAAAAGATAGAAAATAGATGAAATACTTTTTTAATTTATTTTACACAATATTTTAAACTTATGGAAAATTATAGATAATAAATATATAAATAAGTGAATAGATTATAGAGAAAATAATGCTAGTTTTCATATTAATTAATTGATTAAATAATTACCTCGAACATTTTATGATGAAGAAACTCGGATCTCGTTTTCTACAATATATTGAACGTTTCGTGTTTATTATAGTAATCGAGCTTTGCGATCCATTTTGTACTTGATTTCATTTAAATTCCCTTTGCGACTCTATAAAATTGAACAAAAATGTGCAAGTTACGATTTTGCAATAATAGTAAGAAATATTGTGAATGAATTAATAAAACAGCAGATTTATGAACAAATAAATGAAATAAAGGATTAAGTAAACGAATATAAACAAATAAGTAGAATAAATCGAATAAAGTATAATATATATTTGCAAAATTGAAATGATATGTATTTAAATATTTCCAAAATGAACAATGTTCGTTATAATGTTATAAAAATCGTCATGTTAATTTAGTTTGAATTTAATAGTCAATTTAACATCGATAATTATTGTAATATCTTCAATAATAGTATTGCAATCTTGAATAATAAAATTCTGATCTTTAACAATAAAATTACAGTCTTTAATAATAAAATTGTAACTGTTAATAATAATATTGGAATCTTTAATAATAAAATTCAAATCTTCAGCAATAAGATTGCAATCTTGAATAATAAAATTCTGATCTTTAAGAATAAGATTGTAGTCTTTAATAACAAAATTGTAACCGTTATTAATAATATTGCAATCCTTAATAATAAAATTCTAATCTTTAGCAATAAGATTGCAATCTTGAATAATAAAATTCTGATCTTTAACAATAAGATTCTAGTCAATAATAACAAAATTGTAAACGTTATTAATAATATTGCAATCCTTAATAATACAATTCTAATTTTTAACAATATCATTGCAATCTTGAATAATAAAATTCCGATCTTTAACAATAAGATTCAAGTCTTTTATAACATAATTGTAAACGTTACTAATAATATTGCAATCCTTAATAATAAAATTCCGATCTTTAACAATAAGATTGTAGTCTTTAATAACAAAATTGTAACCGTTATTAATAGTATTGCAATCCTTCATAATAAAATTCTAATCTTTAACAATATCATTGCAATATTGAATATTAAAATTCTGATCTTTAACAATAAGATTCAAGTCTTTAATAACATAATTGTAAACGTTACTAATAATATTGCAATCATTAATAATAAAATTCTAATCTTTAACAATATCGTTGCAATCTTGAATAATACAATTCTGATCTTTAACAATAACATTGTAGTCTTTAATAACAAAATTGTAACTGTTAATAATAATATTGCAATCCTTAATAATAAAATTCTAATCTTTAACAATAAGATTGCAATCTTGAATAATAAAATTCTGATCTTTAAGAATAAGATTACAGTCTTTAATAATAAAATTGTAACCGTTATTAATAATATTGCAATCCTTAATAATAAAATTCTAATCTTTAACAATAAGATTGCAATGTTGAATAATAAAATTCTAATCTTTAACAGTAAGATTCAAGTCTTTAATAACATAATTGTAAACGTTACTAATAATATTGCAATCCTTAATAATAAAATTCTAATTTTTAACAATACGATTTCAATCTTGAATAATAAAATTCTGATCTTTAACAATAAGATTAAAGTCTTTAATAATAAAATTGTTCCTTTACCAATAAGATTGCAATCTTTAATAATATAATTCTAATCTTTAATAATAGGATTGTAAACTTTACTAATAAAATTGTAACCGTTAATAGAAATATTGTAATTTTTAATAACAAAATTCTAATCCTAAATAATAAGATTGTAGTCTATAATAATAAAATTGCAACCGTTAATAATAATATTGTAACATTTAATAATAAAATTGTACCCGTTAACAATAATATTACAATCTTCAATAATAAAATTCTAATCATCTAACAATAAATATGTAGCCTTCAATGATAAAATTCTGATCTTTAACAATAAGTTTATAGCCTTCAATGATAAAATTCTGATCTTTAACAATAAGATTCTACTCTTTAATAATAAGATCGTAACCATTAATAATAACACTGCAATAATTAACAATAATATTCGAATTTTTAACCATATTTGTATCCTCAACAATTATCCCTTTGATAAACTTAATATTAATCAAACTCACCGTCGAATCTCCTTAATTATAACAAATAATCTTCCTGTAATAGCTATTAGGTATTTCTCAAAATTCCCTCGAACTGACTTCCATGATTTCGAACGTGAAACTGATCGACAATCGTCGAGTGCCAAGATTAATTCTCCTCTCCTATTTTGTTTACATTCCTATCTCAATATCAACTTATTATAGTAGCAGCTATCATAGTAATTAATATCACGCAGTTTGGCAACAAATCTTCGTACGCAAAAAAATAACAATACGATAATCCTTCGGTGAAACGATTTAACTTAAGTATCTAATATTGTGTATTGGAAATTTCTTGCTCTAAACTATTAATTATTGTATCGAC